>CM062601.1:70450743-71722669 GCA_031470985.1 Agastache rugosa | reverse complement strand
GACGTACTATGCTTATTGTTTAGTGAATAGCAGATAAACATCAGAATGTTACATCCATCAATACCCCAACATTAACCTGCAAATTACCTGTCAAAAAGACCGACTTTTAGTATCACATCAGCTAGATTTGAGTTAGCCTTCCCAACAAGTTGAAACAACTTCTTGCGGTCCATAGTGAAAGTGCCAGTTTTCTCCATTGCACGATTTATTTGTGCAAATTCTTCGACCATACCATCAATCTGATACACAAAAATATGTGTTTTGAGTACAATCTTCTGAATATGAACTCAGTGTTCTGCCATTATGTTAGGCTGATAAGGCAGCTAGCAGAATATTAAATTTTAACTAGTTATCACATCTAATTGCAGCATTAAACTATGAGATTCTACAGAAGCATATGCATATCTATATGTAAAGACTAAAGAGTAATTTAATGAAGAGGAAAAAAGCTAATAGTATTCAACTGTTAACCTGTGATACAAAGTAGTCCAGAGCAATGCTTTGTCCAAGAACGCTACCAATTATGCGGATGCTATCCATGTCTAGATTTTTCAAAACAATATGATCTGGACCTCCCTGCATATCCTCAACCAACAAAGGCTTCTCTTTTATAGCATAATCTGATGCAAAAAGCAAAATTTAAAACAAAAAATGGCGACACCTTGGAAATTCAAGGGTAAAATGTGGACAACAAATCAACAACGAAAATTTATTTCAAGGATAAATGTAGATGTGATAATACAGCAAACAAATATATGGACATCATAGGGATATCTGACACTGAACAAATAGCATTCGTATTTAACTTCTCCGTCGATTCAGTTTCTCTGATGAAAAAAACTTAATTTAGGTTAAATGATAGGAGTTTTCTTTCCCTCCTTCAAAACACCCACCCATAGCAACTGGAATAGGCAACAGCTTTGAACTTTGTCATAAGAATTAACGCCTCACAGTACGTGAGCCATTTATCTCTCTATTTTTTAGATTACTGCTTCCAGCTTTTGGTAGTAGCCTCTCAGGCATATTATGCATTGCTGATCATTAAGGTCATTAAGTTGCTCGATGGGTAATTATTGGAATCTTTTAAAGTGAACTGCAATTGCGCAGATTTCCTGAGAAGCTAAGTTCCATCCCTTCATCATATCTTAAAGTGTATTTTTTTTCTTGCAAAAAAAAGCCCTCACTTAAGTAGAACATCAATGTAATTCAATAGCCAAGTCTGGCAGAGCACCTGTATATATTTATTAAAAAGAAAATGAAGATATGTCTAAAACCAACATATTATATAGGAAATCTTAGATAATCAAGAGAGGCTAACCATCTTTTCTCATTTCCGTAAGCAATCCAGAAGCATGTTGTCTAACAGCTTGCAGATAGAAATCAACTTCATGATCTTCGACATTGAAGAGGATTGCTGAACCATACTGGTAGACAATCATGTGACGATAGCATCTCATGCCATGTCCAACGGCACCTCGCTGACAGCAAAGTTTGCAATGAGGCGTATTCAAGAGCATTTTTCAATACAACCAACCGACATTTTATTAACTTAGCTATTTGACCTACAAACACCGACTTTGACAACACAAAGCCATAAGAATATGGATACTGCCGTCAAATGTTAACACAATTTTGGCCTGTTTGTGGATTAAATGAATGCATACCAATATCAATGGAATGGTTTGACCTAGTTACAAGTTGCAGTCAAAGCTCCAAAAAATGTATGGAATCCTACTTAACAAGTGATCCAGTTCTGCTGGACAAGCCGACAAGGATAAAATAAAAAAAAAAAACCATTTAGCGAAAAACATTGAATGCAGGGACACTATAGCAATGATTGGTGGCAAGCCTATGGAATCCATATCAGATGTATATAGTTTTCTTTTATGTCTCTAAAACAAATGAAGACACTATAGTCTTTCATAGCGATTCTGTATTTACACCGTCCAATCCCCCAACTCCTGTTCCTTTTTCCAATGAACCGATCATACGAACTGCCGGATTTTGAGGCTTATTCTCATTGCACTGGAGTAACTAAGACTTCAAGAAAGACTTATTTCAGGATAAAAGTTTTTAACTACCAACTCCCAACTGAAAGGAAAATAAAGAAAGCGACCACCAAGATTGTGATGAATTGCAAGGACAATCTAAATAGGCAAACATTAGGATATGAACTCTACTTACAGTTTGCCCGGGAAGACCACAAAATCTGAGAGCAATACTATTTGAAGAACGTGAGGTTGGAGGAACAATATATTTCGAATTCTCAGCTTGCATACTCTTCAAATCGACACTGCCAAAACCATGAATCTGAGAGAGCTGAAAATCGAGATGCAACATCGAAAAAAGAAACCAAAAAAAAAAAGAAAGGGAAAATTGTAAGTGCAACTGTGCAAGTGACTAAATGAGAGAATCTAACAAGAAGTAAAATCATAACCTCACATCAAAAACATTTTTTCCACAACAAAAGCAGACGCCATAACTTTAAACAAGCACAAGGCCGAAATATCAGATATCAGATATCAGATATCAGAGTACACAGATTCAATCGCATAAGCTTTGAAATAATCTTTTCCTTGAGAAATAAAAATTTCATAAATCAATAAAACAGTAGATGAACCTGGTACAAAGAAAAAAAGCTCGCACTGAGATCTTCTGAGCCTCTTCATCTTTCAACAACGCCTCCAAAATCTGATCTGCATCGAGATCATGAATATTTGCATCAAATTCTTCGACGTAGCGTGGAGATGCGGGGAGCGCAGAGAAGGGCCTGAAACTCGAGAAATAATTCCTAGGCCCTGAAATTAATGGAGAATTTTGGGATCTAATTATACGTGGGTTCCCGCTACAATCTAGGTTATTAATGGATTTGGAAGCTGATACGATGCGAGAGATTGTGACCGAAACTCGCCATCCCCATCTCCCCATTCACTGGGGTAAGGGTTAACAGTCCCAAAATTCTTGAGGCGCTGTCTGTCTAATTTCTTGTCGCTTTATTTTTTCTCGGATTCATTCCATTATTTGCATGGTGCTCAAAAGGAAAGCGGAATCTTTTTTTTTGTTGTTGTTCGACTTGAAGGATTATTAGGTAACAAAAATCTAAGAGAAAACTGATTTTCAATTGGGATTTAGGGCACAAAACCCTAGCCTATTCCCCACCACCCACCTATTTGATTAATTGCTTACTGATCATTTATGTTTTTAAGGCAAAATTTCCGCCGCCCCTTTTTTACCGTCATCTACATACTTTTACATCAAAAATTAATGTTTTTTTTTACATAAAAAATTAATGTTATTAAAAAGATCTATGTAATATTCATTCTTCTTCTTCTTTTTTTTTTGAAGAAACTTATTCCTTTAAAAAAAATAAATAAAAAATCTAATATTAAGATTTTCGGCCATTATATTTCCCGAACAATTCCATTTTTTTTTTAAGAAAGAGAGTAAACTTGCCCTTCGAGTCTTCGTTAGTACTTAATAGTAGGATATAATCCTCCCTTACAAAAAAGGAGTCAGCTCTCTCCTATGATTCGTTTACCTTTTCTGGAGAAATTCTATTCTACATGTATATGTACTACAACGACTTGATAATATTTTAATAATATAGTTTATATTATTAAAATATTATCAAGTGAGAGGTAAGTATAGTCCATGTACACCCTTAATAGAATTTTCCCTTTTCTGAATGGGTAACTAGGTAAGTAAGTTCACCATATTTTAATTTTATATTTCATCTTTCTTAACTTTGTTCTTATAATTCATCTTCTTATAATTTATTAAGATAAGAACCATTACTAACTCAATTTATATTCTTGATAAATTGACCATGACAAATTTTGCTATTTAATTTGACTAGGGGTGAATATTGGTCGTTCAGTAACCAAACCGAACTAAAATGTCAAAATTAATTTATCCAAAAAAAATTATGATAATTAATTGAATGAGAATGGTCTAAAATTTGAACTTAACCGAACGGCATAAAGCCGACATTCAAAATTTGTAACGATATTTAATAATTGTAACATCTCTTCAAAAATATTAAAAAAAAGGTAACATAAAAAATGGTTTATTATATTTTAGAATGATTTTCACATACAATGATAAATTGTAACTTAAAAAATGTTTGTAATTCTAATTTTAGATTAAATTATTTTGTAAATTATATCAACAAAATAAAATATAGAAATAATTTCAAATCTTAAAGATGAATTAGGGTTATAATTAGACATAAATATTCCTAATTCGGCTATATTTTCAATTATTCGTTATTTTACCACTAAATCCGCAACCGAGCCAAAACATCAAAAATTTTGAAATTCATAATTAAAATCGAAACCGAACAAAACAATACAATAGTAACCGAATCAAATTTATATTTTGATTTTGTTCGAATCGAACTTTCGATGTAACAAATAGTGCTCACCTCTAAATTTGACGGCGTTCATCAAAATGCGGGAAGATACCTGTAAAATACAAATATTGGTTAAAATTAGAGTGATGCTATTCGGATATAAATGTCCGGACATAATCTAGCTTGTTTAGGTAAATGAATCGGTTCGATCCGTTTAACTTATTTATTTAATTTTGTAATTTCTCCACATTCATTCAATTTATTATTTTTTGAGTAATCTAATTCAAGTGAATGCATAAATATCTATTAAGTAATAGTATTTCCGAAAGATTAGTGAAAATCACAAAATAACTTTATTAGTTTAATTTCGTATTTTTTGTATTCATGTTTCTCTCTCTAAAAATGGCGGTTTAGATTAATTAAGTAAATACATTAGAGTACTAACCAACATCATTATTTTATTTGATAAATTATAAGTTAAAATTATTAATATATTTATTTTATGTCCGGACGTATATATCAAAAAGGTATTAGTGTTAAAATTAAGGTAGGATATTAAATGCGCTGAGTTACCGTAATTAATATGTTCATTAGTAGGGGTGAGCAAAACAAACCGAAAAACCGAACCGACCGACAAACCGTACCGAAACCGTCCCGAAAATATGGTTAACCGAACCAACGGTTTCGGTTTATTTTTCTAATTTTAAAAAACCGAGGGTAACGGTTAGGTTTTTATTTTTATATATAAAAACCGACGGTTAACCGAACCGAACCGAAACTCATTTCAAATTATAATTTTACTAATTATATGTTATAAAATTATTATACCAACTAATTATATGTTATAAATTATAATATTAACTAACTTAATTTTACTACTTTGACTTGAAAACATGAGAGTGTTCATTTTATTATTTATACTTCTTTAAATGTATATTTCGAATCCACATTTTAAGATATGAATTTTTTTTTTCATGCTATGAATTATAAAAAATTGAAAGTTTTCTTTCTACATGGTTAACCGTTGAATAACGGTTAACCGAACCGATTTTTAGGTTAACCGTTATAGTGGTTTTTGGTTTTTATTTTCTACATTTTAGCGGTTAACCGAACCGATTAAAAACCGTATGGTCGGTTTTTTTTTGTGGCAAACGGTCGGTTAACCGAACCGTGCTCACCCCTATTCATTAGTCAGCGGTGGCAGCTTCGCCTCTAAAACGACGTCGTGGCGTCGAATCCACAGTCTCCAACTCTCTTCACAAGTCGCAACGACTACGAGTAACGAAAAGTGTGACTGAGAAAGCCCTAGTGAAATAGAGAGCAAAATCCAACAAAAAAAGGGAGCTAGAATCTTGATAGGAAAAATGGCAATTTCAGGAGATCTTAGGGTTTCTGCAGCTCTGAGTTCATACAGATTCAATCCTCTTCGCACGACGTCGCATTTTCCCCCTTCTAAGGTTTTTTTTCAGTGGTTCCAATTTCGCAAACTTGATATTGCATTTAGGATTTCCTCTCGTTCCTTCTGTTTCTTCTTCTTTTTTTATTTCATTTTTCGGTTAATATGGAATTGTATTGAATCTGATTGAGGTTTGCATTAGCATGTTGGGTAATTTGATTTAGAATGTAGAAACGTGACCATCATTATGTTCTTCAATGTTGCAAAAGTTGCTCAGAAAACGTTAATTGACTAATTATTCTGTTCTTTCTGGTGAAGATACATTGACTGAGGTTTGCTTTCAGCATTTTGGGTAATTTTATTTTATGGAATTAAGTTACTGGGCCATAATTATGTTCTTGAATGTTGGAGAAGTTTTTCAGAGAATTTATTTTGACTAATTATTATGCTATTTCTGGTTAAGATTAAAGATACATTGATCTTCATTTTTATGTATGTATAGATTGTATGAGTTGTATTCTTCTGGTAAAGATTCATGGATTTTCGTTTTTATGTATAGTTTTCTTAAAAAATACTGTGTTCTTCTGTTGAAGATGCATCTTTTTTTATATTTATGAATGGATTTCGTGGAAGGTTTATCGTGTTCTTGCTGGTGGCACTGCATTGGTTTTCATTTTTATGGTTAATGGAGTCTGAATTGGATTGATAATATTCCACTTTCCTCTTGTTCTTGATGCATGTTTGCAGTTCATTTCACGAGTTGACTTATGTATTGTGCTGAAAATGTTATATGACTTTCCTTTTGGATATGTAGCCTGTGATTTTGTATTTTATAATTCTGAAGTTTCTTGTTTCCATATTTTGTTTGCTTTATTTTTGCTTCATGTAATCATATTTTGAGGCATAGTTAAATACTAACATGAACACGGAAATTAGCATAATTAAGTTGTAGCTGGGAAAATGAGAATTTGTGTATTTTTCATCATAAAAACTATGGCTTTTCTGGAAACAGTATTTCATACTTCATAGTAGAAAGCAGGCTCCACCACACTTCATATATTTCGAGTCTGCAACGAACATTTTAGCTTAGGAAACTACTGGCTGATGCATGTTGCTGACTTTGATCTTGTCTCTAAGGGAATATAAATTGTTTATGGTCTGAACGTAAGAAATCTAAACTAATTTCATGAATGAGGATAGAATCAGTGCCGTGCATTATTCTGAAACAGTATTATATGTTCCTCTACAGGTTGATTGCAATATCTTTGCAAATGGTACATCTAGTGCGATTGAGGCAATGCCACGATGTTCACGTGCTGTTCTTGATGCCCATAATACACATTGTCACTCTAGACGGCCTATTGGAGTCCTTGGAGACTACGAGCTTTCACAAAATCCATTCGGCCAGGAGGTTGAAAATTTTCTCCTCAGCGCAATCAACATGAACTTCTTTGAACGTTTGAACTTGGCTTGGAAGATTGTATTTCCATCACCTGTGTCCAGAAGGAAGTCTAATGCAAACATTGCCAAGCAACGTCTGAAGATGATTCTTTTCTCAGACCGTTGTGCAGTCAGTGAGGAGGCGAAACAGAAGATAGTAAGCAACGTTGTCAGTGCATTATCTGACTTCGTTGAGATTGAATCGCAGGACAAAGTTCAGTTGAGCGTCTCGACTGATCCAGATCTTGGCACCATCTACTCTGTCACAGTGCCTGTGCGTCGAGTGAGGACAGAATATCAAATTGATGACGAAACTGGATCAATTACAAACGTTGAATACAAAGACACCGGAGAAAGCTCTGGTTCCGTTGATGTCAAGTTTGATTTCTACGTTCCAAGTGATAAGTTACAGGGATTTTAGTGTGTGAAATGGGGTGATTCTTGAGATACTGAGAGACTATATGTTGCTCGAAAATTGTTTCGTTTTCTTCTCTTATATCGTCTTCGTAAGCACTAGAGGTTGTTCTACTCGTTATCTGGGTGTTGTAACCACTGGAGCAGAAATATATTCTGTATATATTTGGAATTTGCTAATTGGAGAAATGCTTCTAATTTTGTGTTTTCATGTTTGCATATTTTTAAAATATCCTCAGTATTTTCAGAATATCTCTGCAGCTATGGAGATTTTGCTATGGTGAAGAATGACCCTTTGCTATGAAGATTTTAGGGATGGATGCATTTGTATTTTTATTAAATTAATATAATGTGTATAAAAAAATATATTAAATCCCATACATTTATTAAGGGGGATTATGGGGTGATCAGGGGTAATTAAGGGGGATTATGGGGTGATCAAGGGGAATATGGATAGTTGGAGGTAATTATGATTACTTAATTTTAATTAAGATTAATTAATTTCAATTATATTTAATTAACCCAAACTATAATTTATTAATCTCAATCAAGATTTTATTAAGTCTCAATTAGTATTAATTAATTAATTTTATTTTTTATAAGATAGGATGGACCGCACATATTTACTCGTTGCACGTTGTATTATGACTAATACATAGAAAATATAAACATAATTATATAACAACATTTATATCTGGATAGAAAAATAAAAACTTCTGAGGAAGATATTCTTTTCTTTTTTTTTTTTTGAGTTACAATGTACGCACACATAACTCGAACCCTCAACCTCAAAGTTAGAGGGGAAACGTCTTACCACTCTAAGCTGCACTTCGTTGTCTCTTAGGAAGATATTTGTTAAGTAGTGAGAAAAAAAATTATTGGGATAATTTTGTTTTTCTGTTCTTCTTTTGGGATTGGATGCCCATCCGAATGCATGTATATACCAGGGTGCTATAGTTTTGGGCCGAAACGGGTTCAAAATTGAACATTCAGATTCAGTCCAAAAATAGGCGGGAAAGTTTTAGGTTAAAAACGTTTTGCATTCGATTTCAAAACATTTCCATTTGTGCATTTTGCATAGAGACGTTCTAACGGTAGCATGAACGAATCCTGCTTGAACTTCGATAGGCCGATTCGAGACGCCATTTCGAGGATCCGATTTGCCCCGCTTTCGAACAATCTACTAATTTCCTCTTGGGATTCGGTAACTATAGCAAAACTATTCTTCCAATTACTCATTATATGTTGTACAATCAAGAGTTTCTCATGTTGTGTTCTCATGCAGAGTCTTCGGCTTTTCGATGTAGATAAATGTGAGCTCAGATTTGAGAGTGAAGCTCCTAATGGAGTCCCGGCACTTACAGATTGCTGTTTCGAGAGTGAAGCAGTTGCTCTCAGTGCAAATTCTGATGGCTCCATTCTCAGGTTGGCTGTTTAAGATGTGTGTGTGTTTATGCCCAAGTTCGGGGTATGTTTCTCTGATTAGAATCTAGCCGGTTATAATATTGGGTAGTCGTAGCACATTGTTCTTAGCTGAATTGCTGCAGTCCTTAAGGATAGATTTAGATAATTTTTGCAGCATTATTAGGTTTTTTGCGGTTTCATATGAAATAGGTCCTTCATCTGCAAGTTCAATTGATCTGTTGAAATTTCTCTGAACTGGAAATATACTGATAACTTGAACTATTGCTATAGATTGAAATTCGTTGAAACTTTACCAAAGTTTAGCAAAATTACCTTTAGTTCTGCACTATTCTAGTTTTGTATCTCTGTGTCAAGCCTGTTTTTGAAGCAATTCGGTCACAGACATGATTCAAAAAAGTTGCTTAAGTCATTCACTTTCTCTAATAATCAACGAATCACTTTGAAAGCAAACCGAATATCTATTACAATTCATTCAGCAACTTCTAGCACTCACAAAACAGACTTTCTTATATATTCATGTTCAATTATTTCCATCATGAACTGATAATGCTTTATATGGTGATATATTTGATGTAAAATATCCTAGGTATGACATGCGTGTGGGGAACAGCAAAGCAATAGGAAACCATGAAGACTTGGCATCCTGTATTGAATACTCCGAGGAAACACGTAAGAAAATGGTAGCATGTAATCCTATTCGTCATTTTTTCCTTACTTTCATTTATGAAGGATGCGTATGAATCAGGGAGTTTACTAATCTTATGTATCTGGGATGTTGATGAATTTAATATAGAGGGTTTGATTATAATTTTTTTTTGGTTATCTTCCTCAAACTACGTTATATAGCAATATCTGTGAAATCAATAAGACGTTCAAAGTGCTTAAAACATGAAAATAATGTTCATAGGCTTAAATTTTTCTGTATCTGCAGGTCAAGTCATCAGCGCCAGTTGGGATAAAAGAGTAAAATTCTGGGATCCACGCTCAACTAACTCTGTTGGATGTTTGAGTAGTTTAGGCTTGGAAGTAGAATCTATGTCTCTTTCAGGATTTAATCTGATGGTTGCTCACAAGTCATCAGTGCTTCTTTATGACTTGCGTTACTTAGATGGATCAGTACAAGCCAAAGAGTATGTCTTCGACAGCCAAATAAAATGTGTCCGCTCAAATTCAGAACTAGAAGGTATTGCAACAATAGCTATGTTTCAGTCCTTGGTAGAAATAAGTGCATTTTACTATTTTCTTGTGAACTCAAGAGATCATGTCACTCATTTCCCACAGCATTCTTGTTTGCTCTTTTTTTGCACCCCCTCCCCCCCTAAAGTGTGTTTGTACACGAGCGTAAAGCGTTTGATAATTGAGTTGCTGCCAAAATTTTCAGTCTATCTTTACTTCTCCATTGTTGTTGCATTTCTCCAGGGGTATCAGTATGTATTCTGGGCTATCATTTCTGTTGTTTCAATGTTTGAGTTGATCTATAAATGCTGATGCTAATTCATGCAGGATTTATAGCTGGATCAATAGACGGACGGGTTGCATTGAGGCATGTTGTTCAATCCAACACAAATAAAGGGTCAGTGTAATTTTGTGCATAGTTATGTCTACTGACTGATTCTTTCATCTATTGGCTTTCCTTTTCACTGATATGTGTAGTTTCAGGTAGAAACAGATTTCTATTTGTTTATTGATTGAACGGTAAAGAACACATATAATTACATCACCTACACATATTTGCTACCAAAGTAATACTACTTGCGAAACTTTGGCTAATAAAAGAATTTAAAAACCTATTCTGTAGGAAATTTAAACTATCCAATAATCCAAATATGCATGATAATCAATGTTCCAAAGTGTGGCTTAAAAAGTCTCTTCGTCAAACTGTCAGCATTTCCTCCCCAACTCCCCCTTGGCTAAGCAATGCAGAAGCATCAGACAGGGGTAGAGGAGACAGGAGGATTGCTCATAACTCTCTTGTGGGCCTCCTCTTGAACGAAAATAACCCATCTAAAGATGAATCAACACCAACAAGAAACATAAACACCCTAGAAAAGTTCAAATTCTTGCCATAATGCTAACATCTCGTTGAAATAAAGGGTTAAAGGATGCCCATTCTGGTTGGACAGCCACAGTCGTTTCTTAAGTTCAAAAGTAGTTTTCCTTTTCACATTCCCGAATTTCACTATCTTCAATAAAGCTTAAAAACAATGCAGTGATGAGAGAATTCTCACTGCGACACTTCCAAAATTTTCGGGCAGTGGCCTCAGAACAAGGTTCTTCCCCAATGAGAAAAACACCATACCCCTACCATTAATGGCCAACTTGATTGATTGATAATGTAATATCAGCTGAAGAAGGAAGAGAAGAGATGGTAGGAGTGGAACTAGAATTTTAAGGGGGTCTTCCCCATTGAGGGAAAAACAGCACAACTTGCCCCTACCATCAATGGCCAACTCATGCACTTCCTAATCGGTATTTTTTTCCAGCTTGGCTTTCACCTAAGTTTGAACTTCTGCAGATATGCTTTCAGATGCCATCCAAAGGATAGGAATGGAAGACTGCATCTCGTGGCAATAAACGACATTGCATTTAACCCATCGTATGTGTCTCTTTCATCTCTAGCTTGCCATTACAGACATTTAAATCCACATGACCATATCTTTCCCTATTTCAGCGTATGTGGGGTTGTTGTTACTGGCGATGATGAGGGTTATGCTACGATGTGGGATGTTCTGAACAAGAGACGATTGACCGAGGTATGTTTCCTGTCCCATAGCATGCATGATTTTTGCTCTCATTCATGCAAATTGTGTTTTGTTGTTCCCTGAACTTCATGTTCTCATAAACATCCTGCTTGATTTCAGTTTCCTAGGTATCCCAATAGTGTTGCATCTTTGGCATTTAATCACGGGGGGCAGCTTTTGGCGGTCGCATCAAGTCATACTTACCAGGAGGCCAATGAAAGGTGTGCATGGTCACTCCACTTCTTTGTCCTTTTTCTATCTTCTATCTTCATTTCCTCAAGTTGCTAGGTATGACAATTTGTATCAAGTTGCAACTGCAGAGCATTTGTTGCATTATTCTCTAAACTTTATTTATAGATAAGCTTGATTGTGAAAAAAGTGAGTCCCATTTTTTTATATGCATCAACAAATGAGCTTATATTATCTTTGCAAACTACATAAGTTCAAAACTCACTCCTATACGGAGAGAGTTGAGTAAATTTTAGTCTTGATGTTCATGATCGGTAGCATAGTTGATGCTTAGGCAAGAATTTGCGCATAAATATTCTTCCACTTTATTAAGGTAACCAAACATGCTCCTTATGTAACAGAGAAGAGCAGCCTCGGATATTTTTACATCACATAGATGCCGGACACATTGGATCTATCTCTGCTAGTGGTTCACGGATGACATGACTGCAGACGAGGGCGAGGGCGAGGGCGAGGGCGAGGTCACTGCTAATGCCTTTTCTTGGACAAGAAGTAAGAACTCATTTGCCCCTAATTATTTTCAGCTATATTTTTAGAAATGTAATTAAGTACATTGTAGTAGTTGAGCTTTTTGTTGTAAACTATATTTGTTCCTACTTGATTTTCATCTAATTTATCTTGTAACTGTATGCTACAACTAGTCTATAAACTGTTTCGCAATATAATGTAAATAGCTGAACGTGCAGCAGTAATATTAGAATACAGTATTTGATCTCGCGGAGGAAGTCGTGTTCGATACATTGATTTTAATTTAACACGTGTTTTTTATTGAATGAATGTCGGATACCAGGAATTTCGAATGTTTTCCCATATCAGAAATGAATGTTCGTTGTAAATTGCGTTTTTTAGATTTCATTTTTCTTTTAGATTTTATCAGTTTACAGCTTGTATGGTGATGAGCACGAATAAATAAAATGAAATAAAAATTGGATACTCAATATCAAAGAAAGTATCACAGTATGTTCTGGAATTGAATTTCACATAATTTCTGATAGTATTATTCTAATCACAGCATAAAAAGCTCGACCATTACAATTTTTTTGCTGGGAAATCTAAATTAAAAAAAAATAAAAATAAGATCATAGTACCATTTTGCTTTTTGGTCGGAATAAATTTAGAACAATTTCTTATATTTATGGATGTTGTTCCATTTCCATCAATTCATTTGTTGTTTTCTACTTCAACGGTCAAAAGCTATCCGGTCCACAGTAATGCCCTGTGTGAGCCCGCACCGTATAGCTACCTCCTAATAAAAAATATTAAAAGTTGCATTAGTCGGCGGCTCTAAGGATAACCCCCAAAAAAGCCCTACTGCGTCGTTTTGACGCTAAATTTTCAAACAAATCGAGACCGTCAACCGCCCACCTCTCAATCAACGGCCTGAAATTAATCTCAGATGTGAAATTCTCCTTCTCTGCGTTCTCCACAGCTCAAGCTCAACCCTATATATCCAAACCATTACTCTCGCTCAGGCGTAGCTTTGGCTTCAGCTTACACCTTCTGTTTACCGTCTATTTTCTCTCTCTAAAACCGCCTCCGCCGCCGTCGCCATCGAGGATGTCTGACGAGGAGCATCAGTTCGAGTCGAAGGCCGACGCCGGCGCCTCCAAAACTTACCCCCAGCAGGCCGGAACTATCCGTAAGAACGGTTACATTGTTATTAAAGGTCGCCCCTGCAAGGTTTGTTTCGCTTTTTAATTGATTTCTTCGGATTTGATTTCAGTTGTTTCATTTTTGTTTTGCTGTGAAATCGTTTATTCAAATTGTGTTTTCAGCTATGATCTCAATTTCAAGCCTGAACTAGTTGTCGTGACTGTCTATTATGTGTTTTTTTTTCTTTTTTTTGCTTACATATATTAGTCTATTTGGATTTGCTCAGTTTGCGGTTCATTGCTTAGGTTTTTGCTGCGGTTTATGGATTTTACTGAATTGAGTTTAAATGTTTAATGAGAGCTTGTGTGATTGAATTCTGATGTACCTGTCAAAATAGGTTCTACTTTTGATTAATTATCTTGATTTATTCATTCTCTATTGATTATTGATGACTTCATAAAGATTTCCACACCTGTGATTGATCTGGCGAAATATTTGAGCTAAGAACGTTATAGGGGTATTTTGATCCATTATTTTGAATTTTTGAAAGCATTTTACTTTTTTATATTGTTCGTAAATCATTAATGTATTTATTCCAATTTTTAATAGTTGATCTCATCATACTTTCCAGGTTGTGGAGGTTTCGACTTCCAAAACTGGAAAGCACGGCCACGCGAAATGTCACTTTGTTGCAATCGACATCTTCACTTCCAAGAAGCTCGAGGATATTGTTCCCTCGTCCCACAACTGTGATGTACGAATATTCCCGTGAGCTTAATTAACATCTATGTTTTGCTATTAATCTTTATATAGTTGAAAACTTATACTATTATTTTTTCTCTCCAGGTTCCACATGTTAATCGTACTGACTACCAGCTCATCGACATTTCTGAGGATGGATTTGTACGTGTCTAGTATACATATACATCAATTCCTAAGTTTAAATTTGCTTACATAAATGAAGTATTAACACGAGCGAAATAAATCCACAGGTGAGCTTGCTGACTGAGAATGGCAGCACTAAGGATGATCTGAGGCTTCCAACTGATGACAGCCTGCTCACCCAGGTGATGACATATTTCGTTTAGCTACTGATTTTTTCTTTCGAGTACGAGTTTACCTGTCTGACGTCGTCTTGGGTTATGCAGATCAAGGATGGATTTGCTGATGGGAAGGACCTTGTTGTGAGTGTTATGTCTGCAATGGGGGAGGAGCAGATCTGTGCCCTCAAGGATATTGGTCCCAAGTAGTCTTCCATGGATATGATTATTATAGTTTAGTGAAAATGATGGGAGGAGCATTTGCGTTGAGACTTTAACTATTGATGGTTTATGCCCCTCGTTTATGAAGAGACCACTTTCCTGTTATTAGGAATGTTTCTTTTTCTCTTTCCATTTTTGTTCACCTTGAACTGTCATGTTTATTACCCGTGTGGGGTTAAATTTGATATGCGCTGCCAACTGGTCTCTTTTTACGTATCACTGTGTGTGTATATCTGTTCTCAATCATGTTCTAATGCTGTTTCGATATGGGAATATTCATAATTTATTTTGTAGCAGTTTTAAATGCTTAATGTTTTTTGGTCATCTTGTGGAAAGGAATTCACCTATATAGAATTGACGTATTATCTAGATGCTTGAGAGACGAAAGAGATTTCTGTATCAAAACAAAGGGAAAATTCTATCCTTCTCTATGAATGTGCTTGATAGCAGTAACATAGTATAAGTTTATGGGAGTAACATATAAGTTTATGGGAGTTGAGTTCTCACGAGAGCTTTAAATATGCTACTGCATGACCTTCGTGTAATGTGTTTCCTTCCGTCGTCGGCAAGCGCGTCCATTCTACTTGGCGAGGCGGATGACTGTCCCGACCCACTCATCGGGTATCTTTTCTGGGAGTTGTCCTCTTAGAGCCCTTGCTGAGTGCTCCGTCGCTGCCTGCATGAGTGAAGCCGGTTTGTGAGTAATGTGTTGTGTTTATCAAAAAAAAAAAAAAAACCGCACACATACTGCTTTCAACTTGGTAACTGAATTACCTCTACTATATAGACATCAATTCCCAATTTGGCAATCATAGCAGCTTCTGTTATTTTGGTGACCATGCCTCCAGTTGTATCATGTGCTGCTACTGTTATTTCAACTGTTGAAATATATAAATGGCTGGAGTTAAAAAAAATGTTGCTTCTTGAAAGTTTAACAAGGCTTCATTATGTAAGATAGTCAACCCTACTCAACTTTAGATATATCCACCATTTATTAATCAGTATGTCACCATCAGTGAATTTGTCTTGGTAGGATGGATGTTAGAGAATTAGGCGAATCGGCAATAGTACCAATTAGGATTAAGATGCAATTCCAATTATATTTCTTCACTGACCTTGCCTGCTCACATCTTGCAGTTTAGGTTGCAACACTGACCAGCTCCCATCTTCATGCACACCTGGAATATTGAGCTTAATCAGTCATGAGAAAGTATATTTCGACCCGTATGAGTTATGACACTACGATCAGACACTCACCGATTTCCCTAAGAAGCACTGCATTGCGTTCTGTTGGTGGGCGATCAAACACCCCAGAAACATCTGTCTAACAGTGAGAAGAGTAAAGGATAGACATATATGTTTTCTCGTCTCTCATATGACAGCATACAACACAGTAGAGGATTTTAGCACATGGGAAATCGAAATTCTAAAAGTTAAATATTGTGAATTTTTTTTAGATACAACTCCCCTATAAAGAAAAGATCCAGGATGAGGCCTTCTTATATCCAAAGATGAAGTGGAAAGAAGCTAGAATAAGACCACAATGACAGCAATGGATATATCGTTGCCTGATACAAAGAAATGTATTCAATCTAGTCTAATATGATTCCGTATCCAGGATAAAAGCATAGATAATAGCCATCAGAAAACCATTGATCACCAGTGGATACAAGAAATACGACGTAGACAGGTATTAAGTGTTCAGCAAGATGACGGATAATTACGTCTCCACTTAATATAGTGCAACCCTGATAGAGATTTCAATCAATTAGCATTGTAGCAACAAGAAACCTGACTAAGTATGCACAGAATCAAACCAGTGAAGTATCCAGAACAGCATCCCCATGCAAAACCTGAAACATCGGTAAGCAGCCATAAGTTCTAGATTTCACCTCAGATCAAGAGTATATTAAACAATGGCAACATATTACAGAATAATCCAATCGAGAATTCTATGCCAGAAAATCCTCGAAGCTACATCGTCCAATCATGATACCCCAACTGGAAAAGTGAGGAAACATACAGAACAATGTGAACCAATCAAATGCCAATGCCATTTAACTGAAATAGTGCAATCACCAACCCCCCCCCCCCCCCAACCCAAAAAATGTCAGAACCTTCTTCAATTCTATTAGTCAATAAACTGATCACTGATGGATGTTGGTGATATTTGATTTGGATATGAATTAGTTCTTGCTCATGTTATGATGCTCTGTATTTCCTGTCCTATTACACTGCTACAGTTACAGGAAACTCTCTGCGAACACCTTTGGCACCAAAAGTGCTCAGTCTGAACAAACCAAAAAAGGAGCTTGAATAAACTTCGAGATTTTATTTTTGTTATCTTTTCAGCCTTCTACAAAGTGGAGGCAACAGATTCCCCTTCAGAAAAAGGTTAATAATTGGAATTAGAGTAATCTCTTCATTATCACTAATATCAGTAAGTCAGTCTTATAAACAAAAGAAGATATAGAGACTGATAAAGAAGAAAGGGAAACATAATGCAAAACTGGAACAGTTTGAAGCTGGGCATTCAAAAGTGCGTTCAAAGCAACTCTATATGCATGGTTGAGGATTGAAACTCACAGGTACAAATCCAGCATCTAAAGCTTTAACCACAGTTGAGGTATCTGCCACAGCTATCTGTGAATGTAAACGGCACAAACTTTAAAAATTTTACAAAGAAAACCAGCATAGCAAGAAAAGTAATCTATAAACTGATAATTGTTGCATGACTTACTAACATTTCTTTCACAAGTTGACCAGCCACATGAAAATGGAGACATTCCAATAGAGGGAATACCTTCTGTAGGAAGATACACACACAGCATGTCAAAAGAACGGATATAGTACAAAAAAAACATAGAAGGAGCTTGAATAAGGAAAATGAAGGAAGACAGTGAAATCCGGCATTGTCATCCTATTCAATGTTATAATATGCTTACGAGATCAACATTTCACCAAATACTGAAACATGACAGAGGTCCAAAAGGTCTTAAGAAGACCAACCAGTAAGAAAGGGGAGCATGTGAAATAAATAAACCATTTCATACCTTTTGCAAGTGCTCTGACAATTTCAAGATTAAGGGTAGTGACCTGAAAATCAAAGAATTGTTTAAATGGATATAATATGTCAGTGTATAATGTTTTCATGGTTCTCTCTCCACAAAGATTGGAACAATACAAGACCGGAACTAGCAAGATCTGAACAGAACAAAGTAGATATAGACAGTATTAGGTCTTACAGATATTCGTGTTGCTACAAAACCTGACTTGACAAGGGGTTTTCTTAATCCGCCCTTATGAACCCCTGACTTGCTTGCTTGAAAGTGGCCAAAAGAACCTGGAGATTATATATTCAGTAAACAGAAAAGAATCTCAATTACATTAAGATACAACAAAGGTACAAAGAGAAATATACTCGAGTCTCGATTCAAGGCAGAATGGTTGTAAATAACAATAAAAACACACTATTCAAGGTGATTGCATTCTTCACTCAAATTGACTACTGGAGCTGATACATTACGAATCACTAAAAAAATTCATAACAAGTCCCATACTTATTCAAAAAGTATGACAAACCAAGCTCAAAATGTCAACCTGCACCATGGACAACTATAAGCCGTTTGCATTCCAATTTTAGCTTATCATCAAATTCATCGACCACAGTTTCGATTTCCATGGATCCAGGCCTCCTGCTCCAATCCATCCCATAACATGGCCCCGAAATCATTCCTTGCCGCAGTTGTGATGAAACAGTACTAAGATTATCCTCATTTATTGTCTCCAACTCATTTTTACAGGTAATTGCAGAACCTCCTGCATGCCAAAAAAATAAAAACACTGCACCAACTAAACGAACATAGAATAGGAAAACTTCTAATGCACATATTCCTCTTGTATAAATAATTGATCAGATCACGTGCATAATTAATCCGAATGTGATAAGCGAAATAGTACACAAACAGTGAATGTTCAATCACAAAAAATCTGGATGTACATTCTTACTTCTCTGTCATGTTTGAATTGAAACAATTGTGTTCATAATATTACTTCGCAGCTACTCCAAACCTTACAGTCACCATTTACAACAAGTGAAATTGGACTGCCAGAATCATTAATCTCAACCAATTGAGTACTAAATAAATGCCTTTAAAGCGCACAAAAATTATCGAATTAGCTCGACGCATTAGGGTTAAACTGATTCAAGAGCTCATATTCAGTTGACGAAACAACTAACTAAAGCAGCTAAATTCAAAAGGTAAATATTATCCACATGTAAAGCGCACTCACCGAGCTTGACTATGCAGTGAAGTAGGTTAGTATCCGCCGTGGCGGCTGAGTTAGTGGTGGCGGATTGGTTGCGCCGATCCATTAGATTTTGAGAAACGCAGTCGCCGCAGCTGCAGAGCTTTCGACAAGTAGAATCCTTTCGGAATATAATAATAATAATAATAATAATAATAATAATAATAATAATAATAATAATAATAATAATAATAATAATAATAATAATAATAATAATAATAATAATAATAATAATAATAATAATAATAATAATAATAATAATAATAGTCGGAATGTCGGATAATTGAATTATCTGTGATTGTCATACAATTATATTAGCGTTGTAAAACAACTGTAGTACA
The DNA here is from genome assembly GCA_031470985.1 of Agastache rugosa. Classification (NCBI taxonomy): domain Eukaryota; kingdom Viridiplantae; phylum Streptophyta; class Magnoliopsida; order Lamiales; family Lamiaceae; genus Agastache; species Agastache rugosa. Next base: position 71,703,149 of record CM062601.1, on the reverse strand, counting down.
ATGAAAATGAGTAGGGGTGTAAATTCGGATTACGGGTTTTCGGGTAATCCGAACCCGTCCCGTAATTTTTCGGGTATTGGGTACCCGTTACCCGAATTTTTTGGGTACGGGACGGGTTACGGGATAGAGGATTGAAGTTGTTCCGGGTAACGGGTTACCCGTCCCGTCCCATATACCCGGTCAACCGTTTATATATTATATTATTTTTATATTATTCTTAATTATTTTATGAAATGTTTTACAAAATAGAAAATATGCACGCTGCATCTTTCTCTCTCTCTCTTACGCTCACACTCCCAATTCACAATTTCTCATCTTCTCTCTCACATTGTCATTCAACCCATCCCTCTCTTATCGTCGACGTCGCGCCACTCAGAAAAATATGAAGAAAACGGGTAGGAAAATATCCAAAAACAAGTTTTGATATTTTTATTTTTTTTAAAAACGGGTACATACGGGTAGAGCTGTCAAATCCAGCCCGGCCCGACGGGCAGGCCCGATTTCGGGCCGGGCTGGGCACCAAAAATCCAGGCCCGGTGAAATTTCGGGCCGGGCCGGCCCGGCCCGGAATGGGGAAAAGCCCGGTGGGCTCGGGCCGGCCCGGTAAATTTACACTATAAAGGGGTTTCCGGGCCGGGTTGGGCTTCACATTTCTTGGCCCGGAGGATTTTCGGGCCGGACCGGCCCGGCCCGATTTTTCCAAAAAGCCCGGCCCGGAAAATTGCCAGCTCTGCATACGGGTACCCGATCCAGTCCCGCATAAACTCGGTCCGGGTACTGGGTACCCGTTTTTTTAAAACGGGACGGGTACGGGTAGCAAATTTTGAGAAATTTGGATACGGGTACCCGGAAATTCCGGGTAGGGTACCCGTCCCGTCCCGAATTTACACCCCTAAAAATGAGTATTGTTTATTTATTTATTAATCCTTCCGCCTAACCAAATGTGATCTAAAATTTATGTATTGTTCCGGTATTGAACGGGCGAAAAGTTGGTCTGAGTCTATTTTTCAATTGTTCACTTTTTAAATGCATGAAATTGCGAATATAACAAGAATAATATGATTTTTTTTTTTTTTGAGATCAAGATAATTTATTATTAGTATGTAATTTTTTAAGAGATTTAAAAGGCTATGTACTTTATTATTATTATTATTATTATTATTATTATTATTATTATTATTATTATTATTATTAGGTAGCCCGTCGAAATTCGACGGGAAATAACTTTATATTTTAATTTATATGTATACATTTTAAAAATAATTTTATATTTTATTTAGAAGTTGTGATATTGTTCGCGTGAATTATTAATCAAACTTAACAAATTAATTTTATTTTACGTATCTAAATTTATAATTAGGAATGACAATGAATTGAGTATACTCATTTATTATGTATTTTCTAAATCTAAATTTGTTTAGAATTTTTCAACATATTCGTCATAATCTCGGTTAAAATAGTGACTTTACTGTACATACTCGTCTCAAATCCGTTGAGTAATACTCGATAAAAATATGAACACTTCAAGTAATATTAATTAAAATTAGTAAAAACCCTTCTTTCTATGTTATTTGAACCGTCTCGTTGGTTTATTCTAAATTACTCGATAAAATATAAACAAAGTTAAATATTAATTAAAATTAGTAAAAAACCTTCATTTTTAAGTATATTGGAACCATCTCGTTGGTTCATGTTAAATCGATATATCTAATCTTTGCCAAAATGCGAAAAAAAATATGTTTACATCTTCAAAGTAATATTAATTAAAATTAATAAAAATCATTCTTTCTATGTTATTTGAACCATCTCGTTGGTTTATGCTAAATTATTCAATAAAAATCTAAACAAAGTTAATATCAATTAAAATTAGTAGAAATTCTTCTTTTTAAGTATATTTGAACCGTCTCGTTGGTTCATGCTAATTAAATTGATATCTCTAATCTTTGCCAATTTTATAGTGGTTAAAGTGGTAGGTCCGCAACTTTATATGGGATACTCCAAAACGGAAAACGTGTCACCTAATATGGGACGGAGGAGAGAATATTTGAATAACGACAAATGTAATATCAAATTAAACGGGTGACCACGTTAATCAAAATTCTTACGTAGATTTTTCTTCATTTTCCTATTCTTATTTTTTCTAAAATCTAAAATAAAAGTAATTTCACATTGATTTTTTAGAAGACTTCACCAATTGAAGAATACAATTGAAATTATTAGTATGCACTAAAATATATTTATATAACATCTGAGATGATTTCGAATTAAATGGGTGGTCATGTATATGTTTGCGTGAATTTTCCTCATTTTCTACTCATATTTTTTTCTTCTAAAAACTCAAATAAAAGGAATTTCATATTGATTTCTAAAAGACTTCATCAAATGGAACCTAATTAATAAAAGGTATCACATTTTCTTCCAATATTCTATTCCAATTTTTCTTAAATGTTTGATACATGAATAAGAGAAAATTACTATTTAATTGAGTTCACGACGAGTAAATATATTAATTTAAATTAAACGGGTTTCATATATTGTATTATTTCGGTACATCTATATAATCTTAAATTCATAATTAAATGAGTTCCATAAATTGTATGAACTTCAAATTGACACTTCAATTAAATTTAATTTTAATCTTTTATTATTTATATTATTCATTATTAATATTTACTTTATTGTATTCTTATTTTAATTGAGACAAATAACCTATTATTTATAGTTTATTATTTTGATATTTTATATTTAAACAAGTTCGATTAATTACGAATATTATTGTAGGGAACGAAACGGATAGAATAATTACTTATTAATCGGATTTGAAATATGCACGGTTATATATTTTAAACTGGTCTAGGTAGCTGAATCCTAGCTTCATCATCTTGGTTCATCGATATCCTCTACCACAACCAACGACTTAGACCAATTGGATGCTACTTTCGGTTAAATAAAAAAAAACCAACGATGTTCTTGAATTTAATTAGAAACTAAAGATATTGACCTTGAAAAAAATTTATGTAATTGTCAATCATATTGCATCTAATAATTTAGTTAAATAATAAATTCCCGTCGATTTTCGACGGGCTATGAAAAGATAAAATAATAAATAAATAAATAAGAGATGAAAAAACCTCTTCGTGAGATATGTGATACTAGAAAATACGTTGAGATCCTTTGAAGCCATTTATGCGAATTAAATTTAAATTTTCAACTGGCATTAATAATCCTAATCTTTTTGACTTGTGATTATTGATACCCCAAGTCAAAAAGATTAGGATTATTAATGCCATTTGAAAATTTAAATTTAATTCGCATAAATGGCTTCAAAGGATTTCAACGTATTTCCTTGTTATTTAAGATTTTTGAAAAATGGAAATTGTAAATAAACCCGATTGAAATTTTAATAAATAAGTAATTAAATATAAAATCCAACACATATTTTTTGTGTATTCTGTTTTTTCCAATTTTATATCTCAAATTATAATCTTTTATTGAAAAGAAATATTATAATGAAATATTTTTCTCTTAAAATACCATATTTTGAAATTAATTATATTTTATTTTTTATTTAGAAAATCTTTAGTTTATGTTGTCACTTCTTTATCTCTGTATATATTTTTAAATATTGATTGACTAAGAAGATCATTTAGAATTTATATATGCTTACATGTCGCAAATCAATTTAAAAATTAATTTTACTATTCGTTCTCGTTTCAAACTCGTGCTGTAATACTCGTTCATTATACAAACTCGTTTAAATTTATAAAACTATCTATATTTTTAAATATAAGTACATACAACAATTGATTATCTATCTTGATATTTATTGTTAGAAAATATAATAAAATTATTTAATTGGCAAACTTAATAATTGGCCAATTAATTTTTCCAATAAAAATATGACTATGTATTCATAATAATGATTATCAATATATGTTAATAAAATTTAAGGATAGAAATTTAAGAATAATTTGAAGATTTAATCGCAGTAATTTTATGGAATTCTGTACCATATATATAGAATATAAAATATGATAAATATTGGTTTTAATTCAAAAAATTGAAGAATTTAGAAAAATAAGAATGGAAGGATTAGAGGGGTGACACATAGGAGAGAGGAAACTCTATACCATATATATAGAATATAAAATATGATAAATGTTTGTTTTAATTCATAAAATTAGAGAATTTAGAAAAATAAAAATAGAGGGATTAGAGGGATGCCACATAGGAGAGAGGGCATCGAATCCGTTTTCCTTTATATAATAGATAAGGATTTATAAGAATGCATTCCAAAATTATTACTCCCTCCGTCCACAATAAATTTGCCACATTGTGGATGGCACGGATTTTAATAATTTGTTGGTTGATTGTATTGTGAGTGGAATAATAGCCCACTTTTATATAGTTTTAAATTATGTTGTGAGTGGAAAAATAAGTGAGGTGTGTGGGGTCTATTACTATAAATGGATGTGGCAAATTTTTTGTGGACGGACCAAAAAGGAAATTGTGGCAAATTTATTGTGGACGGAGGGAGTATTATTTTAATATGTATAATTGAAGAAATTAATTAAATATAGGGATAGATAAATATGAGATGTGATTAATAGATAAACATGTGAGATTTCAAGAATATGAAATTAATAAAATTTTAATTAATAAAAATAAAAATTAGAATATATATGAATTAAAATTAGACAAATTATCAGAATAAAGAAAAATCTGAACGGAGCACCGTATCTATTAATGACATCCCATATTTATCTTTTTCTCTATTTAATTAATTTCTTCTATTACACATATTAAAATAATAACAATTTCTGAATACAAATTTTTCTTTATTCTGGTAATTTGTCTAAATTTAATTCATATATATTCTAATTTTTTTTAATTTCATATTCTTTAAATATCACATGTTTATCTATTAATAACATCTCATATTTATCTTTTCCTCTATTTAATTAATTTCTTTTATTACACATATTAAAATAATAACAATTTCGGAATATATTCTTACCAACGAGACGGTTCAAATAACATATAAAAAATGATTTTTACTAAGTTTAATTAATATTACTTTGAAGATGTAAACATATTTTTTTCCGCATTTTGGCAAAGATTAGGAATTCGACGAAAAATAACTTTTATGTTTTAATTTATATGTATATATTTTAAAAATAAGTTTATATCTTATTTAAAAGTTGTGATATTGTTCGCGTTAATTATTAATCAAACTTAAAAAATTAATTTTATTTCACGTATCTAAATTTATAATTAGGTATGATAATGGATCGAGTATACTCATTCATTATGTTTTTTTAAATCTAAATTTGTTTAGAATTTTTCTACATGTTCGTCCTAATCTCGGTTAAAATAGTGACTTTACTGTACATACTCGTCTGAAATCCGTTGAGTAATACTCGATAAAAATATGAACACTCCAAGTAAAATTAATTAAAATTAGTAAAAATCCTTCTTTCTATGTTATTTGAACCGTCTCGTTGGTTTATGCTAAATTACTCGATAAAAATCTAAACAAAGTTAATATTTATTAAAATTAGTAAAAATCATTCTTTTTAAGTATATTTGAACCATCTCGTTAGTTCATGTTACATCAATATCTCTAATCTTTGTCAAAAGATGGAAAAAAATATGTTTACATCTTCAAATTGTTTTGTTCTTTTCTTTAGCTACCTATCCCACATTTGATTCAATGTATATATTTTCTAGAAAGCACTAAATAGAGGAAAAGATAAATATGAGATGTGATTAATAGATAAACATTAATTAATAAAAATAAAAATTAGAATATATATGAATTAAAATTGGAATATATATGAAATTAATAAAATTTTAATTAATAAAAATAAAAATTAGAATATATATGAATTAAAATTAGACAAATTACCAGAATAAAGGAAAATATGAACGGAGCACCGTGGATGGAGCAATTTGATTCGATGTATATATTTTCTAGAAAACATTAAATAGAGGGAAAGATAAATATGAGATGTGGCACCGTGATGGAGGCAGCTTTATTTTCGTATTAGTAATAGACTAGTATGTATCCCGTCGAAAATCGACGGCGAACTATATTATTAAAATAAAATATATTAATAAGGTTGTTTCTTTGACTTTATTGTACTTCCTTAACAAATATTTTTATTTTTATTATTATTTTGCAATATATAAGCATGAACATTAAAAAAAATTAATATTATTTCAGAGTGATAATATTTCGATAATTGATCAAAAATAGTGTTTCTTTGATTTTATTTCACTTTCTTTAGTTGCAAAAAAATCAATAGAAATCAAACTATTTTTTTTTACTTCACAATTTGTCAAATATTTCATTATATACATCGTTAATTGTTGTGTACGTCTGATCATCTCGTCACAAAGTTAAATTTTGAGAATTATCCCTATGTGTATATATATACAAATCCAAGAATTATAATTGAGAATACGTATTTTTGAGATTTTTCTTTTTTTACGTCAATTTAAAAATTTGTTAAATTAAACAAATTAATATTGACAACTACATAATTGATTAAATTAAAATTATCAATAAAAAATAAAACTATTTATTTGGCCAATAAATTAATTTGCCAAATTATATTGGTTGTGCAAAATAATTGCGGAATGAAAAAATACACATGGATTGTGAGTTTTTATATAGGTTCTCCAAGAATGAAGTTTTATTAAAAATCAATGTGGGATGAAAAAAATCTATATTAAATATACATAGAATAAATGAATAAAAATGCTCAAAATAAGGATTAAAGATAAATAAGAATACTCAAAGGAGAGAGCGCCACGTAGGACCTCGAATTAAGGAGATCTCCCGAATCCGTAATCGTTTTAATAATACTAGTAAGTAGCCCGTCGAAATTCGACGGGAAATAACTTTATGTTTTAATTTATATGTATATATTTTAAAAATAATTTTATATTTTATTTAAAAGTTGTCATATTGTTCGCGATTATTAATCAAACTTAAAAAATTAATTTTATTTCACGTATCTAAATTTATAATTAGGAATGATAATGGATCGGGCATACTCATTCATTATGTATTTTCCAAATCTAAATTTATTTAGAATTTTTCTACATGTTCGTCCTAATCTCGGTCAAAATAGTGACTTTACTGTACATACTCGTCTCAAATCCGTTGAGTAATACTCGAAAAAAATATGAACACCCCAAGTAAAATTACTTAAAATTAGTAAAAATCCTTCTTTCTATGTTATTTGAACCGTCTCCTTGGTTTATGCTAAATTACTCGATAAAAATCTAAACAAAGTTAATATCAATTAAAATTTGTAAAAAATTCACTTTTTAAATATATTTGAACCATCTCGTTGGTTCATGCTAAATCGATATCTCTAATTTTTGTCAAAATGCGGGAAAAAAAATATGTACATCTTCAAGTAGCCCGTCGAGACTCGACGGGAAATAACTTTATGTTTTAATTTATATGTATACATTTTAAAAATAATTTTATATCTTATTTAGAAGTAAGTTGTGATATTGTTAGCGTTAATTATTAATCAAACTTAGAAAATTAATTTTATTTCACGCATTTAAATTTATAATTAGGAATGACCATGGATCGGGTATACTCATTCATTAAGTATTTTCTAAATTTAAATTTGTTTAGAATTTTTCTACATGTTCGTCCTAATCTCGGTTAAAATATTGATTTTACTGTACATACCCGTTTCAAATATGTTGGGTAATACTCGATAAAAATATGAACACACAAGTAATATTAATTAAAATTAATAAAAATCCTTCTTTCTATGTTATTTGAACCGTCTCGTTGGTTTATGCTAAATATATGAATATAAATTAATAATGCACAAAATACCAGAATAAAGAAAAATCGGAATGACGAACCGTACATATCCCATATTTGATTCAATGTATATATTTTCTAGAAAGCACTAATCGAAGTTTTTAGAAAGACATAAATGAAAAATGAAAATGATTCCATATAGACATGTTGATTAAATATATTTATTTAGACTTCATAGAGATTTTCATTTACAAATTTTCTATAGATTATTATATATTAATTAAGAATGTATAAAATAAGGATTTATAAGAATGCATTCCGAAATTGTTATTATTTTAATATGTGTAATAGAAGAAATTAATTAAACAGAGGGTAAGATAAATATGAGATGTGATTAAAATATGAGATGTGATTAATAGATAAACATGTGATATTTCAAGAATATGAAATTAATAAAAATAAAATTTAGAATATATATGAATTAAAATCAGACAAATTACCAGAATAAAGAAAAATCTGAACGGAGCACCGTGGATGGGGCTGTTTTATTTTTCTATTATTAATAGATATGGATATGGATGGATGGATTTTATCTTTTCATCAACGGGTGAATAAATCTAACTAAATATAAAAATAGGTAGGACTTGCTGCAAAATATATAAAAAAAGATTGTTAATCTTTTTCGTATCTAACCCCTCGTGCCTTACACGTAATCACATACTAAATTCAACTTAATCTGACCGCTTGCTTTAATTTTTTTTAGTTTATATATTACTATAAAGTCGCTTTCGATAATAAAAAATCCATTTTTAAGAAATAATTATTTTCATCGATATATGGAGCAACACTTGTGCGATGTACGAGTAAAGATAATTTAGTCCAAATGTTTAACCCAAAATATGAATAGTATACTAGTAATATTGTACATTTATATTTATTTTAAATACCTAGCACTAAGTTATTTATTTAACAAGAAGATACATTGTAATATGATGTCATATTAACATTAGTGGGTATAATAATAACATAATGTTAATAACTTGAAAAATATATAATTTTGATTCGGTACACGAGGTTAAATACAGAAAACTTCTAATTTTAAACAAGTTGTAATAATTGTACTTGTTTTTTTAAGGGGTAATGGCCTGTAAATTCCTATTTCAATGAATTTAGTTTCTTTCACCTAAAGATTCGCACTTTTGTAAATTCCTCAACTTTCAACAATTTAAGTTTCTTTCTCATTAAAGATTTTGCCTATAAATTCCTCAACTTTCAATTATTTCTGATTTTGCTTCCAGCGATGGGATCCGGCAAGAATAGTTTTGGAAATTTATAAACGTGGCTTAAATTAATCTATGTGGCACTCTCGTGGCATATATGTAAATTAAAAAAATAAAAAATATTTCATGTCATCATCCCCACCCCTCTCTCAATCTCGTTCTCCCTTACTTTCTTTTATTCTCGCAGAGATAATTCAACCAAGAAAATACAGATCATGCGCAAGATTGTATGAGTGTGAGTAGGATTTAAAATTCTTGTGATTTTATGGGTGCCTTCTAGCGCATGATCTGTATTTTCTCGGTTGAATTATCCCTGCGAGAATGAAAGAAAGTAGGGGAGAACGAGACTGAGAGAGGGGTGGAGATGATGACATGAAATATTTTTTATTTTTTTAATTTACATATATGCCACGAGAGTGCCACATAGATTAATTTAAGCCACGTCTATAAATTTTCAAAACTATTCTTGTCGGATCCCATCGCTGGAAGCAAAATCAGAAACAATTGAAAGTTGAGGAATTTACAGGCAAAATCTTTAGTTGGAGAGCAAAACCAGAAATTGTTGAAAGTTGTGGAATTTACAGGCAGAATCTTTAGGTGGGGAGTAAAACCAGAAATTACTGAAAGTTGAGGAATTTACATGCCATTATCCCTTTTTTAATTGCATTTTATTTCCAGCGTTATATGTTTGGGAAATAATTACGTGTTTGTATTCTAGCACCTACTTTTCCATAGCTTGGCCTGCTTCCACGACATCAATTTAATCCAGGCCAAGACAATTAAACATGCCCCACCCATATAATTTATTATTTTATAAATTTGAATTTTTACTAAACAAATTAAATAAAATTATACTTTCGATCTTTTTTTTTTTACGACAGTGGCTTGAAGAAAATAAATCAAAGAGCTAATTTTAGAGAAACATGAGAAATGATCGGACATTTAGAAAATCATCTGAATTGTGTTTTTTGCTAATAATGACGGAGCTATAAGATACAAATTTTCTTTTTTTTTTTGTAAAACCTTTATCTTATATTATTATATATATTAATGGTTTACACTTTACATCGGCTCGAGTTGATATCCCAAATTCATTATTGTCAATAATTTATTAATTTATTGGGTATCGATCTACAGGCATCTTGTGTTACTAATTAGTGTGCTTATACAACAAAATCTAAGGAGACCAAAATTTTAACAGAGAATGGAAGTTTTTTTTTTTTTAATTATCTTAACATTCCTTTAATATTTATCATAAAGTTTGTGTATCCCACATTGGCTAGCAGTCAGAGTTGATAACGTGGGAGTGACTATTTTTAGATGGGACCAACAAACACAACAACCAGATATTAAAATCCAAATAGTAAGTCCTAAGATTTTCTCTCTCTATATTTGTCTTCTGCTCCTCACCAAAGGATTCGATCAAGAATTCTCTCATAAATCCTCCTCTTCCTCCCTTAAAAAATTGAAGATGGAGGAAGTGTTATTCTTTGTGTAATTTGAATTGTTTCTACTTTCGGATCATTTTCATAAAAATCACTATCTTTTTATATAATTGCACATTCAACATGATATTTAAACATAGATAATTAAAAATACAAATTTTTAATTTGTACAATAATAAATATGCTCAATTTTTTTAGTAATACGAGTCTTGACCTGTCCTACGTACCGTCTTTACCACATCGGCATGTCAAGTTTAATAAAAGGACATTGTTTCGTGTTTTGATGGGGATGATGATAACCGGAAAAATCACTACCCAAAACATATTATGAATCCAATACAATTTTTTTCAGTCCGTGAATTGTGATAATTTGATTATCTGATATTTTTATTATCCTTATTGTTTTATTGTCATTCTTCTTCTATTTCTTTTCCAAAGATTTCGTTTCTTTTTAAAATTTCTTAAGTTTATCATTGTGGGAGTGCCACTATAATCCAGTTTTGTTAGTCAAAACAACCATATATAAACCCAATGGACTGATTTTCAGTTTGGACAATTTTAATTTAGGATTGTAAAAAAATGTTTTGAGCTTTATATACAAGTTATCCATACTTTAAAAAAAATAAAAGAAAAATCAACACATAAATATTCACTTGAACTTGAAGTCGGTATTAGCAAAAGAAACAATATGACGAATCTTCTAATTTACCAATGAGAGAGACAAATCACAAAATACTTACTATATAGATATATATTGAGAGAGAGAGAGAGAGAGAGAGATGGAAACAAAGCAAGTTGCATCCAAAGAATAGACAAACCTTAACTAAAAACGCAGAGCTAGCGACGACTTTCTACATAAATTTCGGAGCTCCGACTTTAAACAGAAACACCTTTCCTTCCCTTACCTTTGTTTTGTTTTGTTTTTCTTCTCGAAGCTTGAACACAATCCGAGAGCAATAGATCAAAGTCAAAGCTGCAAGTCAATGGCCGGAAATGAATCCCCACCGCCGCCGCCGTCTTCGTCGAGGCCGGCGATCACGCTGCCGTCGACAACTTCAGGCGGCAGTTTCTTCATGGGCGGGCCCGGGGCGGGAGTGAGCCCGGGCCCGATGACTCTGGTTTCGAACTTCTTTCCCGAGAATGAGCCCGACAGCGACTGCCGCTCGTTTTCCCAGCTTCTCGCCGGCGGCGCGTCGTATCCGAGCTTGGGGCAGAGCTTTGGTCAGGCGAGCGGTGAGTTTATGTTTCAGCAGAATAGGCCGGCGGGGCTGGTGGTGTCGCAGCCGCAGACAATGTTCACGGTTCCGCCCGGTTTGAGCCCCGCTAGCTTGCTCGATTCGCCGCTGTTTTTCCCATCTTCGCAATCGCAGGTAGTATTCCATTTCAGTTGAGCTTGTTTTTCACTTCGTAATCATATCGTACCTAGGTTGATGGATTCATACAATTTCGCACTAAATAAATAAATGCTCTTTGTTTTGTAATACTATTGATTATTGATGTCGTCTTTTTAAGGAAACAAACAAATTGGAATGGATGTTTAATGTTTAGGGCTAGTTGAGTTGAGCTGTTTTTGGGATGCAATTATAGTAGTATAAATTTGTTGTTTTTTTAAAAATTTTCTTGATTTTGGAATAGATGGTAGGACACTACTACATGTGCGTGCTTTTATCATAGCTCAGAAAGCTCGTCTAGGCGCGACCATACTGTCTATCTTCGTCAACACGGAATACCAATGAATACTTTTTAAGCTTCTAGGGTCTATTTCTTAGTTCACGACTCCTCTTACTAACCGCAAAAAAATAATTAGTAGATCCGTTCCGACCAAAATGGAAATGGGCTAGGGTTATGAACTTTTATATATATATGGAATGGATCCTAATAGAATTGGATATTGGGCCCAATTCCCCTTAAAAAGGTCTTATTAAGGGGAGGGATACCTTACCATTATAAATTGATTCTGCCAAGATCTCCAACCAATGCGGGACATTTTAACAGATCCTAACATCGTTCCGTTCCATTCCGTTAAGGATTAGGAATATGTGTAACCTGACCTGTTTTTTCCATATCTCTCGTTATTTTTTTGGGGACCCATTCACCTCTTTGAGCATCTATTGAATCGAGAGAAAAAAAAATTAGGTTAATTTATTGACCATCTTTTTTAAAGCATGTGCAAAACACAATCTCTCCATCAAGATTTCCATTTTTCTTTTAGGGCAAATATTTTCTTTGGCATGTTATCCAAGATCTCTATATTTCACTTAATCATGCTAATAAATGTGATAAAATCCAATTTTCTCCCTTTGTTTTTTTCTTTCTTCTTTCTCTTGCTTTCATGGCTATCAATGATGCTTCTTCTTCATGACTACTTCTCAGGCAAATCTTTCCTTATTTCTTAATTTTAGTGAAAATTTAACTACTTCACGAGTACTAGGATCATTCAGTGTTCTGTACTTGAATTCTAGAAGGTTCCTCAAATGTTCTGTTTGTGATCTGCTTACTTGAAATAGGGTCTACTGGGAATACAGCATCAGCATTTCCTAGCTCAAATGACTGCACAGGCTCAACACTTCCAGTCCGAATATCCATCTTCGTCTATTCCGAATCTGCAACGAGATGTACCTCCTCGTATGCAAGAACACAACATCACAAAGGAGTCAGCTGAGATTCCTCACTCCGATCATATGAAATTCCAACCTTCTTCTAACTTGGTAGTTGATAAGCCTGCGAATGATGGATACAATTGGCGCAAGTATGGGCAGAAGCAGGTGAAGGGGAGCGAATATCCTCGAAGCTATTATAAGTGCACGAATACAGATTGTCCGGTTAAGAAGAAAGTCGAGCGGTCTCTTGATGGTCAGATAACTGAGATCATATATAAAGGCCAGCACAACCACCCCCGGTCTGCTAAACGTGTTAGAGACAACTCGGAAGTGGAGTACGAGGAGCAGAGTGGAAACGGGAACAAGACGGAGCAGGATTCTAGTCAAGTTACTCCTGAGCATGTGTCGCGGTCTAGTGACAGTGAAGAAGTTGGAGATGCTGAGACTCGAGTGAGTGGAAGGGACGAGGATGAATCCGAATCCAAGAAAAGGTAAGATTAGTTCTAGTGCATAAGAATTTGAAGTATTGAAACTGTGCTTCTTATGGATAAGTGTGTTTTCTTTTTTTGTTTGAACTTTGTCAGACGTTTGGAGGCTCATGCTGCGGAGCAGTCTTTGTCCCATCGCACGGTTACAGAGCCTCGGATCATTGTTCAGACGACAAGCGAAGTTGACCTCTTGGATGATGGTTATAGGTGGCGCAAATATGGACAGAAAGTTGTTAAGGGCAACCCTTATCCTAGGTAAAACATCTTTTCCCTTATCCTTATTGCATTTTCACTAGTTAAGTTCAGGTTGTCATCTCTCTCTCTCTCTCTTGCAGAAGCTACTACAAGTGCACGAGCCAAGGGTGTAATGTCCGGAAGCACGTGGAAAGGGCTGCCGCTGATCCAAAAGCTGTAATAACAACGTATGAGGGAAAGCACAGCCATGATGTTCCTGCTGCTAAGACAAGCAGCCATAGCAGTGCTAATGCTGCTGCTGCTTCACAGCTGAGACCACTTACTGAGAGAGTGGAATACGGGCGCAACGAGCAGCAGCGACGTGTAGGGCTTCCTCATTTGAAGGAAGAACAGATAACATAACAGGTTGAGAAGAAGCTGCCACTGGGAGAAGAGATCCATTCTGTTGTTTGCTTTAAAGCTTTGATTTCAAACCAGATTATATATTTTGACTTGACAGAAACATACAAAAGATAGAAACTAGGATATATACTTTACACTTTCTGATTGTATATTCTTTGTGAACACCTGCATTTGGAAAAGAAATAAAGATTGGTTTTTTATGGTTAACATAGTTGAGTTTTGTCTATGACCTTTTTTATCGGGTCGTTATCTATAAGACGGTGAAGTGAAATACGAGATGTAATTCATGAATTAAAGAATGAGGCCTCATTAGTACAAAATTCAGATTCAACCAATCAAAAATCAAAAGCATCAGTTCCTAATGCAAATCTTTCTTGAGGCTCAAAATCTTCATATCCTCATTGTTCATCTCTTTGAGTTACAAGGGTCGGAATCTGGCCAACGTTCACAAAATCGATCTTTTTCAGACGAACGCAGCACAGAACTTTCTCAGGAAGTTCCTCAGGTGTCTGTGCCTGCAGTCATTCATCACAAAGTCACAAAAGGTGCCAGACATCACTGTCCTGACCTCAGAAACCTTAAAAAACATGTCTTTTCTACTGTTCAACAATCTAAAAGGGAAATGCAGTAAAAATGACAAAAGAAAATACCTGAATTGTCAGTCCCAGATCAAGAATCCCATGTTCCAATCTATCACGAAACGCCTGAAGCCCTTTCCTTGACAGATAGCTGAACCGATGAACGTCCAGGTCGATTTCAATGTAATTCGGCCCCTAAAAACACGAGTTGTTCAGAAATTAATTACCACTGTAACTCCATTTCTTGATGGTGGAGAAGAAGAACATACCTTGTAGAAAGCATGCTGCGGACGCGAAAGCACGGGCTTATCCTTGTAAGCTTGTAGAAGCTTCCTTTCTGCAGAACTCAAACCAAGATCTTCAGGATTTACAGGATTAACCATGATCTTTAGCCTCTCTCTGTAAGGAACAACTGTTTCTTTTGCAAAACTTCTCACTGTCTCCATCTCATTTACGACGAATCTCTGCAAGCAAATCATCAAGAAAATGATGAAACAGAAACAAAAGAATAAAATAGAAATCATTATACAGAAAGGTACAAAAGTTTGAGCACCTTTAAAGTGTCCATAAATTTTGAAGAAGTTTCTGTGACAAAATTCTCAGACACTTTGAAATAAACAACAAGGCTCATCCCTTCCCCATCAGTATCTCCAAGAAACATTGAGGCAGGATATGTAGGAAGCTGTAATAATAAAACATATTTCAGCCATATTTTTCGACTACTAAAAACAAATATATATCACACAGAAATGCAGTACCTGTATGTTTACAACTAATAGTGAAGGCACTTCATGGAATGATTTAGTATTTGGAAGTTCAATGTGCTCTGCTATATGATGTATTTTCCGATGGCAAGCAAATAAGTCGACCCCAATAGGTACGTATGGGCTGTATTCAGCAGCAGAATACTTCTTTTTATCTCTGCATCAGACAAAATTATCTTGAGAAATACTCCGAAAACAAGTAGATGCATGCATGTAATCATAAGCAGGAAGCATGCCTGAAGAAATTTTCGCCACGCAGCTTAAAAGCAGAAGGCGAAACGGGACACCAACAACCTTGAGATGGCTTCTCTTCCAATGATTTAGGTATTATTAGCCCTGCTCTTGGTCTATATAAATATTTTTCTGATAAACCTGCAGATAATAAAACTCAAATCATTAGCATTCTCTCAGATAATAAACTTTCACTATTAATAATTTAAATTTAAAACATTTTTACTCACCTCCATCATGAGATTTCCTTCTTACAGCAACCATGGTGACCGATGATTTTCTTGTTCTAGAAATCGAGCATCCTTGGTGGGCCGGGGTCTGTTTTGTGTCAGCGACGTGCATTGATGGAACAAACTGAGCTGAGCAAGAATCCCAGTTCATTTCTTCAGTATTTACACCTACTTTAATAGTATCATCAGATTTTGTCAAGTTATAGAAGTCATTATTTTGTGCCTCTGCAGATGGATTTGCAGAGTTATTGTTATGTTGATCAAAGTCCAAACTGGGCTTCATTTTACCAAAATCTAGAGCTTGTTCATTACAACCATAGTCGGATGAGAAACCATCTGAATCAAAGCAACGAAAAACCAAATAAATTACATAATTTCTGGTTGATTTGATTGTATAAAACTACATAGGATCAAGAATTTATTCATATCACCTCCAATGATGCTAACAAAATCTTCATCTGTATCAGAATCAAGGAAGCTTAAGGCATCAAACCACAGTTCCTCTCGAGATATTCCTGCTAGAACGATTACAAACAAAGAGATCAATTTGTATGCTCAAATTCAGACAGCAACCTCAAACTATCAGACACTTATAATCAATCTTAAAACTGCTATAAATGGAAATCAAATATAAGTAAGTTTGCTTATCAGAGGAACCTACTATCTGCAGCAGCTCGATTCTGGACCTCGGAGAAATGGAACTCATGATTCTGCACCTCATAGCTTCTGCACACTGCTGTCTCACCATTTGCAATGTCCATTAAAACAAACTCTTGGAAAGAAAATTCTTCGGTACAAATGTCCTCATCCGGGGGGTGGTCTAGAGGTGCTATCACACTCGAACGTGCTGTCTTTCTGCGGATTTTACACGACCTATAGATGTGTTTTGCCTTCGACTTTAACTTCCTATTAGGCTTTGAGACACAGCTACCCATATGCGCGGCTAGAGCTCGTTAACGGCCTTCCTCATATCAAATGGCAGCATTCAACAAATGAAAGCAGCAGGCATGCTAGAGGAAATTAAACAGGAAATTTAGTTGAAAACAATGAATCAGAAGCAAAATCTAGATATCAGTTGACCAAGAAAACTATGAGCATTTCAAGAACTGTCTGGTTTAAGATTTTAGATGATACCAAGATTTGAATAATTACATATTTTAATCAAGAAATTAAAAGCTCAGCTTCTTCATAATTTCAGCAAGAATGAATAGTTTCATCAAATATCAATATATAAGCCAATATGGTGATCATCAGGGCAAGACCCTTTTTCAAACATCAAATATAAAATCTAAATTCAACCTCAGAATTCAACATATCTATGCAAAATGCCTTCAAATTTTTTAAAAAAAAACTACACATATATAGCATGATTATACGATGAAGCAACTACACATATATAGCATGATTATACGATGAAGCAACTAAGGTAAGTTCCAAAAAAAGAAAAAAATATATAAATATACATATTAAAATTTTGATACCTGCAAGAAGGCCTAATCAGTCTTCAGTCTTGAAATATTTGATCAACATCGAAAATTCAGAGCTAAAAAAAATCTTGAATTCTGATTGGGAAAAGAAACCGAAGACTTAATTAGTGTGGATGAATATCAGAAATATATAAGGTCATTTAAGAGCCCCAGAGCCTAATTTTGACCAGAAATACCAAGAAAAAACAGCTATTCACCAAATCACAGAAAACGTGGAACTAAAAAAATATTATATTTTGTTTTCCAAAAGCTAAAATTTCAACTTTTGTATGAGTATTTGGTTCTTTCCCACCTTAGCAGAAAGATGGTTGTAGGAAAAATATCAACTCCATAAAAAAGTTTATAAACTTTAAAATAAAAGGGTTGTCAATTTTTTGAAGAACGTAACTCCCTAACAAACTACAAAAAATTCTAAGTCATGAAAATGACTTCAAATGATTAGAGTGCTGTACAGAACTAACAATTTTTAAATAATGCTGCTCTTCATTATTTAATACAACTGTTGAAAGAAGCAATATTAAATTAAATTTAATCTAAATTAATAACTCTTTACCAGAAAACAAAGACGCGCGCACACGCACACAGAAAAAAAAAAGGCTTAAAATCAGCCACCAGAAACACCTAAAACACTGAAATCTACCAAATCATATTCCAAATTCTTTATTTAATCAAAACATAGAGAAACAACTGGGGAAGAAAGACACACACACACACACATATATATATATTTATATATATATATATATATGTATGCATGCATACATTTGCGATATGTTTAAAAAGAAGAAGAAAATAACTGAACCGTCAAGCTGCCATAGATGGATCACTCAATTGGAAAAATTGAGTCCATCAAGTGTTTTAATTTTAGGAAAATATTTACTTTTATAAATCTTCATCTCTTTAATTTGTTATGATTTTTTAAATGTGAAAATAACAGTCTATGAAAAAATTTAAAATAAATTAAGAACTGCCTTTAATTTTCCGCTGAATAGATATATATAGGAATGTGTTAGTATAAAAATCGGTTCTCCAGTACAAATTACAAACCATATTTTTTTCAATATATAATCATGTTTTTTAATATATACAATGATGCTTATAATAGTATTTTTCTTGATTCATGCTTTTTGTATAAAAAATTATGGTTGTATAAAATCATGCTTTTTAGATACTATTTTCATGCTTTGATTATTAACAACCGTAGATTATACCATGATCAACGGTTGAGATTAGTTTATAATTTTTACATGAGAACTAGTTTTTATATGAACAAAATCCTATATAAGAGATTAAACTAAATAAATTGTGCAATCCAACTTTTGATTAAAATCCGACTGTCAAACAATCATATCATGGCAAATAAATATGAATAATTAATGTTTTATTTAATTATTTCATGGAATGCAAAGGGTTTAAGAAAGATTATCTTTCATCAACAGTGATGGTTCAACTACTCGAAAGAGTTCCCTCCTTTTGCGCTTTTGCCGCCGTTTCTCTACCAAAATCTTATTTCTAACATTAATAAAATAAAATAAACATTAATAATAACTAATACTCCCTCCGTCCCAATAGCAAAGTCCATTTTTCCTTTTTTGGTGTCCCAATAGCAAAGTCTCAATTTAAATAAGGAAATAATTAGTGTGTAATAAAGGGCCATTAAATGAGTTTAAAAAACTAAAGGGAAATGGTTGTTAGATTACTTTTAATTATAATACTCCTTAATAAAGTGAAACAACTTACTTTATGTACTAAATTTCTTTTTCTTAATACCCGTGCCTAATGCTAATAGAAGGGGGACCTTGCTATTGGGACGGAGGGAGTAGTAAGCTTCAATATTTTCTCACAATATTTTTTATATTTGTCAAATAAAAGGTTCTTATTTTTCTCTCGGTGGGGTATGTCTTATTAATTTTCTAATTTACAAAACTAATCAAGTGTGAAACTTGTCCTAAGCGATTGTGATTCATTAAACACAAGTTGAAATTGTGCTTGTTAATTTTTTTTTTAATTTAGTATTAAGGCTTGAAAACTCATAATTCATATTTAAGGATTGAAAACTTTTTCTTCTCTAATAAAATATGGGATGGCGACGCTCTAGCCAAAGTCGTAAAGAATTAACAAATTAGTTGTTGCAGCATTAATGAGACCATTTTCGAGTTTAAAAACTCCTAATAGGAGTAAAGGAAATTCCTATATTCTGTATATTTATTAAAAGTATTAAAATTAAAATCCTAGAGCAATTAATGCTATCGCAGTACAATAATGGCATCAATTAATATTTAATACTACGTTTACTGACGTGTCATGTAGCATGGCGAAACGACATTTGGATCTTTTTTTTTTTTAATGTTTTCAATATAATATAGTATTTTCTTAATAAATACTAAAGTAATGTGCATTTTATTTAACATGCATGCACATACAATACTCGACAAATCAACAAATTCATTTTTCTTCTATGAATTATGTCATCAAATTAAGGAGTCTCTAAAACACATACTTTAATAACTCAATTCCAAATAAGCTATAATATTTTGATTTATTTATTTATGTTTTTTAAGAAAAAATATTTATATATGTTACATAACGAACTAATTAGAAAATGGATTCGTGATAGAGTCTTCATTTTATACTGTTTTTTATGTAATGATCAGATAATTTCTCTTTAACTTTTTCAAGTTATTGACCGCAAAAAAAAAAACAAAAGAAATTCCCATTTCCACCTAACTAGTGCAGCATAAGCTAATAAAAAATTTGGTCTCCTACCGATATATGGAGAGCAATAAAATAAGATTTAGGTGACAAACTAAACATTCAACAAATTAAGTCAAAAGGAATAAGCATATAGACCTAAAAATTCAAAATTAATAAATCATTTCAAAAACTATATGTCAATCCAACCAACATACATAAAGTTTAAATAAGTTTTCCAACTTCACAAGGCATTAATTATTTTTATATTCTTCATTCATGACTTCATGTTGGACGATACAAGTTTGATTTTAAAAGGAACGATCGGTATAAATAAAGAACGAAATTGAATATCAATTTAGTGTATTCATTGTGTATAATTTCTTATCAAAAAATTTGTAGAGATAATTAATAGTATTAGCTAGGAAATCATCTGCTATTCATGTGCACCAACTCAATCTAAAAATATTAGTGAAATCTGAACTCATGACGGTAACTATGCAGTATGTAATCATAGACAATGGGAGGTGTATTCTATAATAACCAAAAAAATATTTGTTTCTATTTATTTTTAATTTGGAAAGTCTTTAAAAAAGTAGAAGTTCAATTGGTTTCTTTTTTCTGTTTTGTTTGCAAGACACAAGTGCGTCTTAATTGTCCATAAATATTGTTAGTTTATTAGTCTTTGTCATCATAGTGGCAGAAAGCATATACCAAACTGAAAATTTAAAAGGACATAAATAATATTTACCAAAAATATTATTTTCCTTTTTTTGGTAAGTATCCTAATTAACAATGTATAAAAAATATCACAACTACTTTTGTGTCTTCCCCAAATTTAAACCAAACCCATTATAGTACCTTGTTCTTTTTCTCTCAATCATAGTAATATTTTGTTTATGAAGATGGATTTTCCATTATGCATGAATACATCACTTAATTGGGCTAAAAAGTAATGGGCTGGTCCGGGCTGTAAAGCCCATTAGGCGATGGTCCGCTTGCTCATTAATCGGGCCTATTAATATTATTGCAAATTTAAATATTTCGTCTGTAGCGGCAAATTAAATCTCCGTCTATCAAATTCAATTAGAAGTCCAATTATATGAGGGAGCGTTTACTTTGGGTGATAGGATAGATAGATAAAAATTGTATAGGTTAATCCACCGTTTACTTTGATGGATTGATTACTTTTGAACTTTTTTGATCATCTAATTCTTCATATAATCAATCATATATTTTATCAATCTATCTTATCACGCAAAGTAAACGCCCTTGAAAGTCCAAAACTTTTGCTATTAGAAATCCTTCTTTTTGAAGTCCAATTCTATGAAAGTAAGTCACTTTTGCTATTAGAAATTCCTTCTTTTTCAAGAGGCGAAACCGCAGTCGTTGCGCTATTCATGAGTGTGCACAGAGTAAATCTCAATTATGTATGCAACAAATTCGATATAGAAAATATTAGTATGACAGGAATTTATTAAGTTGGAGCATTTATTGATAAAATAAAATTTTATGTTTCAATATTTGAGGGGTTTTTTGTTTTATACCTCAATGTTTAATAAATCATAAATTGATGATCGACCTTTCAATATTTTTACAATTATGTTCCGATATGATATTTACAGAGCGTGAAATTTCGCTTGGCATGTCCTAGTTTGATGTGGGAATATATCTTAAATGCATATTCAGAATGACAACATGTCACGTGAATATTTGATGCGGAGAATATCACCCGCAATATAATTGTGAAAATTGTCAAAAGGTTATGAAAAATTTTCTATTTTTTTTTAATATTTAGATATTATTAAAGAAAAAGTTGAATATTGTGGTTGTGGCATAAACTGATATTGAGCTCATTTTCTTATCATACATGTTACGTTTTCCATAAAAAGATAAGTTATAAATTCACATATATGTAGATGTAGCCCATTTACCCGTCAACTGAATTGAGAATCTTTATAGTCCAATTACCGAATATAAATAATATTAACATTCACGTATTCCACATCAAGAGATTTGTTTGTTATTCAATGACTCGTCTACAGAATGCGACTATTAATTAAAAATAGAAAGTAAAATATCATATTAAATAGAAGAAAATCAAAATATTGAACAAATGCAATAATTATGTAGGTAAATGCAGCAACCATAATGATTCCCCACCCCACTTTCTCAGTTCCATATGTAAATCTAATTTTAATTTTCGTAATTAGCTCTAAGTGAATACATATTTAATTATTTCCGCAAGAATCCCTTAATTATTGGACCACATAATCTCGTCGCACTCACGTGTAATTGCTAATCAATTCAAATCAAGACATTTCTCACAATATTAATTAGGAAAATGATTTTTTTGCCATAATGAGATTATTTTTGGTAAAATTACCATTTTTTTTTTTACTTTTGTGTATCCTAATTTTCCCCCTCGCAATTTTAGGATAATTATATATATTTTTTGAAGAAGCAGTGTTAATTATATAATTCCTTATTAAATGAAGATATATATATATATATATATAGCGGATCAAATAAGAACATTTTCTTAGGTGAGAAATAAGAACAAATCTAGACCCTTGATCCTTGTTGATCTACGGTCCAGATTTAACCGTGCATTTAATTACTCTAATTTATGCATTTAAATGCTAATGCATTAAGTTATTATAGTTTATGCATTAAAATATTTATGCATTTAGTTTCTGCATTTTATGCATCTCCGATGTAATAAAAATGAATTGTTCTTACGTTATCATATAAGTTGTGTTCTTACCAGATATATATATATATATATATATATATAAGTAAAGAAACTCCAATTTTTTTTCTTTTCTTATACTAAGTTTGTAGAATTGGATCAATTTCTTGGGCAACAATTGATGGATGTGATTTTCGACAAATGAAATCACAATTAAATTTCAAATTGGCTAAAATATAACTGTAATTATGGAATGGGAGTCGTGAGACATAACTCAAGTGGCTAGCTGAGGTACCACAAGTTTTTTCTTAGTGAGAGGTATTGGATTTAATCCCGCCCGTGCAGTGTAGTATTTTTTCCCCTTGTTTGGTGGTCCAGTGGTTCTGCCTGCGTGCGGTGTAGTAGTCCCTCCTTTGTGTGGTATAGAGGTTTTACCTATATAGTGATATAATGCTTTATTTGACATTATTATATATATATATATATATATATCTTTGTAATTCTCTCAAAAAAAAATTATGTTATGGGAAATATGAACTTCATCAATGCAACTTCTTGATAAAGACCAAAAAATAAATACCCAGTCAGGAAAGTTGTTGAATAGTACAGTGGTCAGGTAGAAAGCATTAAAAGCTAAGAATGAAAATTAATGTGTTTTGTTAATGTTTTTGACTAGAGATACACATTAGTCATTATATATAAAATAACACGTATTTAACCCGTCTCGCCAAGAGCCCGATGAGGCCTAGCTCAATTAGCTAGCTGAGGCACTACAAGACTCTCCTTAGCGAGAGGTCTTAGGTTTAATCCCGCCTGCGTGCGGTGTAGTATATTTTCCACCTTGTTTGATGGTGTAGTGGTCTCATCCTGCGTGGTAGTGTAGTGGTCCCACATTTATGTGGTGTAGAGATCCCGCCTATATAATGGTGTAGTGCTTGATTAGATTTCATATATATATACCTTGTAATTTTCTAAAAAAAAAACCGTCTCACCAAGAGAGTCTAATTTTGTAAAATAAAATTTCGGCCAGCGAATCTATTACGCATGAATTATTTTATTAGCCTTATCAAGACAAAAATAATAAGTCATCAACATGTTTGTATACATGTGAAAAAAGAATGCTGATCTGGATCAATTTTGGCATAACTTATAAAGTCATCATATGGCGAATAATAGTAATTGATTTGTTCGAGTAAATGAACTTGTTAAATAATTGTATTGATGCATCTAAAATTTGGACTATTTTATTTTCGGTGAGCAACATGGATATAAAGATTATTTTATTTTCACATAAAATTGGGCATTAATTAATTAGGGACCATGTCATCTGGTCCAATGGTCTTACATTTCTTTTTATACAAGCTCAATTATGCCAGTGCCGCTATGAGCTTGAGAAATATGTCCGATTGAATTTCGGACCGATCTAAAACGACATCAAACCTAATAAATTCAGACCGGTTTGATGTCCAGTCATTTTACTCTAAAATTTGTGTTTTGTATTGGCTGAAGCCGTTATTTTATAGCCCGGTTAACTTTTAGGCCAGCCCGATGGTTCGGCCCGACTCGACATAATATAGTTTGACAACTTTAATAATTGTTCGGGAGCCTTCGTGATTATTGAGCCAATAATTATGTATTTTATGGTTAATCTTATATTAATATCTAAAATAATCTACATCATATATATACATGATAAAAACAAAAATAATTTTCTGAGATATGGAATGCCTCTATAACTTTTTTTTTCTTTCTTTTCTTGCCCTTTGTGACATACAAGACTATGTTCCAAATTGGACCACGCTTAATGGGACCAAAAAAATAAAAAAATAAAAAATAATGCGAAGAAAAGAAAATTGAAAAAAAATCACAAGAATTAGGAAAACTTTTGGATATACTTAAAAGGTTTGACTAAATTTATACTATATTAAAGCTGAGCTGGTTCACGGGGCTGCAGTCACGTGCCTCTAATGTGAAGGACAAAATCAAAGGTAGAAATCCCAAAAGATAAAAAATCAAAATTAGGAAAATATCCAAACGAAAAAAATAAAACTAAAAATAAAAAAGGAAGGCCCGACAAGAGAGTCACGGGCTTCCCAACCTGTTGATTACCAATTTACCATTTATTTGCAAAACAGAAAATTATTGAATGTTATGTGAAAATATTAATAATTTATTTTTTAAATAATGTAATTATTTATTTGTATGGAAGTGAAGATTGTATGTAATCCATCTATGTATTATTAAAACGATTACGGATTCGAGACCTCTCCTTAATTCGAGGTCTTATGTGGCGCTCTCTCCTTTCAGTATTTTTACTATCTTTAATCCTTATTTTGAGCATTGTTATTCATTTATTCTATGTATATTTAATATAGATTTTCTCATCCTATATTGATCCTTAATAAAACTTCATTTTTGGAGAACCTATATAAATACTTACAATTCATGTGTATTTTTCCATTCCGCAATTATTTTGCACAATCAATATGATTTGGCAAATTAATTTGTTAGCCAAATAAATAGTTTTAATTTTATTGATAATTTTAATTTGATCAATTATTTAGTTGTCAATATTAATTTGTTTAATTTAACAAAATTTTAAATTGACGTAAATAAAAGAAAAATCTCAAAAATACGTATTCTCAATTATAATTCTTGGATTTGTATATATATACACGTAGGGATAATTCTCGAAGTTTAACTTTGTGACGAGATGATCAGCCGTACACAACAATTAACGATGTATATAATGAAATATTTGACAGATTGTGAAGTAAAAAAAAATAGTTTGATTTCTATTGATTTCTTACAACTAAAGAAAGTGAAATAAAATCAAAGAAACATTTTTTTTGATCAATTATCGAAATATTATCACTCCGAAATAATATTAAATTATTTTTAATGTTCATGCTTATATATTGCAAAATAATCATAAAAATAAAAATATTTGTTAAGGAAGTACAATAAAATCGAAGAAAGAACCTTATTAATATATTTTAATAATATAGTTCGCCGTCAATTTTCGACGGGATACACACTAGTTTATTATATATATGTAGAAGGGATGAATTAATGCACGGGACGGAAGATCACAATTTCAGTCCTTTGTTGTCGCCGTTTGTGATAAATACTTATTATTATTTTTATTTAAACATTAATTTTGGATTTTGTTAAAATTATTTTTTCATTGAAAATGACTGTCTTGAAAATTAGTACGCGAAAAGTCAACACTAGTTCAATTTGAAAATCTCTCTCTCTCTATGCAATTGCATAGTTCTAATTTTTGGTTACAGCATTATCGTGATCAAATTAACAACTTTTAGTTTTTTTAGCTAACATTGTAAATGAGCTCAAATTTTTTTGATTTGGTTTGCTATCAGACCTTTTGTATGGGGGTGGGGCTACTTACTACAGTCCTTTTCTTAAACACTATAAAAAAGAGAGAGAGATGCGTGGAATGGACGTAAAAAGAAAATGATTTTTTTTGGATAAATTGATAATAAATATGTGTATTTGTTCATAAATACGTATTTTATCTTTATATAATTCTTATAATTCCAAAATACTCAATATGTTCAAGTGGGTTATTTTCTTGGGAGGAGACATACAATAGGCAAATAGCTTACTAAAAATTAATAGTTGTCAAAAAATTTAGTTCGTACAAATTATAACAATCTTTTGTCTTTTCGGACCATTTTGCCCTTACTTTTGACTTTTCTCACCTAACTTTATATTCTCTCTCCTCTCTCATTTACTATCTTCAGCAAATCGTATTCGTATCGGCATTACCAGCGTACCACCATCCGTCTCTCATTCCGTCGCCGTCATGACGGCGGGATATGAATATTCATATTCGTACCAGCGTATCACCGTCCGTCTCTCTCATACCACCGCCACCACCACCGCTACGGTGGCGAGATACGCTTGGTACGAATATGAATATTCGTACCAACGTACCAGGTCCGCCTCCCATTCCGCCATCGTCATTACTACCACCGCTGCCGCCACGGCGGCGAGGTACACTTACGAATATTCATATTTGTACCAGCGTACCACTGTTCGTCTCTCTCATTCTACCACTGCCACCACCACCGCCACGGTGGCGAGATATGCTTTGTACAAATATGTATATTCGTACAAGCGTACCACGTCCGCCTCTCACTACTACCACCGCCACTACTACCACCGCCATCGTCACGGCGGCGAGGTACGCTTGGTACGAATATGTATATTCGTACCAGCGTACCACGTTCGTCTTTCATTTCGCCATCGTCGCCACAGCAACGAGGTACGCTTGGTACGAATATTCATATTTGTACCAGCGTACCACCGTTCGTCTCTCTCATTCTACCGTTGTCACCACCACCGCCGCCACGATGGCGAGATACGCTTGGTACGAATATGCATATTCGTACCAGCGTACCATGTCTGCCTCCCATTCCGCCACCGCCGCCGCCACACGGCAGCGAGGTACGCTTGGTACGAATATGCATATTCGTACTAGCGTACTACCGTCCGTCTCTCATTCTACCACCACCGCCGCCACCGCTACGGCGGTAGGGTACACTTGGTACGAATATGCATATTCGTTCCAGCGTATCACTGTCCGCCTCCCATTCCGCCATTGTCACCGCCACATCCATTGCCACAACGGCAGAGTACGAAATGATAATTTCGTGTCGAGATTACCATATCGTAATCAGGTAAGGTGTTACGAAATGACAATTTCGTATTGGGGCATATCTGGTGGCAACTGTTTGAAATGGTATCCGGTACGAAATGACAATTTTGTATAAGTTTACCATGTTGTAATCTGGTAAAGTTACCATCATGATCTGAAACTATCGGTAGTGTCAGTTAAATGAGAATGAGAATGCGATATATTGATCAATTTCTTGACTGCTCGGAATGTGCAAAATGAGAATGAGTACGATGTTCATGACGATAATGAATTACGTATCGACGTATTTATATTTGGTGTCAGTCGTTCCGATGCACAATGATAAGATTTATAATATTCGTACCGATGTTACGGTGTGATGTGCGAATGGTACTCATACCTATAATTTATACCATGAATTGTAGGTATGATGGTATGGACTATAAATATCGTACCATTCATACTTTTTTTTAGTAGTCACAACACATAATAACACATCACAATTTAAAATTAAATGGTAATAATCCAGCCCCAACATACATAATTGTTTCAAAATCAGTTACCAACGCGTACATACATAAATTGTTCTAAATAAATACTAACATTCAACAATTTAACATAAAACCAGCACGACCAAATGTATCCAACACGTAGCGGATGTCACCAACGATGGACTCATATCCGGATAGCATCACCTTGTGGTGTATATTAGTCAAGCTCTTCCTATTGTATGTCCAGACAACCTTCCATAAAACAAACAAAAAACAAATTAGTATTATATGTGACACAATCAAACACAGTACGAGTGGTATCAATATTATATTCATATGGGGTACATCTTCAAAACATGATACCTTGGTACGAAATGTCAATATTTTTTACCATAACAAATATTTATAACCTAGTACCCCGTACAAAATGATTATTTCGTACCAAATTACCACTTTATAATATGGTATCCCGCTACTAGGGATGGCAATTTTCCCCACAGGTTCGGGTCCCCGCGGGTACCCGTCCCTAATGGGCCGGGTTCGGGATCGGGGACGGGTTTGAATTATAATACCCGAATCGGGTTCGGGTCGGGTACGGGAATATAGATCCCCGCCCCGAACCCGACCCGATTTTTTTTAATTTTTAATTTTTTTTTAATTTTTTGTAAGTAGATATTTTATTACCAAATGGTATGGAAAACAACTTCATAAGTATTAAAAATAAATTATTAACAAATTTTTAATAAGTATTAAAAATACATTATTAATAAATTACTAATAAATTATTTTTTTTGTTATAATAAATTATTAAAAATAAAATAAATTATCTAACGGGTACCCGATGGGGATCCTTTTTCCGACGGGTAATCCCCGCCCCGATTTAAATGGGGATGGGGACGGAATTTTGAAGAAGGTATGGGGATGGGAAAGCAATACCCGGCCCCGTCCCGACCCGTTTACATCCCTACCCGCTACGAAATGTCCATATTTGTATAAAAAACATCATGTTACAGCGTGGTCTGCTGGTACGAAATTACTATTTCGTACCAAGTTACCACTTCATAACATGGTATCCTAATATGAAATGTCTATATTCGTACCATAACATGGTATCTCGGTACAAAATTTCCATATTCGTAACCGAGTACTAGGTTATGGCTTGATATGCACGGTACGAAAACACCATTTTCATATTGGGGTATTAAGTTAGTGGACCCAGAAACCAAACATCAAGCATCAAACCACCCAAGATTCTCCAACAATTCAATCCAAATCAAGCACAAATCCCGAAAATCACCCAGAAATCAAGCCAAATACATCAAAAATTACCAAAATAATATGAAAATCTCATAAGTCATAAAAACAAACACAAAAAAGCCCTATATCAACAAAAAATTTAAAAAAAATACAACAAAAGTTTAAAAAATCCTAAATAAGCATGAATTGTGACAATTAGAAGGAGAAATTACCCGAATCTATGGATCTATTTGTAGATCTGGAGCACGAAGCCACCATGGATGCCAAGGAGAAGCTTGCGACTAGTAGAAAATGCAATGGTACTCTGTTACGAATACGGATAATCGTAATCGAATATTGATACAAGTAACCCACGTACCAAAGTGTGTAAACCACCAACATTGGTGCGAAGATACGACTTAAGTAATTCGTAACAACTTTAAATTCGTACCACATCTGAATTCAGGCGAAAATTAAAAATCTAAATGTATTCTACATTCACCAAAACATGAAAAAGATAAATAAAAAAAATTGGAAAAAAATGACATTACCTCTATTAGAATAAACAATCGGAGAATAATCAGCACATGAGAGAAAATTCGATAAGATTCGCCGGAGAAACCTTCAATCGGAGAAAAATCTTCGATCTAACAAGGAGAGTGCCGCCGATTGAGAAGTGGATGCTTCACTATAACTTGCCGGAACTGCGATATGCGACGAAGAGAGAAGAAAAGAAAAGGAGAGAGAGCGAGCTTGACGTGAGAGCTGAAAGAAGAGAGGAGAGAGAAGAGAAATCTGGAGCTAAAAGAAAACGCAGGAAACATGAAAAGAAGGAGAGAGAAAAAATAGGTGGTTTTGGCCAAAAGTAAGGGCAATTTCGTCCAAAAAGGCAAAGTATTGCTATAATTTGTACAAACTAAGTTACTTGACAATTATTGATTTTTACTAAGTGATTTAGCTATATGACCCAATTAAAGAATTAATCGTGACTCTCATTGTCTTTGGTTGAGTTGCTTGAGGTGTGGTTGGTTTGTAATTCTCACTTTTGGTATAAATAAAAGGGTAAATAGGTTTAAAATACACAAACTTTACACGCATTTTGGAATTTCACATGACCTTTAAAAGTTGTGTCAAAATACACCAACTTAACGTTCATTTTGGTATTTCACATGACCTTTAATAATTGTGTCAAAATACATCAACTTAATAACTTTTGAAAATTTCACATAATTCTTTTTGTCCGGAAAAAATCATTGCTAACATGACCGTAAGTTTCTTAACGTGACAATAACTTGTCTTAATTAAATTATGTGTGCATCCTCCTTGGCAAGAAACGACGCCGTTTAATTCTATTTTGTATTTTGATTGGAACGACATTTGAAATCAGTAAGGGTTAGATACTAATAGGTTTGAATTTCTTGATTTAGTTGATCAATCGACATCATTTCTTGCCAAGATGGATGCACACACATAATTTAGTTAAGAAAAGTATTGTCATGTCAAGAAATCGACTGTTGTGCAAGCAGTGATTTTTGCCTGAAAAAAAATTATGTGAAATTACTAAAAGATGTTAAGTTGTTGTATTTTGACACAATTTTTAAAGATCATGTGAAATACCAAAATAAGTGTTAAGTTGATGTATTTTGACACAATTTTTAAAGGTCATGTGAAATACCAAAATATGTATAAAGTTTGTGTATTTATTTTAAACCTATTTACCCTAAATAAAATCTATTTTACCCCAAAAAAAAAAAAAAACAATCTGTTGAATCGCATTTGTGTTTAAGAAATATAAACTATAGCATGCGAATTTGCTAATGTTTGAGATCTAAGTCATCTTAGGTATTTTGTGCATTTATATGCAGATCAATAACTGTTAATCATGCAAATATTTACGTCTACTTATATAAATCAACAACTAATAATTTACTAAGTGGGGCTCAAAATCTTGGGCCTCTTTCCAGTATCATATAGTCAATATATTTATTATAATATTAGGTTAATGCAGTCTTTATATAATACTACTCCTATTTAACAGTTAACACCAGTAACAAGATTTAATTTTTATCGATTATATCTTTCCAGCATTAAGCAATTCGAGTATGACAAATTTGCCCCGACCCTCTCAGGCCAGAGTAAATTATTTTGAATAGGGTTGTATACGAGCCATACAGTTCGTGAGCTATTCGGAGCTCCGTTCGAAAAAAGTTCGTTCGTTTACTAATCGAGCCGAGCCTCGAACCGAGCTCGATAATTTTTTCGAGCCGAGCTCGAGCTTACCTATATTCGGCTCGCAAAGCTCGCGAATTTTTATTATTATATATATAATAAATAAAAATAATTACTATATAATAAATAAAAATAATTTATTATATATTTATTCTTTTTTCGAGTCGAGTTTGAGTTCGATCTAAACGAATATTTAGCGAACCGAGCTCGAACCGAACTCGAGCTTGATTATTATATATCGAGCCTAGCTCGAGCTTTTGAATTTTCTAACGAGCCGAGCTCGAGAAAGCCAGTATTCGGCTCGGCTCGTGTACAACTCTAATTTTGAAGGGTCATAAAGGTCAACTCAATTCTCGAACCTGCGAGTCTTGGCGTACAAATATAAAAAATTGTCCTTGTATTTGGACTCTAGTATTCAAACTAGAATCTCTGTAGAATTTCAAAATAAGAAGAATATTTGGGCTTCCTCAAATTTGAATCAAACAACAAGCTTCCCAAATATTAATCGACAAAGATACTCATTTTGAGAATTTTAAAATTGTATTTCCTTAGAAAAAGAAAATAAAAAATTTCGACTTGAAATGGTGCAATAATCCGACAACCTCAATTTGTTTGATTTTTGCACCAAATATATATATGCCAACTTAAGTCGTCTGTTTAACTTTTTAAGTATTGTCTTTTATGTTGATCTCATTAGTACATACTCAATACTTCCCGATAATTTAATCTCAAATGCCGACATGGATGTTAAAAAATGAGGTGTTTATAATAAATATGGAAAGATAAATCAACATTTTGGAGAGTAGTTTTGTCTAAACATGAGAAGCAAGAAAGATAAAAATGTTAAAACATTTTTTTTTGCACGACAAAATGTATAATTTAAAAGTTATGTTAAATGTATTTGTTATGTGTTTTGGAGCATTATAATTTCTATTTTGAGTACATGACTAGTTTGTTGGATGACTAAATAAGAAACTGAGATTAAACTTATTTTTTTAACGGGCAGAGTATTATTTAGACAAAATACATTTTTAAACTTTAAAGTTTAAACTTTTTTTTTTCAATTATAAACTAACGTATGATAAATTACAATTATACCACAACACAGTGACACACACACACATATTCAAATATAGCATACAATTCAATTTTCATTAATTACGGACAAATCCTACCCCATTTTCTACGTGAATTTTCGACACGCTGAGTCAGGACTCAACTGTTGAAAATTAAATCATACCATAATTGTGCACAATAAGGAACCAAAGTGCATAATGCATTACAATTTACACACACCACCACATTGGAAAATGAAATTTCCTATAAACCTCAACCCCATAAATAAACGTTTAATAAGTATAAAGAATATTGCATGCATGCTTTAAGAAAAATACTATGCATAAGATTATAGTAGTATTTTGACTTAATGTGGTGGAATAAATATTTAATTCGTCCAAAACATCAAGCACGATACAATCTGACAAGAAGGTGCCAAGAGAATGCATCTCGGCTCAATAAAAGAACATAAACCCTCATCGGAAACCCCACTCCCCCTAAACAAACAATTTATTTTATCATTTTATTTTAATATTTATATTTTCAAAGCTCTAATTGTTAATCTACAATATCAATTTGCGCACAATTGCACTTCTAAAGTGATAAGTAACATACAATTTTTTTTTCTACCTAAAGTGGCATTATTCGTTGCAACGTTGATTATCATCATTTCATAATTATTTTATGGTAGTTTTTGTGAGTTATGCCTCGTAAAAAAGGTACATGAATAAAATTCAAATCAAGTTAAAAATATCGATCTGTACGCATCTAATTGAAAAAAATTTCCAATATTTTTTTTGTTTATTTTTATATTGAATTGATTCCATTTTTTTAGAAGACTGTTCCGGAGCTCTTATTTCGTTGTGTAGGAGTCAAATTTCAGTAAATCATATTGACAATTTATGCTGGCGAACAAAAAGAATATAATAATAACTGGATAATGGGAGACAAAAAGGGGAAAAAATAAAGAAAAAGGAAAATTTAAGGACCAACAATCAATTTTCCTTCAAGATTACTCTATTCGAATACAGTAAATAAATTAGTTGAAATGACCCAATTATAATAAGATGTTAGCCACTAATCTTAACTTAGAAAAATATTCCTTAAATAGTTAAATTTTATCCCACGCCTACTAATAGACCCAAACTGCTTCCATTTTAGGCACTAACCACTCCATTTTCTAGTGTTGGACTGTTTAATTTTTCGTTTCAATTTAAGGAAAATGTATTAGTAAAATTTAGAGGAAATAAGCAGCATTAATTGTTTGTCGGGAGACGGGAATAGCGGATAATTTTGCTAGTTTTGAGAATTAAAATTTGTTATACTTTTCTTTAAAAATTACACAAGGTATATATATATATACTAGTAATAAATAAACTACTACACTACCACAAAGGTGAGACATTTACACCACATAAAGGTAGGACCGCTACACATCACGTAGGGTGGAACTACTACACTACCAAATAAGATAAAAAATATAGTAATCATGTGGGACTTATATGTATTTCATTAAGGAAAAATATACTCATATCTTACATCTTGGGCCTAAGTAACATTCTAAATTATTTGCATCAATCCCTCCAAGATTCAAGAAAAATATGTGAAATAACCCATGACTGTTGAAGGGAGTAAAATGATTCCAAATCTCATGCAAAAGAAGCATAGGCAAAAAAAAAAGAAAAAAGAAAAAAGAAACAACTTGTGTACGGCCAATTTTATCGTGCGGATTAATAGCTATTAAAGGAGAATAATGTGTAATTAGGATTAATTAATTTTAACTAGAATTTATTAATCACACCTAAAATTCATTAATTAAATATTAAATTTTAATGAATGTTAATTAAATATTAATTAATTTAAAAATAAAAATAAAAAAATTGGACTGCACCAATTGTACGTTGCGTTTCACCGCACGAGAGACTCTCTTAAAAAAATGGAAATGGAGGGATGGATTGTATTGTAAATTCCAATTATTGCTGCTATAGATCCTAGTAAGGTCGCTTTTCACAATAAATAATTGTTTTGAGTGTTTATTCCAATCTGTACTGAAGCTGGGATTTACATGTTATTTCTATTGCTTCATTCTCAGTAAGAAAAACTAAAAGAGGAGAGAGAGAGAGAGAGTATTATACAACTGGCTGGTGTGTAGTCCAGAGCTGTGACAAATGATGTTGAGATTGCTCATGGAAAAAGGCAATGCAAGAAACAAGGGGAAAAAGTGAAAGTTAGGTTGCGTTAAGGACCCAAGGTAATTATATTATAGGCTTAGAAAGCAAATTGCCAGTCCAGCATTACCCCTGACCTCTCCCTTTCTCTCTCCTCTTCTGGTCTGCACCCCCCCCCCCCCCCCCCCTCGCTCTCTTGCTGGACGGATCTTTGCTTGGCTTGCTTCCCCTCTCTCTCTCATTTCAACCTTTGTCTAAATGCCCATTTCAACCTTTAAGGCAGAGCCTTTTTGGTTTGCTTCCCCCCCTCTCTCTCTCTCCACCATCATTGTGTGACCTTGGTGTGGTGGTTATAATGAGTGAACAAGGAAAAGGTTCTTAGCCCATTGATCAGCATCCTCCATCCCCCCCACTTTCATTTGTGGGTTTATCTTCCCTTTTTCAACTTTTATTGATGCTACCTTCTTTTTTGGGGAAGGGAATTATTTCTCCATCTCATTTTTGTTTGCTTTGTTTGTGGTGGTTGGTAAGTGGTGAGAGTCATTGAGAATGAGCATGCAAGATTTGTTTTCCTGCTTTTACACTGAGCCTTTGATCCCAATTCTGCCCTGAAAATGGGGGCAAATGGCTTTAAGAATGCTGTTAGGAACTGAATCAAACTTCATTTTATATTTTTCCTAAAACCCAGATTTTTCTTCAAAGTATTTCTTGATTTCCAACTCCAATCGCCACAATGAGAAAGCATGGATGGCAGCTTCCTTACCACCCACTCCAGGTATCTCTTTTACCAACTCTTCTCTCTCTCTCTCTCTCTCTCTCTCTCATCAACTCTTCATCTTCTTACATTTCTATTCTTGTTTCATTAGTTTTTCCGAATTGTAAACGGCTGTCTGAATGGATATGTGTGTGGTTGCAGGTGGTAGCTGTTGCTGTATTTCTGGCATTGGGGTTTGCTTTCTATGTGTTCTTTGCCCCTTTTGTTGGAAAACAATTGTTTCAATACATTGCCATGGGGATTTATACTCCTCTTGTAAGCACAATTTGCATCTTTAATTTCAGATTCTTTATTATTTTTTTTATTTGGAAATTCTAGTTCTTCCATTTTCAGTGAGCTATAAAAGAAGCTGAGATCTGTAGCTTCAATGCTTGTTGTTGCTTTCAGATTGATCTCTGCTTTATTCCCTTAATTAACATTATGCCTTGTATTCCTTCCCCTTTGATTGTTTTTCATTTACTTGTTATTGTAATTTCTAGTTTTAATAAGTGATTGGAAAAAGCACTATTTTTGCACGACACATACTTGACAAGGAAAATTAAGGTGGTTGTCTTCTAGCTTTCTCCTGTCGTATATAAATAGAGCCACAAGTTTCTCTCTCAAGAAAGTTACAGATCATTCTTGGCATTAATTGGATTATAGTTTTGGACATTGTTATCCGAGGCAGCTTTAGTCATTTACTAGGGAGTAAATTAGTTTAACCTCGAAATGCTTCAAATGTAGAATGATTCTGTCCACATATAATCTCTAACTGGTTACTGAAAGGCCATTTTCATTGCGCCAACCCTAATCCTGTTCTATCTTGTGCTGCTGCTCTGTCATTTCTCAGCTAGCATGCGCTTTTGGTCTATACATTTGGTGTGCTGGTGCTGATCCTGCTGATTCCGGTGTGTTCAAATCAAAAAAATATCTTAAAGTCCTCGATAACAAGGAGCATATCAAACAAAATGCGTCTAAACATGGTGGAGAGTCAACTTCCTCTGTCCTAGATGGCAATGCTGCAGCTGTTGGAGGGGAAGTGAATGATAAAGGAAAAACTGATGCTGAGTCAGCAGCGGGTAGGAATGCTGAAGCTGAAAAGAACGATGCTTCATCTCATACGGGCGCCTGCAGTGTCGGCTTGTTGGCTTTACTGCCTTGTGCTTACTTTTGCAACGTGCACGAAGAGTCCTCTGATCATCAGAGTGAAGATGGGATGTTCTACTGCAGTTTGTGTGAAGTTGAGGTGTGCAGATACACATGATTAATGTTTTCTTGCAGTAATCCTAAGACTTAGCAATTTCATCGTACCACTTTTGTTAAAGCTCTGTTATGGCGTAGTTTCTAGATCATGCATGACTCAACCAACATGATTCCTGCCTTGCAGGTTTTCAAGTACAGCAAGCATTGTAGAGTTTGTGACAAGTGTGTTGACCGCTTCGATCATCATTGTCGGGTAAATCAGAAATTAGAATTCGGACATCATTTGCCTATTTTGTCGAAAGAGGACCTTCTGATCCCTTTCTTCCTCGATTTTGCAGTGGCTAAACAATTGCATAGGCAAAAGGAACTATAGGAAGTTTTTTACACTTATGGTGTCAGCCCTTCTCCTGGTATGCTCTCGAGCTTCCATTTTCTATTTTCCTTAATAAATATTAAAAAACATTATATTGTCAAATGCATAATATGTATATTTAAATTTTAAGTATGTTGTTGGATACTGATATTGCAGCTTATTATTCAATGGTCTACCGGAATCCTTGTACTCATCCTGTGTTTTCTCAAGAGGAAGCAATTTGCTACAGACATCAGCTCTAAGTTAGGAAGCAGTTTTTCGGTCGTTCCTTTTGTAATTGTTGTGGTGAGTAATTCCTCTCCTCACCCTCGATGAATTTAGTGAACATATCGAACAATTTATCATAAAATTCAAGATTGTTATGAGGCGATGGATTGGTATCACATTCATCCATTCCCAGAAGTTGAGACAGGGACTATAACTTATATCTGAGAATATAAACAAGTTAAAATTTAAATTTTATTGTATTTCAGCATGATAATACTCTAATTTCTTTTATAGGCAGTGTGCACTATATTAGCCATGATTGCAACTCTGCCGCTTTCGCAGCTCTTCTTCTTTCACATCCTTTTAATCAAGAAGGTTTGTTTATATAATACACACACACGCACACACTTTTCCATGTATTTTGGCTGATGCATGTAAAACTGAGAAATTGAAATGTTTGGTATGATAGGGAATAAGCACATATGATTACATTATAGCTCTAAGGGAGCAAGAGCAATTAGGTGGTGGAGGTCAACATAGTCCTCAAATGTCGCCCGTTAGCTCTATCACCGGATTAAGTAGCGCCAGCTCCTTCAACACGTTCCATCGGGCAGCATGGTGCACTCCACCGCGTCTGTTTGTTGAGGATCAGGTCAGAATCGAACCCCATTTTGTGTGTGTGTGTGTGTGTGTGTGTGCCCCTTTTACTTTCTTTCTTTGGGGTCTTAAGGGGTAAAAGCCATCACCATTCCATTCCATTCCATTACTTTGTTTCGATTTTCTTGTGGTGCAGTATGATGTTGTACCTCCTGACAACGGATCTGTTAGTTCGCTCGGGAAAAGGACAACAATGGTGGAACAAACTAAGAAAAAGAATCCTGCAGCTGTAAAGATCAGCCCATGGACTTTGGCTCGTTTAAATGCAGAGGATGTTTCGAAGGCTGCTGCAGAGGCAAGAAAGAAGTCCAAGATTCTAAGACCTGTAGTAAGGCATGAATCAAGCTATGCTCAAGAAACAGACAGCAGTTTTGGCAGCAGTGGTCGGAAGACGGCTCTGAGGCTTGATAACAACAGGAAACGAGGGAGCAGGCGCATTCGCCTACCTGCAGACATGCCCCTTCAATCCCTATCCAAGATTCAAAGTTTCGACACCCAGAATAGTAGAGACAGTCATCCTATGATATGCGACACATCAACCAGCCTGGCCCCTCTACACCTCGAAGCCCGAAGTGATTTCAGAGCAAGCCGGGCTATGCCAGCTGTCAACGTGGCTTCTTCACCCGAAAGCAGCTTAGATTCTCCCGACATTCATCCTTTCCGTGTCTCCTCATCAGGAGCTGAAGAGGGGAGGGGCCTCGTTGGGATATCTTCTTCTTCTTCTTCTGCTGCTGCTGCTGCTGCTATGGCTACTCAGAAGGACATTCCGTTGTCGAGATCAACGAGCGATGGGTATGATGCATCTGGTGGTGAAGACAGCGACAGAGTTCCTACAAGATTTCTGCATAGGCCTAACAACTGGAACAACCTACTGTTTGGTGCTGATGCAGACAGAAGTTCTTCAAGATTCATGGCTCCGACAACATCGACTTTCTCGAACCATAGGAATCTTTGAGGCGAAATGCAAATTCTTGAGATTTTTTCAATTGTTGGGCTAGAGAATTCTGATGCAACATTTGGTAACAGATTATTTGGCAATGGGTTGTAGAGGTGATTTACAAAGAGAACTGTTTTTTGGCCAGTGGAGGGAAGTAAAGGAGTTGGAATTTGAAGATTCTTTGCAATATGAGTTCTGCGCCAACCATTGATGAGCCTGCACCAGAATCACTGACTTTTGTCCTGTAAATTTATCTCCATTTATGCGTCTGTGGCATAAATTTTGTTCTTTTATCATTAAGTCTGTCCAAATTTCGGTTACAAGTCAGTTGATTTGTTAGTGATAGTGAAAAGACAAGATTTGTTCTACATTAAGTAAACATATCATATGCCTCTCTCTCTCTGTCACACACACACCCTTTGCATCATACATAAGCAAGAGTATGCTCTCCCCTCTCCCTCTCTCTCTCTCTCTCACACATATAGCACAAGCAACAAGCCTTAATATTTTACAACTCCCAAAAAAAAAAAAAATCTTTTACAATCATCTCATATGAAGGAGTAAACAGGTCTTATGCCTCTAACACACACACACACACCTTCACCTTGTATCATACTACAAAATCAAGATTCATCAATCAATCACACAAAGAGCAAAACTAGAAATTTATTCCAAGTAGCGTAAAAATATCAAGATTTAGTACAACATTATCTCACAAAACTTCACTTTTTCTCTGACTCTTACAAGAACTAGACAAAAACCAGCAACAACCATAGATAGGTCCAGCTGCTCTCTCTCTCCAATTCTAGACAACATTAAGATCATAAGGCAAGCGAACATACTCCCCTCCGAGCTTACCATCAGTCTCAAACTCCAACTCAAGGTGCAACGCTTTGCAATAGATGAAGAAAACGGTGATTCCAGCCAAACTATAAAGCGATAAAATGGTAGAAAAACAAGAAAAAACAATAATCATTACAAGTAACCAACCATTCCATTCATCACTACCCCCACCTGCTGCAATCAGCACAAATTTCAAATAACAAATCGCCAAAACACCCGCCAAAACACCGAAGAACAGCACGAACAAGAACATGACGCCTCTCGCCCCCTTCACCAAATACGAGCTCCTCTTCAGCGCTGCGAATCCCCAATCCGATCCCACCACAACCACCGCGTTCGACAAACTCCACTCGATTTGCAGGTAAATCAGCAGAGCCACCAGCACAACTGCGATCGCGATGTACAGCACCAGATTGTATTCCTTCTTATAGTAATCCATGTCGAAGCCGATCGACGCGAGTCCTTTGTTGGCAAACAGCACCAAACCCACGAAAGCGAAGGTGATCAGTCCGATTACAATCTCGACGAGAAGAGTAGTTGCGAGGAGCGGGAGGAACGAGACGAGGACGGATCTGAGCGCGGAAATGAACTCCACGGGCCTGCCGTAGAACCCGTTGAAGGTGCTGGCGGTGATCGAACAAGCGGCGCAAGTGGTGAAGAAGAGCGAGATGAGGGAGAAGACGAGTTGGCAGAGGATTTGGGAATTCCCGACGGCCGGAATTTCGTAGTCCGCCGTGGAGAAGATGGTTAGGAATCGGAGATATAGGGTTTCGAGTGGATTGGGGTGCAAAAGTAGGTTGTAAATGGCGGCGGCGAATGATGCAGGGAAGATGAAGATGATTGATAGGGCCAGGAAATGGCGGGAGTGGGAGCTGATTATGAGCGAGGTGTCGGAGAGTATTCGACGGAGGCTTGGCCTTTCCGGCGACATCATGATCGCAGAAGGCGGAACAGCTAGGCAAGACAGATATGAGAGAGAGAGAGAGAGGAGAAGAGAGGGAAGGGGTTTGAATAAATAGATAGATATTTTTTTGAGAGGAATAAATAATTAGATATAAGTTTGAAAATAAACAACAATAATGTGACAAGTTCAAAGTCCTTGAGTTGATGTCAACCCGTCGTGGGCATATACAATCCTATTGTTCACAAAAATTATGATCTTATTACTATGTTAGATCATCTATAAAAATTATGGTCTTTCTTTTATTTTTCCATAACATATAAACTTTACAATAAATTAAAAGAGAGGTGAGTTTCTTTCTTTATTCAACAACATTTACCAAATATTTCTTAAAATTTATGTAATAAAAAAACACACTACAATTTTCGTGCACAAAAAGAAAAGAAAGAAAGTAAACAAATTCCAGATGTTTATACGCATAAATCTTCCATCAATGGTTGCCACGTGCCACCTAGTGGGACCTCACCATTTCTCCGCCACAAACAACTATTGAATTTTCTAATTAAGCAAAAGACTATGATCGAAAATAAATAAATAAATAAAACATTCCAAATTTTCGAAAAATAAAATTTTATAAGAGACATTATGAGAAACCGTTTGGGATTCTCTTCCCATAATTTTAATGTTCCACTTTATTCCACAATTCATATTTTATTAGGTTTCTGTCATTTTCTTTTTCTTTAATTCCAATCAATAATATTTTAGTATAATTTTACGATTAGTAACTATAGTTCATCCATTCGAATAAGGTTTATGCATATATATTTTATATTTAATTTATATTTTTTAATTTTTAATTGATTATTAGGGTTCATTATTCTAAAATTAGGATATTTAATTTTTTTTAAATTCTAATTTTTTTATAATAAATGTCAATTAAAGTTAATTATATATTACTCAACTTTCATTTTTAAATAAATTTTTATAAAATAGTGAAATTAATAGTGAGATACGAAGAGTGAGATTGGTGTTTGGAAAATGATGAATGTCACCGACTTATTCAATCTGAAGAAGATGTGTTCACGAAGGGCTACCCATTAAATATTGTTTTTCGCTCAAAAAGTTAATTTAAACTCTATTATGGTCCCTTTATCTTTACAGGTCACTACAAAGTACAAATAAATTTAAGATGTAACTTTCATATAGTAGAGTAATAGTATTATTTTAAGAAAATTCATGTATAACTTTAGTTTACTCCTTTTCACCTTTTGTAATCGCAGTAAATAAGAATCTCATAAAACCTAACCATGGGAATATAAAGGCGTGTTTGTCGTGATAATTTGTAATTTGGTGGATTAGATAGATTAATGGATATAATTTTGGATATGATCAAATATGTCATATTTATACTTCGATTAATTATAATATAAAATTAAAAAAATGGATAAATCAACCCACCTAAAGAGTTCGGATACATATCCTTATTTTATCTATCTGAATCAAAACAATCAAGGATTATCCATCAATTTGAAATAAGCAATCGCTTTTATTTCATCATATATATTGGGATCTGGTTATACTTAAAAAGTATTTTTTTTATTCTTTTTTTTTTCAACTCATTTTTATCTAAGATCAAATATTGTCTCCTAGTAAAAATTAATTAAATCGACATTAAGAAAAATAAGTATTGGATATATTAGGATAATTTAGTAGTTTCTTTTTTTTAGAGAATTACAAGGGTAATATATGTGTGTGTGTCAAATAAAACAATACACCACCATATAAGTTGGACTTCTACACCACACAAAGGTGAGACTACTACACCACACGCAGGTGAGACCACTACACCGGTGGGACATCTACACCACACAAAGTTGGGACTACTACATCGTACGCAGGCGAGACCACTGCACCGCACGCAAGTGAGATTGAACCCAAAACACGAGTTTTAAGAAGTGATTAGTAGAAGATTCGTTTTGAGTGGAGAAATGAACCCATCATAAAGAATTGTTATGAGGTTTAAAATAAAGGTAGTGGATGAGATCATTTCTTAAAATGGAAAATTTTACACTTATTACGAACGTACACAAAAGAAAATTGTGTTACACTTATCGTGCACGAATGGAGTAAAAGCCAAAGTGACTTGTGGTTGTTCAGTGGCTAATTTCCCCTAAATAAACCATTAACTCTTTATGATAATAGCATAATCTTAATGATTTGAATTAAAAACATTATTAATTTGAATTAGTAATCAATTTTAGAATAGTTTACCTAAGAAATTTAATTTCTGAACTTTTAGAGCACCCACTACGGCGGTCTCCCGGCCCGGTCGCTGGCCGTGCAACCGCCCCATCCGACTGCTCTCCCCGGTCGCACCCCGTTGCAGCGACCTACCAGGTCGCATCCTAGGTCGGTCTTGCGACCGAGCAAGCGACCTGGGTGCTGAATATTTAATTATTTTTTAAATTGTTTAATTAAAAAAAATTAAAAATTAAATAAATCCCAAACGGTCGAAAAAAGGCTAGTTTAGAATTTTTTTTTCCACATTTTCTACTTATAAATACCACATCTTATTACACTTCAAATCACACATTTTCAACCTACAATCTCTATCTTCTTCCATTTTATTTCACAAATTAATCAAAAAATGGGTGACAAAGATGCTTAATTCAACAATTGGTTTGGGTATCAACAACCCCCCGGGTTTCCATATATGCAAAATTCCCCGCAATCCAACAATCCACCCCCAATTCAATCCCGCAACGTCAACTATTCTCGCCATCGCCCTCCCCCTCGCCCGGATTTCAACCTTACTCCGGCGACGGTTTTCAACCTTTCTCCTCCTCGCCCGGTGGCGGCTTTCAACCATTCTCCTCCTCGCCCGGTGACGGTTTTCAACCTTTCTCTTCCTCGCCTGATGGCGGTTTTCAACCTTTCTCCACGCCGGCCAATGCATATCGACAGTTTCAATCTTTCAACTTGAACGACGACGACGATGATGAGCAAGAAGAAGAGGAGCAAAATTCTCCTCCACCGTCGCCGCCTCCAACAAAGGGGAAGGGGAAAAAGAAGGCGACAACAACCTCCTGTACAACGAAGAAGGGGAAATATGTCAATTATTCCAACGATGAATTAGAGTGCCTCGTCCGGTGCTACGTGGACATCGGTCTTGACCCCGTCGTCGCCAATAATCAAAAGCTAGGCGAATTTTGGCGAAAAATTAGAAGGCGCTACAATGACATACGGCCTGAGGGCACACCGGCGAGGGATTCCGAACATCTTCGACAGGCGTGGAAATGCGCAAAGAAGAAAATTGGTATATTCAATGCATATTACGTAAAAGCACATAGGGCGAATAGAAGCGGGCAAAACGACTTTGATCTCATCCACATTGCTGAGGATGCCTTCTACAGGAAAATGGGGAAGAATTTCAATAAACATAAGCCATGGGCGGTAGTCAAAGATCTGCCCAACTTCATCAATCCAGACGTCGCGACACAACCGACAAAAAGAACGAAGAATCGAGAGGACGGGACCTACACAAGCCATTCGAGCAATCCGAGCAACGCTGAATCTACAAACGAGGAGTCTTCGAGAATTTCCCGACCGTTGGGACAGAAGTCGGCCAAAAAAGAAAAGGAAAAGGATAATGCTGTCGAAGTCGAAGACCTCCAGCTCATCACTCAAGAAATTAGAGAGATGAGACATGCATCTGAATTAGCGACCGCCTACGATATCTACACGAGGCCAACGAAAGATATAGACCCGGAGGTATTGAAAAATCACCGCAAAGTTTGCAGGATGATCGAGAAGAAATTTGGTTTTAGTTCTTAATTATTTCATAGTATTTAATTTTTTGTTTTTAAATTCCAAATTGTATTGTAATTTTCCAATGTTTCAATACAATTTAG
This sequence comes from Agastache rugosa, assembly GCA_031470985.1. NCBI lineage: Eukaryota > Viridiplantae > Streptophyta > Magnoliopsida > Lamiales > Lamiaceae > Agastache > Agastache rugosa. The sequence goes on along the minus strand of CM062601.1, from coordinate 71,658,642 downwards.
TTATTTTTTAATTATTTTGTAATATTTTAATTATAATTATTTTTATTAATCAAAATAAATATAAAATATAGAAATAATATTAAAATATAATTAAAATAATGAGAGACCTGTGTGAGAGACCGGTCCCATAGTAGACGATTTAGAGACCGGTCTCTCAACCTTTTCGACCCCACAAAAAGTGCACAAAACTAGCGCAAGTATTGGACAAATAGGGTGTGTCAGATAGAAGGGGGGGGGGGGGATAATTTATACTCCATTCGTTTTTCGGACATTCACTAAAAACGTACATTTTTTATTTTTAAAAATGATTCCACATATTACCTATAATCTTCACCCTCAATCTATCCACTTATTTACACAAAATATCATTCATGACCTTCCACTTTAATTTTAACCTAATCCATTACCCATTTATTTATTCACTAAATTGTTTCAATTTAATTTGGAACCCTTATTCCACTCACTTTACACTCATCAAAATTATTAAAACTCATGTCCACCAAAAACAATGCACGAATTTAGTGGATATGGGGAGTATGAATTGAAAAATCTCCACCAAAAACAATGCACAAATTTAGTGGACAGGGGGAGTATGGATTGAAAATTGTGTATAGGTTATATACTAGGCCAAAATGCATACAAATTCCCGATCTTTTCTCAAATTCTGGTTTAAAACCTTTTAATTTTTCCAAAATAAATCTCCACCTTTCAATTTTGCTTAATGTTCTCTCAACGACGAATTTGGGTGAAATTCAAAGTGACGTGGAGTTCAAAACGGCGGCTGTTCTTCACGTGCTTCGAATCGAGATTGTCGCGGATCCCTCCGACGCCCGACCCCGAATCTAACGGCGTCGTTGTGAACGCCACGTCACTTTGAATTTCACCCAAATTCGTCGTCGGGAGAACATTAAGCAAAATTGAAAGGTGGAGATTTATTTTGCAAAAATTAAAAGGTTTGAAATTAAACCAGAATTTGAGAAAAGGTCATGAATTTGTATGCATTTTGGCCTATATACTATGTGCTCCCTCCGTCCTTCGAATGCCTCAACACTATTGTACTAAGGAAATGACAAATATATTTTTTATCTTTAATTATTGAACAAAAAATTAAATGATTAATAAATTTGCATTGTGGATAAGGGTAAAAAAAAATAATTTAATATTGTTTTTTTATAAAAATTCGAATTATGACACTTTTTGGGGGGAAGTTTTATTTCATAATAGGATATTTATAGAGAAAGTACTATTTATGGATCTCATGTAAGTAATATTATTTAATCATTTTTGGTGTTAATAAAACTGAGTGTTTTTATATTATGGTTTTTTATTAACTGCAATTTAGATATTACTGACCAATGCATCAAGTAAAAAGAAATTTAGAAAAAACGACGAGGTAGTAGTACGTAGTTTACATAATAAATTCGACCATATATTTGCATGCATAGAGGGTGAAATTAAACTACCCAACATGCACTCATTCAAACAAAGAACATGAATGTTGAATAATTGCAGCAGAAGAAAGATAAAAGAATCACTAATTAATTGCAAAACTCAAAATACAGTATAAACATTATATATAATGTTTCCAATAAAAAAAGAGCACCTATGTAAAGACTTCAGCAGAGTTTATTCGAAAAACCATAGAAAGATCAAAATTAAAAAAAAAAACTCTAATTCTAGAGATAAAACTAATAAAATATAACTAGCACAAATATCGAACAATTAGAGTGTGTGAGAGAGAGAGAGATTTATACTCCCTTCGTTTCTGTTTTGAAACGTCCATAAAAAAGGTGCATTTTCCATTTTTTGAAAATGATTCACATATTGAAAATGCATCAACACTCTTATATGCAAGTGAACAAATATATTTTTTATCTTTAATTATTGTATGAAAAATTAAATGATTAATAAATTTGCATGCATTGTAGATAATTAAATTATTAATAAATTTGCGTTGTAGATAAGAGAAAAATATTTAATTTATTATGTTTTTTTTATAAAATTTCGAAATATGATATTTTTTGGGGAGAAATTTTATTTCATAATAGGATATTTATAAAGAGAGTAAGTACTATTTGTGGATCTTATGCAAGTAAGGTTATTTAATCTTTATTTTTTGTGTTAATAAAACTGAGTATTATTATATTTTTGTTTTTATCAACGGAAATTTAGATATTACTCACCAATGCATCAAGTAAAAAGAAATTTAGAAAAAATGACGAAGGTAGTAGTTAACATAATAAATTCAACCATATATTTGGAAGCATAAAGGGTGAAATGAATGAAAAAAGAATCACTAATTAATTGCAAAACTCAAATTATAAACATTATATATAATGTTTCCAAAAAAAGAAAAACACCTATGTAAAGACTTCAGCAGACTTTATTAGAAAAACCATAGAAAAATCAAAAATTAAAAAACTAAAACTAACAAAATTAAAGATTCAAGCTCCATTAATTTGGTGGTGGGAAGAAAATCTCCTCAGCCTTCCTCTTGGAGGTGAATTTCTCCTCAACTTCAGCTGGAACATTGAATGCCGCCTGCAATACTTCTGGAGACAGCGCCTTCCACACTGAAGTCCTTCCAGCCAAATGTGTGAAGATCGGACTGCAAAATATAACACAAACTTGTTATTATTCATTCAAATTCAAGAAAATTATACAATTAAATGTTATAACCAAATCAAATCATATCATAAAATATTAAGATATTAAAATAGCAATGTTACTTACTTGGGAGTTGTAATGATGGAGAACCAATCCATGCCGGTATCATCAGCAATCTTGGACACAACAAAGAACCTCGGAACAATGAAGAGTTGTCCGGCCTTAATGGTCGTTTCCAGCACTCGTTTGCCGTCGACTCCGACGACCTGCACACGGCCACTTCCTCTAACAATGTAGGTCACCTGCAGGGCAGAGTCACAAGAGAAGCCAGGTGAGCACATAGCTTTGCCATCGAGCCTCACGAGGTCAGCTCCGAGCCCGACTTCTCCGACCAAAGGCAAGTTCTTGGTGTTGAGGACCACCACTTTTCCACCATTCTTGATGTCCACATCCAAGGGGGCTTCCTCGCAGTTCAATGCCATGCCTTCGTAGTGCTCCTTCTTGGGCTCCGGCATCTTCATGCCCGGGTCGAGCTTGACAATGCCGTTGCCCTTTTGGCTTCCGACAAGGGATTTGACAACGCCCTCGTCCAAGTCCCATGCTCTGCTTACAAACTCAGTTGAGAATCCGGTGAAGATGCCGTTGGTGCCTGTCAGAAAGAAGTCGGTGAAAGAGCCAGATTTGTGGGCTGTTGAGGTGTCGCCGAGGAAGAGTACAACTAGATCAGAGTCCTCCTTGTTGTACCACCAGCTTACAACGCCAAAAGGGAGGGCAATGGCGTCTCCCTTCTTGATTGCAAGCACCTTCTCTTCTTTCTCTGGGAGAATAATGCCAGCCACTCCACTACCTTAAACAATTTCAAATTCAATTGTAAGAGAAATTTTCTAACAATAGCATAATTGTGATCATAATCGAAAAGCTGATGAATTTTGAAAGAAATTAGCAATAAATTCTCGCAAAGCACCACTTCGTAGTAGAATTAGCCAACACCTTTTTGAATAATTAGCCAACACCTATTTGAATATATCATATTCGTGTCAACTTTTAGTATAGGAAAAGGACTGAAACAATAATCTCACAATCATAAGATTAAAATGATATCAAACTCAACTACTTCCATACAATTTGGAATTGAATGGTCACAACAAGATATTCTAACTATAAAACTATCATAATCATTGTCAAAAATCGGTTTACAGAACATAGCACGCAGTTCTCGCGAAACGTTAAATCATAATAATAAATAATAATAATAGCCAACCCCTTTCTACATCATCGAATCAATATCAACACTATCAACAGTTTATGCAGAGTAATATCAACAATTTCTACAGAGTAAGGTTTGAAAAAACACCCACACACAATCATAAGATTAGTATGGAAAATCAGAATATCTATACAAGTAAATACAAAAAGGTATCAATCAACGCAATCAAAACCGAAATTCAAGCACGTGGATAACAAATTCGCTTTACAAAAGTAAATCAAATAGAGAGGATCGCGCAATATACCTTGAAGAACATAGGCAACCTTGGCAGAATCGGAGTAGCGAGGCAGGGCGAAGCCGTTCTTCTCGAGAGAAAGCTTTCCGGCGCCGATGTTGCCTTCGCGGAGCATCGGCAGCTCGGTGGGGCACCACGCGTAGTACGCGCCGCCATCTCCGCCGTAGATCTGCTTCGCCAACTTGGGGGTCAAATCGAGCTCCATCTCTCTCTACTGTTTCTCTCTCTAAACCAAAACGAGATTAGTAGCTAACTGAGTGCTAAGAAATACTAACAAAGCTTTCAAGCGTGGTGATGAGAGTGGATTAGGCGTCGTGTATTTATAGGGGGGAAATCAGTAAGACTGATTGATACGAATATGGATTAGTTTTCGATTAGGATTCTCAAGATTTTAATTATCAACGGATTTATCGTTGCTACAAATTGAATTTTATCCAACACACTATCCACATACATACGTACATATTTATGTTTATTAATAATATCTATATGTATCCAATATCTACAAAATCACGATCACGAACATATTTATATTTATTTTTCCAAAAACAAAAACATATCTATGTATATTGAAAATCGTTTATCCAATTACATAGAGTTTGCTGCGATGGAAAAGACTCTATTTCTTGCTATATAATTTTACATAAGATAATTAGTGTTGGTTTACAGAAAAATAATTAATTTGTATAATAGGCAATATATTTTCATTCAAAAAAATCTGTTTATAATCACATTCTCATTATCATTCAAACATAAGAATATCACAAAACCTTAACCTGGATATAAGTTTGGATGGATTACATTGATTAATGGATATAATTTTACATAAAGGCGTGTTTATTGTGCCAATCTGTACATTTTGGAGGAGTATGGTACAACCTTATCATTAATATTCATCAATTTTCTTATTCTCAAAATGTTCACACATTTTTTTTCAGATAATCAGCCATGAATTAGACATACTTTTCACAAAATATTTTATCTTCCAACTTTTAATTAACTTTTCATCACATGTTTTATACGTTGTCATGAGTAAATTTCCACTTATACGTCATCTTGTTAAATTCTTGAATCAAAGGCCCGTGTAATAAATTAATTATAAATGTCAACTCTCTCTCTCTCATGCAATTATGGTGGATTAGATTGATTAATGGATATAATTTTGAATGTGATCAAATTGGTTATATTTATCCTTCGATTCGATGAATTATAACTAAAAATAAAATGGATAACTTAACACACGTTACACGGGAACCTGGATTTTACCCCCCACGTGCATTGCATCCACGCTAGGATCGTCGATCGTCGTACATGTGTAATTGCTTTTTACTTTTGCTTTATTTTTAGTTTCAAAATATTTTGTATTATTTTATAAGCATATAAATTCTCGACTTTTTTTGAAATTCTGTTTTATTTCCCGATCTTTTAATTTTTCGTCAAAAATCTCCAGCTTTTAATTTGTTTGATTTTTCTACTGCGTTTAATTTTTTTCCAAATTGAAGCTGAGTTGGACGTCGGAAATACTTATATGGCAAATCGCCCTGACTAAACAAAAGTTTCAAGAACGTGTAAACGACGTCATTTTTCATATCTAACATACATGAATATAAGATTATGGCACAAACAAACTTGCCACGAAAGCGAGTAATTTATGCCACATAAGAGCCACGCGTAATCCATTAGACCACGTAAGCAAATAAAATTAACAAGTCAGCTTTAATTGCACTGAAATACTTTGCCGGGAGAAAAATCAAACCAATTAAAAGGTGGAGATTTTATACAAAAAATTAAAAAGTCTGGAGATAAACCAGAATTTCAAAAAATGTCGGGAATTTATATGCTTTTTGCCATTTAAATTATAACTATGGTAAAGTTAAAATTCTCAAATCCTCTCCAACTCATCCCTTTCTCTCGCGTTTCTCAAGCAGCCCCAAATCACACCCCTCCGCCGCCGGCCAACATTCCAAAATATTGTTCGAAAAACTCACATCTATAATTCTCTCTTCATGTGCTATATTTTTAATATGTTTCATGTATATCACGTTTAAGATCAAAGCTCAAAATATAAAGAATTTGAAAATTTGCAGAAACTTTTGGGAAAAATATGCAGAAATCTCATCCAATCTCAATACTATTCAACCTCAAAATCGGCAAATTTCAGCTCTATTTTTCTCAAATCTCATATAGTCGAATTAAATCAAGAAATTTCGCCGTGATCATGTTCGACGGAATCGACAACTCTTTGGGAACAACAACTGTCGTGTAGTTGAGAGTCAACGGCGGTACACTCGGAAAATCGCCACCATAAACATCGTTAACCGCCGTAGCTGCACAGAGAGAGAAGGGTATGAGAGCGAAGAGAGATGACGAAGAGAAAAAAAAAACTAAGGTGGAAATAGTAATGGATTTTCTTTTCTTATTTTAATCATATTATTTCAATTATATTGGATATAATATTATTAATATCTATTCTATTTTAATATAATGTTTTTGCATTTTAGAAGTAATTTTTAAATATTATTTTATGTTTTAATGTAATTTTATTGAAATATTTCGTATATTATCTGTAAAGAAAAAATAAATATGATAATATAGTACAAATTAACACAATTAGTCAAATACCAAAAAAAAAAAAACAATACAATTTAATAATTAGAATTGAGTATTTCATTATTTATTGAAGTAAGAAGGTAATGTGCGAATTAATTTCAGTTACATACAGTATCTCATTTTCTCGTACTAACACGGCAAATTGGTTTTATAAAAAGATAGATGTATGAAAAAATGAACTATTTATCTGGCCTAAACAAATTATTAAGTATTTGGTTAAATTAAATAAATTATTTTGTCGATAAAAGATATTATATTTAATCTTTTTATATAGATTTTTTAGTCGGTGACGACTATAAATATTTTTGGTATGTGGTATTTCGTTTATTTTCAAAAACATGAATAGAAAATTCAGAATATTCAACATAGAATATTGAAATATGGTGATACTCCGAACCCAAATCAAGATTGAAGAAATTATTATTTGACTAACACAATTTCTATGACTAAATTAGAGGATAAAGGATATGTCACATAGGATCCCAAAATTAAGGAAATACCTTAAATACGTAACCGTATTATTTATATATAAATAAATAGATTGATTGATAGATTATATAGGGATAGGAATGCTTTAGTTTCCAGGATACTTAAAGCTAAATATTTTCCGAATAGGATTTTTTTTTTAATGTCGCGGTGGGGCACAATCCAAGTTTTACTTGGAGAAGCATTTGCTCAACTCAAAAAATTTTGCAAAGTGGAATAAGGTGGATAATAGGAGGCGGTGAACAAGTTCAAGTTTATCACGATCCGTGGTTGCGTCGAGATGCAAGGTTTTATATCACGCTTAATCTGGATCCCAAACTTCAAAATATGAGGGTGAACGAGCTCATGATTCCGGGCACAAGGATGTGGGATGTTGAGCAGATTGTGAATCTGTTTTGCGAAGAAGAGGCGAAAGAAATTTTGAGTATTCGACTAGCTCAATCTAATTAGGGCTGTCAAATTACCTGGCCGGGCCGGCCCGGCCCGAGCCCGTCGGGCTTTTGGGATAATCGGGCCGGGCCGGGCAAAAAAAATTGTGAGAAAAGCCGGGCTGGTCCGGAATTTTTTCGGGCCTGAAAATGTGCGGCCCAGCCCGGCCTGAAAATTCATTTGTAGTGTAATTTGTCCGGGCCGGCCTGAAAAAATTTCGGGCCTAATATTGTGATGCCCGGCCCGGCCCGAAAATGCTTCGGGCCTGAAAATTGGCAGCCCAGCCCGGTTTCGGGCCGGGCCAAATTTGACACCCCTAATACAGAGGATAAGTTGATTTGGCACTATGACAGGAAAGGTGAATACACTGTTCGATTCGCTTATCATATTGCTTGTGATATGACGATTAATAATACTTATGTCGTCCAATGCAACTGGAAGAAAATTTGGAAGCTTAATGTTCCTCCCAAAGTGAAGTTTTTCTTATAGAGGGCAGTGCACAACTGTCTTCCTACTAAAGATAATCTGAGGAGTAAAGGTGTTCAGGTTAGTGGTGGTTGTGGTATCTGTATTACTAGCTACGAGAACACGTGGCATTCGCTCGTGGATTGTGGTTTTGCAGAAGAATGTTGGAACTCCTGTAACCTCAGTCATGTACTACATAGGGGGATTGAGAGAAGTGTGAACTTTAAGGATTTTCTTTTTTCCATCTTGGATCACCAAGATGAAGAAACATCTGCTAAAGTTGGGATGCTTTTATGGCAAATTTGGAAATGTCGTAACAATGCAGTTTGGAATGATGGAAACATTGCTCCACTTCAAGCTATGAGGATGACAGAGATGAGTAGAAGGACCAGATTTTGGCAGCAATGCTCACCAGGTACACCCATCCGGATTTAGGTGTTATGTTGATGCAACATTTTTTGCGAGCTTGAATGTGACAGGCGTGGGGATGATTCTTTGGGATGCCTATGGTAATTTTGTTGCGGCTAAGGTCATGCATTTTCCGGTGTTATTATTTGAAAATTTATATGTTATTATTTATATTGGATAATTAGAAAATTTTAGACCAATGCGAATTCAATTTAATATTTTGTTTATATATAATTGGATATTTCCTTCAACTTATATGTAATTCAAAATAGATAAATGGTTCTTTCAAAAAAAAAAGTTTAATGGCTTTAGTTCATGTTAAAATAATATACATTGCAAGTATCCAATTATTTAATTGAGTTTCTGTACAATGGTACTCAAGAATTATTATTTTCAAATATCTAAAATAAAAAACTGTTAATCAGAAATTTTGAATTAAATATTTAACATGGATATGAAAGTATATATATATTTTTTTATGTAAATATGCATGTATTTGAACTCTTCAAATTCTATAATTGAATAAATCAACATAGACGCATATTTGTAAATAATTGGTGAAAATTAAATATATATTATGTTGCTTTTAGTTTGAAATATGAAAATTTGTACAATTACCAATAAAAAAAGCTTAATTATTATTAATTTGGTAGCAATGCCAGTAGCCACAGTCGATGTGTTAAAATTTATAGAAGCACATGAATTTATTAATAGGCTGAACATGCATGCATTTTAAGCGGGATAAATGGTAGTTTGGGCGGGAAAATGCATGCAGATTATTTTGATTTAATAAAGTAATAGATAGTAATGTAAAATATTTGATTGATTATATTATAATTCATTTAAATTTTATTATTAATGCTATGAAAGTAATAAATTTGAGGGCGGAACATCAAAATTGTGATATATATAGAGGATCTCATCCAAAAGCTAGATCTCTATGGAAAGTTAATTTTCACCAGTGACTCTTTATTGTAGGCAGACGACCATTTCATCTGATGTTTGATGTTTGATGTTTGATGTTATCATTTTCCAAGTATATACGTATCATACAAGAATCAATTTACTAAGACAAATCTTTTATTGCATGTGCGACATCACTGTATCCATAAATAATTGCATCGTCATGTCAAAAAAATGTAAAGATGTACCAAATAAAGTTACCTAAAATGTAAAATATATTCAACGAATATATTACTCCCTCCGTTCCTTTTTAAGTGTCCTCCGCCATCAAAAAACGTAAACCAAGGAAGTAATTAAATTTATATTTGTAACCTAATTAATTGTTTTCTAGCTTTTCATGAAAATCGTCCCTCATTTATTGTTTTATAATTTGATGAATTCAATCTTTAATTTTTAGTCAAAGTGAATATGACTCTCTATCTCCTACTGCTACAGAATTTTAATTTTTAAACCTTTTCAATTGCATCAAAATATAATACGACTCCCTCTCTCATACTACTGATTGCTACAAAATTTTAATTTTTAATTTTTTTTCAATTGCATCAAACAAAACATTCAGTTAGCGCCAAATCATAAGAATTTTGTTATATTAAATGGAGACATCACAAATTGTTGAAACCTGCATATTCTCGTCAAAAAAAAATCAACAAAATGCTTTTGAAAATCAGCAGACAACACACTCATCTTTCCTGTAAATATAGATACGTAACTTTTGAAATAAGTGGTAATGTAATCATGTTTAAATAATGAAAATGATATTAATGACATAAGTAAATAAAAAGTCATTTTATTGAAGAAGTCAAAAAATTAGATTGGATACATGCATACAATCCAATTATTTTAGTCAAAACACATAAACTATTAAACTATTGAAAACAAAAATTTAAGCTAAATGGGACACTTCAAAAAAGATCGGAGGGAGTATTTATTTTCATCTAATTGAAACGTATTAATACACCTAATTACTGGATTAAAAAGACAAGGATTAACATATATTTTTTGATAAAGACAAACATTAATTACTTAATTAAAAAGACAAGCATTAACATATATTTTTTGATAAAGATAAACATTAATTATTACTATACTTAATAGAACAACAAGATTTGATGATTAATGGAGTATAATTAATTAAACCTCGTGAACAACATGACGCGGCAATTGGACATAAACCTGTCCCAATTTGTCAACAGTACTCGGAAGCTCCGATTCTCCATTGAAGGCTTTGCAGTAGACGAACAACACCGTTTTTGCACCCAATGTAAAGAGCGATAGCAGCGTCGAAAAACAAGCGTAAGCCACCACTTGCACCGCTACGCCGCCGCTGCATCCGCCGTCGACACTCCTCCTACCCAAGGCCGAGTACAAGATCATCTGCAGAACCGAAAACAAGAGCATCATCAGCAGCCCCAAGCCTCTCGCCCCCTGGGCCTCCATCAAATTCATGCTCCTCTGGAATGGCGCGAAACCGTACTTGTTTTCCAAAACGACGACCGCATCCGTCAAAAACCACCTCACGACCAAGTACACCAACATCACGAGCAGCGGAATCGTCACCACCAAAACGACGGCCATGAAAGATTTATTAGTCGCATCTATCTCAAATCCCATAAACGACAGTCCCAAGAAAACGAAAGCCACCCAAAATCCGAAGCCCAAAGAGATAACCGCCATGATCATCAAGTAGGCCATCCTGGTTGCGAGGAGGGGGAAGAAGGAGGAGAGGATGGATTTGAGGGAGGAAGCGAGTTTGATGGGTTTTCTGTTGAATCCATGGAAGATGCTGTGTGTGATGGAAGAGACGGAGCAGAGGTTGAAGACGAGTGATATTAGGCCGTAGAGAAAGTACTGGAATAGGATTTGGGATTTTTCCAAAGGGGGGATTCCGGAATCCGAATTTTCCTGATTCCAAAAGGTGGAGAGGAGGCGGCGGTAGTGGGAATGGGAATGGGATGAAGATGGTTGCAGATGATCGGTTAAAGTGTGGATGATGTTCAAGAGAGAGAGAGGGAAGACGAAGAGGAGTGAGAGAGCTAAGAAATGGAGGGAATTGGAGCTGATTATGCGCCAGGTGTCGGAGAGGACTCTCCACAAATTTGGCTTCTCTACTGACATGATCGAGGGGAGAGAGAGATCTAGAGAGAGAGAGAGAGAGGGATGAAAGAGTTTGAAGAGAAGAGGCTGAATATATAGATTGATCAGGAAAGTGGAAATGTCGAAAGTCTTTTACGGTCAACTGTAGAAGTATTCTTATGACAAATTCCATGCATGTTTATAATGCGACCAATAATTCATACTCCCTCCGTCCCATTTATATAGGCGGATTAGAATTTTCACAAGGATTAAGAAAAATTATTGGAAAAGTAATTTATATAGTAAATTTCTTAATATGCCCCTATTTATTATTTGACTATATATTTTTATGAGTTAATCAAAGAATTAAATAGGGATATATTAATAAATGAGCAAAAAAAGATTACTTTTTATGGAAACATGCCTATATATTTGGGACATCCCGAAAAAGAAAAACAAACCTATATAAATGGGACGGAAGGAGTATCAAATTTTCAGAAAATCTAGAGGGTCGGTATTTGGTCCTTGCCTTCTTGTGAAATCGTAGCCGTCCATCTCTCCATCACCACCATCGGCTTTTCAAAGTTGTTTTAATTTAATTTGAAAATAGAGAACCAAATTACGCGTTCGAAAATGGTGGACTTGTAAAGGTCTGTTTTGATAATATTATATTTATATAGATATTAATAATAGTAGCTTGTTAATCACGAAATAGGCATTAGAAATTTTATACTACAATTTGTGCGACCATGTCAACATTTTCAAATGACTTTTTAATTGCTGCAATTTAAAACACTTATTTTTTAATTTTTGCACAATTTTAGCACTCATTTTTTTTTCCGGCAAGAGCCTTCTAACATTTTCGATTATGAATCCACATATTATAAAACGACATCATCTAATTCTGAATTTTATATGCAACACTATTTTTATGACATTTTATATTGAAAATTGAGTATATTCAATACTAAATACTACTGCCTTCATCCCCCAAAAGTGTGATTCATATTTGATTATATGTAAGGTCTAAAATAATAGTTGAACCACACTAACTTGGGACGGAGGGAGTATAATATATTTAAATTATTATTCTATATTTTTACATATGTACATATAAATTGTAACATTATTTTATACTACTATTTAATTTAAGTCTTGATGGAAAAATATTAAGGATGTTAAAATTGCAAAAATTGAAAATTGATGTTTCAAATTGAAATGATTGATTTGCGATTAGAGAAATAAACTGTAAAAGGAGAGGTGTAGGGGCCCGGGGGTAGTCGTGATCGGGGTTCGGGGCGCCGGCGGCCGTGAAAATTGAAATTGCCGGTGGTGGTGACACGACGTATAATCTCGAATAGCGATTTTCTTATTCTTAAAAGTCTGAAGAAAGAACCGCAAATAGCGATTTTTCTTTTTAACCCCACAAAAATAGTCAAAACCCAGAAAACTCCCTTAAGGCTTAAATAAACCCTTCCAGAATTTCCCCCCTTCCGTCATCCAATGGCACCCAGATTCCCCACGCGCCTCCTCCTCCGCCACCTCCTCCGCCACCAAAACCAATCGCCGCCCATCCCCGCCCGCCACCACTCCACCTTCGCACTCATCCCCAAACCTCACTCCTTCGCACAACCCCTCTTCAATCCTCACAGATCCCCCACCATCTTCAACCACCCCCAGCACCCAATTCTCCGCTTCCTATCAACCCGGGCCGCCCGCTCGACCCGACCCAAAAAGCCCGACATCGGAGCCCGCGCTCGCCAGCTCCAGACCCGCCGCCTCTGGACCTACGCCCTCACAATCAGCTGCATCGCCGGATTCATAGTCATCGTGCTCAACCAATTTCAGGATCAATTAGTCTTCTACGTCACCCCCACCGAAGCCCTAGAAAAATACAACTCCGATCCCAAAAAATCGAAGTTCCGCCTCGGCGGCCTCGTGCTCGAGAACAGCGTCGCTCAGATCCCGTCGTCGCCGGAGATCCAGTTCGTCGTCACTGATTTGATCACCGACATTCTGGTCAAGTACGAGGGCAGCCTTCCCGATCTCTTCCGCGAGGGGCACTCCGCGGTGGTGGAGGGGTTTATCAAGCCGCTCGATGAGGAAACCAAGAGAAAGGAGGAGGCTCTTTTGAAGAATACGAGCAAATTTGGGGTTTCCGAGAAGGCGAGGACCTTGGAATGCTATTTCTCGGCGACGGAGGTTCTGGCGAAGCACGACGAGAAGTATATGCCGGCTGAGGTCGCCAATGCGATCGAGAAGAACAAGAAATTGATTCAGGAGCAGGAGAAGAATGGGAAAGAAGCTGTGATCAATTCTGGTGCTGGTGATGGGGATGTGCAGGCGTGATGAAATCACGCTTCTGGTAATGTTTTTGTTTGGTATTCGAGAATTTTTGCTTGGATTGAATGAGTTCAATATGATTTTTTATACTTGTGGAAATTTGATTATAAATGTGTAATAATATTTGGATATAGAATGAGGGGAGGATGAGATAGAGAAGAGAGAGACTAACTGAGGCGTGAGGGGGTTGTGTACTTCTTATCATAGTAAGATTAGAATAGTGGTTCTAATTGAAGAATAGTTGTCTCATTGCCCCAAAAATTGCTGGGGATTTTTTGGATTATTGGTTTAAACTATAAAGAGAAGTAATGAATAAACTGCATTTATAGTTATCTGTTTCTCTCAGCATATGTTTATCTTGCATATTTTTCTTGTGATCGTTTCATCGTATTGAGATGGTGCCATATTTGTAGCAACATGTAAGTTTATAAGCCAATAAATTTTAGTGAAGCTTTTGTATTAGTTATATTTTCTGGAAAAAAATTTACCTTGAAGTTTTGATTACTCGTCAAGCTCATGAACTTTTATCATAATACAAAACATGAGATACCGGTGGCAAACTGTAATTTAGAGGAACATAATAATTTCAATCATATCTAATGTAGAGAACATCATTTCAGTATTACATTGTCTGACAGTTTGAGGATCCTTCAAGTTTGCTAGCAGATTCTTCAAGTTGGGATAGCTAATTAGGCCATACTTTAGAAGTAGACTGTTTTGTGTTCATGAAAATAACTATCGCACCATGTCAACATTCTAATGCAATCAATTTACAGTAAATATTCTCATATGCACAGATTTTATCATAACTGTTGAATTATATCCGTCATCTTGGTAGCTTTCATGTTTTGTCTGGGTTTGGTTAGAGCTAGAATTGAAGTGTGAATAACGAATACTATAGGCTCTGGCTCAAATATTGGTGGATTTTCAGTTTTACCTAGATAATTATGAAGTCGTAATGGAGGATAATATTTGAAAGCAGGAAGATTGGTTATAGTTAGAAAGCGATAAATTGTATATCCTTGAAATGTTGTAAAACCAAAGATTTTACAGGTATCTTAAAGTTGTAGATCAGGCAATGAGAATCATGATGTACTTTAAGCAAAAAATTATTTGCCGTTCTCCTATCACCATAAGCTTGGTTCATAGCCTCCACTGAAATATTTTCCATATTATGTTATTTCCAACTTCCATTTTGCAAATCACTGCTAAATAAGTGCTTATGCTGCTCTTGTGCTTCTAAGTACAAAGCCCTTGTGAATAGTCATCCTCGTGTCGTGACATACCAATGGAGCTTACCAAATACCCCATTCCTATGAATACCACAAATCTCGAGCCCCATTACAACTATATATAGGAAATATAAGAACGGACCCCTTAGAGCTTCCAAAGATGGATGCCTGAATTAAGTGAAATAATGGCCAGAACACTGGGTTCTGCTTGAGATATTATGAAAGAGACTCAACTGGAGATAAGAGTTTTGCTGGATCCAAAGAAAACAGAATCAAGGTTCTGTACCAATTTTCTATTGATGTTCACATATAGCTTTTATTGTAGTAGTCTCTGTTATATACTATTAGCATTTGGAAGAAGTTTGTTGCTGTAAAATTGCAGATCTCTCTTTTGAATGATATGAAGTGGAAATTTTCATACGGCCTTTTGGACTTAACTTGCAAACTTCATTGCGAAGCTCCTAAAGGATATGTGGGTTTGTATGGCTGTGCTGTTATGTGGAGTTCTTTCACTATACATTTTGCTCTCTCTCTCTCTCCAAAGCCCACCGCTGCAGCTGCAGCCACTCTGTCTCTTTTGGTTGTCTGCGTCAGCGTGTGTTTCATTTCATATTTCACCTATCCATGTGTATGTCACGACTTCATTCTCTTACAAACCATTCCACTTACTGGGCGAACTCAATTGCAGCCATATTACAATGCGACCAAATGAAAAATTTAGCACAAACAACAATGTAAAACTCTACTCTTTATATCTCCGAATAAGTGTTCTATTTTGAAATAAAACTTGTTTTCGAATAAATAGTTGTTCGATTTTCATGCAATAATTAGAAATACAGTAAACGTATTTTGAGGATGGGAGTAGTATATCCTTCATCATTCACCTCGACAATCTCATTCGTCAAATACCACTTAACAAGAAACTAAATGAAAAAACAAGCCGAACTAGACTTGTGTTGTTTGCATGCTATTTACACATGAGCGGGAAGTTTGTTTTATCACAGTACACACCTGGGGTAGGTGTTGCGAATTACCCTTATCATAAAAATAGAAAACAACCTGTCACCGCCGTCGTGCACAAACCCCATACTATTAAGATAAGACTCGGAGCAAACACAAATATTTCCAGACACGGATCGAGACAACAATTGTAAATCCATCATGAATTACCCAATACTACCAGAATTATCTTTGTTTGCTCTAATTGTACCCCTCCATGGATGATAATCACAAGAATCAATACTTTCCCTTAAAATAAAGTAACAAAGAATCGAACGACAATTTCATGTGAACTGCATTAACTGTAAAGGGAGAAAAGTTTACAAAGTATGTAAGCTATAACTTTGAGAAACCTCTGCAAGATTGTATACATGTAAACTGTAAATTGTAAATTGTCCAATCTTCGTCATGTAAGATGATTCCTTCCTTCACCAGTACCATGTCGGAGATGTTAAAGTAACTCGAGTTACTTTAACATATCCATCTGTAACAAAATATTCCATCTTGAAGAAGCTTCATCACCAAATTTGAGTAAAAACTCAAGCTCTCTTTTCCTTTAGATGCTTTTCTTTCACATATTCCAAAGAACAAAAATCAAAACAGATGTCATTGTACCTCTGCTGATCCTAATCCAATAGCTTGAGCTTCCAAAACTGGTTCCTTTTCTGCACTTGCTGATTCCAAACGATACGATTTACAGCTGAAGTAGAAAACTGTGCTCATCATCGAGTCGATCATCACTACAAACGAATACATCACAACCAAAAGAGGCCCTTCCCATATCCTAGAAGAGCCATCTCCATAACTGAGTGTCTTCACCCTATGCTCGAACAGACCCTCCACGAACGCCATGCCTATTGTCGATCCAAGAAATATCAACAGTCCTACTTGCGTCTGTCCTTTGATCAAAGAACTAGAACGCAGCAATGCCTGAGGCCCTGAAACATCCTCAAGAACAGATATCACGATAGCAGTGTTGCAGATAATAATAGCATTGGCGAAAATGATTGAGAAAATCACCCCTACTACCATTGCAGGATAAAGAATCAAGTCGGATGGGAATCCCATGATCAAGAACACGCAGCTCACTACAACGAGGAGGACGATGAACAATGTGAGGCAACCGGACATTACCAGACACCCCCACAGATATGTGAAGACAACGCGCTTCCAAATCTTGCTGATGATCACGTAGAACTTTGAGTAATCGAATTTCTTCCTCGAGTAAGTGCAATCGACTGAGTGAACTACAGCGGCCTTTGATAGAAGCAACAGTGTGATGAACAGGGGGAAGCACATTGCTACTGAAATCACCATTTCTGCTAATCTGTGGCACGACTGTTTGATGAAAGGCCTGAGAGGGAGTCCGCTCGATTTCGCAACTAGCAAGAGGCGAAAACTCAGCCGCTTCACGATGGATTGATCGACCAACACATTTGATAGAAGCACGGCAGAAACAGGACAGACTAACACTGCCACGATCGCCATGAATCCGGCTGAATTGAATCGAAGAATCCAAACAGATTCTCTCAAAATGTCTAATGCACTCATGGAATGGAAATGGTGGTTGGGGCGACTATCATTCACGGATGTTTCCAATTCAAGGTTTTCGAAATTTATCCCTTCGCTCTCCTCGTGTTTCTCTCTGCTCGAGCCCGGTCTAGGGCCCAGCCCACTCGAAACTTCCATTTCAACCGTTTTTCTCCCTCCCGAAACAACTTTTTAGAGGAATCAAAGCAAGAAATCCCCAAAATTACTCCGACTTGTCAAAACTGAAATGCTTTAGAAATTGACATTCAGATCTGAATCAACCGCGGTATACCTCCAAAATCACACGGTGAATCCTCCGTCTCCACGTGTTCCATCAACAACTCAAAAGTAGAAACAGTGATTCAATCCATCTGTAACATCAAACAGCAAAAGAAATGAGAGAATAGGCGTGAACAAAAGCTGCAGCCGGATTGAAGCTCGCGCGAGATGGAGGAAGGTCACGCTAAAAGAGAAGCTGAAGGAGAGAGAAAGTTTTTGAGAGAGAGAGAGAGAAATCACATTGAAAACGAGAGGACGATGTTTGATCGAGAGTGTGGAAAAATGAAAATCAATACTATTTTTGGATTTTGGGGGTGCGGATTTTTGGGGGGTTGTTCACGTTGTGGAATAGGGGAGAAGCGAAGATCACCGTCGCCATGGTTTATATATACAGCTACACTGTATCTATCTATAGGCCCATTGCTTCAGATTTACCAGATTCAATCATTTACTTATTATCACCTTTTCCCATTAAATTACAGTAATATTTTTTAGAGGGAGATAAAATATATTAATAATAAATTAACATCTGCAGTTCCAGATTACATTAAATTAAAATAAAAATTGATATAAATTTGACATAGACTAAATAAAAAAGTCTGAACTCATATACATACCAACAAAATCGATAATTTTATTTTTATTAATCCTAATTATTGCATGAAAAAAATTTGTATTAAGGATAAAGACAAAATAAAAAGTTCGACTTTATTTTTTTATATAATTTTGAAATATAAGAGGATAAATTTTATTTCAAATAGGACGCTTATTGAGTTATTTGGGCTCAAAGGGAATATAGTTTGTTGAAGTATTGACGGTAATTAATTAGTCACTTCCATTTTAATAGTTTCTTTTTTTTTTCTTTAGTTGCTTGTAAGAATGGGTATAGTATAGTATAGCTATTAATTTTATTTCTTTGCATATGTATTGGTTTTTTAAACATTCTTGCATTATTGTACTTGTCTGCAATTAACAAACAAACACTCACCATATTAGCATACTTACAAAACATTTTCTGAATAAAAATATGTGTACTTGACGTGTGGAATGGAAGTATTGTGATAAGTAAGTAGAAACTACTCAGTAAATTGTTAAAAATAAATTTAAAAAAAAGTAAATTGACATAACCATGGTGTTGATTGCTGACTATCATATTAATTTTCATTCAAAATTTGCCTACTACTGCGTAATGAGTTATGTCTAGATTGAGTTAGGCTTTGTTGACTTGGTCAGCTGGTATTTGAAATTTTAATAATCTTATATTTCAATTAATTTGGATATTAAAAAGGTAATCAACTAGTGTTGTCGTATTTTATGTTTTCCCTTTGGTCCATACTAGCTTTAGGTGTGATCCTTCTATATTAGATTATATTATTTCATCACTAACTTTAGTGTCCCTCTATTTTTTTTTAAATATATTGTCTATTTTATGTTATCTGGTTTTTTTATTACTAATATATACATATGCTGTACTACATTGAATCTGAAGCTGTCGGTGGCTCTACTAAGCTTGCCATTTGGCAGACAACTCAGATCTACTCTTCTGACATTAGGAAGGCAACCCTACACTTTGATATCAAAAGTCCCTTAAATTCGATTGGCTAAATATTTCAAACAGAAAAAAAAATAAATAAATAAAAAGAATGAACATAATTTTCGATTTCATAAATTTCAATTTCAATTTATAATAAACTTGATTGGTAAAATGTTAACAATATATCTAGAAATTTAAACTAATCAAACTAATTGTCAACTTATCTAAATGTCATATATACAGTTTATAGTTAAGGCAATAATAAACATATAAACAAACAAAGATTTTTTGCTCTAACTTGTTGGAGATGAAGAGAAGTGAGATTTAACTGGTCTTAGTCTTAGATAAGGCCTTTTGGTTATGGCACAAATCCATAATATATTTTCTTTTCTTTTTAATTAGGGAAGAAGAGTAGTTGTACATAGAGATGATGTCTTCATCACTTTGATATTTTTGAATGAACTATTTGTAATATATTTTCAAATAACACTATCTAGATATTTTTTTAAACAAGTTTCCAAAACTATTATCTATTTACGCGGTTTATTATTAGGGCAAAATCCATTTAAATTCCCGACCTTTTTTGAAATTCTGGTTTATTTCCTCATCTTTTAATTTTTTTGCCTAAAATCTCCACCTTTCAATTTGTCTGATTTTTCTCCTGAAAACAATTTGGAGAAAAAATCGAAGATGACATGTCCCATTCACATTGACGTGACATTCAAAACGACGTTGTCTTTACTAAAACGAGGTCGTTTTGATTTAAATAATTAAAAAAAAACAAATTGCACATCATGCCACCTCATCTTCCCTCTCTCTCTCTCTCTATCTAACACTGTAACACAATCTGCCGCCTTCTCTTGTTCTTAACCCGGATTCGCTCAATGAAAGGGATGGCGTGTGACCCCGTCACCATGAAGATGCGGTTCATCGCTCCGCAGGCGAATGACAGGTGCTGTTTCAGCCACTCCCACTCTTCTTGACCCACTTCTTTAACGGCGGCGAGTCCACGGTGTAGCGCAGCTTCGGGTCGTCATAGAAATTATGCTCCGGCGGGTCATGCCCGAGGTTGGGGCCCAGGTATCCGGAGCGGCTTGCTGAAGGAGCGGTGGCGGCGGTGGATGTTTTTTTGGGAAAAGTGGCAGCGGAGAAGTTGGGGGCGGGCTGAAGGAAGCCCAAATAGTCTAGACCACCATGAAAACCACCAGGGCGCCGGTAGCGAGACGGAAGCTGTTAGTAAAAAAACGAATTTGCTCACATTATTAACTAAGTGATTCTACGAGATGGTTCACTTCAGGCATCTCCAATTGCAAGTTAAGAAGGAGAGAATCAGCAAAATAGGTGCTGCTACGAGAGATGTTATAAGTCAGTGTTAGAGAGAGAGGGGGGAGGGATGATGAGGTGGTGTGATGTGTAATTTGATTTTTTTTTTTAATTCTCTAAATCAAAACGACGTCGTTTTAGTCAAGACGGTGTCGCTTTGAATGACACGTCAGTGTGAATTGGACATGTCATCTTTGATTTTTTTCCCCAAATTATTTTCGGGAGAAAAATCAGACAAATTGAAAAGTGGATATTTTAGGCAAAAAATTAAAAGGTGAGGAAATAAACCAGAATTTCAAAAAAGGTCGGGAATTTAAATTCATTTTACCCTTATTATTATTTATTATTTATTATTTTATTGTCTTTATCGATTCTTCTACCACAATCTGACTTACTTGAACTTTAGAGTCTCTTTAACTTGGGCTGAGTAAACGGTTAACGGTTTTAATAATCATAATCGGCGGTAACGCACTACCGGCGATCAACCACTAATTGCCATAGTCGGTGTCAGTGTCGGTGATCGGTAAAGAAGAATGAGTTTTTGATGGTTACGGTTAACCGTTAACTGTCGAAGGAAAACGAAATTAACCGTTTTCCCTACATAATAATATAAAATAATATATAATTAGTATTTCACCCGTGCGATGCACGGTATGCACGAGGTCGAATTGACATAATATGAGGCCTGAACCAAAATAATGAATAATATTTTACATTTGATTTTATTCTGTATGAAAATCAAATCATCACTTCTTTTAAGTTATAACTACTAATGTATCTTTCTTTCATTGTACTTCATCATATAAACTTGACATTGAACCTATTTATACTAATGCATTATCAGTTTATCATTCAATTGCCGAGTTTATGTGTGATTGTGATTAACTCTTTAGATTTTTCGTTCTGAACCAAAAAAATCAACTACTCTTCATCAAGTTGATTCTGGAGTTGACTCTTCCAAAGACCAGGGTGTTCAAATGAACTCTTCTACCCATGCCTTGGATCATCTAGGTGACTACGAAAATGCTTATTTAATATAATAGTTTAAAAGCAAACCTCCAAAAGAGCTTTTCCGAGCAATTGATGGTCCTTTGTTGCCGTCCTTCGATTAAATATCTAGTGAAAACCCGACGTTTTTATATTCTTTCACACATCCACATTTGCACTTTTTCTTTTACTTTCTCATTTTTTCATTTTTTTCCTTTTATCTTTTGTTATTCTAATAATTGCAAAATAATATTTTATATCTAGAATTTTCTAGAATGTGCACAACTTCTTAACATAATTATAACTATTAGTGTTAGTAGGCATAAGTAATCAAATTATTTATATGATTTATGTCAACCAAAACTAAAAATCACAAGATATACTACAATAACCAATCAAATTTCAAATAATTTTACTATTGAAGAGATACAATAAGGAAACAAGATTTTCAATGTAACAAAATTACATACAAAATTAGTGAATTTAGGAAACCTATATATGTGGTGAACATAGATGACAAAAAAAATTATTTTTTTAGAAAATGTATATATCCATTAGTTAATAATGTTAAATATAATTAGAACATATTTAATAAGAAAGTTGAATAATAATAAAGTGAAAAAATAGAGTAGAAATTTAGGGAAATGAGCAAAGGAAGTAATGTAGCGAAAAATTAAAAAATAATACTAACGTCAAAAATTTGTATCGTTTATCAAATATATTCATTGGATAATTTTAAAAATAATCTATATAGATATATTAATAAATAGATTGATGGAGACCTCAATTACTACAGAGGCTTAGGTACATGGCACAAATTGCAGACCTGGATCCTACCATAACCATGAGATTTTCGTTTTTTATATGGGACACATGACACAAATTGATTATTTCATTAAATTATAGTATTTGGATATTATGATACTGTTGGGAAAATTAATAGAGTTTTGAAGTGATACCAAAACCCAGCTGACCCCAACCGAGTAGATGTTTGCTCAAACCCAAGTGTTTTTCCAGCTCACCTGTTTGAGCTTATAGAGTTTCTAAGTTCAGGTGGAATCGCTGAAGACAGCAGAAGACCCAGCTGAGTACACAGCAGGGTAAGTCAAGTCGAGTAATAAGGAATGTTATCCAGATCCAAAACGATAAAGTTCTTCCAGACACAGCTGTAGGAAAGACCCAGCTCGTGTGACAACTCAGCTCTACGTCAAGACCCAGCAGAGTTCAAGACTCAGCTCAGCGTCAATGATCCAGCAGAGTTCAAGACAGCTCAGAGTCACCAAGACGCGAGTCGAAGTGAACTTGAGATAAAGTCGGATCCGATCCGGACCATCGTGAACTCGACACCTCAAGACCTAGAAGTCAAACCTAGGATTGCTTTACGAGGAAATCAAGGAAGAAGACAAGTCAATCTGTCGGAAGTTAGGTAAAGATTCGAACGACTCTTTTCCAACGGCTAGTTCTAATCTCTCCCTATAAATAGAAGTCTTCTTCATCATCAGAAAGAGAGGAGTGACGAGAGAATATATTCAAGAGAGATCAACATACTTCATTGAAGGAAGTCTAACCAAAGATCAAGAGATCTCTCAGAAAAGCTTCAAAGATCCAGACCTTCATACTTATGAGTTATTATTTATTCTCGAAAGCCTTCTCCCACTAGTATCTAGGCATATAATCCTTCCCATCTTAAGCCTAGTTTGAACGAGTTCATCATACTCAAAGTTCTTCATTGTAAGAACTCGTTCATAGTTGGAAAACCCCCCAAACCCAAACCCAGAAAGGGTTAGGTAAAGGTACGCCTGCTCGAAGCGCGTAATTCGAGTGTTGGTTCTGTAGTACCCGTAAACTACAGGTTAGGCTTCATGCCCGTAAACGATCGATTACGTTTCGATACGCACGCGTAAACTTGTATCCGGTTTGAGGAACTAAGCCGCAACGCTTGCCGACCGCGCGAAAAGTCGATGGTATCCTTAGTGGATTACCAGAGGTTTCTGGTCGTGGACGTAGGAGTAGTTTCTCCGAACCACGTTAAGTTGCTTTGTTCTTTCATGTTTATTTATGCATCCAGCTAACCCTTCATAAGCATTACTTCAAGCTGCATAAACTGATTAACTGAAAAGAGAAACTAAGCTTTGCAATATATTTGAAGCAACAGACGGACTTTCCAAAATCCCACCACATTCCGCACACAGCCAGCTGTGTCGATCAAGCTGTCTTCCAGTTGGATCGAACACAGCCAGCTCACTCAAAAGAGTTTTAATTGGAAAAGTTTTTAAACCTTGGTGTATTCACCCCCCCTCTACACCAAGGTATCCGTCTTGGCACCATCAGATACACACATAATGTCTTTTGTAATTTATAAAAACTACACCAAAATATTTCTTTTTTCATGCTCTATAAATAAACACCAATATTATCATAGTTACACACATAATATAAATTTCATACTCCCTCAGACCCATTATGTATGTCATTTTTGGTATACTAGTATTGTACCCCCGCGATGCAGGGGGGACTCTTCATAATTTTTTTATAAAATGTTATTAATTTAATTTAGCATGTACTATATAGAAAAAGTTAAATAAAAGTTAAATAAACTTGAAAATTAGAAGAAAACTTTGGAATATAAATACCTTATGCAACTTATATTTCTTTGTCACACTGAATGAAAAATATATAAGATCTTAATTCTTTTGTTATAATATCTTAAGTTTGACTTAATGCATATATAATTTATTTTGAAATTAATTGGAAGATAAAATTATACAACAAAAATATGAACCTTGATGAAATTGTAATTCTTGTAAAATCAATCTTTAGAAGTTTATATTATATATACTTCTTTTAACCTTCAACATTCACACGCATAATTCGATCTCCAACCTATAAATTGGAGAAGAAGCTTCTTACCGAGCGTTTTAAAGTTTATAGTTAATAGTGCTTAATCAACTAAATATAAGGATATATTTTACTTGTATGAAAAATATATGAGTGACCATGAGATATTTCTTGCATTTTAACAACATTTATAGTTTTACTTAAAGCATAAATATTCTTTTCATGAAATTAATTGAAAAATAAATTCATACTACAAAAAATATGAACCTTGATAGAATTGTAATTTCTGTAGAAGCAAACACTAATTGTTTATAGTTTATAATACTTAATAAAATTAAAACAAAACAATATAAGAATATTATAATTTTTTAACTTGTATGTATTTTTACTATGTGCGCACTTTAATAATTTTATCTTTAGCATGAAACATGTATCAGTAACATGTATCATATTCTTATTTTTTGTGAAAAAATTCGTCATCTTTGGCGAAGTTTTGAGTTTTGGGGTCTGTTAAAGAAATGGGAAGGGCAGGAAATTTGGGAGATTGGAGGTGCTATGCGTGATGGAGTTTCCAGGTGCAATTTTGAGAAGTGGGTGATGGGTATGTGGATTATTTGGAAAGCTTTATGTGATGAGAAACATAAAT
The DNA here is from genome assembly GCA_031470985.1 of Agastache rugosa. Taxonomy (NCBI): domain Eukaryota; kingdom Viridiplantae; phylum Streptophyta; class Magnoliopsida; order Lamiales; family Lamiaceae; genus Agastache; species Agastache rugosa. Next base: position 71,633,388 of record CM062601.1, on the reverse strand, counting down.
CCAAGCAATGGCAGTTGACAGATTTAAAAACAAAAAGTGAAGACTATATTGAAAATCACATGGTGGCAAGGCAGCTAGCTGCGTGTCAAGCTCGTGTGCTGCCAACGGAAGGGCCTCGGAGGTGGAAGTGTCCGAAAACTGGGAGATTCAGGTTAGATGTTGACTATGCCATTGATGAAAGAAAAAGTAAGGATGGGATAGGAGCTATTGTGCGAAATGATCATGGAGGTATTGTCTTTGCGTTGTCCAAACCCACTGCTATCTCTACAACTATTTTGCATGGATAACTTAAAGCTTTGATGCATGGAATTTGTCAATGTGTTGAGAATGATATATCTCGGGTCGAAGCCTACTCGGATTCTATGTTGGCAGTCATTGCAATAGCGGAGGAAAAAGAAGCTCAGAGTGTATTATGTGAAGAGTTTTTTGATTTTTTTGCTATGGTTAAAGATCTTAACGTGCTCTCTGTGAGTCATGTTCGAAGGGACGCAAACAAAGCGGCTCATGAGCTCGCTCGTTATGCTAGAGACTTAAAAACCACCTGTTTGTGGCATGAGAATTGACCTCTTTGACTAATGAGTATTGTTAATGATGATTTGGAGTGATGAATAAAATTGAATTTTCATTAAAAAAAAAAAATATGTACTACATCGTATACATAATAACAAAAAACATTTATGAGTGTACATTTAACTCAACAATAATGGGCAAAAAGATCCAAATTACAAACAAAGTCTAGCCATTACAGTATAGAGCCTTGAAAATAAATCTACACCCCACATACTTAAAAATTAGGTGGGTTTATAAAACAAAATTAGAAATAGGAAGGCAAAATCCGAAAAGAAATGCTAATTAAAATCTTTTGCTATTCAGATAGAATTTCTCCAATCCACAGAGGCTTTGACTTACTGTTCAAGTCTTCAATTTCATTATAAAAATTAAAACCCCAAACAATTAATTAACGGGTCTTCTTCTTATTTTATAAAGTTTTGCATAAACTAATTTTTTAAATGAGGTAACTCATGAAATGACATTATCTCCCTAAAAAAAATAATAGTTGGCACAAAATTGAAAAAATACAAAAAATGACACTTTTGAAATTTTTTGGATGCTTTTATCTAACTCACATTTTTCTCTCTCATCTCTTCTCCCACCAACCTGATACGCAATCAATTTTTTTCTTCCACTTTTTTCTCTCTCCTCTCTTCTTTCTTCTCTTTTTCTTCTCCTTTCTCTCTCCTCCCTCACTTAGCTGACTCCGTCCAGCGCCCATTTTTTCTTCATATTTTTTCGCGTAGCTGGTACGAATATATATTTTCATACCGCGTACCAATCAACCAATTATGCCATATGCTGGTACGAATATATATTTTCGTACCGAGTACCAGTGTAATCTCGTGCTATATACGGGACGAATATGCATATTCGTACTGCTTATCTCGGTCAATTGCAACAATTGACCATACTACGATACGGATATGTAATTCCGTACCTCTTGTAGGTATGAATATGTATTTTCATACCGCGTAGCTGGGACGAATATATATTTTCGTACCGCGTACCAATCAACCAATTATGCCATACACGGATACGAATATATATTTTCATATCGAGTACCAGTGTAACCTGGTGCTATATGAGGGACAAATATGCATATTCGTACTGCTTATCTCGGTTAATTGCACCAATTGACCATACTATGATACGGATATGTAATTTCGTTCCTCTTGTAGATACGAATATGTATATTCGTACCGCATACTTGTGCAAGACAGAGCTATACGTGGATACGAATATGTATATTCGTACTGCTTGTAGGTACGAATTAGGTCATTTTGTACCTAGATTAGCAATCTTTGTATCGCGTACCCGTGCAACACGACGCTATACACGGGTATGAATATGTATATTCATATCATTTGTAGGTACGAATTAGGTCATTTCGTAGCCGGATTATCAATATTGTCAAACCCGACTGTCTCGTACTTATTTAATGCAGCCGATGCCATCTTCTCTAGTTGTTGTCCATGGAGGAGAATAGAATAACACCATATACGAGGGTGAGAGTGATTGGGCGTATTTTGATTATATATTTTGGAGTAATTTTGTGTCATTTTTGTTCTTAATTTCTATTTAATCACGTTTATGGAATTAATTCCATGTTTCTTGGTCTATTGTAGGTTTTGGTCTTAATTTGGAGGAATAAACATGATTTTAGAGGATATTTAAAGCCTTCAAGTTGTTGAGAGGAAGTTCTGGCATGTGCGAATATCAGGCAGTATGGGCATACCGCTTGCTGCGTCTAGAGCTGGAAGTTATCTGCGTTTGGAAAGTTTTGGAAGCTGATTTAGACGTGTTTATGGGCTGTGCACAAGATTACTTCATAATTGGGCCATGGACTCTTAGTTGTAGGGTTTTATCTTTATTTTATTGTTTTCCTAGTTAGATTAGGATTATGGATTTTATTTCCTTATTATTATAATTTTTACTAGGTATTTAAAAGACTCCCTTAAGGAGCAGAGTAGCAGAGATAGATACGTTTTCTCTCTTTTTCTTCCTACCGATATTTTTCTGTTTTTTTTCATGATTTCTAGCTTGAATTTGTCTATGAATTCAAGCTAAATATTTTTATTTCGGCGAAGATTAAGGAAGCCCTAGCGTGATTTTCTGTGAGATCTAATTTGTTTTAATCCTTTAATTCTTATGCAAGCATCTGTGATTCCCTGTGTTTAATATTGTTAATTGTTTCGATTCTGCTAGGTAGTTGCAAATATTTAATAGATCGAAATTAATTAGTAGCCAATTAAATCGGCCATACGTAATTGTGGTTTAGATTTGATTTGTGGTAAATTGATTCTTCACAATCAAGGGAAGGGTCAACTGTAGTAATAATTTTTTGTGAGGAAATTCAAAATGTTATATGAACAGTCAACTGTAGTAGTAAATTGATTTTTGTGAGGAAATTCAAAATGTTATATGAACAGTCAACTGTAGTAATAATTTTTTAAATTATTCCAATTCGATGAATGTTACTTTTTTTTTGCTGTTGAAAAGATGAGTTCCACACGTATTATTACGCAGAGTGAAAACATAAAATCAGCCCAACATAATACAGTATATGCCCGTATCAATGGCCCATTATAAGCCCAATTACTTTTCTAATTTTTATAGATTTTTTTAAGTTTTGAGTTTTCAATTTTCCGACAGTCAACCACCAGTCATTCATCGAAAATCATCGGCGATCAACTCTCAAAGTCGTGGATCTGTTGTGGTGCCGATTATCTCTGTTGGAAAGAGGTTATCCAGAATCGTCTGTCCAAGTTTTAATTGCAGATTGGTATGTATGTGGACGAATCAAATCGTGAATTACATAGAAATCTGGTTTTACCGCGGATTTCAGTTGTTAGATTTTAACAATTTTTATTGCTGGCATTGTGTGGTTTGAATATTCTACCGCTTATTAGCATGATGTTTATCTTGGGTTTGTTGATGGCTGAATTGAAAGGAATTGTCGATAGCGAAGAAATATTTGATTATTAATTCCGATATTTTTCTCAAAAACTATGTAGCTGCAGTTTTATTCAATTTATTGGCTTCACTATCATTTTCTCACCTTAATTTGTTAATTTTCTCATATTATTGTGAAATTTAAATTTTTTAGAATAAAATCTAGGTGAATCTTGTATGCGTGCATTCATGGGATATATCATATATGAAGCTAAGGCCTGTTTATGATCTTTATTCTATGTCTGAAAATTGGTAAATGTAAAATTCGGGGTGAAGTTTGAGCTGTGCTAACTTAAAGAAAAGTTTTCTTTTTGCAGCGTGTTAACTTTTGTGGAAACTTGTCGTCTTTTTGTCATTAGTTGTTCTGAAAAAGTGTAGTAGAAAAATTGGAGATTGTAGAAGATAGGATGGGTGAGATTGATGACATTTCCAAGTCTAAAAGAATAGTCTTCGTGACCGTTGGAACGACTAGTTTTGATGCTTTGGTTAGAGCTGTAGACACTCAGGAGGCCAGAGAAGCTCTGTTTAGAAAGGGCTATACCGACCTTGTCATTCAAATGGGCCGGGGATCTTACGTCCCATCAATGGTAATGTGTCGCTCTATTCCTCTGATAACACGGTGAACGAACATTGATAATTTGAATCGAGCATGAAATTCAGTTCTTGAGAGCAATAAAGCAATGTGCACTTGGTGGAGTGAAAAGAGAATTATTTTTTGAAATGAGCTTTGGAATCATGTCTACCTTCTGCTTGGTTTGTGATTGGGAGGAGTGTTTTGTCTAATATGGAGTTCTCTCGCCTCTACTATTCCTATGCAAGCTTTCGTTCATCTTATAAACTCATCTTTATATAGTACTGGAGCTCTTTGTTTGTGGCTATATGGAATTTATGCTTTTGTTATATGGTTTATTTCTGCTTTCCTTAATTGAAACATGTAGCCGTGTCTTTTCCTAAGTTTAATTAGAAGCTTCAACGGGAACAATCTCTTACACTCCGTTATGGTACAAGATTCAGTAACATCTGGTGTGCGATTAGACTGTTAGACAGATTATCTGGTGTCTATCTTGTCTTATTATTCGATACCCGGGTTTCTAATCTACATCAACTTTCAGTCTACCGGAGAAGATGGGTCACTATCTGTAGAGTATTTCACATTTTCGTCAAGCATAGCTGAGTATTTGAAGTCGGCATCTCTCGTGATCAGTCATGCAGGTAATCTTTGTTTTCTTTATTTGAAATTCCCAAATATATGTTCTCAATTGTATTCTTTTTCTCCCGCGTAGATTACCATCTCTACTCAATTAGTATACTTGTTCAAAATTTCTCCAACATGTGTTTTGCATTCGGTATTTTACTCCCTACTTCTATTCTATTACAATTGCTAGTCCGTCCCCGTTCAGCTTAAATGAGCTATTTCTCTATTCTGGGACATGCAGTTTGTGTAGTATCCCATATTTGCTCTTAAAACGCACTGCTCCACGTTTCTGAAATTTACTTTGTTTTACCAGGTTCTGGAAGCATATTTGAGACGCTCCGACTGAGTAAACCCCTGGTCGTAGTCGTGAACGAGGATCTAATGGACAATCATCAAACTGAGCTGGCTGAAGAACTGGCAGAAAGAAAGCATTTGTTCTGTGCTCGCCCTCAGACTCTTTATGAGATCATTTCTGCTATGGATCCAAATTCTCTTGTACCTTATCAACCTGGTGATGCTACACCGGTTGCTAAATTTATTAATAGCTTTTTAGGTTTTGTTGATGAATGACAATTAAATGTGACACACAGTTTTGATCTTGGCATTAATATATAGATCGTCGTAATATTTTATTTTGGACAATTGAAAAATGAAATAACATTCTAATTACTGCTAATCCAGCTTATCTGGTGGAATATCATAACTATTTCGGGCTACGAGCTATCTCAGTCTCGTGTTTTTATCATATCGGTACAAAACAATATTTTGTAAGTATTTGCAAAAAAGAGTTGTCCCACGTATCAACATCAAAACCCAAAATCCTCAAAAGGGTGTTCGAGAAATTTCCAGCAAAAAATATCTCAGACGAGATCTTTTTGCAGAGTTGTGTTACTCTAATCATATCCGCATAATATAGATAATGCTTCATGACATAAATATATATATATGTATGCATATATAACTGTAACTTAATTACCATTCTGCTGCAAATAACATGGAAAAGAAGGATGTTTCAGAAGAACTAGGTGACTGGCAGCAAGTCCACTTCATCACCGGATCATCAGTTTTTCCACCTAGAAATCATGAAGATCTGCAGATAAGTAATCCAGTCGACGAGCTTCAGCAGTTGCAGGAACCAGAACCAATCCATACGCCATCACCACCACCCGGTGGTGGTGATGGCGTAATGAGGTGGATGAAACTGCATATGGGAGCTTTGCAAGCTGAGATTTTTCGGATTTTTGGTAGGTTGAGGAATTGTGTTACTTGTAAAGTTGGAGTTTGGTCTTTCGCATGTATAGCAGGTGGAGTTGCTGCTGCGTTGCTCGTCTCGTTGTGGCAGCGAAGAGTTCTCATATGGTGGCAGAGGAGGTTGCAGTTAGGCAGCAGCAAGAAGCCACTCATAGCTCTCATAGAAGAAAAGGACAAGGTTTGGATTATAGATTTTCTTGAATTTACTTTGATTATTGGTTGAGTATTATTTCAGACGGAACAAAATTTATCTGTCCTTAGTTCAATGATATATGGATAAGGCACAGTGTGAAATATATAGAAGAAAAAAACACAGTTTGATGAAGTCTGAGATTAAAACTATGCTTCATTGTTTTTTGTCTGTCCTAATCTTGGCTGCAATTCTGCAGAAAATCAACCAACTACTACTCCAGATTGCCCAACTGAACGAAATGCTACAAGCACGTCGGAGGGTTCGTGTTATTCGAGTGAAATGACAAATGAACACGAGACGAGCCCATATACGTCCGTATAATTGGTGCACAACACCGCGTTCACAAAGAAGGTGATCCGGTACCTTGTTCTAAGCAAAATAGTAAATTTTTGTGCTATGTAAGATGATCCTATCTTATCCCTAGTTTAATCCAGTTTGATACTTCACTATATTTGTATTGGTAAAACTGATGGAATATAACTCTTACTTTACAATTTGTTGCTCAAAATGTTCCAAAAATTTGAAACAGAACAATACCTCAAAGAAGTGAAGTTCTTACATTAATCTTATTACACTATCTTCTAATGGCCTAATTGTCTCATTTCTGATCCTCTTCACATTAGGACTTGAGAGTCCCCTATGTCTGAATCCATACATATTCAGCAGCTGATCATCGGCAAAATTGAACGCCCTCTCCATGCTCCTCAAGCACGACTCAAACGTGTAATCCCCGTACCCCGTGCAGGGCTTGCAGCCAACAAAATGAGTTATGAATGGCCACCTCTCATCCCCATAGCCAGGATGAAACTTCTGACCATACTCCTCGAACCTGTCGACTAACCCCACCCAGAACCCGTGCAGATAGTATGAATTCTCCAAAAACACCCTGTCCATCCACTCGTCCCGTCTTGATATCAGCAGATATATCAATGCAGATTGGTCATCCGCCTCAAATGAAGGCCTGTCCTTGAGATTCTCTGTTAGGATCCTCCCCGCCTCGTCCCTGACACGGCCCTTCGGCCCCATTGGGGCCCACGCATCGAGCAGGTCTAAAGACCACTGGCAGTTCCTCATCAGGAAACTCCCAGTGTTCAGAGAAATCCAAGATTTCTCCTCAAAGAGCAAATTGGGATAGCCATGAACAATTAAATTGTAGCCTTCATATTTGGAGATTGGGACTTCAAAAACCATATCTGTGAAGAATGCATCACTGTCAATCCACCATATCCATTCCATTTCTGGATGTGAAATCATTAATTTCCTAATCAGAGACAGTTTTGCCCAATAACCAGACATTTCATCATCAAGATGAGCCATATTATACATGATCTTGATGCTGTGTGTTCTGCAGTAATCAATCTTGTTCTTGATTGATTTCAACAAGTAATGATCGCCAACCGGATGATCACACGGGGCCGGCTGAGACCCCGTTGCAAGCAAGATCGTGGGCTTATTACTCGAAAAACTAGGATTTTTTTGAAGCCATTTCTGCCTCAGACCATCCCAGTTGACAATCTTGAGGCCTAAAGTGTATGTCTGATTTGAGGTGATCAAGGATGTGGAATCATCATCATCTTCGTCGTTGGACCGGATTTTGGCTATGGCTCGATTTACCTCTTCTGTGTGGTTTGTGATCCCGGTTTGAGGCAAGGAGGAAAGCAGTGAGATGTCATGAATGGTGCCTCTGAAGACAAGAATTGTGATCACACCACAGAGGAGTGTGAGCTTGAGTTTTGTGCTTCTTTGGTTGCCGTGGTGGCGGCGCCGCCCTAGGGTGGCCGCTCGGCCGCCGCGTGTGGTGGTGGTGGGAAGAATGGCTGAGGTGGAAGAGACCCTCTTCAGGGCCATGCTGCCCTCATCAAATTATATGGTACTCTTATCAATCTGCACTGCGTGATGTGTGTGTGATTTTGGGATTATGGGGATTTGAAGGTTGAGATGTAATAATAAGATGAAAAGGTGATCAAAATCTCAATTTTGCATGGATTGAATCAGAATTTTTAAATATGAAGTTGAAAAAGTTTATATGTAGACGTGCAAGGATGTCTGCATCCATGAGATGAGTAGAAACAGGAAAATTATCACATTTTGCTCTAACTAACATGACCGTCCATATTTGCACACATGCGATCCACGGTAATATGTATAGTTGAATGATAAGTAATCGACGATTATAATTAAATGATAAGCCACACATATCTAAACATAAAATGTCAAGAATTTTGAAAATTACATTGAAACATAAAACTTTAAATAAATCCATTGTAGTGGTATTACAAAAATATAGAAAAGTAATTTGACCAATTTACCAATAATATGAAACTGAGTAGATTCTATTTATTTTTTTATTTTATTTTACGGTTAATTAAACTTTTACATCCAAAATTGTCCCATTTTTAGAAAAATAACACTTTCCCAGCCCCTCACATATGCAGTATTTGAATTTAGACAATGTCGACTTTTTCAATACAGGATGGTCGTTTTGACAATCAGAAATAATTTGTCACTAACTTTATTAACTCCATCGAATAAATTTCACGTGGATTTTTGATTGTTAACACGACTATCAGGTACCATAAAAGATTGATCTAGTCTAGATTTGAAAATGAAATATTTTATTAAACATGTTAAATTGAAAGTGTGTGTCATTTTTGTAAAATTTGACGTGTGAAAGAGTTATTAACACCTTTATTTTATTTTCCCTAAAAAACACCTTTATTTTATTTTATGGGAGTTACTGTTTTTGAAGAATTATTCTCAAAAAGTTTCAGGAAGGGATGAGAATAAGTTGCCAAAATTCCTTACATTCCGTTACACTAATTATATTTATCCACATTTCCAAAAAATAATGATATATTTATCCATGTAAACATTACCTTAAGCCATTACTGATTAATTTTTTATTTTGGCCATAAATAGAAGTGACAAATGAGAAAACAGAAAATTGTGCTTAGAGTTGCATCTCAGTTTTCTAGAAGGTTGGGACGACGTCGTTATGAGGACAACTTTTCTCTTTTCTTTCACCTTTTTCCATTTTTTAATTTCTTAATTTCTTTCAATGAAATTCTCTCTCCACCTTTTTTCTCTCTAATTTTTCATCTTTTTTAATTTTTCTCACTGTTACTCCTCGCCAACAGTCAACAGGAATCCACCGGCAGTTCATTCCCTCAAAATTTCGTCGCCGGAAACCGGGATTTCCGCCGTCGAAGCATCGGATCTACTCTGAACTAGTCTTCTCTGTTTGCTGGAGGTGAGTATACGCGCAATTATTTCGTTGAATTTTCCGTTACTGATCTTTTCTGTATAGGAAATAGGAACTCTGGTTTAAGTATCACATTTCTGAAAGAAAGTTATGTTTCCGTTCCGGAATTAAGCTGCCAAAAGCTTACTAACGTTTGTCACTGCTTTATGTTGTTTGGATTTAAGTAAGAGTTAGTAATATTGAGGTTTATCTCGGAATGTGAGTGATTTTGTGATCGGCGATTTCTCCGGCGACGGCGGTAGGTTGTAACTACGAGAGCTAGTATTCGCGGTTAAAATGTTGTTCATGGTCAGGGACAAAGTTTATGTCGATTCGATGCAATAAGCAATGGCTATGCTCTTTAAGGGTGTGGACCACGATTTGACCGCCGAATTTAAACTCGTAAATTTTTTGCTGAATGCTTAAACTTCTGCTCTTTCGATCTAGTGGAGTCAGTGAAAGTGGATCAGCAAGTACCAACTAATGCCTGTTGCATCGTTCCGAACAATTCTCTCAAATTATCTAGAACGATCAATGCTAGTCGACCAGCCTGCACTAATATCTACTGGGAAATGTAGATTTGTTCATTTCTTCAAGTTAAAATTGAGGAAGTGTTTGCTTGTTGCTGGGCTATTTATTGTATTTCCTGTATTACAATTTCTGGCAATTATCTGTAGAAAGAGTTGCGGTAAAGGATGTTGAAAAAGTATCTTAGCATGACATGTTGCTTAAGCAACAATTGAAGCTGTAATAATGGTATTTCAAAGCAGCATTATATGTGGGCTTAGGTTTCTGTAGAACATTTACTTCTACTGATGTACTATATTTGAATAAAAAAGTTGGATACCAGTTTTAAACTTGTATGCTATGGGAGACAAAACATGTATGCTGAAACCGTTGTTTATAGCCTTATATTTGTGGAAATGTTACGATTCTTCTATTTCCGAAGGGATAATATTCTTGGGCTGCTGAATATCGTAATTCTAATCCGGCTGCATTTTATTTTGCTTGATCAGATTACTTGTTGAAAGGTGCAGTTTTCTCTTTAGCGATGGGACGCTTAAGGTTACAATCTAGCATCAACGCGATTGAAGAGGAACCAGAAGAATGTGAGGCTACCTCTACCAATAAGGCTGCCTTGGGATGTATGATTAATTCAGAGATAGGAGCAGTACTGGCAGTCATGAGAAGGAACGTGAGATGGGGAGGTCGTTATGTGTCTGGCGAAGATCAGTTGGAGCACTCTCTCATTCAATCTCTTAAAACATTGAGAAGACAAGTATTTTCATGGCAACATGACTGGCAATCGGTCAATCCTTCCTTGTATCTTCAGCCATTTCTTGATGTAATTCGATCAGATGAAACAGGGGCTCCAATTACTGGTGTTGCATTGTCATCTGTTTACAAAATTTTTACCCTTGATGTGCTGGATATAAATACTGTCAATGTTGATGATGCGATGCATCTGGTAGTTGATGCAGTCACGAGCTGTAGATTCGAGGTAACTGACCCTGCATCTGAAGAGGTTGTATTAACCAAGATACTTCAGGTTCTATTGGCTTGCATGAAAAGTAAAGCATCAGTGATGTTGAGCAATCAACATGTTTGCACCATTGTAAACACCTGTTTCCGAATAGTACATCAAGCTGGTACTAAAGGCGAACTCTTACAGCGGATAGCTCGTCACTCTATGCATGAACTTGTTAGATGCATTTTTTCACATCTTCCAGATGTTGACAATACAGAACGGTCACTGGTTAAGGGAGGCAAAAATGAGGTATACAGTGCCTTTATTTTTAATTTTCCTTTCTTTCTTACTTTTGGATTATCAGAGCACTGGAGAGAAACTTGGTGATAGATCTTTAATAATTATGTTTATTTCCCGTAAACAGGGATTTGAGATCCCAGTTTAATGGCTGAGAACATCACATTTTGTTTGCTGGTCTATTGCATGCGTGTGGGTGTCACTTGAACAAGAAGAAATAAGACTAATCCAGTTGAAATTATTAGGGGCAGTGTTACACTTGATAAAACTTTAGTCAGATCCACACTCTTATTTTGCATAATTCAAAGTGCATTGTGCAGTTTCTTCATGTGATGCTTGTAGCTCAATTGGCATTGTCGATTTGTGTAGGGCTCTATGGGGATTGACTATTGGTGCTTTATTTGTCCTGTTTTTCGTATTTACATTTGGAACTTTACAAATTATTTTGTAACAGGCTGCTGGACTCGATGCTGATTACAGTTTCAACAGCAAAGCAGAAAATGGCAGTGGAAATTCTGAATATGATGGCCAAATTTCCTCTGGAGTTTTGAGTTCTGCATCTGGCCTTATGAACAGTATGATGGATGATAGTAATGCCAGGGGTGATAATGGGAAGGATGTAGTTCCTTATGATCTGCATCTAATGACTGAACCATACGGCGTGCCCTGCATGGTCGAAATTTTTCATTTTCTCTGTTCGTTGCTTAATGTTGTGGAGCATACTGGAATGGGTCTCAGAGCAAATTCTATAACATTTGATGAAGATGTGCCTCTATTTGCATTGGGTTTGATTAACTCAGCAATTGAATTAGGTGGCCCTGCTATCCGACATCATCCCAGATTGTTGAGCTTGATACAGGATGAACTGTTTCGTAACCTGATGCAGTTTGGGTTGTCAATGAGTCCCTTGATTCTTTCTATGGTCTGTAGCATTGTTCTTAATTTATATCAGCATTTGCGCACTGAGCTGAAACTTCAGCTTGAAGCTTTCTTTGCCTGTGTGATCTTGAGACTTGCACAAAGTCGATTTGGAGCTTCATACCAGCAGCAGGAGGTTGCGATGGAGGCACTAGTTGATTTCTGTAGGCAGAAAACCTTCATGGTAGAAATGTATGCGAATTTAGATTGTGATATAACGTGTGGAAATGTGTTTGAAGAACTTGCTAATTTGTTGTCAAAGAGTGCTTTTCCTGTGAATTGCCCTCTGTCCAGTATGCACATTCTCGCCTTAGATGGTTTGATTGCAGTGATTCAGGGAATGGCTGAGAGGATTGGCAATGGATCAGTTGGTTCTGAACTAACCCCTGTAAATCTTGAGGAGTATACACCGTTCTGGATGGTGAAATGCAATAATTATGGTGATCCTGATCATTGGGTCCCTTTTGTTCGCCGAAGAAAGTACATAAAAAGAAGATTGATGATTGGAGCTGATCACTTCAACCGAGATCCAAAGAAAGGGCTAGAGTTTCTCCAAGGAACACACCTGTTGCCCGAGAAACTTGATCCACAGAGTGTGGCTTGCTTTTTCCGCTATACAGCTGGACTAGATAAAAATCTTGTTGGAGATTTTCTTGGAAATCATGATGAGTTTTGCGTTCAGGTTCTACATGAATTTGCAGGAACATTTGATTTTCAAGACATGAACCTTGATACTGCATTAAGGCTCTTTCTGGAGACTTTCCGACTGCCTGGAGAATCTCAGAAGATACAAAGGGTGCTTGAGGCATTCTCTGGGAGATATTATGAGCAATCACCCCAAATTTTAGCAAATAAAGATGCTGCTCTCTTGCTATCTTATTCCCTCATAATGCTTAATACTGATCAGCATAACGTACAAGTGAAGAAAAAGATGACGGAAGAAGATTTCATAAGGAATAACAGGCACATCAATGGAGGCAGTGACCTACCTCGTGACTTCCTCACTGAGCTTTATTACTCCATCTGTAAGAATGAGATTCGCACAACACCTGAACAAGGAGCAGGTTTTGCTGAAATGACTCCCAGCAGATGGATTGATTTGATGCATAAGTCCAAAAAAACTTCTCCATACATAGTTGCTGATTCCAGAACCTACCTTGACCATGACATGTTTGCAATCATGTCTGGTCCAACAATTGCTGCTATCTCTGTGGTATTTGATCATGCAGAATATGAGGATGTTTACCAAACATGTATAGATGGATTCTTGGCTGTCGCGAAGATATCTGCCTGTCATCATCTTGAAGATGTTTTGGATGATCTTGTTGTGTCTCTCTGTAAGTTCACAACACTCCTGAATCCCTCATCTGTCGAGGAACCTGTTTTAGCCTTTGGTGATGATGCAAAAGCTAGAATGGCCACAGTCACAGTTTTCACTATTGCAAATAGATACGGAGATTTTGTCCGTTCTGGTTGGAGAAATATTCTTGACTGCATCTTAAGATTGCACAAGCTTGGCCTTCTGCCTGCTCGTGTGGCCAGTGATGCAGCTGACGATTCAGAGATGTCATCTGATCCGGGACACGGGAAGCCTCTTACAAACTCACTGTCTTCTGCTCATATGCAAACGATTGGTACACCTAGGCGGTCCTCCGGCCTTATGGGGCGATTCAGTCAGCTTCTGTCTCTTGATACTGAAGAGCCAAGGTCTCAGCCTACCGAACAACAACTGGCTGCCCATCAACGCACACTTCAGACGATCCAGAAGTGCCATATTGACAGTATCTTTACAGAGAGCAAGTTCCTGCAAGCTGATTCCTTATTACAGCTCGCACGGGCACTTATATGGGCTGCTGGACGACCGCAGAAGGGAAATGCCTCGCCTGAGGATGAGGACACTGCGGTGTTCTGCCTGGAACTGCTAATTGCAATTACTTTGAACAACCGTGACAGAATCGGGCTTCTATGGCCAGGTGTTTATGACCACATAGCCGGTATAGTTCAGTCAACAGTAGTGGCTTGTGCCTTGGTTGAAAAGGCAGTTTTTGGACTTCTTCGCATTTGCCAGCGACTGCTTCCATACAAGGAGAATCTGGCTGATGAACTGCTGCGATCACTACAGCTCGTTCTCAAGCTTGATGCTCGAGTTGCAGACCAATACTGCGAGCAGATCACACAGGAGGTCAGCCGCTTGGTGAAAGCAAACGCTACTCATATCCGATCTCCAATGGGGTGGCGAACCATAGCTTCGTTACTTTCCATCACAGCTAGACACCCGGATGCTTCTGAATCGGGATTTGAAGCCCTCTCATTCATAATGGCTGATGGTGCCCACCTTGCCCCAGCTAATTTCGTACTTTGTGTGGATGCAGCTAGGCAATTTGCAGAATCTCGTGTCGGACAGACTGATAGATCGGTCCACGCTGTGGATCTCATGGCCGGATCCGTTTCTTGTTTGGTGCGTTGGGCCCAAGATGCTAGAGAAGCCATGTCTGAATCAGAAGCCGCAAAATTATGTCAGGATATCGGAGAAATGTGGCTGCGGCTCGTCCAAGGATTGAGGAAAGTTTGTCTGGACCAGAGGGAAGAAGTTAGAAACCACGCTCTTCTATCATTGCAAACGTGCTTAACTGGAGTAGATGAGATTTGCCTTCCCATTGGCTTCTGGCCTCAGTGTTTTGAAATGGTTATATTCACAATGCTTGATGACTTGGCTGAAATTGCTCAGGGCAACCCTCAAACTCAAAAGGAATACCGAAACATCGAAGGGACGCTCGTTCTCGCCTTGAAACTGCTCATGAAAGTGTTCTTACATCTACTTCAGGAACTATCTCAACTGTCGAGCTTCTGCAAATTGTGGCGCAATGTGATCGGCCGGATGGAGAAGTACATGAAGCTGAAGGTCAAAAGGGGCGAGAAGCTTCAGGAACTAGTCCCGGAACTCCTCAAGAACACCCTGCTCGTCATGAAGACGAAGGGGGTGCTCGTTCCCACTAGTACTCTCGGGGGAGATAACGTGTGGGAACAGACGTGGTTGCATGTCAATAAGGTGTTTCCGTCTCTCCAGTCGGAGGTGTTTCCGAATCAAGATTCGGATACGTTGCAGTCTAATCAAGGCGATGCTGGAAGAAGTCCCACTGCAGGTGAAACTGCTTCTGCTTGAAAAAGAATAAGAACACAACACGAACACAGGTAGGTAGATAGATACTTGGGCAGAGTATAGTATTATCCAACCTTGTGTTTATTTTGATGTCACAGTGTCAATTTTTGGGAGTGAAATCTACCACATTTGTATCATTTAGACTAGTGGTAGCAGCAGGTAGGTTAATTTTTTTGACAATTTCCCAGATATGTATGTTTAAAACTTGGGTTGCTTTTGGTCTTCTCTAAGTATGAAGACTGTTACATTGTTAGATTGACTTGTATTCTGATGCAGGAAGCTAAGAGTGTTTTCTAGCTAGTCAGAGACTGTAGCTGACTGCTTATATTGTAAAGAATGTGAATTTCTAACTTTTATGTCCACCTTATTCTAGTTTGTGTCCACAAAAGGAGTTATCCCTTCGTTCCAGAATAAGTATATTCTCTCATTAAAAATCACATATTAAAAAAGTGAATAGTTATATTCCTTTTATTTTTAATTATTGCAAAGAAACCAATCAAATAAAGACTTTGCATTAACGGTATAGGTATAGTTAGGGGTGAGTACGGTTTGGTTAACTGATCATTTGACACACAAAAAATTGATCATTTGGTTTTTGATCGATTCAGTTAACCGATAAAAAGTAGAAATAAAAACAAAAAAATCACTATAACGGTTAACCTAAAAATCAAATCAGTTAACCAATTATACAACGGTTAATCGTAAAGAAAGAAAGTATCAATTTTTATTTTATAATTGATAGCATGAAAAAGATGACATTTAATTTGATCGATTTTTTTTCCTCCTTTTATGAATAAAATTTTAATTGTAGATTTATGTTTTGATTTTTCATTCTTTTGACAGAAGATTGGATTTTAGATTTATGTGTGTAGCAAAATAATAATTTTCACCGAAAAATTACTCATATTTGTAGCAACTTACAAGTTTCACTGCAAGAAGTGATAATATAAGTAGCAATATAATAATTGATTTTAGAACAAGATTAAAAGGAGGAAACATGCAGTAGGGTCAGATTATAATACAAGTTTACTTATATCATTTCCGAAAGATTCAAAAGATTTCATGTTGGAAGCACAATTATTTTTATTTTTCAATTTCCATAAAGTAGCTCATACAATTTTAAATGAGTATCGGTTCGATTCAGTTAATTTAATCATCGGTTTTATACATAAATACAAAAACATAACTGTTATTCTCGATTTTTTAAAATTAAAAAAATAAACCGAAACCACCAGATTAACCATATTTTAGGAATGGTTTTATCGGTCGGTTCGATTTTTCGATTTTCTTTGCTCACCACCACTAGGTATAGTAAGGAGTTTGATCTCAAACAAACAAAAAAAATAGTTTAATATCATTTTTATATAGAATTTTAAAATGTGACATTTATTAGGAGATAAATTTTATTGTTAAATATAGAAACTTATTCGAACAGAATGTATAACGGAAATATCATCAAAAAGTTATTTTCTCTTCAATTTCATTATATTCTTAATATCGGCATCGGACCTTTAAGACCGAATTTTTGGGACGGAGGGAGTATGTGCTTTGATTATGAGAAAATTACCGAAAAGATTAAAAAAAAAATAGAAGTGGATGTTTATAATTATAAATGATGACTAGGAGCACATTGAAATTTCTCAAAGTTTCGCGGGTCAATATACAACTTTCCTTCTATATTTTTATCTTTCTTCTAACCCAATTTAACCATTGATTTTGCACGATCTTCTAACTAGCCCCAAGTATTTTGCCTCTCTCTCTCTCTTCTCTCTCTCTAGTCTCATACATCAGATTCGAGTCAACTCGGTTTTTCATCTTCACAAACTTGCATATTAAGGTAATCTATGCAGTTTTATATTTACAGATGAGCATTTTGATTGGGTTATTTTTCAATCTCCTGAGATATCTTTATTAACTTCATTTTTGCTAATCCTGTGAATTGTGATCTTCTTTTGGGGATTCAACAGTGGTAAAATGAGCCAGGTTTATGAAGGATATGAAAGGCAGTACTGCGAGCTGTCTGCAAATTTGTCGCGAAAATGCAATTCTGCTGCTGCTCTTCCAGATGGAGGTATAGTTGAATAACCGAGTTTGGATTTTAGGGAATAAAGTGACGGATGATTTAGTGATCTGACCCCATGCAGTTCTGTATGTGCTTTGTTTTAGGTATTCTTTTTGGTAGAGTTAAGTGCTTTCAGTATGGAACTTCTTCTATTCGTGTTTGGTTTTGTGATGTTGGTAAAATTAGGATTTAGCTGATTTACATTAATTAATGGGCCAGAAATTAGTTTTAGGTCTAATCGTTTGTAGGATGCCTTTATGTTTCGATTGGGTATGAAAAATTGCCTGATTTCATAGTGTTGGGTAGTAGTGCTATGTAGGTGAAAAGAGAAGGAATGGTGTCTCTAAGTTTAGTTTATTTTTATTTGTGTTTAGGGTTTTAACTTCGATGATTTTTCCATTGGGAAAGGAAATTAGTTTCTAGGTGTCTATGTTTTGATGAGACAATAGAAATGGGAAGTCCTGGACACTCTTGATTGGTGTCCTTCCTTCCTTATTCCTGCATCTTCCATGTCATTATCTGACGAAAATGCTTTAGTTGTACTCTTAGTAGTTCTCAGTGAAGCATTCAATCTTATATTAATTATAGTCAAGTCTGAAATCTCATTCTTTGGATTCTGTTTGATGTCTATAGCATGTGATTCTTAGAGATAACACATTTCATATTTGAAGTTTTTCTATCTTGTCTTTTGTTAAAGTTTGTTTGAAAATGCCCTTCTAATGAACTCTGTTTACTTGTTTCCATTCACATGGTATGCTTAATTTCTCTAGATGTGATGAATGAGGAAAAGTAGAGATCTCTTAGCAGTGCATCCATTATCCACGTTTTATTTTATACATCTGTATAATTCCTAAATCAAGGAAGGGTTTTTTTTTTTGGTTTTTCAGCTGATATTGTTTGAGTTGCATGATAAAATATTGATGGTGGCATGCTGAACAGTTAAACATTGGCCTGCCGATATTAGTTTGTGTTTCCAACTTTCCAATAAATTTACTTGGACATTGCAGTCTTAACATATGAGTCAATTCAGATCTCATTCAGCATAACATTGGTAATTATTAAATGGTTTGTGGTCCTCTTGTCACTTAGATTGATGTGGTTGTGGGCTGATTATTTCTTATGATGATGGTCTGCAGAGAAAAAGAAACAAGAGGTTTTCGAATTACAAGCAGGACTTGATGATGCTGATGTTTTGGTAACCTTGTCTTTCAGTCATTACATGCTCGAGATTTTGCTGATCTGCAATTTTAAATGAATGTTCCTATTGCATTTACTAGATCCGGAAGATGGATCTTGAGGCTAGAAGTTTGCAGCCAAGTGTGAAAGCTACTTTACTTGCTAAGCTTAGGGAATATAAATCTGATTTGAATAAGTTGAAAAGAGAAGTGAAGAAATTGACTATGCCTAATTCAAATCAGCCTGGCAAAGAAGAGTTGTTAGAATCTGGAATGGCTGGAATGCATGAGGTACGCCCAGATTATGTTGCCCTGCTCATATGTTCATCCCAATTGATCTACATTTCTTGTTGACTGTGATGAGATATCAGAAGATAATCAGCCCATCTAGTGGTATATTTGTGTTCTATTCATGTTTGTACGCATTTGGTTTCTGACACCTGTTTAATGGCTCAAAATAGACAACAGGTCTGAGTTAACGGAAGTTACAATAATAAAGTCAGATCTGAAGTGTTTGCTTGTATACTGCACTTTAGGCAATAGTACCATTCTGTTAAATTTTAATTTTTACCATTGTGGCTTTGGGGATTTAGCTTGTAATGAGCTGTCTCAAGTTTATAGATTGGAGAATATATGCATAGCAACTCTATTCTCATCTCTCATACCATCAAAATATTAAGTATGGAGATTCTTCTTATGGTTGCATCTCCCAGATAAAATTTAAATAATTTCTTGTTTCTGGAATAGTCTCCCTACCTCTATTCACTTCGTCGCTCACATTTCAAACACTTCAAATTTTCCATATCCACTGTCTGGATGTCGTGCATGTCATTTCTCCTGGTGATTTTCATTAAATAACTGTACCAAAAATTTGTTGATAGGCTTCTGCAAATCAAAGGGGCAGATTGGCAATGTCAACGGAGAGGCTGGACCAGTCGACAGACAGAGTAAGGGAGACTCGGAGGGTTGCACTGGAAACAGAAGAGCTTGGGGTATCAATCCTTGAAGATTTGCATCTGCAACGTGAGACGCTCTTACATTCGCACAACAAGGCATGTTACCATCCTCTTTTACAACTGCACAATTAAGCTGGTCTTCTTGCTTTGCCAATCATCTCTATAGCAAAACTTATTTTCTTGAATATAGTTACATCAAGGGTGATGATTGTTAAATTTGTACTAAACTTGCAGCTTTACGAGGTAGACGGCGCAATTGATAGAAGTAAAAAGTTATTGACTTCCATGTCAAGGAGGATGAGCAGGAATAAGTGGATTGTTGGCTCCATAATTGTTGCACTTATCCTAGCAATCATGCTTGTCCTCTATTTTAAGAT
The DNA here is from genome assembly GCA_031470985.1 of Agastache rugosa. NCBI lineage: Eukaryota > Viridiplantae > Streptophyta > Magnoliopsida > Lamiales > Lamiaceae > Agastache > Agastache rugosa. The sequence goes on along the minus strand of CM062601.1, from coordinate 71,613,588 downwards.
TTTTCATTGAGTGCCTCAAATTCAGTTGGGCAGCAATCTGTATCTTGCGATATGTGATTACTCATGTACTGTTTGAAGGAAATTGTACAGCAGAATTGGTTGCTGAAAGGTGAAAGACCATGTTAGATACAAGTTACTCTATTCTAGTTAAATACAGTTTCATACGTAGTGTGATAAGCTTAAAAGCGTGTGTTTATTTCATTCATACTTGCTCCGAGGTGTGTTCGCGCGCGCGCGGGGGTGTGTGTGAGAGAGAGAGAGAGTAATTTATACAGTTTTATGGATTTGAAAATTGTGTATGGGTTTCAAAATAGTCCTCCGTCCTCGACTTCTGCATCAAAACTCTTATACTAAGAGAAGTGGACGAATTTTTTTTATTTTTTATTTTACCTCAAATAACTAATAATTTTTTTTTTTTTGAAGGAATTAATAAATTTGCATTGAGGACAATGATAAAATTTGAAGTTTGATATTATTTTTCTATAAAATTTTGAAATATGACACTTTTGGGGACAAGTTATATTTCAAAATAGGACACTTATAGACGGAGGGAGTAATATTTATAGATTTTATGTCAGTCATGTTCTTTAATCTTTTTTTTTATTGTTAATAAAACCAAGAATTTTTGTTTTTTTTTTTATCAACGGAAATTTAGATATTACTGTCCAATGCACAAAGTAAAAATAAGAAATTAAAAACAAAAAACGACGAGGTATTTTTAAGCAGATTACTATAGTTTGCATAATAAATTCAACCATATATTGCATAAATAAGGGTGAAGAAAAACAATAAGACATGGACTCATTCCAACAAAGAACTTGAATGTAAAATAATTGCAACAGTTGCAAAAAGTTCTAAAATAAAGGAATCACTAATTAATTGCAAAACTCCAAATATAAACATTATATATAATGTTACCAAAAAAAGAAAAACACCTATGTACAGACTTCAGCAGACTTTATTAGAAAAACCATAGAAAAATCAAAAATTAAAAAACTAAAACTAACAAAATTAAAGATGCAAGCTCCATTAATTTGGGGGTGGGAAGAAAATCTCCTCAGCCTTCCTCTTGGAGGTGAATTTCTCCTCAACTTCAGCTGGAACATTGAATGCCGCCTGCAATACTTCTGGAGACAGCGCCTTCCACACCGAAGTCCTTCCAGCCAAATGTGTGAAGATCGGACTGCAAAATATAACACAAACTTGTTATTATTCATTCAAATTCAAGAAAATTATACAATTAAATGTTATAACCAAATCATATCATAAAAATATTAAGATATTAAAATAGCAAGGTTACTTACTTGGGAGTTGTGATGATGGAGAACCAATCCATGCCGGTATCATCAGCAATCTTGGACACAACAAAGAACCTCGGAACAATGAAGAGTTGTCCGGCCTTAATGGTCGTTTCGAGCACTCGTTTTCCGTCGACTCCGACGACCTGCACACGGCCACTTCCCCTAACAATGTAGGTCACCTGCAGGGCAGAGTCACAAGAGAAGCCAGGAGAGCACATAGCTTTGCCGTCGAGCCTCACGAGGTCGGCCCCGAGCCCGACTTCTCCGACCAAAGGCAAGTTCTTGGTGTTGAGGACCACCACTTTTCCACCATTCTTGATGTCCACATCCAAGGGGGCTTCCTCGCAGTTCAATGCCATGCCTTCGTAGTGCTCCTTCTTGGGCTCCGGCATCTTCATGCTCGGGTCGAGCTTGACAATGCCGTTGCCCTTTTGGCTTCCGACAAGGGATTTGACAACGCCCTCGTCCAAGTCCCATGCTCTGCTTACAAACTCAGTTGAGAATCCGGTGAAGATGCCGTTGGTGCCTGTCAGGAAGAAGTCGGTGAAAGAGCCAGATTTGTGGGCTGTTGAGGTGTCGCCGAGGAAGAGTACAACTAGATCAGAGTCCTCCTTGTTGTACCACCAGCTTACAACGCCAAAAGGGAGGGCAATGGCGTCTCCCTTCTTGATTGCAAGCACCTTCTCTTCTTTCTCTGGGAGAATAATGCCAGCCACTCCACTACCTTTAAACAATTTCAATCAAATTCAATTGTAAGAGAAATTTTCTAACAATAGCAGAATTGTGATCATAATCGAAAAGCTGATGAATTTTGAAAGAAATTAGCAATAAATTCTCGCAAAGCACCACTTCGTAGTAGAATTAGCCAACACCTTTTTGAATATATCATATTCGTGTCAACTTTTAGTATAGGAAAAGGACTGAAACAATAATCTCACAATCATAAGATTAAAATGATATCAAACTCAACTACTTCCATACAAATTGGAATAGAATGGTCACAACAAGATATTCTAACCATAAAACTATCATAATCATTGTCAAAAATAGGTTTACAGAACATAGCACGCAGTTCTCGCGAAACGAATAATAATAATAATAATAATAATAATAATAATAATAATAATAATAATAATAATAATAATAATAATAATAAAATTATAGTCAACCCCTTTCTACATCATCGAATCAATATCAACAGTATCAACAGTTTATGCAGAGTAAGGTTTGAAAAAACACCCACACATACAATCATAAGATTAGTATGGAAAATCAGAATATCTACACAAGTAAATACAAAAAGGTATCAATCAACGCAATCAAAACCGAATTTCAAGCACGTGGATAACTAATTCGCTTTACAAAAGTAAATCAAATAGAGAGGATCGCGCAATATACCTTGAAGAACATAGGCAACCTTGGCAGAATCGGAGTAGCGAGGCAGGGCGAAGCCGTTCTTCTCGAGAGAAAGCTTTCCGGCGCCGATGTTGCCTTCGCGGAGCATCGGCAGCTCGGTGGGGCACCACGCGTAGTACGCGCCGCCATCTCCGCCGTAGATCTGCTTCGCCAACTTGGGGGTCAAATCGAGCTCCATCTCTCTCTACTGTTTCTCTCTCTAAACCAAAACGAGATTAGTAGCTAACTGAGTGCTAAGAAATACTAACAAAGCTTTCAAGCGTGGTGATGAGAGTGGATTAGGCGTCGTGTATTTATAGGGGGGAAATCAGTAAGAGTGATTGATACGAATATGGATTAGTTTTCGATTAGGATTATCAAGATTTTAATTATCAACGGATTAATATATATTTACGTTTATTAATATATTTACGTATATCCAATATCTACAAATTCATTATCACGAACATATCTATATTTATCAAAAATAATTAATATGCAGGCCAATTATTTATCCAATTACAATTTGTAAGGACCCCATTTCTTGCTATGTTTCTTTACCAGAAATAATTAGTGTTGGTTTACAAAAATAATTAATTTGTTTGTATTAGGTCATATATTGATGATTATATTCTCCAACTTTTCTAAATAATTTCCACACGTGGTTGGACGCATTATAAGCTTGTTCCATTAGTTTATGTATGTGATTGACTTATTATATGATTCAACTCGGTTTATTATAATAAAAAAAGGCGTTCATTTATTATATTATTATATACAAATAATACAATGGTGATTTAGACAATAGATAAATTATTGTTTTGACGTGAGTGATAGTGGGATCACATGTTAATAAATATAAATGCACGTGTGTATTTATATATATATAGTGGTTCTAGTAAAAAAAATCTTTAAACTAAGAAATTAGAACGAATCTAGACCACATATTTATAGATATGAGCTCCTTCTTCTTCTGTCTTTGATATCTCTCTCTACAATCACTACCACCACTACCCACCATCACCCGCCACTATTACACTATTACAGCCGTCGTCGGAGAATCACTGCCGCGACCACCACTAACCGTTGCTGCTTCTCTCTCTCTCTCTACAATCACCACCACTCACAATCACCATCGTCGCCTTCACCACCGTTGGACACCTCCATCACCGCCTTCTACACTTCTCCTCCACCATTGATGCATTTACATTGTGTGGTGCATCTTATTACACTATTTGGTGCATTTCGTTATAAAATTGCGGGTTTGACTTGTTGACTAGATGAGTAACTGAGATTCATTCTTATTTCTTTCGTTAATATCTATTCTTATATATATATATATAGGGATGAGTTACTATAAAAATTATTCCTCCCGTGAGAACGTGAGTACATGCTTAAATCTATATATATATTCATGCTTAAATCAATATATAGTCATGCTTAATGAGATTCATGTTTTTTTGTGTAAACAATTGTGCTTATATAAAATCATGCTTAAATCTATATATATTCATGCTTCGAATAATGATAACGATAGATCATACAAAGATCAACGGTTCAGATTGGTTCCTAGTTCCCACACTAGGAATATAATTTCTACATGAACCAATCCCTATATATATATATATATTTGTAATAAATATAAATGCAGCGGTTATTCAAGTTGCGCATTAGATAACACTCATTTATACCAGTAACATGCAATACAAAAATAAACCATACTAAAATCATTACTCTAAATTCCACTTATAAAGTGTTAAACTCATGTTAATATGATTTGAACTTGTAACATTTGCCACAAGTATTTTCCATTGGATTGAAGCTCGATCCTCCAGAGTTTCAAGATGTTGAGCCTAAAACATATTATTATTCGTCTTTAATGCTTTATTATTTGATTGGATATTTAATAATAATTATATAACCGGATAAGCATATAATATTGATATTTCAAATCCGGAATAATCGTAAAAATTGCAATGGTCCAAAAAAACTGGGGCAGAAGAACTCTACATATAAATGCAACTTCCAGTAAATCCGGAAAAATATATTTTGCATGGTATTACTCCTTTTCACATTATATTATCGCAGTAAATAAGAATCTCATAAAACCTAACCATGGGTATAATTTTGGATATGATGAAATATGTCATATTTATATTTCGATTAATTATAATATAAAATTGAAAAAATGGATAAATCAACCCACCTAAAGAGTTCAGATACATATCCTTATTTGATCTTTTATCTGAATCAAAACAATCAAGGATTATCCATCAAAATGAAATTAAAATGAACAAATATTGTGTCCTGGTAAAAATTAATAAAAGGTCTTACGCTATCCATCAAATAGACATTAAGAAAAATAAATACTGGATATATTAGGATAATTTAGTAGTTAATCTTTATCTATCTTGTTGGATATACATTATTTCAATATTTTTTTAGTAATTCATTTACTTTTATGAAGAGTTTAACGTCCTACATTCGATATTTGGAGTGCATCTTTTTCCATATTTATCTTCTAGTATAAAGCTAAAGTGACTTATGGTTGTTCAGTGGCTAATTTCCCCTAATAAACCTTACTCTTTATGATTATAACATAAACTTAATGATTTGAATTAAAAACATTATTAATTTGAATTAGTATTCAATTTTTGAATTGTTTACCTAAGAAATTTAATTTCTCAACTTTTAAAGCTTGATAACAAGCGCAAGTATCGGAAAATTAGAGTGCGTGTGTGTGTGAGAGAGAGGGGGGGAGAGGGAGAGAATAATTTATTCTCCCTTCTTTTCCGTTTTGAAACGTCCATAAAAACGGTGCATTTTCCATTTTTAGAAATGATTCACATATTGAAAATTGTGTATGAATTATATACTATGTACTTCCTCTAGGGGTGTATACGAGCCGAGTCGAGCCGAATACTAACAGGCTCGAGCTCGGCTCGTTAAAATAATTTAAGGCTCGAGCTTGACTAGAGCTCGATTCGAACTTTATATTTTGAGCTCGAGCTCGGCTCGACGGGTAGCAACCAAGCTCGAGCTTGGCTCATCTAATATTCGTTTAAACTGAGCTCCAGTTCGGCTCGATAAATAAATATCATAATTTAAAAATATTAATTTATTTATTATTTAGTAATTTTTTTTGTTTATTATGAATATTAAAAGTAAAAAAATATCAAAATCAAAAAATATAAATTTAATAATTTATAGATAAACTAAATGTTGGTATTAGAAAGTATTAAAAATAAAAATATATATTAAAAGTATTAAAAGATGTTCGCGAACATATTCGCTTAAAAGATTCACGAACATGTTCGCGAGCTAGCTCGTTTAGTATCGAACTCGAACGTGTTCTCGAGCCTCTCGAGCTGAATATAGGTAAGCTCGAACTCGACTCGAAAAAATTGTCGAGCTCGGTTTGAGGCTCGAGCTCGGTTCGTTTAACAAACGAACGAACTTCGAAAGAGCTTTTTTCGAGCCGAGCTCCGAATAGCTCGCGAACAGTTTGGTTCGTGTACAGCCCTCCCTCCAACCTCAAATGCGTCAACACTCTTTATATGCAAGTGAACAAATATATTTTTTTATCTATAATTATTGTAGGGAAAATTAAATGATTAATAAATTTGCATGCATTGTAGATAATTAAATTATTAAATAAATTTGCATTGTAGATAAGAGCAAAATATTTAATTTAATATATATTTTTATAAAATTTAGAAATTTGATACTTTTTGGGGAGAAGTTTTATTTCATAATAGGATATTTATAAAGAGAGTAAGTACTATTTGTGGATCTTATGCAAGGTTATTTAATCTTTTTTTTTTTGTGTGTTAATAATACTGAGTATTATTATATTTTGGTTTTTTATCAACGGAAATTTAGATATTACTGACGAGGTAAAAAGAATGACGAGGTAGTAGTTTACATAATAAATTCAACCATATATTTGGATGCATGAAGTGTGAAAACTACCAAACATGCACTCATTCCAACAAAGAAATTTAGCAAAAAGAATGAAAAAGAATCACTAATTAATTGCAAAACTCAAAATATAAACATTATATATAATGTTTCCAAAAAAAGAAAAACACCTATGTAAAGACCTCAGCAGACTTTATTAGAAAAAGCATAGAAAAATAAAAAATTAAAAAACTCCAATTCTAGAGACAAAACTAATAAAATTAAAGATGCAAGCTCCATTAATTTGGGGGTGGGAAGAAAATCTCCTCAGCCTTCCTCTTGGAGGTGAATTTCTCCTCAACTTCAGCTGGAACATTGAATGCCGCCTGCAATACTTCTGGAGACAGCGCCTTCCACACCGAAGTCCTTCCAGCCAAATGTGTAAAGATCGGACTGCAAAATATAACACAAACTTGTTATTATTCATTCAAATTCAAGAAAATTATACAATTAAATGTTATAACCAAATCAAATCATATCATAAAATATTAAGATATTAAAATAGCAATGTTACTTACTTTGGAGTTGTGATGATGGAGAACCAATCCATGCCGGTATCATCAGCAATCTTGGAAACAACAAAGAACCTCGGAACAATGAAGAGTTGTCCGGCCTTAATGGTCGTTTCGAGCACTCGTTTTCCGTCGACTCCGACGACCTGCACACGGCCACTTCCCCTAACAATGTAGGTCACCTGCAGGGCAGAGTCACAAGAGAAGCCAGGAGAGCACATAGCTTTGCCGTCGAGCCTCACGAGGTCGGCCCCGAGCCCGACTTCTCCGACCAAAGGCAAGTTCTTGGTGTTGAGGACCACCACTTTTCCACCATTCTTGATGTCCACATCCAAGGGGGCTTCCTCGCAGTTCAATGCCATGCCTTCGTAGTGCTCCTTCTTGGGCTCCGGCATCTTCATGCCCGGGTCGAGCTTGACAATGCCGTTGCCCTTTTGGCTTCCGACAAGGGATTTGACAACGCCCTCGTCCAAGTCCCATGCTCTGCTTACAAACTCAGTTGAGAATCCGGTGAAGATGCCGTTGGTGCCTGTCAGGAAGAAGTCGGTGAAAGAGCCAGATTTGTGGGCTGTTGAGGTGTCGCCGAGGAAGAGTACAACTAGATCAGAGTCCTCCTTGTTGTACCACCAGCTTACAACGCCAAAAGGGAGGGCAATGGCGTCTCCCTTCTTGATTGCAAGCACCTTCTCTTCTTTCTCTGGGAGAATAATGCCAGCCACTCCACTACCTTTAAACAATTTCAAATTCAATTGTAAGAGAAATTTTCTAACAATAGCAGAATTGTAATCATTATCGGAAATCTGATTAATTTCGAAAGAACTTAAGCAAGAAATTATCGTAAAGCATCACTTCGTAGAAGAATCAGCCAACACCTTTTTTAGTATATCATAATATCAAACTCACCACTTCCATACAATTTGAAATTGAATAGTCACAACAAGATTTTCCAACAATAACACGAAATTCTCGCGAAAATCATTGTCAAAAATCGGTTTACAGAACATAAGCATGAAATTCTCGCGAAACATTATATCATAAAAAATAGTCAACCCCTATAATTTCTTCATCTATCATATCAATGTCAACAATTTCTACAGAGGTAGGGTTGAAGAAAATATTCACACACAATCTTATAATCAAAATGAAAATTCAAAATATTTATACAAGCAAATAGGTATCAATCAAAGTCGAAATTCGAACACGTGGATAACAAATTCGCTTTACAAAAGGAAATCAAATATAGACGATCGCGCAATATACCTTGAAGAACATAGGCAACCTTGGCAGAATCGGAGTAGCGAGGCAAGGCGAAGCCGTTCTTCTCGAGAGACAGCTTTCCGGCGCCGATGTTGCCTTCGCGGAGCATCGGCAGCTCGGTGGGGCACCACGCGTAGTACGCGCCGCCATCTCCGCCGTAGATCTGCTTCGCCAACTTGGGTGTCAAATCGAGCTCCATCTCTCTCTAAATACCTACTGTTTCTCTCTCTAAACCAAAAACAAGATTAGTAGTAACTGAGTGCTAAGAAATACTAACAAAGCTTTCAAGCGTGGTGATGAGAGTGGATTAGGCGTCGTGTATTTATAGGGGGGGAATCAGTAAAAGTGATTGATACGAATATGGATTAATTTTCGATTAGGATTGTGAAAAATTTTATTATCAACGGATTTATCGTTGCTACAAATTGAATTTTATCCAACACACTATCCACATACATACATATTTACGTTTATTAATAATATCTATATCTATATGTATCCAATATCTACAAAATCACGATCACGAACATATCTATATTTATTTTTCGAAAAAAAAAGGGGCATATCTATGTATATTGAAAATCGTTTATCCAATTACGTAGAGTTTGCTGCATTGTAAAGACTCGATTTCTTGCTATATAATTTTACATAAGATAATTAGTATTGGTTTACAGAAAAATAATTAATTTGTGTGTATTGGGCAATAAATTCTCATCCAAAAAAATCTGTGTAGAATCACATTCTCATTCTCATTCAAATATAAGAATATCACAAAACCTAACTATGGGTTATAAAGGCGTGTTTATTGTGTCAATCTGTAATTTGTTGGACTATATGGATTAATGGATTAATGGATTTAATTTTGGATGTTATCAAATACGTTATATTTTATACTTCGATTCGATGAATTATAACTAAAAATAAATAGGATAACTCAACACACGTTACACACCTAAAGAGTTGGGATACATATATCCTCATTTAATCAAGGATCTAATGTTATCCATCAAATTGAAATAAAGATGAACAAATATTGTGTCCTACAAACAATTATTATGTTATCCATCAAACTGAAATTAAGAAAAAATAAATATTCGATAATTTTAGTTCAGGTTTATCCATCATTATCCACTATAAACGAACCACTCAACAATACTATTTTGAATTAAAAACATTATAAATTGAATTAGTAACCAATTTCTGAATTTTTACCTAAAAAAATTAACTTCTGGACTTTAAGGTTTAATTACTAGCGGGAGTATCGGGCAATTAGAGTAGTAGCGCGCACGTTTGTCTTCAATAAGTAGCATGCAATAATGGATGAATATTTAAGGAAAATCAAATCTCAATTTGTTTTTTTAAGGAAATCAAATCATAATTTGAAATCTCAATAATCTGTAATGATTGATAAATGAGCATATTATAAAAATCTCAATTAGAATTTTATTTTTTTTAAAACTATTTTGATTTGACCATGTGGGATATATAGATATCCACACACTCGTAACATCTTTATCATACCCATATATATTTAGAATAATTTACAAAAAAAAATCATCTTGAAATATTCCATTTTGCTTATAATATGTTGTTTAGAATTCTGGAATTTCATGAATTCAAAATATTATATTGCCGTCGTTTTGGAAACCAAAATCATTACTTCTAATACTTTTTTTTTTGAAAGCTAGTAATGCATCCATCCATCCATCCATACATACATATATATTATTAAAACGATTACGGATTCGAGATCTCCCTTTAATTCGGGGTCCTACATGGTGCTCTCTCTATTCATTATTCCTATTTATCTTAAATCGTCATTTTAAATATTTTTTATTCATATATTAGTATTATTTAGTATTTCATATTCTTAAAACTTCCATAAATATAGATGGCATTAAAATCTTTCTAAAATATAGAATATTTTAAAACGTTAATGGATTTTCCTAAAATAGCTAACCATTATAAATTTATTATATAACTTATAGTGTATATATATATATATATTATATATATATATTATATTTATAATTTTGAAAAAAAATTAATTTGTGTCTTCTTATTATAATTAGTATGAAAACTTTATCCCACATCGTTTTTTAATAAGACTTCATTATTTGAGAACTTATATAAATACTCCAAATCAATATGTATTTTTCCATCCCACAATTTTTTTGATCAACCAATTTAATTTGGCCAATTAATTAGTTAGCCAAATAAATAGTTTTATTTTTATTGACTTAATTTGGTCAATTATTAAATTTGTCAATATTAATTTATCAAATTAATTGGCCAAATAAGTAAGTCCATTTAATATAAAATGTATAGTAAAATCTATCTATATATTATTAAAACGATTACGCATTCGAGCCTTCCCCTTAATTCGAGGTTCTACGTGGTGCGCATGTAATTACAATGAAATTATAAATAAAATCTTGCTAAGAGTACGATGTACGTATTCTTTTTAAAGAGGATTGCAGGTAATTATTTAAGAATAAATGCATATATTGTTACTTTATCTAATTTAAGATACAAAAATCAATCTATCTATATATTAGTGTAGTATAGTATTTATTTATTTAAATAAAGTGTTATATTTTAATAAATTTCTATATATCTCACATCGTTTTTCAAAAAGATTACAGTCTTGAAAAATCAATATAAATAAAAATCAATTGTTTTGCACATTTAATTAATTTGGCCAATCAATTAATTGGCCAAATAAATAATTTTTAGTTTAATAAAAAATGACTTGGCAATTTATTAAGTTTCCAATATTAGTTTGTTTAATTTGACAAATTATAAAGTTGGTGTAAATATAAAAAACAATATAGAAGAAAATATTTGCCAAGATTTTTAAAACTATATTATTAAAAAAATATTATTTGGCCAATTATTAAGTTGTAACTATATTATTTATATATATATATATATATTTATAAAGCATTACATATTCGAATCTATTATTTGGTATTTAATATTTAATATTCTAGAATTCTACGTTAAATTTGTAGTGATCTTCACTTCTTTGAGAACATATATAAAAGACTATATTTTCTGATCAAAATAGTTTCTTATTTAATTTGACCTAATAAAAATTAATTTTGGGCAAATAAATAATTTTTCCTAAGTATTACAACAATTAATGTGGGACAAGATGATCAAAGCTAAGCATGATCCATAATACATTGCAATCTCATGAGTACAATAGCGAAAGATATCTCAAAATTTTAATTTGTGACGAGATGATCAAACGTTCACAATAATTAACATGGTATACAATGATATCTTTGACAAATTGTAAAGTAACTACAAAGTTAATTTTCCATATTTTAAAAATGGAATAAAATTCTTTTCTAAGGAGGTAAATAGAATAAAATGAAGTACACAAAAAATATGTGTTAAATTTATAATTGAATAAAAAGAATTTCACATGAATTTTTTTAGTACAGTGAGTAACCGTTGACCTCACTATTTTAATTATATAACAAAAGAAACTAACAACTTTCTTGAATTTTATTAGTAATTAAAGATTTTCACCTCCAAAAAAATTCTGAACTAGCAAGCATATTTGCGTCTAATAATTTTATTTATCTTATTAAATAATGAACTCCCGTTGATTTTCGACGGGATGCATGCTAGTTTTAATTTAATCAATTGAAAAAATAGACTGTAGAAACTAGTATTAGGCCCATTAAAAAATTGCAAGTATATTAGTTGAGCCCATTGGGCAAAACACCTCCGGTCTCTACGGTTGGAGAATTACGATTACTACAGTAGCAGGAGATTCCAAGCTGCCGTGTGCTGACGTGGCAGTCCAATACCTAGCGAATGGGAACGTGGCACGTCATCTATTACACCTCACCTCATTTACCTCCCCCAACCCCCGGGAAAACGGCTTCAGCTTTAAATTTCCGTAAATTTCAACAGATAATAAAATCAATTTCTGTAAATCGGACAAATTTTTGGGATTTCTTCTTCCAAGTGAGTGCCTTTTCATGGTAATTCATCCTCTAATTTGTTACTTACGTTTCTGCCAAGAAAAATTAACTATACAATTCCTTGAAAATTTCGTCAGGAATTATTATGTTGGTTGTCTGTTCTTAACTTCTTATGTCTTTGCTAATTGATTTCTCCTCACATTTCTTGGCTCCAGTTGGGAAATTGGGATTGCAAGATTTTTGCGTGTAAAGGTAAAAAAATTAGGCTTCTGTTGAGGGTGTTTGATTTTAAATACACATGTTTATCTGCAACATTTTGCGTGTTTGTCGAATTATTCACATAAAAAAACTCGTAAATTTCATTTAGAATTTGAAAAGTACTTGCTTCTCTTAAATTTGTCTTGCGAATTCTATCATCGTGTAGAAACTGTTTGGCATTCTGTATTTGTTAATAGAGAATAGAGGAATGCATATATTGAATTGGTACTGTAGTTACTGAAATTGGGAATTTCAATTTACAAATAATGATTCGACATTGGACATCACCAAGATTTTCATGTACTGCAGTTGCCAAAACATTTAGAATACTATTTGAGCAATCTGAGGGCGGCAAGTGCTGGTATTGCTTTGGTTGCGCTTGAGATTATATAATATATGGTCATATGGGTATTTTTAGGACATAAATCAAATAAACGGACCCGGTGTCCGTGGCTCTATTCCTTAGAACTATATATTATGTAAGAATAATGCAATATGCTTCAAGATTTATGAGGATTAGTCAAGTATGAAGTATTGTTATCTTGGGCAATGGTATGTGCCTCATAATTGGTTTCTCCTAATTGTAATTGTGAAATCAATTTTTATGAGAAAAGCAATAATATATATGCATCTACACTTTCAAGACGTTGTCCAAGTTAGGTTTGGGAGTTTAGCCAATTCTTGAGAATCTTCCTTGTATGTAATATAACAAAGAAGCAATGGAACTTTCCAATCAATCAAACTAACATGTGTCTCTTTCTGACAGATTTATGGCTATTGGTTTGGCATTTTTATGAACAGAGTATAAGTCAAATGATGAAGTTGCAAACTTACGCTGGTTTCAGTTTGATAGCTGCACTGGCTATTATTTATCATGCCTTTGATAGTAGAGGCCAATTTTACCCTGCAATGGTTTACTTGTCGACTTCAAAGATCAGTCTAGTGCTTCTTCTGAACATGGGATTGGTTTTTATGTGCATCATGTGGCAAGTGACCAAGAAAATCTTTCTTGGTTCGCTCCGAGAAGCAGAGGTCGAGAGGCTGAATGAGCAGTCTTGGCGGGAGGTCATGGAAATATTGTTCGCAATAACTATTTTTAGACAAGATTTTTCGGTTACATTTCTTGCAATGGTTACTGCCTTGCTTCTGATTAAATCTTTGCATTGGTTGGCCCAAAAAAGGGTTGAATACATTGAAACAACTCCGACAGTTCCAAGGCTATCTCATTTACGCATTGTATCTTTCATGGTGTTCCTACTCGTAATTGATGGCATCTTTCTGTATGACTCAGTTAAGCATTTGATACAAACCAGACAAGCTTCAGTCTCATTGTTCTTTTCATTTGAGTAAGTTTTATGGATTCCTTTACTAATTATAATTCAAATTTAATCGAGAAAAGTTACTTGAAATAGGGAAATTACAATATTTATTTTTGTGTATAAGCACTAATGTTCTGCAAATTTTATTTCCTTTCAGATATATAATACTGGCAACGACAACTCTCTCAACCTTTGTGAAGTATGTGTTCCATGTCAGTGACATGCTTATGGACGGACAATGGGAAAAAAAGGCTGTCTGTACATTTTACTTGGAGCTTGTTCGAGACTTGCTCCACTTGACTTTATGCATGTGTTTCTTCCTCGTCATCTTTTTGTAAGCCGCTTGTTGCTTAAATTTTTTCTTCTGCACTGATTAGGGTATAGCTACATACAAGTTTCGTGACATGAGGTTCTACTATGCAGGTTTACTGTCAATTGTTTATGTTTGCTTTCATATTTATAATTTTGTGTTCTTTTACATCTTTAGCTTCTGACATATATTTCAAGTTTTGATAAAGGATGTTCTCTTTGATGCCGCACATATTTCTATTTCTTTTTTTTTAATTTAGAACTTCATCTGTGGTTGTCTAGAACTAACGAGAATACTGTTTTATATACTTATGTTCTCAATTCCAAGTATGGCTTATCAATTTTCATGTTGAGCTTCTACTGGTCATATATGTGATTTTTGGCCGTAAGCATGGTTATAATTTGGCTTTGGCTTGTTAACGCACAAACACAATTAATTCTCTGTCTCATCTGATTCTTCAAAACTAGTGGAATAATTCCTGCCACTCTCATTTCATGTACACAAAGTGCTTTTCATTTCTTAAATTTGGCTCCTCTCCGAATGTCTAGATGTGATTGTTCGTTCCTTTGTATCCTTTAGGAACTACGGTGTGCCTCTTCACTTGATCCGCGAGCTGTACGAGACATTCCGTAACTTTAGAATCCGTGTGGCTGATTATATACGTTACCGAAAGGTCACTTCGAATATGAATGATCGTTTCCCCGACGCGACTCCTGAAGAGCTCAATGTGTAAGCAGATCTTGACCTGTGGATTTTTATTTATATATTTTTAAATCGCTGCGAGTAATTCTACTTAAAATTTCTCACATTTCCCATATACGCAGAAGCGATGCAACCTGCATTATATGTCGTGAGGAGATGACTGCAGCCAAAAAACTTATTTGTGGACATCTTTTCCACGTGAACTGCCTCCGATCATGGTTGGAAAGACAAAACACATGCCCTACATGCAGAGCTCTTGTTATACCACCCGAAAATGGGACATCCACTACTTCAACAAGGACTAATAGCCATCAGCAAGGTATGATGTGCTGTTCGTAAGTATCAATTCTCGAATCACTTGATGCTAGAGGCATGTTAGTTGCATAGAGCTTAATTTCCTTGAAACACATGTATTTTTCAGGATTTTGGTAAGCTTTTTTCCATATCAAGTTGCGCTGAAGTTGATAATCTACTATGTGGAAGTTGACTTCATATTGTGGCTTCTCTCCTTTGCAATGAGAATCTTCTTGACATACTGTTCCAAAGTTCATTTAGCTAACACTGTTTTGGGACAGGAACTGGCGCGGCTGGTACTTCTTCACAAGGATCTAGTGGTGATGGTGCAGCTAACGTTACTGTCAGTCAACATCAGACTAGACTCCAAGCAGCTGCTGCTGCCGCTGCATTATATGAGAAATCTTTTGTTTATCCTTCTCCAAATGCTCTAATGCGGTATTGACCTTACTCGAGTTCCTTATTTACACATTTTCCTTGACAACTTGTTTCACTGTGTTTAATGTAGATTTTTATTTGCAAAATTATTGTTAAAAAATTAGGTACAATATAGAAGCTTTAGGTCTCTGTAGGTATTTTCCTATTAGGAATCTTAGTATAGGTATGTGCTTGAAATTGCAGACCATATTTCTTTGTACATGAAGGGGCTCGTTGGGGCAAAGGTGTTTATTTCGTGTTTCTGTTTCCGACTGAAAGAGAAGAGATACCGATAAACTGTCATCTATATATGCAGGTCGTCAGGATATGCCTTACCTTCACAAATATTTCAACATCCTGCAATGGAAAAAGATGATGGGGAGGGTGCTGCTAGTGGACTATCTGAACAGTTTGTAAAAACATTGGATCAGTTACCACATTTCAATTCGGCTTTTGGAGCAGCGAGTGCAACGGAGTCTCAACTTGATTTGCAAAGGAAGTTAATCGAGCACCAGATTGAGGTACTTCCATTTTACTGTTCTGATTGCATCATCATTTGTTTAAACATCTAAAATTTTTGGCATTGCTTCCTGCTACAAAACGAGCTCGAAGGTGCACTATAGAAACAAACATCTCCTTTCTTTTTGCAGTTTCTGCAAAACCAGCTCCAGCTTTTAAGAACATCAAATGGGGTGAAATCAAAGGATGTAGGGACATTTGATATCAAGGGGAAGTCAGTGTCGTCACCATCTTCATCTGTGATCGACTCTCGTGAGATCTAAAAAGTAGGAGCTACAGATCTATAGGACATGTAGAAATAAATACACACTCCACTAGGAGGCATTGTAAGAGCATGGAGATAGGATACATGGAGAATAGTTTCAAGATCAGTGTTTTTCCCATTCATTCATTGCCTTTGAATTGACTGCCATATCTACATCGAAGACTCTGTTGTAATTTTACAGCCCGTTGCTCTCCAAGAAGACGCTCCTATATAATTCGTGCACATAATGTAATATACCGAAGCTCGGGGGAACCTTGCAAGTTCAAAGCATGGAGAAATTCTGCAGAATGCAGACGACGATACAGGTTTACTTTCACATTTGGATTTTTGTTCTTATTTATTTTGTTCAAATGGAGCTTGAGTAGCTTGTAAATTCAATATTTAGTCACACTTTTTTAAGTGTCATTTAGTCATGAATTTGTTTAAAAAATATACTCCCTCCGTCCCATTTATATAGGCTTATTGGACTTTTCACAAGGATTAAGAAAAATTATTGGAAATGTAAATTATATAGTAAACTTTCGAATATGCCCCTATTTATTCTTTGACTATGCATATTTTATGAGTCAATCAAAGAATTAAATAGGGATATATTAGTAAATGAGTTAAAAAATATTACTTTTTATAAAAACAAGCCTATATATTTGGGACATCCGAAAAAGGAAAACAAGCCTATATAAATGGGACGGAGGGAGTATATATATCTTACAATGAATCACACTGTACAGGATTTTTTCATGAATTTGACAAATTTTTTCATTTGGGCTACAAGTCCAAACAATAATATGATAGAGTAGAGGTATCAAATGGACGGGCCAGACCGAGTCCACCGGACTAATGTGAGAAATATGAAATCAGGTCGTTGTTTGAGGTATATCTGCCTTTTCGAGTCGCAAGTGGGTCCATGTGATAAAATATCGGGCCAACTTGAGCCCATCGAGCTAATTTATGGAATCCAGCCATCCAGGTGGGGTTGGGTCCGTATTATATGGCATCTCTAACGTTGAGAATTTGAAATTGAATTGCGACAAAAATTTATGTGAAGATAGTAAAGGGTTAATTAAATTTTAATTAAACCCATGATTAGGGCTTAATCATTGTCCTCACCGTGCGGACGTCCCCACAGGAGTCCTCGTCTTGAACTGCCGGAAAAATGGGCCCAGTCCATTATGAAAAATATGGGCCGACAGATGTGGTCTCGTTGATTGGATATATAATAACTATTGTGATTGTTAAAACGAGACAGATATCAGATTGTGTGATTCTTGGTCCCATCGCTCCTTTGGAACTATAATTTAATTAAATAATTATGGGGGCCCTTTATTATCTATTATTCTTGTTTTTTTTTGCAAGGTATTATTATTCTTTTGTACTTGAATGAATTATGAAACTCATTTAATAAATTAATTACTTTCTAATTTTATTTTACTCCGTTCATTTTAAAGACAAAGTTCATTATTCCTGTTTGGAATATCCTATATAAATATCCTATTATTTCTATATTAGATATCACTTTTTACATTCACTTACAAAAGTAATTCCATATGATATTATATTATGCATTTTGCTTTTATTTATACCACACATGTCACCTAATACTCGTTAATAATACTTCCTCCGTCTCAGTTTAGTGTGCTTCAACTAATATTTTATACTTCACAACAAATCAAATATGCATCACATTTTTTAGGATGAAGTAATATTATAGGACGTTTGCTTGTATAATTTATTTTTTCATTAATATTCTTGTTTAATATCAAGAACCAGTATAGTTGTGATGAAGTTAAATAGCTGTTGACTTTAATAGTATATACTACTACCTCACTATTTAACGGTCAACCGCATTCAATTCTCTTTTATGAGAATTTATGTGATAATTAAGTTTGATCAATTTTTTTTTACTTTTTGTAAGTTTAGACTTAGATTATTGACGGACCACAACTTTTGAACTTTTAACTTTATGAAAATTTTGTTTCGTAATTTATTTTTGTAACGTTTATGAAATCAGTACATATTAATATACACGTAAAAATAAAAGTTCAAAAACGAAATATATAAAATGACTGGTGTATTTAGCAAAAGCTTGCGTAACAATTAAAATAATGTGGTGTTGAGAAGTTTTACAGGCTTGGAAATTATTTTTTCGAGGAAATTCTTAAATCTAGAGAATCCTATAATAGTGATGATTATACTACTTTCATCCCATAAAAATATCAATAATACTTTTTGGACATATATGTCCGGACATAAAATGGTATATTAATAATTTTAACTTAAGATTTATCTAATAAAATCATTTTAATCAATCATTTTATCTAATATTTTCATAAATACCTTTTATCGTCAATCATTTTATCTAATATTTTCATAAATACCTTCTATCATCAATCATTTTACATTATTGCCGCTTCGTTTTCTACTCAAAACTATGCAACTTTTTACCTTATTTCACGATTAATCTTTTTTAATATTATTAATTTATTACCACTGACAAAATTCTCTAATACTATGCATCTACCCAATTTTCTTTTTCATATTACTTATTATTATTATTATTATTTTCTTTTTCATATTTTCTTTTAATTACAAAATTTATATCCGGACATTTATGTTCGAATAGCATCACTCTAAAAATATTCACAATTTGTCATTTTAGTACGTCTTACAAAAACATTCACTTTTCACTTTGAATTCCTTCTCCATTCACAACACACGCTCACCTAATATTTCTTAAAACACGTACAATCAAAAGTACCGATTGTTTTTGTGGGAGGGATGAAGTATTACTATTGTTTTATAATTTGGTCCGTAATAGCTTATGACTTCGATCTGATCAAGATTGTCTGCTTTCACGTGTACTCTTTCTTGTACAAATTGATATAAGAATATATGAATACGTCAATATGGGAGACAAGACCCGAAATTAACCCATTATAATAAATGAATTTTGTAAGTATTAAATTTATAAGATTGTTTACTGCTTACACACATATATTATAGAGTTTATCATGTCAAATAGCCACTATATTATATTATATTATTAAACCAATTTGGAAGTTGGTATTAACCTTGTTTTCTTAAAGGTTGAATTCCTCCAGATTTTTATTTTTTTATCGAACCCTTAAATCGAATAAGTCATTCTTTAAATAAAAAAGAAATGTCCACTATTTCAGATTCATTAGTTATTTCCTTTTATTATATTCCTCTCATTTGATAAGAGATGGAAAACTTATACCATAAATGAAAATGACACTTAAATATTCTATTATTCATGAAATACCAACAATGAAAATAGGGTTTAGACATCATTACTCGCAACGAGAATATATTCTCTAGAAATCCACATTTAAGGAAATTACATACCTAAACAAGAGAGCTTATATTTATTTTCGGAAAGTCTTGTTTTAGACAATCTCACGATGAGAGTGACTGAATCAAACATGCAGATCCAAACTCATATCCAACAATACATTAATAATAATACTAATAAAAACTATAAATATATTATGGAAAAAATTTGGGTACAATAAACCTGATGCAGCGAGAAACGTGAAATATATACGAAAACAATAAAATATACGAAATCTGTTGATTTTGATTTATAAAATATTGAAAAACGTAGGATAAGGGTTAATCTGTTAATTCAAACATGACTACCGGAAGAACATAAGAGAGGGGAAACAAACCCAAACTCTATGTTTCAATATCAAACTCGACTCTCCTCCAAACATAATAAAAGGTCATATATATACTAAAACGTACCCTATACGTCTAAAAGGAAATATATAACTTGACACACAAGACAAATAAATAATTAAAGACTTAATATATTGAACGAGTCTATTTTCATCTCAACCTCAACGTAGGATTGGTTGTAATTAAGGTAAAAAAGAAAAATTAGAAAATAATAAAGCAAATAATGGGTACTTAAGATATTATTAAAGTTTATTAGTCTCATTAATTAGGATTTAAGCTGCAATTAAAAGCAATTAATTAAAAAATAAAAATAAAAACCAAAAACATGGCACACAAGTGCCATATATTATTAAATACTCCCTCTGCCCCATTTAAAGTGGCACATATTTTTTATTAGACCGTCTCACTCGAAGCGATACAGTCTAAAAAGGGAAATCATTCTCTTTCATAAAAATGTGTGGCTCCACCATTTTTTATCTCTTTATTCTTTAATAAATCTTCTTTTAAATAACCATGTAGAAAAATAATGTGTCACTTTAAAGGGGACGGGGGAATATACGATACGAAGTTGAATCCAAATTTTTGATGAATATCACCATGACTAGGGGTGGGGAGGTATACCGAAAAATCGGTATACCGCTCTTACCGTACCGAAAATACCGAATTTACGGTATACCGTAAATTTCGGTACGGTATGATACCGTACCGTAGTATTTCGGTACGGTAACGGTATGAGTTTTCCTGATACCGCGGTATACTGTTGTATACCGGTACCGCGGTATATACCGAACTTACGGTACATACCGTCGTCCGGTATATACGGTATACCGCATATAAGTTTAATTTATTAATTATTATATTTTTATCTTCAGAAATAATTAAAAATTATTTTGTTGGAGTTTAATTATTGAGAATTTGGGATATTATTTTTATTTGATTTCGAAATTATTATTATCATAACTACTAGGTTTATTAAATTATAAAATAGGCTCGGTATGCCGTGAAAATTCGGCATGAAACGGTATACCATGAATACGGTATACCGTAAAAGATAGGTATACCGTGAAAATTCGGTATACCGAATATCGGTACGGTATACCGAAAGTTCGGTACGGTAACAATATTTTGTTACGAAAAATATTCTATACCGATTTCCGGTATACCGTAAGGTACGGTACTGTAACGGTATGGATTTTGTCATACCGAAATTTTCGATACGGTACACAGTATGATACAAAATTTTCGATATAGCGTACCGACCCACCTCTAACCGTGACCTCTTCTCAAACAAATAAGTTTGTGTTATTTCCATAGTATGATTGTCAATGATCAATATTTTAACTAGAGGATGAAGATGCCTCACCGCCCGAGGGGCCCACGCCATCAAGTTTGCAAAATCTTGCCACTACTTAGAAAAGCTTGACACATTTTTCAATGAAAATGACTAGAGATAGTGGGCCACACCCCACCCTACCCTGTAGGTCCCACTTCTCACAAAAATTAATATCAAAATTAAGCGACAAAAAATCCAGAATGATTAAAACTTTATTTTTTATAAGAGAATGATTAAATATGAGCAATTAATCAATTCTAGAAATTAATTTTCAGATAGGACATCTACCTTTTATCCACGAACCAAACAATATTAAAATAAAATAACCTAGTGATTAGGTGAGATCACCGTCATTATACACATATAGTGACATACGTGACATACCACGAGGCTATTTGGACAATTTTTATATTTATTTAATACATTTTATCCTCTGAATAAAATATCTTTTACTTTTGTTGATTCATTTTTTTGGGCTACAAATCTACTTTTTATTCCTTCCGGAAATAGTTAATATTTGACATGAAAAATTATAGAAAATTTTGCCCGTCACTCTTAAGAAACTTGATTTTTATATATGACAAGAAATTTTCACCCTAAATTTTGTTGATATTATTGTGTTGAAGAAAATGAATCTTGTTGATCTCTTAATTTGTATTAAATGGTATTTGAAGTGTAGAAAATATCACATGGATGAAATTATCTTTATAAAGAAAAACATTTTCGTTGACATAATGCAGAGGCAGTCATAGTTCGAGCGACAAAAAATTTCTTTTTTTCCCCCTTTTTCTAAAAATAATGGATTATTGCATATGTGATATTTAACAATTTTTAATATAAACTCGATTATACGGAACGTTATATAGCTAAAATGTATTAGTGCTCAAATCATCAAATAGATTGAATGATATTTTTTTAGAATAGTATCTGTTCACTTAAAAAAAAAGAACAATATATGTTCAGTTATATTTTTTAGTTCAGATATTGTTTTATTGGTAAGTACTCCCTCCGTCCCGCTATAAATGACTCATTTTCCTTTTTGGGTTGTCCCGCTATTAGTGGCTCGGACTCAAAATAGCAAAAATTAATCCTTTAAAAAGTGTGGATCCTACCACTTTTCTATCTTTTACATCTTTTTCTTAAAACATGTGCCCATAAAGTGTGAGCCGGAAATAACGGGACGAAGGGAGTATATTGCATGCGACACGTACGGTATTGCTTTATCAATAAAAAAGATTACAAAATGAATTAGGTGCATTTTTACAAGTCTTTTCAGACCGTAATTTATCATAAAGTATTATTTAGTAGTTTTAAAAATGAGTTAATTGGGTCATATAGCTAAATCAATTAGTAAAAATTAATAGTTGTCAAGGAACTTAGTTTGTACAAATTATAGCAATATTTTGTCTTTTCAGACCATTTTGCCCATACTTTTAACTTTTCTCATCTAACTTAATATTCTCTCTCCTCTTTCATTTACTATCTTCAGAAAATCATATTCGTATCGGCGTTACCAGCATACCACCATCCATCTCTCATTCCATCGCCGCCATGGCGGCGAGGTACGAATATTCATATTCGTACCAGCGTATCACCGTCCGTTTCTCTCATTCTACCACTGCCACCACCACCGCCACGGTGGAGAGATACGCTTGCTACGAATATGAATATTCGTATCGGCGTACCACGTCCACCTCTCATTCTGCCACCAAAACCGCCACGGTGGCGAGATACGCTTGGTACGAATATGCATATTCGTATCATTCGTACTATCGTACCACCTTCCGTTTCTCTCATTCTACCACCACCACAACCACCTCCACGGTAGCGAGATACGCTTGGTACGAATATGCATATTTGTACCAGCGTAGCACGTCCGCCTCCCATTCCACCACCACCACTACTACCGCCGCCGCCACGACAGCGAGGTACTCTTGGTACGAATATTCATATTCGTACCAGCGTACCACCGTCTGTCTCTCTCATTCAACCGCCGCTACCACCACCGCCACGCCACATATTCGTACCAAGCGTACCACGTCCGCCTTTCATTCTGCCCATGCGACTACTACCGCCGCCGCCACCACCATGGCCACCATGGTGGCGTGATACGCTTGGTACGAATAAGCATATTCGTACCAGCGTACCACGTTCGCCTCCCATTCTGCCACCGCCAATACTACCACCATCGCCACCACGGTGGCGAGGTACGCTTGGTACGAATTTACAGTTGTTACGAATTACGTAAGTGGTATCTTCGTACCAATGATGTACACTTTGGTACGTGGGTTACATGTATCAATATTCGATTACGATTATCCATATTCGTAACAGATTAGCATTACATTTTCTACTAGTCGCAAGCTTCTCATTGGCATTCATGGTGGCTTTGTGCTCTAGATCTACAAATAGATCCATAAATTCGGGTAATTTCTCCTTCTAATTCTCACAATTCATGCTTATTTAGGATTTTTTGTATTTTTTTTTAATTTTTTGTTGATATAGGGTTTTTTCGCGTTTGTTTTTTATGGCTTATGAGATTTTCATATTGTTTTGGTGATTTTTGATGTATTTGGCTTGATTTCTGGGTGCTTTTCGGGATTTGTGCTTGATTTGGATTGAATTGTTGGATAATTTTGGGTGGTTTGATACTTGATATTTAGTTTCTGGTCCACTAACTTGATACCCCAATATGAAAATGGTGTATTCGTACCATGCATACCACACCATAACCAGGTACTCTGTTATGAATATGGAAATTTCGTACCGAGATATCATGTTATGTTACGAACATAGACATTTCACATTAGGATACCATGTTATGAGTACCATTCGCAAATCACAACGTAATATCGGTACGAATATTATAAATCGTATCGTTGTGCATCGGAACGACTGATACGAATTAAATAAATTTGTATCATTCGTAACACCAAATAAAAATACGTCGATACGTAATTCATCATCGTCATCAACATTGTACTCATTTTCATTTTGCACATTCCGAACAGTCAAGAAATTGATCAATATATCGCATTCTCATTCTTATTTAACTGACACTACCGATAGTTTCAGATCATGATGGTAACTTTACCCGATTACAACATGGTAATCTTATACGAAATTGTTATTTTCGTACCGGATACCATTTCAAACAGTTGCCACCGGATATGCCCCAATACGAAATTGTCATTTCGTAAAACCTTACCAGGTTACTACATGGTAACCCCGACACAAAATTATCATTTTGTACTATGCCATTGTGGCAATGAATGTGGCGGTGGCAATGGCGGAATAAGAAACGGACGGTGATACGCTGGTACGAATATGCATATTCGTACCAAGCGTACCCTACCGCCGTAGCGGTGGCGACGGTGGTGGTAGAATGAGACACGGACAGTGGTATAAATATGCATATTCATACCAAGCGTACCTCGCCGCCGCCACGTAGTAGTGGCGGGGGTGGAATGAGAGGCGAACGTGGTACGCTGGTACGAA
This sequence comes from Agastache rugosa, assembly GCA_031470985.1. NCBI lineage: Eukaryota > Viridiplantae > Streptophyta > Magnoliopsida > Lamiales > Lamiaceae > Agastache > Agastache rugosa. Next base: position 71,588,611 of record CM062601.1, on the reverse strand, counting down.
TATGCATATTCGTACCAAGCGTAACTAGCCGCCATGGCGGCTGAGGTGGTAGTAGTGGTGGTGGTGGAATGGGAGACTGACGTGCTACGCTGGTACGAATATGCATATTCGTACCAAGCGTATCTCGTCACCGTGGAGGTGGTGGTGGTGGTGCTAGAATGAGAGAAACGGACGGTGGTACGCTGGTACGAATGATACGAATATGCATATTCGTACCAAGCGTATCTCGCCACCGTGGTGGTGGTGGTGGTAGTAGTGGCGGTGGCGGAATGGGAGGCGGACATGGTACACCGATACGAATATTTATATTCGTAGGGCGGCGGCGATAGTAGTGGCATGGGTGGAATGGGAGACGGGCGTGGTACGCTGGTACGAATATGCATATTCGTATCATGTGTATCTCGCCACCGTAAGAAAAGTCAAAAGTAAGGGCAAAATGGTCCAAAAACAAAATATTACTATAATTTGTACAAACTAAGTTCCTTGACAACTATTGATATTTACTAAGCTATTTATCTATTCTATGTCTCCTCTCTTTAAAAAAAACCGTGTTCGTTGATTTTGCAATAATTTATTCCCAACAAAATAAAAGTATAAATAGCCCATAATTCAAAGTTAGCAAAAAAATAAAATAAATAAATAAAAAGCAAGCATGATTGAGTTGATTGGTGCATCTCATTTGTACAGTAATTAAAAGTGATTCACTAATATCATGAAATTCGTCACAATGTCAAATCTTATTTGATAAATGTTGAAGGAAACCTAAATAAGCAGAAATTTAGGTATGTTGATGTCAGATAAATTTTAAAAAAAATCATACCACCCAATAAATCAAATAAATCGAAATGTTTATGGGACGATATCTCACCTCTAAACTAATATTAGAATTATTTGAACATCGGATGCTAATAAAAAAATTAAGAAAATTATTATTGACTTAATATTGATCATGAGTGGTATCATAAAAAATATAGTATTAAAATTTACTCTAATTACTCTCAAAAAAGAGGAAACACGAACAAACAAACACGCCCTTATAGCATGAATATTGTCTGAATAAAGATGAACTTTTTTCAGTGTATAAGCACATTTTGCTCATAATAGCTAGACTAGTAGCTACAATATCATATTCAGGCACTAATAAATTACTCCCTCACACAATAAATGACCATTTTATTTTGAATATGGTATTTAGAAGAAGTAAAAATAATAAAAAAGGTGGAACTCACATATTTTTGTGAGAAAAATAAGTTTTTATATTTGGAAAGTGGCCACTTATATGTGGACAGCCCAATAAAGAAACAATGAAATATGGTCACTTTATTATAGGACAGATGGAGTAGTATTTTTTATTTTATTATTAGTTTTTTAGATTAAAAAGATGTTTATACAGTAGGAAAAAATTGAAACTATTTTATAAATTGATTCAGATTTTCTCTTTGACACGTTAAGCATAATCTAAAAGCACATGCTTGGTATTTCTTTAATTAATTTAATTAATTGTTTTTATTTCTTTCTAGCCCTACCAATTTCACAATAATACATTCCACAAAATTTGCGATATTCGCCCATAATTCATCACGAATTCACTAAAAGCCCCTTCTTGAATAGTTATGAGACGTGACATACTTTTTCTGTAACATCCTAGAAGATTCTCGAACCTTTTAATTCCAATTATAAGTTACTCAAAGCTATAAATTAATATTTGTAAAAATGAATGCGTACTATAAGCGAGAGTTTACTGAGTGCACAATTGAATATAGCGACTGGGGATTTCCAAAACATCAAGAATTAAATATGAAATGGAAGAAATGGATGATAAGTGAATATATTTGAAATTAGTTTCAGATCTTGTGGTGTTTATTCGTTCAACCTAGGGATGTATACAGTTCGGCCAAAAAATTGAAACTATCGGGTTATAAATTCGGTCCGGGTTAAATCGGGTTGATTTTTTTCGGGTTGAAAAAACTCAACCCTAACCCTAACCTAACCCTTCGGTTTTTTCAGTCGGGTCACAAAGTTTGTAAATAAAAATTAAAATGTATATATTTTCTTGACTATTCAATATTTGTCCTAAAAAAACTACACACAAAAAAATTAAAAAGTAACAAAACAAGAATACAAGTGGCCCAAAAAATAGAAACTTGATTAAATCCAAAAAATAGCATCCAACTTCTAATAGTTATATGACATGAAAAATAACAATAATATTCAACATTAATTCGTTATCCCACAAATGAAACACTTGAATGACATTCATCTTCTATGATTTCTGTGTAGAGCAAAAGAGGGCGCGACATACAACTACTACAAGTAATTAGTATTAGAATTATTTATTTATTTTTTTTAAAAATACATCAGGGTTATTCGGGTTGACCCTAACCCTGATTGGGTTAGCCCGGATAACCCTTCAACCCTAGCGGGCCAGCCAAAATAACCCGGTTATATATTCGGGTTGTAAAAAATCAACCCTAACCCTTTATTTTGTTCGGTTTATTCGGGTCGACCCGTCAGGTTCGGGCTCAATTGACATTCCTAGTTCAACCGTAGTAAAAGGATTTTGATGCAGCTATTAGTGTTATTATTATTATTTTATTTTTACTTGACTATTAATGTTACTTTTTTTTTTTGAGAACACTGTTAATGTTACTTAAGCAACCATTATTGGGATTAGTCTATTTCGGGCCGATCTAATATGTCTACAAATATCTACTTTTATGTTCCCGCCTCTATGATTTGATGTATTTTTGGGGCCAATTAAAAAATAGTTTTAAATTCCTTGCTATCTTATCCCATTCACAATATGTGTATTGTAGTATCTAATTAAAGTGATCCCAATATGTTACTATAGTGTTTTTTTTATGCTACTATAGTGTCTTTTTTTGGAATGTACATCAGGTATTAGATGCGGGATCCTAGTCATAAAATACTCTATCTGTTTCAACAATTTAGACTCAATTTTCTTATTTAGTTGTTTCAACAGATCAGTTTTACATCCCAACATAGAAATTATGATACTCCACAACATATAATAAACACTCTAAACAAATTAATCCCTTAAATTACGGTCTATGTCGTGCAAAAACGTTATTTTCTTTCTCTTACTTCTCATGATTTGACAAAAAATCTCTTTAAAAAGTTTTTTTCAATTTTATTATAAATAACTAATTTCTTAACATCCATATTGGAACCTCTAAGACTAAATTTTTGGGACATAAGTAGTAGTATGTTACTATATATTGGTACTATCACATTGTTCCAATTGGGTTGTTGTTGGAGCAAATAATGGAACAAATAATGTTAGGATCTAATAAGTTAATGACGTATTTGTGAAAAGTAAAATATAAATATCATTGAATATTGATTTGGAATAGGATCTTTGATTTGTCTCATTGTGTGACCGTCTCATCACATGTTATTCACTCCAACAATAAATTTACCATAAAGATTTGGATTTAAATCTTATATTTATCTCTTGAACCATTTTTAGATTCTTATTTTCCCTTCCAATCATTCACAGCAATGGAGAATATAAATTTATAAAGAAATATCAAATTTGTCTAAAAGCATTCATATAGAATACAAAATATAAGAAAGTTGCTAGTAAAAGTAATGGAAATACCAACTCACCTGCAGCTAACTGAATATCCTCTCTTTGGTATGCAGTGTGCACCAGCTGAGATTTAAATGAAGATAAATATTATTTCTCTTACATGAAATCAACACGAAATATCGAAAATTAATAAGGCCTTCAAAACTTTTGGTTAGGCAATTAATTTGTCTGGAGACAAAGAAATAAAGCCCCCTAATCCACAAATAATAATAATAATAATAATAATAATATGCAATTATATAGCTAAGTCAGTCAATATGAACTTCATTATAATCACTTATTTTATAAATAAAAAGAATATACACGTATATTCTGTAATAAAATAGCAATAATAGCAAAATTAATAGTACCAATGTGATACACGGCCAAACTTCATAAGTGCTGAACCCACTATCTATATCCAAATAGATTTGTAAATGTAGCACTTGAGAATATACTAATACCACATGTAGATGTATTTTTATCCAACAAATTAGAAAAATAAATTTAATAAATTTTAGTGTGTAAAGCAAATGCTCTACATATTTATCTAAGAAAGCATGAAAAGAAATGTAATACTACCTCCGTCCCATTATTCTTGTCTCATTTCTTTTGGGCACGGGTATTAAGGAGAAAGATGTTTAAAGGGTAAAAAGATAGAAAGTGGTGGAGCGTAACTTTTGTGTGCGAATATATTTCCTTTTATGGAAACAAGACAAGAATAACGGGACAGCCCAAAAAGGAATACAAGACAAGAATAATGGGACGGAGGGAGTAAAATTTAGTGTGCGAATAAATTCTCTACATCCTGCAACAGAAGATAAATTATTAGGCTGACGACAGTGTGCAGTTAATTTCTAACGAAAATTTGTCTAGACTGACGGTACGATTTAATTTTGACAATTCAAATAATTAAATGCCATATCTACATATATTACTGAAAAAAGAGTTCTCTACCATGATATATGACTCATACTATACCTAGCAGTCTAGCATATTTCAACGATTGTGGAATATTTTAGATAGGAAAAGTACTGTATTTTATCACGAGGCTTGATATTCTTTTTTAAATAATGTCATGCTTTATAATTTTTGACAAACTAATAAACAACATTTCTTTTTTCAATAATGTAGCCGGACCTAAATTTCGGCATCGGCAAATTCACCTGGTGCACCGGAGTTGATGTGGATCGTGCTTTTAGAAGTGCCATATGTATTTTCACATCACATCGGACGTGTTATGTGGATTTTTCGGTGCTAAAAATTTAGGTCTCATAACATTATTATTAAAAAAAATGTTGAAACATTGTGTATCAATTTTCCAAAAAAAAAGGATATTATTGAAAAAATATCAAATATTGTGGCCAAAATATGATATTTTCCCTTTTAATTATTAAAGCTCTATCATATTAAATTAATAAAACTTGAGGAAGAGTTTGTTGATTATCATGAGAGGTGTGTATAGTACATGTATATGTAGGATAGAATTTCTCTGTCAATTTGATTAATCAAAATGAAACTAGGATTTACATTACAAAGGAATTCAAACATGTACTTGTATGATCTAATAATATGTATGCACATGCATGGATCCACCAACATGTCCCAGTTATCATAAATCATAATTGCAATACCCATCAAAGTAAAAATAAAAAAGATTTATAATTTTATTTGTTACTAAATGACATTCCCATTTAATGCGTTTGGGATACTAAGTTGGTATTGGACCCATAGATCAGGGGGGCCCAAATATGGATTTCATTGATCCAAAATTTGAGATTGAGCTGACATGGACCAACTTCATTTATTTCTTGTTTCTTTTGTATCAAATATTTTGTTAAATATGCAATTCTTATACATGTTTTATTTTATTATAATATAAATGTTACAATATAAAATGTATATTCATAATGTTGACAAAGAAATGATGTACTTAATATGCAAATATAATAGTGGAAAATTGTGTTCTCCAATTGTTGAATAAATAACACATCACATAAATTATCGAATAAATATTTAAATCCTGAAATTCAATATAATTCACTCGGCACAAGTGGTGTTCGAATTTATCCAAAATACTAAGTTGAACACTTGCTTCACGAAACATAAAATAACCTTGTATATATATATATATACATATATATATATATATATATATATATATATATATATATATACATATATATAGGGGTTGGTTCACGTACAAAATATTTTTCCCGTAAAAAATAATAATAATGCATTTTATATACTAAAATAATGTATTTTATGTCTTATTACAATGCACTGTTATAATAATGCATTTTTAATTTATTACAATGCATTGTTACGATAATGCATTTCATGTTTAATTATAATGCACCGGTCAATGACAACCGTAGATCTACAAAGATCAATGGTCCAGATCACTTCTTATTTCTTACGGGAAAATGATTTTACATATGATCTCTTCCCTATATATATATATATGGTGTGTATCTGGTAGGAACTCATTCTTATATGAGTCCGTAGGAACCATGCATTTTTATGACTTGGGAAATGCACAAAATACAGTACTTTAATGCACAAACATAGCAAAACAATTTTTTTAGTCTTCGATTTTAATTTATAGATAATGATTATGGCAACATTAATATCCTTTAGCTCGCTCCGAGGCCTTCGGCTTCCCTCGCTCGACTCTTAAATCAAAACATATGTTTATGCATTAAAATAATGCAATTTGTGCATTAACTTTTGATAAAAATGCATTAACTCATATAAAGATGAGTTCCTATATGATCATCTCCCTATATATATATATAATTTATATATGTGGAACTACACCTATGATGCCATAGAAGTGTTGCCACATTAGATCCGATGTGCCACGTTAATTCTTCAATGTCAAAATTCGTACCTCATTAAAATATTGTGTATCAATTTATAAAAAAATGGGAAAAAGTATTGTCATTAAAAAATACTCCCTCCGTCCCGCCATAAGTGTCTACATTTTCTTATTGGGTTGTCCCATCATAAGTGTCTACTTTATTAATATAGAAACACCCTCTCTCACACAAAAGATGTGGGCTCCACCACTTTTTATCTTTTTACCCTTTAAACACTTATCTCCTAAATATCCGTGCCCAAAAGAAAGTAGACACTTATCATGGGACGGAGGGAGTACCAAACATGGTACTCTATTATTGATTGAAGGTTAAATCTTTATCAAGTTGATAAAAAAAAAAGTATGGATTTGGAAAGGCAAAATGTGCATTAAACAGAAATGAATGTACCAAAAACATTAACATAGGCAATGAAATGTATGGTGGCCTGCAGAGGGCGCCACGTGTAAATTCCGCCCCCAATCCATAATAGTAGTAGTAGTAATACACATACAAAAAACAATTTAGACTCTTTCTCTGCGACTGACTGTGAGAGACAGACACACAGGTCATCAGCCAATCAGATCGAACCAGGAGTGCCGATCCCATTCTCGTAATTTCACCCCAACCACGGTGGTAATTTTAATTGTAATTAACCACACCCCAGAATCCTCTACTCTACTCTTAACCTTAAAAGTTAAAAGCTACTAGAAAATTAAAGAAATACTAAAAGGAATCCTCAAACCCTACCCACAGTGTCAGCTAGGTGGGGCCCGCGGCCCCTTTACGTGACATTAGCCAATTAAAAAATGATACTTAAAATGGCTATTTTTTTTTTTTGAGGTAAACTTAAAATGGCTAATTAAGATCATAGAATAATGACTTAATTAAATACTACTAATTTTCAAGATTGACAACTAGCTTAGAAAGATGGCAAGTTGGTTGTGTTTGTTAGAGCACCCACAATGGGAGACCTACCTTTGTGAGAGGTCTCCCAATATTTTAGAATACTTTATGCATTTTTTGTGGGACCTCAATGATTGAGAGACCAGTCTCTAAATCGGCCACTATGGGATATGTCTCTCACCGCGGTCTTTGACCTAGGTCTCTCATTATTTTAATTATTTTTTTTAATTTTAAGTTTTATATTTTTTAATAATAACAATAATTATAATTAAAATACCATATTGTATTGAAATATTGGAAAATTACAATACAATAAAGAAAAATACATTAAATTTAAAATTAATGTAGAACTAGTTAAGTGGACCGAAACGTGTCCAAATTTCCTCAATCAAATTGTTTTCAAGACGTTCATGGGCTCTCGCATTGTGAAGTTGCGCATCTCTCTGGGCATATGCTCTAAAAACAGGGGGTCCACCTTGGATTGTCGGTGCCCTATTAATATTTCGATCGCCCTCCGTGCTCTGTTCAGCTTCAAAGTGAGTCGATTGAACTCTTTCATCTTCAATTATCATGTTATGCATAATGATGCACGCATACATGATGTCACATAAATGTTCTCGAAACCACAAGCGTGCAGGGCCTTTTATAATTGCCCAACGAGATTGGGGAACGCCGAAAGCCCTTTCAACGTCCTTACGTGCAGCTTCTTGCATCCGAGTGAACAACTGTCTTTTCGGCTCCGTTGGCTGTGGGAATGTCTTCACGAATGTTGCCCAACGTGGATAGATGTCGTCAGCGAGATAGTAGCCCATTCTGTACTCGTTGCCATTTGCAACAAAATTGACCGTCAGCACCCTCCCATGCAGGGAGTCGTTGAAAACGTCGGACTGATTAAGCACGTTGATGTCATTGTTGGAGCCGGCGACACCGAAAAAAGCATGCCAAATTCATAAATCTTGAGAGGCCACCGCTTCAAGGATGAGTGTAGGATATCCCTTTCGTTGGGTTGTGTACGCATCTCTCCACTGGGTAAGACAATTTTTCCATGCCCAGTGCATACAGTCGATGCTACCAAGCATACCGGGGAACCCATGCTTCGTTTCGTACATCGATACGAGTCTGGCCACGTCACTGCTCGTTGGCCTCCTTAAGTATTCATCACCGAAAGTGGATCTGATGGCCGCACAGAAATTCTTGAGAATCAATATGCCCGTTGACTCGCCCACGTGCAGATACTCGTCATACTGATCTGCTGATCCACCGTTTGCAAGCTGTCTCAAAGCGACAGTGCATTTTACATATAGATGGTGCCCCAATCTACTCGTTGCATCTGGGCGTTATTGAAAAAAAGGTTCTCGAGCCTGCAATGTCTCCGCTATGCGTATGAACAAATTCTTGCTCATGCGAAACCGGCGGCGAAATACGGCTTCGCCCCACCTTGAATTTTATGCAAAATAATCTTGAATGAGGCGGCCGACAGCCCCCTCACGATCTCGATCAACGTACACCCTCATTGGAATGCTACTCGTTCCAGCTGCATGCTCTTGACGCCGTTTGCATACTATTGCAACTGCTTGCTCAGCCAGCTCCAACGCCCTCTCCACACGCTCATTCTCCTCTTCACGATTGAATAAAGCTCCGGGCCAAGATATGATTGTAGATAAATTGAGAGATATAATGAATGTAGATTTATGAGTGAATGAAATAGAAGATGAGTGAAATAGAATAGAAAATGAGTTAAATGAATTGAAGTGAGATGTGGTATTTATAGGTAGAAAATGTGAAAAAAATAAATAAATAAAAAACACATGAAATAGCCGTTGATATATATATATATATATATATATATATAATTTTTTTTAATTAAAACACAACAAAAAAATAATAATAAAATAATACGTCCCCAGGTCGCAAGCTCGAGCGCAAGCCCGACCTAGGGTGCGACCGACCAGGTCGCTACAACGACAGAGACCGGGGGGGTCGATAGGGCCAGCGACCGGGTCCTTCGACCGCCATTGTTGATGCTGTTAAGGGCAATGCATCATATACTACACTTATTTATAGACCCATGTATGTCGCAATTAATCAATTTCTTTTACATATTATTATTGTGTGAATGGTTATTAGTACTTTTTAATAATGGCATACAGTATGAATGAAGTATATGTTAATTTCGTCTAGTCTATGTTACATTTAATGTATTTTTATGGGTCAATATCACGTTCTAAAGTAAAATATGTGTATTTAAATGTTTCACAGTTTTTAATCACGACATATTAGTATCTAATAAATTAATTTGGTTTTCAAATCTATAACTGAGTCCACTCTTTTGGAAAGACAATTAGCTCTTTGTTTTTGTTGTTGTCAATGTTAGGGGTGAGCACAGTTTGGTTAACAACCCATTTTCAAATAAAAAATCGATTATACGATTTTTAATTGGTTCGGTTAATCACCAAAAAATAAAAATCATTATAGCCGTTAACCTAAAAATCGGACCGTTTACCGATTACTAAACGGTTAACCAACATAAAAGAATGTTATAATTTTTCTATTATTCATCAAGAGAAAATTTGGCTTAAAATAAAAGGATAAAACATACAATATAAAAAATAAATAATAATAAAATGTTGATGCATAATGTAGCTTCTAATTCATTAAAACTCACAATCGAGCCCTCTTCAATTGTTAACTTATGGCTAATCATCAATGTTCAAAAGCATGTGATCTTCATATAAGGGATGAAGTTTCTACAAAAAAAAAAAATACATTTTTTTAGTTAAAACTAATAAGTAAATAAATAAATAAATATAATACTCATACGGTATATGATTAGTTATATTATAATTATTTAATAGGTAACGGTTCGGTCGGCTAACCGTTAGTTTTGGATACTTAAAAATCAAAATCAAACCAGTATATTCAGTTTTTCAAAATTAGAAATATTATTCGAACCGTCGGTTTAGTTAACCCTATTTTCGGGGTGGTTTGGAGACAATTTGTAGGTTAGTTCGATTTTTCGGATCCTTTGCTCGATCGGCCCTAGCCAACATGACTTTTCGATGCTAAAAATGGATCTGTCCTATATTTGAAAATGAAGTGAATTTATTGGGTACTAGAATGTCATTTTTGACAGCGTGTAACATTTATGAAAGACTCGCATACTCTGGTTAAAATTTAATGATATTTTCCATTTTTTGATAACACTAATTAGGAAATTCCATAATCACTACTTATTTAAGAATGTATTTATAATTATATATATTTGTTTTCAAATACAAGATACATCATGATATCATAATTTGATGATACTACAAAGAAATCTATATAAAACTAGTACAAATCAACCTAAATACGTTTACTTTGCTACTTGGATTAGGCTTCATTGACGCCTTTATAATCTTTATAGAGGGTTAATTTGGTATAAACTCATAAAGAATTCCGAAATTTCGGTTTTTCCCATGAACTTTTAATTTTGTTTCTAAATTCATAAAGAATTTTGAAATTTCATTTTTTTTCTACAATCTTTTAATTTTGTTTCTAAATCCATAAATTTTTATTTTTTTCGGAATTTTCCCTAAAATTGGAATTGGTGTGATGCAGTTGATAAACACTTCTTTACTTTCTTACAAAATGATACTGTTTGAAGAAATTGATGCTTAAACTGCACATATGTGATTATAGATCTCCTCAACATTATTACGGGAAATTCTATTATGGGTGTACATGTAGTACACCCACTTCTCACATAATTATATTTTATTAATATAAATTATATTAATATAATATTATCGTCTGAGGAGGGTGTACTACATGTACCTCTAATAGAATTTTCCTATTAGTGTTACATAGATAGAAAATTGCAATTTACCTGCTCCAGCAACAAATATTTGTTCATAAAATGGTGTGGATTGTATAGTTTTTATAAATAGGAGTTTATGGATTTAGAAACAAAATTAAAAGTTTATGGAAAAACCGGAATTTTGAATTTTTTTATGAATTTAAAAATAAAATTAAAAATTCATAGGAAAAATCGAAATTTTAGAATTTTTTATGTATTTATACCAAATTAAACCTTTTACAAAATATTGATAAGATTCGATCCTATGTTATAGAGTATTTGTATACGTATAATCAGACAATAAATAGTAGAGATGGTACAAAATTAAACCATTTAGTCATGTGTATAATCTATATATATATAGGTGGGCAGTTTTATATTATGACGTTAAATTTTCATTAATATCTGTACGAAAAGCAAGGTAGGAAGGTGGAGAGAATCTAGAAAATTTCTTTTCATTTCCTCAAAACCCCAGAAATTCTTTAATACAGAAATAGCTGAAAGAAATCATGAGAGAGAGAGTTAAGGGGACAGAGGCGGAGATTTGTGTGTGTGTGTGTGCGTGAGCAAGTTTTAGAGAGAGAGAGAAAGAGAGAGAAGGTGAAGAAAAAGCAGAGAATAAAAAGAGACCGGATGTTGACAAATTTTGTGTCACTGTTCTTAGAAGGTCGTTTGTTAGTGTGAAGATTTCTTATATGGGATCTCTCTCTTTCTCCCTCACTTTCTTCAAATAAAATACTTTGTTAATATCAACAGTAAATATATACAGTTGCGGGGAGAAATTGTCTCTTTTTGTATTTTTTTTTCCTCTCCCCGTTCTCTCTCTAAAAGTGCTACTTTCTTTCTTCGTAGAGAGAGAGAGAGAGAGTGGCCCAGTAGATCGAAATCTCCAATCCTTTGTTGAGTTTGATGAGGATCTGAGCTTCTTCAATGGAGTTACCATACCACTCATTTAATTGCTGCTTTGTTTCAATTGCCAATTATTAGTATTTCCTTTTTCTTCGCTTCCATTTCTTTTATTTTTCCTTTTAGTGGAATAGTGTGAAAACCTCTGAATTCACATGATTCTATATCCTTATTCACCTGGAGATACTGTTAGATGATTCAATCCATGAGGGATTCTTGAGAGCAAAATATTTCAGGATGTGGGTCTGAGGTAATTAACCTTTTTTTTTTTATTTAGTTCTGATTTTTTAAGATTTACTTGGTTTTGACTATGACCCAGACGAAAATAGATTCTTCGTCTTCCTTTAAATTCTACCTTATGCTTAGTCTTTTGATTATCTGAGTCATAATTATATGATTCTCAGTTTCACAAATAATTGGTATCATTGGTTGGGATGATTGGATTCAAGCATTTTATTGGCTGTTTGGATATTTCCTAATATTTGGGGACTATTTCTGTTTGATGTGTGATCATCGATAGTGATGTAAGATTTGCTTTCCGAATAATAATTCTTAATTGCCTGTATAAATTTAGGTGAATCCAGTCATAGCTGCTGTAGATGTTAATTTCCAATATTGCAATTCAAGATTCCTCTATCCATATATGTGCGATTATTATGTTAAGGAACCTAACCATGGTGGCTTCAATCTGCATTTATAGCCAAACAATGGAGTCAATTAACTTGCTCATAATCTTTCTTCTCCTTTAGTCATTACCGGGGCCATTTCTTATATGTCCTTGGCAAAACTTGGTGAGTTAAGGAAAGATTGTCTCTATTATGTCAAATATTGAGAGTTAAGTTCGAGTTCTGACTGCAAAAAAATCGTGTTGGCAATTTTGTTGTTGTTCTAGTTAGAGTGTTTTTGGTTTGTATCATTAGCAGTCTTGTTTGAGTTTTGCTGAAATCCTTGCCCCCAGCCTTTGCTAGTCTACTGCATTATTCTAAAAGAACAATGTTTTTATAGTGGTATTGGTCCTGGCTTCTAGCTCTAGAAAATTGGTGCACGACTTCAAAGTTTCCAAATTAGTGATTTATCTACAATTCTATTTCTACATTTGCTTGTCATTGGTGAATCCTGGAGTTAGTGTCTCCTAATCTTATAAGAAGGCAGAATGTGGAGAGAGAATTTATAGCATTGTAGGTTCTGCTTCGACTTGCCTAATACTGATTTATATATCTACTTTAGGAATGGGAACAAAAGTAGATAGCAAGAGCTATTTGCCTGGATATTACTCCATGAGGGATCTTAATGAGGATTCTAGCAGTAGTAGCTGGCCCTTATGTTACGGAGATAAGGTCATAACAAACGGGCAATATTACAATGGCTTCATGCCTAGGACTGCAATGGATGGTTATCCTGGGTATGGCAAGGATGCATTGAAGCAGAAAATGCTTGAACACGAGGCTGTTTTTAAGAATCAGGTGCTTTGCTTTAATTTTCAGTGTCACTAATTGTAAGATGCCTATTTTCCTTCAATTTATTTATAAGTTCTTGATTTAAATCTGGTGAGCATCATGCCTTCTATAGTTAATTTAATATATCAGCATCCTGATCTCTCTATACTTTTTCTTTCCTGCTGGCATCAAGGTTTATGAACTCCACCGTCTTTACCGAATTCAAAGAGATATGATGGAAGAATTCAGTAGGAAAGAACTACACGGTATCCGACCATCCATAGAAGCATCATCATCATCAAGTCTAAGAGGGCCTCAACTGCCATCAGAAGAAGCTCGGAAATGGCATACGACAGGCTTTCCTTTGTTTAATTCTACTTACGAAAGAACATCTATCTCTGGGGTTGAAATTGCTAATTCTCCTATGAGTTGTACGAAAGGGAACAACACACATCCCGGTCAGTTACCGTTCCAGAACAGGTCTTCTGTAAAAGACTCTGAACTGTTAGATTCAAGACCGTTGAAGGTGAGGAAGAAGTTGTTTGATCTTGAACTACCAGCGGATGAATACATTGATACCGAAGAAGGTAATGAGTCGCCAGATTGCAAAGGCTCTCATGTATCGAGTTATGCTCCTAATGGAATCCTAAAAGGTGGACCTGAAACTCAGAAGTTATCTCCTGTCGGGCATATTGGTGCAACGATTGATTGTAGGATAGATGTCTCAGCTTCTGCTTCCTGTTTGAGGAACTCTATCAGGTTGGCTGATCTGAACGAACCCATTGATGTTGATGAGGCAACTGCTCCTTCATCAACTGATTTCTTGGGTCATAGCTCCATCAACAGACAGACTAATGGTGTAAATCAGCCTGTGAAATCAAATGCAGGTTTTTCATGTGCAAATGCTAAAACAGCACATTACCGGGATGGATTTTTGACTAATTCGTCTGTTGAAGTTAATGAGAGGAGACCTTTCTCCCATATTTATGAAGCAGGTAAGAATTTTGAAAAGATATATGGTACTCTTGAAATCTTCCTTATCTTAGTGGCCCATTTTCCCCCTCTGTGCTCTGCTGTTATATGTCAGTTTAAATTACTAGCTTGTATGAGTCACTCTGCCATCAGGAATCTTGTCTATAAATTCACACAGAGCTCGTGTCCTGTTGTAATGTTTTCAATTTAATGTCCTCTAGTTTGGCATTTAGTACACAATCTAGTTATATCGAAAATTGTATAGTTGACATAGAAAAAGGCTACGGCTGTAGTTCTGAGATAACCAGCTGCTAAAAACTCATCCATCACACGGTGCGTTCTTGCTGTTAATTTCATTGACTTGCTACTTTCCTGCATAATTTAAATGAACTTCGGTATCAAAAATCTGATTATCTGCACATTATGCTTTTTCTGTCTAATACTGTTAGGGTTTTAACTGTATTTTATTGCTATGTTTTACCATATAATTTGTCAAGCTCTTGATTTCTCAATCTTTTAGGGTCCAGCAAATGTAACTTAGATTCAGTAACTCCTGGTCATCAGCAAGATAAGTCTCATCCAGTGCAATGCATGCTTAACCCGCACGATCATCCTCCTGGAATATATCTGACTCGGCATAGTCGGGAAGATCCTTGGAGGGAGGGAAACCGCCATCATCTAGAATCTTCTGATAGAAGTCGCGATCAGTCCAATAATAGATTCTTGGGACCTCATATAGCTTCTCACACCCCTGGTTCGGACTCATTCTTTAGTCCGTCTTATTTTTCTGGTAGTTGGGCTCACGCTGTCTCATCCTGGGCAAAGCCAAACCAAAGCTTTACTCAGAAGGTGACCGCATTGGATTCATCTGTGAATCCGGCTGCAGCAATGGATAGAGGGTTGCAGATTCAAGCAGAGTGCCGGGAAAACTTTGGAGGTAAGTGGCGTGTGGGTGACGACTTTAGGTTGAATCCTGGTCTGGGAGGTGAACTGTCAACACGGAATGGATTTTATCACGGATCTGCCTCAGGGTCCAAAGAACTGAAAGTTCACTTGCCCTCATCCGGCTTTGATTACCTTAACTGCAGTAGGGGTGACAATGTAGCATCTGACCGCTCGACTAATCATGGATTTGGGCATTTCCCAAAAGGCTCCTCCTTTGAAGATTCAAGACCCGCAATAGATATTAACTTGAATGAGGTAGTTTCTAAGAGCTCGTCTAATGAGGTAATGATCTTGCAAGATGCTGCTACGGTAGATGAAATTGGTAAGCCCGAGGTCCACATCTCTGCGTTGCCCTGGCTTAAAAATAAGCCGGCACGTGCTAATGATGCTGCAAATCCTAGAAGCTATGTTCATGCTTCCTCCAGTCAATTGTGTTGCAAGACTGAAACAGTTACAGATCTTAATGAACCATTCACCCCAAAAGTTACGACGTTGGATTCAAGTGAGATGAAGACAGAGATTACCAGAAACCAGAATGTTAAGAAAATTCTGGGGTTTCCCATTTTTGATGAGCCCTTATCTCATGTATCCACATCGGCAAGTGGTAGTTGCCCTCCGAATGGGAACAGTGTCGATAAGAAAAGGAAGAATAGAGAAATTGACATAAATCTAGAGTGTGAAGAGGCTGTTGAAGAACAGGCTGTGGAGAAAGAGAAGCAAACAAAATGTGCCTCTGTCAGAGACATCATCGACTTGAACTCGTGTATAACTGACTGTGAAGACACTTTTGCACCTTCTTACGAGAGCAGGACTGCCAATGGTAAGGTGATTCTGGAGATAGATTTAGAATCTCCTGTTCTTCTGGAGCGAGAGGATGAGAAAACACCCTTCAACGAAGATACTGCAGGTGCAGTTGTATCCTTACCGTTGTCAGATAATAAAACTGATTCGTCACAGGATGAAGTTCTTAGAACTGCAGCTGAAGCAATTGTTGCCATCTCATCATCTTGTCCGAAAATCCATCTAAAGGAGTGTAACATTGATCTTCTGGAAGCTTCCTTGGCAGAATCGTTCGTGTGGTTTGTGAATGCTGTGTCCTCGTCTCCAGATGAACTTAAGAGTGCATCCAGTTGTGAGCTGACGGATAAAGATGGCTCACCAAAGGATTTATCTGAGGAGATGGATGATTTCGAGGCTATGACATTGCAAATACCAGAAACGAAAGAGGAAGACTACATGCCTACGCCCTTCGTTCCTGAACTCCAGAAAAATGAAGAAGCAGGAGGCAGTAGTACAGTGACAAGGCCCCGAAGGGGTCAGTCAAGGAGAGGAAGGCAACGGAGGGACTTCCAACGGGACATCCTTCCCGGTTTGACATCATTGTCGCGCCATGAGGTAACTGAGGATATTCAGACATTCGGGGGGATGATGAGAGCCACGGGACATCACTGGGTTTCAGGACTGGCTAGAAGAAACGGGACCAGGAACGGGGGTGGTCGAGGCAGGAGACGAGCAGTGGTGGAAACTGTCACTGCTGCCGCTCCAAGTCCAGTTTGCAATCCTCCATTGATACAGCAGCTCAACAGCATTGAAGCTGGTTTGGAGGATAGAAGCCTAACGGGGTGGGGAAAGACGCCAAGACGCCCCCGACGACAAAGATGCCCTGCAGGTAATCCTCCTCCTGCTGTGGTGTTAACTTAATAATTGAGAGATAAAAAGAGTCCATTCCTTTATTGATCATAGAGAAAACACAAGACATGAGGGATCTTCTTTCACCACTTTTATGAGAGAGAGAGAGAGAGAGAGAGAGAGAGAGAGAGAGAGAGAGACTGCGTGGCGGTCTTGATAATTTGTCTTGTAAATGTCATTGCATCTCATCATAATTTGTCTTTGCTCATTTGTGTCTTTGAGTTTACCAACTTGTAGAAATAATCTTGCTTGATTTCATCATTGATATATACACGGCTTTGTTTCGAATACAAGTTTGTTCTTATATAGAAAGCAGCCTTTATTTTTTAAACTCCTCTCTCTCTCATCACTACTGGTTAATATCAAGACCATATTATTCTTCCGTCATTTGTTTTTTTCTTTTTAATTAATAATCCGTGTGTTTTTCATGTGTGGACTCTTTGGTGAGCCACATAAGCATCCAGTCGCTAGAAATTGGCCTTCGGGATACTATTGGTTTGTTTTTTTGAAACGTTTAAGATTATGCTTACGTCGAGACAATATTGTAAAAATTTGAAACGTTGGGACAATAAGTGATATTTATCCTTCTTAAATTTATCGCTCTCAGGGCCGATCTTAATTGGACCAATACAAATTTTCAAGAAGTAAAAAATTTAATTTTAAGACTAATTCTTTATACGAACTCGCAAAAGTTGAGTGCTAAAATTTGTAGCATTTACCCTTTGGCAGAGCTCCCAGTGGAGTTGAAGTGTTGTATTGTGAGCCTATCGGACAAGGTTTTTCCAATGCAATTTATTTATTTATTTTTTTGTATAGTTTGTAGATTATATTATCCGAAGTTCGTTATCGACTTAAAAGTTTTTAATTGTCGGAGAAAATGTAGTATTAATCACTGTCAAATATGTCTAGGCTATCCTCAGTTAATTAAGGGAAATGATTTTCGGTCATAATGACAAAGCTATAATACCTCTAGACCGGGTTTAATGAACCGGTTTTTGTGATTTTCGGTTGTCTTCAATTAATTAAATTCTATGGGTGACTAATTTATCACTAATCTATTTTTGGATGTAGATAATTTCATTTCAAATTTTTCCTACAATCAAGGAATCAATTAAGAGGATGATTATTATCTATTTTAAGATTAAATTATAAATGATTTAATTAAGGAATAAAATCAATTGATTATTTATTTATCTACATTACATTCGAATTCTGTGTATTAAAATTTTATTTCGCCTAAAATGCGAATTGATATATATGGCCGAAAATTATTATGATTGAACATAATTAGTGTTAACTATTATTGAATGTATATATTAAAATATTTTAAAAGATATCGAAATATTAATATACATAACAGAAATTAAAAAAATACATATTCCTTTTCATATCACTAATATATTATCTACTAAATTAATTTTAGTAATCTAATTCGAGCCTATAAAAATACTTAGCGTATCAATTCATTTAACTATATATACACACTAAGAATTTCAATACAGAGTCTTTGTTTATTTTGAGAGAATTAAATTAAATCTAAATTTAAATGGTAATATAAATCTAATTTAATTATAGAATAGATATGATTATAATTTTAAATTTTGAAATCAATTTTTCCACTAATTAAGCAAATACATATCCTAAAATAAATGGAGTAATTATGGGATAGTTATGAAATCAAATCTTCCCCTAATATTTTTCCTAAAATTGTGTGGGGATAAAGTTGTATAAACCTAACTATGGAAAAATCGAATATTTAATGTAAAATCCGAAAATAGGGTGATTTTACAAAAATATCCCCATTATGGCAAAGCCATTATGGCTATTTTATGACAACCCGTTAATTAATTTCTTCAAGAATTTGAAAATTAATACAGTATGTTTCTTGTTTGAAATAATTCACGGACACTTTATATTGACCACAAATTAGTGTTCATTCACCACAAATTGATACTCCCTCCGTTTTTTAATAAGTGTCATTTTTAGCTCATTTTTTTGTTTCTCAATAAGTGTCCTATTTCAAAATTCTAGAGAAAAATAATGTAAAACTTCCCATTATATCCTTGTCATTAATGCAGATTATCAACTTGTTTATATTTTCTATGGTATTAATTAAGGATAAAGAGAGTAAATTATCAATTTTCTTAATATGTGTGTTTTGAAGGAGTAGGACATTTATTAAAGAACGGAGGGAGTAACTTATTTGAAATAATAACAGCATGATTAAAGTAACTAAATGATATTTAATTGCATTCCATTTTAAACCAACATTCATTTTTATTTTTATTTTTATTTTTAAAAAGATGTAATTTAATTTGTACACTTTTTTTTATGAGATCAAATAAATATTTACGGAGTTTTAAAAAAGTAGAAATTAAGAAAGAGGAATAAATAAGAGTGATGCTATTCGGATATAAATGTCTGGACATAATCCAATCCATTTAGAAAAATGGAGCGCTTCGACCCGTTTTACTTATTTATTTAATTTTGTAGTTAAAAGAAAATATGTAGAGTTACCATTTTACCCTTTACCTGTTTTGGCTCTAAATTTATATGTTTTGGCTCCAAATTGACATGAGATTAATCATAACACGGACACGGACTATAGTATTTAATTTTAGTCACTTTGTTGCTGAAAAATTAAAATTGTCGTATGATGCTGAAAAACTCCAATGCAAAGTTGGTGAAAATTAAATTTTCCTACTAATGAGGTAATATTTTATTTTTCCTCAAAAAAATGAAAAAAAAAATAGGAGATTAAATCAAAATAATTATAAATTCGATTAATTACACCTAAACACACCAAGATTGCTCAATTAGTCGAGTTCATGAGATGAGAGAGAAATTATTCTATTGTTGACAGTTAGAATACTATAGTCCGTGTCATAGGGAATTATTCTCTTTTAATTATAAAATTAAATAAATAAGTAAAACGGGTCGAACCGCTCCATTTTTCTAAATGGGCTGGATTATGTCTGGACATTTATGTCCGAAAAGTATTATTGAATAAATAATTACTAGTAAACGAGTTGTTCATTCAATTCCAATTTTGCCCCCGCTGGAGAAACAAACGTTCATAACCGACAACATGGCGGGAGATGATGTGAAACAAATGCAAAAAGTAAATCAACAAAAAGTGACATGAAATTCAAGCAATCGCCATGAGATTATTATGTTCGTTACTAGCCAGAAAAATACCTTTTGTTCCACTTCCAAAATCTCACTTCAAATTCGCGTCTTTTACTTCTTCTTCAGCATCCCACAATCTAGAAATTGGATTGCTCCTTTCAATATCAGCAAACCCTTTCTACCGCCTCTTGAATCGCTGCAAAAGTCTCTCTTTGCTTCAACAGGCTCACGCCCTTTTGATTGTTAATGGAGAATCGGCTGACCCTCTATTGAAGAGTAAATTAGTCGGTCTGTATGGTTTATCTGGGCAGGTGACGACTGCGCGCCTGGTGTTCGACGAAATTCCTGACCCGGATATTGGTTCCTGTAAAGTGATGATAAGATGGTACTTTATGAATAATTTATACGAGGAGATTATTGGGTTTTATAAGTTTATGAAGAGGAGATTCTTTGTTCTTGATAATGTTGTGTTCTCGATTGTGTTGAAGGCGTGTAGTGAGCTGAGGGATTTTGGTGAAGGGAGGAAGCTGCATGGTTATATAGTTCAAATGGGGAATCCAGATAGCTTTGTGTTGACTGGGCTTGTTGATATGTATGCAAAGTGTGGAGATGTCGACACTGCTCATAAGGTTTTTGAGAGTATTTGTGACAGGAATGTGGTGTGTTGGACATCCATGATTGTGTGTTATGTGCAGAATAATTGCTTAAGAGAAGGGTTGCTATTATTTAACCGCATGAGGGATTGCTTGGTCGAAGGAAATGCTTACACTTTAGGGATTATAGTGACGGCATGTGCAAAATTAGGGGCGTTGCACCAAGGCAAGTGGGTGCATGGGAATGTGATAAAAAATGGAGTTTTGGTAACTTCCTACTTGTTTACTTCTCTTCTTGATATGTATGTGAAATGTGGGGACATCCGTGATGCTCGTATGATTTTTGATGAGGTTCACATTATTGATCTTTTTTCTTGGACATCAATGATTGTGGGATATGCCCAAAATGGATTTGCTGATGAAGCATTGCTTTTGTTTACCGACAAGAAATGGGAAAATGTTTGTCCTAATTCAGTTACCTTGGCAAGTGTTCTTTCAGCTTGTGCGCAGTCGGGCAATCTCATGTTGGGTTCCTCAGTTCACAGTTTAGGGATTAAACTAGGACAAGATGATTTTTATGTTATGAATGCTCTAGTGGATATGTATGCAAAGTGTCACACTATAAGGGATGCTGTTCTTCTGTTTGAGTCTATGATATATAAGGATGTCGTTTCTTGGAACTCAATCATTAACGGTTATTCTCACAATGGATACTTCTACGAAGCTCTGAAGTTGTACAATCACATGAGATCAAATTGCTTTAGGCCTGATCCAGTAACTGTAGTGGCAGTCCTATCTGCTTCTGCTAGCCTCGGAGACATCCAATTTGGCTCGTGTGTTCACGCCTACTCTATACGAGAAGGGTTCTTGGCATTTAACAGTGTCTATGTTGGCACTGCGCTTCTAAATTTGTACGCTAAATGTGGTGATGCAAACTCTGCTCGTGCTGTTTTTGATGAGATGGCAGAGAAGAACACAGTTACGTGGAGTGCCATGATTGGTGGTTATGGAAAGCAAGGCGACTCAAACAAGTGCCTTGAACTTTTCGACAACATGCTTAAGGAGAATGTGGAGCCAACGGATATAATATTCACGACGGTATTGTCTGCCTGTAGCCATACTGGGATGATTACAGAGGGCTGGAAATATTTTGATAAAATGTGTCATGTATATAAGTTTATTCCCTCCATGAGGCACTATGTATGCATGGTAGATTTATTAGCTCGATCTGGAAGCCTCGAGGAAGCATGGAAGTTCATTGAGGAAATGCCGGTACAGCCTGATTGTATGATTCTTGGATCTTTTCTTCATGGATGCAATATGCATTCTAGATTCGATCTTGGGGATTTGGCTGTAAGAAAGATGCTCGAACTTTATCCTAACGATGCAGGGCATTATATGCTCATGGCTAACTTAGATGCTTCTAGAGGGAAATGGGATGAGGCCAGTCAATATAGAGCTATGATGAAGGAAATGGGTTTGAGGAAGCAGGTTGGATTTACTCGAATCGACCAGAATTATCTGAGGGTCGCGTCGTTTGGCTGAATTATATATATGTTTTTTTACATCAGAAGAGAACATTGTGAGTGCACCAGTTTCTGCTCCAGTTCTTAATACTGATCTTTTCAATCTGTGTTGGTTGAGTATTTAAACGATTTTTGAAATCAAGAGCAGAAGATATGATAATTGGTTGGAGTTGATTTGTCCTGCAAGTTGAAGGAGAAGATTTTGCTTGAAAGCAGAATGACTTCAGTAGCCTCTCTCTCTCTCCCCCCTATAAATTTACTGGAAATTGTCCAACAGCAATTGAGATGTTGAGGTGATGATGTTCAAGAACATGAATAAAATAAACAATTTTGTATTGATTTCTTTTGCTTCTATCTTCTCAACTGCCAATCATTTTCATTTTCTTTAGGAAATCAAGTTTCATCATCCTAAATTAATTCATAAATACGATCATCTTGTATGTTTGTGACCCAAATTGAGTAATGACAGAAATAAAAAACAATTCATGTATGTTCTTTAATAGAGGATCATCAAATAAAACTAGAATAATAAAAAAATTCAGATCATCAACAGAGACCAAGTGATGGAAAATCATATAATTTCTATTGATTTGAAATAGGATCATAGGGCTACTATACTATGTACATAAATTCTATCAGTCAATTTTGGTGGTTTCTGCATATAAATCTACCATACAAATATCAAAATCCCTCAACAGAGGAGAGAGATCCGGTACAAGATCAACCAACACCCTCAATTTCTTCACCCTATCTGGTGGCATCATGTTTGTCGGGTGAGGTGTGCACAGCATAAGTTTAGATATAAGAGTTGAGGTTTTTACCTCGACTGAGAGCACCTCGTTCTATTATAGCAATATATCAGTCAAGATGAACGATGATGGTGACTTGAGACGAGCCATATGTAATGTTTATGGCTAAAACTGGGATCCCTTCCTTCCCAAACCAGACGAACACTTATTATGCAGGCGAACACACCTTCTCTAAGTTACGAATAAGGATCAATCTCAATCATACTATAGCCATGGACCTTTTTCACAGCTAGATTTCTCATTTTTGCTTTCACCATGTAACTCTCATTCCATCTACCCTCTTCTGCATATATGTTAGACAACAGTATATAATATCCTGAATCGTCTGAATCCATATTCAAAAGGTCTCTTTTAATGCTATCAAGAAAATCCATTCTTTGATGGATCCTACATCCATTCACCAACGCACCCCAAATGCTAGCACCTGCAGGGAAAGGCATCGAGTTAATAACCTCATACGCTCCATTCAGATCACCAGCTCGACTTAGCAGATCGACCAAAACTGCATAATGCTCAGAACTAGGCGTGATTCCAAAATCTCTAACCATTGAGTTAAAGTAAAACTTCCCTTTTTCGACACATCCAGCATGACTGCAGGCCGAGAGAATATTCATGAACGTAATATCATTCGGTCTCGTTCCTGATTCCACCATTCTATTAAACAGCAAAATGGAATCATCAACATAACCATGCATTGCAAAACCACCAATCATGGAACTCCAAGATACAATACTCCGCTCAGTCATGTTATCAAAAACTCGTCGAGCCATATGAAGGTCTCCACAACGAGCATACATGTTTACGAGAGCTGTATCAACATACATATCTTTCTCCACACCAAAAGTAATCAGCTTATGATGAATCCATTTTCCCTTATCAACGTAACCAAGACTTGAGCAAGCTTGAATAGCACTCAAAAAGGACACTTCATCCATGTCATGATACGTAGCATACATTTCATCGAAAAGACTAAGTGCCTCTTTAGAGTAACCATTTTGAGAAAAGCCACACATCATAGAGTTCCATGCCACAACACTTCCTTGTTGAGTGTCACTAAATATTCTGAAAGCCGAGTTTAGAAATCCACATTTGGAATACATGTCAATCAAGGCATTCTCAACAAACTCGTTCGGGAGGTAATTCTTGATGATCAGACAATGAATCTGACATCCCAATTCTGAAAGCTCGATCATTCCACATGCCGATAGAGCACTGGCCAAGGCATATGAATCTGGCAATAGTCCTTGAACCAACATCTCAACAAATAGTGATAGAGCCCCCTCTGCCTTTTGTTCCCTTGCACAACCCGATATCAGAATATTCCACGACACTAAATGCTCATCTTGAGTAGTATTGAAGACCTTACGAGCATATACTAATTCGCCACAGTTAGTATACAAATCAATTAGTGAAGACCTCAGAAAATCTGTATCAAGATCAAGATTATTCCTTATAACATATCCATGAACAGATTTCCCTTCTCTAAGCCATCCTAATCGAGCACAAGAACAAACAATGTTCATCAGTGTAACACGGTTACCTTCCACTCCCGACTCCACCATTTTGACAAACGTCCTTAATGCTTCTAAAGAATATCCATTTTGATTATAGCATGAAATCAGAGCCGTCCACTGGATAACACCTTGATAAAATCCACTGCAAAAGAACAACTTTTCCGCGCTAAACAAGTCCCCGAATTTTCCATACATTGCAACTAAAGAACTCATTAATGCTTCATGATCACTTCCAAGATTCCTTCTCACTACAAAACTATGACATGATTTTCCAAATCTCCTTAATCCCAACTCACCACAAGCCTCAGCTACACTGAGCATGATCACAGAATCAATTTCGACACCCTCTCTCACCATCTCCCTAAAAATCTCCAATCCCTCACTCGACTGTCCATTATGCACATAGTTAGACATAATCGAACTCCACGACACCACGTCCCTCATTGGCATTTCATCAAATATCTTCCTAGCACTATACAAACACCCCATTTCACCATACACACTCAACAATGAGGTCTCAACTACAGGATCAGACTCAAACCCCGATTTCACGATCCTTGCATGGACATTCTCCCCCATTCTCAGATCATTTATCGCCGAACAAGCCCTCAAAACCGAAGGAAAAATGAAGTGGTTCAGTTCCACCCAACTCTCCAGCATACGCTGATAGACATAAATGGCTTCTCGAAACAAACCGTTCCAGACATGACATTTGATCAGAACTCCCCACATAAACGAATCTGGGTTCGGAAAGGCGTCAAATATCAGTCTTGCAGGTTGCACCGAACCCATTTGTGAATATGCCTCAATGAGTTTGGTTGATGCGAGAACATCTTTCTGGAGCCCCTTCACGACCAGATGTGCGTGCAGTTGTGTAAGTGATCTTAAGTTCGTGCAAGCCTTGAAAAGGGGCATGTACAGCGTCATTCTTGATTAGAGTTGTTGTTTCATTGCGGCCATTGTTGGTGGAGAATCTTGAAATAGGGTGAACGACCAGTAAATTAGCCGGGGAGGAGATGGGATAATTTTTTGGTGACCGCTGGGAGCTCTTGTGGCTTCTGGGTATATTCGCTGCGGCGGAGCCCGGTGGCGCCGCTGATATAGCTAGGAAGTTGAATTCGGTTGGTATTCTATTCTTAGATTGCAAGATTATAATCGCGATAGCAGTTTAAAAGAAAGAGAAGCAATAACGATTTATACATGTTTTCAAGTATCTATTGTATTAAAGTACTCTCCATTCGTCTCACTCTCACTGAACTTGTCTTCTCATTTTTTGGGTTATCCACTGAACTTGTCTTGTGGAACTTACTACTTTCTAATTTTTTACCCTTCTCTCTAAAAATCCATGGCTGAGAGATGAACTAATACTAAGAAAAAGGTTCATTTACTTTATCTCAATGCTATTTTGCCTAACTTCTTCCCTTTTTTTCTTCACTATTAAGATGCATGTGCTTTGCATAAGCAAAACACATGCATATTTCTAGTCTTAACATATACAAACAAATTAATCAAATAAATTTAATTATTAATGAAATATTATATATTTTATAAATACAATATATTAATTTACACTATTACCGTTAAATTAATAATATAATAGGGGCATAATAGACAAATCAAAATTTGTAAAATAAGACTGCTTAGAAAAAAGTTCATTTACTTTATGTCAGTGGTATTTTCCTACATTAACCTTTTCTTTGTTCACCAGTAAGACGCACACGAGCATTACATTTGCATATTTCTAATTTTAACATATACAAACAAATTCAAAAATCAAGCAAATGGAATTATGTTATATATTTTATAAATATAATATATAAATTTACACTATTATTCTTAAATTAATAATATAATAAAGACATAATAGGCAAATCAAAATTTGTAAAATAAGACTTTATTTATATAAATAAAGATTTTAGACCAAAAGTACTCTAATTTACTAAAGATATAGAGACCTCGAGTCTCCAAAAGACCGTTATTGCTACATAAAACTGAGATATCATAAATTCTACTTTCTACTATAGAGACAGAAACTGTATCTCAAATTACGCAACATGCTATAGACATTTGTAAGTGTCTCCAAAAACAAGTTTAGCGAGATTTATCTTGAAAATAATCTAATAAACTACTTTCATGCTATAGCGACATAAACTACATTCTTTACCAGCAATTTTCCTGTCACAAGTAAAGATTTAGAGACAAATTAAATGTCTCTAAAAGTGCATTCATTGCTATATAACTAAATGCCATAAATTCTACTTTGCGACTATAGTGACACAAATCATCTCAGTACTTTTATAACAGACAAATGGTACTACTAAGTTACAAAGCTCATGACAAACTTCTCTACATAACGATCTCAGATAATATGAGAATCAAAGATATTGATAGCAGCGGAGCAACTCTCACATGCCAAATCAGGCAAGAGATGTTATTTATGATCAGTTCCTGCACAGCGCGAGATGCACTATGATCTTCCATCTTCGTCTCCCACAAAACCGCATCCGTCACCGTCGTCACCAACCATTTACGCATCCTTCCCGTTCTCCTCGTCCAGATCGAATGGGAGTTCATGCCGCGGCTGGCAGTATTTCTCGCGCAGCTGTTTGATCGGGATAAAATCTCCAGCACCATCCATTCCATAAAACAAGAAGGAAGCATAAGGATGTTCAAACTTATCCTGGGCGTGGCCAATCACGATCTACTTGTTAAGAGAAGAACAATAGCTAAGACAACCTTTGTACTATGATTAGTATATAATCTAACTAACCGTGTCTCGTTGATCAGGTGCAACTAGGTTCTCCTCAGCAACTGCAAGAGAATCGCATTTGCAAATCATTCAAGGAAAAGCAGAGAATACGATGGAGGAGCACGTGAGTGTGATGCAAAGTCAAGTAAAGAAGAGAAGGAGAAAAATTGGATCTTTAGGTAGATATGTTGACCGGTTTATCAACAGATGAAGAAGAGAAAATATGAGAGAAACATACTAACTCCCAGATACTACTAATGCTTACCATATGCAACTAAGAGGTTGGGGTCTTCTTGCATGTCAACCAACACCTGCAAAACAAGATGTTAAACGACATTGTTAGATTCCCAAATTCTACTCGAGTAAGGCTAAAGCCACGGATATCAAATAACATGATATGGAAATTTTGAACTGAATCACTTTGATGCAAGAATCATGCAACTGAATAGGAATACAAGAAAAGGAAATGAGCCCTTTACTCTGTAAGCTAGTTGGAATGAGAAGAATGTCAAAATTATGATCATATTAGCCCACCAAAGTCCAAGATTTTTTTTAATCTTTCGTTGGGGGGGAGGGGGAGGTGTATACCTGATAGAAGGGTTGATCAGGACCACGAGTCAACTTGTCAACATTTGCACCATCGATCCAGGACTTTGATTCACAGCACACAGGATCCATGCCACAAATAGCAGCGCGATATCCTACAATACCAAATTAAACTTTGGTAGGAGATCGTTGTGAGAAGTTGGCAGCTAACTTCAACATCAGTACTTGACATGCAGTAATATATTTATCTATTTGCAAGAGTATCATATTTGGATGGTGGTGAAGGGTTAATGTTCACTTGAAACCAGACCAATGTGGAATACATTCTTCCTGACCCGACTCACTTCATCACCTTTACTACATAATGCAGCCTCAGGATCCATGTGATATAGTTGAAACAAAGTTCATCTCGGCCCTAAATGACTTCAGAAAATGTGTCGAGAAAGACTGGATTTCTCTGAAACGACAAAATGATCGTAAATGTGTTTTGACTATTCATCTATGTATCAGAATTACCAACCCATATCTTATTGTTCATGAATGATTCGTGATAGTATATAAAAAGTTGGACTGCACCAAGCACAACTACTTAATTCTTATATGTTTAAAAAGGACACATAAATAGTGCAACATGAGGTAACAAATTACCAAATACTTTATGCTTTACTTTTTGGCCCAAACGGAAAGCATATTTTGCACTCTCATATGCTTGGGCTTTTACAGATGCAGCCAAAGACTTTGCTTCAAGTTTGGAAATTCCATCTCGTAACTCAGCAGCCCGACTGTAATCCTCATTCTCAATGGCATTCTGCAGGTCTGCACTGCGAGTAGAAGAATAACTATTAAGTTCCATACAAATTTTTTCTCAAGAAATGGACTGATCAGAATATCTGAGTCAGCTATAGTAGAAAAAATCTAAGAGAATCAGAGCCTCACCGTAGTCGCAATATGCTTATAGCCATATCTTGAGCTTCACTCTTGGACGCTGATCCTCTTCTACTTTCTCGGAGTTTAATAACCTCCGATTCAACCTTCAAATAAATACATTATCAATGATAGGTTTCACAATAAATTCCAAAAGCAATAATATCAAGCAAATATGATGAGTAGCACCAATCCCTCGGATTGTTATCAGAAAGAAAGAGAAACTAGTTGAGATAAAAATAAATAAAAATTGCACCAATTTAGGGGTAACAAAGGGGGAAAGAAAAAGATTCCAAAAGGATATAACAGCAGACTCTTCTCGAAATGAAACAACAACTTTAGACGATGATCAGAACTTAGGAAAATAATCTACTAATTCAGACCTCAGTCAACTTGTTCCTCAGTTGCTGCGCTACTTCGTACTGCTCCAAATTCAAAGCATACTGCAAAACAACCACAGATTTAAGCCCACTGACTTATGTTCGAGACATCCAACACTTGTCAACAAGATTAAAGCATCTCAAACCTGTACACGAGTGGCCAAATCCAGCTCGAAGAAAAACAACAGAATATCCTCATTGGCTTTTTCACTCTGCTCACAGCTCGCATCCAATTCTGACCCCTTATCATTTCCTCTAAATAGCCATCCAGCTTGAACCCTCAAACCACAACGTCGGGACATCTTAAATGGTCCAGCAAAGGAAGCCCCTCTTCCACCATAATCACAACGACACGACCTTGGAGCGCCAAGAACTAAGTACGCCTCCCTAACTTGGCTGGAACTTCTCCTCGACCAATCATTCGATCCACACAACACACTGCACCTAGAAGTCACCAATGTGTTTATCGAATTTTGCACCATTTTAGAGCAGAATAACCCTCCCAAACTTTTCAACAATTTTGATTATGGAAAAAGAACTGCCTCAGCTCACTAGTGTATTAAACCATCGAATTCCATCTGCGTGAAACCAATTTACAATTCGAGCAGTTAACCACAAAGTTTCACAAAATCAAGCAAAAGAATTCACATAGAAAACAACAAGTACTGCAACACAACGAGTTTCTTTATATACTAATTATTCGGCAATCTTTTCAAATATAGAGAGGCCAGCTAAAATTATCTCAATTCAAGGAAACAAAATCTCAGCCGACAATCATTTTCAACCGTCATCAACGGCATCTCAATCAGGAAACACTGGATAATGAATTAAATCAATCTCAGCCACCAATCAATTCTAACCCCATCAAATTAATTATTTCAAAATTCACAAATTTAAGCTACTGTTCACCCCCCCCCCCCCCCAAAAAGCAGAGGCATAATCAAGCGAAAATATAGAGGAAAAGCCACAACATACACCACAGCTAACATTGCTTCGAAAAAACATGCAAAAGAAGACATCATTTCCAGAATTGCAATGACTCAATGTGCATCAAATAAATCAATTATCCGCTCGCAAGAAACATTAATTGGTATTACTTGATGGTTCTATTTTCAAGGGCTGAAACTGGCACCTCGAGTGTGTGAAGAATGTGTTTTTTTGCTGTAGTTTGCAGCCCGCCCCTGCGATTCCTCTCTCTCTCTCTCTCTCTCTCTCTCTCTCTTTCTCTCTGTTTTTAATGGGATATTTAATTTAATTGGTCTTCTTGCAATTTTGCTAGCTACCACAAAATTCTCCCGCAATGAGATTAAAATATTTTTTCGGTGTATATTGACTTGGGAGAGTAAACATTTAATTATAAACTGAATTTTCTCTGGAAATTGTAATCGAGTATTCAATCAAATAATTTGTTACTACCTCATGATTTCATTATTAACTCATTTTTCGACGAGTTATTCTTAAAAAAAAAAACAATTCAAGGAGAATAATACATTAGTGACTTCAAAATTCAGTCAAACGACTCAAACTATGCATTTAAACCTATTTTCCAGATTCCACTAAAATACTAGTAACATGTTTTGACTCCAAAAAATTAAAGACCAAAATAATGAATCGGGTCGTTGATCCCCATACCCGGGAAATGAATTTAAATTTATGGAGCACTCGGCATGAAATTAGAGCTAAATAATTACAAAAGAATAAATATCTTCAATAATTTTAATTACAAATAAAAAGGAAAAGTTAAGTGGGAATTCAATCTGTACTACCCTACAGAATATGCATTAAAAAAGTTGGAGAGAGAGAGAGAGAGCATTGTATCATTGCAGGTGGAGCTGCTTTTATACATAACCTACGGTCGCTGATAAACATATTTAGTTCTTGGATCTACAATAACGCCTTTCTCTCCATTTACTTCAAGATCATGCCTGCATCACACATACCAGAAAATGATTACAGGCAGAAATCTCGAGACGAAGCACTTAAAACAGATATCGTTGCAGCGCCTCACAAATAACTCGTTAAACAGAGACACAGAAACTCACTGAAACACAAAATCTGGAATGCTTAATTGTTCACGCGGTACATATCTGAATAGCTGTAGAAGTCGATCAAGATAGTTCACCTTCTTCCACACCTACAAATCACAATGCAGATTGCATAAGCTCTAGAGAGAGAGAGAGGTAAAGGACATACTTTAGAAAGAGGGAGGTTAGGGGTATCACAGATGTAGTATACTACTTTTCAAGAATTAACATACCACATTATCTACAAAAAGCTGCATTGCAAATATCGCGGCTTTTAGTCCAAATGTCGGGTGGAGGACGTATATCGCCTGCATTATAGGAGCAGAAATCAGTTACTTAACATGTTGTGCAACGACAGCAGAATATCAAGAGGGAATTCTCTCATACGTGAAGATTACGTTGGTGCTTCCGCCCAAGTATTTGCTCTAATCTCTTCATCCAGCCTAGGTCCGGTTGCCTGTTCAATCAAATTTATTTTGTGAGTGTGTGGGTGGGGGGGGGGGGGGATTGAGTTCTCTCTCTTTACGAAAAGTAGTTTACACGGTGAAGAGAACAGTTTCTTCAAAATTACATACAAATGAGATCATATGGAATGCAGTACCGAATCTAAGAGATTGAGGAGAAACAAACACACTCACATCTGTAAGGATGCGGCTGAGTGGAAATAGACAATAGTATAAGGCTTCTGTATCACGGGCTCGAACTCCTGTGTAAAGAAGGAAGAAAAATAAAATTATCAACTTCAAGAACATAATTATAAGTTCGAAAAACTATTGAACAAAGGCTAGAAAAATAAAATTATCAACTTTTTCAAGAATTATAAGTTCGAAAAATTATTGAACAAAGGCTAGAAAAATAAAATTATCAACTTCAAGAACATAATTATAAGTTCGAAAAACTATTGAACAAAGGCTATGAGACGTGTTGCATAACATATAGTCAGAGATAATATAAGAAATGTTCACCTTTATAACGTACAAGACAAACCGTTCTAGATCAAGACACCTTAACAGAAAATGTGCTCCAACGACGACCATCACTGGACGACCTTCATTATCAACTCCACCTCGGTAACTAAATATATACAAGATATATACATTATAAACCTTGATGTCAACAGTTTTTCATTTTGCCATTATATTTATATGTAACTGGAGCTATAAAGAAACAGATATGATATATATTTATGTTTTCGGACCGATCATTTCGTAAACACGGGTCAAAAATTAAATAGCCCCTATAAAATGAATCATCAAGAATTCACCTCGTAAAAATCACCTAATAGACCAACAACTTTAAGAGACCAGAAGACGAGATTAGATTCAGATTAGTAGTACGAAGACAGAGAGATATCATAAAAATCAGCAGAAACAGAAGCTTGCCATTTCTTACACTATTCTCATTTCTGCAATCTCAGAAAGATTGAGTGAATTTGCTTTAGCTAGATATCTGGAATGAAGGGAATATTCTTCAGCAGCAGACAAAGGAGAACCCCTAAGTTCACCATATCCGAGCATTTTGGAAAAATCCCAACCATTTCGTGCCTCTGCAGCTTTTTCCCACTGCTCCATGCGTCTCTGGTCTGGATCTTTGATCAAGGACATAAAAGCAGGATCCAAATATGAAGTCAAGTAAGACGAGTTCCTGCTTCAAAAGCAAATCATAAGGTTCATCCAAGAACGTAGACTAGAAGCAAAACATTTTTAGCAGAGCATGAAATGGGTTCTTGAACATGCAGATAAACAATTAGTAAGATGTATGCATCACTAACTTTCGTGCCACCAAAATATCACTGACTGGAAGGTCGTTGGAGATTTCAGGAATTCTTGGCCCCGTCTTCTTCTTCACATTAGGCAAAGGTTGAATTCTTATTCTGCGTTCATCAATTACTGTCTCACCATTTTCATCTCCAACATCTGCAGGAAGTTTTGAAATAGCTAATATCTCCTCTTTCTTCTCCCGTGGAAAGTAAAGCAGGAGCAATCTAGAATACGAGCAACATAATAATGTCAAACTTCAAGAATCTACTATTTCAGATATTTTATTATTTAAAAATTTAAGTGTATATATATTCATTACTTGATCCAAACATTTGACAGTTTCACCTCTTATAGATCTCTGTGTCAGATGATGTCGTACAAAATATAACTGCATTTATGTTATCCTTTTGTTTCTCGAGAAATCGCCTGACAGTTCCTAACAGAAAATGCAAAATTTTGAATGTACTTAGAATACATCAAAAAATATTAACAGAACATAATATACTTTGTATAAGTGTATATCTCACTTATTGCAACATGAGCAGCAGGTTCTCGTGGATAATTTTTGGCTTCTGTATATATACAGCCCATAGCAATGCTGCATGGACATCATAAAACAACCTTAATTCATAACTTATGTATAATCCATGACATCGAGAGAATGGAAACTTATTCCGTGTTTGCTAGAGGACAACCTCTGCAACCCGTTGTCAATGAGAAGTTCCAGACAAGACCTATAGCAATGACTTAAAGCATTCTCTGCGGCAGTATGATATTTTACAGCATACTTAGGTCCAACAGTATGTATGACCCTCCTGCAAATTAGAATAAAATCTATTCTTGAGTAAGAAGTTAGCCATTTATGTAGGCAAAAATAATCAAAAAGAAATAGCTAGTTTACATTTGCTACTAAAAATCGAAAATAAATAGCTTATATATAACTTTAAGCCATTTCATGCACTTCATATCCGGGAGTCGTAACTTTTTGGGTCTCGCCAATCCAATTATGCTATACACACTCTGCTATGCATGGTATAGATAGCAATGCAATGATAGTATCTTTCATATCTTATTCTTATCTTCTATGAAATTGGAAAATTCCTCTTAATTGTTCAGGAGTTCGATTCCTGATTGACAGAAAATAAAGATGAGGGAGCCTATCAGACTTCCAGGATATACGATTGGAACTAATGACAGCCACTACACAGTTCGACTAATCAGTTAAGTTTTCTAATAAAAAAAGTTGAGATTATTACCTCGCAGGAAGGTCATATGCATTAGTAATTTTTGCCATCCCTGTTCGACAACCACCCTGTATTAATCAGCACACATCACACAATCAATTAAAGTCTTTTTCTTATTCCATTCATACTACAAAACTTTAGATTTAACTTTTGTAGCAATGCTTCGAAACTGAAATTTGTTGATGCACTACCGAAATCTCAATATGTAATGCAGCATACCAGAGTTGCACATTCTTCTGCAAGGGCAGGTCCGGCCGCAGCATGCAAACCAGTACTGCTCTGGGCTTCATCTAAGTTCTGTCAAACCAAACAGACACGTGTACTATTATCAAGACATGCAATGATCTCAAAAGCAGCTAATGATCTAAATTGCCACAACATGTCTTATTGCTGAAGATAACTATAACTCACTGCATTGCTACGAGCCAACAACTATTACCTCATTTGTTGAATTCACTACGGCATCCACCTCAAGATTCCATGGGTTCCCCCTCCAAAGATATATCTTGGAGTTAATTTCAAGATTCACGGGAAACCTAGAATGCATGCCCATTCCACTATTCTCACCCTCATCTGCAGATGCCAACGGGTCAAGAAAGTACGAATCTGACAAGGCAGGATCTTCATTCTCATTCAAGTCTCTACACTCCAAACTACTCCATCGTGGAATTTGATCTAGTGTCACCACAGAATCTCCACTTTCGGATGCCAACCCGCCTCGATTTGTGTTGGCAGCCCCAGCAGCAGCATACATACTTACCACCCAAGATCAAAATATCTCTTCCTTTGATCCAACATCAAATATACAACCAATCCACTTGAATATGTAAAAACATCAATCTCAAAAATGCCAACAAGATATTCCACAACAAAATTGAAACCCTGGCCAAACACAAACATAAATTTAAAGGAAAAATTATAAGTCCCAATTTATGTCAAAATTAAATTACCCACAGAAGAATGCATTCTCAAACCCACAAAAAAAAGTTTAAAAAATAAATAAAATGTTCAGAAAAAACTGGGTCTCTAATAGGTAAATCACTAGCTTTTGGAAGCTTATGGATAATCTCGGCCAGCCAGAGGACACATTATCTCGTTAAAATTCATAACTCCCAAATTTGCACATCAAATTATATAGGGAAAAAAAGGGGCGCGAATTATGAAAATAGCGATATCTAACAAAAAAAAAATCTAATTTCAGATATAACAAGACTTTTAATCAAATCAAAACCAATTAAAATTGCGGCAATTTCACCATGATTTCTGCATGCAGACGCCTCAAAGTATTAGAAATGCCAAATACCTGGGAATTGGAATTCGGGAAGCAGCTAAAGAATTTTAGAGAGGGAAAGATAAAATTCCAATGGGAGGAGAAAACGATAAGCTGAAGGTTGGCGCATAATCGATTATGAGGTGGAGATCCCACTTTTTTTAAAAATAAAAAATACATAATTTATTCAATGTTTTCTTTAATGAACTAGTATATAATTTTTTTTAAATGCATAAATCGAGATTAACTAAATTCATTCGAAACAAATAAAGCATGTGACTATCTCCTATTGATTTTTTTTTTTTAATCTCCTGAGTGTGAGCTCGATATTAAAAGATATCTATCTATCTATTACTAATACGAAAATAAAGTTGTCCTCCACGGTGCTCCGTTCAGATTTTCCTTTATTCTGGTAATTTGTCTAATTTTAAATCATATATATTCTAATTTTTATTTTTATTAATTTCACTCGAAAGAACTTTTGTTTATCAATATATAGAATTTATTATATTATTATTATTATTAATTATTTTTATTTATTTATTTATTATTTTTTTTTTTTGAGGGAAAATTATTTTTATTTTTTTATTTTATCACTAAGACAAAAGCCGTTACTTTTCATCAACTCCCTTCAGTCTTCTTATCGCTTCTCCTCCTCACCATAAACCAAAATGGTTCTCTCTCTGCTCAATGCTTCTTCTCTCACTAACCCATCTCCGACAACCTTAATCTCTTCGAACAGATTCGGCATCCCTTCTCGTTCTTATCAAGGAACGTGTTTTCCGATTGTTTCGTGCTGCAGAAAACCGGAGCATTCGAAATCCATAAATTTTGGCCAATGTTCGTCCCCGCCTGCCCTTGAACAGATTGTGCTTCAGAAATCTGCGTTTCTTGTAGCTGCGTCTCTCTCTGTCGTTTTATGGTCTAATCCAGGTGATTTTTCCTGCTTTTATTGGCTTATTTCTGCTTTTTATTACATGGGTCTTTTTATACTTGCATTTTTCAGATATGGTTTGGTGTATCTTTGTGTTGGCAGGTGTTGTTTGAATTGTTTTTTGGTTTGAAGTGAGATTTCTTTTGAGTTTAAGAAAATGTATGCAATTTTGTAGCTTATATTTTTGTAGTTGAGAGTTAGAATATGATTAAAGTTGATATCTTTGTACTAAATCCTGATTATTGTGAGACTGCAATTACGTGGGAGCAAGAGTTATTAGGTATAAATTTGTCTGAGCAAAAGCCCTCATATGAATATAGGAAGTTTGTTTCAACATTTGGAAGCTTGTAACTTGGATTGAATGTTGATATAGTTAAGTTTCTCATTCAAATTTTAATGTTTTTTGGTAATGATTCTCCCAATTCTGTAAAGCCACAAGTATGCAAGGTGGATTTTATTCACTCAAATTATGCTACAAAAATATTCATTCAAGTGGCAATTTTAAAGGGATCATTGAAATCCAAGTTTTTGATCTGGATATTTGAGTTACATATAAAACAATTGGAAATTGTGGCAAAGTAGTGTTAATGAATTGAATCATGCTCTGTTACATGATGGACTAATTTGTTCATTATTAGATGGAATTGTGTGATTAGGAAATGAGCCATGTCGGACAGAATAAATCATTTGAATTCGATTTAGTAAGTCCAGATTAGGATGGAGATTCACATAGTTTCAATTATCTAGAAAGTGTGTGTAGTGAAATTTATGTTGCTCTCTAAATCCTAATATTGACTTAGTTTCTAATCTTGTCATTGTAATATTATGTAGTCGTTGTTAGTTTTGTTTCATTATTGTAATAATTTAGCCGCGTCTTTTATCCTTTTCAGTTTTCACTTATGTGTTCTTGTAATCATCTGGACATAGGAGCCAGCAGTAATTAAAAGTATCTAGCTTGCAGCTCATGCTGGATTTCTTTCGGGCTCCACCGGGCTAGAATCAGTTCCCGGTCCTCAGTTGCCTCAGATGGATTTCCTCACTCGTTTTAATGGTATGTTGTCTCTCCACTGATCACTACTATACAAACCAATTCTTCATCAAAAAAGTTCTGTTGAAGTGATGTAAAATCATGGCTATTTCAGATGAAAATCAGAAAAAATATTCAGAGAATGATGCAAGATTCAAAGAGTCTCCTATCCTCAAGAAGCTGCTCGAGCAGACAAAGTTGAACAGGGAGAAGTAAGTTCTCTCTACCTGCTTCTCTCTCTAAAGCTTCATGAAACAATTGGTACAGAAAAGGTATTAAGGTTGATGCTCTTCAAACTAATTGTACATTCCAATTTGCAGAAACAAACAACAAATTCTCGACAAATACTGCATCCGAGGAGCTGAGTGGGGAGTTGGAGATTGCTCGGCTGATGCCATGTCACCGGAGGACAGAGAGAAATTTATTGCAATGCTGAAGCAGAAGGCTGGCATGGAATGAGAGGTGCAGTCCTAATTTGGTTCTTGCATTAGGTATAGCATCTAGTAATCTCTTTGCTCTGCACAAAACGCTAAAACTTGATTCATGCTTTGAATAACTGCATCCAATTGTCATCTTCATTGATCACAGATACGGAGCTCTCACTCGGATCTTTGAAGAAAGCGCGTATGTTTTCAACCAAGTTTACGAGCATCTACGTACGTTGATCTATGTGTGATCTTTGGAGGGAGAAAGTTCAGAAAAGACATGCTCTTGAGGCACATTGCTATGCAGCATTATGCAAAGGGGTGATTTACTGTGAACATTTTGGCATATGAACTTTAAAGCTTTGGCACTGTACAACCTAAGCCTAACAAACCTGTACGGGGGACCGCACCATACATTTGGTGTGATCCACCTGTTTTTACTTTTAATTAATTAATCTTTAATTAATTCTAATTTAGGCTTAATAAATCATAATTGAGATTAATAAAATTTAATTAGAGCTTAATAAATTCTGATTGTGAGTAATAAACATAATTAGAATTAATTAATTCTAATTATTTCATAATCCTCCTGAATTACGCCTTAATTATGGCCAACCTCACTGTGCGGTTGGTCATACTCAAGTTTTTTCCTTTAGCAATTTACACTATTACCGAGCAATATTTTTTTAATTTATTTACAGCATAAAAGTACCACTAGTCATTCAAGTGGGAAAAATGATGTTAATACACCTTTGTTCAATAGCAAGAAAATGTATCAAAATTAGCATTTGTGATTCTCCATTCCACTTTTCTGGTGTCTCACTCTCAATTTTTTTTTCTTCCTTAACATTCTTTTTCTTCAATTTTAAATTTTTGTGTTTTAATTTAATTTTATAGTTGTTAATTAGGGTCACTTATACCCAAGCAGGGTATTAAAATATTTATTTAGTATTTAATTTCAAAATTTTAATTTTTTTTGTGGTATTCAAAATTTTAAATTAATAATTGATGTTGGTTGATTTTCCATGATTAAGGTATACAAATATTAAATTTATATACCTTAGTTGTAATAAATATTAAATTATTGATAATTTTATTATAATAAATATTATAAATTTATAAAGTTTAATAGTGGGACACGAACCACAATAAATATACCATTTTCCGATCAAGTCGCATATATGTGGATCCGATGGGGGCTACGTTTAGAATTACCCTTAATCTATTTCCTCTCGATCCGATGTCTCGGCCCAAATGGAGATGGCCCATCCTGTATTAGATTTAAAATACATTTATTCAATTAAAATATTTATATAGGTAGAGCCTATAATATTTGGTTTTTCAAATGTATTTTACTTTACTTGTGTACTTTGTAGACTACTGTATAGTGCACACTGAAATAAGCTGTTGCAGATTCTCACCACGTCAAAATGCAAATACCATAAATAAAAAATAATATGTTTCCAAAATATCTTAGCTATGCATCTACATAATAGAGAATTGAATATAATAAAGTTTAATATTGGCATAGACTGAATGACCTCCGTAACGCAAGTTATCTTTGCCGACAGTAATAAAGATGAATCTATAAATATTAGAGTGATGCTATTCTGTCCGGACATAATTCAACCCATTTAGAAAAATGGAGCGGTTCGACTCGTTTTACTTATTTAATTAATTTTGTAGTTAAAAGAAAATATGCAGAGTTACCATTTTACCCTTTACCTGTTTTGGCTCTAAATTTATATGTTTTGGCTCCAAATTAACATGAGATTAATCATAACACGGACACGGACTATAGTATTTAATTTTAGTCACTTTGTTGCTGAAAAATTAAAATTGCCGTATGAGGTTGAAAAACTCCAAGGCAAAGTTGCTGAAAATTAAATTTTCCTACTAATGAGGTAATATTTAATTTTTCCTCAAAAAAAATGAAAAAAATAGGAAATTAAATCAAAATAATTATAAATTCGATTGATTACACCTAAACACACCAAGATTGCTCAATTAGTCGATTTCATGAGATGAGAGAGAAATTATTCTATTGTTGACAGTTAGAATACTATAGTCCGTGTCATAGGGAAATATTTTCTTTTAATTACAAAATTAAATAAATAAGTAAAACGGGTCGAACCGCTTCATTTTTTTAAATGGGCTAGATTATGTCCGAAAAGTATTATTGTAAATATTACTCGTAATTAAGTTCCGGTGGGACCCCTCCCCTCTCCCTTTTGACGGTAGATTATTTATTACCAAATTTCACGTTGGTTTACCAGAAATCTCCATACTCACCGACATGAAATCCCCGACCCCACAACTTTATCCCAAACACGGGCTTTGTGATTTGCCACGATCTTAAAAACAAACATTTTGCAGAAAAGTATCGGATTCCAAACTGGCAAAAACTCTTGTACATCATGATGTATCATATATCCGGTTCAATCTGATCCGCGATTCGACCCGCCGACCCGCCCGTTCAACGTTGACGGATGGTCGACGTTGACCGCGTTGACTTTTTATTTTATTGTTATTATTTTTATTTTTTTTAAATTTTTTTCCAAGAGTCGAGCGAGGGGAGCCGAAGGCCTCGGAGCGAGCTAAAAAATATTAATGTTGCCACAATCATTATCTATAAATTAAAAATTGGTGCCAAATGCAGAGAGAGAATAAAAAGTTAACGGTCAACGCTGACCGGTCAGGGCGGGTCGGGTCGGGTCACGGGTCGAGTTGAACCGGATGTGTGCAACTCTTCCAAACTCGAATGGGTTAAATTCGAGTTTATACCATATCCATATGACATTGCCAAATAACTCATTAATAAAAAAAAGATAATACCTCAAAATTACTACCCTCACGTATAGATTTTCTTAAAAAAAATCCACTTTACTGTTCGTTCAATTCTCGACTGTTGAGAGCTAAACCAGCAGCTCATTGAATTATGAATATCAATCACACAAATCCAACCTTATTTACTACACTCATATGCAAGAAATTGAATTGCAGATAGATTTGAATTAATGGTACAATGAAAATATAACAAATTGCAAATTAATATAATGTATAGTTCTATCTAAAAAATATAATGTATAATCCAATCTTTTAAATCAATAAATCATAGGAGTACTGTATTACTTAATTAATAAGCCCTTAATTAAAAAGAAGGTTCCATTTGTACTATTCGGAAAAAAAATATAGTTCAATTTAAGAATATTTAATACTTTTATTTTTGTCTTTTCTTGAAATCATGGTCTCTCCAAATCCAAAAACTGATCGGCTTGGGTCCCAAACATTATCTTGTAAAATAACTGCGAACTTAAGCATGAAATACATGAGAATCTCTATAAATTAATATTGTTGGGACTGTGAAATTTTATTATGTCACAGAGATATTAATTAATCGATAAATTAATAATTTATTAATAAAAAGTAGTATTTCATCACATTCAATGAATTTAAATTAGTTACCGAATAATTATACTT
This sequence comes from Agastache rugosa, assembly GCA_031470985.1. Classification (NCBI taxonomy): domain Eukaryota; kingdom Viridiplantae; phylum Streptophyta; class Magnoliopsida; order Lamiales; family Lamiaceae; genus Agastache; species Agastache rugosa. The sequence continues at coordinate 71,547,135 of CM062601.1, read as the reverse complement.
CATAACTTGAATTTTAATATACATAGAAACATGAATGAATATTAAATATTAAGATCTTGAATCTAGCTATCCAATGTATTAGAACTAGATATGTATGTCCAATGTAGCATATTGATATTGTCAAAAAAAATGTTGCATATTGATAAACAGACCATTATATATACAAAACTAAAAGGTTTTAAATTCATACCTAATAATACAATAACTTATAATTTAAAAGGCGTTGAAAAAACAACTATGACAAATCAAATACACGAGGTATTATATGTTTATAAACAAGATCACAGTCATGCACCCAAAATGAATTGCAAGTACTGGCATGATCAATATTTTTATTTGAAAGTTAGTAAACGAACACTTTATACAAACGCATTCAAAATGTCATTTGAGCATCTTACTAAGTTATCATACTTATCTTTGTAATTTTAGAAGATTATTAATTTATGATGTTGATGGGACCATAGACTTATACAAGGATATTCTGAAAAATTATTATCTTATTAATTTATCGAAATTATTAATTTACACTTGGGGCCCAACTCAGAATTGAAGAAAATTATTATCTTAGATATTATTAATATATCAAGTATTAATCAACCCTTAAATGGAAAAAAAATAAATTAAATTTCATTAATGGACTTTTAATCAAATCAGAATATAATCTTTACCTGTCATTTTAATGGAGCAAGTCTAGTGCACAAGTTTTCTTGCTACTCAGTTAATAAACCCACCGACCATACTGTGCAAGAATAAACAACCAAACCCTGTTTGCCACGTCGATACTTTTTCCAACACGGAAACAACACCACTTTTATATTCGATCTTACAAAAATTTAGTCAAATATTATATAGTATCGTTGTAAAATATCTTCTACTCTGTTTGTAGATGATCTGTACCTGCTAAGAAAATTTAAAAATCTCAAATTTTATAAGAAGATTCTTAATTATTCTATTTACATATAAAAACTTATGATTCTCGATAATTTATTTAAATAATATTTTTGTAGATTTTTAAAGCTCATTGACACGTGCCGAACATCCGTAAATGTAACAAGAAATTTGTAAATAATAGAGGACCTACTTGTACAAATATGAATATTAATTTTTTTTTTTTTGAAAGGCGTAATATATGAAGTTGATCATATACAATCATTTCCTAGTATATGAACTAGAAATCCATATGAATTATTGATATTTGTATGTCTACAATTCTACTCGTTGTCATAAGAAAAAAAAAACTCAATTTTAATATACTACAAAGTAAAAACATTAACATACAAGAAACATTTGCATATATCATAAAAAAATTATTGTATATATAAAGGAAACATGCATCTACTTTCTGCACTAACAGTAAGATTGGTTTCTACCATATTCCATCCCTGATCCCTATATATATTTATATTATTTATGAAATGATGAATAAAAAAATATCGCTCTATTTAACAATCTCTACCGATCCTCCTATTTTCATCTCACACACTACATTATCTTCCACATACAAAAATTTCACTCTCCCTTGTTTTCTCTCTCATCTCAACTCTTTTTTCTTAATTATATTCCAAGATGGATTTCTTGTCAAACTTAACGAAAGGAGGTGGCGATTCGAAGAAGAATGAGCCCGCCGCTGCCGAGGATAAATCCGCAGCCGCCGGTCTTATGACGAGCGCCAGGGGAGTGGCGGCCGCGGCTCAAGTCCAGGTCACCAGCGCGCCGGGCAAAGCCGCCGGCGCCGCCGCCGACCTCCTCGCAGCCGGCTCGGACTACGCCAAGCTAGACGAGACCAAAGGATTCGGAAAGTGCGTTGATCAGACGGAGGTCTATCTCCGCGACTACAGTACGACGCAGGCCACCCCCACCTCCGGCCAGGCAAAACCCGCCGCCGCCGGAACTGAAAACCCTTCAGCCGGAGGAGCAGGGGAGTATGTCAAAAAGACGCAGGAGTTCTTTAACAAGCCGTCGGAAGGCACCACCACCACCAACGCCGCCGCCGGAACTGAAAACCCTTCAGGCGAAGGAGCAGGGGAGTATGTTAAGAAGGCGCATGAGTTCTTTAACAAGCCGTCGGAAGACACCACCACCGCCGCCGGAACTGAAAACCCTTCAGGCGGAGGAGCAGGGGAGCATGTTAAGAAGGCGCATGAGATCTTTAACAAGCTGTCGGAAGGCACCACCACCACCACCACCGCCGCCGGAACTGAAAACCCTTCAGGCGGAGGAGCAGGGGAGTATGTTAAGAAGGCGCGTGAGTTCTTTAACAAGCCGTCGGAAGGCGGCGCAGCTGCCGGCGAGGAGAAGAAAGAGTCGGAAGGTTTGATCAAGACTGCCGACGGTTTCATAAGCAAATAAGCTGCATGGAAATTATTACTACTTTTTACTCTTTTTTTTTTCCTTCCAAGTTCTTTGCTTGTTCTAGTGTTGTTACTGTCATGTTTCATGAAGTTGAAATAACGGATTAGGTTGATTGTTATCTGGTTAATTTGCGTATTTATTCCGTCACTTATTCTAAATTTATCTTTTAGCAAACATGCTATGTTAAAATTGATCATGGGTTGGTTAGATTAACAGACCAAAAGTGTGGTTGGAAATTTGGAATGACAATTATTTTTAATCTAACTAGAAGTCAAATATCTTACGTAAGATGTAAGTAGAGACTTAAAAACACTAAGGTGTAGTGCTCAAACACCTTGGATGTGCGATACTTGTAAAGTGTCGCACATCCAAAGTGTTTGTGCATTATACCTTGGTGTCCCTAAGTCTCTACTTTAATATGTAGACTTTCTAACTCGGCCGAAATTGAAATTTTTTGGTTAAATACATAAATTTCTAGTCCAAAAAAATTCCTGACCGAGTGATTCGAATCATAACTGAATGGATTGATGCGATTGACATCTATATTAGGCAATTAATAAATATATCTTTAAATAAACTTTAAAATTTATGTAAAACTATTAGCAACCGTGATTTATAAGTGCACTTTGAGTAACTCGACCTGAAGGCCCGTGAGTTCATAACTTCAGTTACGAGACATACCCACCGACTAAACCATCCCAACAAGTTTAATTGTCTTTAGGCTCAAGCTAGATAAAGTTTAATATTTTTTTCTTGTAAATGTTTATATATTCTACACATAATTAAAATTTGGTATGGAAGAAAACAATAAATAAAGGACTATCTGGGCCAAGAATCACTAGGAATCAAAGCCCAAATGAATAATTTGCAAGTTCTAATTCAATACGGGCTTCCCAAGCCCAAATAAATTCCTAAACGGGCCATCGCTTTATCAATGACTCAATTGTCATCTGATCGGTACAGCACCGTTACACCTGGCTAATGGAAAGTATTTTGCACAATTTCTAATTTTCGAGAATATGACAAGTTTCTCTCTCATCTGATTTTTTTTTTCTACAATGCAATACTCAGAGGCATCGTTTGTGACGTGATTGATCAAATATGATCCCACATGATATGATATGATAGGTTATAATTGCATTATTTGGATTATTTTAATTTATTGTTTTGATTGATTGATTATAATTAGGATTATAGTATATTTGAATGGATTGTATGATTGATTAATCACTATAAATTTGGAAAGATAAATTATCACTTAATTAATGGATATTATCACGTGCCGAGTTATCCATCACGGACCAAATTATTCAAACTATACCTTTAATTTGAATTATTATATCAATGTAATCTTATCAATCAAACCAAAACAATGCCATAGAAAATGACAAATTTTATAAAGTTCCACGTCTCCATGCATCAACTTTTCTAAACGAAGGTAATTTTTTTTCTCCTTTTCTTTTTAATTACGGTATTATAATTATGGAACATCAATAAAAAAATAATGAGGTATTTGTCGAGCTTATATGGATTGTTTAGAGAAATTATTATCTCCTTTAAAATATTTGATAAAAATTTAGAACTTTTGTTGATTCTAATTTAAAAATGAGTTTCCATTTCAACTAAATCTTTTTCTCGATGGAAAAAAAATTGTTGGATCCAACCATATATAGGATATTTTTCATGAAATCACGATCATATTTGTATAAATGTGGACGCAAGCATGAAATACTCTCGACCCTAAAACCACAAATTTCAAAAAAATCTTAAATTTCATTGATGGGCTTTAAATAAAAATAAAATACTATAAACTTTCAAACTCATTAAATTGGACCACGTGGTTTTCTTGCAACTTGATATCGCTTTTGGCTTCTCAATCAATTAAGCCAACGGCCCGGCCCTACTTTAAAGTTCAATCAGTGTCGATAATCCCTGTTTGCCACGATACGTTTTCAACACTGAAACAACACTACTTCGACAAGTGGTCGTTTTTCTTTATCCGATTTCCTCTGTTCCACGATAAATGACCACGTTTTTTTATTGGACTGTTCCATATACGTGGTCACTTTCTCAATATTGAAACTTTTATTTCTCACGAAAAGATGTGGGTTCCATATAAGTGGTCATGTTTATCATTTTCTATCTTTTTATCCTTTAAACACTCTTCACCTAGTACTCGTGCCCAAAAAAAGTTACCACTTATAGTAGGACGGAGGGAGTATTTAAATTTTTTACTCCATCTGCCCACAACCTATTTGCTTGTTATTGACTGACACGAGTTTTAATGATTTGATTAACTAAGTTGGTTGATGTGTTGTAAGTAGAATAAGGATCCTACTTTTGATGTGTTGTGTGGGTTGAAAATAAGTAGGTTGTGTGGGATATATTATTAAAAATGAAACAAGCAAATAGATCGTGAACGGACCAAAAAGGATATTCATGCAATAAGCCGTGGTCGGAGGGACTAATATTCTCCTACTATTATTTATAAAAAAATATCATTTTATATTCCAACATTAATTAAACATTTTCACAATTGTAATTTAAATACCAAAACTTACAATCATACTCTAACATATAGTACTCCAAGTATGGTTAATTTGTTATTTTTGGAACGTCCCCATAAGTATCGTTTGCCATTTTAGAATATAAATATTTTAAATCTCACAATAAATCAATTAAGTGGATCTCTAACTCCACTCAAAATACATCTACCCAGCACTTTCTTAAAACTCGTGCCGCCCTTCCCACAACATACTTTTGGGGGACAAATGAAGTACAATTTATTTTTAAATCTACCGAATGATTCAATTTGTGGTAGCCGAGTGCCTCAACACATCAAAAATCAACGTGAAAAATAATGAAGGGTTTGCCGAATTTTATTTTCAACGTGTTGAGTCAGCAATTGATCAAGAAATGTTGTGATAGATTTGGAAAATATTGTATATGCAAGGGTATGATAGTAATAGTTCATACTAATTATGAAAAATTATTGTTTGGTTTAAAATAATTTTTTTTATACTCCATATGTTCAAAAAAAATAATACTCCCTCCGTCCCACCATAAGTGGCTACATTCTTTTCGGTACGGGAATTAAGGAGAAAGTGTTTAAAGGTAAAAAGATAGAAAGTGGTGGGGCCCATAACTTTTTGTGAGAGGGGTATATTTTCTTATAAGGAAAGTGACCACTTATCCCGGGACAATCCAAAAAGGAAATGTGGCCACTTATCACGGGACGGGGGAGTACATTTTTTGCATGGTTTTGAGAAATGTTTGATAGATGTTTGTTGAGTGGAGAAAGGGATGTAATTGTGAGGTATAAGATATAAGAAAGTGGTGGAGTGATATTACTATATACAAAGCTAGAAGTGCTACATTTTTTTGTGTATGGACGAAAGTGAAATTAATGCTACACTTTTTCGTATAGAGAGAGAGTATTATTTATGAAATGTAAGAAAAATCCCGCTCTATTTAAACTCTACCAATCTCCCTATTTCTCCTCACACAGTCACAATACATTACTTCATCTTCCACACGAATTCTACTTTCCCATATTTTTCCTTCTCATTTCAACTTTTTTCCACTATGGATTTCTTGTCAAGCTTAGCAAAAGGCGGCGATTCCAAGAAACCGGCCGGCGAGGAGAAATCCTCCACCACCGATCTCTTCACCAGCGCCAAGGTGGTGGCGGAAGCAGCACAAGCCCAGTACAGCAACCAGCCGGAGAAGTACGACAAGGACAAGGCCGCCAGCGCCGCCGCAGACCTCCTCGACGCCGCCTCGGACTACGGCAAGCTAGACGAGACCAAAGGCGTCGGGAAGTACGCCGATCAAGCGGAGGGATATCTCCGCCAGTATGGCACGCCCAAGTCCACCCCCGCCGCCGCCCCTGAAACTGAAATCCCATCAGGCGGAGGAGCAGGGGATTATTTGAAGAAGGCGGAGGAGTTCGAGGACAAACCATCGGGAGGCGGCGGCGCTGGGGAGTACGCCGAGAAGGCAGAGGATTTCATTAGCAAGCCGTCGGAAGGCGGCGCCGCTGGGGAGTACGCCGAGAAGGCGGAGGAGTTCATTAGCAAGCCGTCGGCAGGCGGCGGCGCTGGTGAGTATGCCGAGAAGGCGGAGGAGTTCATTAGCAAACCGTCGGAAGGCGGCCGCGCTGGGGAGTACGCCGAGAAGACGGAGGAGTTCATTAGCAAGCCATCGGAGGGTGGCGGCTATGGGGATTACTTCGAAAAGGCGGAGGAGTTCATTAGCAAGCCGTCGGGAGGCGGCGGCGCTGGTGAGTACGCCGATAAGCCGGAGGAGTTCATTAGCAAGCCATCGGAGGGTGGCGGCTATGGGGATTACGTCGAAAAGGCGGAGGAGTTCATTAGCAAGCCGTCGGGAGGCGGCGGCGCTGGTGAGTACGCCGAGAAGCCGGAGGAGTTCATTAACAAGCCGTCGGAAGGTGGCCGCACTGGTGAGTACGCTGAGAAGGCGGAGGAGTTCATTAGCAAGCCATCGGAGGGTGGTGGCTATGGGGATTACACTGAGAAGGCGGAGGAATTCATTAGCAAGCCGGCGTACGGCGGCGAGATTGGCGAGTCAGAAGGTGAATATGGAGGTTCGCTCAAGGGTGCCGGCGGTTTCTTGAACAAATAAGCTACAATATATATGCATAATGAATTTGCTTTTTTTCTTGCATTTTATTTTATTTTATTTTTATTTTTATTTATCGTGGAATCCGTAGTAGTAATTATTTTCGAATTTCGATGGTATTGTATTTGTACGTATGTATTTGAGTTGTTCTTGTGTTGTTGTTATCATGTCTCAGCCCAATATGCATGTCCTGCGTATTATATGTAATCTCATTTAATTATTGGTATAGTTGTGACTTATTATTCATAATCTACCTATGAATATCATTTTATACTTCCCATTCTATTTACATAGACAAACAAATTGCTGTAGTCTTTTTGATATGATTTTGTGGTGGAGTGCATATTCTTAAAGTTAAAGATCTTAAATCGAATTTCACTAGCATCTCATAGGTCTAGCATATATATCGTATCTAATTTTTTAAGTATGGTTTACATCTTATATATGGTTTGAAGATTATTGCACGAGTGAGATTTACCCAATGTGTTGCACCTAACATAGCGGATGCGAGTTATTCTTGTCATAAAAAATAATTGAGTATAGTTTATGATCAAAACTTTATCTTTTTTTTTTTTGAAATGGCCTGAACTTTTTTCTAAACCTCTAACTTTGTTCCACACAGAGAGTTCAGTGATATTAAAACTTTCTAAAAAATTCAAGATTTTTTAATATAAACAAAAATTAAGACCATTTTTTAAAAAATTCCAAACATTCATGCAATAGATTATACTATAGAGCCAAAATTTGAGATAGTCAATATGGATAGTGAATATTAAATGTTGTCCACTAACTTTATTTGAATAAATAATGGTAAATATTCAAAAATTTGGACCAATTTGCCCTTAGAAAGTGCACAGTCAACTTTTACCTATTAACATCTAACCACATTCATTTTTCATTTTTCGAGTTCAAAATTTCTCTCTTCTCTCTCTTCTTTCTTCTCTCTTCTCTCTCTTCTCTCCTCTGAATCTAGTTATTCTCTCTTCAGCACCGCCATAACGTCTGAAAATCTGTACCGCCTCGTCGACTCAGTTCCGGCTTTGCCTCCGATGTTGACCTTTTCTTCGTCATCGTCCGCGATCTCCGTCGTCCCTTCGCCGCAACGATTTCAACTATCCAACTCACTGTCCGCGATCTCTGCCGTGTACCAGATCCCGCTGTCATCCACCATATCCTACCGTCCAACATATTCGTCTGTCCACCAGATCTCGTCGGCTTCCATGGCATCTAACTCCTATTCGAGATCTAACCAAGTCGAATCCGACGACGACGCAACTTCAACAACTCAAACCCCTAGATCTGGCGACGACGCCGATTCAGAAATGTTAAACTTACTTCGACAGCCGCTTCTAGAAAAATTATGTTTTTTTATTTATTTATGTAATTTAAAGGACGAATAGATCTAATTCGTACCATGAGTGTAATTGCATATTGGATATTTGGTGTATTATATTTTTTATAATTTTTTCAGAATATTTTTGTAATAAATTGATTGATTGAATCGATTATTTAGTAATATTTCATGTTATTTTGGGTTAATATATGATTGTTGGTGTCATTTTAAACTAGATGAATGATTATGTCGTTGTAAAATTGGTACCAATTGTACAAAGTTATGATACACCACGAATGAGTTCATTCATACCAAGTTATAGTGCGCAAATAGTTGGTACGAACAGGACGAATGAGTTCATTCGTACTAAGTTATGGCACGACGTCGTGGTACACTTGGAACGAATGAAATCCATTCGTACCAGTCGTACCAAGTTATGGCACTGCATCGTGGTACACTTGGAACGAATGAGATCCATTCGTACCAGTCGTACCAAGTTATCGTGGTACACTTGGTACGAATGAGATCCATTCGTACCAGTCGTACCGAGTTATCATGGTACACTTGGTACGAATGAGATCCATTCGTACCAGTCGTACCAAAGTTATGGCTCTGCGTCGTCTTCATTACAAAGTCGCCTCGCCCTTCCAAATCTACCGATGTCTATCAGATTTATGGTGGTATACTTTGAACGAATAAGATCCGTTCGTATCAGTCGTATCAAGTTACTGAGCTGCGTCGTGGTACACTTGGAACGAATAAGATTCGTTCGTACCACAATCGCTGTAAACAAATCCAGATTTTATGAATTTTGTAAAATTTAACCAGAAAAGAGACCTGCACGACTACATATGTCAACCATGGAAGATGACGATTCACCGAAGATGAACCTTGCCCATGGCGGTATGCGATTGACCGAGGGCGAACACCATCCACGGCAGAGACAAAAATAACTCACTATGGAGATGAAAGCTACACCGGAGAAAACGACCGAAAAAGACGATAGAGAGAAATAATAAACTGTTCGGAAATATGTATAAATAAATCAAATTGAAAAGACGACCGAGGAAGAAGACGCGGTGGCGGTGACGGAAATGAGTACGGGAAGAGAGAGAGCATGAGAGGAGAGAGAAAGTGAGAGTGAGAGTGAGAGTGGGTGGAAGAGAGAGTACGAGGTGAGAGGGAGTATGAGATGAGAGAGAAAGTGAGAGTGAAAGTGGTTGAAAGTAGCTGTAAAAGTGATGGAGGGCATTTAAGTCTCTTCAGCTCAAAGTTGACCACAATTTATTAGAATAAAGTTGGTAGTCAACATTTATTTTTGACTAACTTGATTTGCTATTCCGCACAATTAACTCTATACTTAATCCCCCCACCCCGAAAAAAAATTACCATCACCAAGATTGAAAATTTTCATTGGAGGATAAAAATGTGATCATGTTTTCTAATCAATCTCATCCAATCAAGCTGATCTAAATGTAAACACATTTTATTCAAATTCAAGAGAACTTTTAGTAAAAAGAAATTAAGCATACACTATAAATAAAAAGTAATACTCTCTTTGTTCCATTATTAATGTCATGCTTTCTTTTTTTGTTTGTTCCATTATTAATGTTTTGTTCCAAAAAAGAAAATAATTAACTCTTCAAAAGTAGTGAAACATACCCATTTTTTAAATCTTTTTTCTCTTCTCCTTAATAATCGTGCTCAAAAGAAATAAGACAACAATAATGGGACGGAGGAAGTATATTTTAAATAAAAATACTTTTTGTGCGTTTGAACAAATCATAAAAAGTTTATCAACATAATAGAGACGAAGAAAGTTTTAGATGTATTTTATTAGTTATTGAATTTATTCAATGGAAAAATATATTCATGGGCATATTCTGGTCAAGGTCAACGACTTCGGTTTCAAATTATTATTATTGTCTTGCCGACAGTTATAAATTTCAATCTTTAATAATTAATACGTTTACGTGGGACCCTCTCACCCGTTTGGCAGTTACTTAATTATTGGCAAATTTCATTTTCTTGTAGCTATTAAGGACCTCCATACTCGCCTACATGATATGCCGGTCCCCCACATCCGATACCAGTCTTAATCGCGCCTCAAACGCGGCCTTAATATTTGCCACGACCATTTTTATTTATTTATTTATTAGTTTGAATTTGCCACGACTTTAAAAATCAAACATTTAAAGAAAAATACGGGATTCCATCCGTGACGAGCTGCCAAATCCCAACTGGGATAGAGTCAAGTGGGATCATAACAGAAAAATTATGACTTTCTTTTTAAAATATTTGATTTCAAGTTTAATTGTTTTTTTGGTTTTTTAAAAAATAATTGTTTTTTTGGTTAAAAAAGGTTGCTTCTAAAAAGGTAATAATTCAAATAGAACGTGACCCCAAGTAAGAAATTTATATCTTAGGGCCGTGCTATTTGATGGAAAAAAGTGAATTTTTTATATTTTCACCATTTTTTCACTCTTTTCACATATTGTATCGATTGGATAATTTTTTTTGAGCATGATGAATTTTTTTCCCTGTTTTTCTTCCTTTTTACTTCAACTCATGATAATATTATGATGGAGTATTGGTATGATAATATATTTCTCACATATATAAGTGTATGTGATAAATGTGTAGACGATACATTTTCTTTTTCAGTCTAGAGAACATGAGATAGATAATGTAAGGACCACTATATGTGATGGAATTTTTCCATCTTTTCTTATTTTCTGATTATAAGTTTGGAACCAAAGAATATTTAACCCTAAATGAAAATGAGGTTATACTTTTAAATTACTTTTCTCTAGAAATTATGATACCAAAATTATCTTGTATTACTTTGAACTTAAACATGAAATACCTCCAATCCCAAAATAAATTTCAAGAAAAAGCTTAAAAGTCATTTATCCACTTTAAATAAAATTAAAATATAATTTATCTTAGTACACACGGCGGCCAGTTATCTATCTTTTTATTTACATTAATCTTTTTATTTTTACGTAAAAAGAAAAATATAAAAATTTTAAACTCATTGAATTGGAGCATGTCTACTCCACAAGCTTCCTTGCTTGATATCTTTTGTCTTCTCCAATGAATGATGCCATTATGCCAACGGCCCTAGTTAATTTAAACTTTAAAGTTTAATAATAATCAATACCAACTATCCCTGTTTCCCACGATACACTGAAACAACACAGCTTCTACTAGTTTTAGCGGTCCCATTTCTTTATCTTATTTTTGTTTCTTTTTTTAATGGTAGAGAAATTATTTCATCCCTCCTATTTAAAATGACAAGTTACTTTTCTGTATAGATATTAAGGAAAATGGTATAAAGTGGTTAAAATCGTAGAGTCTATAATTTTTTATGAGATAATTATTTTTTCATTCTGAGTATGCATTATCTTAAATAAGACATCCAAAAATAAAAATGTACTCTCTCCGTCTAGTTATTTCTGGTTCATTCTCCTTTTTGGGATGTCCCTTTATAAATGGCTCGAACTCAAAATAGAAATAATTAACCTTTAAAAAGTGTGAACCCTACCACTTTTCTATCTTTTACACCTTCTTCTTAAAATCTGTGCTCAAAAAGTATGAATCGGAAATAGCGGGACCGAGGGAGTATCATCTTAAATGGTGGTGTAACTTTTGAGCTCTATTTATTATCTACCAATTACCCCATTTCTCCTCACACAACCTTCCTTCATCTTCCACAGAAATTCTATTTTCTCTTCTCATTTCCATTTCAATTTCATCTCAACTTCTTTTTCCAAAATGGATTTCTTGTCAGGCTTAGCCAAAGGCGGTGATTCCAAGAAGCCGGCCGGCGAGGAGAAATCCTCCACCACCGATCTCTTCACCAGCGCCAAGGTGGTGGCGGAAGCGGCTCAAGCCCACTACAACAACCAGCCGGAGAAGTACGACAAGAACAAGGCCGCCGCCGCCGCCGCTGACCTCCTCGACGCCGCAGAGGGCTACGGCAAGCTAGACGAGACAAAAGGAGTCGGGAAGTACGTCGAGCAAGCGGAGGACTATCTCCGCCAGTACGGCGCGCCCAAGTCCACCGCCGCCGCCTCCGGCGAGGAGAAACCTGCCCCAACCACCACCACCACCCCCCACGCCGCCGCTGCTCCCGAAGCTGAAATCCCTTCAGGCGGAGGATCAGGGGATTTTATGAAGAAGGCTGCCGGAGAATTCCTTAACAAATAAGCTATATATATATGAAAATGATTTTACTGTTTTTATTTTTTTTCGTTTTTTGTCCAAGTCTTGTTCTGTTCAGTGTTGAATTTGTTGGCTTGTTCTAGTGTTGTTAATTGTCATGTTTAATGGGTAATTTGTACTTTAGTTTCTTGATTTTGTGTTTTCTTACTACTGTTAAGGTTGTAATAATGGATCAGGCTGATAAATTAAAAAAAAAAAAAATGATAATGGATTAGGCTGTTAATTTGTGTGGCTCATATGTTTTTATTTTTTTCTGAAGTGTGTGGATGATATGTTTTCTGTATGTAATCCATGTTCAACTATTTTAAATTTATATTTAATCAACATCTGCTACATGGATCACCTAATTAAATTTGTTTTCAAATGTAAAATTAGTAGTATTAAAATTGAAACAACTTACAAGTTACAAATAAGGGGGACAAATACAATCCTTCGAATTTCGACCCCAATAAACTTTAATAAAATTTATATTTATTCCGATAAATATTATTTTTTTCAATTATTAAAGTCCAATGCCCTTTAGAAGAAAGCGATTGTAGGACCCCTTTGTCTAGAGATATGCATCGGTCTAACTGTTCACCGACCGTAATTTGATAGACCGCAAATCGAATCGAATTGAGTTTTTTTTTTGGAAAATGTGCAAATACCCCACTCATGTTGGCAGCGTCGGACAAATACTTCCCTAAACTTTGTTTAGGTGCAAATTCACCATTCCCTAAAGTTTTCGGGTGCAATTACCCCCTCGCCGTGACGGAAACTACACTTTCGTTGGCAAAAAAAAAAATTTGATTCATTTTTATTCTTGTGGACCTTTACAATTCCCAACGGTTATATACTACTTAATTGGTGTTAAAAGCTCAAATTAGGAAAAAAATTATTTCGAACCCTAGCTCACAACTATCAAAATTCAGGTGAGGTTCTCCAATAATTTGCACGAGAAAGGATGACGGACGGACCACTTGAAGAATGTGAGATAATCAATATCAACAACAAATAATTGGCTTGGATTGCAAATTATTAGAGAACTTCGTCTGAGTTTTGATAGTTGTGAGCTAGGGTTCGAAACAAATTTTATCCTAATTTGAGTTTTTAGTACCAATTAATTCTCGGAAATTGTAAGGGTCCACAAAAATAAAAATGAATCAAAGATAATTTTTTTTGCCAATGAAAGTGTAGTTTCCGTCACGGCGAGAGGGTAATTGCACCCGAAAACTTTAGGGAAGGGTGAATTTGCACCTAAACAAAGTTATGCGGGGTATTTATCCGGTGCTGCCAACATAAGGGGGGTATTTGCACCTTTTTCCGATTTTTTTTAGATCGTACAAATGGATCCAAATTTTTGAACCGATCATAAATTGAACCGAGAAAATCAGACCGACCCAAAGGCTTTGTCCGTGACAATCCAATTTTCACATAACATACTATAACTGCTAGGGCTGTGCAAAACCGACCCGGACCGACGGGTTCGGGCGGGTCAGTTCGGTTTTGTGAGCATGAGCAGTCTGGGTCGGGTGGAAAATTTGAGACCGATGAATTTTCGGTTCGGTCTTGGGTTGGAATTTTCAAACCGGAAGAAACCGAACCGACCCGAATATAAATAATAAATAATTATTTATTTTATTTTTTAATTATAGAATATATAAAGCTACTTTTTTTACTTCTTTCCTCATAGGGGTGAGCAAATTGTTCCGAAAACCGAAAATCAAACCGAACCGAAACCGAAAATTAATTTCAGTTCGGTTATTTCGGTCAATTCGGATTTTAAAATTTTAATATTTCGGATTTCGGATTTCGGTTCGGTTATATTGTTTAAAAAACCGAAATATCCGAAATCCGAATTATATATATACTATTTATATTTTTTTAAAATTTATATTTAATTTATTAAAATTAAAATATTGAATACTACTCTAAATTGAAAGTTATTAACATGCTCGTGCTCTAGTATTTGTTGGAAGATATTGATTATTGAACTTTGTATTAGTTTTTGTTGGTACTTGGATTTTTAATTTAACTATTTGTTGGATTATTTTCATTTTGTTGTTGGTGGTTTGTGAAGATTTGAAACTTTATTTGTTGTTGGTGGTTTGGATGGTTTGGATGAATATAAAAAATGTAGGAAAACTGTTTAAAAAAAACGTGGAAAAACCGAATTAACCGAAATACCAATTTGGTTATTTCGGATATTTCGGTTCGGTCACCGAAATAATTTCGGATTCGGTTCGGATATGGATTTGAAAAAACCGAAATTTTAGTTTGGTTAGTTTTTATGTAATAACCGAACCGAATATCCGAATGCTCACCCCTATTTCCTCATTCTTTCTGCCACCATGAACCCTAATTCTCCCACTACCAGGTCTAGCCCGCCGCTCTCTCTCCCTTTCTCTCTCTCTCTCTTGTGTCGCACCAGAGCAGCTCTCTCTTTCTCTCTTGTGTCACACCAGAGCAGCCACCATATATCCATCGCCACTAGCCAGTCGCAACCTCACCGCTGCCGCAGTTCGTCCGTCGCCAAGTCGCTACGCTATCGTGGCGGTACAGTCAGTCAATCCACACCTCGGCCCCCTCCCCACGGTGGCTCACAGCCTCACGTCGTCCGTCCACCTGCTGCAGCACGCCGACGACGATCCCACCACCATCGCTCACTCTAAACCACCAACGGCAGCAACTACTGGTTCCACCCCGTCACCACCGCCACCTCTCGCTCTAGAACTTTGGGTTGATTTTAATTTATGTTTTTATTGTAGATGGAGAAGGAAATTTTGTAAATTTTTGTTGAATTTAATGCTTGAATATTTGCTGGAGCAAAACATGGGAGAACAGACTCCATTTTTTCAGTTTGGACCGAAACCGACCCGAAACCGAATATCGGTTTCGGCCCGGTTTCATTTCTCTATTCGGTACAGGTCGGTCCCGTATTTTAAAAAAATTTGGTCCTCGATTTTGACGGGTTAGTCCGGGTCGGGTTAGACCGAATGCACAACCCTAATAACTGCTTTTAATTTAATTTACAACCACTCTAGTCTCTTTGGAATGGTATACTGGAAAAATAAATACTCTTACAACGGGAGATCTCAAATTCGAATTCTTCCATAATAAGAACCTATTTAAATTGGTTTTGCAATTTTTTTTAAAACTACTTACAAACCCTACCAAAATAATTATTTTAATAATAGCCGTTGTTCATATGTGCGATGTGAGCAACTTGTCACAGTAGGGCCATAAATTCATGAACTTTCAGTCACGAAACCGTCAACTCCACCAATTTTGTACCTTTTTCTATAGCTATACAAAGTTTCTAGAGTTCTCATTTAAATGCTATATATATTTTATACAAAATTAAAATTTTTTATGGAAGTGAAAAAAAAACTAATAAAGGATGGCAAAAATTTGAGTACGAATAACCGCAATGTACGGTTAATGTAATTAAAGGGTAATTAAGGAAATTGGGAGTAGAAATAAATATTAATTAATTTAAAAATATAAAAAATCGAAAAAATATGATGGATCTCACCAACCGTAGGATACAGTCCACCGCACAAGTGTACATCTCTGAAAAGGATATAGGGCCAAGGATAAGTGAGAATACAAGCCCAAGAAAAGACTATGTATATTGTAATTTTATTACGGGTTTCTTAAGCCCAAGATAACTCCTAAATGGGCCTTTCCCTTTATTAATTATAATCCAACCGACACGACACCGTTCCACTTGGCTGATGGAAAATGGAAAGTATTCTCACAATTTCTAGTTTTTCCAGAATAGAACGAGTTTCTCTCTCATCTGATCCCATTCTTCGCTACAATACTCATCGAAAATGAGAAATTTCAGGCGTTAATCTCAAAATCCAGCAGCTCACTTCAAGCTCCACGTTTCCATGCAACACCTTTTCTAAATGAAGGTGATTTTGTTTTTATTTTTTGTTTTGGGGGCGGCGCCGGTGAAAGAGCTGTATTGCATGTTACGATTGCTGCGTTTCTTCGTGATTTCAGCTGTTGATCGTCACTATCTCCTTTTTTCCTGTAATAAAAATCGTTTGTTTTTCAGTGATTGTGTTTTTTTGGAGCGCTTTCTGAACAAATAGCACTCTGATCACGGTGATAATAATTATGTGACCTGTGTAGTTCTTCTGGATCTCAATAATTTTTTTATTTTTATTAGTGCATTTTAAATTAATCTGGCTGATGGAATTTGGTCGTAATGGGATTGAATGCTCTTTTTGATTATGCCGGAGACATACTTAAAATGAAATTGGAGGAATTTTAATACGATGGCTTCAACGGTGTTGTTGTTCGCCGTGTATTTTCGCAATTTTGTGGCTTTTACTTTTTGATAGTTAATCCTGCTTGACTAGTTGTGATATTTTACATTTTTGAATGTCCATATATCATTTAATTTGTTGAATGAATAATTGATTGCTACTTACGTCGGCTGGAAAAAGTCCTTGTTCGAGAAATGCACTTGAATTTAATCAGAGGGATATTTTCCTTTATTTTTTAATCTTTTGTAAAGAACTGGGATTTGCAAACGTTGTCTATTTGAATTAGTTATCAATTAGTTGTAACACCGCACGACAAGCTCAATTCATGGTTTTCAAGGATGAGCTAGTCTGGTGTAGTGTGATCAGTGATGCACAAGAGGAAAGGATGTTCATGTGTTGGACCCCATAGATTTCGGAGGGATTTGCATTTGCTAGTTGAATGTTCATGTGCATCTTTTATGAGTTGGAGATAGAAACTTCATGCATTTGATGAGTGATGCAGTCACCTGAAATCTGTGTTGTGGACTCGTAAACGCTCTCTTGTTTAGAAGGTTCAAAATGTAGAAGCAAGTCCAAAAATATTTCGAGGTCCGTACTCTGAAAAATTAGAGATGACTTAGAAATGCATAATAGGATAAGCCGGACTATCAATGGGATCCTTCTTTAGGTGAATTAGGTTTATCATTTACACGAGGATCATTTTACAGTCTTAGTGGATGAAATAAAGCACACATTGTGTGACTATCTTTTAATGCAGGGAGTTTGAAAGAACTCCATTGTTTACCCTCATCTTTTGCAACTTATAAAATTAGTCAGTCCCATGCTTCATTTATGTGTATGTTTCTCCTAATGGTCTTTTTCAGAAAGGTGCATCATATGTTATAAGGTGCTGTTGAAAATTAAGCACAGATAGTATTTTTTATATCAACTATGCAAGCTATTCTTTTCACATTTTCATGTAGTGAAGGTAATAATTGTGGCAAATATTGGAGGAACTGCATAATATTCGAATGAATCTAGTATTGTTTTATCTGTAACTGAACTAATATCCAATTGAGATATGTAGCTAACCATCTCACCCTCTGCTGATTTCGTTCAGGTTTGATCTTTAGCAAGTACCAGAACATGAAAGACTCGATGAGTCTTCTTCAATATAAGGCTCAAACAGCATAGCTTTATCAAGTTTTCTGGCAATCCATTATGTGGAAATCCATATCACATTCCATTCGAGGGTTTAGGCAAAAGAAAAATATTGCTGAGCTAGCCAGGGCTTGCCATGAAAATTCAGATGATGAGATCTCTTCAAATGCTAGCACTGACGAAGGGCTGGAATGCCCAATATGTTGGGAATCATTTAATATTGTTGAGAACGTGCCTTATGTTTTATGGTGTGGCCACAGCCTTTGCAAGAACTGCATCCTAGGACTCCATTTGGCTACTCTGAAGTTTTCTGCTCATCAGATCGAGATTCCTTTCTTTGTTTCCTGTCCTTGGTGTAATTTGCTGACATTTCGTTTCCTTTACAAGGGTAATCTTAGATTCCCAAGCAAGAACTTCTTCATACTGTGGATGGTGGAGAGCAGAAATGGCGAGAGGGTAAAGGCTCTTTCCTCTATCTGCAGAGATCGTCAACAAATATGGTCCCAAAGGTGCACTTCAGCTACCGGAAATAGCTCTTCTGATGCTACCAACAGGAGGGTGCATCGTCTTGGTCATCCAAGCTACGGCAATAACCTTAACCGCTACAGTGATAGATTCACTTCTGAGAGGCTTCAGATGTCCTTCCACAAATCCATCGACTTCTTCATTAGAGTGATGGCCAAGTTTCCACTGGTTATCCTTCTTATGATCGTCACGTTTGCATTACCTGTTTGTGCTGCCATCCTGATGCTCTACCTGGCAATAACAATTCTCTTCGCGGTTCCAGCCTTCTTGGTGCTGTATTTTGCATACCCTGTGTTGGATTGGCTGGGAAGAGAGATGAGAACTTGAACCTTATTCCATTCATTTGTTTTTGTCATTTTTAGTCATTGATAGACTGCAGTTTGGCTGTAGGGCAAGATATGTTCTACATGGTTGTTATGCATGTTTATAAACAGAAGTTTGGAGCAACTTATCCTTGATGAAGATGAAAATGTTGATTAGTCTATAAATGTTATGGTTTGATATATTTTGGTTTTGATTTTGATTTTGATTTTTTCGGGTTTGAGTAATTTAAGTATTACTATATTTTTCAGGGCTAGTTAACTGCAAATAGACTTGGAACTATGACGATGCCATATCTGAAGTTCCTTTTTTTGGCACATTTTCAGATAACAACCATTTTTCACAATCTTTATGATTTGATCATTGCAAATATCAGACAAAGGAATACGAACTAAGTTAAAGAGTTATAGCATTTGTTAGAAAACCATACACATTTACAAATTTACAAATTTCACAACTATCTTTGCTGAAACTCAAAAGCACAAACAAGTTGCTGGAATTTTTCCTGTTGCTCTGATTTTATTGGCCTTCTCTTTAACCTTAAGCTCCTCGTTCCGGCGGTTCTCCTCTGCCTGTGATCTGGCTCCGCTTGCGATCGCTGCTATTCTTGCAATGTCACTGTTGTATTTCTTGATGGCTTTTGCTTTTCTCTTGTCCAATTCAGCCTGAAACTGTGTTATCTTGATTGTGAACTATAAATAATCTTTATTTGTAATGTTTTGATTGAAATGGACTAATGAAAACGAACCTCTATCCTTTCTATTTTGCGTTTCGCCTTCTTCTTCTTCTTCGTCTCCCAGTTATCAATAGTGGTCCTCAGCTTCTCATACCTGAAAGTTCTTCTGTTATTTTGGGAGCTTAGAGTAAGTTATAAAATCTCTCTCTCTCTCTCTCTCTCTCTCTCTCTCATGGACTAAAGTGATACCTTTCATTTATACTTGCCATCTCTTCTTTCTCCCATGCAGCTGCTGCAGAGTCTGCAGGTCCAGGTTTTCTTGCACTTGGTGTTTTTGAGTGAAGAGGCTGAGGTGGAGGTGGAGGTGGAGGTGATTTCATCGGTAAACGAGCAGGCTTCGGCAAAGAAGGCTCAGGAGGCTTTCTGTTATCAGCCATGCTCAACTGCTTATCTGCAAAAGTTGGATGCCTATTCAAGGATGGCACACGTTCAGGCGCCTTTTGAACCGGTAACTTTTCACCGTTGTTGTTACTAATAAATTCATCAACATCAGCAAAACTTATTTTTCTGGTCGCTTTCTTATCAGTAGGCAACCTTTTACTCGTCGAGCCCTCATCATTAAAACTTGTCTTTGGCGTTCCATCTAATGTACAACAAAATATCCATCACCACCAGAGGTGAAATCCAGAAAGCAATGAAAATTGAAACGAACATTGAGATTAGGTAAATTAATCTCTTTCACCTAAGGACTTGAGTGCACTTTTGAGCGGTTCAGCAGACTTCTCTTTTCTCTCATCAGCTCTGCTCTTTGTCTTGCTCAAGGACTTATCACGGCCATAATCTCTCTCCTTTTGATCCCAAGAATTCGATTCTTCAAGCGATTGGATAGCATAAGCTGCTGCTGCTACAGCAGTTGGGTAGTCTGAGCTGCTGAAATCATATTCCCAACTCATTTGTCTGGAGAGTTGTTTCTTGACCCAGCCTTGGCTTTTCTTCTTTTCTGCAACACCCGGAAACTTCCCATTAGGCAGCGCGTTCCAAGAGAGAGAGAGAGAGAGAGGCTTAAATCACCATGTGATCATATATACCTCTGAAGGATTGTGTTTTTTGAGGTGGAATTTTCCTGTCTGTAGTGCTGCTGCTTCTGTCCTCTTTGCTACCTCCAAATCTTGATCTGGGAACAAGTCATGCAAATGAAAAGAATTATTCCCCTTCTGAAACTGTAAATTTGTAGAAGGTGGAAAGATTTAGTTGAAGACTTTACCTTGTTTGCTTAATCAAGCTTTCCATTCTTGTGAAGAGGGGCTAGCTGCTCCAAATCTTCGTCGCGACGAATTATGAGTTCTGTTCCCATGAGGTTTCGATGTATGCTTATTTGAAGTAGTATAAGAAAGGGGAGGGAAAACTTGTTGTGGTTTATGTGATAGGGTGTGAAAGTTTGGGTGGCAAGCAACCTGCAGGGATTTGGATATGCTTTGCATGCAACAACTGATTTTGAATCTTTTAGGACATGAATGGAAAACATGCTTTTCTTCGTATTAAAGATCACTTCTTTATTTGAGGATTCTGTGTCTGATCATTTGTGAAATCAAGATTTGTACAAGTAATGTTTCACACAAGTTATTCCTTTCTGATGTACTTTTCTATCTGACATAACAACATTTTTTTCTCTCTTTTTCTTCTTTAATTAAACTGTATCTGATTGTTGTACGGAGTATTTTATTATCATTATCAAAATAAGCAAAGGATTCACATTTTTGGCAGAAACATTCTCTTCGATAGAAAAGAGGTAGTGAATGCGGGTTCCTATGCCATTAAAGAAAAAAGCTTTCTTTTCCTAAATATATCAAAAAGAAAAAAGAAAGAAGAAAAAAAGTTCTTCATCAAAACTCCAGTACTTACCATGGTACGTCAACAATCGATGATCACTTGGAATGTTGTATCCCATTTTTGATGTCCCAGCTATCAATTTTTTTAGTTTTTTTTTTTTCATCTTTTATTCAATTTCAATTTTCTTGTGTTCATTAATCATTAGTTCAATTATAATTTATACTTGTTTTTTATATTTAATTTGCAACTTTTTAGTTCGTAATTGATTATTAGGATTATTCTATTTATTAACGTACATATATAATTTTTTAAGCTTCAATTATATTATTAAAAAAAATTAAATTGAGTTCATTGTATAATAATTTTTTTATAAATATATTATTAAAATAGTAAAATTAATACTTCGACCTCCGAAACGACACAACGATTGGCATGACTAAATGAAATGAAGCGAGATTATAATTTGTATTATATATAACTAGTAAGTAGCCCGTCGAAACTCAACGAGAAATAACTTTATCTTTTAATTTATGTGTATATATTTTAAAAATAATTTTATATCTTATTTAAAAGTTGTGATATTATTCGTATTAAGTATTAATCAAACTTAAAAATTAATTTTATTTCATGTATCTAAATTTATTATTAGGAATGGCAATGGATCGGGTATAATCATTTATTATGTATTTTCTAAATCTAAATTTGTTTAAAATTTTTCTACATGTTCGTTCTAATCTAGGTTAAAATAGTGACTTTACTGTACATACGCGTCTCAAATCCGTTGAGTAATACTCGATAAAAATATGAACACTCCAAGTAAAATTAATTAAAATTAGTAAAAATCCTTATTTCTATGTTATTTGAACCGTCTCATTGGTTTATGCTAAATTAGTCGATAAAAATCTAAACAAAGTTAATATTAATTAAAATTTGTAAAAATTCTTCTTTTTAAGTATATTTGAATAGTCTCGTTGGTTCATGCTAAATCGATATCTCTAATCTTTGTCAAAATTGTGACGCCCGGGGCAGAAGTATGGAGTGATCGCCGGTGCAGAGGCACGAACAATGAGCGGCTTCGATAAGACTTCAAAGCAGAGGGGGCAGGAATGAACCGAAACACACCCGAATGAGAGGGATTCCAAGAATATGTCGGAATGGGACGACATATTCGAGGAGAGCTTATAGGAATTGATTGGGCTACTTATACCATCAAGATGTATCTTCTTTTCTGGGGCTCATTGTGGAAGAACTTCAAGGTTAAGCGTGCTTGACTTGGAGCAATTCTATGATGGGTGACCTCCTGGGAAGTTTTCTCAGGAAGCGTGTGAGTGAGGACAAAGCACGCTAGAAATGACTCAGCACGCTAGAAATGACTCGTGATGGTTTGTGGGGCCAGCTGCCAGTCCGGAAGCCGGATCGTTACAGATTGTATCAGAGCCGAACCTCTGCCAGTACGGTGTGGTTCGGGGACGAACCAAGCGGAAGCTGGTGGGCCTGTGACACCCGGGGCAGAAGTACGGAGTGATCGTCGGTGCAGAAGTACGGAGTGATCGTTGGTGCAGAGGCACGGACGAGTGATCGTTGGTGCAGAGGCACGGACAATGAGCGGCTTCGATAAGACTTCAAAGCAGAGGGGGCAGGAATGAACCGAAACACACCCGAATGAGAGGGATTTCAAGAATATGTCGGAATGGGACGGCATATTCGAGGAGAGCTTATAGGAATTGATTGGGCTACTTATACCATCAAGATGCATCTTCTTTTCTGGGGCTCATTGTGGAAGAACTTCAAGGTTAAGCGTGTTTGACTTGGAGCAATTCTATGATGGGTGACCTCCTGGAAAGTTTTCTCATGAAGCGTGTGAGTGAGGACAAAACACGCTAGAAATGACTCGTGATGGTTTGTGGGGCCAACCGTCAATCCGGAAGTCGGGTCGTTACAAAAATGCGGAAAAAAAATGTTTACATCTCCAAAGTAATATTAATTAAAATTATTAAAAATTCTTCTTTCTATGTTATTTGAACCGTCTCGTTGGTTTATGCTAAATTACTCGATAAAAATTTAAACAATTTAATATTAATTAAAATTAGTAAAAATCATTCTTTTAAGTATATTTGAATCGTCTCGTTAGTTCATGTTAAATCGATATCTCTAATCTTTGCCAAAATGCGGAAAAAAATACGTTTACATCTTCAAATTTATCTTTTCTTTAGCTATTTATCCCATATTTGATTCAATGTATATATTTTATAGAAAGCACTAATCGTATGAATGAAAAATAAAAAGGATTCCATATAGACATGTTGATTAAATATATTTATTTAGTCTTCATAGAGATTTTCATTTACAAATTTTCTATAGATTATTATATATGAATTAAGAATGTATAAAATAAGGATTTATAAGAATGCATTCGGAAATTATTATTATTTTAATATAGATAATAGAAGAATTTAATTAAATAGAGGGAAAGATAAATATGAGATGTGATTAATAGATAAACATGTGATATTTCAAGAATATGAAATTAATAAAAATAAAAATTAGAATATATATATGAATTAAAATTAGACAAATTACTAGAATAAAGGAAAATCTGAACGGAGCACCGTGGATGGGGCAGCTTTATTTTCGTATTAGTAATAGATATATTGATTGCGGCAAAAGCATTGACAATACAGAAATACTTCAAGCTAGCAAATTAACATAGCTAAAAAAAAAAACAAGGTCCAAAATAAACTACAATATCAATAAATGATATTTCACATAAATTTAACTAAATAAGCACCCTTTTTCAAGACTTAAAAAAAATAAAATAAGAAGACTCAAAACTGAAGCAGCAAAATGTCAAAAGCAAAGATGAGCAATAATTTTTCTAAGCACAGGCAGGGGCCTTGAACCCTCTCAGCGAAGCAAAAACTATGGAATCCGGCGCGACGGTGATCGGCTGCACTGCATCGACAACTTCCGGATTCATCGCCGGAATATCTGAAGATTCTGTTAGCTTCAACGGAGTTCCATTGAGCAGCACAACATCACTCAGAATGTTGCCATTTTTAGGCGTCAGATGATACTCCTCTCTCTCATTTGAGCCCTTATCATTTTCATCACCCATTACCTCTGATTTTTGAGGGTACAAGTTCATATCATTCAATACTGATACTTCAAACGTCGTCGAATTCGACATGTTGATTAGCAGAACTGTGATTCCTGCCTGAAGAAAATAAAAAACCCACAATAATAAATTTTTCTGAGTTAAATAAGAGGGGGGAGAGAGAAAGAGAGAGAGAGAGAGCTTACTGTTTTCTTTGAGCAATGAGCGTAGGCACGTAAATAAGGTGAGCCGTTGTGATTTGCAGCAAGCACGTTCTTTCCCATCAGACGATGCCATAAGAGAGCGCTGCAATTGAAGAAACACGATCAAAATCATAGGAATATGTTAAAAATGAAGTTTGATCTCATAAAATATGTATATGTGTGTGTGTGTGAGTGTATGCATTGTGTTGTTGCATTACTAACCCATAGTAATCTGGATTGGGAATAAACGTCGTCGTATTCAAGAGTGCGTAGTTCCCTCCGACCAAGGCCTGTCTGCAGTAAGCCTTGTGGTTGAATGTAGATGTCATGCCTAATTGATCCAAATACCTACAAATTTGTCAAACAAATCATTAATATATATATAATCATTTTCATGTGTTAGTAAATTAAATTAACACACGCACTCACACACACCAGAATCCATTAACAAAGGCGTGAGAGACATCCTTGCCGCCGCTGTTGTAAGCGCCGCCGGCTTCTCCGACCCAAGCTCCGGCCCACGGGCCGTACAGCTGAGCTGACGTGGACACATCCTTGTACGTCTGAGCTACTTCATCAAGAAAGTAAGGATCTTGAATCTTGTTGATCAGAGTTGGATCAACACCTACAATTAGTCCAAGAATGTAAGAAAAATGGACTAATGTTCTTTAATTTCAATTTCTTGTGTTTTAGTTTAATTTGAATCACCTGCACCGAGATTGTAGATATGGTGAGTTAGGCCGTCAACAACGTTAGGCCCAGATGTCTGAAGGAAGATTTTGAACCATTCCTCGTCGTAG
Source organism: Agastache rugosa (assembly GCA_031470985.1). Lineage (NCBI taxonomy): Eukaryota > Viridiplantae > Streptophyta > Magnoliopsida > Lamiales > Lamiaceae > Agastache > Agastache rugosa. Next base: position 71,521,734 of record CM062601.1, on the reverse strand, counting down.
AACCCGCCCGGACCTAAGAGCTTCGGGCGGGTGGTAGAGTTTGGATACAAATTTTTGATCATTTTCTTGAGAAGAATCATGTCTTTGCCGTATGGCTCTGCCTCGACTCTTGCGGACACTCCACTTCCACATAGCTCGTTTCCTAGGACGTGCGTATAAGTGAAACGAGAATAGAAGATGAAACACGTAGAGTTAATTAATACTCCCTCCTCCCATTTATATAGGCTTGTTTTCCTTTTTCGGATGTCCCAAATATACAGGCTTGTTTCCATAAAAAGTAATGTTTTTTAGCTCATTTACTAATATATCCCTATTTAATTCTTTGATTGACTCATAAAATATACATAGTCAAATAATAAATAGGGGCATATTAAGAAATTTATTATAAAATTTACTTTTCCAATAAATTTTCTTAATTCTTGTAAAAATTTCAATCCGCCTATATAAATGGGACAGAGGAAATATTTGACTTACCGAGTTCGTAAGAGTCAATCTTGTAGCCTTTAGAAGCAGTGTAGTTGATGAAATCATAGGCGTTTCTTGCATCCCATTTGCCTACCATGAGTGTAGCATTGTCGGCTGCCTTCTTCCTTCCGGCGAGCGCGTTCAAACTAAATGTCACGTGAGCGCTGCATGCAAGATTTGCTCGTTAAATTAATGTTACCATTAATTATACCAAAATCGGTTTAATTTGGATCATCTCAACCATAGAATTGTGACTCATTACTAATTTTACTATTTTCATAATATTTATTATAAGCATAAATGCTATTATTATTATATGATGAACTCTAATTAATACTCCCCCGTTCTTTAATAAGTGTCCTACTCCTTCAAAACACACATATTAAGAAAATTGATAATTTACTCTCTTTACCCTTAATTAATAGCATAGGACATAAAAAAGTTAATAATCTGCATTAATGACAAGGATATAATGGGAAGTTTTACATTATTTTTCTCTATAATTTTGGAATAGGACACTTATTGAGAAATAAAAAAAAATGAGCTAAAAATGACACTTATTAAAAAAGTGAGGGAGTAGATGAATAAGTTTTAATAATAAAATAGTAATTAAATAATTGTAAATTATACTCCATGTAAACCAAAAATTATAAACTATAATTGGATTAGTGAATCTCAATTGATAATTGTAAAATCAAACAAAAAAAAAACAAGACATGAAAGAAACCAAAAATAAATTGATATATAGTGTGACTCGAAAAGTAGGATAGAGGATTTCAAGTGCAAGAAAAGAATAAAATTTCAACGTGTGTGGAAAACGAGCCTTAATTAATAGAAATTATTTGTGTATGCATGAACAAGTGTTTATACCCCGTTTGGTTGAATAAATTATTCAAGCGATCCCATCTTTTCATGTGGAGACAACCTTCTGAGAATCCAAACAGACCGCCATGCTCCAGTTTGAAATTTCTGCACTTTTTGGCATGTCTCCCAACTTTGTACACAACCTGATCTTGCAACGAACCTCCAACTCTGATCCTAAGAGATTTGAATGCTGTAGAGAGAGAGAGAGAGAAGAAATTAATGAAAACACAAATCTTAATTTGCAGGTATGGATAATCACAACATTCTTATATATATATATATATGCATAAAATAACATATTTAGCCCAGAAAATCATCATTCTGAGAAAAACCAACCCTTGATTGCATTTGCAAGAATCTTGTTGTCCAAATCCTGCAAGAGCCCAACAAATCAAGAATATGAAGAGTACTAAAACTAGGAATAACTTTGGTTAATTCTTAAACTTACTACTTTTTTCTCAATTAAAACCCTGATTTTGAACTAATTAATTAGTATATATATATATACCAGATTAAGAATGCCTGCATTTCCCCATGGACACTGATTGTAATCACACTTATTGTGGGGCCACCAATCTAATGTTGCACACACGAAGTTTTCATCAGTCTTGGCTATGGAGGTCACGCTTTTAACCACCAGCTTCACTTCTTCTGCATAACACAAACTAAACAGTGAAAGAATAATACTGCAAATTATCACCTTTGACTCCATTCTCTCTCTCGAAAAATTTATGTTACTTGGATAGCAGAGCGATTGCAGCTCTTATAGTGAACACATAAGGGATACAAATGGACTTAGTTATAGATAAGGACAAATCATTTGTTGTTGTATCTTCCCAAGTTAATCATTTTTATCTTTATCTGAAACTTCGAGATTGTATTTTATTTATGTAGATAAATATGCTAATGGCTTAGTTTAATATATACAAATGTTTTTTTTGTTCATTATAATCAAGCATAGAAATATATTTATCCTATCTTGAAGATAGAGTCCATTTTTATCAATTAATCCAGATTTTACTTCATATATGGATCACTATTATCGAGTTAATTCAACTAATCTGATCTTTAATATTATTATCCAATAAATATGTTTATGAAATTTGATACGGAGAATATTGCACTGATCATCAGATACTCATATTTAATTATCATTAATATTATCATAAAACTGTATCTCATACAATGAATTTGTTTCTTTTTTCCACCCCTTTTCGTATTCTCTAGTAATTTTCTTTCTAGTAATTAATTATTGTATTCTTTACCAAATTTCTAATTAATCTCAAGATCTCAAGACCGCTGAGGTTTAGAGAATTTTCTAATATTATCTTATAATTTGAATATATAAAAGAATTCAGATGAGATAATGAGTGACAAAATCATGTTATGAAGTGAACTATGTAAAATTACAGAGTAAGAGCATAATTAGTTATTACATATATATTGTGAATTAATTATTTGGAGCGGGCGGGGGGGGGGGGGGGGGGGGGTATATTTGCAATTGGCAAAAGTTTAAACTCGCTACCTATTTTCTATTAAAAAAATAAGTGTTACAACAAACTCGCATTAGATAAATATTGTCTATTTCTAAGATTCATGCATGCACCAATTTAATTTTACAATAAAATTATATTTGAGGGAATTTTATAGTGATGGAGGAGTCTTGCATAATGTACTCGATGTTCATATTTGAGTCATAATAATCAAATACTTAAATAGAGAGGTCAATAATTTAATCTTAAACGTTCAATTTTTCCAACTAAAAAAAAAGAAGGGTTATTGGTGTTTAAATACACAAAATTTAGTCAATTTTTAGTTTTTAGCATCGACTTTGAAATCTTTGTATAAATACATGAATTTTTACATTATTCAATTTTTGTCATGATTATCATTTCCCTTTAAATTAAAGCTCACATGGCGAGGACGTGACACTACTCCCTACCCCAATTGATCCTTTTAATTACAAATAAGTAAAATAATACAATAATTAATAAAAAAACATTTAAAATAAACGTTTTAGATAGGATCAAAAACTCTGTTTTAATATATAGATATAGATTATAAAAAATTGAAATGAATTCCTTAAATCCACCTCACTACACACTTTCTCCCTCCTCCATCTCTCTTCCTCGTCTCTTTCCCCCATATCTCTCTCTCTCTCTCTCTCTCTCTTCCTGCTTCTTCAAACTAAAACTAAAACAAAACTAACATTAATCGGACCACAACCATAGTCCCAAAAACAGAAAACCACCTACTCCTATTTCTACGAATTTATGATCGCATAACTCGACCCATAATTTCCTCGTCTTCTACGCAAATGAGGAAAATCATCCACAGCAAATGAGCAGCAGATGCCTTCAGCTTTTAGAAAAATGTAAGAGCTTAGCGCAATTAAAGCAAGCTCACGCATTGTCCCTCACATGTGGCCTCGGCACCAACACCTTCGCTCTCAGCAGAATCTTGGCCTTCTGCACAAACCCTTCTCATGGCGGCGGCCTCGATTACGCCTATCAAATCTTCAAACGAATCGACAGCCCCACAATTTGCATATGCAACACTATGATCAAAGGTTTCTTGCTCAAAGACGACAATTTTGGAGTCATACAATTATACAAATTGATTCTGAGAAATGGATTGTTCCCCGATAATTACACGCTTCCTTATACCTTGAAATCTTGTGCGAACACGAAAAGTTTGAATCTTGGAGGATCGATTCATGGCCAATGTCTGAAATTAGGTTTTCCGTCCGATAATTTTGTGGGAAACTCTTTGATTGTTATGTATTCTGCTGCGGATGAAATGGGAGCAGCGAGGCTTGTTTTTGAAGAGATTTATTGGAAATGTGTTGTTTCTTGGACAGTTTTGATTTCAGGGTACGCTAAAAACGGCGACGTTTATTCGGCAAGATTGGTTTTTGATGAAGCCCCTTTAAAGGATAGGGGGATTTGGGGTGCTATGATTTCAGGGTATGTGCAAAACAATTGTTTCAAAGAAGGATTGAAATTGTTTAGATTGATGCAATTGAGTGGCATTAAGCCTGATGAGGCAAATCTTGTGAGCATGCTTTCTGCTTGTGCTAATTTAGGATGTCTTGAAATTGGGAAATGGATCCACAAATATGTGGAGAAGGTTGAAATATCGGTAGGTTTGAAATTAGGAACTGCCATTATCGACATGTACTCGAAATGTGGGTGCTTGGATTTGGCAGAGAAGGTGTTTGATAAAATGCCTAAGAGGGATGTGATTTGCTGGAACACTATGATTTCAGCTTACGCTATCAATGGAGATGGAGAAAGTGCTCTTAAGCTGTTCGACGAAATGCAAAGGTTAAGGGTCGAGCCGGATAGCGTGACCTTTATCTCGTTGCTCACTGCCTGTAGCTACTCTGATATGGCGCCAGAAGGCCTACATTTGCTGTACGTTATGTGTAACGTTTACAAGATCGAGCCGAGAACCGAGCACTACGGATGCATAATCGATCTCCTCACTAGGGCGAGGCTCGTTGAAGAAGCTAACGCTATAGTTCAGAGGATGCCGATTTCGGGTTCATCTTCCGGAGAAGCTATAGCTTGGAGGGCGCTGCTGAGTGGGTGCTGCAGCCACGGGTGCATTGATTTGGCAGAGGCTGCTGCCGAGAGGCTTGTGAAGTTGGAGAGGCATAGCGGGGCGTATGTTTTGTTGTCGAATGCATACGCAGCTGCTGGGAGGCACGACGAGGCGAGGAGGATTAGGAAGACGATGAGAAGCAGAGGAGTGGAGAAGACGCCGGGTTGTAGCTCCGTCGAGATTAACAGTACCGTTCATGAGTTTGTTGCTGGGGAGAAGACAGATTTGCAGATGGATGAGATATCTGCAGTTCTTGAGGTCTTCAAGAAGCATTTAGAGTTCGATTCGAGTTTTGTTTCAAGTGCAAGCTTATGAATCGGATCATCTTTTGATCAGAACATTTACTTTGACTGACGGATTAGATTTGACAATACATGTGATTAACTATTGCCCATCAAAATACTCTTTTTTATCGATCCAATGAGAGAATAACTATGGGCAACAAATAATCATTTTAACTGCAAAAAGATGTTTATCTATACACAGTTGAGGCTAACATAGGACCATAGTCCTAGATGATGATTTTAATTGAGATACATGTTTACATAAATAATTTCGCATCAATTTTCTGAAGCAGAGGCTCGTAGATATTCATACGGACGGAGAAATAAATAAATACTAATAAAAATCATACTAGCCAAAACTTAGGTCGATTGATCTCTGCCTAGAATAAAAACTCTGAATCAGCAAGTTCAAGGACTTTGTGCTCCCCGATAGGTTTCACGCCCGGTCGGAATGAATTTCCTTCGATGTACCTGTAAGAAGAATTGAAGAAGGCAATAAGACTAGATTATTTGTAAAAAGTATCAGAAGATGAATCTGTGAAGAACTTCTTACATTTCTTTCAAAAATGGGTGCTTGTAGAAGGTATCGGGAATCCTCCCCGTAAATTGGTTGTGATCCAAGTATCTGAATCAGTGATATATCAATATATAAGTTTAGCACATCATAAGCAGCAATATTTCTTTTCTGTTTAACAATTACTGCATATATAACACCTATTTCTCTAGGAGATAAGATTCAATTACTGCATATATGGCACTAAGAATTAGGATATTCTATGCCTGGTGGATGAATTGAGAGAAATTGTATATAGAGAGAGGTGAAAAAGAGTAAAGACTAGCATGCACAGTAAAGACGTTTATGGTAGGTCACTCTCCGTTTGTACTGTTCGATCAATTTTACTGATGGTATTTTCTGTTTCTTAGAAAGAAATGAAACAAAAAAGAAAAAGAAAAACCAATAGTGAAGTCACAACATTGACTATATCTAGTCCTGTTCTCATATGATCAATCCAGATAATTCAAACCGAAACATTTTTCTTGCTCCATGTAACAGGTAAATTACCAAACGGAGGTAGACAGGTAAGGTGTAGAAAAGCAAACAAGCATACTTACAAGTAGGTCAATCGAGGAATATGAGCAACCCCAAATGGTATAACTCCAGACATTTTGTTGTAGGATAGATATCTGGAATGAATAAAATTAATTAACTTGCATATATAATAGGAAGGAAAAGAAAAAACAAGATTATCTCAGATACTTAGCAAAGTCAAAATCTTACAAGATCTCCAAGTTCGTCAAATTAGCAAGCTGTGATGGAACACCTCCAGTAAGGTAATTGTTATTTAGATACCTGCATTATCACGTGGGACAATCAATGGCTGCATTGGATTAACTAATTTAGCAGAAACAATCAAATAGCTGAATTAGTGAAGCATACAGATTACGAAGAGCTGGGAAGCATCCTTCGATACGAATAAGTTCCCTTATGGTCCCAACCAAGTGATTGTTACCAACATCCCTATGACAACATCGAACATAATCAGCTACACTAGAAAGGATACATGTAGCATACATTAGAAGGTAGGTGGTATCTTACAAGTGCCGCAAGTTTGTCAAAGTTCCCAATTCAGGAGGAATTCTCCCAATCAAACGATTTTCATGCAGTTGAAGATAGCGAAGTTGTGGAAGATTTGCAAGCTCCTTTGGAATTTCACCCTTAAAATTATTAAAGCTCAGATAGCTGCAGAGTACAAAAAACGCATGAAAAAATTCGTAAAACAAAGTTCAAAAATTAATTGCAACAGAAATTAATAACCTGAAAGCATCAAATCACTCACAGATGGGTAAGCTGTTTCAATTCACCAATTTCAGGAGGAATAGAATCTTGAAGTTTATTCCACCTCAAATTACTGACAAAAAGAATAACACAAAAAAAACAAAAAAAAAACAAAAAGGGAACTCAAAACAGGAAAAATGCATGCAATAACAAATAAAAAAATAAAATGAATATCCAATGATGTTAGAAGTACACATTGAGATATAAGTTCAGAGCTTATAGGTTCATCTATGTAAAGTAAAAGGTTTTACAGAATCTTGAGATGCTTCAGCCGTCCAATTTGAGATGGAATTGGGCCTGTAAGTTTGTTGTTATGAAGATCCCTGCCGAACAAATAAATAGCTTTTAAGATTGAGAAAATGAGTAAATAATAGTTTCTATTTCAAAGAAAATATAAGGAATCGCTTAGATTAGATGGCACAAACATACAGCCTAGTAAGATCCATCAGATTGGTGACTGCAAGTGGAAAAGGACCAACAATAGAAACTGCATACACTTCCCTGCAAGGTAAATGTGGGAAAGTAACTGAGAACACAAAGTATCACAATCCAATAACGAGAAGACTTTGTTACTTAATAAAGTTGAAATTAGGTGCAACAATTGATAACGCTCACTGGTAACAAGAGAAAGAAGACTGAAACTCACAATTCAGTAACAACTCGGTAGTCGCTCCCACTCACAGGGGAACAAGTGACCCCAGACCAAGGAGGCAAACCGCCATCTCCACAAGGATCGTCTCCTACCCACGCGTACACTACTCTCCATCCGAGTGATGCCTTTATTTCATTTAGTGCCTTCACTGTCATTAGCAGAATCACATTAACAACACAATACTTACTTTAATAAGCACACATATCTAATCACATATTATAAGAGCACATTCTTCTCAATTTACAGTCGTTCGAGTCGAAAAAGATAATTAACCATTGAGATGTGAGCATAAGCCCATTAATTCTGTCCAATGCTACAATTTTAAAGATTCGATCAAATAGAGCTCCGCAAAATAATGAATTTGAACATTTAATCCACTGAACAAAGCATCTATACACTAAACCAACTTGTAATCCAACAACACTACAATAATCAAAGTTCCAACTACAACAATTTTACCGCATCATGAAATTTAAAAGTTTCTATCATCACATAATCATAACCTAATCTGACAGATCACACTAAAACTCAATCACGACCATCCATAACTTCTGAACTAAACCTAAAACTCTCCCAACTGAAGAAATCAGCTCGTCCGCAGCATCAAGCGACCAATTAACTACATTTAGAGAGAGTAAAAAGAGTGGATCGGGAGAATTACCGTCTCGCTTAAGCGTCTTGCATAGTACGGCGTCGTTCAGTAGCAATAAGACTAAGATGAAGAGATAACAATTTGAAGAAATTAAACGGAAATAATTCGCCATTGTCGATTAACTCCTTCCGCCGGCGATCCAGATTACACACAGTGCTGCACTGTGTGTGAGTGAGGAAGAGAGATAAAACGATGAAGTAGTCAAGTTGGAGACGCCGCGTGAAATCAGTTGATCTCGTCGGTGGTTTCTTTTTTCCCCCTTTTAATATTTTTGTTAAATATATTTCTTTTTAGGGGAAAGGAGACTAGAATAAAATAAAATTAGAAAATAGCTTATGCACGTGATTTGTAATAATACTAGATTTACCCGCTCGTTGTACTGCACCATTCGATTGTATTTCAATTTTTATATTTTTAAATGTTAATAATATCTATATAATCTAATTAAATATTTCAAATTAATAAAATTTATTTCTGTGAATCTTCTTATACAAAATAATACATTTAGCAAACACAAAAATTAATTAACGTGACAAACAATAAAATAATTACTACTCCAAAGCTTAATATTTGAATTTGAAAATTTGAAATGCAACATACACATCATTATATAGTGAACTAAATTTGTTAGGCTTTAAAGCCTAATTTTTTAATGAAAAATTGAAATGGCATGATAAAATCTACAGTTATTAATTTTTACTGGAAAGTGTATAATTATTTGCATGTGGCATGCAAAATGAGCGGGAAAATGCATTACAAATTATTTTGCTTTAATATAGTAATAGATAGATAGATTTTATGTATCAATATCAATATGTATTTTTTTATTGAATAAATCAATATTCAATATATAAAGAGTAAGAGATTTGAAAAAGATTGAGTCAATATAAATCAATATAAATATATCAATGTATATCTAATCTCGTTCCTATATTAAAACATTAATAAACAATCATGCACTACTATAGATTACAAAAATTATGTCAAACTATCAAATTTATCCTTTTTATTCAAGGAAAAAAAAATACATTTTTCATTTTTCATGCTATAATTAGGGTTAAAATTAAAAATCATTTTGCTCACTATCTTGATATATATACATTTTGATAGCTCGGACACTTATTCGAAGATGTATGGAGCAATAATTTTGAGATATTTGAGTCAAAATTTAGTTTTGTGAATACTCTTAACACATATATATTACATAAGAGTATATACCCAATAATCGTTCTAATTGTAATTCTAATATTCAAAATCAAGAAATTAATAAATATTGTTACTTTGGAAAATTTAAATTAAGAAATTAATTTATATTGAATGTATATCTAAGCTCATTCGTCTATTAAGATTAATAATAAAATAAATCAATATCAATATAGATTTTATGTATTTTTTGTAATAAATGAATATCAATATATAAAGAGTAAGAAATTTGAAAAAAAATTCGTCTGAGTCAATATAAATCAATATCAATATATCAATGTATATCTAATAAAGCTTATATCATCATTAATACCCAATGCAGCAACCCATGCATTTTAAGCGGGATAATAGTAGTTTGGGCGGGAAATTGCCATGCAGAAGATTCTGCTTTAATATAGTATAGATTCCGCTCCTCACTCCAATTACGGAAATAAAATATATTTTCTTTTGGAAAAATGTTTTTTTCTTTTTTCTTTTAAGAAAATGTTTTATCTCTATTATAAACAATTAAACTTTTTTTATATACCAAAATACTTAATTTAACTTAAGACTTCCTTTTCTTGTGGGAGTGGGGCTTTTGTTTTATTTTGTAGTGGGGGGATACGATTTTGGATAATTATAAAATAGTGTGGCTATCAAGAGAACAGACATTAATAAAGGGTAAAATAAAATGTTTAAGTGAAAACTTTATTTTATTTACATAGGGGACTAAATATTTAAAATGTTTATTCAAAAGAAAAAGAAAATCTAAAATGTTTTGAATAGTATTACTTCGGCATGTGAGAAATTGATTTTGGGCTTGTTCAGCATAATTTGGGTCCAAGTTCATTTCATCTATTAAATTTGGGCCTCCGGAGTATCTACTTAGTTTTTAGGATATCTTTGTTTTTTGGTTTTATTTTGTTTTTTTTTAAAAGGATATATTTGGTTTTATTATGTTTGATGAAATAAGATTTTGTAAATAATTTGCATCTCTCACAATAGGGATTGTAATATTGTTTTAGACAATTTTGATAGTAATCCCGACACATTTTTTTAAAGATACATAATACATTATCAGATCATTGTATTACAAGGAATATATATCGTAGCACTATTTAAATTAGTATAAAATTAGAGCCCATCAAACCACTACCAGGACATATCCATATAAAATTGAAAGACAATTCAAAATTTGGTAGGAATCGAACCCAAGATCACTAGCTAAGGAAAGACTTTGGTATATCAGCCTTACAACTTTAGTGGGAAAAACTTTGACTAGTAATCTCAACACTAAGTATAACTATGAACTAGGTCGAGTTTTTAACATGCAGTAATTATCTTGCTAATTAAGTTCAAAATTGAAGTTCAAAAATCCAACAACTTCTATATATTTTAGGGAATATGATAAGATCAAATCATTATTTTCCCCCTTTTTACGAAAATATAAGTGTCATAAAAAAAAAATGTTGTACAAATTAATATATACCCTATTTAAATTAGAGAGAACCCAATTTAACTCATGCTGAACATGACAAACAATTTTGTTTTGGAGAAATCAGGAATATAAAATTAGATTAACGGAAATAATTTCAATAAATGGAAAGTGAAATGTGTAGCAGCATTTAGTTGCAGGTAGAAAGCAGTTATATATTGACTTAAATGCAACCAATGGTGTCATGGGATCCTTGTCATTTCACTAAATTTACAAACCATCTGACTTTTCTGTTTTTCGTATTCAATTTCACATCATAGAAAGGGTGAATATATATTTTACTAATAATTATTTATACATATGAAGCACATTAAGTACTATTTTAGGTACTGTTTGTCTGTGGATTTTGTTCTATAGGCATCATATAGTATATTAGTATATAATACTAATATATGTTAAATTACTCTGTGTTTATGCACAGGTAGCGGTTGTAGGTTACCTTATTATTTAAAAAAATAATTAATTTATTTCATATTTTATTTTTGGTGTAAAAGGTTACTAGTATGTATTTATAAAATAAAGAGTATAAACATGAAGACAATCAAAACATCTAGAAAGATATATGTATTAGATATGAGGACATCCGTTCATAAAATCATTGATGGCTAGACCTAATTAAAATATAGGTTACCCCTCATCACACACACACACACACATACATATAGACAATAATAATTAAGTATATAATATACATGATATAAGCAAACAAAAGGACCCTTTTGCCCACCTTAAATGTAACACAACTCATTGAATTTGGCATCACTCTAAACAGTTGCAAAAATTGATGAGACTCATGGGATTTTCTTGACTCTCCCACGCTTCAAAATTTGAAAAATAATATTGATTTAGGGGATTGGAAGCAAATAAAAAGTAAACCTCAAAACAAGACAAAATTCTGCAGAAAATATACTTGTAAATATATATTATTGGATTAAAAATTCAATCAAATAAAAATTTGAAATAGAATTTCAGTCTCTATACTACGTACATACATTGCAATCACTAATTAATCAATCTACTAGCAAGATTAGTATTACTATTTCCACGCTTGTTTTCGCTGCTTCCACGCTGCATAGGCCCCACCACTGTGTTGAGTAGATCGGATTTTCTCGGCCATCTTGGAGAATGCAAATCCAAAACAAGCTTGGAAATAGCTATTTTAGCTGCAAATATAAACCAAAAAAAAACAACAAGAAAACAGATACCAACAAAAGAAGAACAGTGTCTCTACTACTGACACTCTGAAACCCTGAACTCTGACTTCAACTTGATTTTGGAAAACAATCACACACAGAAAATCATGATTTTCTTCATGCCTAACTATCTGAAGAAATTCCAAGAAAATGGGCCCCTCCACACAGAGAGAGAGGGGGGGGGGGGGGTAAAAAAGGATGAGAGATCAAGATTTGGAAAGAAGATTATAAGGGTTTTGATTTTGCAGAAATAGATGATTAATGCGATCAATTATGGAGGGGGTTGGGGCCAGAGGGCACTAATCTTTTCTCGACGCCGTATCTTGGATCAATCTCGTCACCCTGCGGCGGCGGCGGCGGGAATGGCGGGCAGTGGCGGAGTTGTTGGAGGTGGAAGCGGATGGCCGGCGGCAGTTGGGCGGAGATTGGGTGGCAAGAATTCTGGCGCCGCCCCACGCGCAGCATGGCGTTATGGGGTTGGGAAACGGAGGATTGGATGAGTAGGGAGAGAAAAGTTATCAGTATGAGGATTCTGTAGTGATGAGGGATGGTGGAAGAGAGAGAACTTGTCATTGCGAAGAGAGTGAGAGAGAGAGAGAGAGAGAGAGTTCTTGTTTGGTAATGAAGGTTATGAACTCATGCGCGTGTGTAGTTTTGATTTCAATATGATATATGAGATCAGAAATATATAAGTGCACCCAGAGATAGAGAGTCCTGATCAAGCGTGTAACTGTATACATAGTGCGTGTTCTGTGTGTATTCTTTTTTCTTTTTTGTTCTATTAATTAACTAATAATAAGTCTAATTAAAATCGAAATCGATTATATTTAATTATAGACTCTTACCACTCTTGTCAAATTAAGCCAATGGAAATCGACTTGCCAACTAGTCACAAATTAATATAGTTCAACACTTTAAGTCTTCATTCTAGATATAGGTCTATAAATTTGTTAGGAATTATGCACACTAAATTAACAAGCAAGAAAAAAAATTATTTACTCGATTCACACTATGTGACTACGTCTTGGGGCGTTGTTAAACCATAAAATTCACTAGTATAATTTTAGGATATATACAATTATAAAGAATATATAAACATCTATTTATACTTATAGCAGACAATCGCCGTAATTTAATATGATTAGGATTCGGCCCAAGACCCAAAGATATTAATTAAAGACATGTACATAAAAATGATCCAAATCTGATATTCTGGTGTTCAATACTCTCAGACTCTACATCTCAACATTATTTAACTAGTTAAAATACTCGTGATACGTCTGTTGGCATTTAAAGAAAACGAAAAACTTAAAATTGTTAATTCTAAAACTATAAAAATATTTTTTTTTAGAAAACTAAAAATTGAAAAAACTCAACTCCTAGTCAGATAAAATCATGAATTTATTGAGTGGCGTTCGGTTCAAAAACCATAATGCGAATCCAGGTAAGGGCGTGTTCCGTGTATTTTGAAACAATTAATAAATAGAATTCATCACCGACTTTTTTAATTTCGTTCCAAATTTGGTTACTTGTTACGTTGACCCCAAATTACAAAGTATATCCGTAATTCTATATATATAAAGTATCATTAAATACTTTTTACATATATATATCTGTATAAAGATGTTATAAATGATAGAAAAAACAAATGCTGATTTATTGCGTGGAATCATTTCAATTTTCCAATAATAATAAAAGGCCAAAACTTTTTGCAATATATCCTTTCAAATGGTTCAATTCCATTTGGAGTTGGCATTAGACCTAATATATATTACTATCTAAGTTGAATACATAGGGCCATAGATGTACCTCCGGCGACTATTTTCAAGATTTAATTAAACAATGGAGTTTGCCACGTGCTGAAATCAAGATAAAAAATAATTAAGATTGTCTTTTATATTATTGTTTGTAAAAAGGATAATTTTATTGGGTCTGAAATGATCATTGAGATTTATAAGGGTATTTTGGAGTCTAGTAGGTCTTTTAGAGTACATATTCATCGGGATGTCAATCTTGTGGCTCATCGTCTTGTTCGTGCTTTTAAGGAGTTTCTTGTCCTTCATGTGTGTGATGAGCCACCATTGATTGTGGATAGTTTTCTCAACGTTTCTTGCACCTAAAATGCTCAAATGTACAATCTCTAATTTACTATCCGGTTAGAGCCCTTATAAAAATACATCATTAATAAATGCTTAATATTTATCTATACTATAATCACAATCACCAGTTCCAGAATTTCTGAAAGAAATTGATGCTTAATTCAATGTATGGAAGTTATGTTCCACATACGGTTCTAAATTCTATAATCTAAGTGTGAAAGAAAACTAATTAGTGACGTTACGTAACATAGAATCCATAGGTTGCAATAATAAGGATTTTTAATTTGAATACAATATATAAAGATAATAATCCAATTAAAAAGAGTTATATATAGGTCCAAATACCCCTTTTCTAAAAGTAAAAAAAAATTATACCCCACAGACTGTGGGCCACATTTTATAAAAGATAGAAAAATACCCCATATTACCTAAATATCCTCATACATGATTATTTTCTGATGGTGGCGGTTAACTGTCAACTCTGGTGACTTTATTCGATGGATTTTCTCGGCCATTTTTTTGGTGAATTTTTTTTCCGGCGGCATATATGTCATGTATATTACTCATGCATACTATCTGTGTATGTGATAATATCATGATTGTTGTTCATGTATGTTAGTCATGCAAGATACTCATGTATGTTATTCATATATACTCTGCGGGCTCGTTTGGTAGGAGTGATTAGGGTGTATAATATGTCTATGACACTCTAATATCTTGTTTGGTATGAAGTATACGGCCCTTTATAAAGTTCGGGCTCGTATGAATAATACTTACTTTTGTTGTTATGTATACTACCTATGAGGTGGTATAAATAATACTGCAACTAATTATAGCAATAAATTACAATAATTACTATGTGTTGCAGAGAATTTAATACATCATACCAAATCGAATATTAATTATTTATATTTATAAGACATCTCAGTCAAACATATCCGGTCTTATCCCATACTTTGTACCAAACGAGCCCTGCATGTATGCTTTTCATGTATGATAATTCGACGACTTTTTTTCCGATGAATTATTTTTTACGACGGGATATATACCTGACTAACATACATGTCATATATGCTACTCGTGTATGTGATAAATTCATGATTGTTATTCATGTATGATAGTCATGTATATAGTTACAACTTGATGTGAAGGAAAAGTCCTCATAAATATTTATGCCGGAAAATTCTCGCTGGTGTTTACCGTTGACCATCACCCCTAAAAGTAGTCATGTATGCTTGGAAGGATAAAGAAGGAAATAACAAAGAAGGAACAGGGCAAACATATAATTTTTCATGATTTTATGATAATTTTTTTTATCTTTTACTGTATATATTTTAGCGATATTATTTATCTTTTCTTTTTATGTTGGGATATTTTTTTGCCTCATTAAAAAATGTAATCATTCAAATATTAATATCCACATACTAGCTTTGCATGATTGCATCGATAGGATATAACTTGTAAATTAATTTTCTTCTATTTTCTTTTTCTTTTTTGAAAGGGAACTTGTAAATTAATTTTCATAACCATACCATTCGTAAAACAATAATATGGAGACTAAAATCTTTATAAAACTCATCAACTGAAAGTGACCACCTGTTAACGAGAGGATCAAAACCCTTTATTATTATTATTATTATTATTATTATTATTATTATTATTATTATTATTATTATTATTATTATTATCAACCAATTTCATGCCATAAAAAATTGTACAAATTGCGGAACTTTTTATCTTGTGAGAAATCAGGGGAAGTAGTATTCTAGCAAAATTTGGAAATCATAGGTACTCAAAAAAAAAAAAAAATGGAAATCATAGGATTGTGATTAAGAGAAATGGATAGTTTATATTATTGTTTTTAACCTTATATGGCTATATAAAATAAGGAGATGTGAATATAAAATATCCTTTTCTTAAAAACACCCAAAAACAGAATTATGGAGCAATTTGACTTAATATTGTAAATATTTTTCCACATTTAATTTCAAGGTAATTTTATTCATAGCCCCCTTTTCTCTCTTTATAGTCCCCATAATTAATTAAAAATAAAAATATTTATAAATAGACATTTTTGTCCTTATAACCCCCAATTAACAAACCCTAACAAAAATAAACTAAAGTCCCCTTTCATACATAACCGCCGTCTCCCATACTTCTTTACTAAAAATTAAAAAGTTGAATTTTTCTTCATTGGCTTATGGCATGATGTATGAAATATGCATTCAAAATATAGGAGAAGAAAATCAACAAAACCCCTCAAAGACAATTTTATAAAACAAATTGAAGATTGAAATTATTATGAAATTTAATGTTCAGTCAAATGCATATCAATTATCCTATTATCTTTTCTATATACATTCCGCAGAAAACTTATTTTTTATTCGTGAAGAGTAATTCAATATATATATTCTGAGATGAAGCCATCAAATTTGAGGCTTCATAGATGACTAATACTTTAACTTTATAATTAAAGTCTTGAACCTGTACAGATAGTCAAAACTCAAAACACCATTTTAAGTCCAAAACAAAAGGAGACCAGTAACATAAATCGGAGCAAGAAATCGAGCATTTGTTTTAATAATGAAGGATGGTGGATGGGAGGGGGACTTTGGTTTTTAGTTTATAAGGAGATATAAAGACAAAATTGTCTATAACTAAATATTTTTATTTTTAATTAATTATAGGGCTATAAAGAGAGAAAAAGGGGCTATGAATAAAATTACTTTTAATTTTAAATCTTCCAAATATTGGGCTGGGCTTATGGTTAATTTCAACGTGACTTCTAAGACGGGCTTCAATAAACATTAGCTGGCCAATAATGGACCAATCTGTCACGGCCTTTTGGGCTTATTATTTTTTCTTTTTGAAATAATCAAGACCAATATTTTCAAATCTATGGAAATTTAAAAATTCATGCGAGATCGTTTCAGGATCAAATTTGTATCGCGATACTTACATTTAAATACAAATAATACATGATGATATAATTGTAACTTCTTTGATGATTTTTGTTTGGACTACAGGACAAGGGTGAATACTGGAGTATATCACAAATGTTGATCAATAAAACGTTTCACACAAGATTGTACGAAAATATCCATCATCTGAGTCATCTCCCCATCATTTTTAAAATGCTTATTTAAACTATTTTTTATAGACATTGACATATCATAAAAATATTAAAAATGAATTCTGGCACTTTTAGCTCTAAAATATTTTTTTAAATAAAACAATTAGTTCAAGATACGTGTAAGGTATAACAATCAGATTGTATTACCGATAAAATAAATAGATTGGAGTTTTAGAAAATAAAATGCAAAACTACAAAAATCTTGGTTGAATATCTAATGCAATTTTCTTCAAAAAAAAAAGAGTACAGTTTGTCCCTAGGTTCGTTGAAAAAAGGTGTGTTTATTATGGTAACAAAATAGTAAATATTATACATGGGACCATGACAAAATAAAATAAAATAAAATAAAATAAAATATTATTCATGACAAAATTATTGTAAGCCACGTGGCATATATCACAAATTTATTACAGTTGCGCCATTGAATACTGAGTGCCGACCGGGTAACAAAAAAGAGTGATGCTATTCGGACATAAATGTCCGGACATAATCTAGCTAGTTTAGGTAAATGAATCGGTTCGATCCGTTTGACTTATTTATTTAATTTTGTAATTTCTCTACATTCATTCAATTTATTATTTTGTGAGTAATCTAATTCAAGTGAATGCATAAATATCTATTAAGTAATAGTATTTTCGAAAGATTAGTAAAAATCACAAAATAATTTTATTAGTTTAATTTCATATTTTTTGTATTCATATTTCTCTCTTTAAAAATGACGGTTTAGATTAATTAAATAAATATATTATAGTACTAACCAACATTATTATTTTATTTGATAAATTATAAGTTAAGATTATTAATATATTCATTTTATGTGCACTGAACAAAAAATCACCTTCTTCTTCTTCATATTTTTACATTTGAAACTCTTTCAATCAAATTTCAAAAAGTCATGAACCCATTAAACCTAATCACGTTTCTCTCCATTCTCTCTCATCTCCTCACCCAATCCTCCTCCTCCAAAGTTTCGATCTCCGTCACCCCAAGATCCATTTCCAAATCGGGCGACCCGGTCACGATCAAGTGGTCCGGCCTCGACTCGCCGTCTCATCTGGATTGGCTCGGAATCTACACGCCGGCGAACTCCGCCCACCGCCACTTCATCGGCTACATTTTCCTCTCGTCCTCGCCGGGATGGCAGTCCGGGTCGGGTTCGATCACGATCCCTCTCGTCAACATGAGATCCGACTACCAGTTCCGGATCTTCCACTGGACCGAATCCGAAATCAACCCAGAAAAGACGGACCACGATCACAACCCCTTGCCGAGGACTAAACACCTGCTGGCGCAGTCCGACCCGTTTGCGTTTGAATCGGGCCGGGGCCCCGAGCAGGTCCACTTGTCTCTGACGGGCGGGGAAGGGGAGATGCGGGTCATGTTTGTGACTCATGATGGGAAGGAGAGTTCTGTTAAATACGGGTTGACCCGGGATAAATTGGATAGAGTTGCGGGTACGGAGGTGGCTCGGTATGAGAGAGAAGATATGTGTGATGCGCCGGCAAATGATAGTATTGGATGGAGGGATCCTGGGTTTATTCATGATGGGGTGATGGTTGATTTGGAGGATGGGAAGAGGTATTATTATCAGGTAATTCAATCTTTCTTTTTTGTTATTTTGTTTTTGAGGAGATATCAAGTATGATGCTTATCAAAATGCTTATAGATACTAATTTTCAATATATATACATGCATACATGCCGATATCTGTGTGATTGTATGCATAAAAATAGTGGGTGAAGCATCCAATGTAGTTCACCAAGGCTGTTATGTGTGTGATTATGTGCTTATAGATGATTGTTCACTTCACTGCGTTTATGTGTGTGACTGCTTGCTTCGAGAGAGTAGGTAGGCTACTGTTGTACCTTCCTTCACCGAATATGAGTGTCTCAAGTCGTCAAAAATCTTACACAAGAAAGTGAGTAAATTTACTCTTTTTAGTTTTTATTCTTAATCATTGCATGGAAAATCAAAGAACTAAAGAATTTGCAATGTGAAGTTTGATATCATTTTCTATAGAATTCCGAAATATAACACTTATTCAGGGACGGAGGGAGTAGTTGACAAGGTGTATCGGGAGTTAGGTTTAGGATTCAGGTGGCAGAGTTGTGCCGTTTGTAGGTAGCTCATGTTCTTGTTGTGAGATGTTTTGTACTCCTAAGATTGGCTTCCATGATTTGCAGAGGAAGGGAACTGAGTGTTTATAGGTTTCTTGGATTCCATGATTTGCAGAGATGGAAAAACTGAGTGTTCATAGATTTCTTGGCTTCTAATTTCATTTGCGTTCTATTTTTAGAATGAAAAGTTTCACCTTCATGAGATATTTCCCTATCAAGTGACAGATAAATGGTTCATTGCATCATCTCTTAATGTAGATACTGGAGATCCCGTTTAATGTTTGTCACTAGTCATATAAGCTCGTACAAAGAGAGGTCCCCTTTTGTATAAATGCTTTGTAGTCGTTTCATTGTTTATCTTTAGATATACATCATGCTATCTATCATCTATGTCCAATCTTAAGCAAATTCTTGAGTCATATGCTGCATGTGCTTATATTTGCATAAACTATGGCAGGTTGGTAGTGATTCCGGGGGTTGGACTACAACGTACAACTTTGTGTCGCCAATTAAGGATTCGAGTGAGACAGTAGCTTTCTTATTCGGAGACATGGGGACTGCTACACCGTACTCAACTTTTGTGCGCATACAGGAAGAGAGCATCTCCACCCTTAAGTGGATAAGTAGAGATCTTGAAGCTATTGGCAATAAGCCTTCTTTGATCTCGCATATTGGAGATATAAGCTACGCGAGAGGCTATTCTTGGTTGTGGGATAACTTTTTTTACCAGATCGAACCAGTGGCTTCCAAAGTTCCATACATGGTATGCATTGGTAATCATGAATACGATTGGCCATTACAGCCTTGGAAGCCCGACTGGTCTGCTGGAGTTTATGGCAAAGATGGGGGTGGAGAGTGTGGGGTGCCTTATAGTCTTAGATTACACATGCCAGGGAACTCCTCAGAGCCAACTGGAACTCGAGCCCCTGCTACAAGGAATCTTTATTTTTCATTCGACTTGGGGGTAGTCCATTTTGTTTATTTTTCGACAGAAACTAATTTCCTTCCTGGCAGTAAACAGTATGATTTTTTGAAGAACGATCTTGAATCAGTGAATAGAACCAAGACCCCTTATGTTGTTGTCCAGGGGCACAGGCCAATGTACACCACCAGTTACGAGACAAGAGATCGCCCGTTCAGAGAGAGACTCCAAGAGCACCTAGAACCTCTTTTTGTGAAGAACAACGTGACACTAGCATTATGGGGTCACGTACATAGATACGAGCGTTTCTGTCCTTTGAATAACTTCACTTGTGGAAGCTTGGGCATTGAAGGGGAGCAATGGAAGGCATACCCCGTGCACGTGGTGATTGGGATGGCCGGGCAAGATTGGCAGCCCATTTGGCAGCCAAGGGCCGACCATCTCACTGATCCCATCTTCCCACAGCCTGTTAGATCATTGTATCGTGGTGGTGAGTTTGGTTATGTTCGACTGAACGCCAACAGGGAGAAACTCACACTATCCTATGTGGGAAACCATGATGGAGAGGTACATGATGTGGTGGAGATCATGGCCTCGGGGCAAGTCTTGAATGGCGTGGGACGTGCTATCACCAATGACAGCAGCGCTGCAGTTCATCATAAGACGGATTCAAGATTTTCGTGGTACGTTGGAGTTGGGAGTCTACTGGTGCTTGGAGCTTTTCTTGGGTATGTTTTAGGTTTTATATCACGTGCACGAAGGGAAGGTGCTTCGCAGGCAAAATGGACTGCTGTAAAGAACGAGGAGACATGAATGCTCGAGAATTATAAGGTTAGTTTTCTGGGATTTGTTCTTCGGAGACTGTATGTAATAGATGAAGCTCGCGCTAGAACTCTCTCCGCATCCGCATTCTTGTTCCGAGGGTCTCTGCTCTCACAGTTAGATTGTGTAGGTACTAGTCTATTTCTTATTTCTAGAAAGAGAGGGAAATGCTTAATTCTGCCCTGTTTTATGTGATGTAAATATAATTTAATTGTGTGTGAAGTATAACTTGAAATAAAGTTAGTGCAGATATTCTTGGTAGCCTACACTTTGTAAATTCATATCTATCTATACTTATATAAAAAGAGCTTTGTGTTACAAAATTTGAATTGCCTATTATATTTCTATTATCTATTTAATTTAAGGGCAAAATTTGGATTGCCTATTATGCCCCTATTATGTATTTAATTTAAAGGCAATAAGGTAATATAATATCTTATATTTATAAGGAGCATACAAATTCATTAAAAATTTATTTTGCCTTATATAAAATTTAAAATTTTGATCGTGTAGTATCAATGTCATCCTATGATAAGATTAAAATGACAAAATAAGTTAATAAAAAAAAAACTCAAGTTTTAGATATTGAATCTAGATTAATCTGATGAATATTTCTAGCTTCAATATATTCTAGATATATATATGTGTGTATATATATACATATTTAATTTAAGGGGAAAATTTGGATTGCCTATTATGTCTCTATTATGTATCTATTTTAAAGACAATAATGTAATATAATATCTTATATTTATAAGGAGCATACAAATTCATTAAGAATTTATTTTGCCTTATATAAAATTTAAAATTTTGATCGTTTAGTATTAATGCCATCCATCATGATAAGCTTAAAATGACAAAATAAATTATCCAAAAAAACTCAAGTTATAAGAATTAAATTTAGATTACTCATATGAATATTTCTATATATATATATATAGAATATTGAAATTATATATATATATATATTCATTTATAGAATTTTATGGTTAGCTAATTATTTTTATTGGATCAAATATATTTTTGAAAGATCTTAACCCTTTATTTCAGTCATCCTTAAGTATAAATAGGAGTTCATGCTTGAACCTAGTTAAACAATGTGTTGGAAATAAAAATAAAAATAAAAAATAAGTAATAGAGTTTCATTAAATATTTTTTAAAAATATTTTTTAAAAATTCAACAATTGATTAAAAAAAAGTGTTAAATATAATAAATATGATCAAAACTGAAATAAAATATACGATACAAATCATTATTTTTTACTAGCCAAGCGACACAAGCACCCTATAAATTACGAGAATTTCTGGGAAAAAGAATGGGGAAAACATCTGTGAAACATTTAGGTCCGACTGTCGACAATGAAATGGCTACTGTCATGCTCAAGGTGATAAAGATGATGATGGGCAACTTTGGCATAGAAGCTGGGTGTGAGTATGATGATTGGAGGCTCGATCATAAATGATTTGAATTAAGGATGAGATTGGAGCTAAGGTGAGGGTAAAGGGACCCAATACAAGCCGCCAGGTGCCCTAAAGGTTGACGAATTCAGGCTATATTTCACTTCCAAATTCGAAGTACAAACAAAATCAGTTTAACTGACACACCTATCCGAACAACAAAATCTGACTTGAGTTGTTTTTCCTTATTTTAAGCTTTTGCTAAAATTCATCTTTTACTCATACCTATTATAAAAGGATCTTCTTTATATTTTTTTTTCTTTTCCTAAATGTATTAATTGATGGCAGCTCCTAGTTACAAGATGCTTTAGAGCAGCAATGTATGTCCCTCTTGAGCTTGGATATTAGCCTCTTAAGCAGCATTTGTACAGTAGTGCATAAGCTTCTTTCTCCTTGTCATATGCAAGAGACTGTTTAAGCTAAGGGACTTCAATTTCACTTGTTTCTGCGTGTTTCTTGAGCAGTCTAGCCTCATTTTCAAGAATACTGATTAGGTTCTCGAGAACTGAGATCTTTTCAGGAAACTGCTTCATTTTTACTCTCTAATGTTGAGTGATCATCTTTCAGAGTATGAGCTTCCATTTCTGCTACTGTTGCTCTTGCATTATCTTTGAGATGGTGATTTTCATACTTCCTCATGAGAAGTCTCTTCTTTCTCCTTCTCCACCTTCGGACCGTTCCTTCTGCTTTGTTCAAAAGATTTTGAATCTTGTTTAAGCCCATGTGCAACATCAAGCAAGTAGCAAAACAATGCACATACTAATTTTGAAGGTGAATCTTCAACAAGTTCGGCTTGCTAAGGTTCGATGGGCATGGCACAGTTACCTGTGAACGATAAAATCGGTAATTACCAATAATTGGATTGGATGAAAATTCAAAAGAAAAAAAAAAAGAGTAAAGAATGCTTATTTCTGGTAGTCACAGTTAGACTTTGTCGTAGATACTAATTATGATTTCTAGAGTTATGTACATGTCATTTACTTGTATGTGAAGTATACCTTGAAATAAAGTTAGTGCAGATGTTCTTGGTAGCTTACACTTTGTAATTAAATTCATATATGTATAAATGGATGTATTCTTGTTTGAGCAAGTTTATGCAGATGTAAGAGGCATTACAAATGAGTTTGTGTTTTGAAGAATTTTTTATTCATGTTTTGCTGGAAAAATTATATTAAATGACTTTGTTTCTGCTTTATATATTTATCTTATATTTCATCAATTTGAATGATGAGTACTGTATTTTTTATCCTTTTCATTTCAAACATTTGAATTGTCCAAGGTTGTAACATTTCCAGAACAACTTAAACAAACAGGTAAAATGGTACGTGTGATGTAAATAAAAACTATATATTTGAATGTTATTTTAGAATATAAAATAGAACAAATTTTATCATAATTTTATATACAAAAAGATTCTTATTTTGTACCATATTAAATGAAACAAACACACACACACACATATATATATATAGCGCGGATTAAATAAGAATATTAAAATATTTATGCATTTAGTTTCTGCATTTTATGCATTTCCGATGTAACAAAAATGCATTGTTTTTACGTTCTTATATAAGACGTGTTCTTACCCGATCCAATTTCTATATATATATATATATATATATATTAAATTACTAAACTATCCATAGAAATTAAGATCATTAATGAAAGGTAAGAATATACATTTTATACATTTGAAAACAAACACCAAAAGGGTGTAATGAAATTACAACAACTCAAAACATACAAGAATGACACATGAATTACAACAACTCGAGTTAATTAACTATTTTGTCAAGAAACGACTACAAAATACATGTTTAACAAGTAACATTTCATAATCTACTCAGGTGTTTGTACTTTTACTCTACTTGTTAAGCAATTTACGGGCACGTTGGTTGGCACCTTTCACTCGAGAGTTGAGCTCATCTATGTCCTCATCAAGATCATCAAGGGCCTTGTTTTGCCTGCATCAACCACACACCATTTCTTGATTAATACATATTTTTCATAAAATACATAAGTAACAAAATTATTATACATATATACAGCCATCAAAAGAAAGAGAGTAAGAAACCTGTCAAGTTCAGTTCCCATCTCAACAGCCATGCCTTTCAAATCACCCAAGATATCACTAAGGTCTGAAAGCCCATCATCTTGTTTTGCCTTCTCCACCTAATAAAACATCGTTCCCACAAAAACAAAAACAAAAACAAAAACAAAAACAAAAACAAAAGTATAAGTTTCTCAAGTTGATACTCATGTAAGAGTAAGAGTGAGAGTGAGCACTAATACCTCCACTTTCTGCAGAGCGTTGGTTGGTTCTGGAGGAGCTGTTTTTGATCCTTTTCCTTTGCCGTCTAACCCTAACTTCTCCCGTTGCTCTTTAGTAGCGCGCTTTGCAACCGCGGTATCATCTGATCAAGGCTTCCATCAACCTCATTTTTTAAATTATGTATTTTTTTTTCTTTTTTTGAGGAATGAAGTTTGCAATAAAAAAGTTTCAAACACTAAGTAATTAGTCATTTGGGATAACCTTTTGAAGTATTGGGGCCTGTGATGGCCTTCCCCTTCTTAGGCTTCCAAGGCATTGAAAACATGCCTCCAAGACTATTCAACAACTTCTCACCCTATAAAAACAATTAAAAAAAAAAAAACTTCTCACATTCACAACAAATTTACAAGAAATCAGTTACAGAAAACCATTTTCTTTTCAGATTTCTTATGAAAAAAATTCTAAGATGTTGAACTGAAATGAAAATGCTTCTTCATTTAGAGTACTATGGTCAACAACTTGTCACATCTTGGGCATTGAGTTGAAATGAATGAGCAACATGATGCTTTCTTGATTGGATGTTAAAGCAGAATAAGAAAATATTCTATAATTAATCTCCTAGCGTTTTTTGAAATTCTCATAAATATCCCAACAGTCAAAAAGTACTTATCATTTTAGTGTCCAACGTTTAGATGCTGTAACTAAAATGTCCTGAGTTCGATTTTTCAGGATTAGAAAATCAACGTGTGAAGCCAAAAATCAACATTTCCAACTTCACACGTGGATTTTGCGATCCCAGAAAATCGGACTGGAGGAATTTTAACTAAACTATCTAGCTAAACGTTGAGTACTAAAACAATAATTTTTAAACATGGGGACGTTTCTGGAATTCTCGGCAAGCATTGGGAACGGACCGGCCGGTTGAACCGATTGAATCGGGAAAATGGGTTTGGACCGTGAGCAAAAAGTGTGGCCGGTTCAACTTTGGGTCCGGTTTTTAAAACATTGGAATGTATAGAAATGGCATGCATGCCTTGCTCAAATCTTTCTCCATATCAGCAG
This sequence comes from Agastache rugosa, assembly GCA_031470985.1. Taxonomy (NCBI): domain Eukaryota; kingdom Viridiplantae; phylum Streptophyta; class Magnoliopsida; order Lamiales; family Lamiaceae; genus Agastache; species Agastache rugosa. The sequence goes on along the minus strand of CM062601.1, from coordinate 71,495,619 downwards.
CCATGACATGAGTTCTGTGGATTTGCTCGCCTTGCGCGTGCAACGTTTCAAGAGTCCTACTCGCATCTCCTCTTATATCCTCTGCTATCTTCAAGCAGTTGTTGACGGTTCTCGTCGTGTCTTGGGCTTGATCCACAGCATAATCCTCCAGTTCTTGAACAGACATGCTGTCGAAATCGCCCTTCTTCTTGCCTCCTCCTCTTCCGAATTCCGAATCATTTGGCGTTACCAGTGTTGGCTCCGATGCACTTCTTCTTCCCATCGTCTTTTTCTGACTTGCTTCTTCTTCACCGTCAGAATCCAACGGATTTGATGCCTCATTGGATGTCTGTCTAGGCGGTTTTTCTGCTGCTCCTTTTCTGAATCCAAACATTTTTTTGCTTTATTTTCTTCAAAATCGCCTTCTCACAAATCTGTTTAAGAACACATTTCATCATTAATTGCAGTAACATTTATGGTTAGTTCGATTTTCTTGATTTTTAGGAGTTAGATTACAGCCTAACATGCACCTGAAAGATAAGAACCTCTCTCTCTCTCTCTCTCATGCATGATAGGCTTTCTGCTATATGACACACAGAATTGAAAATTCTGTAATGTTTAGTCTCTCAATGTAAATAAACAGAGTTGATGTCTGCCAAAGATAATTATGTTAAATTGCTTACGCAAACAAATGCATGCATGCAGAAAAACTAGATGAAATTAAAGAGACTAATGAAGAATATTTAATTATAAAATCAATGAAAATCACCTGAAGGGTCTCAATAAAAATAACCAATGGCTGACAAATGGAAAACAGAGAATCTTTGACGATTATATATCAGCATAAAAATCAAGACAGCAAAAAAAAAAAAGAAACCCTAAATAAATCACGAAGAAAAGAGAGAAGAATTTTTTTTTTTTTGAAGAAAAATGGAAGAACTTTTTTGAGAATATGATAAATTGTTTTTTTATTCTGGGAAATAGCAAAGAGAAAGATGAGAGGCACCGCAGAGAACCTGGAGGGGCCATTTTTTCGACCGTTGAAGGTTGAGGAATTTTCGCGCTTCTTCCCCTTTCCACAGATATATTGAGACCCACACCAAAATCGGGCCGGGCTCAATTAGATTTGGGCCTTATTTTTCGACCTTCAGCCCTAAATCTAAATAATACTCCGTGTGTACTAAATTATGTATGATATGGTTCTGATTTTAGCCCAACTATATTAAACGACAAAAGGAAAAAAAAACAAACACACACACACATCGAACAACCCACGGCCACGACACTTTATTATTTACTGGTAAATATAAATTAAATTTGCAGGATTATAATTATTGCCATTCTAAAAAATTTCCCCTTTTTCAACAAATTCTCGCCGCCGATGAAGAAAAATCGCTGCTTCTGCAATTGATCTAATTCTTAGAAGAAGACGACGCGGTTAGATGTTCACCTGAGATCGGTAATTATGTTCAACCAATTCTCTTTTTTCGGTTCGAATTTCCATAATTTCAGTAGCAAAGATAAACCCTTTTCACCTAAGCGGCCGATTTCAGTTGTATTAAAAAATTAGATGATGCTATTCACTTGTTTGATGAATTGGTGAGAATGGAGTCGCAGTATTCCTTTGCCCTTTACGTGTTCGATGAAATGCGTTAAATAGATGTTCTATGAATGAGTACACGGTGAATATTGTGATTAATTGTTATTGCCTTCAGAAAGGTGTAAGCTATAGTTTTGCTGTAATGGGCATCTTCTTCAAGAAAGGTTTTGCTTTAGTGGGCATCTTATATGGTACTGTAAGTATATGTATTATGCTCCAAACCTTATTTTGTGTGCTTAATAAACGGATCCTTTCCTCGAAGTTCCTTGTATAGGTTTGGAACATAATACACATGCTTATAGTACCATGATCCATGGATTATTTAATAAAGATAGATTTGCTGACGGCTGGAAGCTTTTCAAGGATATGGAAGTTCAAGGAGTAAGTTCTAACATCTCTACTTATACTGCTATATTATTGGATGAGTTGTGCAGGAACGGGGAGATTGATGAAGCTGTGTCATAATTAAATCCTGATATAGTCACGTACGGTGCTCTGATTGATGGATTATGTAATCATGGAAAACTTGATGTTGCAAGATATATTTTCGACAAAATTAGGTCTGATATTGTGTGCTATAACAGCTTAATAAATGGATACTGCAAGCAGGGAAGCGTGGTCGAAGCTTGGCTTCTTTTCCTGGAAGTCCCCTGTAAAGGTTTGGAGCATGATAAGCATACTTGACGTCTTGACTCATACTGTATTATTGTGTCTACGAGCAGGAGTTTTAAAATAAAATGACAAGTAGACATGGTTGATGTCTACAAAGAATGGTGAGTTTGATGAAGGTGTCTTTATTTCACATGATTGAAGGGAAAGGAGTTAATCCTGATATAGCCACATACAATACTCTTATCAATGGATTATGCAAATATGGGAAACATGATGTTGCAAGAGATGTGTTCAACCAACTTCCTTCTAGAGGTTTGCAACCAAATGTTCAGATATATACTATGATCATTGGTTCACTTTGTGAAGAAGGGTTGATGGAGGAGGCAAACCATTTGCTTGTAGGATGGAGAACCGTGGTTGTGCACCCAATGGTGTGACATACAACGTTATTATCCGGGGTTCTCATTAGATTTTACTACTTTCTCGATGCTACTCGATCAAGTGTGAGGACTGAGTGAAGAACATTTTCTTGTCAAATTGATGAAGGATGTCTTTCCCAAGGAAATCTTTGCCCCAAGGACAGAGTCAATTCGAGCATCATGGCTGATCTGCAGGGTTTATAGGTATTTATCCAAAAACTATTCTTTTTTGACATGACCTAAATTAGTTTCTGTTGTTTACTAATTGACAGAAGTACTTCTAAGTTAATAGTTTTAAAATTGTTTCATGATTTAATTTTGCACATTCTGGCACACAATATGTTTCTTGTCTTCGATATAAATATGATATTTCCATTTTCAGTAGTTGCCTATATATACAGAGGGTTACAGAAAATTTGTCTCAAATTTCAATTAATATCTCTACAAATTTGACAAAGTTAAGGGAAATATAAATTATAAAAGAATGCCAATGTTTTTAATATTGAGAAAATGTTGCTAAATATGGATTTATGATGCTTTGGTTGAATTTAAATATACTTTATTCTGATTTACAATGCTTTGATGGAATTTTAATCACAATATATATGTCCTCTGTACATATTACCCCTTCGATGAAATGTCTAGCTGATCCTGCTGTTGGAAACTGATTAAAATGATTGACGACAAATGGAACAATGTTTTCCTTTGGAACAATGTTTCTAACAATATGTCATACTGTCTCGATCCGTTTTCAAAAGCATGCATCTTTATTTTACGTTTTGGTGTATTTATTTTTCCTTGCAGGACGAGTAATCATGCAGCCTCGGAGGCAAAGCCATATGTCTTGTGCCAACTTCTTTCACACTTGCAAGCAGCAATTTAGATGATGATGCCTGTATTTTTTTATTTCGAAACTGTTAGAATTGAATTGAATATGTTAAGGTATGGATTCTCTTAATTTCTTGATGTTGTTGTAGAACAATTTCATTATAAAGAATCGGTTTTTGCAAATAACTTGTGATATTTGGCGTCAAAGGAATTGAGATGGAATTGACATTGTTTGGTATCGCACAAATTAGTTTCTCTTGTTCAGTAGTTTTCAGGTTTTTCAATTGATAAGGATGAAAAACTATAGAGGTGAAAATGTATTAGGACTTTGTAGTGTGCTTTACTTGATTCTTTGTTACCTTTACATTAATATATTTATATATATATATATATATATATATATATATTTAAAGGGTTTATATTAAGATATACTCTTTCCGTTCCATTGAACTTGTTCTATTACTGTTTGGCGCGGTTATTAAGGAGAAGGGTAAAAAGATAAAAAGTAGATAGGTTCCATCACTTTTGAAGAGTTAATTGTTTTTTTTTTTTGGAACATAACAAGTTAAATGGAATAATTCAAAAAAAAAAGGGAGACAAGTTAAGTAGGACGGAGGGTGTATTAGAAAGACATCATTTTAGTGTGTGTGTTGTCTAGCGATAATGTAGTTAATGTCTGAGGCTAAAAAGTTTTAAATTGGAGTCCATTATGGCGCACTTTTTAAATTTCATGTTACAATTAAAAGAAAAAGATGGAGATCATTTTAACATAGATGGATATCTACCTATTTTTATTTATTTATTGTTTTTTTTTAAATTTACACGAAACTAGATGTAGATGGAAATCAAATTAGTTTAGATTTATGTTCTCCACTTATGACTAGTAGTAAACCTAGATTGAACTATATTACACATGACAAAAGATCAAACCTACTATACAACTCTACAAATACAAGCAATGAACAACTAATCACAAGCTTCCCCACAAACTTGAAAATTTCCATTATTCACATTTAAAAAGTGTTGGTGCAATAATGATGGAGGCATGGCAAAGAATATGTACATGTGTCAATATATCCACCCCAAATTATTATTTTAATTTTTAACTAATTAAAATTTAATTGAATCTCATTATTATAGATTAATTTTTTTAATTGAGAATTAATAAATTTACTTGATAATTAATCAATTTTAATTATGTTTAATTAAATATCATTCAATTAAATTTTAAAAAGATAAGATTGACCGCACAATGACTCTACGTTCGGTCAATCCTAACATGATGAGAATTTGCGTATATATAATTTCATATCTTATGATATGTTTTACGATCTAATAATAATAAACTTGTGAATATAAATGTGCACTTTCAGAGTTGCGTGTTTTCAAACTATACATTATTTAATTTAGAATTTATATAAGTTCTCAGATATTTTTAAAATGAATTTGCATGCCAAAAAGTTGTGGCCAACTTGAGTTATAATGGACAAAATAAATAAAGATGTTGATTTGAGTCCTACAACTTTGTATTTTTCTCGTTTATATTTTTCTTCATTGTTTAGATCATTTATGTACATGGTGGGTCTCAATATCCACAAATATCTTGCATGGTTGTATTTGTACCATTTAAAATCTCTCCTTATATACCACTAAATTACTTTATGTTCTATTATTAAAATTATGCAGATTTATATAACAAGATTTAAATGGGCAAATAAATCTTAGTTACATTTTAGTTCAAATCATCAGTATATGATAGTTTTTGTAATTGGAAAAGAATTGATCACTTCATAAAACTTACCTAATTTTTTTTATTACAACACAAAAAATGGATTAGGAGAAATCGTGTGCTTGTACATCCATAAACATGATAAATATGCAACATGTGTTACAAAAAATTGAAGGATGGTGTACAATGTTCGTCGAAAAAATAAAATAAATTTGTGCCGTTAATAGTAATTTGAAAATTGAAATAATAAATTGATAACCAAAAAGGTGAAAACAACACGTTTGGTAATGTAGTTAGAGGGGAAGATATTATTGTCCAAATGCCGAAAGAGAGAAAAAAAATATCTTTTCGTAACTTGTTCAACCTCCAATTCTTCATCATCAACCTAAAGAAAACCAGCGCACGAGAGAGACAGAGACAGAGAGAGAGAGAGAGAGAGAGAGAGGATTATGTGTATGTTTGAGAAACAGAGAAAATATACAATTGATTGAGAGAATATGATGGAGGCTTCAGCATTGTGGATTTCACACACAACTTGCATCTCCAGCGCTGCTTTGTTGAGCAGTAACAAGAGATGGAAATGGCAATTGGCATTCAACAGAAATTGGCCCTCCATTGATTCTCGCAGTCGCAGGTGCTTCACTGTCAAGAATGTGGCTAGTAAGAAAAAAAACTCCACTAAACTAGAGGACCCTTCTCCTTCCATTGAAGAAAAACAAGGTTCAAATTACTCTCTTCAAATTCTAACACTTCCTAATATCATCAAATTCCTCTTTCTGCTTAATGCAGTTTTCATTGGAGTAATGTACTAATATATGCCTTACATTGTTGATATCCTAACAGATTGTGTGTGTGTGTGTGTGTCTCAGAGAGAGAGAGAGAGAGAGAGAGAGAGAGAGAGAGAGAGAGAGAGAGAGAGAGAGAGAGAGAGAATTAGTCCAACTTTTGATGAAGGTGCAGGCTCAGAAAACCAAATGGTGAATGTCATGTTAAGGGTCCTTTTCTGTCATCTTGAAAACGTTGATATAACTAATACTAGGAATCAAAATGGCATGTAAGAATAATGGACAATGTGTCAAAATTAATAGATCTGATGATTAGTACAAGACTTAACTAGTAACAAATGATGAAATCTTGAAAATTTTGATGTAGGAGTTGCATTAGATGCTCTGAAGCCAGATTCTGCATCTGTTGCATCAAGTATCAAATATCACGCTGAGTTCACTCCCTCGTTCTCTCCCGAGCTATTTGAGCTTCCGAAAGCATACTACGCCACTGCTGCAAGTGTTCGTGATATGTTAATTATAAACTGGAACTTGACCTATGATTACTATGAGAAGATTAATGTAAAGCAGGCGTATTATCTATCCATGGAGTATCTTCAGGTCTAAATATCTTCTTCATCCAACCTAATCTCCATAGCTACCGCTTGATCTAAATTTGTCGTTGTTTTTTTCAACAGGGTAGAGCCTTACTCAATGCAGTTGGTAATTTGGAGCTCACAGGTGCTTATGCAGAGGCCCTCAAAAAGCTCGGTCACAATTTAGAAGACGTAGCAGGACAGGTAGGGAAAGGCTTTTGACAATTTCTTAGGATAGATTTATACAAATTTGAGGTGTTTCAATCATATAGATATTCTCAGACTACTCAGTCAATCACATTTGTTGATTGCATCAAGAAAATGAGAAGGCAAAACATTCACAGAGGTGCTCATATATCTTAAAAAAGTGGGATTTAGGCACAAATTGCATTTAGCTGTTTTCATGTTTCTAAGTAATATTTTCATCAAATTTGGGGTGCTCCTGCAGGAGCCAGATGCGGCATTAGGTAATGGAGGATTAGGGAGGCTGGCTTCTTGCTTTCTCGACTCCATTGCTACGCTTAATTACCCGGCTTGGGGTTATGGGCTCAGATACAGATATGGTCTGTTTAAGCAGCTCATCACCAAAGATGGTCAAGAGGAAGTTGCTGAAGATTGGCTTGAGGTATCTTTAGCTCACTCTTTTTTGTTGATTATCCAAATTCTTTTTAATTATTTTGAGTAGCATATTTGAAATATTTTCTCATTGTGATAACCAGATGGGAAATCCATGGGAACTAGTAAGAAACGATATCTCCTATCCTGTTAAATTTTACGGTCAAGTTATAGAAGGTTCCGAAGGGAAGAAAGAATGGGTCGGAGGAGAAGACATCGTTGCTGTTGCCTATGATGTCCCAATACCAGGATATAAAACCAAAACCACCATAAACCTCAGGCTGTGGTCTACAAAGGTTTCTGCAGAGGTTTTTGATTTAGGTGCGTTTAATGCTGGAGATCATGCAAAAGCATATGAAGCCATGAAAAGGGCTGAAAAGGTTTACATCTTTCTTTCTCTTCTATGTTTGTTGCAATCCTTCTATGAAAAGTTTTATATACAACTTTGCTTTCTTTTTTTTTGGATCAGATTTGCTACATTTTGTACCCCGGTGATGAATCATACGAGGGAAAGACACTTAGACTGAAGCAGCAGTATACTCTTTGCTCAGCTTCTCTTCAAGACATTATAGCAAGATTTGAGAAGAGATCGGGAGAATCATTAGATTGGGAGAAGTTTCCGGAAAAAGTTGCTGTACAAATGAACGATACTCATCCTACTCTGTGTATACCCGAGTTGATAAGAATATTGATAGATGTGAAGGGTCTGAACTGGACTGAAGCATGGAATATCACAAAAAGGTATACTTTTTTGTTATGTTTTTTTCTTGTTTATTGATGTCTCTAAGTTTTTAGACTATTGTTTTTGTGATCTTTTGAGATTTTATCGCTCCTTGAACAGAACTGTGGCGTATACTAACCACACTGTGCTACCTGAGGCTCTGGAGAAATGGAGTTTGAGTCTTCTCGAAGAGCTTCTTCCACGACATGTTGAAATCATAAGAATGATTGATGAAGAGGTATTCTATGCCATTTTTTTCTTTTGTATAATAATGTAATATTATAGTTTTTATGTTCTTTCATTAGTGAAATTATATTGCTTGTGCAGCTTATCAACACTATAATCGAAGAATATGGTTCTGAGGATCTCGAGTTGCTGAAGGAAAAGCTGAATCAAATGAGGATTTTGGACAATATTGAACTTCCTTCTGTTGTCATAGATTCACTTGTTGAGTCACAAGAAAGCCTCCTCGTCAACAAGTCAGTCGAAGAGGAAGAAGAAGAAGAAGAAGAAGACGAGGAGGAGGAAGAAAAAGAAGTATATGAATTTGGTGAAGTGACAGAAGCTACTGCTGAAGAAAAATCAGATGAAACAGAAGACGAAGACGAGCAAACCAAAGTGCCTGAGGTGCTTAAGGCAGATGATCTCCTAACAAAAGTAACTTCAACTTTTGAACCAGATCCAAAACAGCCAAAGTTGGTCCGAATGGCTAACTTATGTGTTGTCGGAGGACATTCGGTGAACGGAGTAGCTGAAATTCACAGTGAAATTGTTAAAGAAGAAGTATTTAATGAATTTTACAAGGTTTGATTCCATATATTTTTCTTGCATCTTTCTTGCAGGAATCATGAAATGCAATCTTCTGACTTGTATTTGCATTGTTTGTTTTAAACAGCTATGGCCCGAGAAATTTCAGAATAAGACGAATGGTGTGACGCCTAGAAGATGGATCGGCTTTTGCAATCCAGAGCTCAGCAAGATCATAACAAAGTGGACAGGTTCAGAAGATTGGCTTATTAATACTGAAAAGTTAAGCGAACTGCGTAAGGTATGAATTTAAGTCCATATTTTTCTCTATGCTGTTTTTGAGTTTTCTGTGATAAATATTAATTTCCTCGAATGCCTGCAGTTTGCAGACAATGAAGAACTTCAGTCTGAATGGAGGGAAGCAAAGATGATCAAGAAGAAGAAAATTGTGTCTTTTATCAAAGAGAAAACAGGATATGTTGTCAGCCCAAATGCAATGTTTGATGTGCAGGTCTTTTTTCCGTATTTTCTGATTCAAAATTTATGATCTTGAAATTTTATTACAAAAATTTATAGTATCATTTTCTTGAAAAATCTTTGTTTAGATTAAGCGGATCCATGAATACAAGAGGCAGCTGATGAACATCTTTGGAATCGTGTATCGTTACAAGAAGATGAAAGAAATGGGTGCTGAGGAGAGGAAGGCAAAATTTGTGCCTAGAGTTTGCATATTTGGGGGGAAAGCATTTGCTACATATGTCCAAGCTAAGAGAATTGTCAAATTTATTACAGATGTTGGGGTTACAATAAACAATGATCCTGACATAGGTGACCTTCTTAAGGTAGAATTTGTGATCATATGCTACATTATATATAGTCCATAACATAGGAATAAGTTGAATAAAACTGTTATCTTAATTTCCTTTTCTTAAGGTTGTCTTCGTCCCGGACTACAATGTCAGCGTTGCAGAAGTGCTCATTCCTGGGAGTGAGCTGTCTCAACATATCAGGTAGCTCATCTGCACCATCTCTGATTTAAGTCCATTTTATCAGTGCCATAACCCCCCTCTCTCTCTTTCTTCTCTCTCTCTCATAGTACTGCTGGAATGGAGGCAAGTGGGACCAGCAACATGAAATTTGCAATGAATGGCAGCTTAGTAATAGGAACCTTAGATGGTGCTAATGTTGAAATCAGAGAAGAGGTAGGAGAGGACAATTTCTTCCTATTTGGTGCTCATGCTCATGAAATTGCCGGCCTCCGAAAAGAAAGAGCAGAGGGAAAGGTAAAAGAACATCTCAATGTATACTTAAAAAAAGAGACTCGAAAAAAAAACGAACTAATAATATCTTACATGCAGTTTGTGGCAGATCCTAGATTTGAAGAGGTGAAAGCCTTTGTTAGAAGTGGTGCATTCTGCTCCTACAGCTACGAGGAGCTAATAGGCTCGTTGGAGGGGAACGAAGGATATGGCCGGGCTGATTATTTCCTCGTTGGAAAGGACTTCCCAAGCTACATAGAGTGCCAAGAGAGAGTTGATGAGGCTTATAGGGATCAAAAGGTGAGCAACAAGTTTTGCTTGTTTTTTCCGACTTTTTTAGCATCAATGTATCTTGCATTTGTTGTTGATATTGGAATGTTTGAATGCAGAATTGGACAAAGATGTCTATCCTTAATACAGCTGGTTCTTCCAAGTTTAGCAGTGATCGGACGATCCACGAATATGCTAGAGATATATGGATGATTGAACCAGTTGTGTTACCATGAGAGAGATTGATAGAAATGAGTAGAGGTTCAACTGTTGAAGGTATGTTTTCAAGGTAGAATACCACATTATTACTTAGCCATCTTTCTTGTGACTGTGGCTGAATCAATACAAGTGTAGAGAATGAATTCTCTCTCTTTTATTTTTTTTGGTGTTTTTCCAACTCTTTCTGTGCAAGTTGTTGTTACCTCTGAATTGAAGCAGAGGCAAAAGTCCTCTCTCTCTCTCTCTCATTCATTTAGGGCTGGATTGAGCCTCAAGATTTTAGGCCCGCCAAAAATTAGCCAAATCCCGATGAGCATTGGTTGGCTCGACACGACTTTTTTTGCACTATAAATGATGCTTTCGGGCATGTCCGGACCTCAATTTCCGGCACGATAAAATCTCGGGCCAGGCCGGTTTTTCGAAAAAAAAAAAACAAATGGGCCCGAAATTGTATATCTCTATTCCCTATAGGCTAAATATAGCACGTGATACAGTCCATCTAAAAAAATCTAGAAAAGAAGAAAAAAAAAATCGATACCTTGAGTTGGTTATAATTTAGGGATCATTAAGAGGAATTACAGGATGATTAAGAAGAATTAGGAGATAATTAAGGGGATTAAAGGCAATTTGAGATAAATAATCTCAATTAAGGTTAATTAATAACAATTAGAATTTATTAAGCTTTAATTAAAGTTTATTAAGCTCCGACCAATATTAATTAAAAAACAAAACAAAGGGTGACCGCACCGACCGTACATTATGGTCCACTGCACTAGAGACCATCTTAATATCTCTATATTTTTTTTTATGGAAATATAATATCTCTATATTATAATAAGATTATACTCCATCCGTCCCAGGTTAGTGTGGTTCAACTAATATTTTATGTCTCACATATAATCAAATATGAACCATACTTTTAGGGAACGGAGGGAGTAAAAGGTATGACACTTTTCAAGTTGTGGTCCACTCTTGATAAAATCCACACAACATAATGATATGACCACTTACATTTAAATGATCCTCAAAAGCTAAAGTTTTTCAAAAGAGCAATTAAAAGTGTGGCCAAATTAGGGCAAAATCCTGCAAGGTTCATTGCATGGTTTTCTTCAATTCTTGATTCTCATGAGTGCCTACACTTTGTATTTTTGTTGCATTCTCATTTACAAGTCATAATTAACCATCTAAATCCAGCGTTCCCTTTTATACGTTTTCCTTATTTTTCGTTACCTCAATTAGTGGGATATAAAAAATAAATAAATCAAATGTCCCTCTTAGGATATTCAAGCGGTGCGACTTCAGTACAGTGAAGTCTAGGAAAACCCACCGCTCCCTCCTTCCCCATGTCAAAATAAATAAATCAAATAATCTGTAAGTAGGATATATATATATATATATATATATGGCGCGGATCAAATAAGAACACTTTCTTATGTGAGAAATAAGAACAAATCCGGACCCTTGATCTTTGATGATCTATGGTCCAGATTTAACCGTGCATTTAATTACTCTAATTTATGCATTTCAATGCTAATGCATTAAGTTATTGTAGTTTATGCATTAAAATATTTATGCATTTAGTTTCTGCATTTTATGCATCTCCGATGTAATAAAAATGCATTGTTCTTATGTTCTTATATAAGATGTGTTCTTACCAGATCCGCTCTATATATATATATATATATATATTTGATAGAGTTGATAGTAAAAAATGGCCAAACAAGATATTAAAAACTAAATTTTGTCTCACAACTTAATTTTTATAAATTTTGTCATTGTTTGGGGGAAACTTCTCATATTACTCTTACTTTTTCATAAAGTCACCAACATAGTACAACACTCTCTCTCTCTACTTTTTGGATTTGACTCTCTCTCCTAACCGTTTGGATTTGACTATCCCTGCTAACTTCCATGGTCGGCTGATTCTCTCTCTCCTCCATGCGTTTTATATTTTTTTTTTCAGATGGTTTTTTTCGTTTGCGATCGCCGGCAATTTTTCTCCGTTTATCATCTCCGAAATTATGAACCGGCGATAGATTTTGCATTTTAATTTCCAGATTACTGTTCCTGTATTTTTTTATAGTTGTTAAGATAGTCGGCGTTTGCTTTTCCGTTCATAGTCGTCGAGATCGTCGGCGATTGTTTTTCCGTTCTTAGCCGTCGAGATCGTCTTCTCCGTTGGCGTTAGGCTGCTTAGGGTTTAGGGTTTAATTCCAAATTCCTGTATATATTTTTTTTGCCTTTTATCATGTCGTGATTTCTGTTTGGGATTAGTTCTGCTGCATTTGGTGTTTCGATTTTTGTGTTCCGATGGAAGTAATGCACGTTAAAGCTTATTCCGGTGTTGTCATGATTTTATTATTTTTGTTTTCCTGCAAATTGACGTGAATATTTCAGTGTTGGCTTGAATATTATGATGTCGTGATTGATATGTGGTGTGTGGCGTTCTGGCGTGAAAATCGCATATTCGTACCGGGGTACAAATGCAAGAGAGTGGTGTTCGAATATATGATTTTCGTACCAGAGTACCACACTATTGCATTTGTGCACTGGTGAGAGTACAAGATATTCGTACCGGAGTACCAACTAAGAGAGTGTTGCGATAGCACGAATTAATGATGTTATAGATACGAAATATATCAGTTCGTTACGTTCGTACTGTGAGTGCTTTACCTATTTGTATCTTTTTATTTTCATGCAGACAAGGCATTCTTCTCTGATTGTTGCCCATGGTGGAGTGTGGAATAACAACATATACCAGGGTGGACGAAAAGAGTATATTCCTATACCGGTTAGTGGTATAAGGTACGAAGATTTATTGAGGAAGCTTGAATTGCGATTGAGGAAGGATAAGAGCATAGGGCTGGCAATTTTTTACACGACACGATAATCCGACACGAACACGCACGAAATTAATGGGTTAGTGTCAAGCCTTATCGGATTCGGGTCGTTATCGTGTCACCCGATATGGACACAAAATTATCAGGTCGGGTTCGTGTCGGGTTCGTGTAACCCGATAAGATTTATTTATTATTTATTATTTTTTTATTTTCATCATTAATTATTAATTTATTATTTTTCTTAGGGTTTTAAGTTTAATTTTTAATGTTTTTATTGTTTATATAGCTTATAGTGTCATATAAATTTACTACCTCCGTTCCATTATTCTTGTCTCATTTCTTTTGGGCACGGGTATTAAGGAGAAGGGTGTTTAAAGGGTAAAAAGATAGAAAGTGGTGGAGCCCATAACTTTTTGTGAGAGAAACATATTTCCTTTTATGGAAACAGGACAAGAATAACGGGATAGCCTAAAAAAGAATACAAGACAAGAATAATGGGACGGAGGGAGTATGTTTTAATCGTGTCGTGTCGTATCGTGTCGTTATCGTATCGTGTCAGCACGATAGAAATCTTGTAATTTTCATGTTCGTGTCGTGTTCGGATTTGAATATTTCGGATCGGATTCGTGTCGTGTTGAGCAAATTCTTAACAGGTCGTGTTCAAATTTGGTCTTAACAGGTCGACACGATAACGATCCGACACGCACGATTTGCCAGGCCTATAAGAGCATGTACATGTTTGACATAGATGCATTAGTTAAGTCTTCGGCTGGTGAAACAATGAGAATGAAGATAACCAATGATTTTGAGTTGTCTTGTTTGATGGAGTTATTGGAATTACCTATCATACACGTTAATGTTTGTCGTAGAAATTGCGAATCTCCACACAATACGATGAATAATATGTTAATTGGTCAGAATGTGTCGGAGCGGAATTGTGATGATGGTGGTGCCAAGTATGATGATGCAGGTTTTGATTTTGGGTGGGGCGATATTATGTCTGATAGTAATTTCGTTGATAACAGTTTAGATGTTGATGCCCCTCATGATTATAGTGTTAAAGATGGCAACATTGTGCCACAATTGGATGAGTCAATTGAGACCAATGAAGATAATAACGGAGTTCGGCGACATTGGATTGTCGCTGGTGCTGCGTACAATGCATCTCTTCCATGTGAAGAATCATGTCCACCAGATGATATTTTGTGTACGGAGAAACTCGCTCGGAGTGGCACATTTTCCAACAAGAAGAAGATGATTGTAGCGCTTGGGATACATAATATGAGAAAGCACTTTCAGTGCATTACAGTGCGCTCAAATAAGATTAGATACCATGTTGTATGCAAATTAAAAGAAAGATGTGGGTTCATCATGCATGCTAGATCAGTAGGGAGTGCATGGAGAATATACAGATGGAGTCCACACAGTTGTGAGGCTGACTTGAGATATCATGCTCATCCAAAAGTGCACTCTAGAGTTCTTGCTGGATATTTCGAACCCAATTTGTTAGAATATGGTGCTGTTCTTAGGCCGAGGGATATTCAAGGTCAGATACGAAGGAAATTTGGTGTAAATGTAAACTATCAAGCTGCATTGTCCAGGAGGAACCATGCACTGAGCGCGACTTATGGCGATGCAGACAAGTCTTTTCAGGTATTTGTATAGCATTTGCGACTGTCACTTGTGGTACGAATTTAATACATTCGTTCTGGAGTACTGCCACTAGGGCATTATTTACTTTGTTACGAATACACCATGGCATGGTACTCTTGTACGAATATCATATATTCATACAGAAGTACCACCATTCTGGGGTATTTAGTTAAGTTCGTACCACGTACAGGAGTACCACCATAGTATAACGTTTGCAAAAGCATTTTAAATCCAGTATGCTTGGTACGTTTTTGTTAAGTTCGTACCACGTGTTGGAACGATTTATATTATTTCGCTCCATGCGTACCATTCGTATCTGTTCTGGAATTATTTCCTTACCAATTCATATCCGTATCTTTAGGTTCTTCCCCATTACCTTTTCATGTTGGGGCATGTAAATGCTGGATCTACAGTGGAATTGCAGACATGTGAAGATGGTTCTTTTCAATATTGTTACTTTGCTCTTGCAGCATGTGTAAGAGCATTTCGTGCTTGCCGGCCTGTAATTGTCGTAGACGGCACACATTTGAAAGGGAAATATAAAGAAATTATGTTTATTGCGGCTACGAAAGATGGCAATGAACAGATTGTTCCATTAGCATTTGCGATCGGGGACAAAGAAAATGATTCATCTTGGACGTGGTTTATGCATCAGGTGCGACAGACTTTTGGTTGTCCCGAAGACTTATTGATTGTGTCTGATCAGCATCTTAGTATCAAGAACACAGTGGATTTCGTGTATCCTGGGACTCCTCACAGTCTTTGTACATTCCATATACAGGGCAACCTCAAGTCGTGGGGCCAAGCTGCAATTGATTTATTCAAGTTAGCTGCAAATTGTTACAAGAGGCAAGATTTCGAGGAGCATATGAGAATTTTGGAATCAAATGCACCTCGTGCACATGCGAAGATTATGAGTATCGATCCTAGTAGATGGGCTATGTCATACAGCCCAGTTCGGAGATATCGTTTTGAAACTTCGAATGCTGCAGAGTGTTTGAATTCCAAACTACGATGGGCGAGAAAACTGCCAGTATGTCCTTTGTTGGAATGTGTGCGTAAAATGCTTCAAGATTGGTTTTTCACGCGTCGTACTAGAGCTGCTGCAACAACGCAGGAACTGACGGATTATGCAGCAAATAGATTAGCAAAAATACAATTGAGGCAGGCCGGAAAATGAAGGTTGAACCCATTACTGATACGAAGTTTAATGTCTGTTCCGGAAATAAGAACAATATTGTTGATATTGCTGCTAGGAAGTACTCATGTCGTGTGTTTGATCTTGACCTGATTCCATGTTCTCATGCTACAGCAGCCATAAGGTAAAGTTTATTTTCTTGTACTCGTGGTACGAATATCCAGTGTCTCGTACCACGAGTACATATATTTTTTTTGCACTCTTATACGAATATGTATTTTTCTTACATGGCGTACATTTATTTTTGGCTCAGTCTTGCTCTGTTTGTGGTTCAACAATTGGTACTCGTGGTACGAATAACGTATATTCGTACCTGTCGTACCATTATTGTGGTACGTACTATTTTTTTGATAGTATGATGTTAATTTTTTCAGTCATGGGAGGCAATCAGTAGTGTCATACGTTCACGCATATTATACGACTGAGACGTGGCGCGAAACTTACGCTGGAGAGGTGATGTCAATACCCGATCCCGATGAACGGCGTGTGCCTCCAGATGTCACCTCAAGGGTTATGAGAACTCCAAACAATCCTAGACAAGCTGGACGACCTAGAACAAAGAGGATCATGTCCGTATCTCATTCGATGCAGGGTTGCATGTGTTCCAGATGTCACCATAGAGGTCATTATCAGAGTACATGCACCGTTTTTTATGAATAAATCTGGAAGTAGAAGTTAGTAGTAACGAACAAAGTTCTAGTAGAGCTCGCAAATCGAAGAAATGTGGTATCTGTGATGTAGAAGGACATACTCGATTAACTTGCCAAGATCCAAACAGGTTTGCTTGATAATTTTTTGTTTATATTGTGTGCTATTTTGCACCATTTTTGGCTGGACACAAATACCACATTTATTCGTATTGTATTTTTTTGTATTTTGAATTACCTAAAAAGGAATTAAGTGCACGAACAGGACGAATTTGAATTTCGTGGCATATATGTTTGCAGTGAAGTGGAACGAATAGCGCGAATAGATGTAATTCATGCTAAGCGTACGAAAAGTTACATCATAATAAGAGAGTACAACCCCTGATAGTACTAATAATAGTTACAAAAAGATATAGGAATATAGTGTAGCTTGTATTATTTGTGTTTTGAATTACATAAAAATTGAATGAAGTGTACGAACATGACGAAATTGAATTTTGTGGCATACATGTTTGCAGTGAAGTGGAACGAATAGTGCGAATAGATGTAATTCGTGCTAAGCATACCAATTAAGCGTACCAAAAGTTACATCATAATAAAAGAGTACAACTCCTGATAGTACTAATAATAGTTACAAAAATATAGGAATACATAGGAGATGTCAATTGTATCAAAAACTAACTGTACTAAGACCATACCATATTTACTAATTACATATTTACTACCATACCTAAACTTAATAATGGTTAACTGTGCTTGCCCTAGGTCCATAGATATTGCGAGCGTGTTCTCATCCGTGTTGTGAGCGTAGATACTCCGAGCAATGTGTTGACGATACTTTTTATGTTGCGCCTTTGAGTTCATTGCGATGGTCACCCCCTTGTCCAATGATATGAGGCGCTCCACGCACTTCAATGCGTACAGTCCGCAACCCACTGAATCATTCTTCTTCTGTTTCATGGCGTTCGGCCCCTTCAATATTGGAAACCACATACGCCACTCTGTATATCTGGGGTTTGCTATTCTATTGTGCTCGTAGTACCCGATGTTCTTCAAGGTTTGTGGGAATATTCTTGCAACGGATCGGAATATATGAAGCCGATTATCTCTGTGATGGTCCTCGAACAACCATGCCTTAGAGTCGTAAATTCTGATATCTTCATCCTTAAGATTAAGGAGCAATGTTGCCCAATGCTCGCTGAAATTACACACCATGCATGATGACCTGCAATAATGAACAATTAACAAAGACGCCCAAAAGTACAGCATACATATGGAACGCATGGTACGAAATACATAGTTTCGTACCATACGTACCAAGAGACGGGTGCTATGATTTGGCATTTGTATACGAAATAGAGATAATAGTACCGATTGTACCAGTCTATTGTGGTACTCCGGGTACTAAAACATGATCTCTCATTCCTATATGCATCATGTAGTAGGTACGAAATATAACAGTTCGTACCATTTTCGTACCGACATGAATTTATACTTATCCTCGAGCAGTCTATCCACTTCTTCACATTTTCGCCCCACTCCGGCAGCAGCCCCACTGCAAACATGCTCAGCCTTTCGAGTTCCTTGTGCGGCACCACTTCCTCGGCTGAGGGATCAAACTTGTCGCCTTGTTCATAACCTCTATGCAACAACGTCCACACATCCTCTATTGCATCCTAATAATATTAGAATAAACCACGAGAATTAGCATCAAATATATTCGTGAATTAATGTACCTTTTGAAATGAGATAGAAAATTACCATGAACATACTGCCGGTCACAGCAACTGTTGGGTCAATCTGTTGCAAACCGGCATCAATTAGGTTCGTTTCTAGTATGCTTAGGTATGAATCTATGTGTTCGTTGCAAAGTTGCTATGTGTTCGAAGAACTCTTTACCAACAGCCCATGGAATTCCTACGTTCTTTCTACAAAATATATTATAAATTATTTATTCTTCAATGTCATGTATATATAGTAGAAAAATTAGCCAAACTTACAATTTTGGGTTGTCGGTCGCCATGAAAACATCAAAACTATCGCGCCCCGCCCGTACGTCATTTAAGAGGTATGGACTCCGGCATGCGGGAGCAGGATACCTTGTCCTCAGTGGGCGTGCAGTAATGTTTGCATTTAGATTTTCATTCGCAAGTGCTGGTGTATAAGGAACTAATGCGGACTCCGGCTGCGTGATCCGGATTGTGTTCCTCCTACCCATTCAGCTTCCAGCGTCTCTTATGACCAGTACAGTTCTGGAATGTGAGGGCTGGTGGAAATCTGTTCATCAGTTGTAGGGGCATGGACATCACGAATAGTACGAATTAGTATTTTCGTACCCGAGGTAACTTGTGTCGATGTGATAGGAGAAGGATATGTAAAGGTTAAGGTACGAATATATTCATATTTCATTCCACGAGTACCATATATACGGTACGAATATTATGTATTCGTTCCATAAGTACCGTTTATACGTACGATGAGTACATTGTAGTTGGTACTTATGGTACGAAATATGAATTATTCGTACCATGAGTTACAAATGCCATTATGTACGCATGGTACGGTACTATAATTTGCATCATACACATCAGTGTGTACGTATAGTACGATTTATAATAATTCGTACCATGCGTACATATTTACAAGAGCAACAGACATTTTGACATTTTTATGTGCATAATGTATTGGCTACAAATGATGCCAAAACATAATGCAAAATACATACAATATTTGTTCGTAGATAGTGACTGGACAAAAAAGCATAAATAATTATTTCATACAACAACACAAGCTCCCGAATACCACATGCATACAACATCACAATCTTCCATATGCATGCCGTGTAATACCTTGTCAAGTTTAATACTTCGGATGACAGAGTCAACAATTTCATCCGGTGTTGGATCATCTGGTGTTGTTGCTTCTGCCGTTGCTTCTGCTGCTGTTGGTCCTGTTGTTTCTGATACTGTTGGTGCTGTTTCTGTTGTTGGTGGTGGTGCTGATGTTGCTGTTGTTGCTGCTGCTGCTGTTGTTGTTGCTGTTGTTAGTGGTGCGTCTGTTGTTGTTGCTGCTGTTGGTGCTGCCGCTGTTGTTGCTACTGGTGGTGAGAGCTCCGTGTCTGCTGCAACTGGTGTGGGTTCTGATACCTGTGCTGGTGTGTTTTCCGCAACCTGCTGCTGCTGATGCACCACCCAATTTTCGGTGTCATTAAATACCGTGTGGTGGTGTGCATCCATGTGCACATCTACCTCTAGAATCTTTTTCAAGACATAGTCCCCAACATCGCGCACGAGATTCTCATGTTGAATTTTGAGAAGGCCCTCTATCTCTTTAAGGGCAGCCCTTTCAGGAGCGAGAATGTTGGTAGCAGTGTGAAGTGCAGCACTGGTGTCAGCATCGTGAGTAGCATCATCAGAAGTAGTAGTCCGAGCAAGGACGGCAGCAGCACAAGTCACAGCAACGTTACCCTCATCTCCAGATAGAGCATCATTTTTCCTCTTCTTCTTATTTTCGTTCGCATTGTATTTAAATGAGAATGGATGCCCTTCTGGGTCATCATCCAGAGATTTCCAGTATTTCTTCTTGATCTCCTTCTTGTCTGGCTTCAGTGTAGTTTTGACCTAAAAGAACAGTTCATATTTTAGGTTTAATTCCAAAAAAAAAATAGTAAATCATGCAAGCGTAAGAAAATCAAATATTTTACATCATCAACATCAATATTCGGTGGGCTTCGAATATGTAAACCTCAACAGGCGAGGCCTCCTGCGCTGCATAAGCCTACCCTCAATATGTTGACCTATATATGGAATGGCACAGAATATCTATGCCTGGGAAATTGGATGCAGAAAAGTAAGCTGTTATATATGTAACGATTGGTACGAATTTAAGTAATCGTACTAAGACTATCGGTACGCTTGAAACGAATATAGTATATTTCGTACCAATTGAACCATATTGGCGATACGAATATCATGAGTTCGTATTAATAGTACTACACAGCTTAATTTAAGGCACTAGTAGTACGAATTACCTGATATTCGTGACACGAGTACCAGTACATTTGATAAGAAAAATATAAGCAAGTGTCACATGCAACAGGTAGGCATGGTACGATTATCCTATATTTCGTAACATGCGTACGAATAGGTTCTTGATACGAATTGTGGATTGAAAACATACCGAGAAAGCGGTTGTGTTTTCGGTAAGATGATAGCACGGCCCCGATGTTGCCGTAGACGGTGTGGTTCTGACACTGTCAATAGCCAATTTTAACATCTGGTACGAGATGCTGCCCCATGGGAATCTATTCCAAGCCTTCTTGTCTTCCACCAATACCCAGAGCCATGTGTTAATCTTATACTTGGCTTGTTCAGGACCAAGCACATAGTGGCATGCTATGATCATCTTTGCTATTTTCACATAATCGGAGACATCAGCTCCGTTAATTCTCCTACTTACTATAAATCGATTCAACAACTGCAGCGGGGTAATTGAAGTGCTCTGGAAAAGCCTAGCGTACGTAGAATTCTCCAGAATAGGATGTTCAGTGTATAGATCAAAAGTAGGTTTGCCGAAGCGCAACCCACTCACCAAAGCAAATTCAACACGAGAAAACCTCAACATCTTGTCATGAATCTTAAAAAATAGAACGGTCAGATCTGGATCATTCTTTGTTGCGATGACCTGGCGAGACACCACGAAATGCAGTACATTTTCTTATCTTGTGATAGAGTCTGAGAGGCCTATGAAGAACCCATGAACTGAGCTCACGAGTTCCGTCATAGCATCAGCACTAAAACCATTCAATATCCTGCGAACATCACTTATGACTTCGCTACTCCCGGTGACCATTACCTTGTGGCCTACATCAGCCATACAATACCTCTTGTATTGCCATCCAACCTTCAAAGAATAAACACAGAACAGAAGCTTGTTTAAAATTGTACAATATTATTCTATTACGAAAGAAACAAAACTCATATATTCGTACGATTCTACCACTCCAAAGTCTTGGTATGTCGGGTTTTTATACATGAATTTCGTACCGGTGGAACAACCCAAATGTGGTAATATGCCGATACGAAATTGATACATCTATACACCCAGAAATCAGGTAAAATCGTAAAAGTATCACCAAAAAATGAAATAGAACCCAAATCAAAAATCAAACCCAGAAAACATTGACTTATTTTACACCAGAGCACGTATACGTGAAATTCGTGTTGGAGTACCACCACATTACGCGGTACCCAGTACAAAAATCATATTTTTGTACCGGAGATTATGAACTTACAAGCAAACTACCCAGAAATGCGAGCGAATAATTATCAAACCACACTGGTATGATTAGAACACGGTACGAAATCGAAGTTCAGACAAATTGAACTACTTTACCCGCCAAAAATTCAAAAATAAAATACAAACAAAACCTAGAAAAATAAGAAAGAATATCCAGATCTATACGATTTCTCTAAGAAATTACCAGCATTTCGCCGTACGGATCGCTAGACGATGGTCGTGCGTTTCCTCCTTTTCCCCATACGGTAGGTGAGTCGTCGGTGGCAGATCTATTTTCTTCTGACGCCATGATTTCCGTACGAGCTGTATGCGTGGCGGCGTGTAGTGGTGGTTGGTGTTTGCGCGGTGGTGTGCGACGAACTGTGCGGCGGTTATGGAGGCGAAGTGATAATCGACGTGCAGTGGTTTAGAAAAAGGGGAATGTGGCAGCAGTGCGAAGATGAAAAGACAGTGATGGTTATGGAGTGACGGCGGGGACGACTGGTCGGAGACGACGACGAAGACGGCGGCGGAAATCTCGAGAATGAGGGAGGTAGATCGGCAGAGAGAGAAAAACGAAGAGAGAGAGAAGACTGAAGAGAGAGAAATGGTTATTTTTGTGGGTGAAAAGTAAAAGTAGTTTCCCTCGTCCATAAGGGCAAGATGGTCCTAAATTTGAAAATATTGCCAAAATTTATAAAAATTAAGTTGGGAGACAAAATTTAATTTTTACTATCTTGTATAACTATTTCTCATTTTCACTCTATATGATATATATATATATATATATATATATAGTCTGAATCTGATAGGAACCCATCCTTATTTGAATCGGTAATCACTTAGAAAATGCACAAAATACAATATTTTAATACATAAATATGGCAAAGTACAAATTGCAGTATCAACATATATACCAGATTAATTTTCACACGATGGTATCTCTATATATACCCCACTAGAATTTATTAATATAATCATACCGTTGATTTGTTGTCGGCTATATGATCAATAGCCGTCCGATCCCCATCTACAAATCCCGCTCTTATCTTCCTTGTTATCTTTTTAATTAATGTCAATAATTATAATTTATTTGTTGAAACACACTTTTCCTACAAATCAAATCCTTGATTTTTGTCGGTAAACAGCAAAATTTCTGTTTGCTTTTGTATTCACATGAGTCAGTGTACTTTGTGCTATATGAGGTAAATTTTATCCCACGTAATTATCCATTCAAATTGTATTGTTTATTTCTTTTTGTTTTTTTGAAAGATTGTATAGTTTATTTATTCGTCTTGGATTTCACAATAATATAATTTTCATTGAATATTTAATTTTAATTCTTACAGCCATTTACAAATATATTCCCTATTTACTTTGGAAATTTCAAATTAGCCTTTACTTTATTTTTTTGGAAGGAAATAAAGGCTCCAGTTTTAATCATAGTACTAGCATTAATTGTTTGTATAATTTGTTTTTCACGTGAACGTCATGTGAATAGTATGATATTATCATAATATATGTGGCACATAATATTTAAAAATATTAAGATAAAAAATTATATTGTGTGAACATATATGATGTGAATTCTTCTAAAACTATTATGTACGGAGAATCGGATTCTTGTAGGGTGCAATTATCGTCGGATTCTAGTAGGATTCGCACCCGATTCGCCATGTGGCGTATCCTTTCAAATAAAAAATAAAAAATAATTAGATTCGCGAATCTCGTGGGGAAAAGTCGCGAATCCCATGCGTGAAGGGCGTATACGAGATTGATTTTGAGAATTTTATTTGAATTATGACTTATGTATTAGACTAGTAATATTTCAATTGTTATTGTATTGCTTAATTAACTTACGTATATAATTAAAAATGATTAATTTTAGGTGAAAGAAAATATAAATTACATACATTTGATTTATGAAATTTTAAATTTCTATATATTTTATAAGTGTTATATATAATATAATATTAATAATTAGACGTATCTTTGCCAAATCGTATTCTATAATTTTCAAAATTTTGTTTTCTCGTATCCATATCGTATCGCACTCGCACTTGCACCTGCACCACGCACCCGTGCAACGTAGGTGAACATGAGATTTATCCAAAGATAACGATATGATTATGTATTATTTCTTAAACAATGTCGATTTTAATGATGTTTCTTCAACTACCCTTCACTGAATCATATCCTCTGACCAAGGCTCAGTTACCTCTTGGATTATCTAATTTACTTTAATTTGACTTTTTTTTTGTCCAAAGTCGTTCGACTTTTTTTCTTTTAAAGAATTTGATATTTTTCTAATACAACCACTTCTCCGTTGCACACTCCAATTTTTATTGTGAAACAGTATTTAGTGTATTTGAAAATTGGGATGTAAGGAAAGATTAGTAACAGTATCCATAGCCACATTTTGTACTTATAAATCAATTTATAAGTAAACCAGGCGCATGTCACATTTAACTTTTGTGACGTGTAGTTAACTTTTAGTAAAAGAAAATTTATACATTTTCCCTTCCCCTTCGTAATTCCCATTTATGAAAAAAAATATTATATCATCCAAAATATATTTATCTCGAAAAAAAAAAAAAAGTTCACAACTACTATGTGGGCACATTAAGTTCAACTAAGTATGGACCAGTGGTTTTACAAGCGGACCAGGAACCACGCTACGAGACCACTTCATATATATAGTTTTCCATAATAATAATAATAATAATAATAGTAATAATAATAATAATAATAATAATAATAATAATAATAATAATAATAATAATAATAATAATAATAATAATAATAATAATAATAATAATAATAGTAATAATAATAATAATATTTTCTGAACATTACTATATATAGTAATGAAAATTTTCTTCCTCTAAAAAAAATATTGAGATGATAAATATGAAACCCGAGTTGATAGTTTACAATATCAATATTGTAGGATGTATGGTTTATAGATCTATTTCTATTTCTAACTTTAATATCTGTTCTCCTATATATCTTCTCTCTCTACATATAATAAAAAAAAAATCGGCGAATTAATTAAACTTATTTTGCAGAGTTCATGTACTTAATTAACGATAAATAATTACTCGTTGGCAGTGGCACCTATATTCCAGGCCTAACAAAAGCACCCAAAAATGGGTGAATCATTTATAACAATTCAAAATCAAGATGCCCCCACTAATTGCAAAAGGAGTGGCTCTCAATTATTACAGGTTTCTAGTTGCTTAGAATCTCAGTGCAATTATATTATTATATGACAACTGAAAAGAAAAAGGAACAGCTAAGAAATAATTCTATTTATTCTTAATGTTCTCATAACAACAATATACGTATATATATATTCTATTTATTTGTTACAAACCTGTGACGCGTAAAAGATATATGTTCGAAAAACTATATGACAAATTAATATTAATTGTTTGGGTTGGGGAATAAGTTAAAGGATGTAATAAAATCAAATCAATTGTTTTCAATTGATGACTTACGTTGTTCTGATTAGAAGGAAAATGACATATTCAAGATAATTAATTTTTAAATTATTTAATCCGGGTTTTATGATCAATCATATTTTACTTGATCGATATATGGATACTCAATAATAAAATAAGTGAAATAAACTAGATTAAATTAATATATACTGTAGTATATTCAATAAGAAGCAAGTAATTTCAACCGATAATTAAGTTCTACTTCATTTTTTAATTAGTTGGAGCTGATTATATATGTCTCCAGCTATACATGTTACATTCATACTATAACTAGAATAAGTCCAACTAAAATGTCTAATCCTTACAAATGGATCGTAAAAATCCAAAAAAAGAAAAAAAAATAAAATAAAAGCAGAGCCATCGAATATGGTCCAAAAATTGGTGAAAGGGTAAGGAAATATTAATGTATATTGCCAAGAAAGAAAAAACAAAGAGACTTACGTGATGGAATTAATTATATATGTTTCATAATTTCATCGAGATCATTCATGTCAGATCATCACCCAAGAATCTCGATATAATTTTTTGTGTTGTTTTAATTTAATAAATTGTACGTATATTTTTGGCACCTTTTAATCCTTGGAATTATAGTAATTAAGAATGGTGTAGAAGTGAAGGAGAAAAGAAAACGAAAAGAATGAGAGAAAGAGAGTGAGAGAGAGAGAGAGAGAGAGAGAGAGATTAATTTGCATGTGGTTGCGGTGGTTGCCGCAGAAGCGTGGCGAAATAGTAACGGTGGCGGATGGTGCTGGCTTGCTGGTGAAGAAAGGAAAAGAACTCAATTTAATTCAGTTCTAAATAGTTCAATTTTATATGTAGAAAGAAAATCTTCGGTTATTCTTTAAATATTACTTCCTCCGTTCCATTTAAGATGGCTTATTTCTTTTCGTTACAAGTTATGAGAAGAATGATTAAAGATATAAAGAAATAGAAAGTGGTGGAACGTATACACCTTTTTGTGAGAGAAAATGGTTTTCTTTTTTGAACTAAATAATTTTAAATGGACATTTATCCCAAAATAGGCAATGTTTAATGGGACGGAAGGAATATTTTTTAGGAGATATTCAAACACCTTTTTATTTTGTTTCGAGACTTATACTTTATTTAACTAAGTATTTGGTTAATCTAACTGATTTAAATTTATTCAAAAGTTATTTCAAGATGTAATATTCATTAAAAAAATGTATTTTATGTATATATTTTAGGTTTTATTTTTAGATTCTCAAAACTTTTAGATTTATCTGAACAGGTTATACTTAATCTAAAAATGTGAAGTCAACTATAAATTTTAGAAAGACATCGCAAAATTAAAAGAAAGACCTGAAAGTTCTTCATTGGGTGGTCTACCTAATGAAGTGAGAGTGATTTCATGACTGAAACGTCGTGAATATGAATCGCGCCAAAACTTTTGATGTCGAGTCAATTACATTAGGGTGGCGTTTGGTTTGAGTGATAAGACTTGGTTGATAAATAATCTACATAATCATATATTTTTGGTTTGAATGATTTGGTCCGTGATAAGATCATACCCTTGATCATATCTACCAATTCCTTGCACGGCTCGGCTCGTTCTTCGAGCCCCTTTGAGTGATAATTGTCCTTCCAAATTTGGAGTAATTATTAATCAACTATATAATCCTATCATATCTCATCACATATTATCAATCACATCTCTTAAACCAAACAATGTTCTAACTCTTGCGGTGGTGCGGTTGAAATAGGGATAAAGGCGAGGATATATATTGTGCATACGAAATGGAAGAAATTAAGTACTCCCATATATAGAAACATGTGTAATAACGATATATACAATTAATAAACCTCCTCAAAAAAAAAATTAACAAAACAAAAACAAAAACAAAAAGAGAACGATATATACAAATAATCAATATGCGTAGGGATTAAGATTCAAAAGAGCTTAATCATAATTAATTTTATAACTGATGATGGTGACGTGTCGAGCTATTATTGGTAAAGTACCATAAGCTATTAACATGCAGTTGACCGTTAGCATACCAATTAACCTAGGCTGGGCATAAGAAGTTTGGTTTATTTTCATGAACAAACACGGACCTATAAATAAACTTGTTGGGCCACAAACCAATCCTAAGCTAAAGGGATTAAAATTAATTAAAACAATTTGTGGCTAAAAAGAAAAAAACTTTTCAAAGGGAAGAGTAATTATTACAATTTTCCACATTTATTTGAATTTCCCAGTATAAAGTATACTCCCTCTGTTTTTTTTTAAGTGTCCTATTGAGAAAAATTACAAAAACCAAGGAAGCATGATATATTACTTTTATACCCATATTTATTATTTTCAAAGTCTAATAATTACATTTTCCAATAACTTTTTTGAGGGTAAAATAGGAGTTTTGTCATTATTTTAATCTCAAATTCCGCAATAGAACACTTAAAATGGGACAAGAATTTTTTCTCAATAGGACACTTAAAAAAAAAACAGAGGGAGTATATTGTAGTCCGTGTTTATAATATACTCGATGCATATAGGTACAACTACTATGTGTCATACAATATATGAGTCGGGATAGTGCACCTAGCTACATACATGTCTGATAGAATTTTCATATATGGGAATCTCGTCTTGACATGCATGTGAGTTTAATTAGTACTCCATCCGTTCTTTTTTAAGTGTCTCATTTAGCTCAATTTTTTTTTTTTGAATATCATTACAAATATTTATACTCACACACCCCACCTAGAGTTTTTTTTGTGGCCGAGAGTACTCGAACCTCTGACCTAATGGTCAACAGGCAACCACTCCACCACTAGGACATCCCCACTGGGACTTAGCTCAATTTTTTGTTTCCAAATAAGTGTCATATTTCAAAATTTGAGAGTAAATAATGGTATTCTTCCTATTTTATCCTTATTTAATGCTTCTTGTAATTTGTTAATTAGTTGTATGTATACATTAATGATGATAATTAATAAGGTTACATAGGTAAATTTCTTTATTTCCTTGGTATGTGTAATTTGACGGTGGGGAACACTTATAAAAAAACGGAGGGAGTACTATTCTAAAGGATTTTCTTTCGGCATTTAGTGCACAAGTACCACATTAATGTAGTTATATTAATACTGACATCACTAATAAGTGTGATGGCTAATACTTTGAACATTGAGATGAGACAGTTTCAATTTTATATCCTTAAACAAGATCTATATATAAAAGTATATCACTTAGATATATATGTCATTTATGGTTTCAAAAATATATAATGTTGCCATTTTACTTTTGCATGTTAAATTTTATAGAGCTATTTCGAGATTGTATTTTATTTTAATTTTAGGTGCATGGGTGAAGAAATAATTAGAAGAAGATTCAAACATGATAAAAGGAAGCAAACCCTAATTGATATTTCCCACACAATAACATGCACGCACAGAGTTTCATGTTTACATGTAAATATAATAATATATATTATACATAACGTTATACTTCTTGTGTGGATATTTTTTTAATTTTAAAAATATTGCGACACCACTTTTTTCAATTTACTCAACAGTAAATCAACTTCATTTTATAAATAAAATGTGGTGTCGTCTTAGTACTGAAAGTCGGAGAAAAGGTGTGCGTGTGTTAGTCTAGTGGTAGAGTGGTTAATGCCCGGGCCAAAGGTCACGGGTTCAAGTCCACCGTCACGCGGCCTTTAAAATTTCTTGTAATATTTGTTAAAAAAAAAAGTCGGAGAAAAGAATTAGAGATATTGTCATTACGAATAGAAGTTACTCCTTCCATTCCATTATAAGTGGCACACTTTATGGCACATGAATTAAGAATAAGTTGTAAAAGATAGAAAAGTGTGGTAGGATCTACAATTTTTAAAGGATTAATTTTTACTATTTTAGAATGTGTCACTTATAGTGGAACAATCAAAAAATGAAAGTATGTCACTTATAATGGGACGGATGGAGTATATTACGCGTAATTCTTTTACTGAGGATATTATAATTATAATATTTTAATATGTGATAATTATATATTAAAATAATTATTTCCTCCGTCCATGATAATTGTTCCCTGCTTTTCTTTTTATTCCGTACATGAAATTGTTCTCTTTCTATTTCTGTACACTATTCTACCACAAAATATTCATTTTTCTCTACTCACAATCCACTACACTTAATTTTAATTAATTTCCGTGACCACCATTATGAAGAATAATTATGGTGAACCGAGTGAGTATATTGTTTGCGATAGTTAAATTATATTTAATCTTAAGCTTTGAAGCCCCACAAACTCGCGGATATGCTGAATAGAATAAGACCGTGGCATTTTGCACACAATTCATGCGCGTGAAGTCCATAGGTCCTCTCTCTCTCTCTCTCTCTCTCACTCACACACACATACTGATACAGTCTTTCTCAACAGAACTTTCAAAGAAAAAAAAAAAAGAAAAACATCAAATCAAATATCTCTTCTACGCGTAATTCTTTTATCCTCTTCGGTCTTCCCAAAACCCTAACTTTCTCTCTCCGCGTCGTCCATCTCTTCACGATCGGTGCTCAACAATTTCACCTCTTCATCTCGATTTCTCCGAGTTATGTCTGGCAAAGAGAAGCCGGATCCCGACTTCCCCGCCGCATCCACCTGGGAGCTCCGCCATCACAGCGCCGACGACGGCGGCGATCACTCCTACTTCTTCGGCAGTGATGATTACAAAGAGAGTAGCATACTCAGCGAATTCGGCTGGAATATTCCGCCGCAGTCCAGCGGCGCGTGCAATCGCGACGGCGATTTCGCCGATTTCCCCCCGATCGAGCCGGATTTGGCGGCTAGCTGCGCCGATTATCACGTTGCGCCGGATGCGATCAGCAGTAGTATTGAGCCGATGGTAGAGGTTTCGGCGTCGGCTTCGCCGTCGAATCCATCGATATCTTCAAGCTCGTCGGACGATCGGCCGGAGAAGTCCTCCTCCGCCGCCAATCCGCAGCCGGAAGCAGCGTGAGTAATTTTGTGGTAGTGTAAACTGCATGCATGCGTGGTTTAGATCAGCGTTTTCTGCGATGCTCCAAGACCGAAAATGCGAGCTCAAAAAAAATCATTCATTCATTGGTCAATTCGTATTGTCAAATTACCAAACCGTTAAAAATGTCACCGCAGAAAAATTCTTCTCTCTAGAAGCATCAGCTGTATGTAGCACGCAAGTTGAGATAAGATATTTTCGGGATTTCCGCGGATTTTAGGGGCTTTTATGGTATTTAAAAGGGGCGAAAAGTTTGTCACGGACCAAACACAGCCGCTATTGCGGCGGAATGGCGTGATGAAAATTAAATTATTCCTTCATTTTATTTTATTTTTCCTTGTATCTTCGCCGATTTTTTCAAATTAAACAACTGATACTTTTTATATTTATTTCTGGATTCATCGTAATAATTATTGGATTTTCTTAGTGGCTACTATTTTGCTTGCTTAAAAAAATGAACATGAGGTCCATGCATTTTTTGCAACGAAATGGTGCTACCTTTTCATCCCAAAAGAAACCCTATGAAATCTAGAAAAAAATTCTTCGCACCGGTTTCAGATTCTTAGATTAAAAAAGAAGATATATGTATTCTTAAGCATAAACTTGTTAAAATTAATTAGGCAGAAAATTGCGGCGGATTTGGCTGCTAAGATGCTTCATCCACAGACATTGGCTACTAATTAATTATGGTTTTCTGCAGATTTCGATTTTTCAGTCATCCAATTTTATGCTATAGTGTGTTAATTAAATTAAACAATCAGAGCTCCTAAAGTTTTATCATTCGTTTAATTTATTAAGTTTGCTGCTAATTAGCTAAACAAATCAAAGTTTAATCAAATTGCATGCAATGCCTGATTCCTACATGGAAGTTTTAGCTAGTCTAGCTAGAATCTCAAGCAGTGCATATTTTGCAAATTAATCTACTTCGTTTAATGAATAAAAAGTATATATCCAACATATATTTTGTAGAAATTGAAGGAATCTCCTTTCAGGAATATTTGTGCTTAAACCCATTGTGAAAGTGAACTTTGTGACTTATATTCGAATGCATTATTTTCATTAATTAATTATATTTGAGAGTATGAAATGTTATATGTTAATTAATGAAACAAGGTTACTGTTACTATATATTTGCAGGGGCAAGACAAAAAAGAAGGGACAAAAGCGAATTCGGCAGCCACGTTTTGCTTTTGTTACTAAAAGTGAAGTTGATCATCTTGAAGATGGTTATCGATGGCGAAAATATGGTCAAAAAGCAGTTAAAAACAGCCCATTTCCGAGGTATGTCATATGTATATATGCAATATGTTGAAACATCAAAGATTTGGATAATGCATACATGTACCATATTCCATATACACATCCATGTTTGGTGTTCTTACAGTGGAAGAGCTTAGAATGAGTTGCTATATTTATGCATTATCATTAATGTATCGATTAACTGCATTTGGTCGTGTCTAAATGTTGGCCTTTAATTGTATTTCTACTAGTTCAGTTCAGATATCATATATACCAGAATTTTCACACTTCTAATATCTGTAAGATTGTAAATACAATCAAATTATTTAATTTATGGTCTCTTAATTTAGGCATGCATTACTTATATATCTAATTGTGTAACAATAACTGGGCCCTACCTTGAATTTATGCATGGTGAATGTTTGTACTTCGAATACAGACATACTTTGTCATCGTCGAAAATTTTAAAGTACTGCGCATGCTTTCTAGGATATCTCTAAACATAAATCTATAAAAGAGAATATTCTGATCAGTTATATTATGTGGAATATATAATCCAGAATATTTTGCTGAAATGATATTTACTAAATTTTTTTTTCGGCTCTTGAAGGAGCTATTATCGATGTACAAACAGTAAGTGCATGGTTAAAAAGAGAATCGAACGGTCATCCGAGGATCCCTCAGTTGTAATAACAACATATGAAGGGCAACATTGTCATTACACAGTGGGATACCCCAGAGGTGGTCTCTTAAGTCAGGAAGCTGCATTTCCTAGTAACTTGACACCTTCGAATAACTCACACTTGCTATATCATCCTAGATTTCCTCATCCGCCTCCACGTCTTCAAGCTGCCGGCAGCGGTGGCGGGGGAGAACCCTACACGGTGGTGGAAGCAGCAAGTTTGCTGCCTCCGGCGCCGAGGGAAGGGCTTCTTGGGGATATCGTGCCGCCTATAATGCGAAAAAATGGATAGCATGAGCTATAGTTGGTATCATATTATAATGCGTGTGAAACATTTTCATGATGGAATGGGTCAAAGATTCGATACAAATTCATATCCAATATGCTGTTAGAGATGGGTTCGGATCTCGATCGATCCGTTTTACCGTAAAACCGTCCCACACATTTTTTGTGTATTTTAATTCGTGCTTTTTAAATCTTATGTAGAAGATGATTAACTGTTCCTCGACAATTCTATGTGTAAACGCCTGGTAAAAGATGAGTGTTGGACTCGTGGCACTTGTAGATATACTTGGGGTACATAATTCCACATGGTTTTAATTTTGAAATTTCCTTAAAAATCTTGTTCTAAAAGTTTATTGTCATTATTTTAAATAATCACGCGTTAATTCTAGAACTATTCTTGATGCAAATATGATACGACCGGTAACCAAATGCTCTGTCTGTTATGTTAAAAGAAAAAAAAAAGTTCAATTTCTCAAACTAATATTGGGTGCAAGTATAACTTAATTTGCTCGAGGTACTAAAAAATATTTTTTAGCGTCCAAGGGGAAAGAAAAGACTAGACTAACTCATATTTGAAAAGAAAGAATGTGCCTCAAAATAAACAAGTGGGGCACGTTTAATTTTTTCTTATCAACAATCGATTATAATTTAAGTTGTAGTGAAAAGAATTAGGATAAATTTTGCGAATGAAAACTCTCTCTTGCAAATTATCTAAAGAAGAATTTTACAAGTATAAATACCTAGATCATCTCCAACAAATTACACAAACATATACTAGCTTCAACACGAAAATATTGTAGATGCAGTAATTTATTTCCAACAATCTGCTCTATTTTTATGGCAAAAAAAAAAGTCGAAAATATTTTTTTTATTTATTCAACCTTAAGGGCTCGTTTGGTACAAAATATGGGATAATACCTGATATGTTTGACTGAGATGTCTTATAAATATAAAGAATTAATATTCCGTTTGGTATGATGTATTAAATTCTCTGCAACACATAGTAATTATTGTAATTTATTGCTATAATTAGTTGCAGTATTATTTATACCACCTCATAGGTAGTATACATAACAACAAAAATAAGTATTATTCATACGGGCCCGAATTTTATAAAGGGCCGTATACTTCATACCAAACAAGATATTAGGGTGTCATAGACATATTATACACCCTAATCACCCCTACCAAACGAGCCCTAATAGTAGTAATATACTATACAAATTTATCTCAATTAATGAATGGTTAGAATTTAAATTCATTAAATTAAAGTCTTTATTTGGTAGGAAATGGGGAGTTGGTAATTGCACACAAAAAGTGGAGCTTTTACTAATTGTCCCAACTTTCAACGTTGCGTGGAAATCTATGTTGCTTCTGTCCGCCATGTATTCCTTTTATACAATTTCAACTTTACCATATTTACATCCCCATGCGCGACTTAGTAAATGAGTGATGCTATTCGGACATAAATGTCCGGACATTTATGAATCGGTTCGATCCGTTTAACTTATTTATTTAATTTTGTAATTTCTTCACATTCATTTAATTTATTATTTTGTGGGTAATCTAATTCAAGTGAATGCATAAATATCTATTAAGTAATAGTATTTCCAAAAGATTAGTGAAAATTACAAAATAACTTTATTAGTCTAATTTCGTATTTTTTGTATTCATATTTCTCTCTCTAAAAATGACGGTTTAGATTAATTAAGTAAATACATTAGAGTACTGACCAACACCATTATTTTATTTGATAAATTATAAGTTAAGATTATTAATATATTCATTTTATGTCCGGACATATATGTCCAAAAAGTATTAGTGTTAGTAAACTAATATACATACATAAATCTCACTCACTCTAATCAATGATTTGGACGGTTGATATCTATATATCTATATATATATATATAAATATATTAAAACAAAATAGTTAAGGTTACTTTCAATTTCAATTCAATTTGAATGACAATTTTGTAGATTAGAATAATTTCAAGATCATTCTTTCTAATTGTTGATGAAACAATTTCATGCCATAAATCAAGTCCCTGAAACATTAATAAAAATAAATAAATAAATTCAGTTAACTGTCTAATTTACGTCTAAGTGTGGCCGCAATTTTGGGGCACAATAAACTCCCATAACATATCTAGTCTTTCACTTTTTTATCCATCGACCAATTTCCTTGCAAGGTGCCTTAAATTATTGTGCTATTAGAATTAAAGCAATGTATTTAATAATTAGTATAACAATTCATGATGTTATATAGTGTAAATAATTACATGTTTTTAACATTTCATATTATCTCTATGTGACTTTTTACGTTAAATTATTTGTTATTATAATTAATGTATATTATATTATAAAATATTAAATGTATTTACTGCATATATATATGTTTTAATATTTAATTATTCAGTATTATATATAAGTTTTAAAAGAAACATATTAGTCTTTGTTCAGGATTTGAGATGTGTATCACTTGTGCTATTACTTCCTTTATTTATTTCCCTTATGACAATCCATTGTTTAATGGTTTATCTAGGGAGCTACTACACCTCTCGGAGTTAGCTTTGAAATTGAAGGTTCCTTCAAAATCAAATAAAATGATGAGACTTAATTTTTCTTATTTGCAACTTACACGAAACATAAGTATTTGGTTTCAGAAAGTTTGAAAATTATGTTATAATCTATTTGTAGTTGCTGGTCATGTTCACTGAAAATTTTTGTTTGCAATTTTAAATGCTCAATTAAATTTTGTTTTTTATTTTTTTTTATCCTTGCTTATATAATTTTATTATTTTTTTTATAACAAGAAAGTACGAATTGTGTTTAGGATTTAGAATGAGTGTTTATTTGAGTAAGTAAAGCGAATTAGTGTATTTTTTTAGAGTGAAAGTATACATTAATGTAATTCAGGTCTCTCTCAACGAAATAAATGTCTTGGCTTCCTTAAAATTAAAAATCAACCTACATTTTTTTAGTTTAATTGTTTAAAAATATTAAAATTATTTTAATAATTAGAATTTGTGTGTTTTAAATTATTATTATTTTAATTTGTCTTTTCCTTTTGAATTATTTTGTTATTCCCTTTAAACCTATTTAAACTATTAACTCATTTTTAATTTTAAATAAAATATTTTAATTATTCGAACTTATGACAGTCTCTTAACCGTGCAATGCACGATGGGCAAATACTAGTTATATTGAAAATAGGATGGTAAATTTTATCAGTGGTATTCAGCCAGTCAAACAATGGGAGCAAAAGCTGCAAAACATTCAAATTATATTGTGGGTCGATTTTGAATATAAAAATATTTCGATGTTTGAGTCAAATATATATAATATATATATATATATATATATATATTAATTAGAAAAGTTTGGGCGGTGGGCCCATGATAGGCCCACGAAGTACTTATGGATTCGAGCGACGCGTCGAAGCCCAGTAGAGTGACTGACTAGACTGAACTTTGAGCATGTGGGCCCACCATCTGATCCACAAACATGCAACTAAATTTGTGGGCCCTATCCCAACCTTTCAGGCACAACGGCCCAACTAATTCTGCACAACATGTGTGATTTGACACAAATAGTTATATTCCTATGTTTATTAGTTTTATATGGTCTGTGAAAATTAGTTATAAAAATTGTTAAATGAAAATGTTATACCCCATGTATTGAGTTTTTATTTGAATATAAGTGTCCTTTTTTTTTTATATAGTTTGCACTAACTCCATATTTCAAATCATCTAATTATAATGTACATTTTTGATACTTTAGTAACTATAAATTTCTCTATCCGTCCCGAATAA
The DNA here is from genome assembly GCA_031470985.1 of Agastache rugosa. Taxonomy (NCBI): domain Eukaryota; kingdom Viridiplantae; phylum Streptophyta; class Magnoliopsida; order Lamiales; family Lamiaceae; genus Agastache; species Agastache rugosa. Next base: position 71,459,131 of record CM062601.1, on the reverse strand, counting down.
CTATCTTATATTGTCTAAACTCGCATACTAAGAAAGTGAGCAAACTTAATTTTTTACCCCTAATTATTGCATGGATAATTGAACAACTAAAGAATTGCATCAAGAACATGGGTAAAATAAGAAGTTTGTTTTTTATGAAGGTATGAAATATGACAATTATTCATAAACACATGTTATTTCGAAATTAGACACGTATTCGTGGACGAAGAGAGTATAAATCAAGAATGTAGTTGTTTGGTTCCAAGAATTCACTTCAAAAGGAGAACTAATGCAACCTTGTACATGATAGATAAACAAACAAAAGTAACCACACAATCTCTATATAGTTTGTACTTGCCTTTATATAATTCTTGCAGGCTGACCTTAAACCAGTGAAGTTAAAAGCAACAGGACAGCAAGTATGGTGAAATATAGGTGTATGGTGGGATGCCAACTAAGCATGTGCTTTATTATTCCCTTTTTCTCATCCAAAATCCCAAATAAAAAGTGACCCTTAAAATACTTAAAATTAAAAAATAAAAATAAAAATGCAGAAAAATGGATCTGAGGTAGGTTCAAGAAATGGGACAGTGGTTCATCATCATCATGTTTCCTTGAAATTCATCATTCTTCCAATTTGCAATAGTCCACACAAAAAGATTCACATTTATTTTCTTAGTTAGTAACTTCTACTCCAATCCAACTAACCAAATATCTCAAGACAGCTGCTGTCTTTATAGGTTCCTTGACAATCACTTGAGCTCCACTTTTAGTTTGTTGTCTGCTCATAAAAATGAGATGCTTACTTAAACACACACTAAGTGTGTGGTTAAAAACAATGATTTCTTGTGATAGAGACAATATATACCAGTTTTGAAAGATTAAGATTTAAGACAACAATCTCAGAAACAACAAAGTATGGCTGAAGAAAACTATGTATGAGAATGGATGTGATGTGATCAAGAAAGTCACATGATATGTCAAATTTTGGACAAACTATGCCCCTCTTAGTTTTTCTGGTTTCTTGACAAATGATATCAAGAAATGTGTTTAGTATCAAAGAAATCAAACCAATTTCATCATCTTCAAGTTGAAGAAATGAATAAAAATAACTAGATCACTAGAAAAAATTCTTTTAACTTGAAGAACACATGTTTAGAATCTCCAAAAAACTAAAGGGCAAGGATTTAAAAAAAGGCAGGTCAAGACCAAATGTAGCAGAAAACAGTTCTAGTCCAGTATCAAATTTCATGGCAAGTAACATAAATCATAATTAAGTTTGATTTTCCACCATTGTTCTTACACTGCCTAGCATCTCCATTGCACGAGCAGCGCCTCCCTTCGCCCTCAGAAACCAGCAAAAAACGCGCTTTTTTTCTCCTCTGTTTCGTCCTCGGCCTACCAAGAGAAGAAGTGGCCACCATCACCACCCTCATCCTCATCAGCCTCTGGAGCTGGAAGGTTGAGATCAAGTAAATCAGGCTTCTCCACTAGACTACGGCTGCTGCTCTCGTCGTGCCCGGTTAGAAAATGTGATCTCTTATGCCCGCCTAAAGCCTGCCCATTCTTGAACACTCTGTCACAAAAGGGGCAAACATGAACTTTGTTCTTATTTTTACTCTTTTTCTCAGATGCATTCTTAGCACTCGCTTTCCTCTTGCTCGAAGATTCGACAAATTTAGCCTTACTCCTGTAATAAGCAGCAGCATCATCTGGGCTGTTCTCACCACTCTCACCAGAAGCATTGCTTATCTTATGGCAAGGCCTGTGCCCACCAAGAGCTTGATAGGATTTAAAGGTCTTTTTACAGTTGAAGCATTCGTATTTACTCTTCTTGTTAACACCATTTTTCACCATTCTTGAACATTCATTCCTATTCTCAGAACCATATTTCTTCTTCCTCTTTCTTGATTCAATCCCTCCACATTTTGAACCCATTCCATCACCATCATCATCATCATCATCATCATCATCATTATACGCATTTCTCAACTCATTCTTGATCATTTGAGGCCTCTTCCACTCACTAAATCCACCGTTCTTCCTAAACCAATCAACTGAAACCTCAGACTCACCCTTAGCACACTCATCCAAGAAATAACCGGAATCAGAATCTTCCGTCGTCGTCTTTGCAGTTTCACCTAATTCCAAAGCACCACCATACTTGTGATCCTTCTTCTTCCTCATGTCAATAGAGGAAGACTTAGTAGTCTCCATTACCACAGAGTTATTGTCCGAAGACTCCACAACAGAATTCACACCAACCTTATTATTATTCACAGAATTATCCCTAGACAACATCATCAAACACTTAGCCATCTCCTCCTGCTCCTGCCCATCAATCTCAGAAACTGAAGAAGAAGCATTGTTAGCAGCCAACACCAACACCAGAGGTGAAGAAGAAGCATCCTCTGCAACTCTCTTACACCTCCTCATACTCTTAGTCTTAGACGACAACCTAGTCCTAACTGTTCTCTCCTCACCATCTTCTTCTTCTTCTGTCTCAGACTGACTGTCAAACACCATCATCTTCTGATTCTCACTCGTCCAAGAATATTGATCATCCTTAGCCCCTCTTTCTCTCTCCTTGTCCGAATGGCAAGCCATGTGCCCACACAAAGCCTTCATAGACTGAAACCCTTTCCCACATTGCTTGCAGATGCAGACCTTCTCCATCTGCAATGGCGGCCGCGCCCTCCACGTCTTCTTCGGATTCTCCCTCAAAACGTAACCGGTTGAATTCGATTCGTTGAGGAATTGGTTTCTCTTCATGTGGAACTCGAATTTTTCGTGAAATTCAGCTGGATTTTCAGTTGAATTCGCAACTACATGAGACCGCATGTGACCCCCCAGAGACTTCCCACATGAGAATTTCCTGCTGCACAGCTTGCAAACGAACCGCGATTCCTTGCCCTCCTCCGCCATATATAATTTCGATCGATCAATTTTTTTTTTTCAATCGATGAAGATCGAGATCAGTGAAGAACTAAACTCAACTTACTTCTTCAACTTGGTGAGAAGAAGATGCAGCATTCGTTTGCCCAGATCAGATGATGAGCATCCAAGGAGAGAAAAAGATCGGATTTTTCCTCCTTTTTTTCACCTTTTTGTATGTGTGTTTAGAGCAGAAATTAATCTGGAATGTGGGGTTGGGCGCAGATCACGAAGTCTGAAACTGAAACTGAAACTGAAACCTCCTTAAGTGAAAGAAAACAGGATGCGACAGTTTTGGGAGAAGTAAAAGATCTTGAATTCGGAATCCATGGAAATCTTTTCTTATAGAGAGAGAGATTAGTGAAATAGGATTAGTATTAATGGTGGGAGATTGAGAGGGATTTTGATTTTGGGGAAAGAATCAAACTAGTATAATTTGAGAACAGATGGGTCGCTCGCTAATGATGGCCTTGAAACAGCCACAGCCTATCAAAGATAAAAGAAATTGAAACAGAATTCATCCAAAAGACTCTTTCTTCCCTATATTTCTCTCACTCATACACACACACAAATCACCTCTCTCTCTCTCTCTCCTCACCAATATATACATTTCTTGTTTCTTGTCTGTTGTAGTAGGAGGAGAATTCCATGCATGGAAGCAAAATAGTATAAGAGAGAAGTTGAAGAGAGAGAAAGAGGGGCAGCACGTGTAGTTATGTGGGGGAGGAGTTCGTTGCTAGGAAAATCAGACGGTGAAGAGTTGTTTATTTTTATTTTTTTGAAGGATGGTGAAGAGTTGTTGGATTGTTGTATTTGTATCTGAGGCAAAAAAAAAGGTCTAATTTAATATATAAATTAAAAGAAATGATTTTTATATTGACATAAATAAAAATTCAAGAATTTGTGTTTATGGATTTTGAGTGTCGCACTGAAGAAAGAAATTTGCTCGGAAATTTCTGAAGTCTCGAGGAATAATAAGGCCGTGTTTGGCTTTTGCTCGAATTGTTAGTTCCCATTTTGCCCCTGAAAACATTGTACATATACATTTGTGTGTATATACTGTATACGTATATTTTATTTCTCCCCACAGATTTTTCACACTCAAAAATCATGCCTAATATTTTTGGAAAAACGCTAATAAATGGATGTTTACCTTTTCAAAGTTTTGTATATTTGTATGTAAAATTTCAATTACAATTACAATCTTGTAAATGACTAAATGCTACGTTCGGTCGATTTTATCGGTTATTGTACTCTATTTCGATAATATTAATATGTATCGACCATATATTTATAATATCATCAAAGATTCAGTAATGTGTGTAAATAATACGAAATATAATTAATACAGGGATTTCACGTGGAACTTTATTGACTATAAAATTTATATTCTATTAGTACACAAGCGCAATATGCACATATAAATTCATGTGAAGCAGAAGTAAATGTGACACTAAATAAAAGTGACAATATAGCGTCAATCCCATTTCATCAAAAAGAAAATAGCGTTAATTGCATCTTAAATTTGCCACATAATTTGGTCCTGGTAATTTTCATTTAGATTTTCAGAGTATTCAAATTAAATAAATTTATTAGTTACCAAGTCATTTATTTAACTGTAGTCAAACACCTATATGTATCATTTCTGTAAAAAAGTTGTTGTAGCTTGGTTTAAGAAAAGGGAAATAAAAAATAAAGAAAGAAAGGGGGAAAAAAAAAAGAGGTTGTTACAGCTGCTTTGCAATCTTTGAATATCTTTTGTTAACAAATTTAGATCTGGCTCATTTCTGGGTAAAATGGGCTCATGCTACTATTCTAGAGTATTGGAGAGGGACATTTTATAAAAAAAATAAGAATAATAATTTTACTTTGTCTCGCATGAAAATTGGTTGACATAAATAGCAATTATAGAATTGCAGTCACCAAATGATATATGTGTATATTTTGATAAATTAATTAGCAAAATGGTAGATCTGCTGGTTTTGTGAAATTATTGATATGGTATGACCATGAAAACAAGGAGTAATAAGCTTCTACGGTTCTACGTGCATTTAGGATATCGCTCCAGCCCGAAATCGACGTATTGGTCCTAATAGATCGATTAAAAACGAAGGTTAAAGTCGAAAATATCTAGCTCGAAAAAAATTTAGTCCGATTGACATTAGTTAATAAGTCGATTGTGTCATCAGGCTAGCCGAAACCAAGTGAATTAACCTGATTGACAACTACAAACACCACCTTTGGTTAGTACAAAAAACGTACACAAAATAGTGATAACCTAGCTAAAAAGGTGGTGATTTTGTTGCCAAAAACTATGAGTTCGAATTTTGTCAATATTTAAATTGAGCTTGTGCACACATATTCACATAATTATGCATATTATAGATAACATCGAATATGTTTTATACATTTATATGTGGTGGATTAATATAGCACGCACGCATTGGACCGGCCATAAAACTAAGGCAAAATAGCATTTTTAAATGTATCGATTTTAATGTTATTTATATAGGTCTAAGTATTTTTTTTAAGGTCATTAAACTATCATACCTAACTTTACGAGTTCCGTTTTTAACGGATTAATTAGCATTATTACTATTAGAACACTGCAAATCAGTTAATTCCCAGTTGCTTATATGAAATTAATACAGTTTACTTTCAATCTTTGTATTTGTTAATTCCATACATTTTTATTTTTGCTTCGTATGTCCTTGTGCTTTTATTTTATGTGTCCATAAGTCTTTTTTTACAAGCAAAATTAACATTTTTGATAAATTACTTAAGACTAAATAAAAGTGTATGGAAAAAAAATGTATAGATAGTACAGAATCTAAATTTGACCTATAATTATTCTGAATTACGGAATGTGTGTGTGGGAGAGAGAGAAGGGGACATCAAGAATTTGATCTTTTTGTGCATGGTTAAAATTATAATGATTCATTAGTTGGAAAGATTCTACTTTTAATGGCAGAAATTGAAAAAAAATTAAATGGGATGTCACTAAATATGTTGTGCAGATCTACCATCATAAAATTGAGTCATTATAGGAAATGTATCCATCATGGCACTGAACCCAATACCAATAAAATTATGCACATTTCAGATCCAAAATCTCTACCAATTTTTCCAATTTATTTAACACATTCTTTGCCATCTTCCTAAGTATTTGTACTTCCATATATTTGTTGAATGTTTCAATTTGTTAAATTAATAAATTGAGGTTATAACTTAAAAGACTGTATTTTTTTTAATTAATACCCATTGAACAGATTTGTATTTATAGACATACTTTAGACTATTGTGGTGAAGTCAACGACCATAAATAATTTCTCAAGTCAACTCTGTATGATTCTGAATAGAGTGAAATCCATGTGTATATTTTACTTGATATAAAACATTTTTTTCTATTCTTTGCAGGATAGTCTACTGGTGGATCGAATGAACTTCTGATCAAAGATTTTGAATTTGAATTCCACTAATCTTTTTTAGATCGAATTTATCGTATTCTGCACATGAACAATAGCTATATATATGTACGCTAAAGAAAATTTATCTTTGCATAAGGTATACCTGAGAAAAGGCAAGGATGGCCTTTAGCCCCCATTAAACATTTTTTTTAATTATAAAATCATCAAATTATTGATACATATTTTTTTGTAAATAGTTGTACAAAAACCTCCAACACTAAACTAAATTGTATGAAAATTGTCTCCTCGAAATTTCGAACTTGAAAATTAAAAAATACAGCTCCCATTAAAAAAACAATTTGTGTCCGCTCTGGATATAATTAAGCTATACTAGAAAGATATTGAAGTTGTAATGATGCAATTAATCTAGTTCTACTTGTGAAATTACTTTAAAATGTCACTGTTGTGACTTAATTACGAGTAATTATCTTTAGTACTCTATAGTTGACTCAAAAGCTCTATAACCAACTTCTACTTTTATATTTGTATAAAATCAGTCCCAAGAATTTCTAGACACAGAGTGGTCTCAACTCACAATCAAATAGTAATATTTTCTTAACTTTTTTTTTCTATTATTGTACAGTCAATAAATTGAATAAGCGACAAGTTGGCTGAGTGCCGGCTAAATAGAGTTCATTGTTAAAATATTGAATCTTTTTAAATAATAATACTGTTATTATAATTAAAATAACAAATCTATACAAGAGAAAATCCCAACGGTTACCAACATCTACTAGGTGGCCAAGGATGGGAATAGAAGAGCTGATTTCATTTTATATTTTTATTATTTTATTTAAATTCTATCAATTAAAGAAAAAAGATACTTCCTCCGTCCCGCCATAAGTGGCCACATTTCCTTATTGGACTGTCCTATTATAAGTGACCACTTTCCTAATATGGAAACACCCTCTCTCACACAAAAGATGTGGGATCCACCACTTTTTATCTTTTTACCCTTTAAACACTATTCTCCTAACTACCCGTGCCCAAAAAAAAGTAGTCACTTATCATGGGACGGAGGGAGTACTTCACTATCTTGGCCAATGGCTATAAGCTATTTAGAGAAACCCCAACCTTTCTAAACTACAGCTAGCTTATAGAGTTATAGGTTACTTCTTAGCTTTAAATGGGCAACGAACAAACTGCAGCCAGGTAATTTGTCACAAACTTATTATCCAAAAAATTTAATTAAAGTCCGTACACAAATATTCCAGTTCTTTTTCTCTCTACTCTATTTGTGGTGATAATTACAAAGCGAATTATTTGTCGACAATTCCTTGGCCCAACAACGACAAAGAAATAAATACCATAAATAATTTAGAGCATTTAGTTTCATTGCTGTTTCATACACGGAAACCAAAAATTAGAATCCAGCATCCGAGATGAAACCAAAATTCCAAAAAAAATTAATCCAAAGGCTTAAGAAACCAAATAAAAATGAAAATAAATAAATAAATGGTCGTCAAAAAAACATAGTCCACAACTTATTTGCCTTTTTAGAGAGAGAGTGAGAGAGAGAGCAGCAGCCTATAGAGAAGAAATATATACATACATCTATTTTATGAACTTAAAAGCCAAATGAGAAACAAAATTCTTTTTCCCCAGAAAGGAACTCTATTTCTCCTCAAAATGCTTAACTAAGTTTTTTCAAACACTATATCCCATGCTAGTTCTCGCTCACCCGTTCAGACATTTGAGCTGTCTCATCATCAATCTCAAGGGAATCTTGCTTACAAACATTACCATAAGATGTACCTGGTCTGAGATTGCTGCCTTCATCAACATCATCCTTCTTCGGAATAATGCCATCACAAGTTTCAAGATCGTCATAGCTGCCCTTGTCTCCGCAAACAATCTCAGGCTCGGACCCGTATCCATCCACCCAACCTGCATCCAAGCCCTGCTCACTAAGAGACTCGACGTCAGATTCTTCGTCTCCTCCAAAATGAACATGATGGAAGTCCCCATGTGTAAGTTGCAGATCATCACCGTCTTCTACCAGCATAGATTGGCTTGAAGGGTAGTGTACTCGTGCAAATTTCACATCTTCGTCATCATCACTGTCTATCTGCAACAAATAAGATCTGTTTTGAACTCCCCTCCTCCGCAGCATAAACACGTTGAAGTAGTAACTGATTAATTCCTTCTTTGTCCGAGTAGGAAACACGAACGAGAGGTCCTTCCAGAAGTCTCTACCTAACGAAGCAGGATTAGAGATAACCACCTTGTGGAAAAGCTGTTCATCTTCAGCACTCCACCTGCGAGCAACCTCCTCACCCATCTCATATAATCCCAACTTCACGAAAGTTTCATCTCCAATGGCGTAGCGCAACTTCTCTCGTGCTTCTCTCACATGTTGCTGCACACATCTCACAGACCCCATGTCTGGGCAGCCACAATCAGTTCTGCCACGCCCAACAGCGTACCCATCAATGCTTAAATCATTTAAACCAGGTGACGGAATGATACACGTACCCGTCAGATTCTTTTCCAACTCATCTTCAATGAAGTTGCTAGATCCTGAAAATTTCGTCCTACTAGCAGTAGGATCCCACTCTGGAACTTCAACCTGATGGTCTGGCCCAACCGGCACTTCTTTCCTAGGGGGACAATTCAACAAATATACATATGGGTCCTCGTACTGTTCTGGTGGTGGCCGAGGTGTGGCTAAGTCGACAAAACTTGGAACATTGTAATAGCAAGAGAAATCTCGATCTCCAACATGTTCCCCCCTGCTGCAGCTGCTGCTGCTGGTGACCAGAGAAAAGGGTGGTACACTTACCTCCAATTCTTTGTCCGCTACAAATGCACCAGCGCAGTCACTTTCAGGCATTCCATCAGAATTTAATTCACATAATTTTCTCTTTGCTTCACCTATAATAGTAATGCGACATGCCAAAATAAATCAGTTAAATATTGGTGGTAGTTTTTGCCAGATAAGAGCTGCAACTTGTTTAACAAAGACAGAAGAGTATTATGTTGTTATAAATATCACGAAACATGTGTCCTGGAACAAGCTTGCATTCCAAGTATGAATCTAAATGAAAGTATCCAAAAGAATATCATATAACCATAATCAATGACAAAAGGACACCGAAAAAATGATATTCAATAGCAAACCATACCGGGAGAATTTACAATTGGATCCGTTGGGTGAGAAGGAAAATCTTCCGTAACTAATGCCAGCTTTTTGTTGCTTTCATGTTGTTTAGGTTGCTCGAACGAAAGCTCTGGAAGATTTTCCTCTTCCAACGGTCGTTTCACACCCATCCTCTGTATTGCAGGATGGAAAATCAAAAATCAATATTACCAATTTTCATAAAGAAAAAATGATAAATTGGAATTGATGGTACTTAATAAGAAATATAAATCAGTGATCTAGTTCATTATGCCACAAGAGAAAAATCAATATCAGCCATGCACTAATCCTAAACATCTGTGATTCTCTATTTTCTTTAACTCATTTATAAGTTGGTGCAACTTAAATCTCACATCAGTAAATCAATAAAGGCAAAAGCAAATCAAGATGCACAGAGAAAAAAAGGGCACACGTCTTAACATTGTTATAAATACTGAATTGGTAACGTGTGACACGTGTTCAAAACAAAAACACCTAAACGTTATGGCCACATTACAATGGAAAAATGGCAAGCAAAATCGTATTTAAGACCGGTCGAGACAAATAAAATTTCCATAATCACCATCCAACATAGACCCCACATATGATTCGGAAATTGACACGTTGAAGTAGAAGAAGCACCAAAAACTAGTTGATCGCTTTACTTAGTTACTGTTATTCTGCATTGATAAAGCACAATGTAGTCAACTAACAAACAAATCTCTAAAGTCCAACCCAATCCAGCCTAATAGCTCTATTACATCCACCACTGTCACTATATACATCGAAATACCTATTTTGTGATCTTTAGCAGTCATTTTTCACATGCTATCATAAGTTTGCCTTGATTATTATTATTATTATGCCGTATGCAGAAAGAAGAATTCACAAGCAAGCTAGGACATTTGTCCTACATAAGGTCAAATAAAATTACTTTCTTCTTCTTCTACTTAAGTACTTAATTTAGGGGCCAAGTATCGATTTTCTCAAATTATTAAAATAAATTCCATCTAACGAAATTTTAAGGCCCAAACGACCTAGCTATTCTCTGCACACAAGTTATTGGATATTCAGCTTAGAGTAAAAGAAGACCCCTAATTTCATAACAAACCCTAACCCTAGATTCACAAATTCCACACATACCACCGAGCAAAATTAAATAAATCAATTCAGAAACATACGTACCAAAAAACATAAACCAATTTACAGATCCGATGAACCTCAAGATTAGAGCAACGACGAACAGCGAACCCTAGGTGTAAAAAAGTCTCCCTATATAAAATTACAAATTCTAATTCTATTAACAGAGGGGAAACAAAGAATAAAGCCGATTGGTGGCAAAACCCCCAAAAAAAATAGATTTGGGGAAAAAAATCGAACAGATCGGGAAATTAAAAGCGAAAACCTAGATTTTCTAATACCCAACAGATTTGGTTCGAACAACCAATCAATCGAAAGAGGAAGAGACGAATTGAATCAAAAGAGAGCTGGATTTGAGAATTGAGACACGAATTTGAGCGAAGTTTCCATTTTAGATTTCAGTGAGAGATCGGTGTATGACAGAATTGGGGGAAAAGTTTTCGGTGCGGTTCGTGTGGGTTTTGTAGAGTGAAGAAGGACCCGAATACGATGACCCGGTTTTGATTCCGCACGTGGTTTTCTTCGTACACGTGTCAGATAGCTGAGAAACATCGTTTTATCATGTGTTTGGGGTGGTCGAATTACACAGAATTGAATCAATTGATTAGACAAAAATAAAAGGAAATCAGAAAAACAAGAATAAAATATGGGTGTCTCCATTTGGAACCCACCAAATACACCATTGTGCAAAAAAGAAACTGGTTTACAGTTTTGAAACTGGAACGCCGAAAATTTTGACTTTTTTCTCCTTATTTTTTGCCTTTTCATTTCGAGTTTTTTTAATAGTTTTTCATAAATACGAACTTATTAGCTCGTCTAAAACATATCGAACATATATCTTATATTAAAGATCACGACGACAACTTTTATTAGACATAAAAATCGTAAAAATCCAATTTGAAACGAGCAAATGATGATATTTTAAAGTTTAAAGCTAATGTAGTGTGTATTATAGTCGGACCTTTTAAATAGTAAAAACTGATTTCATTGTTGGAGAAGGTATTAAATAAAAAAGTAGGTAGGTTCCAAAAACTTACCTGGCGCTCATGTGGCGGTTTGGAAGCTGAAACTGGTTTCCAATCATTGGAGGCACCCTAGCTACTCTTGTTTTCCCACAGCATTCTACGGAAGGTATATATGTCTGATTTTTTTTATTATTTAATTAATTAATTCTAGTTATGAATTCAAGCCCCTTATAATAATATTATCTCAAAAAATAGCCCGTTATAATAATATTGACGGCTATAGGTTAACATGCTAATCATTTTGATTATATATATTTTTTCTCCTCTGGAATTAGCAGTATTATATTTAATTATTTATATTGTATGATAATCGTTATTTATATTTTGTTGCTACCTATAGAATGTTACAACGTTTTTTAGCTGTAATGTACGTAGGACTGGTTTTTCATCCACAGTTTTAATTCCAAGTAACTTTTGCTATATTTGATCGATATTATATCTTTAATGGAATATTTGATGTATTATTTGATGTATTATGATCGATATCGATTAATTTCTGTCACAGAATCGAATTGTTAAAGACTGTCTCTAGTATGGTGGTATGCACCGCACGATTGGTGCTGTCCACTCGATTTCTTTTTTGGTTTTTAGATAATTAAATTAAATTAATACTAATTGAGATTTAATAAATTTTAATTAGGATTAATAGATTCTAATTGAAATTGATTAGTCTTAATTAGGAGTAACTACTTCCTATGGTGGTATGCACCGCACGATTGGTGCAGTCCACTCGATTTCTTTTTTGGTTTTTAAATAATTATATTAAATTAATACTAATTGAGATTTAATAAATTTTAATTAGGATTAATACATTCTAATTGAAATTGATTAGTCCTAATTAGGAGTAATTACTTCCTAATCATCCATAATCCTTTTAATTATTACCTAATCCATCACAATTACCTTTACCAAGGGCACGGTGCAATTGATCGTACACAAATTTTTGCCATTGTTATAAAAAAATTGGAAGTTCGCAATTAAGGTTGCAATTTTGAAACGTTTGGTTTAGATTGCAATTTTAAATTTTGAGAATAGTTGTTAAAATTAAGCCTTGTTTGGTTAGTTTATATTTTCAGTATCAAATTAAATTTGGATATAACCATTATGCTATCTACATCTATACTAGGTCCCAAAAAATCCATGTATACAAAATTACAACCTGTTAGTATTCTTATTTATAAAAATATTGACAATGTACATGTCTATCTGAGCCCAATTTGGCTCAATCCTAATAAATTACACTGTATAGAGAAAAAAGAAAAGGAAAAGAAGAAGAAAAAAAGTTAGGCTATTTAATTAGTTTTCGGCCTCGAAATTATATTTCCACCAAAAAAGTACTACTACTCATTCATCACCAGCTTAATTTTGCAAATTATATAACTCTTCACCTGAAAAATACAAGTAGCAAAGTATAACAATTAGATGCGTTTGATGTAATACTTCCTCCGTCCCAATAGCAAGGTCTCACTTCTTTAATTGATGAGCTTGCTATTGGGACGGAGGGAGTACAATACTAAACCGAGCCAAACAATATACTCCCTCCGTCCACAATAAATTTGCCATATTGTGGATGACACGGATTTTAATAATTTGTTGGTTGATTGTATTGTGAGTGGAATAAGGGTCCCGCTTTTATATAGTTTTAAATTGTGTTGTGAGTGGAAAAGTAAGTGAGGTGTGTGGGGTCTATTACCATAAATGGATGTGGCAAAATTTTTGTGGACGGACTAAAAAGGAAATTGTGGCAAATTTATCGTGGACGGATGGAGTATATGCTTGTACACGTGAAATCTAAAAACGAAGTTAGTCTTAAACCCAGTGTGGATGCTCTCTTACATTAGTAGGGATTCGAGTAGGGTGACATCGGTAACATCTTCCAATCGGTTTTATTTCCATGGACACCGTGGAATACGAGCTTAGTCTTCAACCCTATGTCTTCAATGGGAACCTTGTCTTTGTAAACTTTCCAATACCCGTTGGGGGTTGTCCGAATTTTGCTCCCTTCCACTTCCACACTATCTTTCCTTGAATCCATTGTGAAAAAGTATGCCTCGTTTTTCTTTGCATGCTTCAATTCATCTGAGGAATAAAAACAAAACAAATACTTTAGTTTTAATAATGCATAAATTTTTGTCTTTTCTTTTTCCCCCATAAACTCTTATTTTTTTCTCTACATACACAAACTTTAAAGAGCATGTTAAAATGTCCCACATTGGTTGGAGATCTTGGCATGAACCTCCTTATAATGGTGAGGTATCCCTCTCCTTAATAAGGCCTTTTAAGGGGAATTAGGTCCAATATCCAATTCTATTATGGTATCAGAGCCAGCTCAATCCAATGATTGGGGCTACCCAATATCGTTGTCAACATTTGTCGTTGGTATTGTCCACGCTGCGCGTGAGGGGGCGTGTTAAAATGTCCTACATTGGTTGGAGATCTTGACATGAGAGGGGGCGTGTTAAAATGTGAGATCTTGGCATGAACCTTCCTTAAGGTCCACGCTGCGCGTGAGGGGGCGTGTTAAAATGTCCTATATTGGTTGGAGATCTTGATTTATCCTCCTTAGAGCGTTATATAAAGGCCTTTTAAGGGGTTAAGGGAAATTGAGCCCAATATCCAATTCTATTAGAGCAAAGTTATATAATTTGTGTTTATTAAGCAAATTTAACCTTAAAAATTAACATCGGACCGTATAGTCATGTGGACAATTTTGATGGCCGCAATATCTTCAATTTAGTCAAATTTAGAAATCGTAGGAAAATTGCAAAAGATATATATAAAGTTTATGTATCCAGAGATAAAATAAAAGTTTCAGAAAAAAAATAAATAAATAAAGTTTATGTATTTTAAGCTAATTAACTCAAGACCTAACAAAATAGTATTAAAGCGTTTGATTGATGAGTCAGATTCTTAAACTTGACCTAGCCATACTAAATCAAATACCACTAAATTACCGCACTGAATTAATCATCAGATTGAGCAAAAGCATAAAACCAAAACTCGAAAGAAACCTCAAAAACATCGAACTGATGAATGATGATAAAGACAACCTTAAAATCATCAAAAAGCAGATCTGAGAAGCAAGAACATTAATTTGGTCGAACTTACTGAAGGGAAGTTGGCGAGGCTCGTATTTGCAGACGTCATCGAGATCCATGACGTAGTCGGACGGAAGCTTTTCGCCCTTCAATTTGGGTATCAAATAATGCTGCAACAATTCGTGGGCCGTCGGGTCGAACTTGTACCCGAATGGCAAATTCAAGTCGGATGATGAAAATCTTGGATCCATATATATTTCTGAGTTACCTCCAAACTTAGGACGGTTGTAATAAGGAAGAAACGTTCGGACATTGTGTATTTATACATCCACGCATTAATAGGGGATCTGGGTTATTAATTATTTGCATAATATATATTACGTGTTAATTTGGTAATATGATCTAATGCAGTCCGCAACTTTCCGAATTTTCGAATAGTACTCGAAAAGGAAATAATATTAATTACTTATAAAAATAATACTAGTAATTGTTTAGATTGATATAAAATACTATAAGCATATCTATGATGACAATGATCTTATATGGAATTATTAGAGATAATTAATCTCAATTAAGATTAATTAATTACAATTAAAATTTATTGATCTTAATTGGAGTCTATTAATTAAGATTTAATTAGAGTTAATAAAGCTCTTATTAGGATTAATTAAATATTAATTAATTAAAAAAATATGGTGGATCGCACCAACTAAAATCCACCGCACAAGAGTCCATCTCAAAGACAAATGCATATATTGTTGATGTTTGACCGATTTTACAATAATGTCATAATGTTTCAATTTTTTGCAATAATATTACGAAATTCAAAAATACTTTTCTATTTCTCTTTGATCGACGATAAAAATAGTGTGGATGTTAAATCATTGGCGTTGATATTGTGTGGACCATCAATAGAGAATATTTTTTTTGCAACAAAATCATTGAAATGTAGACTATTTGATACGCATATCTCGATTTCATATTATAATTGTACGAATATCGAAATATTATGTATTAAATCATCAAGTTTGAAACATTATGACATTATTGTAAAATTGGCTAAACGTTGGAATAATATATGATGTTTCTAGGAAGAAAAGTCTTCTTCAAAGATTCCAAATAAATTTATATAAATATATGAAACATAGATAGTTACTTTCATAAAATCTAATGATAGAGGAGTTTTTTCTTCTGAAGGTGAAAAGAAGATAAAACGAAATAAGATTGATTATTTCTCCTATTAAAATTAGGGTTGACAACTCAGTGTGTCTCGACGACACGATAAAACCAAACATGAACATGATTTGTAAATGACCTGCTTAACATGAATATGAATGTAACATGATTGTCATTCGTGTTGATACTATACGATAACGATACGATTAATTCAAACTCTAACTAAAAAATAAAATAATAATAATAATAATAATAATAATATAAAATTTATCGTATTATGCGAAAACAACACGGAATTATCACGTTATACTAAAATAATTCCAATTGCACTCGAACTTAATACAAACATAGTAAGATTGTACACTAATCTATTAATTTTATGCATATTCATGTCATGTCATAAATTAGCAGCCCTAATATTATCAAAAGGAGGGGGAAAAATTATTAGCCATAATCGAAACCAAACAGATGAGAAAAATTTGTCATTGGTGTGGACGAAAGTATGATTAAATGGGTGAAAACTGAAAAGTAGAAGAATCGGACTACCCATATATAGGCCCAAATATTAATGGGTCGGGCCTGTTAGGTCCGATCCGCAACTTCAATAGGCAGCACAATTTGAACTAAAATCGCTTTTATTCTCCAGTTGAAAGAAGAGGAAGCGAAAATTCTCTGCTGTTCCGTTGCGCTGCAATTCCCGGTAATATAATCCCTCCTTCTGTTTGCTTTCTTAGATTTACTCTTCATTTTTTTCAATTTTCTTTCATTCTTATTCTTTTATTAATTTCAGCCCTTTCTTTTTTTGGATTAAATGAATTTTGCGTAAAATTAGATGCTTTGGATGCGCAGAAGATGTTTGATATTTGTTGTATTGGGGGAAGAAATAATTTGTTGAGGAAGAGACCACAAATGAAATAAAAGATGTCTACTTGGATGAAAATATTGACATATTGAAGTGACTTGATTGAAGAAGCATTCAAGCTTTTATTGAAGTTTTTTTAATGCCCCATTTGATTTCTTAAGAGATTCACCAGTTCCTTAAGTTCTATTCCATCTTGTTAAATTCATTCAAATGCCTATTTTCACCTCGATAGTTCATCATTTCTCTGAAAGAATATGCTTTCCTTGCTTAATCCCTATAAAATAT
Source organism: Agastache rugosa (assembly GCA_031470985.1). Lineage (NCBI taxonomy): Eukaryota > Viridiplantae > Streptophyta > Magnoliopsida > Lamiales > Lamiaceae > Agastache > Agastache rugosa. Next base: position 71,442,107 of record CM062601.1, on the reverse strand, counting down.
GACAAAAAAGATTCAACCATGATAATACAGAATGATTTTATGTCCTTTTTTTGTTACTTGAAAATATTATCTTACATAGATACTGATAATGTATATCGATATAATATCGTATCATCCTATTACACTGGTTTTTATTTTGTTTTTATTTTGTTTTTCTTTATCTGTTGGATGCTTTGTAGAGTGCTGTCTATGCTGCTTTGGCCAACCTGAGTGTTAAGCCTGAAAAAAATAAAATCTGATGTGAGCATCGACTGTTTTTTTGAATGAAACTCACCTAATTCTGTAGTTCGTTGTAATTGTAGTGAAACTCACTAATTATATTGAAACCTTTTATGGTTAATAGGATTTCATGTTGTGTGAATATAATAATGTGGTTTATATGGTTTCTTAAGCTGGGCTTATTCTCTAGTTAATTGTATGATATGGCTGGTTTGTGGTTATCTTGAATTTGTTTGTGATTACTTTTGGAAGAGATGGATGAAGTGAAATTTTTCGATTTTGTGCCACTTGACTTGAGTATTTTTTTTTTCTGGAGCCTGATGTGTACTGTGCTGTGCTGGTTGCATCTGAAGAGGAAAGAAAATCAGATGAAATCATGTGTTTCTAGTTGAAGCCAATTAATGTCTTTATCGAACAACTGATGATAAGGCGAATGGTAGTAATTTATGTAGTTTTCTGACTCATGCCACAATGCAATGCTTTAAGATTTTGCTGTTTTCCACTGTCTTTAAATATATAATCTATCATGTAGTCTTATTTAGATGAAATAGTTGTAGCTTTTACTTGGACTTTTAAAAGATAGTTTGCATGCTAGTAATATCAAACAGGGTCGAAGATGTCTGAATTTAGTCTTCAAATTAGATTATAAGGCCATAATTGCTTTGTATAGATATTGTTTGATTTTTTTTCCAATTGATTTCTCATCTTTTTATTACTCTGCATCAGTTACTAAAATTTGTTGGTTTGAAGAGTAAGATTGTGATATTAAGATGAAAAAAGTTGGCAAGACGAAGAAACTCCCTAAAGCAGAACATGAGAGTAATGTTGTAGAAAAGGAGAAGGTCTCTGTACAGCCAAAAAAGATGGGAAGTGAGATTGATGAAATTTTTGCTGGAAAGAAACGCAAGAGGCCAGAACAGGAAAAGAAGGGTGAGGATGAGAAGAAGCGAACCAAAGTAGTTGCTGCTAATGTGAGACCACTTGACAAAAAAAGGGGGACGAATAGTAAGAGTCGATCCTTCAGAGGAGATTCATCTGCAGCCGTCACTTCTCGACAGAGGAAGAAAACTGCTGACGGGCTGACTGTTTTTACTGAAGAAGAGTTGGGAATAGGGAAGCCAGATGCAGGAGGGACTGCTTTGTGCCCCTTTGATTGCGACTGCTGTTTTTGATGGATGAATCACAATTTTGTCAGATGTTAGTTGCTTTAAACTTTGCTGACCGTTCTTTTTCGTGTCTTTGATTTTAGAATATTGCTGTAATTCTATTACTACATGCGACCCCTTATGTATGTGTGTGTGTAAATGAGTTGCAAAATGATCTTGAATATTTGTGTCCCTTTAAATTAGGGAATTCTCTCCCTTTTATGAAATACTGCATGATAGTTCATCTATTTATGGTTGTTTGGATTGATATGATATTAAAATTTAGTTATCATTTATGTGAAGGAAATTCAAATTCAGTCTAATTTATATCTATACCTATTATAAAAGAGCCTTGTTTACAAAATTTGATTTACCAATTATACCCTTATTTAGTATTTTATTATTAGTATCTATTATCATATGATTATTTTATGTTTGACATATAATATATATATTATTAAAATCTATCAATATTACGTGCATTGTACGTGAATAGATTTGAAATCCACTTCAATCATTTATAAACCCCACAATACAAACACCAATACCTTAGCTTACTTTAGGTTCCACATCTCTCCCCCTCTCTCTCTCCCCCCCTCTCTCTCTGCCCCTTTTTGTTTATTCAAACATCCAATCTGCCAAGCATATATACATGCTTTTATTCTGTGTATACCAAATCACTCATACTAGTTTTGTATTGCTCTAACTTGGTTCTTCATCTTTGTGCCCATAATTGCACTAAGCAGCTTTCAAGAACTTCTTGAACCAATTCACAGAATCCTTGGGATATCTCTGATTTTTGTCTTTGTAATCGACGTAGTAGAGCCCGAATCTTGAAGTGTATCCAGCTCCCCATTCCCAGTTATCCAGCATCGACCAAACGAAGTAGCCTCTCACATTGCAACCATCTTCTCTGCTCAACAACACAAACATTCAACAATATCAGTCAACACGAGCCTCTGGTTCTTCCAGCTACAATAAATATACTAAAAACGCGTAGTTCCTCAAGATAAATAGAGCTAAGATAACTGCTGCAACTTACTTTATAGCTTCATTTAGGCTTGTCAAGTAGTCATTATGATACTTGATCCGCTTCTCATCCTTGAGAGAATCCTTCATCGACTTAAACGGGGTGTTTCCATCGTCCATTCCTGTTGATAAAAGGCCAAGAAAGAAAGCAAAACACAGTTTCAGACAAAAGACTGTCAAACTGAGAGGAGGTTAGATTTGGTTAAGGTTTTCCACCATTTTCTGTGATGATCACGGGCGGATTTCCGTACTCCTTCCTGATGTGATTCATCAAGCTTCTTATTCCATGAGGGACAATGTAGAGCCAAACAGAATTCGCCTGCAATTGCAAAATAAAAAAAGGTTCACATTTAGAAATTTGCATATTTTGCAGCTATGCATGTGTTTGATGAGTGTGCATACTTACCCTATCATTTGCAGGCTTTCCCATTGCAATGGCTGCAAAAGTATAAACAGAGACGAAGGATGAATATGGCTAAAAAAGACAAAACAACGAGGATTAGGCAAGCAACGTACGAAAGGTGAAGGCACCAGAGTCTGCAAGCGAGTCATTTAGCAGAACACCTATGATGTTAGTTTTGTCTTGGCTTGCATACCACGTTGTGTAATGATTTATGCCAATGAAATCATATGATCCCCTCAGAAGCATAGACTGCTCCATGGTGAATCTAGGTAGCCGTTCGCGTACTCTAGTCCTCATTGACCTAGGATAGTCCCCTTTGATCATAGGCTCCAAGAACCTACATTTGAGTGAACAAAAACAAAGGCTCCTTTTAGCAAAATATACGGAAAAAAAACAGTTGAATTATGCTCGAAACAAGCCCTCACCAGCCCAAGTTGAAGTCGATTGCTCTATTTGTGGCTTGGATATCATCTGAGGAGTTGGATGCAGGTTCGTACCAGAATGAGTCCAAGGATATCCCGATTGATCCGTGCTGCGTTTTCTGAAATAAAAAAACACGAACACGACATGATAAGAATATATGACAGATGAGATGAGGTAAGAATCCTAGGTTAATGCTTAATGGCCTAGTTTACCTGGTACTTTGTCTTGTAGACATCCACTGCAGACGCATGAGCGAGGAGTATGTTGTGGCCTACAATGTAGGGCTCGGTTGCAGAGTTCCCGGCCCTGCAAAGAGAACGAAGAAGGATGGAGCAGCGCCCGGGCGCCTGCAGCCCGACATCATAGCCTTGGACAGCAAAGGTGTGAGGCTCATTGAAGGTGATCCAGTTCTTCACTCTATCCCCAAATGCCTTGAAGCATGTTTCAGCATATGTTGTGAAGTCGATTCTGTTTTTGTAAAAATTAATGAAAATGTAGTCTTATTTTTTAGTTATTGCAAGAAAAATGTGAAAAAAATTAAGGGTGTTAGATTTTGTTACATGATCTGAGGGTGGATCCAACCCTTGTATCTGTCTTGAAGCCTCTGAGGGAGGTCCCAGTGGAAGAGTGTCACATATGGTTCGATTCCTAATATTAAAGAAACGTCGTGTGTCACATCAACTGCCACGTGTATTGATATATATATATATATATATATCGTGTTAGTGTTTTTATCACCTTGTGCTAATAAAGAATCGATGACCTTGTTGTAGTGATCAATTCCAGCTTGATTAATATCCCCTGATCCCACTGATAAATGGAGATTAATTAAAATTATGTAAAAACTCCTTAGAGATTAATTTTTTTTAATTAGTGAAGAAGCTTACAAGGAAAGATTCTGGACCATGCAATGGAAAATCTGTAGGCATCCACTCCCAAACCCTTCATCATATGTATGTCGTCCTGTAATAAAAAAGAAGGCGACGTCCATTACTATTGCATGAGATCGTTATCACTTATCAATGAACATGTTAATATTATACTCTATATATGTGTGGTGCTACTAATATACTTACTTCGTACAGGTGGTAATGATCATCTGCTACGTCAGCATTGCTAAAATCGACTACTTTTCCTGGGGGGACAAATATCAATTTTATGATTTACAAAACCATGTAAAAGTAGTGATTTTCAATATAATTTCAAGATTCTTTTTTTTAATGATAAAATGACTTTTACCGAATTCATGAGAAAATTTGTCCCAGATTGTTTCACCCCTTCCATCCTCCTTAACAGCTCCTTCATACTGAAATTGAAAGATACAATCAAAAAATAATACTCCCTCCGTCCCATTTTTATAGGCAGATTGAAATTTTCATAAGGATTAAGAAAAATTATTGAAAAAGTAAATTATGTAGTAACTTTCTTAATATGCCCCTATTTATTATTTGACTATGTATTTTTTATGAGTTAATCAGAGAATTAAATAGGGATATAATAGTAAATGAGCTAAAAAAACATTATTTTTTATGGAAACAAGTCTATATATTTGGGACATCCGAAAAAGGAAAACAAGCCTATATAAATAGGACGGAGGGAGTAATAATAATAATAATAATAGTTAGAATCGTTTTAGTAAACCTAACTAACATTTTACAGAACATAACTCAATGATAGAGCTCAAATATCAAAATACAGCTTTTTTTTTATAATTCGTAATTTGTGATTGACATTAATGTTGTTTAAGTAGTTGATTGTTGCGAGCTCATAGTTTACAGGGTTCAATCCCATTCCCCTCCCCAAACTCAAAAAAATAAAATAAATAAATAATAATAATATTGAAAGTGGTTTCAACTTTCAAGGTTTTGTTAATGAGTGATGTTATTCGGACATAAATGTCCGGACATAATCTAGCTAGTTTAGATAATGAATCGGTTCGATCCGTTTAACTTATTTATTTAATTTTATAATTTCTCCACATTCATTCAATTTATTATTTTTTGAGTAATCTAATTCAAGTGAATGCATAAATATCTATTAAGTAATAGTATTTCTGAAAGATTAGTGAAAATCACAAAATAACTTTATTAGTTTAATTTCGTATTTTTTGTATTCATATTTCTCTCTTTAAAAATGGCGGTTTAGAATAATTAAGTAAATATATTAGAGTACTAACCAACACCATTATTTTATTTGATAAATTATAAGTTAAGATTATTAATATATTCATTTTATGTCCGGACATATATGTCCAAAAAGTATTAGTGTTCGTTAATATGCGCGCATCATATTATGGGCGTTTCACTAATTTTAATTTTGATATAAAAAGTAAAGCGAGAAAATAGTCATTAACTCTTATCGTAAAAGAAACATTTTGTAATGACGTTTATACTTGTAAATAGACACGCATAAATTTATTAATGTCAGACGTGCACAACATTCTTTTTACATAAGTAGATTAATAGAGAATATTTTACTTAACACGTACTTTTAATTCTCCAATTTTAAAGTGTATTCCAAACCGGTATTTCTTTACTATTTTTTCCCTTTTAATTCACTATATCCAAAACAATTTCAAAGTTATGACTTGATTAAATAAATTTTGCAATTTATTTAACTAACGTTATTATATATTCCTTCCGTCCGAGAAACATGTGGTCTTATTATTATATTTGTCCGTCTATAAAGATTGTGGTCTTTCCTTTTTTTTGTACATGACCTCATACACTCCCTTATTTTTTAAATCTCACACAAAATTAAAGGTGAATCTATTTCTCCACTCAACAAGCATCTATCCAAATATTTCTTAAAACTCGTATTACAAAAACTGTGCCAGACTTATTATGTACGGAGTATGTGATTAATGAGACAGATACTGTTGATATAAATAAATAAGTGTATGGAGTGAGTATGTGATTAATGCTAATTGACAGATACTGTTGATATAAATAATCTGAGACATAAATCCAACAACAGAATCGAACTAATAAATGAATAAAAATTCAATAATGTATGACTGATTGTCAAAAAAAACGAAAGGAACAATAAACTAAAGTAAGGAAGAAGACAAAAGGAAATGATATATTAATTCATGCATGAAATATGAATGCTTGAGAATAATGAATAAATACTCCCTCCTCTCAAAAAAGAAAAAAGTATAATCTCTCTCTCTCTCTCTCCAATGAAAGGGAATGTGTGATGCAGATAACTGGTCATTTTCTGCATTGGTGGATAGGTTACTCAATCCAAGGATAATCTTTCAATCAAAACAAACGAAGTTCACAAGACTAACATTAGACCTTTTTTTAATCCCTAGTATTTTATCAAACAAGAAAATAACGAAATTATATTTCAAAATTCAATATTCTTCACAAACACAAATTCTAGATTCTTCTACTCATTTTTTTTTCTAAAAGCAAATATTGATGACGTCATTTTTATACACACTTAATGCATGAATGATAGATATGTGATAATATATAGTTGTCAATTTTTTTTTGAGAGAGAGAGAGAGTGAACATCATAAAAATCTAATGATTTTACGAGAGAGAGAGAGAGAGGGGTTACCTGATAAGCAGAAGATGCAGTCCCAAAAACAAAGCCCTTTGGGAAGCTTGCTCTACTGATGTTCTGCCCGAAACACAGAGGAATTACGACAGCAGCCAAAACAATAAAAAAAATCAAACAATTGATGCCTCCTCTCACGGACATTTCTTCTTTCTTAAAATTAATTTCTTCCTATGTATGTTTGAAGATTTGTGTAATCGAAAACGGAAATGAGTGAAGAAAAATAGGAAGTTTGTTCCTACAATATGGCGAGATAGCTTTACATGTGCATATATATATAGATGTTTATAGTATAGTATATGCTGAATTATGAAGTGGATAAACAAGAAAAGTGGGATTATGAAAAAGTCTTCGCTATTTAGAGTGGCAAACCAAAGCAGCAGTCCTCTCGGTTTGGTGTGTGTGTGTGTGTGAGAGAGAGAGAGAGAGAGAGAGAGAGAGAGAGAGAGGTGGGTGGTGTTGGTGGTGTTGTGGACTCAGAATGTGGAGGAGTTAATTCAAATATATTCGTGAAATATGTGAGGACATAGCCATTAAATAACAATCCATTACTTTTTCTATAAGCATGATTTTATGTTAAATTAAAAATAATTTTAATTTGCCACTACTATATGTTTTTCTTTGCCTCTATTATCTGGCTTCTTCAGAATCATTGCCGCCTGACTTCTCTCTGACAACAATCATCTTTTTCACGGACTTTGACTTGGTTTTCACATTTTCTATCATATTTCTCTTCATCTTTCAAGTATGTGGATGGCTCTATAGTCTATATCAATCATTAATAAAATACAAGAAATAATATTTTACAATAAAAGATTGTTAATTATTTTCATTAGTTGATTACTTGACTACAACATTTTTTAGATTCATCAGACGACCTACTTACAATTATATTAGTGGTAATCATGTTGACTAGTCAATATAGTTAGTGAAAATTAATAGTTGGCCACCAACTTTTTTTGTAGAAATTCTGGCCAACTTTGAGGATTTTGGACAAAATTACCCCTAATAATTTTGACAAATATCTTCTGAAGACGGAATTACATTTCGGTCGTTTTCAAATTCAAAAATTTTCTCTTTCGTCCATCATTCTTCTCTTCCGTCGGCCGTCTACAACTTCGGCGCCGTCTGCATTTTCCGTCGTTGTCTTCCACAAAGTGGCGTCGTCTACAACTTTCGGATCTGCTTTGTCTCGCGCTTTCGGATCTACGGAACTTTGTCATTTTGGAATTCGGATCTACGGAACACGTAAATGAAAATTTGTTCTTTGATGGTGTATTGTAGGTTGTTGGTTTTATGGTTGTAATGTAGCTTTGATCGTAATAATGTATATTGTATTTTAGAATTTGGCTTATTTGATGGTTGTATTGTAGGTTGATGGTTTTTAATCTAAGATATCAGTTTTGAATTTAGTGTGTTAATTTTAATTGAGTTTTCTAGATCCAGTCTGTCATGTTCTTGTCGTATTTTCCAGATCTTGATGTCCTCTTCGTGCATATGTGTTCTTTCTGCATTTTTCACGTCACTGCGCGTCGCAACTTGACACACCTAGTACGAATGCAACATATTCGTACCAGGTGTGCCAAGGCATACCGCGCCTAGACTTGGAACACCTGGTATGAATGGTGTATTCGTACCAGGTGTTCCAAGTCTAGGCGAGGTATGCGTGCTGCACAGTGCGAATGGTGTATTCGTACCAGGTGTTCCAAGTCTAGGCGAGGTATGCCTTGGCACACCTGGTACGAATGCAACATTCGTACCAGGTGTGCCAAGGCATACCGGGATGCGGTTGACCAAAGACGAACATCATCCATGACATTAGATCTCGAATGTGACGTCATGGTTTCCGGATAGAAAGCTATCAATATGGCGAATGCGGGTGCGGTACACGGATACGGAATATAGCCGGCATAATGTGAAAGTTCAAGGCGGCGCGGGGACTGGACTGGAAGTACGAAGGAGGTGTGACGGAAAGGAATGGAAGTACGACGACGCGGCGGCGGAATGAAAGTACGACAACGGCGACGACAAAATGAAAGTACGACGGCGGTGACGGAGAAATGGAGAAAAATAGGATTTCTAGAGAGAGAATATTTTGCAGAAATAGAGAATCTGAAATTTGAAAAATGAAAAATGAATTGACAAACGTTGGCCAGAATTTCTAAGAGTACTATGTGGTTAAGAGGCAAATTAGTCCAGAATTTAGAAAGTTAATGGAATTTCTGAAATAAAGTTGGTATTGCATTATTAATTTCCACTATCTATATTGGTTATCCCAAATTTTGCCTCATTATATTATCTAATCACAAATCCATAATATTACAAATAATTTTATACAATATAAGTTAAATACCATCACAATACTAATAAAATAGACACATATCATAAAAATGAGAAGACAACCCACATTTCAAGACAACATTGTTATGCTACCTTTCTATGTATATAAAAAACGTTTTGAAGCTTAAAAAATGATCTATCCTAATAATAAAATACTAAATCCTAATATTTAATTAACAAAAAATAGAATTGAAATTCTGAAAAGAATTAAGCATATAAATATATACGTAATTTCATAGTAGACTAAATAGTAGAATCCACGAGAAATATACATCTTGGATTAAATAGGAAATGTTGTGATTATCAGAAAAAGAGCACAAAAAAGCTACAGGCTGGCCTGGGGGCAATGTCAATGGTTTCACACAATTAAAGAGAGTGAAAAAAAAAAAAAACTACAAAAATCAATTAATTCTCTACCACAAAATTAATGGGGTCACCATTTTCTTTCTTTCTTTTTTTTTAAGATTCACACACACACAACATTGACCTTACACACACACGTTAGAGATTCGAACCATTTACGCATCTTGTTTTATCATTACATAACATCAAAATATTTCAAATGACAATATATAAGGGAGCCAGAATTTTGAAGGAAGAGAGTCCAATTTTTTTTTTCCTTGTAACCTAAAATAATCTAATTAAATCCTTTTTTTTTTGTATAAATTAGACAATTATCACATAAATTTGATATATTAGTAAAATTAAAGTTTATGTACGTGTGAAGATTTTTCAAAATAACGTCTAGAATATAAAGACGGATTTAAAAAACTGAAATACATATAAATATCGTGTGAATGGCTTAGATAAATTTGCACGAAAGCCTCCTACTCTATATATTAATACATTTTCTCAGAAAAAAAATGAACACTACATACGAAAAAAATAGGCCAAAGATGGCTCTGTCCCTGACGTCCATTCCGCTCCAAATTAATTAGATTTATATCGTAACTAATTGCATAAAAATAAATATAGTATATATTGATTATGTATTAAATTTACGATATCTAATCAAATAAAATGATATCATTGTGCTCCAATTTCCAAAAAAGAAAATAACATGAAGATTTTTTTATGTTGGATGAACATTCAATCGATATTTCCGGTATACACTGAGTAAATCTTGACTTCTATGCAATAGTTTGTAAATAAACATGAACACTCTTTTCCCATACTTGAATTAGAACAAATTACCATCAAAATCTTATTACGGGCAGGCTAGCTACTTTTCTTTAATTTTTTAGGCTAAACATATAGGCGGAACATAAACGTCAAAATCAAATTTAATTTGAAAAAAGAAAAAAAAAAGATCAAGTTAAAATTGCAATATCTTTATAATTATTTGGTGATGGACTTGCTTAGTACTATGTGAACAAAGCCTGTCGAGAACATCTTGTGAAGCAATATTCTACCTGCGGCGCCACCTAGGATTTTGTCAGTTATTTTTAAGGTCTTGCATTCCCATTATATACACACTATATAAACATAAAATAACATTTATTAATAAATTTATATACTACGGAAAATATTAATGGAAATCATCATTAGTTTTAGGATGCTTTTATTCTTAGTGTCGTGACTGGCGCAAATTAACAATGTACTAACAATTATCTGTATAAGTTAAAATAATGATGTTAGCATAAAAGTATTGTTAAATTGACAATAATATTAGTGGTAATGGTGCGAAATAGCAAATCAAGTTAGTGAAAAATAAATGTTGGCCACCAACTTTATTCTAATAAATTGTGGTCAACTTTGAGCTGAATAGACTTAAATGCCCTTACTTTAACTTGGCATAACTGGTACGAAGTTTGCCAAGTGTGGCACAATTGGTACGAATTCGTTCCAAGTGTACCAGTTGTGCAACACCATAACTTAGCACGAACGGATTCGTCCCAAGTGTACCACGTCGCAACGTCATAACTTGGTACGACTGGTACGAACGGTTCTCATTCGTTCCAAGTGTACCACGCGTAGCGCACCATCAATTTCTAGGGGCAATTTTGTCCAAAATCCTCAAAGTCTGACAGAATTTATGAAAATAAAGTTGGTGGCCAACTATTAGTTTCCACTATCTATTTTGATTATTCCAAATTTTGTCACATTATATTAATTGGTGATGCTGATGTTAGCATAAAAGTATCATGACTAGCTAGCTAAAATTGTTACTGATTTTATAATCTATATATATGTTTGCCCTTAAATATCCATAATATCTGTTTTATTAACAATATTGTTTATTACTGGTGTCATTAAAAGAAAAGGAAATAGTTTGTGTTTATCGAAAATTGCGTTATTATATTTACTACGCAAAATAATGATTAGCAACCACGGAACCTGCAGTCAGTTTTCAAATTTTTAAAAATTTAGAAATTCATTTTTCTTCTTGCTTAATCTAAGAATAAACAATTGAAATTTGAAAACATATTTCATATAAAGTGGTGCAGTAGTAATAATAAATTAAGAATAAAAAGGTGAGTATAAATAATAAATTGCGTGCAAGGTTGAACTCATCACTTACAAGGCAACATTTCTGGTACATATAATATATATATATATATAGGAAAGAGATCAAATAGAAATAATTTCATACGTGTTAACTAAAAATAAATGTGGAACGTTAATTTAGATAGATCTACGGTTTATATTAATGATGATGTGTAATGTGTATTTATAGTCATTTTTTAATCAATAAGGGTATATTAGTATAACTCCACATATTTGTAACCGTCACCTTCCTTATTTTGTGGATTAAATTAATGATTTTAATTTTTTATTTTTGTGTAATTGATCTAATTGTAGATCTCGGTAGTTTAGAAACAAATAAATATTTGAATCTAATTTTGCTTAAATCATTAATTTCAATTATATTTTTGCATATTATGGATTGTGTTACTGTTACATTTTTTAATTGCATATTATAGAGTTACTGTTACTATTTTTTTATTGTATATTATGGATTGTGTTATTGTTTCTTTATACATATGTTGTTGCATATTATGAATTCTGTTAATGTCTTTTTTTTAGGTAAATGTTATTGTTTTTTTGTACATATATTATTGCATATTGTATATTAGTATATTGTTTTATTTTATTGCCTGTGTAATGTTTTTATTGATTTTGTTTTGGTGTAAAATCTTGATTTGCGTGATTTGGTTATTGGAGAACAGGAGAAGGTTTGCTACATTTATGGAGAAGGATTTACAATATTTGTGGTTGCTTTTATTTCTCCTAATTCGTCGCCAGATGTGATAATATTAATTAACAATTATGCCCTCAGCTTTAGATATAACGATTAGATATAAATTTAATCATAATACTTCTTTCGATCTTCACCTTACAAATTGTTGAAATCTACGGTCTATAATTATTTTTAGTTAACAAAAGGAGATCATTTTCTATTATAATCATACCCTATATATATATATTCATGTGGATTTACAGTAGAAATTAAAAGGATAAAAGAAAATTGCAATTGACGACGGGCAAATTAACACTCTCATCATTACTTTTTATAGTACAATATAGTATATGTCATTACTCATTAGCTGGCCAGGGTTAATTCGTCTAATGTTATATGCAGGTGCACTAAATAAATTGTTGAATATTAATGTTTCTAGAACTCTCTAACTTGCTCAAATTACATCACACGTCAAAGTTTATCTTAAAAGCTAGGGCAAATGGATATTTGGGTCCATGCATGGTTTAATTTTGGTGTATTATTATTATTATTATTATTAAAATATCATTTTTATCTAATACGTCAATAATAAAAAAATATTATGCCAAAGAATTATTATTAAGTTGCGATATCATCAGCAGACATGTTATAAACGTCTAAATCAGATAGATAATTGTTACCCTACTGTCTACACTAACTATTATTATATCGAACCTACATATAAAAGTTTGTTATGAAATTTATTACATAATATACAGAAGTGAGGTTTAACTAGTATGCATCGAAGGTAGCAACATGTTACCACGACATCAAAGATAAATCCTCAAACTCTTAGAAAATTGAGTAAGTCAATCATTAGGAATAATCAATTAGATTGGGTATAGAATTTAGATAAAGGATTAATATGTTTAAAATACACTACCCGTGCTTTAATTTTGATATTCCACATAACTTTTAAAATACACAAATTTAACTTCTATTGAAAATTTCACATAAACTCATTTTCCTACGAAAATCAAGATACTACATTTTAATTTTTGAAATTTTGAAGTAATAAATAATCTTAAAAAAAATTGCATCGTTTCTTGTTGATGTAGTTGCACACGTTATTAGTTTCGAGACAAATCACCACTAAGTCAAAAATCAGGGTGTCATGCCATATACTCCCTCCGTCTCCCAAAAGTAGAGCTGGCAAAAGACCGGGCCGAGCCGAGCCTAAATATTATTTGGAGCCCAGCCAGACCCGAAAAGATTTTTATAGTGCAAATATTTCTGGCCGGATCGGGCTGGCCCGAGCCCATCGGGCTTTTGCTCTTTTTGGGCTGGCCCGGCCCGAAATTTTATCGGGCCTATGATTTTAAAACCCAACTCGGCCCAAAACCGTGCCGGGCCGGGCACATTTTGCCACCTCTATCCAAATGTGTGGTTAATTTGTCATTTTGGAACGTCTTCCATATGTGTGGTTCGTCCATTTTAGGACAAGACCCACTAACTTTCTAATATTTTAAACCTCAGAACAAATCAAATAAGTGGGTCCCTTACTCCACTCAAAATACATCTACCCAACACTTTTTTAAAACTCGTGTTGTCCTTCCCACAACACACTTTTAGGGGACGGAATGAGTATGATTTCACGTGAAATTTACAAAAGAAGTTAAATTAATGTATTTAAAACAAGTTTCAAAAGTCATGAACAATACCAAATTGAAGTAACTAGTAAGTCGTGTATTTAAAACCCTTTAGAGAAATTGTTAATCCAAAGAAGATTTAAAAACTCCTAAATTTCTAAGGTTCGCTACTAAACATAAACTAGTTTAGCACCCGTGCGTTGCACGGAATGTATTTATATTGGTAATATTTTAGAAGAAATAAATCATAGAAAAATATAAATTATAAAAAATAAAATTAAATGTTAGTACTACATATTAAACGTTTCAAAAGACTCCCTTAAATAAAAAATAATAAATTATAAAATTAAATTATAAAAAGACAATAATAATGTTTATGTATTACATTTTCAGCACAAAAATTAGGCATTTTAAGTAACAACAGTAACAAATACAACATAATTCCTATACTCGATTTCATATGCTCATTTGGAATATGGAGACTTAAATGCTATTCAGTGGGATCTCTATAATGGATTTCAAACCCAAATAATGCTTCACACGATGAAATTTATCAACAATTATAATACATGCTCACTTTATCTACAATTTGCTCTTTATCGACTTCAATGGTCTAAGAATAGAAAGAATTAATTACACGATCATATCATTTATTCATAAACTTCAAATTATGTAATAACACAATTATATTTAAAAAATAAAAACAATTATAAATAAAAGAGACCTCAAGTTCATTCATATATCAAATTCATTTTTTTATAAGTGCGACTTAGTGGTTAGATATTTCCCCTCCAACCAAGAGTTTAGGACTTCGAGTCATGTGTTTGTGGGTTAAAATTAAAAAAAAAACCTAAATCTAATTCAAAAAAATTCAAAAAAAGAAAACAATGCATGCAATGATAAATATAATACATATGGAGTACTACATTAAAATATTAGCAGGAAGAATAAAAAAAAATATCAATCAAGGTTTTAAAGTAATAAATACCAAAAAATAGATCGTTAATAAAAGCTTGTAATAATAAAAATTCATCAAATAATTTTATATATGTTGGAGAACTATATAATTTACATATTCTGCAGCCGGTATAATATACGAGTCTTTGGTCGTTATACTGATATAATCCCTTCATTCATTATATTTGCGCATTTAATTTTCATTTTAGGACATTCATAAAAAATGTGCCTTTTTTTATCTTTGGTCATTTCTCCCTTTCATAATATGTGGGACCCTTATTCCACTCACATTAAATTTATTAAAACACGTGCCACCACAAACTATGTTCAAATATAAATAGCTTAAAATTCTAATAAAATACTCTATCGGTCCACGATAAGTGTGGTCCGGAGAGAGTGTCACATGTTTTAAGAGTGAGAGAGTGGATTAGATAGATGTATTGTGAGTGGAGTATGAGACTCATATTTATTGTGAGTGGAGTCATTTACATTTAAGGAAACTTAGGGCTCGTTTGGTATCCATATACGTATATCAGGTATGGGTATGGATATGACTCATATTCATACCTTGTGTTTGGTATATCAGTATATGGATATCAAATTGATATCTTTGGGGCTCGTTTGGTAGGGGTGATTAGGGTGTATAATATGTCTATGACACCCTAATATCTTGTTTGGTATGAAGTATACGGCCCTTTATAAAGTTCGGGCCCGTATGAATAATACTTATTTTTGTTGTTATGTATACTACCTATGAGGTGGTATAAATATCTTGCAACTAATTATAGCAATAAATTACAATAATTACTATGTGTTGCAGAGAATTTAATACATCATACCAAACGGAATATTAATTCTTTATATTTATAAGACATCTCAGTCAAACATATCAGGCCTTATCCCATACTTTGTACCAAACGAGCCCTTGATATATTTGATATCCTAATTTTCAATATTTTGATATACCAATTTTTGCTAGGGTATGACTCATATATCTCGTTTCCGCCCCACATGATATGTGTTGATATCTTCAACATACCAAACACAAATATTAAATATCAATTTCATACCCATACCTTATATCTGATATCCATACCAATATACCTGATATCTGATATACTGGTACATGAAACGAGCCCTTATTGTGGACAGACGAAAAAGAAAAGAAGATCACAATTATCGTGGACGGAGAGAGTAGATTTTTGAAAAAACTCCAATAAAAAAGAATATTTCAACCCCATAAGACTCACACCCACATTTAAATTTTTTTTGAAAAAAGAAAAGAAATACTTATTTTATAGTCTTCCAGGCATGGTGAAACCCCAAAACCAATTTCTCTCTCCCTCTTCCCGACTTGTAAAATTGAATCTCTCACTCTCTCTCCCTTCATTTTCCGGCCGCTTTCTCCATTCGACTGCCATTCTTATTCCACAGCCGGCGATGGTGAAACCCACAACACCAATTTCTCTCTCCCTCCATTTTCCAGCGGCCCTCGCCATTCGAACTTTTTTGATGGCGTCGGACCACAAAACTATCAGGTGAAATTTATCATAACAACATTGTTTAAAATTAAATCGGTTTAATTTTGTGAAAGTGAGATGATAATGTATAGCGGATTGAGCAGTTTTGTGAAGCGGGAAGTGGAGAAGGGGGAGAGGTTTCTCTCTCTAGAAATGAAGAGCAGCAATGGCAAGCTCTGTTTTATGCAAGTGTTGATGCAACATCATTAGGATTCCAGCAGGCATAGTAGAACTGGCTACAAAGGAACGGTAAAAATAAATAGAATTTCTAACTGTGAGTTTAATGATTTATTCTTTTTCTGCTGATTTTCGACGATAGAGATAACAACCATTACTACGTTTTAACTAACTGGAGCAGTCAAGGGAAGAGAAAAGGTAAGTCTAAAACTCTAATTGTTCATCTTACTTCTGAATAGATATATCTCTAATTCAAGTGCACATTCAAGTGTATTCCTTCGTAATTTGTTAAAGCACATATAAAGAAAATTAGATCTCAGCATTTCGAATTAATTACTGTGAATAGGTTTTGCACTTAAGTGCAGCAAGAACAAAGAGAAAGAAATAGATAGAGCAACAAAAACTTTAAATGCACTCATTAAAGATTGTTAGATTCGAGCTGGTAGCTCAATTGAAGTTGACAAGTTTATGTAGAAGCAAAATTGACTGAAGTGTTTCTGAGTTGTGCGAGGATAGAAACTGGTTTCTGAGCTAGTTCATTGTGGAACATAATGGAACAGATATGCGGATTTTGCGGAGATTTTTTTCTTATCTATATATGACGCGGAAAAGATGTTATATTGGTGATATAATTAATTATTCCACAAGACATATCTTCAAAGGAAGTTTCCATGCATAAGGAAACTATGGCAAAAGTGGTGGAGAGCATATTTAGGGTTTTCTCAAGACCTATATATATCTACACCAAGATACATTGAAGATGGTTGCTGCTGCTATTATTATTGTTCATAGCTTATACTATTTCGTGAGAGTATATTTCATTGTATCTTAAGAGCGTTTATTTTCATATATAAACACTTTTGTAAGGGGGTTGGGTGTCGAGTTGCGACTCGAGCTTAGATTGTAAGTGGTGCACTTGCAATCATCAATTCATGTAGATCGGGAAGGGTGTGAGCGAACGGGTAGCATAAAGTGGAAGACTTGTATGCGTAAGATCCTCTGTAACTATAACTTCTGATAGTGGATTGGTTCTCTCTTGGGCGTGGCCCCCCAGACGTAGGTTGATTAACTGAACTGGGTTACCATTCTGTGTGTCATTTACTTAGCTCAGTTATTATATTTTGTGTTATATTCCGTGCTAAGTTTTATTGTGACAGATTCGTACTTTATATGCATAAAGTGCTTGGTTGAAAACTTTCAAAGATTTTGTGGTAAGTTATCTGGAGCACTTGAGTTATAAGAAATAATTTTCTTCTCTCAGCAAGTTTAATTTAAACACTAAAATGTAAGACTCAGATTGATGCATGTATACTTTGGAGTAGGGGTGCTTATTCGGTTACCCGTCGGTTAACCGATACCGAATAAGCAGGAAAATGATAACCGAAACCGATCCGACCCGGTTAATCGGTTACCCGATAACCGATCGGTTATTTAACCAGGTAACCGATTAATCGGCAAAATAATCGTTTTTGCAAAAAAAAAAAAACAAGTTAGTCGGGTAACCGGATAACTGACCGGTTACTTTACCCGACTAACCGAAAATAACCGAAGAATAACCGAAATAAGAAAAAAAAACGAAAAATAAGAAAAATATATATTATTAATAATAATAATAATTATTATTATTTAAGTATTTAATAATTTAATCAGTGGTTAACCGAACGGGTATCGGTTAATAACCGATAACCGAAAAAATAAAAAAACAATAACCGATACCTGAACCGAAACCGACTATACCAGTTATCGGGTAACCAAAACCGACCAGTTATCGTCGGTTTCGGTTAATAACCAAAAATAATTACCTGAATAAGCACCCCTACTTTGGAGCTCATTCTGCTCTTTATATGCTTTGAGATGACATACTTTTTTTGTTAGTTTTTACATTTTATAAATCTATGACAATACTGAATTTCAACTGATGATATCTTCAAAACCTGAAATACACTATGAATCTAAAAATTGTACCCTAATTTTTTTTTTTCTCAAGAAATGTCTGCTTTGATACGCATGACTAATTGGAATTCTAAAAATATATTGTTAGCAGAATAGAGATGGAGCAGAGATGAAGGCGTCGAGAGGCTGAGCTGCACAGGAGCCGTTGTTGGTGGAAATGGAAATGTTTGCTTCACGAATTTTTATTCTGAAACCGATCTGAGTTGGAACTTGTTGCGTATGTGCTGAGGTTGAGATATGTATTGTAGATCATAGTAAGCAAAACAAAACAATTGAGAGAAATAACTACAAAACAAAAGGCAACGATACAGAAATATGAACAAATGAAAAAAATCTCTAAATAAGTATAACATACTCAACTAAATACTTAAAGAGCAAATATGAGGTGGTAAAAAAAAATGTGTATCCTCTTGAAGGGGTATATATAGGCAATCAAAGTGAAGCTTCCATTAGAAGAGTTGTCTAATCAATTTGGAAATGTGATTGAATTTTGTCTATTTCGGACAGATGATCTAAAATTTGGTCAAATCTCTGCTTTCAAGAAGCATGGTATAAAGATTTCTTGAATTTCTGTGCACGCGGTTCTTAAGAAATACTTAAAGTGAATTCCATCAGAAAAGTTATTTTGAGTTGTCTAATCAATTTGGAAAAGTTATTCAGTTAAGTTACAGTTGTTAGAACCGGTGTTCACGTCCTTTCTTGATTACAAAATGAAACAAGAAATGTAGGAGAATAAGATTACAAAATGAACTAAAATTGAAATTACAAAATAAACTAACAAACTCAAAGATAAGTCGAGTCGAATGAATCCTTCTCCCCGCAAGACGAATAACGCCCCGGTAGTGCTCTCGGTTTGGCGGTTCGTCCCCAAAGGTGAAACGACTTCGTCTCGACGGATGTAGCACCACAATCCAGCGAGCTCCGGCGAACTAGAGGAGGACGAGAGACTGAGCTTTTGACAAATGAAATATGCAATGCTATTTGGATTGGAGTTTTTTCGATAAACAAATGTTATGCTCTGCACAACTATTTATAGCAATTTCACCATGAAGGAAATTAAACACCATCTAATGCACATGAATTCGTTTCACAAGAATCATCATGGCTTGACGGTTTCATATGACTGTTACGGAATTTACAAATTGAATTTGCATCAATTTGCTTTAAAACATTCCATGGCCGGCGGTTTCATGAAAGAAAAAGTCATGATTGACTTAATATCAAAAATAATTAAACAATTGAAAGTTTAATTGAAAATGTGTATTGAAGATCAAATGGGCCGATAACTTACAACTACAATTAAACAATTATAATGTTTAAATGAGTTGTAATTAAATAAATGGAGCCGAGCCCAATTCTTAAGACGTCCGAGCCCGATCTCGTTCACAATAATGAATTTGCCTACAACAAATTCATTTCCAATACACAACTCAAATATATCATTTCTCACTCACCAATTAATGGTTTTGAGAACATAAATATATTCCGATTATTTACTTGACAAGTAAAATAATCCTTCATTATTTAATTCTCAATAATTAAATAATTAACCGCCATAAATAATGATTTTCAAACCATTATATCCAACAACAGTCTCAACTCAGTTTTTAATTTAGTCTAGATAATTTTTTGAAGTAGATGAGTGTCATTTTTTGTAAATACTGAAAGTAATATTTTTTTAAGCGGGAATATGGCATTTGCGTAAATATAATCAAAACTCAGCTTTTATATTTAGTATAGATTTTCATGAAAACCCATCAAATTCCAATTGGACTAAATCTAATGGGCTAAGGCCCAAAATAGATTAAAACCCCAATATGAAACAAATCACGGACCTATTTCTCTCCGGTTCGCAACTCCAATAGCCTACACCTACAGTTCGAACTAAAATCGTTTATTCCACAGTCGGAAAAAAGCCGCCGAAGAAGAAGAATCAAATTTCATCTGCTGCGTCAATCTCAAGCTGTCCCGTTGCTCTGCAATTCCAGGTATCTTGTTCTTTGCTTCTTAGATTTATCGTACAGTTCCTTCAAGTTTCCCCTTGTTTTTCATGTTTTTGTTTGGTTTGAAGTTTTGGATTGAATGATGAATATTACGTAAAATCAGCTGGTTTAGATGCCAAGAAGATGTTAGTGGCTGAGTAATTAAGGGAACCAGAATTGGTATTTATCTATCTATGTGTGTGTGTGTGTGTGTGTGTGTGTGTGTGTTTGTTTGTAGTGGCATTGATTCGAAAAGGCATGTGCTGAATTAACTTTGATAAAATGTAGAAACCTAGTTATTTAGAAAAATCTTGAAGCATGTGGACTTGATTGGAGAACCGTAGGATTTTCTTGTACTAGGATTTGCAGTAGATGTAGCATGTAGCAGCTGCTGGGGTTTCAATTTGATGAGGAAATTTGTTATTCACCTATTCTGTTTGATCCCCATATACTTGTTTAGGGATGGAAGGTTACTCCACTGCAGCTCGATTGCTTTATCGTAAACTGTATTTCATCTCATATACTTGTTTAGGGATGGAAGGTTACTCCACTGTTAGCTCGATTCCTCTGTTGTAATCGTGTTTTGAGTATTATTATTAATACAGAATACATCTAAATTTTGTTATGTTAATCCAATAAATATGTCGTGTAAGGATGGTACGGGAACAAAAGATGAAACAAATGATTCGTAATAGGGGTCGACCGAGCAAATTAGAAAGATGACCCCGGATTCAGATCCAAGTGTCGGGAAATTGGTAATGCCATAAATTATTCTCACTGTCTGTGTCTGTGTGGTTAGAATCTGATGGAAAGTATGTTACTATTTAACAATAGATCTTCAAAAACAAGGACTACAGTCTTGAATAATAGGTTCAAAATGAAAATTATTTATGTATCTCACAAAATTGAGTTCATGATTTAGTCTGCAATAACTCATGACGACTTTACTGTCAACAATAGTCCGAAGGGCGAAGGGTAGTTTTTTGGTGGCGAGTTGTTTTATTGTAAGAATTGCACTATTTTTCTTGAGAGAATTGCTTATACATTGATATAGTCTTTCATATGGAAGTAACAAATAAAACTTACGAAAACAAGTGTTGCAGATGGCTTTGGTTGTTATTTGTGGTCAGCCCTGTAGCGGGAAATCAACAGCTGCGGCCTGCCTGGCTGAAGCCCTTCAAGATACAGAATCTAAGCCATCAGTCCGGATCATTGACGAATCTTCGTTTCACCTCACTCGGAACGAAAGCTATGCTAACATGCCGTCTGAAAAGAATTTAAGGGGAGTATTGAGATCTGAAGTTGATAGATCACTTTCTAAAGATAGTATCATAATAGTGGATTCTTTGAACAGCATAAAGGGGTACAGATATGAGCTATGGTGTCTGGCTCGCGCAGCTGGTACGAGATATTGTGTCCTGCACTGTGATGTTGAAGAGACACACTGTCGAAAATGGAATGAAGAACGCAGGGAGAAATCAGAGTCGGCTTATGATGATAAAATATTTGAAGATCTGGTTAGAAGGTTTGAGAGGCCAGACAGCAGAAATCGTTGGGATTCACCGTTGTTTGAGCTATGGCCCTCAAGAAATGGGATTGAAAAATCATCTGCTGCCATAGTAGATGCTGTGACTTACCTAACAAAAAGAGTCGACTCAAAAACGAAGGATGTTAAGGTATTACAACCCACTATTGCAACACAAAATGCACGACCAACAGAGGCGAATTCTCTGTATGAGTTGGATAGAGCAACACTAGAGGTAATGAATATGATCGTGGAGGCACAGTCCCGTGCAATCGGAGGTCCCATAAATGGCGTGAATCTTGGACCAGGCTTACCTAGTATTGATATTTCAAGACCTGTTGGCCTCCCCGAGCTGCGTAGGCTAAGACGAACTTTCATAAAATTAACGGGGCAATCGAGCTTGAGTGGTCCGCCGCCACCCTCAGATGCTGATAGTGCAAAGAGGATGTTTGTGGATTACTTGAACAGGGAATTAGGAAATAGTTAAAGAGTAAGAGTGGGATTGCAGTA
Organism: Agastache rugosa; assembly: GCA_031470985.1. Lineage (NCBI taxonomy): Eukaryota > Viridiplantae > Streptophyta > Magnoliopsida > Lamiales > Lamiaceae > Agastache > Agastache rugosa. The sequence goes on along the minus strand of CM062601.1, from coordinate 71,419,548 downwards.
TGATAGTCAAGGAAAACCTCCTCGTCGTTCTGCAAATGCACGCGGTATCATCCGTTTCCCAAGTGTTGGGAAGGATATATGAGGCCAAATTGCTGGAGAGATTTGGATTCTCCTTGGAGCAAAAACGCCATGATCTTGACATTGCAATGGTGAAATCAGGTTATTTTTCGAAGATTCTGTGCTTTTTCCTTTCTTGTATTATGGTTTGTGATTGAATCTCTGTGATTAAGATCCGTATAAACTATAAACTTCCTTATTCCCATCCATCTTTTATTAGATCATTGTCTTTTGCTGAAAATATTTGTGTTTTTTGTAATATTTGTAATTTATAGACCATTATTATGACTTCATTTCGAGATTTATAGGTAGATGTGTTGATTGGTTTTGGTGTAATAAGATCTACCATCTCTCATTTAAATCTGGGAGAGTGTGGTGGGGGTCATATACATCAAATCCATATTGGTTTTGTTGGAGTTTTAATTCACCCCTGTTCAATGTTTGACAAGTTAAGCATCTACAGTAATTAATTCTTTCCTTAAAACTCTCTCTCTCTCTTCCCTCTTGGCCCTTGGGGTGGGGGTGTGGGGGCAAGAAACTTGCAACTTCCTAATCCTTGGGGAAATAACCATTCTCCAAGGAAAAAGGGATAAGGAGAAAAGGAGGCGTAAATTTCGAGAGAAAATTCTAAGCTAAGTGTGGACTCGGTTTGTTTTGATAAATTTGCATAGAAGATTTTGAGACTCGATGAACCCATTATTCTCTCCTTTTTCTTTTGTCGGCTGACGCGTGCTCTCTCTCTCTCTCTCTCTCTCTCTCTGGAGCTGGGGGTCCAGTGGTTATGTCTCTTCTTCTGTACATACGTAAATTGTTGTGTTACGTAATTAGCTTAGCTATATGTAACATCGGATTCTTTTTCCGTTTTTTATTTGGAGAAGGAGAATGAAGATCGAATTCCTATCCCTCACCTTCACATGCATGATAATTGGTAATACTAGTATTAGACACTACATATCGATTGTATACCATCTAATATTACCATGTATGTGTAATAATACATCAATTTTAGCCTTGAAAAAATCATAACAAATTTATAAAATGCAGTGTAAATAGGATTCTCGAGCAAAAAAACTCTCAACCATGGAAACGTCATGGCATATGTCAAGGCTTACACAACACAACACAACCCATTTATATTTTATTTAGTTGTGATTGATGAGTTGGGCCAGTTGGTTGTTATCGATTTTAAACCTTTTTACGCTATTTCATACATTTAAATCGATTGTTCCATTACTTTTATGAATGATTTAGTTTATAAGTTTTGTCTATGATAAATCAATCGGTTCAATTTTGCACTAATCTTTAAGGTAATTGGTCTCCTCCCTAAAATCTGGGCACATTAAATTGTATGATTAGATGGACATGCTGTCAAATCATTACTAGTAAATGATATTATTCATGTATATTAAATGTGTAATTTTAAAAATTGAACAAGATGACACCCATTACTGATTCAAATTATTAGATCAATTGCGCTCGAAGGTTACGGATTGATACAATTTGTCTAATCTTTTTTATCACAAAAAGAAAAGGGTAAAAAAAAAAAAAGGAACCAAATCTTTAAGTTAAAGATAACATCAAGTTTCTTAATAATGATGATAATTAATTATTTAGAGTTTATGTTGGAAAGGGTTTGATGAACCACCCTGACCTAATCACACGTAGAACGGTAGAAGCAATGATTCTTTTGCCAACTTAGATAGATTAATTAATAAGATAAATGAAGGAGTAATAATATTGTCGGCCCAAGTAAGCAGCACAATTATAACATTTAATTTTTATTTTCTTTAGCTTAATTATAATTCAGAATTCCAAATATCTCTGAAAAAAATCAATTTTTTTTAATTTACTTTTCTAATTGAAACTGAAAAGTAAATCAAAATACAATTTTAAAGGTTATCTGTGACACCTCCAGTCAGATTTTGTATTTATATGTATAAAATAATTACAACATTAATTTTGGTCCGTTTAGACATTAAATTTGGTCACCCATTTTGGCCTATTTTTGCAGGCCGTAGTATTTCAATAGCGTAAAGTAGAAATAAATTTTATTTATTACAGTTGTACCACCTGCTACCCCTTTTATTCTACTAGTATTATTTAATGCAAGACTTATATCTTTTTGTTATTTTCCCCTTTCCAGATTGGAATGAATAACAAAAGAGTCTCTTTTTTACTGTCAGAATCTTTCTCTTTTTTATATATTATAGTTACAAACATTCATATTTTCATGGGAAAAAAAAATGATTCAACGGTTCACATATTTTGCCTTTTTTTGTTAATAAACAAACGTTACCTTGCATGAATCTAGCCTATAGAATAGGTCTGCAAAATAAGTCGAAGTATTTAATTTTGGCAGTTCTAAGATCCTTTTAACTATCTTTTTATCCTTGATTAACTATGATTAAAACTAATAGATTAATTACAAAATAATGCACCACTTTTATTTTATTTGTAATATCTCTTGAATTTTTGCAATTAAGCTTCTATCTTTACGATTGTTGCTTATTAAACACCAATTTTACAATTACAAGAAGAAGACACGATTGTCTCCATTTAATGACGTGAACATATATTAACATGTACATTTGTCATAATATTGATTTCTGACGATGATCACATCAAATTTCGGTAATAAAAAATAATTGAGGGTCTTCAATTTGCAACAAATGCTAGAGCATTATCATTAAATTTCAAAAAAAATGACATCATGTATACTGTTTTGAGTTGGATTTAATTTTTTTTTAAACGTACAATCAAATCAAGAATCGCCTAGAAAGGGACTACCCGATTATTAAATTGAGCTACTAATTAAAGTATTTAACACCTTATTAAATTTAGCCGACGGTTCTTTCATTTATTTGTATTTATTATTATAAAAAATATATACAAAAAAGTATGAGGCTGTGAACAGTAGAGATAGAGACATCATAAGCTGGAATTATCCTCCTTTTGGCATCAAAATATCAATACTTATCAATACTTTCTTAATCATCTCTTCATATGCAAAGGAAAAGTCAGGTCCATTCTAAATTTTGAAATAAAGCCAAATTTAAATGTCCATTATCCTAAAATTTAATGTTTTTTTATATCAACTTTGTCATAACTTATAAATCACCATTCTCGTTGTTATGTTTCCTATGGAAATGATCATTAAACATATGAAAATTCCTATTTTTGTATTATATTTTATATTTCTACTCATGATTCTCCAGTGCGCTGGACTTACAGTGAGAATTTATATTTTATCTATTTCAAGTTTAAATTAAAGAGAGATAATAGTTCGTGTTTTATTTTTACTTAAATCTAGGATTTATTAACTTTGAAATCATAATTTAATATATATTTTAGGAATTGAACGCTGAATGTGATATAAAATCAATAAAATGTATGTCACGTATCTCTTGATGATCTAACATGAAGATTGATAAATTTTATCTCAATGCTCTAGTATGGATTGATACCGATACATATATGTCATCTTTTATTAATTTAAATTTATTTTCAAAAAAATTAATAATTTAAATTTTAAAAAATGGCGTTGATTTATCCACGCATCCTCATAATCCAAGAAACAAACAATTCTTTTTCCTCGAAATGTATAATTAAGAACATATCAGTAGAAAACAATTGGCATATTGTATATTATATATATATATATATATATTCATTTATATGCGAAAAAATATATTTAATGTTGTCATTGCATTAAATGAATGTAGCAATAGTGGGTCACTCTATAGATTATGGCTGTACTTTTAAAAATATTTGATTTTATAATTTTGCACAATTCGGTCGAATTTTTCATAGGATAAGGGTAGAATTTAATTCTGGGATTCACTTTAGATATGACTTTTTGATTTTGAATTATAACTTAAGAAATGGATTAATACAAAAAAATATGTACGGAGTAGTATTTTTTTGTTATTAATGCACACAATATCGTAACTGTATTATGTCATCAAAAATCAAATCCAGATTTTGTTGCATGGGAAGCATTAAAACCCCTAATAAAGCCAACTAAAAAGTAACAAATCCCTAATAAAGCCAAATCCGACATCTTCTTTAACATTCATGTGAGATTAGCAAAACAATGTTATTAATTAACAAGAGAAGATTAAGTATACTTCTTGACTAATATAGATTAAGTATACTTTGTTATTATTTTTTTTTGGGAAAAGTAGCATATACGACCCTAACGTGTCAACCTCGATCTCATTTACATCCTTAAGGGAAGGGTTGGGGCTGCCAGAACCCCAACGTTTAAAAAGTAGGGGCAAATGACCCCCCGTCTAACGGTGTTAGAGAGCCGTTAGATTGAAGGGGTTATTTTATGGCAAGAATTATATATTTATTTAATAATCCTATCGATCCATCCTTAATTATATCAAATTAAATAAGAAACTATTTTGGTTGAATAATACGAAATTTTTTTATCCCACATCGCTTTTTAATATGAACTCAACTCATAGACAACATATATAAATACTCAAGATCTACTGTGTACTTTTTCAACTTTTTCAACATATATAATTAAGGATGGATCGATAGGATTATTAAATAAATGTATAATTCTTGCCATAAAATTAAAATACAATAATAATAGATATTCTATTTATTTTGGATCTTATATGTACATCAATTTCCATCATAATTGGATATTCTATAGATTGGTTATTAAATAATTAATTGGATTCCATCAAATTAGATTATTAAAAAAAGGAAAAAGATTTTTAACATAATGTCTTGGACATAATTGATTTTTAGGAAAAGTAGCATATACAACCCTAACATGTCAACCTCGATTTCATTTACACCCTTATGGGAAGGGTTGGGGCTGCCAGAACCCCAACGTTTAAAACGTAGGGGCAAATGACCCCTCCCGTCTAACGGCGTTAGAGAGTCGTTAGATTGGAGGGGGTATTTGCTCCTACTTTTTAAACGTTGGGGTTCTGGCAGCCTCAACCCTTCCCTTAAGGGTGTAAATGAGATCGAGATTGACACGTTAGGGTTGTATATGCTACTTTTCCCTTTTTTTTAAAGGGAAACAACTTTCATATAAAGCTAGCCGAAATCGGTACAAACAATGTCTAAAAGTCAAGACGGAAAGTCCGACTTTCAGGTCATTATATAATAATTATCAATATCATACTTAATTAACAAGACTATGAGCAGCTCTATTCGATTCCCGGCGAACATGAGAGAACTCCACCATGAAGTGTTGCCTAGCAACAACAATTGTTTCGAACCACTCGTCTGAAAGAGCATTCAACCCATTATTAAAATCATTAACAACATGCACCGCAAGTATAGAGTCCTTATAGACAAACACGGGCACAAAATTAATACTAACATTACAAAAATATTCAAATATTTTTTTGAGCGAAATAATAAATTCAAATAATAAGAATAGTTCAATAATTTATGTTCATTTTTCCCATTCGTCCCCATACAATATATCTGGTTAAGGATTGGTTGTCTCAAACTGTCTAGCGGGTAAAAACTGAATCTAAATTTATACATACATTTTTATTATAAAAGAGCCTATTCTTACAAAATATGCATTGCCTATTATATCCCTCTAATATACTTGATTTAAGGGTAATAGTGTAATATTGTATACTTATGAATAATTTAATAATTGGATTATATTCAATCTACATTTAATTATTTTAGTAATTATCTTATGAGTTTTATTGCATTAGAAGTCTTCATCCGCCTAAATATAAATAATTCTTATCAAATATATTATTATTTGTAATAAATTAATCATGTTAAATGAGAAATAATACGTGCAACGCACGTAAATCCCTGCTAGTACTTATAAAAATATCAATAAATTACAAACATTCAATGAATATACTCGTATTTCTTCCTAATACGAAATTCTAATTGTGTCAACGTTAACTTGCAGAGGAAAACAACCAAACAACTAGAAAAGCATTTCCCAATTTTAACAAACAAAATTCTAATTTAGAAATTTTTCCTTTTTCCTTTTTCCTTTTTTTTAGAGATGTCAACTCATGCATTTTATTTAACTAGATTGCAGCCGTGTGTTGCACGGTAGAATGCATTTTAAAAATATGTAACATATAAATTATCAAATTACATAAATAATGAGTAAAATGTAATGAGTCTCTTTTCTCCACTTAACAAATAATCTACAAACATTATAAAAACTCGTGTCACTAAAGTTGTGTTATATATTTCGTGAATGGATGGAGTATTACATTTCAAACATTATGAAATTTTTTTTTATACAATAGTTTTTAAGAGTGTTCCTCATTACCACACACCAATATCTTCAAACATTTTCAATTTGCAACTCTTGAAATATCCATATAAAATTGTCGAAAAATTGCCTGCCACAAATAAAATGCAGTAATCATCTAATATGTTAATTATGGAATAACACAATAAAATATAAAATTCATACATAACATCAATATTTTTTTTAAAAGAAACATTCAATCCAAATAACATTAATAAATATGGCATGTTAAATTTTGTATTATGATAGTACTTCTTTGTACATAAATTTAAATACACTATTAAATAATTACATATAAACATCTAAATAATATTTATAAATTATAAATAATCCAAATATAAAACACAAAATATTTAATTACAATTTAAGAAATATATTTTTTTTATTAAAAATAGCATAACACTTACCTTCTAAGCATCTCTAAACAATCATTTTTTATATATTTAAAAATATAATTTCGATTAAAACCATTTCAAAATGCTATTAAAGATGAACAATCATTATAAAAATTTCAACTAATTTTGTCATTTATAATAATTCTTCATTTTTGATAACTTCCAAACATCTCGAAATATATATTTTTAATTTTTAATATTTTTTCACTATTATATTTTTTTAAATATTTACGAATCTAAATAATGAAAATAATAAAATTATTTTGGCAACCATTCATTGTGCTATTTTTTTTCTTTCAAAATTAAATATCTTAGTCAAAATAGTGTTTTGTTAAATTATAATATTTAGTATATAAATAATAAATATAAAAAGTAGAAAATTCAATTACATAATCCCAAATAAGCCAAAATTCATAATCATTCAATTTTGTTAAATAATTTGATTTTTTTTAAAACTCAAACATGATAACCAAGAAAGGAAATACATAGAATTAACAAACATATATTATTCATCATTCATGAAATAACTTAAAGTTCAAAACCTATTATCCACTAAATTGGTTTTGGAGGGAAAATGACAAACTTGTTAATATAGTTACAACTCTCTTATTTAGTAGTACTAGATTGCACCCGTGCGTTGCACGGTAGAATGCATTTTAAAAATATGTAACATATAAATTATCAAATCACATAAATAATGAGTGAAATGTATTAATTGCTCTCATCCGTCTAAGATATTTAGGACATAATTTCATTTTTTGAGTGTCCACCATATTTATGTCATTTTCTTTTTTGGAATAATATCTCACACATTCATTATTTTATACCTCACAACAATTCAATATAATGAATCTCTTTCTCCACTCAAACACTACCTATCTAACATTTATTAAAACCCTTGTTGCACCCTACGTGACCTATATTTCGTGGACGGAGGGAGTATAAAATTTCAGACAACAAAAGAGAATAATAATACATTAATTTTTCAGTATATAAATTAATAAAAGACATTTTTAAGTATAACAATAACAAATACAACATATTTCCTCCGTCTACGAAATGTATATCATGTCTATTTTTGGACATAATTCCACTCACTTTCTTATATTTTATATCTCACAACAATCAAAAGTAATGGGTCTCTTTTCTCCATTTAACAAATAATCTACAAACATTATAAAAACTCGTGCCACAAAAGTTGTGCTATATATTTCGTACATGGAGATCTAGAGTATTACATTTCAAACATTATGAAAATTTTCTTTTTATACAATAATTTTTAAGAGTGTTTCCTCATTACCACACACCAATATCTTCAAACATTTTCAATGTGCAACTCTTGAAATATCCATATAAAGTTGTCGAAAAACTGTCTGCCACAAATAAAATGCATTAATCATCTAATATGTTAATTATGGAATAACACAATAAAATATAAAATTCATACATTACATCAATATTTTTTTAAAAAGAAACATTCAATCCAAATAACATTAATAAATATGACATGTTAAATTTTGTATTATATATGATATACTTCTTTGTACATAAATTTAAATACACTATTAAATAATTACATATAAACATCTAAATAATATTTATAAATTATAAATAATCCAAATATAAAACACAAAACATTTAATTACATTAATAATTTAAGAAATATTTAAAAAAAATAGAATAACACTTACCTTCTAAGCATCTCTAAACAACCATTTTTTTTATATATTTGAAAATACAATTTCGATTAAAACTCATTTCAAAACGCTATTAGGATTAAAGATGAACAATCATTATAAAAATTTCAACCAATTTTGGCATTTTTAATAATTCTTCATTTTTGATAACTTCCAAACATCTCGAAATATATATTTTTAATTTTTAATATTTTTTTCACTATTATATTTTTTTAAATATTTACGAATCTAAATAATGAAAATAATAAAATTATTTTGACAACCATTCATTGTGCTAATTTTTTTTTTCAAAATTAAATATCTTAGTGAAAATAGTGTTGTGTTAAATTAGAATATTTAGTATATAAATAATAAATATAAAAAGTAAAAATTCAATTACATAATCTCAAATAAGCCAAAATTCATAATCATTCAATTTTATTAAATAATTTGATTTTTTTTAAAGCTCAAACATAAAAATCAAGAAAGGAGATGTATAGAATTAACCAACATATATTATTCATCATTCATAAAATAACTTAAAGTTCAAGACCTATTATTCACTAAATTGGTTTTGGAGGGAAAATGACAAACTTATTAATATAGTTACAATTCTCTTATTTAATATTAATATAGATTTGGGTGAAAAACAATCTCCAAACGGAATTAGAGAAGACGAAGATAGATAGCTTGATTTGAGGGGTGAAAGTGCAAATACCAATAAAATGGTGGGCGAGAACACAATTGTTCTCAGAGAATAATTGAAGCTCGATTTTGTTTCCCTGAATTTGCGAGCCTCGGCAGATTGGATCTTAAAAATCACAAACCATTTGGAATTCCTGTTACACTAAACAAGTATTAAAAAATTAGAATACTATAATATTAAACCCAGCCAATAAATTATTACTATAATTTGTTGTTTTTTCACAATTATAGAGAACCCACGCTCCGAAAAGCTGCTCAGAAGTTTCTCTCTCAAGATGTCAATGGCTAATCCAAACTCTGTTTAACCGCCGTGGACACCTGACTTCTGTTCCGTATCTTCTCACTTCGAACTTCCGGTGAGCAAAAAACTCAATTTCACGCATTTTCTCTCTCTATCCGAGTGTCTTTTTTTGCCGGTAATGCTGACTGTGCTGCGTTGTGGATCTGATCTGAGTTTGAGATCTAGGTGTTTTTTTTATAAATGATTTCAGATTGTGATTTGTGTTTTTTGTTGTTTGGCGTAATGCAGGTTTGTTTTGATCTGGAGGCTATTGTTGGCTTTTGTTCTTTAATTGGCGTGGTAATTGATTGAGAACTGATTTGTTTTTTTTTTTTCCGTTGAGTTCGCCATTGATATTTTTGGGAATTTGTGGCGGTTAATTGACTTTTAGTGCGGCAGTTGGAGAATTCATTTGTCATAACATTGGATCGGACCAATATTGTAGTGATTTTTCGATATTTGGTTGCTGAATTATGTGACATTACAGAGAGCTACTGGTTTTGTAGTTTTGGTGGATGCTAGATTATTGGTTTTGCTCCGATGCTAGCTGAGATAATTTGGAGTTTCGATCATATTATACGCGATAAAATATATCTAATGATTGGTTATGGTCTTCAAAGTTGTTGGAGATTGAAGTTGGAGCAATAATTCTGCATTCATTTCGGAGAGGGATCACAAAAGTTGGACATGAGAAGCCCTTGGTACAATAAACTATTATTGACCTTCGGCCCGAGACCGCCACTCAACTGGTTGCTTTTGTTTCTAGTTAGTGTATTAGTTTTAATTGCACTTTTGGGATCTTCGTCTTCTAACCAACTTGATTCCGTGACTGATCCTTCAAGACCTGACATTTATTCGAGCTATAGAAGGTTGAAAGAGCAAGCTGTTAATGAATATTTGGAATTGAGAAAATTGGGAACTAATCCTTCGAAGGATTATGATCTTTGTGGAAAGGAAAGAGAGAATTATGTTCCTTGCTACAATGTGTCCGCTAACCTGCTAGCTGGTCTTAAAGATGGGGAGGAATTTGATCGTCATTGTGAAGTCTCACGAGATGGCGAGTATTGTTTGGTTCGTCCCCCGAAGGATTATAAGACCCCATTGACTTGGCCGAGTGGAAGGGATGTGATATGGAGTGGAAATGTGAAGCTGAGCAAAGACCAATTTCTTTCATCTGGAAGCATGACGAAAAGGTAATATTTCTTGATTTTTACCTTTTTTCAGTTGCATTTTGATGACCTGGTGAGGTGTAGAAGATTTCATGTACTTGATAACTCTTTTGAGAAAAGAAGTGAATCGTTGATGTTGCAACTGCTTCAGGCTGATGTTACTAGAAGAGAATCAAATTTCGTTTCATTCGGATGATGAGATGGTTGTTGATGGCGTGAAAGATTATTCTCACCAGATCGCTGAGATGATAGGACTAGGGAGTGACACTGAATTTCGTGAAGCTGGTGTAAGATTCTTCCTAATCATGAATAGCTCTGCATTTCTGAAACTTCTTTTTTTGTAATTTATATCAGGTTTCGCTTTTTGAGGCAGGTCAAGGCATATTGGTTGTTTGAGTTTCTTTTGCACTTGGAACTAGTATTTCTACATCTTTTTGTGCAGGAAGTCATTTATTATTTGTCCATTTTGTCGTATTGAATTCTTTTGCTGCTGCATTGCAGGTGCACAATGTATTAGATATTGGATGTGGGTTTGGTAGCTTTGGTGCACATCTGCTTTCACTTAAGGTGATGGCTGTCTGTATGGCAGCATATGAATCTACTGGCAGCCAAGTTCAGGTAGCCCTCGAGAGAGGTCTCCCCGCAGTCCTTGGGAATTTCAATTCACGACAGCTACCATTTCCTTCCTTATCATATGACATGATTCACTGCACTCAGTGTGGTATTTTCTGGGATGACAGAGGTACTTCCACCGGTCGCTCTACGCTATTGTTCTTTCACTCTGTTATTTTTCTTAATGCTGGGATATATTTATTTTGAGACGTACTTTCTTGTCCTATCTGGAGTGATTACTTTCTCTGTGTTTCTTGCTGGTTAGTCTATTTTACGTTTACAAGTAATGTTTAGGCCGAGCTCATTAATGGACAATAAGTTTGCAAGAATATTTGTAATTTGTAATTCATTGCAATATTGAGTATGAGGAAGATTAGGTCAAGAGTAATAAGAAACATCATGATCACTAAATGGTCAATTTCAGAGTTTCAATTGAAGAAGATTAACGTTTCAGATAGAGTTAATTTGTTGAATAACATACAACAAATAAGCTTTTATTGGTAGCTATCTCAAAGATTTAACTTTGTCAAGCCAGCTTGGAGAGATAGGAATCAATTGAGTCTTCTGTGTGTGCAGTTTTGTTTTTTATGTGTTTCCAGATTAAAAATTTTCTTTTTGATTGGTAGTTATATATGTCATGTTTGCTCAAATGAAGATCAAAGTTAGTAGTCCATGCTAACTAAACAAGAAAACTTGAGGCACTAGATTCTGGAACAGGGACGGTCTCGTCTGATTTCTGTTGCTAATGATGCGTTACTCTATCAGATGGCATGTTTCTTATCGAAGTTGATAGAGTCCTCAAACCTGGAGGGTACGTTGTTCTAACCTCACCCAGAAGGAGGCAGCAAGGAAGCAAAGGAGCCATAGCAACTCCTCTTGAAGAATTTACGCCAAAACTTTGCTGGAATCTTGTGGCGCAGCAAGACGAAACTTTCATCTGGCAGAAAACGACAGATGCCCAATGCTACTCCAGGTGAGAGCGGTTTCTTTGATAATATACACAATATATATCTTCAAACTATATGGGTGCCCTGCTCTTACTGTCTCTATTTCTGATTCTTTCCTCCGAGATATTTTCATTCTTACATCATACTTAGATTATTTTCCTACTAAATTCTCTCAACTTTTTTGGTTCAATTACAGCAAGCACGGCAGTTTCCCCCTTTGTAACGGGGAGGATGGCCAATCTTACTATAAACCGCTTGCACAGTGTATAAGTGGGACTGGTAGCAAGCATTGGATTCCGATTCAGAACAGGTCCTCGGGTTCATTGGGTTCTGCTGAGTTCGCGATCCATGGTATGTAATAGTAATTTGAAGCCAAACAATACGTGATATTCATGCGTGGTAGACACGGCCATCTCCAGCTTTTAAAAAATTGATTATATTCAATTTGAATACAGGAATAAGTCCTGAAGATTACTTTGAGGACATGGAGTACTGGAAATCTGCTTTAAGAAATTATTGGTCATTGCTTTCTCCCTTGATTTTCTCTGACCATCCAAAAAGGCCCGGTGATGAAGACCCTATGCCCCCGTACAATATGGTTCGAAACGTGATGGACATGAATGCTCATTATGGAGGTCTAAATACTGCCCTTTTGGAAACTAGAAAGTCTGTGTGGGTAATGAATGTCGTCCCCGTGGGTCAACCTAACACACTTCCTATCGTTCTTGATCAAGGTTTTGCTGGTGTCTTGCATAACTGGTAAGATGCTAATTCTAGTAAGCTCTTCTCTTATGTATATTATTAGGGCTCGTTTGCTTGGCAGTATGAGATAAGGCTTCATATATTTAACCGAGATGTCGTTTATTGTAAAAGGTATCAATATTATGTTTGGTTAGATACTTAGATGTATTAAATTATCAGCAACATATATTAATTACGACATGATGGTGATATTACAGTAACGATCATGTTTGTCCTTCCATATCTTCATATTTTATTTATGTATTAATATTCCGTTTTTTGTACTGTTATGCTTAAAACACCATTCTTATAATGCAGGTGTGAACCTTTCCCAACATATCCTCGAACATACGACATGCTTCACGCCAACGGACTTTTATCCCACCTTGCTGCAGAGAGATGCAGTATGCTTGATTTAATCTTTGAAATGGACCGTATTCTTCGTCCCGAGGTAATTTCTCAGGAACTGGTAGTACTCAAATGCTTATTATTCTCACTTGAAACTTGATTTCTCGAGTGTGTTGGCAGGGGTGGGTTATAATTTCTGATAAGGTTGGTCAAATAGAGAGAGCAAGAACTCTCGTGACACAGCTCCGATGGGAGGCCCGGGTCGTCGATCTTCAAGATGGCAGCGAGCAGCGCCTACTAGTATGCCAGAAACCATTTCTGCGAAAATGAGGTTTCCTCACATGGAAGATCTCACCATCTCTACGACACTCCGCTCGTATTACAAACATGGGATCGAGCACGCTGTGTCTGAGTTTTGACACTGTGAAATCACACTCAGTATGGTGATGATATTGTTGGTATAGTTAGATCAAACGAGGAAGTATGTCGTTTACACGTTTTCTGGAGATCAGAATGTAATTCAAGAGACAAGAAATTTTGGAGGCTGTAGATAAGAGGTAATGTTTGCTGCTGCAGTAGAAGCCCAGTTCCAAGGAAAAGAAGATTTTTCCCACTCTAAAGGACAGAGAGAGAGAGAGAGAGAGAGAGAGAGAGAGAGAGAGAGAGATTGTAGCAATTCATTCAAGTCGATCTTTGTGGTTTTTATATTTATTAATTATTTGTGTAATTGAATTGTGTTTGTATTTTTCTCCAGTGATTGCTACAATCCATCAAGTTCGATTGTAAGAGAGTGCCACTTATAGAAAATGACTTCTTTTTTCCTCTCTGCAGCAACTTTTTTTTTTTTCTTCAAGAATCACTCCGACATCGAATCTTGGATGATAAAATTGAAAATATTAATTTTGAGTGTCGATATTGAATGATAATTCTAACAATAAGAGTGATAGTTTGTTTGATACACATTGAAAATGTTGAAATAAATTTTATTTTTTAAAAGTCGAAACAAAATTGGAAATGTAGCATTTTTGCCAACTATTATATGACCCCATTTTCAGTTATTTAAAGATTCCTAAAATATATTTCAAAAAAAAGAAAAAAAGATTCCTAAAATATAAGCGACAGTAACTTCTCGTATAGTTCATGAAATGGAAGAAACACGCACGCACGTGTCGTGGGTACCCACAAGTTCCAAAATATTCCACGATTTGCGCCCCCACTTTCTTCAAATTACATAACTGACCCCCATCAGACGGCCCAGATTCTCTCTCCCCATCTCAATCCCACTCCCCCCTAAATTTTCTCTGTCTAGTCTCTCTCTCTCATTCATTCAATCATTCATTCATCCACTCTCCGCAACAAAATCAACACAACTCAGATTTTTTATTTACTCCTGCAATTCGACAATTTCCGCATCTTCAATCTGCAAAATCGAAGAAATGTCGACGGAGAAGGAGAGACAGACTCATGTATACTTGGCCAAGCTTGCTGAACAAGCTGAGCGCTATGATGGTATGAATAGCTTTTTCCGTGCAACGTATGTCGGTATTTGAATACGTATTTTTATACGCATAAGGAATGTATCCAATTTGAATACGTTCACGCGCGGAATGCGTCTGATTGATGATTCCATGTGTATTTTGTGTGTGTGCACGCGCGTATTTGTGATGGCAATTGTTTTACAAGGGGATCTTGTGTGTGCGTGTGTGCGTGTGATTTTTCGGCTTGTTTTTAATATATATGGAGTTTTTGTCGAATGAGTACAATGTGAACGCTCGTTGCTATTGAGAAAAAACGATACGAGGCATAGAAATTGGGAATCTTTGATTTTAATTTAGGTGAATGTGAATGTGCATTTTCTATATAATGGAGTTTATGTTTTTATATTAAAAAAATTATCTTGAGAGATTTATGCAAGAAATTTATGATAATCTGTTGGTTATGATTTCAGTGCAAATGGAATTTGTTCTGACTAGTTAATTGTAGTTTTAGTGGAGAAATTCTACGAAGAAAATTAGTTTTCTTGTCTTAAATGAAATGAGGAAAAAGAGCTGTTGTGTGGTATGTGTGATTTACTACTTCAATTTCAGAACTCTTGCATGTTTTTTCATCTGTTGTTTTCTCTGGTCAATACAATTGTGGCTTAAGTTATAGTTGCCCTAGGCTTATCGACATTAAAACGGGGGACGAATGATTGTTTTGCAGAAATGGTTGAAAGCATGAAGAACGTTGCAATGCTCGATGTTGAGCTGTCAGTGGATGAAAGAAACCTACTTTCTGTGGGTTACAAGAACGTAATTGGTGCTCGCAGAGCTTCATGGCGAATCATGTCTTCCATTGAGCAGAAGGAAGAGTCCAAGGGAAATGAGAAGAATGCGAAACTGATTAAGGAATATCGGCTGAAGGTAGAGAATGAACTAGCAAAGATTTGCCATGATATTCTGGCTGTCATCGACAAGCATTTGATTCCCTCTTCTGGTACAGCAGAAGCAA
Source organism: Agastache rugosa (assembly GCA_031470985.1). Taxonomy (NCBI): domain Eukaryota; kingdom Viridiplantae; phylum Streptophyta; class Magnoliopsida; order Lamiales; family Lamiaceae; genus Agastache; species Agastache rugosa. Next base: position 71,403,857 of record CM062601.1, on the reverse strand, counting down.
CTGTTTTCTTCTACAAGATGTGAGTGAAATTGGTATTCAAATTATGGGAACTAATTTTGGCATCTATTTTCTGTATAGTTTACATTGCTTCTTTCTTTGTCTTGGGATCACTGTCAATGTTCCCTAGTATTAGGCTAGAAGCATTAGATCTTGTTCATTACTATCATGCAGTAATCATGATGCACTTATTCAGACTGACAATCAACAAAAAGAGAAACGAATGCATATGCTTTGCAATTGAGTCTTTAATCCTTCATTTGCCTGATTTCAGAAAGAGTAGACAGGTTTCGGCTGCCATTTTTTAGTTAATGGTTGAATTGAAGAATAGATTTGGAGGATGTAACTACACGAACTATATGCATGCAGCTTTGCATTTTCTTTCTTGCTGAAATGTATTTGATCTCACTGTCTCAATTATGCATTATATTTTTCAGGAAAGGTGATTACTGTCGCTACCTTGCTGAGTTCAAGATTGATCAAGAAAAGAAAGAGGCAGCGGAGCTGTCCCTCAAGGGCTATGAGGCATGTCACTCAACAGAGATAACTAATAAACTAGTCGAATCAGCATACTTCATGGTATTTCTGATATGTTCATTGTTTCCAAATGCAGGCTGCATCCGCCATTGCAAATACAGATCTGCCCCCTACCCATCCTATCCGTCTTGGTCTTGCTTTGAACTTCTCAGTATTCTACTACGAGATCATGAATTCTCCTGAAAGGTGATTCTGTCAAGTCTATTGGACGAGCAATTCATGCATCATCGTCTTTAGATATCTTCGCATCAATGATGTTTGTGTATGATTATTGGCAGGGCCTGCCATTTGGCTAAGCAAGCATTTGATGAGGCCATTGCTGATTTGGATACTCTGAGTGAAGAGTCTTACAAAGACAGCACTTTGATTATTGAACTTTTGAGAGACAACCTCGCTCTCTGGACCTCTGATTTACCCGAAGATGGTAAATGATATATTTTGCTTTGTCTTAATATGTAAACGGGGTAGAAATAACTCGTTCTTATTGTCACTCTAATTCATCTCAGGTGAGGAGAACGTCAAGGCTGAGGAATCCAAACCAGCAGAACCAGAGGTGATTTTAGTTTGATCTTCTTTACATATATTCAAGCCAATCAATTATTACTTGATTGATATTGAGACTTCTAAAATTGCGTTTCTCCTGCAGAACTGATGCCACGATGAGATCTGCATCTTAGTATTCATGCCAATGAAATGTTCTTCTAAAGGGTTTTATGTGTTTTAAGCTTCCTAAATTATGCAGTAATTGTAGGTTGAAGATCGAATCTTCGAATGTCAGAACAAGATGATGACGAAATATTGTTATGGTAGTCTGCCTGCAATTTTTACCCTCTATTTTCTCTCTCCCCAAATGTCAACTTTAAGTTTGAGCTTTGCTAAATGGCCATATTATGGCTAGCCATATAGGGCTACATAAGTAATTGCATAATAATTATAATTAATAAATTTTATTTGAATTATTAATTTACATGTGTACCCTTGATATTATTTATAGAAAAAATCAATGCAAGATCATTCCTAAAATTACATTCCAAATCAAATCATTAATTTCATTAATTAGAGATTACATTTTTCATTAATTAATGTAAAAAAATCAATCTTGCCAAATCCATACACTTTCGATTTCTTTTTCAATCATTATCTTTCCAAATTATATTCATTTATCATTTTAATTAATGAAATTCTGCTTTCTATTTAAATTTGAATTTGTACATGCATGTCATATACAATATGAATTCTAATATTAATACAATATATGTCTGTTTATTTTTCCAAAAGTATATGAAAATTCGAAATTCATCCTAAAATACAGAACTAGAAAATCCTAAAATTTCAAAGTGTATGTGGGGCTTCAACTCTATAGAATTAAGTTAAACTTGATTGTATTTTAGTCGAGTTCAGAATATTTTAGTTAAGCAGAATTCTATTAAGATTACTTCAGCAATGCAACATCAATACCAATAACAAGATTACAAATTCAATGATAATTCTATTGCAATAAATAGTCTGTTTTATGCACATGAACTATCGTATAGATTGTGTTGCTGCAATCCTCAAGTAGGACATGTAAAACAGAAAAAGAAATATACACATGAAGAAAAAAGACTATGCAATATTACCGACCACGAAAGACGAGCGCCATTTGTGCAGAAGCTCACTGAGTCGATTGTTCAAATTAACATAATAGAACTTAATAAATATGATGCAATAAATCAAAGAGATGAAGAAGCAAAATTGCTAGGATGAAAAAAGTGAATATTATCCATCGAACTAATAATAATCAAACATGTAGATGAGCCTTGGGCTCATAAGACGGTAATATTCATCCATAGGAGACTTGGTTGGAGCTACTGGAATCGAATTAATATATATATATTTTTTAAGAACCTATTCTAATTTTTATGCAATTAATTAGTGAATATTTAATGAGTTTTTCTTGGATCATCCCGAAGGGTTCAATGTGAGCAGCTAAGGAGATGCAAACTTCCCCTATTTCGTGGTTGATTGAAAGACTGACCACTTATTAATTAGTGAATTTTTAAAAAGAAAAGTAATATTCTATTCTTGGATTTTATATTTATAATATTTTTTATATCAATTTAATAATCTTGTTACCAAATATACAAAGGAAAATATTTTTAAATTTAAGTAGGAGAATTTATGCTAAAAATAATACCAGGGACATATTAGTACAAAAGAAATTTCTTAATCAGTTCAAATTAAACCGACCGGTTTTTTAAAATTATAAGGGTATTATGGCTGGTCATATTATGGCCACCTAGATTTATTCTTTTTGGAAAACCGTCAATCAAATTACTAGAGAACACGTGAACACTTTCATCTTAATGCAAAAATAATAATAATAAGAATAAATCTATGCATCCACATTATGGTTATCCATAATTTCATTTAATAACCAAAAAAATTGGTTTTATTTAAATTTTTGGATTCTAAATGACTTCTAATATTTAAAATATTTAATTTATACAAATTTATCTTGATATATTTGGATTTGGATGTAACATAAATCTCGATAGATATAATAAAGGTAATACAAAGATTTTTGTCGAAAAAAATAAGAAAAAAATATATTTACACTAATCATGATGGAATTTAAGTAAAAAATATAAACATTAACATAAAATATATAATCATACTTTTTATATGAATCAAATATCTAACAAAATTGGTCTATTTTCACTTAATCGACCAAATTATGGCTAGCCACATTATGGCTAAATAGCATCACTCTAATAATAATAATAGTAAGAGTATTAGTTATAGTCACTTAATTTCATGCCGAAAAAGAATCTCGAGAATAGATTAGGAAAAATATGTACACAACCAGAATCAATCTGTGGCATATATATTACATATACACTACGAGAATAGCAGTTGAGCCACATTTTCCCTTCCAAGTCTGAAGCCTTTTTTAGAATATAGGCTGGCTGCTAACTAAAGATAAGATAAAGGCGAAAACGAAGCAAGAAAATCTTCCATATATAAAAAACTATGTACTAGAGATTATAATGTGTCAATTTTCTTCATCAACAAAATAACTTTGTGGCAAGCGGAAGTCTTCCTCCTGCGACAGAAACTCCGCATCTTCATCATCTGGTTTCTGAAATCCAACGAACGAGCACGATAAGAGATGCTTGAGAAGAAGTCATCATGAAAATGGCAGGAAACAAGTCACTAATTTGATGATGAAATTGACGAAAATAGGCACAAATTCACTTCTTACATGACTTCAAATCGAGCAAGTAAACATAATGTATAAAATTGCAGTGATGCTCAATTAATCATAGATGATGAAGGGAAGATTAGAAGGCACATACCACCATTTCCAAGTTGTAAAATCGGCCCAGCAACTTCAAAACATCGTCTGCAGAAAATGGGCGATTGAAGCTGCAACGATGATCACAGAATATTTGTAGATATGAAGGGGTTGCTTAGATTAGATTCATCGTATGCAATTGATGGAAATATAAACAAGAAATTAAGCAAACCTTCTTCGCATGTATTCAGTTAAACCATAGAGAACAAAGTGACGATGAACACCTGGTATATTACAAGGAAAGATTCAATAAACAACGCCAATCTAGAGAGCTATTGGCATAGTAAGGCATTTCTATCAAAATCCCAATTTTAAGAACTACAGTGCGACAATTTAGTGGTGAAAAACACGAGCATTGGTAAATTTCACCATACAAATAGTAACACACGCAGGATCAAACAGATTCCATTATCATTTTGCAGAACCACTAAAGAACTTTTATGATTGATCCATACATATAAATTCACCACTCAAACAAATCTTCAACCATTAACTAAATGCTTAGCTACAAATCGACCACATGCACGTACGTGAATATTCAACTGAGAAAAGCGAAGGAAAAAAAGGGGGAAAGCTAAACGAAATATTAAAAAGCAATGTTAAAGAAAAAAACAGTGAGAAACCTCGTAATTTGGAAGGGGGGTAGATTTCGAGGGCTTCAAGCAATCTCAGCTCTAAATCCACCTCCGATTTCTCCTAAAAATTCAATATATATAAAAAAAAAAGCCACTATGATTTATGAATATACAGCCGATTAAATCGATGAACAGAATATTGTACCTTGCGCAGTGAAGAAGAGTTGATTTTGCACGGCGAGTGCACGGAAACTCCGTCCTGCTCCTGCTCTTGTTCTTCTTCTTCATCTTCGATTTCTTCTTTTTTAATCTCTTCCTTCACTTCTTTCTTCGATTTACCATTTGTCATTTGCCCCATATTATCTGGAATTCGAATATTTCCAGTAATGTATAAAACGGATTTAGTTTTGGGATTTTCCCGTTCTATTTTCTATTCTTTTCTAAATTTGGGGAGTGATTTAGGTATTTGGCGTTTGATCAGAGATCAAAAGTTAAATTTCTGAAAGAGGAATTAGGGATTTGGGTTGCAGGCAGGCGTCAATTCAATTGGGCCCAATTTATTACTTGAATGGGCTTGGGCTCCATATAAAATTAAGCGAAAACACCATATTATACCCGAACGTTTGAACTTTTTTTCCGATTATATCCTAAGATATGTAAAATTATAAATTTAATTTATGCTATTAATATTGCTAAACAATTCTAAAATACTAATCAATTTTCGGCCGCTGAATGCTGACTCACCACGCCGAAAAAGTTAACGTGGAAACACACGTGTTTCTGCAAGGATTAATACGATTTTCTCGTGGAATATATTTCCTTGATTAAGTATCAATACTGTTTTTATGGAACATTTAATTTCTCTATTTTATTTTATGGAATCTTATGCAATTGACTCATAACAACCATGAGAATATAATTTTCCCGATTAGGTAGAATGACAGACCCTACTAACAAAAGTAAAGCCGTTATCAAATTTATAAACAAATAATAAAATTGCAATAGAACAAAGTCTAAAGAATAATTCACTTTTATATTAAAGTAATCGAGCATGTTATGCACCAAAATTTCTCAAAATTTCTTCCCTCTCTTTCTCTCACATCAAAACTCCAACACTTGTGTTTGTTGTTATTATCAGTTTCCCATTTCTTTGATATATCCGAAATTGAGGCAAAAACATAGGTGTCAACGTTGTATTTTTGTTTGTTTCTGCGTATTTCATTGTTTCTTGGCTTTGCATATCAGTTGACATCAAATTCTTGCAGCCAAATTTCTTGTTGCATTCAAATTTCTTTGCTCAAACATGGCTTCAATCACTAATCTCTATCTCTCTCATCAATCAAGATTTTCTTCCTTCCTCAAACACCACAGCAGAAGTCACGGAAATGTGCATCCTGCTTCAAATCATTTGCAATTCTCACCAATTCCCAAAAAGACTGCATTGTCCGAATCAGTTAACTTCTCAGGCAAATCTTTGAAGACTGAATTCTTGAATCTCCGCCGCCCGTCGTCTGAGTTTTACTTAACAAAAGCTGCAGCTGCTAATGCAGAAGGCCATGAGATTGATCTTGCAAAAGGGTTGGAACAAATTTGTACCATTCTTGCAAATGTGCGTTAATTTGTTTTGGTCATATAATGTTTGTTGCCTTTTCTTGCAGGCTTTCTCAGCCTAACAAGAGTTTTGGAGAGAGATTCCCAGCTCTTGTCACTGGATTCTTTTTCTTTACATGGTAAAGTAAATGATAATCATAACCATAAATCAAGAAAACTGTTTGAAATTAGAACTGATCATTTTCTTTTTTCTTCAACTGTGTTAGGTATTTTCTGAATGTTATATTCAATATACTCAACAAGAAAGTCTACAATTATTTCCCATATCCATAGTAAGTCATATATTTCCTGACCTAATCTGGCATTAAATGCCTTCCAACTTTCTTTTGATCTAAAACATTCATATTCCTACCTTGTACAGTTTTGTCTCAGTTATTCATCTTCTAGTTGGAGTAGTATACTGCCTCATTAGCTGGTCTGTAGGTCTACCAAAACGCGCCGTAAGTTTTCAAATTTGTCTCAGAATTTGCTGTCATATGTTTTCTTGGTCTGATTCAAGATCATGCTATCAACAAACAGCCTATCAATAAGGAACTCCTCGGGGTCCTCACTCCGGTAGCAGCCTGTCATGCTCTCGGACATGTCATGTCGAATGTGTCGTTTGCTGCCGTTGCTGTCTCCTTCACACATACAATCAAAGGTAGCAAGAAACCTAGAATCTCTACTAATCTAATATCTGTTTCTTACTATTTTGAATCTGATTGTGATCAACAGCCTTGGAGCCATTTTTCAGTGCTGCTGCTTCACAGTTTGTTTTAGGCCATAATATTCCACTGCCTCTGTGGCTGTCATTAGCTCCTGTTGTGCTAGGTAAGGTTAAAAAAGATTGATCTTTCCTACCTTCATCCGTTACCACTGCTCGTACGTTCTGATCTGTTAGCTTCTATCTAGGTGTATCCATGGCATCTCTGACCGAGCTCTCATTTAATTGGACCGGGTTCATCAGCGCGATGATCTCAAACATTTCCTTTACTTACAGAAGCATTTACTCAAAGAAAGCTATGGTAATAATACTAATCTTTACCCCTAAAGTATGCACCATTTCTATCTACATTGAGTAGCCACTGAATCTCTCTCTCTCTCTCTCTCTCTCTCTCTCTCTCTGAATGAGTATGACAGACAGGGATGGATAGTACAAACATATACGCATACATATCCATAATAGCCCTCCTCTTCTGCCTACCACCTGCGATATTAGTAAGTTCATTCGACAAATTACTAGACTTTTTTCTTTCTTCTTTGGACCAGTTTGTGTAGAGATCTTTAGTTAAAAGTGTTGTATTTCTTACATTTCAGATCGAGGGCCCCAAACTAATGCAGCATGGATTCAAAGAAGCAATTGCCAAAGTTGGACTGCATAAGTTCTTGTCTGATCTATTCTGGATTGGAATGTTCTACCATCTCTACAATCAGGTTTAATTCATTACAGGAATCTAGAATTCTATCATCTACCAAGGTATTCGACCTATTTATGGCCTGTTTGTGACGCTTCAGGTGGCTACCAACACGTTGGAAAGAGTCGCACCACTCACACACGCAGTAGGGAACGTGCTCAAGCGTGTCTTTGTGATTGGGTTCTCCATTGTTGTCTTCGGTAAGCACTAATTGTTACATCGATGATTATTCATACAATCACGTCTTGTAGTGATATGTAATCTAAATATGATGATACTGGCAACAAAAAATGGCAGGCAATAGGATCTCTACACAAACTGGTATTGGTACTGGAATAGCCATTGCTGGAGTTGCAATGTATTCCCTCATCAAGGCCAACATGGAGGAGCAGAAACGGGTAAGCTCTACCAAATATGGAGAGAGAGAGAGAGAGAGAGAGAGAGAGAGAGATTTACAGTTCCCTGTGCAACACACACACACACACCCCAGAGAGAGAGGGAGAGAGGCCTGTAATAATCTTATGATCTGTGTTATTTACAGAAGACAGCTCAAGAACATGCATCTTAAGGGCTCCAAAACCTTTTCAAATCAGCTGAGTTCACATGCAATTGTAAGCAATAGACTTCCAATAAAGGAAATGGCAGGAAACCGCATTCAGATTACAGGCCAAGAACCACCTGGAGTTTTGCTGACCCCAAGCCTACTTCCGAGGATAAAACGGGGTTTAGACCGTATAAAATTGTTTCTACTCGTAGAAGTTTCCAGCTACATTATTTTGTTTTCTCATAACTCTGGTTAACGTTTCCCAGATCCCAGTTGTATGCTTGTCCGATTGTGCTACCTCTGAGCATTCACAAATTTCTAACACAGAGATCTTAATGGTAGAAAACTAACAGATAAATAAGCGATTGTTCAGATTCTAAAATTAGAACACTTAACCAACATCTTCTTCAGCACACACTGCACCGAAATGAGATTGAGAACATAGTAGCAGGAGTGCCAGATTAGTTGAGACGTACAAAATCATAATTGCCATTTGGTTTTTATTTCTGGGAAATAAATTAATCAGACCAACAATCCAAAAGCATTCACTACAGAGCATCTTCTGTCGATATGATGCAAATTTCGGTTAACGATTCAAAAAAACTTACATATATGAATCCGTGTTGTACTCTATATCAAACAACATGTTCCGACGGATCTCTGTACCCATTGGGATCTTGAACTGTTTGGCAAGAGCCTCCACCCTGTCATCAGATTCATAATCCATTTCTCTCATACAGCGCCTGCGAACCTTTTTTAGCATTTTCTTCGATGGTTCATATCCTCCATTTATCTGCTTAAATTGGTTTTTTATTCCAGATTTATTAATATAGAAAAAGGGGGGGAATCTGTTTTGAAATAGATCAACATATAAGATTACCATGTCATCAATGAAAGCCAGAGCAGCATTAGAATCCCGCACAACAAGATGAGCGTCAACAAGTAGAGAATATGTAGTCATATTTGGTTTCACGCCTAATCCATTGAAATGCTCAAATACTCTTACAGCTTCATCTCTCTGACACATAAAATAAAAAGAAGTAAGAATACTTAACAAGACTGGGAATGCAAACATTCCATGTACGTATTTCTCATTATTCAGGCAGAACAATAGTGCACTCGTAAACTCAGACAGCACTCTACCCATTTTACGACAAACTTAATGCCTTTGACTAGCATACCCAGAATTGTACTACATATTTTAGCACAAACAGAATTGTACCATATATTTTGCTAGAAAATGTAGCAACATGATAGAAGCTAATGGAAGCAAACACTGAATATATGTTATGGGTTATGATAATAGACAATGATCAGATACAACATCATAATGTGATCCCGTTGAGAGACGTCAGGCATATTGTTCAAGTCTTCGAAGACACACAAAAAGTTTGCAAAAATCAATTCCGAATATAGAAAAAGTTAGTAAAACACAGTTAATATGATTGGGTGCAGTATATAACAAAACCAAGAGGCTTGGTGAAAATGTTACTTCGATGCAGTATCAAAGTAGATATTCTTAAGTGAATGCTGGATGAGGCAGAGTACCATTGTCAGTGTATCGCGTAGTTGAAGATATCGAGATATATAAGAGAAATCCAGGAATGCATGTGAGTTACCTTGCCAAGCTTCCCAAAGGCACATAAGAGAGCATTGTACGAATGGATGTCAGGGGTCAACCCAAAAGTGGCATCAATGGCAGCAAAGGTCTGGTAAGCACGATCAACATCCCAGATGTTTGCACTGCCAAGAATGATACAATTTAGCGCAGCAAGAGACTTGTATGGAGGATCTGCTCGACCTAGATTCTCAAGCTGATGATAAACCTGAGCAAATACTTTGAAAATTTTCAGTCATTTATAAGACAATGATACGTATTAGTAAAATAACATAATGTAGTCAATCTACAGGAAACAATAGTTTTAGATTTAAAACTATTCTTTTGTTAAGTGTTCATTAAGAAGATATCAAAAACAAAAAAGTGTTGTGTAACATGTCAAAAAAAAGGACTGTCGATAACACTTGTTTATTCAAATGCATCATGATGACAATTAGTGGCATCTGTACAGGAACTTACCATATCCAATGTCTTGAAACCTTTCTTCGAGCATGCAATTACCAGAGGGTTTAAGGAATGAAATGGAGAGAAAAGATCTTCTACATCTTCTCTGCCAGAATTTTTATAAGCAATCTCGAACTCATGCAGAGTACTAAACGCCTTCTGTAAATTCCCCAAATTGGCATGAGCATATATTTTTGCAATGTAAGATTCAGGACTAGGAACCTTCTTTTGGCGCAATGAGTGTTTGAGAACAGCCCATGAACCATCCACAAGTCTAGAATTGCATGCTCTGCCAGCAGTTCCGAGGGCAGAGAGAATTAATCCTTCATCAACAGAAAGGTGAACAGGAGGCCTTGCAATTTCACCCCGAGTAATCCATTTGGCCATGAACTCAAGAGCATAATAAGTTAAATCACTGTTATCTAATTGCATTGCGACATCTGCAATATAATTGCATGTCCGCCAAGGAGGGCATAAGGATTTATTCTGGTCCATTTTCTGATAACATCCATAAAATTGCAGTCAGCAATGAACTTATGAAATGATCATATGGATATTTGAATAGCCAGTCAAATAAATGTACCTTGCATTTCTCTATAACTGATACCAAGGTCTCTAGCCTCCCCTTATTAATACAACTTTGAACACAGCGAGAAAATGCATGCATCGACAACATGTATCCAGATGTCAATGCCAAATCTATGTACTTCAGGGCACGATCAATATGGTTCGCAGAAAGAAGCACACTAATAATCAAGTCATACGACTCGTCATCGGGCAAACAATCTTTGTATTCTTGCCCTCTCTGGAGCATCCTGACATGAATAAAGTAAAGATTCACCTATCAAACAATAAATTCTACAAGGAACTATATTTGACAAGAAAAAACAATCCCATGAAGTAACTACCAGGATATTCGTGTAAGTGAGTTCATGAAATCAGAACGTGGATTATAATTCATCATTGCCACCAGTCAACACACCCTTTGAACCCAAAATATCAACACTCTCTGTAGAAACGAAAGCATCTTAACAGGTTGTGCAATTAAGGAACAGTAAAAGACAAGGAAAAAGTCGGACAGGAAAGAGCTAGAAACATATAATGACCACTTCAGTCAAACACTTTCTTTTACTTTTCAGCTCATCTTATCGTTTCCTTACATACAATGATCCGTTCAGATGTTACCGACCGACAGCACATTCTTAAGGAACATAACAACAATTGAAGACACCAAAAGCTACATATGACTGACTGTATGAGCCCCTACATATCGAGGATGAGATTCGTAAAAATGCGACACTAGCGTAGAGTCTATCTGCATTCAACAACTGACATAGGCAAAGCTTGTTCAACTAAATTAGGATTAAAAGGGTTAACGAAGAGGAATTTCTTAGAATACAATTTAGTCAAACATCCGCACATCAAAGAACGGTGCTTTTCCCTTGACATTTCACATAGTAATATCAATAGCTTAAATAAGTTCAAAAAGCCTGACCTTTCGATCAATTTCTCGGCTGCCAATGATTCATCGGTCTGCTGCATAGACTTGAGCACAAGATTGAACGACGCCGTGTTAGGCGCTATCTCATAATGACCCATTTGCTCCACAAGATCGATCAGTTGGCTCGTAGATGCCCCCATCATCAAATTCGCCCGCAAATAGTGATTATAGATATCGACGTCAGGCTTGTTCGGCTTACCGCCGTTATCCAAAGACTTGATCCAAAGCTCAAACAGCTGCTTCATGTCATCCCATCGCTGCTCCGTCATCCATTTCGCGAACTGATCCATCAAACCGTTCGCGTCAAGCATTTGCGCTAGTGATTGCACCAGCCCCGCAGAGCCTGAGCGGAGGAACCCGAGGCTGATGGGCATCGCCGCCGCTTCGGCGGCGTGAGAGTTCCGCCAGTTTTCGTTGTACATCGGGCTGCCGGAGGCGGGGTTCGGCGGCAGAGGAGTCTGGGGCGACGGAATGTCCGCCAGCTGCGCTTCTTGGCGGAGGTAGGCAGAGGAGGAGACGAACCTGAGATTCAGCCGCCGTACCGACGGCATTGATCTCGCCAGACATCGAATTGGCGCCATTTTCGCTGCGGAAATTTGACCGAAGAGAGATTGATTTGAGTTTAGTGTGTGTAGTGCGTGATTTCTATCTCATGGCTGGGAGATGAACCCCACTGTCGCTAGGGCTTTTGGGGTTTTTGAGGAACGGGGCTAGATTGGTAATTTCGATTGGTGGTAGTTTGAAATTATCCGGTAATACGGGGGTGGCGGGGGTATTTAGGCCTGTTTGGGAAATAATATAACTGAATCTTTAAAAATATCGTTGGCCAAATATATCATCGTCAAAATGTAAGTCTTTTAAACTTTTATAACTTTTGCAAAATATATGTCATTCTAGTATTTTTTTACCTTCAAAATTCATAATTACCCCTAATTAATTACCCCCAAACTCACATTTTTACTATTCACTAATTTCAATTCATAATTTATCAAGATTAAATTTGATAAAAATAAATTTTCTTAATTTGTGTGCACAACTATAAAAAGACTTATATTATGAATATGAGGGAGTAATATTTTAAAAGAAAATTCTCAAAAAATAATATTTTTATTATATTTCAAATTGCATTCGGCTATATATTTCTGAATCTCAAGAAGGGGACTTCTTCTAACATTAACCGATTATCTATTATATAAAGAAAAACGGATTCGAGACTCTATCTCCTATATGGCACCATTCTGATTCCTCAATTCCTATTTCTCTAAATTCTCCAATTTTCTGAATTAAAATCAATATTTATCATATTTTATATTCTATATATATATATGGTATAGAGTTCCATAAAATTAAACTCTACTAGTAAATCTTCAAATTATTCTTAAATTTCCATCCTTAAATTTTATTAACATATATTTATAATCATTATTATGGACCAAATTACATAGGATTTTTATTTCTTTTTATTGAGAGCAATATTATAGTCTATAGCGAATGATAGTGTACGTAATTTGAATAAAAAGACATAAATAGTACTCCCTTCTTCCCAAGTTAGTGTGATTTTATATAAACGAAAATGAATTTGCCTTACTTCTCTCCTATGTGGCACCCCTCTAATAGCTCGAATTCTATTTATCTAAATTCTCCAATTTCTTGAATTATTAAGCATAAAATAATAGATTTTAAATATTAATTAACTCTTCTATAACTAAATAAATATTTAGAATGCATTGAATTTTAATTATCTTTCAGGTACCCTACTTTCATTTTAATCCACATCTTTTTGAGTATGTGCATTTTATTAAGGTCCGGAGGAAGAATGGGTTTAATCTTCTAACCTTACGGTTTTGATAAAATATAGAATCATGAAATTTAGAATGATAAATATGAATATACCAATCAATGGCATTACACCAGGTGAGCCCATAATTCCTTTATAAATACTACTACAAGATAAATAAATAGTCTTATTTTTATTGAAATTTAATTCGATCAATTATTAAGTTTGCCAATTAAATAATTTTATTATATTTTCTAACAATAAATATTAAGACGCATAATTAATTATTGTAATGAAGACTACACTCTTGAAAAACCTATATAAATACTCAAAAATCAAAATCAATGTGTATTTTTCCATGTCGCAATTATTTTACACAGCTAATTTAATTTAACCAATTAATTAATTGACCAAATAAATAATTTTAATTTAACTACATTGATTTTTTAGAAGACTTCACCAATTGGAGAATACAATTGAAATTATTAGTATGCACTAAAATATATTTATATAACATCTGAGATGATTTCAAATTAAACGGGTGGTCATGTATATGCTTACGTGAATTTTCCTCATTTTCTACTCATATTTTTTTCTTCTAAAAACTAAAATAAAAGAAATTTTATATTGATTTCTTAAAAGACTTCATCAAATGGAACCTAAATAAAATGAATCACATTTTCTTCCAATATTCTATTCCTATTTTTCTTAACTGTATAAATAAAGTATTTACTTTTTATCCATGAATTTTATATGTTATTCAGGCTTAAAGTCCTCAATGCTCCACTTTCAAAAGTAAATCACTTAATTTTATTTTATTTGTACGAAAACTTCAAAATTATATATATATTATTACAAATATAAGTATATATTCATTGTGATAAACTGAATAAGAATTCCAAATTTGGGATAGCATAGGTAATTGCTTATAATTCTAAATTTAAAATATTTTTTTGCACTTACAGAAAACATGAACAAGAGTAAATTACTATTTAATTGAGTTCATGACGAGTAAATATATTAATTTAAATTAAACGGGTTTCATATATCGTATGATTTCGGTACATCTATATAATCTTAGATTCATAATTAAACGAGTTCCATAAATTGTATGGACTTCAAATTTAATTTTAATCTTTTATTATTTATATTATTCATTATTAATATTTACTTTATTACAAATAACCTATTATTTATAGTTTATTATTTTGACATTTTATATTTAAACATGTTCAATTAATTACGAATATTACTTTAGGAGACGAAACCGGTATAATAATCACTACAAAAAATACCATAATAACGACGGAAATCGTTCTGTCGTCCCTCGACGACGGACACACGACGGAAAAAAGATACCAGCTGTGATGACGGACTTAACGACGGAAAATCGCGGGAGGAACTCGCTTCATTATTAACGACGGACTGGACGTCGTTAATATCGACGACGGAATTATTTCGTCGTTAATCCGAAATTAATTTTTTTTTTATAAATAATGACGGAATGTGTCCGTCGTTACACTTCCGGCGCCGGCGCCGATGGACAAAGTCCGTCGTTAACGTGAATTTTTTTTAAATTATTTGCTGAATATTGGCGACGGATATTGTTCCGTCGTTAATTAATTTGATTAACTTAATTTTTTTTTATTTCCCGACGGAAATTTGCCGTCGTTACTGTTCCGGCGACAGAACGCCGACGGACTTGTCCGTCGCCGGTTTTAATATATACCAGTCGCGCGCCGTCTCCATTTCATTGCCCTAATTTCATTTCTTCCTCCTCACCGCTTTCTCCCTTCTTTCACCGCTCCGCCCCCGCTGCTATCTCCCTTCCTACATCGCCGGCCGTCTCTCTCCGTTCTCTCTCACGGTAAGTCGCCGCCCTCTCTCCAATCTCTCTCTCTCACCGTATATGTAGGGTGCTATTCTGGAGTCATCGCGCCGCGCCGCTTCGCTGTCATCGCCGCCTCTCCCTAGGTCAGCGCCCCAAACTCTCTATTTCTCTCGGTCCACCCTTATACATTGAAGTAAACGAGGCCTAAACAATTTAATTAGATGATATTAGGGGCTTTTCATGGTATGGTTTGTTGAGGAAAGAAATTAAGGCTCAATTTTATGCTGTTGCATTGCATGATTTCATTCTCTATTCTACACCATTAAATTTTGCCCATTTAGGTATAAACATAGGTTAGATCAAGATTTTCTTTAGGAGCAAATTAAAAGTTAGTATTTGATTTGATTCATACATTAATTCTGGAGTTTGAGTCTACTACATGGGACTTGAATTAATTAATTCATCTTATTAAGATATCCTTAATTAATTTGGTTTTAATTTGTTGTGTTGGGCTAAGGTTGTGGGACGAGATTCGTTCCAATATTCTGTAACTGAGAAGAAGTTTACCTCTGAAAATCCATCTTGGACTGCAAAGAATGGTGTTTCAGTTATCTCAATTTATACCACTGCTTTGCAAATCATGAATGAAAAAACTATTTGCAAGATAAAAATGTCACTTGTTTGAGGGTTTATGTCCAGATAAAAATGGTGTAGGCGGCGGCGAAGGGCAAAAGGAAAGCAAGAACGGGACTTCATATTATTCGGAGAAATATGTGCAGCCGCCGTCTCATTACATCTCATCTATATACTATGGTGGTCAAGAATTTTATTCTACACCACATATTGCTCACAATCTTGAGACTACTGTGAGTTACCTAACTCACTTGCTGCTCCAATTCGACCATCTTCGCCTTTATACTTCGATTTCTGAGAGCTACTACATGAACTATTGCTGAGATTGTGTTGGGCTGGAGACCTTTATATACTTTGGTTTCTCTTATATTTTGAGTTGTTGTATTCTGAGACATCAATGATGATTTTCAGTAAAAATAAAGTTTCAAAATTTGTTCCATTACATTGCCATTTTTTTGTTTTGTCATTAGTTCAACAAAGATTCTGGAGAAGACGACCCGGGCAGTGCTTCGAGAGGGAACTGGTGGCAGGGTATTATGCTTTGATCATAATTATCAAAATATTTCTAGCTAAGATGTTGAGGAAATCTTGTGTTGATGATTTTTTTGTTGTTGTTGTTGTTGTTGTTTTTGGTTTTGTTTTGGCAGGATCTCTTTACTATTAGGACCTACTACATATGGCATGTGAATTTTACATATACTTAACTAGGTAATTATACTGCAACCCAATTCTTGAAAATGCAGATGATTTCATCTTTTGTATGATGATCATTCAAGCTTCTCATTCATCTTTTTCTTTGCAGGCATATATATAAATAAATATATATTTTATAGCGCAACTAGCAGGCAACGGTTGTGGCAGTTTATCGTGCTCGTTGTAATGAAGAAAGTAGGTGCTTGGCGACAATTATTATATTAAAAAGTCAGCCTCTTAGCCACAGTCGTTGCAATATTAGTAAACTGTAGCTAGTAAACTTTGTTGCCCTTTTCTTTCTCCTTGTAAAGGATATGATCATCTTTGGAGAAATATAAATACATTCATGTACTTTATTTAAATACTGAATATTAGATACTTTGTTGTGTTGGATGATTGAAACATTAGTTATTATATATGAATTTCGTTATTTCATTGTGTATTTGTAGTTTGAAAATAATATATGTGTTCTTGAGTGGGTCTGATATGAACAGGTGGTTGGAAATAAAATAAAACAAATTATTGGCGAAGAAAAAAATCCCGACGGACTGACGACGTAAATTAATAGTACGAACAAACTCAAAATCGCCGACGGATTCTATCCGTCGTTCGTCGCCGACAGACTAACGATGGAATTTCCGTCGTTAAACACTTCAAATAGCCGAAGGATTTTATTCCGTCGTCGAGTAACGACGGACTATTCCGTCGCCGGTCCGTCGTTAACGCCTTCAAATTGCTGACGGAATACAGTCCGTCGTCGATTAACGACGGATTGTTTCGTCCCCGGTCAGGCTCCAGGACGACGAAATGGTGACCATTTTTTACGACGGAATTTTCCGTCGTTAATTTCACCGGCGACCAAGAAATCGACGTCGAATTTGATCCGTCGCCGATCCGTCGGGAGAGTAAATCGGCGAAGGAAATTGTAGCGGCGGTGACGGAAATTTCCGTCGTTAAATTGGTATTTTTTTTCTAGTGAATTACTTATTAATCGGATTTAAAATATGCACAATTATATATTCTAAACTGGTCTGGGTACCTGAATCCTAGCCTTATCATCTTGGTTCATCGATATCCTCTACCACAACCAACGACTTAGAGTAATTGGATGTTACTTTCGGTTAAATAACAAAAGAAACCAACGATTTTCTAGAATTTAATTAGAAACTAAAGATATTGACTTTGAAAAAAATTTCTATAATTGTCAATCATATTGCATCTAATAATTTAGTTAAATAATGAATTCCCGTCGATTTTCGACGGGCTACACGCTAGTTTTATTAAAACATAAAGCATGAATAGTATGTGATGTGCGTTCTATTATTGATTCCTATTAATTATGTTCAATTCTTTCAAGTGATGTGAACAGTGAAGAGAAATGAGACATAAAGTTCGGATTCAATAAATGTAATAAGAATAAGGTGTTCGATTACTATTATATTATGGACATAAAAAATTCGGATTAGATATATTAAGGACAAAAAAAAAGAAATGAAACTACTCTGTTACAAAATAAAATAAAAAATAATGCTACTAATAATATAAGACTATATTTTTTTTTTGTTGGGCCGAACTACCTTGCAGAGAATATTTGTTTGAAATTATGGGCCTACATATTAGCATGTTTGAGCTGGCCCATGAAAGTAAATATATAGAACTTGAGGGAGTACATGTCATTCAACCATTATCTTTTTCTTTCTTTCTTTCTTTCTTTCTTTTTCTTTTTAAGAGAACTCAACATCCATTATCATTTATTTATATGTAGTAAAAGTTGGTATTCTATTTCAAGCTAAAATTAATTGTATCTGTATCAATTGGCTAAGACACGAGGTTAAATAATTCCTTTTGCAAAAAATAAATTCTCATTGGTTGTAAGTAAGCGGAGTGATATGCTGCATACCTTCCATGGACACTTTTTTTGATCATCTCTCTCGTTTTGTTCATATTAATATTATTTTATTTTATTTTGATATTGTATTTTATTCTAATACCTTAGAAATTGTTATTGAAGTAATTAAACTTACAACTATATGAAAATCAAAGTTCGATTTATTTTTTCCCCTTTAACTTCACAAAATGAATAAATCAAATTGATCGATCTTTGATTTTCATGTAATTATTAGTTTAATGACCTCAGTAACAATTTTTAAAGTATTTAAATAAAATAAAATATCAAAAAATTAATTAAAATAATATTAATATGGACAAAATGAGAGAAGTCCTTACGAAAGATGCTCACGGTTGATGTATAACACATCATTCATATGCAAGTAATGAGCTCTAATAAGGGTCACGGATCATTTTTTATATGTCAGCAGAATTAAAAATATATATAATTTGTTGTGAGAATATGGAAAACCGCGTTGTACTTAGGATCTTGATTAATTAATACAATAAAGTTTCTTTTTTTTAAGGAATTAATATAATGAAGTTGGAATGAAATATGCTCCCCTTTAGTACATGCATCCTCATTAATGAACCAACAAGATTGAGGTTTAAGTTTCGCATATTTATTAATTCTATAATTATGTAGCCATTATGGTGGGTATCTTGATTTTCCGTTGTTGAGATTTAATATTTTGTTTTTCTAATAAATATTTATATAGATTCAAAATGAGTTGCATTCTCAAAAGAAAAATACAAAATATGAGTACTAAATTTAAAAATTTGTTATGTCGTACTAATTAATATATGCATATGTTCAACTCGCCCCATTGATGCCACCTGTCTCTCTCTTCGCAGCTTTTACGAAACTAAAGGACAAATAAAAGCCATAAATATAATTTGCACTTTTCTAATTTTTAAAAATTTCTACCGCCTGATAATACATTTAATATTAATGTATGAAAAGAATATAGGATTATTATAGCACTTTTAGGGGGAAAAAACACTAATAATAATTATAATAGCACCAATTTTTTAAAAAGACAAATAATAGTATTTTTGGACATATTTGGTCCTAATTCTTTTATCTCAATCTATTTTCATCTTTTTATTTGTTTATACGTATCTTTTTCATACATGTCGACCATCTTTCCGCCGCCGCCGTGAATTTTAAAATCGTCGTCACCGACTCACATGGCCTAGTCACCGTCGCCGTCTCCCTTTCGGCGACCTCCTTTCTTATGCGTGAATTCACAATTAAAACTTGTGAATTCACAAATTAGAATTTGTGAATTTGTCAATTCTCGAATTAATATTTTAAATTTGAAGAAAATTTAGCGTGAAATCACAAATTAAAATTTGAGAATTCATAAATTTGAATTTGAGAATTCACAAATTTTAATTCTTGAATTCTCTAATTCTAATTCGTGAATTCACGTATAATGATGGAGAGATGGTGAGATGGAGGGGTAAATATGTCCAGAAGTACTATTATTTATATTTTTTTAAAATATGTGCTATTATTAGGAATTTTAATCTTAAAAGTACTATTACACCATTTCTCTCGTCATTTTAGTTATCGACAAAGTTAGTAAATTTGTGCACGTAGCCTAGATATTAGAAAAATTGATAATTATTTTCATGATTCATTTTAAACGCATCTTTTTACGAGTTCTCACGAAATTCTGAATTATGATTAATTGCAAAATTCAAACAATTTTTACACTATTTTGTAGTTTTCACATAAATATTTATTTGTGATTATTTAAAACATCATTTCTTAAAGTTTTGTAACTAACACTCCAAGTATATTTCTGACAAGGCTCATTTAACATGTTTCATTATTAATTCACATATTTATAAAACGAAATCGTTTATAGAAAAAAAAATCGAATAATTAAAGAATCGTGTAAAAATTGCAAAACAATATAAAAATAGTGTTGAGTTTGCCATTAACCCTTATATTATAATTTGACTTCTAATTCTTATACGGTTTACAAATTACAGCAGAATCTTCGAGAGTTAACCTATCATCACACTTAATTTTTTTCCTATCTTCATACTTAATTTTTTTCATTTTTTATTTCATAAAAATATTGATCCTATCAAACGTCAAGTTTTGATATCTATTACGCTAGGTAAAGTTTTTTTCTTTTGAAAACGACTAAATATATCCTTGATACCGACATGGATGAAAATATTGAAATAAAAAAAATAAGTATCATAATAAAAGTAAGTGATATTTCACTCAAACTTTATGAAAATTGTGCTGGAATTAGATGCTGATACCAAAATGGGCCAGGCCCAGTGCTACCATATAGCGACACCACACCAAAAAGCTTGGTATAGATAAATAACTCTAGTAGGGGTCCCTTTCTCAATTTATAAAAATTAAAAATTCATATCTATTATCTATTACTCCCTCCGTCCCAATTAGGGCTGTCAAATTAGTGGAAGGAATAATCGAAAAACAAGAAAAGTCAAATTTTTCAAAAGCAAGAAAATACATTTATAGTAATTTGTTCGACCCATTTCGAACAATGTGTGGCGGCCGGAAAATAATTAAAGAAAAAGCGCGGTTATTAAGCAAGAAAGAAAAGGAGAAAAAATGGTAGGTCCTACAACTTTAGGTCCTACAACTTTTGATGAAAAGTTAATTATTTCCATTTTTGGAATGAGACCTTGCTATTGAGATAGACAAAAAAAGAAAGTGAGGCCTTGCTATTGGGACGGAGGGAGTATTATATTAAAGCAGAATAATTGCAATATCTTTTCCCACCCATTCATGTACTTTTCCCTCTCATTCTGCATGCCTCATGCACACTTCTCGTCTAGCCCAATAATCTCAATGTCTACTCACTCAAAATGATCATTCATCTGCTAAAAAAAAAATCATTCATTGATGCCGCCAAAAAATATTTTTTTTGATTTAAATGACAACATTCTGCACTAAAGTTGCTTATTACTTTGACATTATATATATACATTTGTAATTCTCTAAAAAAAAGTTGTTTATTACTATGTTACAATTTTTTTGGTAAAATATATTATTTGGTGATACTTTTTTTTTTAAATTTGTATGGATAAGTATTATATATATATAATATAATTGTATTAATAATTAAGTAAAAAATAATTGTTTTAATAATACTTATAAACGTAATTATATAATTTTGAAGAATCATTTAGAATATAAATATATATTGAAATATGTATTAATTTTTTGATACTGCTAATTAAAACACTAATTATCACTCAGCGCAGCGCAACGCGCGCGTGTAAATCTAGTGTTAATAAATTATCAAACCGTTAATCATTTATTTATTTATTTTGTCTCTTTTTAAATTTGTTTAGCATTTATTTAGAGGCATTGGCTGAATCAAAATTCTTAATCTACCTATTTGTGATTGGTTCTATTTATTGAGTTATGAGTTTTAAATGTTTGATTAAATAGTTTGAGCATGCACAAGTACAATCATGAAGTAGCGCATATCACATGACATAAAATGTTTTATGTACATATATAATTTATATTTATATTGTTTGTATACTCACACACACATATATGTCTATGTACTATATCTACACTTAGCTATAATATTGCTCGAAAAAGCTATCAATGTAATAATTTTATACAAGCATAAATAGAACTCCTCGCTCGATGATATTTATTACATTAATTAAGATAACTTCATCATCTAAAATATTTATCACTAAAAATGTATCAGCTCAAAAACTAGAAAAGTTATCTCCCTATTCAAACCTATTAAAAAACCCCTGAGCTAAAAATACTGTTATTGTATGAAATCGAACAAGAAAAGATGTAGAGGTAGAAAGAATATCCAAAATTGGGCAAAATTTGCAATGAGAAGAATCGAGGCTAATTTTCCGGAACTAACGAATTTCCAAATACAACAGAAAAAGGTAAGAATCATTTACCACAACATAAAGCTAGATTGGTGACTTTTCTTTTCAAACTTTTCTTTTTTTTTGGTAATTTTATATAAAAATAAAAGTTAAAACAAATTCGCAGTTGCAATGTTGATAAATTTCACTTATATATGTAAGGGTAATTTTCACTTTAATAGCCAAACTATTCAACTTTTCATAATTATATTCCAAACTATTAAAAATATCAATTAAATGACCAAATTATTGAAATTTTCACAATTATATTCCAAACTATTAAAAATATCAATTAAATGGCCAATCTATTGAAGTTTTCACAATAATATTCTAGGTCAAACTTTCGACGGCGAAAATTCAAGGTGTCAAGCCAGAAACATATTTAGAATTTCAAAATTCTAAATCCTTCAAAACTCAATCAAAATAAATTTCCGACGTGACATTTTGAATTTCCGTCGCAAAAGTTTGACCTAGAATATAATTGTGAAAATTTTAATAGTTTAACCATTTAATTGATATTTTTAATAGTTTGAAATAAAATTGTGAAAATTTCAATAGTTTAATATTTTTAATAATTTGAAATACAATTATGAGAAGTTGAATAGTTAAGCTTGATAATTATACTATATATAAAATTGTCCGAACAGCAATGGCGAATTTGGACAGTGCACATGGTCAAATCAAATGACCGTTTGAAGAAAAAACAGACACGCATGTGAATTAGTACTCCCATAATAAATATAATAAAATCTTTTCGAGCTTTATGCTAATGTTGAATTCCCCAAGAACCACTTTTTCACCTCTATTAATGGGTATATAGTTTCCAATTCAGACATCATACGTATTTCGTATACATACCTCGCCACCGTCAAACTAATTACTCTGTCTAGAAATCTCCATTCTCCTCTCCTCACTCTTTCACTTGCACTTTTCCTCCTCCTCCTCTCTCTCTCTCTCTCTCTCTCTCTAGTGTGCTGTCTGTTTTAGTATCACCAACTCGCTCGGAGTAGAAGTGAAGGATAAACCATCCTTTTCTCATAATTTCTTGAGGATATTGAGCTAATCATGGCTGTTTTTGTGGTGGGTTTAGTGTTCATCTTGGCCTTTGCTGGCTATTCAGGTGAAGCTCTTGTTTTTTTTTTTTTTTTTTTTCATGTTATATAGTAGCAGTTTTCTAGTAGTATGCATGTTCAGAGCTGAAAAAAGGGAAAGATTGTGTAAAGGGCTTGTGAAAAGTTTCAATCTTTATCCTTTTCTCCCTTTATTACTTAATTTTCTTGCTATAATTGTTGAGTTTCAGTCAAGAATGTCTCAAATTTGGTGCTGGTTTTTTCTTACCTAATCTGTATGGTTCTTGATTTCTACAGATGCAAATTACTGTGTTTGCAACAGTGGTCTGAGTGACAGTGTTCTTCAGAAAAACATAGATTATGCTTGTGGAAATGGAGCTGATTGTTCTGCAATTCTCCAAAGTGGGCCCTGCTTTAACCCTAATACTGTCAAGGATCACTGCAGTTATGCTGTAAATAGCTATTATCAGAAGAAGGGCAATGTCCCTATGAGCTGTGATTTTGGGGGGACTGCTACTGTCACTCCCAATCCTCCTAGTAATTACCTTAAGATTTGCTAAGAACTTTGTTTTTGTTGATCATCTATGCTTCAATTGTAAAGTTTTTGTGTCTAATTGTTGCCGGTTTCGACGATTTGCAGGTGTTTCTTCTGGATGTGTTTACCCTTCTAGTGCTAGGTAATTTCCTTGTTCTAACATGAGTAATAGTCATTGTCTTGATTAAATTTTGAATCTTGAATAGCTCTTGATGTGTTGCTTTTTTGCTTCTTGTGATTTGATTAGTTGTTTTCTTGATTGATGAAGTTTAGGAGTAAAGTTCCCTTGTTGAGATTAGATTAATTAGTTCTTTTATGATGAAGATGGTGTTTTTTTACTCAATCTTAGTACAGTTTGATCCTAGATTAATTGTGTAAGTGTTGTAGTTGCGAAATTGATCAGTATGAGCGATGGATGTCGGCTAGTTGTCAGATTTAAGTTGATAATGTTGACATTCTTACATTATATAAAAGGATTATAGATCCAGATGTCCTAAGTTAGGCACAAAAAGGGACCTTCTTATTCATGTGAGCTGTCATGATTTTCATGTTTAAATAAGGTAGTTCATTAATCATTTGTCTTGTTACAATCTTTAATTATTTTAGTGATGTTAGGTTCTAAATTTGCATCTTTTTACTATAGTGTTCGTGTTTCATTTGAAATATCTTGATTGTATTCAAACCCCTTGCAGCAATGCCGGAGGTGCTACTCCGTCAACCACCCCTCCATCCGGAGGAACTCCGGGAACTCCGACCACTCTACCACCGCCGGCCTCTCCAACCACCGGTGGCGGTACCACCACCCCCGGCACTTTCCCGGGCGGAAGTACCACCCCAGGTGTCCCAGGCTCGCCCTTCAGTCCCGGTTTTGGCCTTGCCCCGACGGGAACTGGATTCAGCAACACTGATAGTGGCAGTGTAAAACTACTAGCATCTCAAAGTAGCACCTTCATGCTTGTTGCAATGATCTTCATATCTAGCCTCTTCTGCCCAACGATCTAATGAAAGGCTGTGATTTGGTAAGAGACTAGACGGAAGAGAGTTGGAGAAACGGACGGTCCGATGTAGAGTGATTCTCCACTTGAGCCTTTTACTTTGTTTTCTTCTCTTTCTTGTGGAGAGAGAGAGAGAAATAGGTGGGGAATCTGATTCTGTGTGAATGGAGATGTGTGGCTTTTTCTTGGGGTAGAATCTGCTCTCTTCTGTTCATATTTTTCCTTTGTACAATCTAGATTAGGGAGGCTAATTATGTTGCTTTTTGTCTTGGGAATTTTTATTGAGATTTTGATACCTTATGTTCACTAGTTATGCCTAATTCAATATTATTACTGTTACATAACAGTCTTATGTGTGACTACTTTTTTAATCATGTTCTTGCAATCATTGAAAGATAGGAGGTGTTTCAGCCACGAAAATTTGATTCTTTTTCATAGTCTAATAAGTATGTCTCAATGATTTGACCCTACTAATAAATAAACAAGCACAAGCATATATGTGTATAAGCAAGCATGAGTACATTCGCACGAGAGTAAATTTTAATTAGGTAGAATACATTATCGGGTCTTTTTATTTTAATATGTCATCGTACAATAATTTCGTTTTATTAAGTCCTTCTACTTTCGGTTTTGATTTTAATGGGTCCTTTTCAAACGGAAGGTTAACTTTTCCGTTAACTATTTTACACGTTAACATTTAATTAATTAATTAATTTTCACATGTATTATTTTTTGTTTTTTGTAAAATCCTAGCTGTAATTAATATTTTGTTTTCCCATTTTTCTCGCATTAACGTTGAGAACCTTGCAATCGGCAGAAAATAAAGTGAGGAAAATATTTATAAAGACTAGGATTAGTAGTCTTTGTGTAACATCATTTTTATATGGTAAATTTCCTATTAGGATGTTACGTGGCGTTTAATCGATTACTTGAACAACTTAGCAGAAAAACAGATTATAAAAGCATATGCATCGGTGGTCTTTTGGGGGTGGGCAGGGGGTAGGCGCAACGATGGCGCCCAGGAGAGGGCGGGTGGGGTGGGCGCATGTGCGCCCGGGCGGGCTTGCTGGGCGGGGAGGGGTGAATGGCCACGTGGCGGCACGGTATTGGGCAACGGTTTTTTAACCGTTGCTCAACGGCTTGATTTTAATTTTTTTTAAATTTTAATTTAATTTAATTATAATTTTTACCTATAAATACTACACCTTATTCCATTCATTTTCACTCCATTCTCTACATTTCTATCTCAATTTATTCTAAATTCTCTCTTCCAATTTTCTTCGTCTCTCCATTGAATCATGTCGGGCGACGATTGTTTTCATAGAAAAATGGAAGAAAATAGGCGGCTCGCTCTCGAAGCAACAAAATTATACGCAGAACTACTTGAAGCACGTGAGCGAGAAGAGGCCGAAGAAGAGAGACGACGTAATCGCCCAAAGAGGGCGTACGTGGAAAGAAACCGGGAGGACGCTGAAGCCCATCTCCACGCCGATTATTTTGCAGATCACCCAACGTACGACCCAGATATTTTTCGCCGTTGATTTCGTATGAGGAGAGATCTCTTCAGACGGATAGTCACTACGTTGGAGGCGCGAGAGCCATATTTTCAACAACGTCCTGATGCAACCGGAAGAGTGGGACTATCCGCTATGCAGAAATGTACTGTTGCGCTCCGGCAACTTGCGAACGGCGGCGCCCCGAATCAATACGACGAGTACCTACGTATTGGCGACACAACGGGCCGCAATTCCCTGAAGGAATTCTGCTCCGGTGTTATTGCGGCATTCGGTGCAGAGTACTTGAGGAAACCGATTGCAGCGGATTGCGACCGACTACTTCAAATGCATGAGGAGAAGCACGGTTTTCCCGGGATGCTCGGAAGCATCGATTGCATGCATTGGCAATGGAAGAACTGCCCGACTGCTTGGAAATGAGCTTTCACCAACCAGAAGAAAGGTCATCCGACCATTGTGCTCGAAGCCGTTGCTTCGCAGGATTTGTGGATATGACATGCATTTTTTGGAATGACGGGTTCAAACAACGACATAAATGTGTTGAATCAGTCGAATGTATTCAACGATCTTCTGAATGAGAAAGTGCCTTCGGTGACTTTCAACGCCAACGGCAAACAATACAACATGGGCTATTACCTAGCCGACGACATCTATCCCGATTGGCCGACCTTCGTGAAGACTCTCCCATGCCCGACTGACCGATGAGAGCCCTGTTTGCACAGAAGCAAGAAGCTGCCCGGAAGGACGTGGAAAGGGCCTTCGGTGTTCTCCAAGCTCGTTGGGCAATTATAAATAGGCCGGCACGCCTATTTTATGAAGAAAATTTGGCGGAGGTCATGTATGCTTGTATTATCTTGCATAATATGATTGTCCAAGACGAAGGCGAGCATGTGAGTAATTGGACCCCCGAAGGCGCATCGAGCTCGACAAACAACGGGGGTGCGACTCGTGGAGCAACCGGAGCATTTGAAGAATTTTTGAAAAGAAAGACAGACCTTCGCAATACGAGAGCTCACGCAACACTACATAATGATTTGATCGAAGAAATGTAGGCACGATTCGGTCGGGATTAATGTATTTTTTATGTAATGTTTTTTTTTCAATTAAATAAAATTTGCATTTTAAAAATAATTATTATTTAAATTATGAAAATAAAAATAAAAATGAAAAATAAAATCATTAAATAATAGGTGTGCCCACAACCATTTGTGCATAGGGTTGCAAACGAATCGAATAATTTTGCTCGATTCGATATTCAAATCGATTTTTTGATATTCGAATTCGAAATTTTATGATTCGAATACAAATACAAATACTTTTTTCAATTCGATTAGTTATCAAATACGAATTCAGAATCATGATATTCGATTCGATATTCGAAAATATTCGATTCGATATATACTAATATATTTATATATAATATATATTTGATAATATTCATAAATATAATATAATATAATAATACATATATATTTAAATTTAAAGTCTACTAGAAGTCTACAACTACTACTCCTCCACACTCTACAGACAGCACCACACGAGTATATTACTATATTCTATTAACTAATATTCTATTCATTTCTCACTTCTGAAAACCCTAAGAAGGCCTCTTCTCTCAACCTCTCCCCTCGGCAGTCGGCTCTCTCTCTCTTAACAGAACAACACATCACTGCCGCCCTCTTTCTCCGGTGGAATCACGACCGCTGCCGTCGCCGCCTCCGTCTCTCTCGTCTCCAACTCTTGATAATTAATGAAAACCCCAAGTTTTCTAACCCTAGATCCCTAAATCGAAAATCCTAGATCTCTAATTTTTCTCATCTCCTCTCAAAATTTCGGCGAGAGAATCATTGTCTCCGTGAGCCCGTAGCCGAGGCGTGAACGACAGCAGCAGTGCAGCCGCTTCCGCCGTTGCCACAGACCGCCAGTAGCAGCACCACCGCTGCCGTTGCCCTCCTTCACGTGCCAAGGTTAGATGCCTAATTACTTTTTATGTTTGTTTCATTGTCCGCCCTTCTTCTCTTCCAGTTTGTTCTGGAAGCAACCCCTATGAATAAGTATTGTTTGAGCATTAGCAAAATCGTGTTGTTCCAACTCCAAGCTTTCAAACATGCTGAGCTATATTGAAATATAGTGATTTTCAGGATTATGCTTACCAATTAATTGAAGAAAAAAAAGCCCAAGGAGAATTTGTAATAACAAATTTATAGCGTGTGTTTTTTTGTTGCAGTTTGTTGTGGGAATGGGTTAATCAGTAGAAACTCAAGAACCATTCATAGAATCTGAACATTATGTGAATTCATCTAACTAAGGACCTAGATAAATTCATCTTCTTTTGTCATCTTGTTCATTGTGCCAGTGATATGTTGTATGTTAAAGCCGAAAGGTAGCTTTGGACTTCTTCCTTTAGTTAACCAAAATGCAGTTTGTACTTGTTATTGATAAGTTCATATTGAAGATAGACTGTCTTTATATTATTCTTTCTAGATCAGAATAATGAGCCTCAGATTCTCATCGATGTCCATGTTGTATTCTTTTTTTTTAATTGCTGTCGTTCTTGCAATGTGGACAACAATAGTATTAATGGGCTTTTAATAATGTTCGTAAATCGTAATAGAAGAGAGAAATATTTTTCTAATGACCCCTTACTAGTTTTACTAGTTCTCATTGATTATGTACATATTCAGCAAGATATGGACGACTCAAATTTAAAAGATGGAACAAATCAAGAAAATGAGATTAACGTGGAAAATCAGGAGGTAAGTTTTTTTATATAATTATATATTAGCTATGGAATAAAGTATTGTGGTTATTTGGAATATTGTTCTATAATCTAACTTTATATGATTTAATTAAACACTTGTAAATTGTGATGATAGGTACCAAGATGTATCGTCGAGATACATTATGACGGAGATGAAAATATGAGAGATCAATGTGATGATAATGACCCACAAGCTGAAGAGGTAAATGTTGATGAGAAGAATAGAGAAGAGAATAAAGAAGATGATTACAATGTAGAAGAGAACAACAATGAAGATGGTGAGGAAGTGAAAGATCAGTTTGAAAGGAAAAAGAGAAAGAAAAGCTCAAAAGCATATCAGGATTTCATTGTCGTCACAGCAAATGGAGTGGCAAATATCAATGTATACATTGCCAGATTTTTCTTGCAAAGTTACAGAGTGGCACAACAACTCATCTTTGGAATCACTTGAGGAGGTATCTGCAAAAAAAATGCACAATGAGAAACAACAAGTGTTGCAATTTCAGCCTTCCCAATCGAAGTTGGAGTTGAAGCCGTTGTCAGACGGTAGATATGATCATGCGAAGCAAAGGGAAGCCATCGCCCATTGGATTTTAATGAACGAGTAACCATTTAATGTTGTGGAAAATGATGGTTTTACTTTCATGATGAGCATCAACCAACCACAGTTTAAGAAGATTTCTCGTACCATGGCTAAGAAAGATGTCACTAATGTTTATGACATAGAAAAGAAGAAGTTGCAGCTCCTATTGAAAGACGTCAATAAGATTTCATTGACCACTGATATTTGGAAGTCAAAGGTTCAAAAGATTTCTTATATGTGTGTCACTGGACACTTTGTTGATTCAGATTGGCAGCTTCAGAAGCGACTTCTCAGCTTTATACCCCTCCCTCCTCCGCATACTGGTAATATTATTTGTATATATATATATATATAAATATAAATATTATCTTTCATTACTCTACTTGATTGTTATCTGTAATTGACATTCTTCAGGTGTTAATATTTTGATGGGCTTATGAAGTGCACAAAGGATTGGGGCATAGAGCATAAAGTCTTCACTATCTCTGTGGACAATGCATTGAACAATGATGTGGCAATTCGAATTGCTAAAGAAACATTCTCTAGGAGTCGCAAGTTGCCATTGGAAGGTCAGTTGTTTCATGTTAGATGTACTGCACACATATTGAATCTTGTTGTTCAAGATGGTCTTTCTGAGATAAAAACAATCATTGAAGATGTCAAAAACAGTATGCGTTTCATTAATCAATCTGAGTCTAGGTTGAGGAAGTTCTCTGATGTCGTGCATCATTTAGGAATTTCTGTGAAAAAATTGATTATTGATTGTCCAACTCGTTGGAATGCTACATATGAGATGTTAGTTGATGCTTTTAGAGTTAAATATGCCTTTCCCATATTTCAACAAAGAGAGCCTTTATATGAGTGTTGTCCTAGTATTGATGATTGGAAGAAAGTGAAGGATGTTGTTGATATTTTAGAGGTTTTTTTTAAGCTACCCATGTTATATCTGGTGTTGATTATCCTACCTCTAATGTTTATCTTGCTGTCATTTGGAGAGTCAAACATGTATTGAATGAAATGGAAAATCATTCTAATGAGTTTATTAGAGTGATGATAAAGAGGATGAAGCAAAAGTTGATAAATATTGGGGAAGTTGCAATCTTTTGATGGCCATTGGAGCAATACTCGACCCTCGGTTCAAAATGAGGTTAGTTGAGTTTGCTTTTAGTAAGATATATAGTGAGAGTGATGCACGTACTAATTTGATGAGGGTTCGAGATGCATTGCACAACTTGTTCTTTGAGTATGTTGAAATTGATAATGAAAGGGCTCGAAAGACTACCACTACAGAAAAATCTTCTTCCACATGTTCAAACTCCTCATCTAAAGGTAAACTAGTGCCTAGTGGTATGTCTATATTTGATGACTATTTGAACACTGTTGAGGTGCATGGTCCTTGCAAATCAGAACTAGACATTTACTTAGAGGAGGGTGTTTTTCGAAGTCAAGATGGGGATGCAAGTGTAGCCGCTGATTTTGATGCTTTAGCTTGGTGGAAATCTCAAGAATTAAAGTTTAAAGTCTTATCTAAGTTAGCTCGTGATGTCTTGGCTATTCCCATTAGTACAGTGGCATCTGAGGCTACATTTAGTGTTGGAACTCGAATATTAGATCCTTACCGTTCAAGGTTAAGTTCTGATATGGTAGAAGTTTTGATATGTGGAGCAGATTGGGTTCGCCGGCTTCACGGGATCAAAAAGCCCATTATGAGTCATGTAAGTTCTATTCATTTCTTTAATCTATTTGATATCTATATACATGTCTTGATAAACTTGAGTTCTAATCGGGTTTTATTCTTATATAGGAAGAAGAAGTGCCTCATTATGTCATGTTGCAAACCACTTAACTTGCAAACTTGATGAAGTGCTGTTTTGATGAAGACATGAAGTGCTGTTTTGATGTGTTGTTTTTGTGAATGTTGTTTTGATGAAGTGTTGTTTTTGTTAATGCCGTTTTGATGAAGTTTATTATGATTTGTGGATTGTGACTTATGAGTTGGAAGTTGAACACATAACATCGTTTTAACATCAATTATTAAGTGTTTGAGTTGAGTTTTGAAGTGTTTATTAAGTAAAATATTGATTTTAAATATTATTTTAGAAATTTTATTCAAAATTCGAATCGAATATATTCGAATCGAATCGAATATTGTAAAAAATAGGAAATTTTGAATCGAATATTCGATTCGAATCGAATTAAATAAATTTGGAAAAAATTAAATCGAATCGAATATTCGTGAATAATATAACGAATCAAATATGAATAAAAAAAAATATTCGAAACCGAATCGAATACTATGAATTTTTTTCGAATCGAATTGAATATGTTGATATTCGCTCCGATTCGATTCGTTTGCAACCCTATTTGTGCCCAGTAATGTGGGATAAAATTTTGTGCCCACCCTACCCCACCAATACCCACAAATACTAATTAAATATTGGCGGGCACAACTTTTTTGTGCCCACCAATGTGAGTGCTCTAATGGTCATTTCATCGAACAATTGGAGTGCCTCAGTGAGATGAACTGGATGGATTCTCTTAATCCTGCTCAAACTCCATAATCCTGCAGAAGTGTTATCAGAGAAAGACTGCAGCACACTCACTCACAAACATTGAAGCAATCGTTCTTGATAATATCCCTAGTTAAGAAAACTCAAACTGAATTGAGTCTTGAGAACCCTTCTTCTAGTACACATGTTTCCTTTCCAGCCCCTTTAATCTTCTGGCCGGTGTCGTAGCTCACCAGTTGATTATCTTAATTCACGACTCGCCTTTTTCTATTTTCATTTTCAAATATTAATATTTACTAAATATTAATTACATGATTTTACAAAAAATAAAAAATAATATATGTGGAAAATATAAATAGTTAATTAAATGCTGACGTGTAAAATAGTTAACGGAAAAGTTAACCTTCCGTTAAAAAACCCATTAAAATAAAAAACGAAAGTACAAGGACTTAGTAAAACGAAAATATTGTACGAGCACCTATTGAAATAAAAAGATAAAATACAGGGACCCGATAATGTATTCTGCCTTTTAATTATTGTGTAGATTTGTTACCGTTAACTTTATATAATTAACAAAATTGCCATCAAAATTGATTTGCAACATATATGGTAAAATATAAAATTATATAGTCCTCAAGGAACAATACTTATCGTTAATTTACTTAAGTGCATACAAATTATAAATGACTAATAGACCATTATCTTTGCCAATATTAAAAAAAAAAAGTTGTTATTTTTCCTTGAATCACTAATAAGCGACCGGATCATGTGAATTGCTCGGTATTTTGATAATTATAGTTTAGTTTCGTTGATGTTTTGTTTTGTGATATTGAATTGATAATCAGTAATCACACTAGTCGAGAGAGATGATCGTAAGTGATAGTGCTACGAAAAAATATACTATATCGCTGCTTCCCTAAATTGAAGGTAGTTTGATATATACAGTTAAGTTTCCTTGGTTTGTTGCTATTGTATTGGAAATTGCAGTTGTAGGGATGATCACATATGCTGTATAAATTGATGCTAAAACAGCTAGTCTGCAAAAAGCTGCTGAAATGGAGTATGAAATTATGAAATTGGTGCATGTGGAGTTTAGATTGGATGAAATTATGGTTGGTTAGGGTATGATGATAGATTTAATTAGTTAATTTAGACTAGTGTTAAATGTTAATTGGCCTCTTTCAATTGCATAAAATGGTGTGAAGCCACTTATCCAATTATTCTCATCTACTCGTTTGGCCCTCCTTATCTGCATATCTTGAACGAAGGGTTTCATTTGATACTGATCACAAACCTTGAACCCATTCAAGTGACCTTACAATTTACAAACAGATTTGCTAGAAATCTCTCTCTCTCTCTCTCTCTCTCTCTCTCTCTCTCCTTCTCGCTCTCCCCCTCTCTACATACACACATTTATTTATGTCTACATGCATTCACATTAATTTATTCTTGAGTACTGTGAGTATCCACCTATGCATGTTTACCTCTGAGCAGTCTGACATAAACTACTTTAGACTAAGAATGCGATCATCACTTTAATTTGCAGGTCAGGGATATCCAATGTGGAACAAAAGGAGGCGTTATGATTAACTTGACAAGATTCAAGTAATATTTCTTGTTCTACCAACTCCTGCACAGAAATATTTTCATTCTACTGTTTGCTAAATACTACTACCTCCGTCCCATGATAAGTGGCCACATTCTTTTCGGCACGGGTATTAAGGAGAAAGATGTTTAAAGGGTAAAAAGATAGAAAGTGGTGGAGCCCACAACTTTTTGTTAGAGAGACATATTTCCTTATAAGGAAAGTGGCCACTTATCCCGGGACAACCCAAAAAGGAAATGTGGCCACTTATTGCGGGACGGAGGGAGTACTTATTAGCATATGTGCAGGTTGTTATATAATCGTCTTCATAAGGATCATGTATATGATAAAAGTGGGATAAGCCAGGATAGATAAAAGTAATACTATAAGCTAATCTACTATTTATTTTTCAAAATTAGAATTCCTTTTATCAAAAAAAAAAAAAAGAGATTAGAACTCTCAGATATCCAAAAAGCCCGTGATTCTTGGGCTGATAAGTATTCAATCCAAGGAGATCGATGGGATTGAAGGAATTCTTGGGATGAGGATTCATATAGTCAATCATATCCTGCTTAGTACACGCCTCTTTAGGGGGCGTTTGGTTTGCTTGATAAGAGATGATTGATAAAATAATCTCACATAATCACATGTTTAGATAAGCGGCCCGTGCTCCAATAACTCAAATAGATGATAATTTATCACTTCAAACTTGGGTGGATTATTAATCACTCTTATAATCCTATCATATGCTATCAATCTTATCTATCCCATCCACCAAACCAAACGTCCCCAAGTGTCTGATGGAATTGGCATCCATAATGTTAATAACAAGATGGTTCTTGCAATTACTCTCTGATTCATTACTAGTTTGAAGTACTTGGAGTTTTCTCAACTAAAAAAATGTCGGATTCATGAATTATGAGAAGAGGATGTATCTTTTACCATGCAATGCCACTGAAACTAAATTGTTAACAGGTGTTGATTGCAATTGAGAAACATAGAATTTTTTAGAAGGAAGCAGACACACAAAAAAATTGCTGCTATAAGGGCATCTCCAATCTATCTCTATATCTTCACATATCTCCAAATCTGGAGCAATTCATTCTCCAGCCCAGCACCAAAATCCTGCTCTATTATACATATTTGAATAGTATTTCTCCAAACTTGGAGCAACACTATTCATTGCTCTATTATTTTTGCAATTAATTTTATTGTTATAATTATTATTCCTTGTTATATTTATTATTTTTTGTGTTCTTTAATTATTTTGTTCCAAAATATTATATTATAGTTATATTTCTAAACATATTATACCAACATTAAAATTACATAAAATTATTTAAAAAAATACATTTAAATAAAATACAAGATAAACAAAAAAAATAAAAAAAATACAATTACATAATAAAAGCATAAGCACAAAGTCGATACATTTAATTTCTAATAAAGGTCATCTTCGGAACGTCCCACCCCATCTGAAAATAAATTTTGAAACATATCAGAAATACTAGCGTTGGCTTCTTTGGTTTATTACCGCTTTCGAATAATATCTTGTTGCTCTGATCGGAAGTAATCACATGTTTCAGGATCATCAACCGTGACTAAAAATAGAATATTCTGTTTTTGTGTAAAAATATAGAGCAGACTGGAGATGACTTACTGATTTTGCTGTATTTTTGTACTGAAATTGCTGTATTTTGGTGCTAACTGCTGGAGATGGCCTAAGTGAGGCTGAGAAATATGCTCGCGTTAGTAAGATACAGATGGAAATGAAGTTGATGGAAAAAGACAGTGCAAGGAAGCCAGAACAAATCTCTAATGCAATGTATGCACTTATATATATTTTCACTTTCAAAATTTTATAGTAGTACAAAATACAATGAAAAGCCCAAAATTTATTTTAAGTTTTTGAAAGGATTTATTTTAAGTTTGTAATCACTAAATTGTTAAATACTCGGCGTTTATCTTTGAAGTTGTGACATAAAATTTTTATATATTTATTATTAATAATTAAGATATATATCTCAATCCATTTACTTTTTTTGGAGAAAATTTTGAATATTGATTATGAATACTTTGAATTGATGTACATTTTAATATGTTAATGAGTAATTTGCTATCGATGTGGACGTGGAGGCAATCATGCAGGCTGCTATTTTTAGGCAATGGGGAACTGTTTTTGTGAAGAATATTTTTGAGCAAAAGATTTTGATGGAGATGACATGGGTTGGGAGGGAAAAATGTTAATGAGTTAATGTGGTTAGAGTGGTGGAAGTCGGAGAAGCAGCCGTAGATGGAGAAGACGAAAAATTGCGAGGGGTAGCCAATGATGGTGAAGATGGGGGATGGAGAAGATGATTTACGATCGTCGATTCATATACTCTACGTTTATTTTTATTTATTATTTAGATTTTATTTGTCTTCAATTAAATTTAGATATTTGTTGTTTTAATTTTTCAAGATCAAAACGACGTCGTTTTAATCTCATTTGAAATTCCAAACGAGCCACATATAAATTTCGGCGCCATAAATTGGAGCTGATGACATTATTGAAAAAATATTAAAACGATCTGTAGCAAATATGCAAAAAATAAAAAACCTGATACTATTGAAAAATATTTGAACGTTGTTTAATTAAGCTTTGTGTTATTAATTTATTTATATATATTATATTAACTTCAATTTTTTTAATATCATAACACATAAGATGTTCCACGCTCATCGCATGAACGCAGTACTAGTTAAATATAGATGTGGTTAATGGCCTATAAATTCCTCTACTTTCAACAATTTCTGGTTTTGCTCTCCATTTAAAGATTCTGCACGTAAATTCCTTAACTTTCAATTGATTCTGATTTTGCCTATATTGTTAGATTCCTCCAAATTGCCGCTTACATGGCAGTATGAATATCTTAGTTGGGCCGATGAACAAAACGACGTCTTTTTGGATTAAATAAAAAAAAATTCCATCACCATTCTCTCCTCTCACACTGTACATTTTTTCCACCGGAAAAATAAAATAAGAAACCACCACCACCACCCATCTGCCACCCCAATCACCATTTCTTGACCTCTCTCTTTCTCATCTCCTTTAATCTTTCTACCAATTCGGCGACCGCCGCCAGCTTAACCTCCGCAACGTTCCCCGATACCTAGAGCTCATCACCAATGCGACACATCCCAGACTCAACACTTCAAATCCAGATTCAAGAAATCAAGAGAACTTGCTCCCACAAATGAAAATAAAAAAATAAGGGCTAGATCTAGGGTTAACAGAGGTGGAGACAACTAGATCTCACAAATTCGGCTTCATTGTCTAGAATAGGCCACGACAAAGACCTCGTCGGAGCCTTATCCGACACTGGGCGACGTCGTGGAGGCGTGGATGAATTTGGCACCCTTTTGTCTTTTTGGAATGGTTCATGCTTGTTAATTTGGAGTTGTGAGATTATCTTTGAATTTTTTGATGTACTCTGTTGATGGGTTCTTGAATTTGGCACCCGTTTTGCTTACTGCTGTTTTGGGTGAGGAAAACGACAGTGGCTCATCATCACCTGGGAAGGGGGTGAGATGAATTGCATACCAGACGAGAGAGGGGGAAAAGAGAGTGAAGAGAGAGAAAAATAATGGTGGCTCGACTCGTTGTAGCCGGATGGAGGGGAGGGGATGAATTGAATATGATGGTGATGGCAAATTTCTTCTCCGATTCAGCAAGACTAGTGCGCCTTCGTAGAGGTGGTCCGGTGAATATGCACATTCATGGTGTCAGTGAGGTGAAAGAAAGAGAAGAGAGGCGAGAGAGAAGAGAGTTGGAGCGATGCACTTTTAATTTTTTATTTTATTTTATTTGCCACGTCATTTCCTAAATCTTATTTTAATGCCACCCGGGTGCCGCGTAAATGCCAACAAATTAATTTATGTCATCATTTTGGCAAATTCCCAAATTTATTTTGTTGGAATTTGTCGTCGGAAGTAAAATTAGACCAAATTGAAAATTGAGTAATTTAGGGACTAAATCTTTAGATACTGAAAGTTGAGGAATTTACAGGCCATTAGTCCAATATAGATTGTGGGACACGTTAGAACACCAAAGTTGAGAAAATAGGAACCCAAGTGCACAATTACCATCAGTTTTTTTTACACCAAATTACCACCTAAGTTCTAACTAGTGTGAATATTTCATAACCATTTCCTTTGTTTTTAAAAAAAAAATGAAAATAAAAATGCATAACCTAATTTAATTGACTGTATATTTATTAATTAAATTGCTTTAGCTTCCTCACGCAATTTTGGTTGTTAATATGAAGTCAATCACGCTATTTTGGTTCCATTTGGTTGTTAATGTTAAGTCGATCACAGCGAACTTCCAGACTCGGAATTTCGCCTCTTACACATGGATGCACAGCAGCAGCAGAGAACGGGGATTCCGCCGCCACGGCCGCCTCCTGGTGCCAACGACGGCGGGGATTTCTCCGCCATTCTCACTGTTCTAGCCATGTTCCTCGTTATGGCCGCAATGGTAACGACAATGTTGTAACCTATTTCGTGCTTTTGATTTTGCCGCACGGGCATCTGGACTGCTTCTATTTGAATTTTGAAGTTGCAATGTCTGCGAAGCCGACTTATTTACTTTGATAATCGATTACACTTTTTTTTTGTTGATTTAGGCGTAGTTGATTCTCTCTCTTAGGGTTGTATAAGTTGCGATGATTGCCGGTGTTATGTGATTCGTAGCTATTTTCTTTCATTTAGGAAAATATACCAACTCTTTTCCGTGAATTGCTCGGTATTTTGATAATTTTAGTTTAGTTTCGTTGATGTTTTGTGATATTGAATTGATAATCACACTAGTAGAGATGATCGTAAGTGATACTGTTAAGAAAAATATATATAGCTGCTTCCCTAAATTGAAGATAGTTTGATGTTTCCAGTTAGTTTCCTTGATATTTGTTGCTATTGAATTGAAAATCGCAGTTGTAGAGATGATCACATATAAAAATTGATGCTGAAACATGCTAGTCTGCAAAAAGCTGTTGAAATATGATAATTGTGCATGTGGAGTTTAGATTGGATGAAATTTATGGTTGGTTAGGATGTGATGAAAGATTTAGTTTATTTAGACTCTAGAAATGATATTATTAATGTTGTGTGCAGCCTCTCAGAATAGCTCCATTTTCCGTCACTAATGTTATTGCGGCCATATACTTGCAATGGCAGCATTGAAATTAACTTTTCCTAAACGATAATAGTTTTAACATTGAATTTTTGTGATATTATTTCGACGAGATAGTTATAAGTTGTATTTGACCCATTGTGGAGGCTAGCCTCCTCTATTTGTGGATGGAGAGGAATATTGCGATTGAGGAAATCATGTGCAGGTTATAATTCCATCATCTTCAACTCTAAAACAGAGTTTTTCCGTGTTGCATCAAGTCCCCGAGGGCCACGTTGGTGTTTACTGGAGAGGAGGTGCCCTTCTGAATATAATTACTAGTCCAGGTACCATATAGCTATGCAGTCATGCACAGTGATATCTGTAAATATGCCACTTATTCAATTATTCTCATGAACTCATTTTGCCCTCCTTACTTATTTGCATTTCTTGAACGAAGGGTTTCATTTGAAACTGCCCCTGATCACAAACTTTGAACCTATTCAAGTGACTTTACAGACAGATTTGGTAGAAATCTCTCTTTCTCTTTCTCCTTCTCCCTCTCCCCCTCTCTCTACACACACATTTATATATGTCTACATGCATAAACATTTATCCTTGAGTGTGAATATCCACCTATGCATGTTTACCTTTGAGCAGTTTGACATAAACTATGCTGGACTAAGAATGTGATCGTCACTTTAATTTGCAGGTGAGGGACATCCCATGTGGAACAAAAGGAGGCGTTATGATTAACTTTGAGAAGATAGAAGTAATATTTCTTTACTACCAAGTTATGCAGAGAAATCTTTTGTTTGTATTGTTCGCTATATACATATTCGCATATGTTCAGGTTGTTAATCGTCTTCATAAGGATCATGTATATGATACATTACTCAACTATGGTGTCCAATATGACAATACTTGGATATACGACAAAATCCATCATGAGATTAATCAGTTCTGCAGTGCTCATTCCCTTCAGCAAGTTTACATCGACATGTTCGATCAGGTAACTGCGAGCCTCAGATTTAAAAGTCTCAACTAAAGGAAACCCCAATTCAACTTAAGTAGTATCTGCGAGGTTCAGTTAACTTTGCAAATTCACTTCCACCTACTTTGTGTAAACAGCTCCAAATGAAGGTTAATTAAAAAATACCTTGAAATTTTCAGATTGATGAAAAAATGAAGGATTCTCTTCAGGCTGACTGTACGCGATATGCCCCAGGTATTGAAATTATTAGCGTACGTGTCACAAAACCTAAAATTCCTGAGAGTATTAGGCGGAATTTTGAACAGATG
This sequence comes from Agastache rugosa, assembly GCA_031470985.1. NCBI lineage: Eukaryota > Viridiplantae > Streptophyta > Magnoliopsida > Lamiales > Lamiaceae > Agastache > Agastache rugosa. The sequence goes on along the minus strand of CM062601.1, from coordinate 71,363,568 downwards.
GAAGAGGAGCGAACTAAGGTATGCCTTTGGTTGTGTGGATTTATGTTTTTATTTTCATACTGCTGCTTGTGGAAATCTGATATTCCTGCCCTGAGTGTCTGATGGAATTGACATTGATAAGGCTGATAATCAAGATTATTCTTCAATTAATGCTGATTCTTTATTTGTTTGAATTACTTGGAGTTTTGTCAACTAAAAAAGGTCATCGGATTCATGAATTATGAGAGCATCTGTACCTTTTACTGTGCAATGCCACTGATACTCCTAATTTAAATTTAACAGGTGTTGATTGCAATAGAGAAACAGAGAGTTTCCGAGAAGGAAGCTGAGACTCAGAAAAAAATTGCTATAAGTGAGGCTGAAAAATATGCTCATGTTAGTAAGATTCAGATGGAAATGAAGTTGATGGAAAAAGACAGTGCAAGGAAGCAAGAAGAAATCTCTAATGCAATGTACTTAGCTCGTGAAAAGAGTTTGGCTGATGCTGACTATTACCGGTAAATTTCTTCAGCTTTCTATGAAAGTACTGCAGCACATAAAATGTTTCAGATAAATAAGTTACGTTTTCATACGTAGCTGATTTATAGTGTACAAGTAATGATATGAATGCATCGACCAACATCTTTACTTAAATGCACTGCCATAAAAGATCTTAGAATTTCACAATTCTATCAATGATCAAATTTCTGGACCAATCATTGAACATAGATTGCTAATTGTTATTTCTGAATGAATAAATACTAGGAAATGAGCTTATGTTTATGGTTCTCTTTCTAGCACAATGAAAGAAGTAGAAGCAGACAAGTTAAGGCTCACTCCTCAGTATTTGGAACTCAAATTTATCGAAGCTATTGCCAACAACACCAAGATATACTTTGGCAACAAGGTAAGTGGCAACTCTCTTTATTACTCTCTTCCACTGGATTTTTCGCGTCTCGTGGTTTATAAGTTTGTTATGCAGGTACCAAACATGGTTCTTGATCAAAGGCTGCTCGGGAGCTTCTTACAAGACGTGGTAAAGAGAGAGAACCTGGAATTGTAAGTCGTAGCATCTTCGATCCCAGTTGGTGTAGCGAGTACGGAGAAGCAGTTATAGTGTACACATTTGGATTGGGTATGCTGGCTGTTTACATAAGTTGGACTCTGTCCGTTTCAATTTCTGAATATTTTGAAGGAGAAGAAGCCTGTGACTCATGAAAATATGTATTAAAAAATTTAGTTGCTGCTTATACGTACAATCAAATATTTTGTTTGTTTGATTTTTTATGTATTTCCTCTGCTGGAATATCGACTTTTATCTTACTCTACATAGGTCTTGTAGATATTATTTCTGGAATAGTAATGAAATTATCGCTCGGGGCCTAGTTAATATTATTGCAACTTTGTGACACTTTTTTCTAGAATTTAGAACTTATGATTTATGCTTATTAGATCGTATTCACCGACAATTGCCAAAGCAGCGGCAAGAATTTGCATTTTTTTTTTTAATATCATTACAAATATTAAACTCACACACCCCACCTAGGATTTTTTTGTGGCCGAGAGTACTCGAACTTCTGACTTATTGGTCAACAGACAACCACTCCACCACTAGGCCATTCCCATTGGTACACATTTTTTATATAACGAGGATAGTCCGCATCCACTATTTGATTTGTGCATAGGTAAACTTCCAATAGTTGGCATGATTTGTCTGCGAGTTGCGTGATTCATTGCCATTGAATGACTTCTTGTTATACGTTAAACTCATACGTGGTCGAAAAAAGGACATATTCATTAATAATTTCCTACAGATTTTCCATTTTCGAAAGCACGTGTTTTGATTGCTGCCATTTATTTTGACATAGCAGTAATTTAGGCAGTACCGAAAAATCTATTTTCTGTTCGGGAGTTGACTTATTTATGCCTAACAGGACGAGACGAGTGACGTAGTATAATCTCTCTCTTTCTCTCTCTCTCTTATTTTTTCCTCTTTCTCTCTCTCTCTCTTTTTTTTTTTAATTTGTTTACTCTTAGCTAAAGATTTCTCATATAATTTTATGAATTTCATGTTTCGCGTTAGCTAAGAAAACCTAACACGGCGAAAAATTGGCTAAATAATCTTGGTCCTGATATAACAATCCCGCCCGGTCCCGAACTATCAATTTTCTAAAGTAAAATTTATATTTTTAATTATGTATAGTATAGTGTTTTATATACATAATCTGTTATACTCGACTTTTAGTTTGTAGGAAAATATTACTTCCTCCGTCCCATTCATACCGTCTTGTTACTGTTCGGTACGAAGATTAAAAATAAGGATAAAAAGATAGAAAATGGGTAGATTCCATCACTTTTGAAGAGTTAATTATTTCCTTATTTGGAACAAGACAATTTGAGTGGGATGACCCAATAAGAAAAGGAAGACAATATGAGCTGGACGGAGGGAGTAATAATTAGTAAATAGTACTCCATCCGTCCACGATATAAAGTCCCATTGTATGCTGGATACGGAGATTAAGAAAGTTGTTGGAGTTGTGAGTGGAATAAAAGTATAATTTAAAGGGTAGTGTCAAAGGTATAATTTGTGAAATAAAGTACAATTTGTAGGAATAAAAATACAATAAAGTACAATTTATAGGAATAAATGTAGAATTTGTAGGGTCTATCAATGACAAAATAGGTAAATATACGAAAATAGGTAAATATATGAGAGAATGGAAGGTGTGATAATATAAAAAGTAAAGTGAAACTTTTTTTTATGAACAAATATAAATGAATAAGTAGGATTTTATATCATAACCGGAGTTACTCCTACAAGAGCTCAATTTTGTTGTTCTGCTTTCAATTAACCCTTAGAACAAAAGCAATTTGTTTCTGTTTTCAGAAAATTGATAAGATACTTTTTGTCGTTATGTCTAAACTCATACTCCTTTGCTCCCTCAAAGCGTTCTATATATTTAATTTATTATGAAGTATAAAATATTAATTTATGCTTCGAAAGTCCAAAACAGTTGGCATATGTTAATTCCCAGTTGCCAAAAACGAAATTATTGGAGACGACCAATTTTCAAGATTCTATCAACAGATTGATTCCCGGATCTTCACGCCACGCCCTTTTAAGCTTAATGATTCCATCATGAATATACAGCTGAATTTCTGCATTGTATAGTTGTACACATGTTCTGGTTATATTTTATCCCACATCCATAGTAAATCATTTTTCTTGAAAATCAAAGTCTACTGCTTCGTGGGAAAAAGTTTTCTTGTTTTGATTCACAGAATTCTTGGCTGTTTGTGTAAAGTGGGAAAGAGTTACTGGGGTCCTGCAACTGCAAATACAGTTTTTTGCTCCGTCATTTTTAGTGGCAGGTGAAGTATCTCTTTCTTTACTATTGTTCTATGAGAGAGAAACAGTTTTATTGGCTACTTAATTGATAATTTGAGGTATAGTTAGAGAAAATCCCACCCAACACAAGATTTCTGTTTTTTTTTTCAAGGTTTCTAGTCAACCATGGTAATGATGGCATAAGGTTCTTGGTTTTTTGATCCGTGGATTTCATTCTGTAGCTGCAGTTTACTTTTGCAGTAGTCCAAGATTGAACATAAAGGAATCTGAGATTCTTGTTTCTCTCTCATAATTTCATAATCTGAAACTCAAATATGTGTAATTTTTCATAACAATAATTTCTGACAGAATTGTTATGTTCTCTTCTATTCTGTTTTGATAGGACTATTTTAGCCTTCCAACCGTTTTATTTATTCACTCTGAGACTGAGAGAGCCATCATCTTCAGACAACTGAAAATGTATCTTGTGGAGAGCAAAGGAGGTGCAATTGCTTGCATGCTCTTAGCTCTATCCTTCTTGGGAACATGGCCTGCATTGTTAACTCTTCTTGAAAGGCGAGGCCGTCTCCCTCAGCACACTTATCTTGATTACACAATCACAAATCTGTTAGCTGCCATTATCATTGCTTTCACATTTGGTGAAATTGGAAATCAAAGGCCAAATTTCCTAGACCAGCTATCTCAGGTCAGAATAGTCCCTACTGATTACCTTACGTTTGCTCGTTTTTTGTGCTTAACTTGAATCTTGCAACAGCTATGAGCACTAAAATTGTGAGATGGGTTAAGCTTATGTATGCTAAATAATGCAGGATAATTGGTCTAGTGTGTTGTTTGCAATGGCTGGTGGGATTGTTCTGAGCCTTGGCAATCTGGCGACGCAGTATGCTTGGGCGTTCGTTGGTTTGTCAGTGACTGAGGTTATTACATCTAGCATAACTGTTGTCATAGGTACTATGAATTTGTAATAAGTTGGTTGTTTTAGTCTTTTTGGTGAACCTTAATAGAAAGAACTGCATTTGAACTTTTGAAGATTCATATATACTTACTTATTCAGGCACAACTTTGAATTATTTCTTGGATGGAAAAATCAACAAAGCTGAGATTCTTTTTCCTGGTGTTGGATGCTTTCTGATTGCTGTTTGTTTTGGCTCTGCTGTTCATTCCTCCAATGCTGCTGATAATAGCGCTAAGCTTGCTAGCTATTCAAACGATAGCAAAGACGCGGCTGTGGCTGTGTCTGTGTATGCATTTTCATCCAAGTCTTCTTTCGTCTCCAAATTAGATTTCAACAATCCAATTCTCTCATTGTTTGAGTGTGTGTTTGCCTGTCTGTCTGTGGATAGAATTCTCATTTTTCTTCCTTCGACACTATTTAGAGCTTGCTCACGCTATAGAATTTCAGACAGTTGAGTAGACGCGAGTTCATAACAAAACACAAAATTTGGACAGGGACAAGGATGCTTATGCTTCCAAACAAACTCATGCAAACAAGGGTAAGAGCATGTCATTACTCTGTGTTCTTTTTAGTTTCAATAGATCAGCTGCTTTTATTCGAAGTTTTCGTATATCTACACTTGTTAACAGATTTGGAGAACGGAAGTGCTACCAACGACAAGGCAAAGTATGGCACCGCAGATTTTCTCATAGAGCTCGAGAACAAAAGGGCAATCAAGGTTGTTTTCTTCTTTCATAATCTTGAAATTTCGTAATTTTATTCCTCAATGCACACATTGATTCAAAACATACATTGATGCCTAATATGCTGAAAAAGAATGCAGTAAAATTTCTATACAATCTACAATAAATTTGAATGTGCACCACTGCTGCAGGTTTTGGGGAAGGGGACTTTCATCGGTTTGGCAATAACTTTCTTCGCTGGATTGTGCTTCTCTCTCTTCACTCCGGCTTTCAACCTTGCCACGAACGATCAGTGGCATACATTGAAAGACGGCGTCCCTCACTTGAGTGTATACACTGCATTCTTCTACTTCTCAGCATCCTGCTTTGTGATAGCCATCATCCTCAACATCACCTTCTTGTATCACCCCGTCTTGAATTTGCCCAAGTCGTCGTTTAAGGCTTATGTTACGGACTGGAATGGTAGAGGTTGGGCCCTTTTGGCTGGGCTTCTGTGTGGATTTGGGAATGGCCTTCAGTTCATGGGAGGCCAAGCTGCTGGATATGCTGCAGCTGATGCTGTTCAGGTCAGTCCATCAAACTGCTTAAATCTCGAAATGTAGCAAGAAAAGTTCGAAATCTTGAGTTTTTGCATTTTGCTCGATTTTAGGCTCTTCCGCTTGTGAGTACGTTCTGGGGTATACTTCTGTTTGGAGAGTACAGAAGATCGTCTAGAAGAACGTACGTTCTTCTGGTTGGCATGTTGTTGATGTTTGTCGTTGCTGTCGCTGTCCTTATGGCGTCGGCTGGTCACCGGAAGTAGTGAGTGAAGCTGTCTGTGTGGAAGATCCAAATGCAATGCTAATGATGATGAAGATTTGGATTTTTTGCATGACTGGTTTAGCTGCAAAAGAATGTTAGATAGAAAGAAAATGTAATTTAGTGCTAAGTACAGCTGAATTTGGTTGAAAACACACTAAAAGGAAGTGTAAAGGAATACTATCGTTTAAAAAGTATGTTTGAAAAAATCAGTAGCTCACTATGAAATCCATCTGGTGCAAAATGATGCTACTTTCGTGACTTGCACGATACACGTGGCACGTGCGAGTGCAACGATGCACGATTTTGCAATGGAGAATCCAAACGACGGAGTTTCTAAGCTCCTTCGTATTATTATTTCAACTTAAACATCTTTACTCATCACAATTTTGTATTCATGTAAATTGATTCTCAGGTATAAAATAAGTGTCACAATAGGCAAACATGAAACAACCATAATCTGGAAAGAAGCAATATATTTTTTTAATGAAATTCAAGATTGATATGAAGAACAAATAGAGAACTCAAAACTGGGTGTATGCTATAAATTATGAAGTTACAGTAAAAAAAAAAGGCGTTCGATTCCAGAATTGCTATGCAATTCCCTAGTCGACTTTATCAGAGGAGTCTATAGACCAATTTGCCTTCCATGCAACGGAGGGCGATAAAAGACGTTCTGTTCTCCAGCCCGATGATCGGAGCTGCCAAGCAAGGATGAAAGAAAAATTACAAAATAGAATTATATGAGAGTATGAAATAATAGCAGATCATGTCTGATTCCAGAACTAAACATGAACAGCTCGACAAGAAAAAAATTGAAAATAAACATTAGTATCTGCAGAAAATACCCTAAGAAGAAAGTCTTGATAGTTTTTGTCCATCCATGACTGGCTCGCGAGATGCTTAGATTTATTATTATCATAATCGAGCTTTGCCAAGATGAGAGCGTGCATGAAAGCTTGTAAGACATCTGCTGCTGTCGAATCTCTATGCATAATCACATTGACAATACTCTTTCTTGCAAGAAGTATATACATTCCTAGTAAAACCAAAAGGAGTTAAATAAGACAACGGTCTGTAGTTGAACTTTAACTGAAAGAAGGGGAACAAATGGGTGAACCTTTGTTGTAATACGAGCTGGCAAGACGCGAGAGATCTACACTGTTATCCATAAAATTGGAATTCACAAATTAATATAGATCTGTTTCAGATGTTATTAAGTATTGATAATATGGTAAATGTATTAGAAGAAAATGCTCAGGATGAGTAACTAGTAAGTCATTAGAAGTAAGAATCTTAGGAATGCATGTCAAACGAATAGCAACAGAGTTGAGAACTTACACTTCCTCACTATTAAGTGAAGAGATTCGGACACCTAAACGTATCCGTTGGCTCACATTTTCGACCCTACTCGACGTCCATGTAGTCATCCACAGAGGTAAAATATGCTCCATCACTGAGACCTCTTTTGGTGAAAGAACTAGAAAAACACATACAGAAATCTCAGTTTTTTCAAATGCAAAAAAAAATGAACACAAATGTTGCATTATAATGACTTATATTGATAAGTTCTGCTTACTCGAGTTGAAAAAACATCACTTTGCCAATACTATTTCAACTAACACACATTCATGTCCCCTATAAATTACCCTCTCTTTTTTGTCATGTATGAAAGAACCAAAAGGTAATATTTTAATAACTAATACTAGATCAGGACGAGCACATCAAAATGCAGCTACAGTTTCATAATACGAGAGACTCAACGTCTCACCTTGACCAGTCTTCATGTAATGTGGCAAAAGAATTGAGCTTCTTTCACAATTTAATGTACTGAGTGTAAGGCAACGAACAGCCCTGTAGTTTGCTGCAAATAAAGTAGAACACCAAATTATACTGGGATGCCGTTGCAGTTGATGTTATTTAGGACAGAAGAATCATCAGCAGGCAATATAAGCAATAAGACCATCAACGGAGACTAACCATACATATGAAAGATGGTGAGGGACAGAAAACAAAACCATATAACCATTGCGTGTCCCATAGTAATGTGGGCGAGAAGCATTCCGAGAGCCATTCCGATCATTGTTGCTAGAGTCTCTTGGCTACCTTCCTATCACATGTCGGGAACGAGTTTTAATGGATTGATACTGAAAAGAATTTAACAGTTCATATAATATATTGATCGATCCTTTTAAATGCAGCACATTACCTTAGCAGATATATCAGCTGCATTGTTCTGAAGAGCAAAATGTTGTGTTAAGGCGGCTCTAGTAGCACCACTGGCAACCCCAGCTAATAAGCAGCACACACGAAAAGAGAATGGAGCAGAAATAATTAGTATGACTGAACATGCAATAGGAATTAAAATGGTGAGTGGTCCTCATGAGAGCTTGAATTAATTATTCAACAAATTTTGGAACTTACTGAACGATCGTGATATGCTTCCTAAGCATACAATGAACACAAAAGCTGATGGGAATAAAGGGGAAAGAAGGTCCATCAACATCCCTGCAACAATTTCACAGCCTAGTCTCAAATGTGAAGCTTCAGAAAGCACAATCGAGCTGTGAAATCTAGTATAAAGTCGATAAAGATGTCAATTATATCTGAGAGAGATACTCAAAAAAGAAAAAAAAAAGAAAAAAAAAAAAGAAAACTATGCAGCCCAATCAAATAAAATAAAAGTAGCAACAACAGAAATAATGGTGGTGAGAATACAAGTGAAGATGGTTTTACCAAGGTCATTCATGAGATCTGCAACAAGACGCCACATTTTGGCATTGCTATCCAGGTCTGCCCCCTAAAGGAAACGAAATGTGGCATTAGGGGCCTTAATCACGTTACTAGAAAAGGTTGAGCATACGGCGAGTTATTTTTTTATTTTTTTTCTGTTAATTCCCATGTATTATAACTAAAAAACCCATTGAAAGTTTACCCGGTAAAATGTAAATAAAACACCTCCAAGCATTCCAGTAAAATCTCTCAGAAACCACTGGCATAGTTTTCAGAATGGAAGTTAGAAACAGATAGAGCAAACCTACTTGAACTTTCAAATGATTATCATCTTGCACCATGTAAAAAAATGTAAAAGAATCATAGAAAATGCATACCTGAAATGTGGCCCCAATAACTGTGGCCGATTTCTCACCAACCCCGATAGCACTTAGAAGAGCCTAAAGCAATTAATATGTGTGTATTAGTACTACATATGACATAGCAAAAGGCTAAAGATCAATCTAAGTTTGTAACAATATTATTACCTGAGTCGAAAGCATTGTTCTCACATAAGTTGAGAGGCCCTGCAAGAAACCCAATTAATCAGCTTAGAGGGTGAAAATGCTCCAACTTGAACGAAAAGACGAGAAAAATGAAGGATTGGCAACCTGCAATGAATCCCATATTTGAAAAGGGACATAATCAGAAGTCACACTGCCCGGAAAGCCCTGCATTTTTATACAAATTTCAGTGTAATCAAATTTCTTCTGACACCAATCAAGCACATTCAAAACACAAGGTTGAAATTCTGTTCTCATAGGTTATGACATTAACATTTCCTGCAATGTTTATTTTGAAAAAAAATCTAAACCTGACTATTCTCTTTGAATTAAAACGTGGAAAGCAGACATCTTTCATACCCAAAGAGCATTTCATCAATTCTAGTTCTTTCCCACTGATTCAAATAACACAATACAGTAGTTATAAAAGAAAAACAAAAAACCAAAAAAGTGGATTCGTCTATCAACATAGTGGGATCACAAAAGTGGTTGTTCCTATATCACAAATATCATTGTGATTCAAGCTAACAAGAAAGATTATTACTAACATCAGACATTCCATAACAATCCCAAACCCTACAAAAATGGAGGATCAAAAATCTCTTATAAACTAAAAAAATTTCAACCTAAAGTTCATCACTTTTAAGGCATTCGAATCGCAAGTCAACTAAAAATCGATACGTAATAGCAACAAAAACAAGCAAGGAACATACATATTATCCACAGTTTTACCTCAGGAACAAAAGCGTCGAGGACTCTCCGAGAAAATTGATTGAAACGGAGAGCCGATTTCCGCACGGTGGCTCCGGCGACAGTGAATGTGGCTGTCTTCGTTAGTTTTGAAGAAGCGCTGCCGTTCCATTCCTCGACCACGGCGGTCTCTTCCCTCGTCGAACTGCTTTCTCCTTCCATTTCTGCTTCTCCCGACGTGCTGGCTACTGCAAATAATTTCTGCTCAAAATTATGTTTTGAAGGCCAAAAAAAAAAATGAAAATTTTGAGAAAAAATATAAATTCGCTAGAAGGAGGGGTTGAACCTCCGACCTTGTGGTTAACAGCCACACGCTCTAACCAACTGAGCTATTCCAGCTTACTTGAAAAATTCCCTTTTTAAATTTAATTTAATTTTTACTACGATTTTATGTAAATTAGCATAACTATTTCAGCAATTTTACCTCCGCCGCTGCCTGCTCACGGCGGCGAGAGCGGAAGAGATGCGGAGAGCGGCGAATTTTCTGCTTTCAAGACGACATTTTTCATCAGACGCAGAAATCCCAAGCCTATATTCATTCCTCCAACCTTCAATCTTCCCGCTCAGAAGAAACCCTCAATCACAAGAAACGAATAAACCCAATGCCCAACAAAATCAGACCTCAAACTCCATTTCGCAGCACCAAAAATCCAATTTCGAAGCCGCCCTCCATCAATCCCTTCTCGACCTCAACACCGACGATGCGTGGAAGTCGTTCAAGTCGCTCACCGCCGGCGGCGCCGCTTTCCCCAGCAAGCCCCTCACCAACTCGTTAATTACGCACTTGTCCTCTCTCTCCGACACCCACAATTTGAAAAGAGCGTACGCGTCGGTTGTTTTCGTGTTGGAGAAGAATCCGTCGTTGCTGGAGTATGAGAGCGTGAGGGCCCTTCTGGTTTCCATGAAGGAAGCCAACGCCGGCGCCGCCGCGTTTGCGGTGGCGAAGAGCATGCTCAAGAATAGGTTTTTCATGCCGTTTGAGATGTGGGGCGGCGTGCTCGTCGATATATGCAGGAAAAATGGGAGTTTTTCTGCTTTCTTGGGTGTTTTTCATGAGTGTTGTAGGTTGGCCCTTGATGAGAAGATCCATTTCATGATACCCAATTTGGCTGCCTGCAATGCTGCATTGCAGTGTTACTGTAGGGAGGTTGAATCGGTTGTTGATGCAGAGAAAGTGGTGGAAACGATGTCGTTGCTGGGAATTAGGCCGGATGAGGCCACCTTCGGGTTGCTCGCGTATTTGTACGCCGTTAAGGGGCTGAATGAGAAGGTGGTTGAGTTAGAGGGTGTGATGGGAAGTCTTGGTGGTTTTGATGGAAGTGTTGTTGTGCATAATCTGATTTGTGGGTATTTGAAATCAGGCGATTTCGAAGCAGTTTCTGCTGCTATAATACGCGGTGTGAAGGAAGGGGACAAGCCGGGGTTGAGTCAGGAGACTTGTAATGAAGTGGTGAAAGGATTCTTGAAAAATGGTGATCATAAGAGTTTAGCTAACTTGATCATTGAGTGTCAGAAGCTTGAATCTTCGTCTCTCATGGTGGAGAGATCTTTCGGGTATGGTGTTGTCACTGCTTGCATTAGTCTAGGTTGTCTAGAAAAGGGAAATGGAGTTCTTGATGAAATGAATGCTCGAGGTGCTTGTGTTGGATTAGGTGTTTATGTCCCAATCTTGAAGGCTTACTGCAAGGAGCAAAGAACAGCCGAAGCTGCTCAATTAGCTACACAGATTAGCAGTTTAGGTTTGCAGTTAGATGTTGGTAGTTATGATGATCTAATAGAATCATCCATGTCTTGCCAAGATTTTCAGTCTGCATTCTCTCTCTTCCGTGAGATGAGAGAATCAAGAATACATGATCTGAAAGGCAGTTACTTGACGATCATGACCGGCCTAACTGAGCATCATCGGCCTGAGCTGATGGCCGCGTTCTTGGATGAGGTTGTCGAGGACCCTAGAGTCGAAGTAGGTGTCCATGATTGGAATTCAATCATCCACGCCTTCTGCAAGGCCGGGAGGATGGAGAACGCAAGCAGGACTTTCAGGAGGATGAATTTCCTTCACTTTGAACCGAATCAGCAGACGTATCTCTCCCTCATTAATGGATATGTGACTATAGAGAAATACTTCAGTGTTTTGATGCTGTGGAATGAGGTCAAGAGGAAGGTTGTTTCTAGTGAGGGAGAGAGAAGATTCGAACTAGATCAGAGCTTGGTGGATGCCTTTCTCTATGCGTTGGTTAAGGGTGGTTTCTTTGATGCTGTGATGCAAGTTGTGGAGAAATCGAAAGAGATGAAGATCTTTGTCGATAAATGGAGGTACAAACAAGCGTTCATGGAGAAACATAAGAAGCTGAGAGTGTCGAATTTGAGGAAGAGGAACTTCAGAAAAATGGAAGCCTTGATTGCCTTCAAGAACTGGGCTGGTTTGAGTACTTGAAAAGTGTGTTGCTGCTCGCTTTCTCAACCAAAATGCGCTTTAGCTCATTGCTCGATATCCAGATTAAAGGAGGCATCAAGGGAGCTGCTCGTGCTACTGCTTCAGAAGGAGCATTGGAGCAACACAACTGAATTCGGGTTTCAATAAATGGGTGCCTTCTTCAATGGTGATAAGATCTGAGATTAAAGCAGAATGCAACTGATTTTGGTGTTTTTTACATAAAATTTTGAGAATACAGTTTTACTTCATTATAATTCTGATGGTTTATGCAAGATTTTGATGTATACAGTATTCAGATCATTGACTGCTAACTGCGTCATGCTGATCCACTTGTGTTTCTATTTTAAGCATCATGATTACGTCAACGCCTTATTGGTCGAGCCTAGGGTTGTATACGAATCGAATAATTTTGGTTCGGTTCGGTATTTGATTCGAATTTTTGATATTCGGATTCGAAAATTTACGATTCGAATTAATTATCAAATACTTTTTTCGATTCGATTAGTTATCTTATACGAATTCAAAATCATGATATTCGATTCGATATTCGAAAATATTCGATTAAATATTCGATTATATATATAAATATATACATATATTCACAAATACATATTTTATATAGATATATATACACAAATATATATATATTTAAAAACAAACTACAATTTAAACTAAAAAATAAAATTAATACACAAAAGTAAAGTAGTAAACTCCCACTTTTAGTCTTCCCAGTTCCCGCTCCCAGTCCAGATGGCCAAATTCCCAACTCAACTCTCAAACCCTAATAAATTGTCGTCCAACACCAAGCAAGCAGTAGTCCGCCGCCTTCATCGAAACGCCGCCACCGGCCCACCGCAACCACCGCGCGTCCCGCTCGTGCTTGCCGGACCGCCGTTCACGCCCGCTGTAGCCCAGTCTCTCCGGTTACATCTTTCTTTCTCTCGATTTAAAGCGCTTCCAATACCAAGCAGGCAGTAATCTGCCGTCTTCACCGAAACGCCGCCACCGGCCCACCGCTAGCACCGCACCTCCCGCTCGTGCTTGCCGGACCGTCGTTCACGCCCACTGTAGCCCAGTCTCTCCGGTTACATCTTTCTTTCTCTCGATTTAAAGCGCTTAGTGTGAATCGGTGTGCAATCGTTTAAAATCATTTGTTTTTGTTCGATTATGTCATTATTTGTTCGAGACTACATCAAGGGTTATCTATCTCCTTCTTTGTTTATTTTAGGGAATGGGCTTCAAATTTAGGAATTTGTTGATGTTTCTCAATTCCTGTTATCTATTACTCCATGTTTTATGTTTTATGTTTCTCGATATTTCTGCACATTTTGGAACAACAACTCATCATTTTTCACAAATGTACTTGTATAATTGTCTTTAAAATTTATGCTTTTTGTGCCGTCATCAATCCATGGGAAAATAATATTGGTGTTAATTTATAAGGAAATATTATTTAAAGTTTTTACTAAAGGATCGATTACAAAAGTATGGGGCTGGCTGGATGGGTTATTGATGCTTGCAGACTATTAATTCATTGCACAAATTGCTTAAGAGATTAAGGGTTTTAATTATAAAGATGTGATATTACGAAATATTGTTGATGTTTCTAATACATATAAAAAAATCGAATCGAATATTCGAATCGAAACGAATATTCGTGATTATCATTTCGAATCGAATACGAATCAAAAAAAATATTCAAAGTCGAATAGAATATTGAATCGAATATGTCTCTATTTTTTCGAATCGAATCGAATACCACAGTATTCGATTCGATTCGATTCGTTTACAACCCTAGTCGAGCCGATGAAACATTGTGATAAGCAAATCGTCGGATACTTGAAGCACGGTCGATTATGAGTAGAAAATTTTCCAACTTTATTTATTTTTTCAAGTTTGATCGGTTGATATTTGTCATCAACTCGAAACTAGTAATGGACCACCCATGAAATATGTTTTTGTCTTCCATATAAATTGGGAAAATCAGGCAACTAAGTGAATGGACATATGATATATATTTGTTACTATTATATGATTGAAATGAAGAAAAAAACAAAATGATGCAGTTGAGAAAGTTGATTCTACAAATTGTCTAAACTAGGTTTTCACATCTCTTTATGTGCACCAAAAACTTTACAAGTTTCTTTCTATTCACATACGTCAATTAAATTAAGGCAAAAACTCCTATACACCAGTTGTACGGTACATCCGACCCGCCTCGGTCAACGTTGACCGATCAATGGTAAACGTTGACTGTTGACTTTTTTATTTTTTTTCCAGAGTCGAGCGAGTAGAGCCGAAGATCTCGGAGCGAGCTAAAAAACATTAATATTACCACAATCATTATTTATAAATTAAAATCGGAGCCGAAGGCGAAGGAAAAAAAAAGAAGTACCGTTGACCGGTCAACATTGATTGGAGTGGATCAGATTGGGTGGGATGTATGTGCAGCTGGATGCACAGGAGTGCATCTCTTAAATTAATTAAAGTTATAACTTCACATTGTTATGAGAAAATAAATTAAATTATATTCAAATTCAACTTGTTATGTTGCTCAATATCAATATGAACGCTAACCGTGTTCCCACTCCCATATTAAAGCCCATTAGTTAGACCTTTTAAATATTTAATCATGAACTGCGGCATATTCATGTATTTTCAAAGTTTTAAAGAAAAGAATTTAAAGAGAAGGAAAAAATTAAATAAGTCTCATATAATAAAACAACACCAAACAACAGATGTATAAAGGTCAAGGTAAATTCTATCATCATCATTTATTATTTTATTAATACTATCCCCCGCACAAATACAACTTTTACAATTATTAAAATCTATTTATAATTTTTTCTCCGAAGCAGGGGTAATAATCCATAATAATCTGCCTGCAACTGCGCGAAAGTAATCGAATGTACCACAAAAGATTCCAAAAGCTGTTTGACACATTGACTTAACAACTTCAATATCTTGAGTTGATCGATATATATATATATAATATACTATCATTATTCATTAAGAACTGAAACAGACAGATAGAAGAATCAGTTATAAGCAGTAGAGTGTTGAACTGGGATCAAATCGTTTGCTTTCCATCCCAATTCCTAAAAGGGTTATCTTTATTTCAGGTTATTTCAAACTCTTGCTGTTTATAATCTTTTCTTGATTCTTGATTGTTGGTGTTGTCCGAGTTTTTGCTAGTTCGTTTGGGTGCTCTGTGTTGGGCCATCCTTGTGAATTTTCAAGTTTCCAGTTTCTGATTCTTGCTTTGAGAGAGAGAGAGAGAGAAGAGAGAATTTAAATTTGTAGCATTGAATTTATATTGATGTGGTGGCAACTTTGAGTTTCTTATGCCCACTTTAAGATTTTTGCATAACCAGCCATGCGCTCTCTCTCTCTCTCTCTCTCTCTGTGGGGATGGGGTGGGTTGGGTGTATGCAATGATTGAGATATGGAGTGTTACTTAAGAATGTACATGACTGAATGATTTCTTAGTTTATCTTTGGCTTGTGGACTTCTGCAGTAGATCAAAATTTATTGTATGCATATTTATAGTTGTGGATTCAATGAGTGGAATGCAATCCAAGATATTCAAGATGTTTTGTTGATTCCCTTTATTTTGTTTTGTGTTTTTTTCTTTTGATGTGCAATTATAAGGCGTTTTCAAGAACATATCGAAACCTTGGCTAATATCTTCTCACTTGTTTCTCATGGCATTGATTTCTGATTTTAGGTGTAATGAGATGAAACTTTTTGTGAAACTTTTGGTGGTTTTATGGGCTCTGGTGAGCCTCGAAGAGGCAGCATCACACGGGGTTCAACCTCTTTCAGTAATTGCTATCGAGCAGGCTGTCGTTGCTCTAGATAAGAATGCTTATGTTAAAGCCTCCCCTTCGATTCTTGGACTCAATGTAAGTCTGGCATTTATGTCATTTGTCTGTTACCATAATTCGACACCTTTTCTCCATGGTTCATAGGGAAGAAACTGAGTCTTAGATGGTTAAATTTGACTTAAAACAACTTCTATCAGGAAAACAATAAAGATTGGATTACTGTAGAATATAAAAGCACAAGTCCGTCGACTGGTGACTGGATTGGTGTATTTTCTCCTGCAAACTTCAGGTAAAGACAAAGTACCTATGCCATTTGATTTAGTTTAAGGTTTCCAAACTCTACGCGATCCTTAAGCTTAACCTTGTTCGGAATTGGGTGAAGAATTCTGGACTAAGTGTCCATTTATTTCGATATAATGCAGTTAACTATGTTTAAAAAAATTCAATTTATTGTTCTCAGTTCATCTACCTGCCTCCCAGAAAACTCAAGAGTTGGTCCGCCTTATTTGTGCACAGCACCCATAAAGGTTTTGTCTGATTCCAGTTTTTGCAAGAATCTTATTAAACCAAAAGCTTCTAAACGCGCCACCTTTGAATCTAAAAGAGGCTAATATATGTGATCGATTCTTCTGCAGTATCAGTTTGCAAATTTCAGCAGTCCTAAGTACAAGGATACAGGCAAAGGCTCTTTGAAGCTTCAGTTAATTAACCAAAGATCGGATTTTTCATTCGGTTTATTTTCTGGTGGTGTGTCAAATGTAAGCAAGCTGCTTAACATTTCACACTTTCTTAGTCCTATTATAGTTGTTGTAGTGAAACGTGAATATGTATTTCCTTGCAACAGCCAAAGCTGGTGGCTGTGTCAAACGTAATTTCCTTTGCTAATCCTAACGCACCTCTATATCCACGTTTAGCGCAAGGGAAGGAATGGAATGAAGTGAGTTCTTATATCAAGTATTTTTATCATATGCAAAGACATTTTCTCATGTTTCTGATGAGGATATTCTTTCCCTAATGTTCATAAATACAAGCTTTTCCCTAACAAGCGAAAAAATACTCATTTTAATTATGTTGGTATTTAGATGACTGTCACGTGGACTAGTGGTTATGATATTGATGGAGCAGAGCCTTTCGTTGAATGGGGTCCAAAAGGAAGCATACAGGCTCGTTCCTTGGCAGTTACATTGACATTTGATCGTAGCAGCATGTGTGGTGTGTTAAATTTCTTTTATCTTGGTTTAAGATTTGATTGGAAATAGGCGCTTCTATATTCGACGTTTTGTGGTAAATGTTAAAAAAGGATTACATATTTTGTAGGTGCACCTGCAAGAACGGTTGGATGGCGTGACCCGGGATTCATACATACTGGTTTCTTGAAGGACTTATGGCCCAACTTAGTGTATGTTTTACATATTATGTTTTTTTTTTTCCCCAAGTATTTGTAGATGTCTGAATTATGACTTATTAGCTATTCACTAAAATTATTGGCATTGAAAATTTCAGAAAAAAATAACTATTGGTTTTTCAGGTACACCTATAAATTGGGACATAAATTGCTCAATGGTACAACTATCTGGAGTGATCTTTACCAGTTCAAAGCTTCTCCATATCCCGGTCAGAACTCTCTGCAACGGGTTATTGTTTTTGGTGACATGGGAAAGGTAGTGTGCAAACGCGTTGTAATGTAATTGTTGGTCGCGTTTTTTCTACCTCGGAAGGATTCTAAAGCTCAGATACACAGCTGTCATGTGACTAAGAAGTGAGTTTTGATGTTTGTGCAGGATGAAGCTGATGGTTCCAATGAGTATAACAATTTTCAACGCGGCTCCCTCAACACAACCAAGCAGCTAATCAACGACTTGGAGAATTATGATATTGTCTTTCACATAGGAGATATCTGCTATGCTAATGGATATATTTCTCAGTGGGATCAGTTCACTGCTCAAGTCGAGCCAATCTCTTCGAGAGTCCCTTACATGATCGCCAGGTACATCATAGTTTTCAATGAGTCATGCACTGAATGACTGAATTGTCCCTTCCTTTTCTATTCTCTCTGTTTATATATATATATATAATGATGATTTCCCTGCAGCGGAAACCATGAGCGCGACTGGCCTGGATCAGGTTCGTTTTATGGCAACAATGATTCAGGTGGAGAATGTGGAGTCCCGGCTGAGACCATGTTCTTCGTTCCAGCTGAAAATAGAGCTAAATTCTGGTATGTTGATATGAATTCTGGCATTGCAACTTTTAGAAAATTTGCCTTATCATTAAATTGATCGCGCCACTGTGAAGGTACTCCACGGACTATGGAATGTTCCGATTCTGCATAGCTGACACAGAACACGACTGGAGAGAGGGAAGCGAGCAATATAAGTTCATCGAGCATTGTCTGGCATCTGCAGACAGACGGAAACAACCATGGCTAATCTTCCTTGCCCATCGTGTTCTAGGTTACTCGTCCGATGCTAGTTATGCCGCTGAGGGATCATTTGCAGAACCAATGGGGAGAGATGACCTTCAAAAACTTTGGCAGAAGTATAAAGTCGATATAGCCCTCTATGGCCATTGCCATAATTATGAAAGAACTTGCCCTATATACCAGGTAAAAATGTAATTTAGTTCAATTCTATACTATTATTCTTCATATATTCTAGGGTTTTTTGGTAAAATAAATCACAAATTTATGATGTTTTTACACTTTTAACCTGACTTTAAAACTTTGTGAATTAATGCATGAACTTTGTAATTTTTGCAATTGAACCATCCCCAATTTTTCCGGCAGCCGGAAAATAACGTGGACGCCAACATGGATGGAAGAATACGAAACAACGTCGTTTTGTGCTTAATAAAGCACATGATGGAAAAACTAGGCCTCTAGCATTTCTAGGTTTTTTTTTTATTATGTGCTTTACTAAGCACAACACAAAATGACGTTGTTTAAGGCCTCTAGCAAACGACGTCATATTCTTCAGTCCACATAGACGTCCACATCATCTTTCCGGCAGAAAAATTGGAGAGGTTTCAATTGCAAAAATTACATAGTTCATGCATTAATTTGCAAGGTTTTAAAAGTCAGGTTAAAATTTTAAAAACACCGTAAGTGTTCGTGATTTATTTTGCCAAAACCTCTATAATCTATCATAAAATGAAGATTTATATCAGGTTGCATGATTATTGCATATCTTGAAAATGAATAAGAATCAGTGACTCGACCTTTTAAACACTCTCTTTCACTATTATTTCTGCAGAATATCTGTACAAGCAAGGAGAAGAATTACTACAAGGGGAGCTTGAACGGGACGATACATGTGGTTGCTGGAGGCGGAGGTGCCAGTCTTTCGCCATTCTCTACTCTGCAGCCTAAATGGAGTGTGTTCAGAGATGTTGACTACGGATTTGTGAAAATGACTGCATTCGACCACTCCAACCTGCTGTTCGAGTACAAGAGAAGCGGAGATGGCAAGGTTTACGACTCTTTCAAGATATCCCGGGACTACAGGGACATCTTGGCCTGCGCCATTGATAGCTGCCCGAGCATGACCCTCGCCTCATGATTGGGCATGCGCCTTCGCCTTCCAACTCTTGAGCTTCATCTTCTCTCAGCATTCGTAATCTCAGTTTTGAAAGGAACATAAGGAAGGATACTTTTGTGTATGTAATCTTGATTTGTATTTTGTTTTTAACTTTTCATATGATTGGAATAAAGAGAGTAGTTTTTGATTAAGGCTGATTTTGTGCAATTTTTGTGTACCTTTCTTCACCAATCTTGTTCTTTTTTACCTTGTGGGATTTCAAGGCCTTTTTTTTTTTTTAATATTCTAGTATGATATTTCCTTCTGTTTTTCAAAAATACAAATTATACACCACATTTTGCTTTTTTTTTTTAATAAATTAACAATTAAATTTAAAGACCATGCCACGTCCGCTAGGCCAACTCAAGCACACACATTTTGGTTTTAGTGCAAAGAGATGGTCTTTGGTGCAGACAATCCTATTTTTTATTTTTTATTAAATATTAATATTTAATTAACATTAATTGATGATTAATAAATTCTAATTGAGATTTGATAAATTCAAATTGTGGCTTAATGGATCCTAATTGGAATTAATAATTTCTTATTTAATTCTAATTACCTCCTAATTACCCTTTAATTACCCATAATTTCTTTAATTTATCCCCTAATTAGGGCCAACTGCCCGCGCACAAGTTTTTGCCTAGTGGAGATGCAAATCAAACATTGATCAATTTTTTCGGATCCAAATTTGACGGGACATTAAAACCCGAGACTCGTTAAAACCTCTCATGTTCTAGTAATATTTTGTAATTTCAATTTTCGTATTTTTAGTTATTTTATTATGGTAATCTTTTTGAATTTTAGTAATTTTATATGTTAAAATTTTATTATGTGATTTTAATATTCTTTATAATATAATGTATAAAAGTATAACTAAATCTTATAATGTTAAAAAAATATAACTAAATGTAATAAAAGTAAAAGAAAAACAAAAGAAAATATAGAGCAATACTAGCAATACTATTCATTTATTATACTCTCTCCGTCCTCCAAAAGTATGGTGCATATTTGATTTGTTGTGAGGTATAAAATATTAGTTGATCACACTAACCTGAGAGGGAGGGAGTACAACAGAAAATAGAGCATGGTTGGAGAGCCAAACTGTTCTATTGTAGTGCTGAGAGCTATAATAGAGCATGGTTGGAGATGTTATTTCATACCTTACAACAAATCAAATATGTGGGCTCCTTTCCCTACGCAACAAACATTCACTTACATTTTCTTATAACGTGTGTCACACTCTTCGCACCACACTAACCTGAGACAAAGGAATAACATTTATGAGGTCATTCCGATTTAGTAATTTGTTGTAAAGATTGCGATTTTTAGTGCAATTTATCCTTAAATTTAATCAAATGTCAAATTTAAGACTTTTTTTTAGATCGACAAATTTAAGACCTATTAAAATAGGGTCTCTCAACTTTGATCAATTCAACCTACTTTCGATTGTTCAAATGTTATCTCTCTCTTTTTTTTCGAAAAAAAAAAAGTTCAATACGATCATTTTTTTTTCTTGCATGTTATCGAATATCGAACATATATGACTAAGATTAGAAAAGATAACAAATCGCAATCAAGAACAAGACTGTGACAAAAATAAATTGGATCTTTTATGGATGGAAAAGAAGGATTTTTATTTTTATTTTTTTAGAATGGAAAGGAATGATATTAAAATTGAGTGTAAAAGAAAATGATTTTCTCAACAATAAAATCTAAGATTTCAGAATTGAACGAGCGTCTCAAATTCACAATCCAGAATTTAGTGGCTCAAAATGGCCTGCCAAACAAAACAAGCCCTTATTAATCACTCATAAATAAATAAACACAAAAAATAAATAAATGGAAAAATAAAATAACAATTCAAAGCTTCGCGCTCCATTCCAGACCATGAGTTGTATCGAAAGATCTTGACACTTTTACCCCCATCTCATAAAAATATTCATCACCTACCTCACACGATCAAATGAACAATCGCAATTTTTTTTTTCAATGTTTCTTGTTACAGAATTCCCATTTTAATATCTTCAAGTCACTCTGACTATTCTTTATCAACAAAATCCCATTCAAACAACAAATTTCAGAGTCAGCAGCTTTCTCCATCGATCGTCTTGCTAAAATTTTATACTTTTTTTGGTGGGGCTTTTTTCTCGATCATGCTCATGACTTTCGACCCATCAATCTCTCTGGAGTTTGTCACTTTTTCCTTAGATTTGGAGATAGGTTGAATCTTGTTCTCGCTCTGTGTGTGTGTGTGTGAATGGATTTATGGGTTATTGCAGCAGCTGCTGGAGCTGGATGCATAGCGAAGAACTTGCAGAATTTCTCAGCTGACAAGAAAGAAAGTCCACGTGGACCTTCTCTCAAATGTTCAAACAATTTTCAGACAGAATCAAGAAATTTCCTGCAGCAATTGAGAGATAAGACCTGCCCTTTACGCAGATTAGCCCTAGCCCAAAAAAGTGCTCAAGATGGTGCGTTTCTTGATTTGGAGAATCTTTCAGATGCTAAGTTCTCAGAAATTGACACTAGGGTTAGAAATGATAGTGTTGCTTCCTTCAATGGTGATTGTTCAGACAAAACTGCACTTCTTGAGGATTACAGTTTGTCAGCAGGAGCTGCTGGTGTAGGAGAAAATCAGCAATTTGCAGATGGTGAAACCATGAATTTGAGCAATAAGTTTGCAAGAAACAGAAGATGGCATTTGCATTCGATTAGGCCGTTGAGCTCTTTAGAAAGTTGTGTGGACAACATGGAACACAGTTCGTGTCTGTATCCCTCCATGTCCCCATCCAGACCAGTGTTGCTCACTGATGCAAGCCCGTCTTTCACTCAACCCGATGCAGCTTGTCCGCCTTCTTCTTCCTTCAATCACTTTGAATCATTAGAGGAGCTCAAGAACCCCAAAGAGGGCTCCAACGGATTGCATTCATCGCATTCTCAAGGTCCCTCAACCTTCACAATTTTCTGCGGATTCTTGATCTCAATGCTTGCACATAATGTCTGAAAATGGATTCTTGATCAATTTATATGCTTGCACGTGTGTCTTCTATGATCATGGAGTTAGTTATACTTGATGTAGGAAAATTTCTTTTTTTCATTTCCTTGATTTTTGACAGATTTTTATTGAAATTTTACATTAGCAGGAGCTGAGACAATGCTTCTTTTGATAACTGGGATGACAATTGGGATACTTTCTGCAAATATTTCTGGGAAAAATGAAGTAGATGAGCTGAACATGCAGCTAAAGCAGATGCAGGGTTTAGTACAAGACTTGCACGACGAGCTCGACCTGAAAGAGATGATGATGGTGAAGGAACTGGACAGCGAGGCGAATCTACCTACTGGAGGAGGAGATTCGATTAAGGAGCCGATTTCGTCTCCTTCGGTTGTGAAGGCAAATGATAAGAAGGCGGAGAACTTGGAGCTGTTGAACAGAATTGAGGCAGAGCTTCAAGCAGAACTGGAGATGCTAGAACAGAACATGAAGGTTCATGTCTCTGATCAAGACAGAATTTCTAGTTTTGTCGAGGTAAGAAATGCATTCATCTTTTTAGAACATGGATAATGTCATTCCATTTCATGGATTTCTTGTATGTTTCTGTCGATTTTGTGGTGTTCTTGCTTGGTTTAGATACAGAATAAGAATGAGATACACACCATTAACACTAATATTTTCTCCCTTTCACCTGTTTCTCGCAGCTTGATCCAGATTTCAAACCAGAGATTGTTCAAGGAGAGCTGAAGCCATCAATGGTGGAAGCTGCAACAGAGTCAGGAAGCAAAACAACAGATACTACGACGACGGCGACTGCTTGTTGCTCTAAACCTGCAAACTATGCTGTTCCGCCATGGGAGCTGAGCTTGAAGCTCCATGAGTTGATAGAATCGAGGCTTGAAACGCGCATTAAAGAGCTAGAAACCGCGCTTCTGCACAGCCAAAACAGAGTTACAATGCAGCACAGCATTGTCTGTGGAAGTAGATATTCTTACAGTGAGACAGAATCCTCATCCACTCATCATCATAGTCCTCCTACTTGCATATGTGATGAAGAGCATCATAAGAGAGACGACGAACCTTCAGACAATGAGGGGGACTCTGGCAGCAACGGAGCTGATCGGAGCGGGCGCTCGAATGGTGTCATCAGTGCAGTGTACAATGAGGATTCCATGAGTGAAGATGAGTCTGAGATGTTACTGATAAAGCAGATCATTGAGAGAAGGAAATCTGGTTCTGGTTTTAATTTTAAGATTGATTGAGATAAAGAACTCAGATGCAGACTGGTAGTAAATATTGAAGAGTGTATAGTTTTACTTGTACAGGTAGTAAAGGACATTATAATTTTGGTTGGTGTAAGAGAAATGATAATTTTGGTTTCTTCATGCTTGATTAGAGCAATAAATAAAGATGCAAGCGTAGAACACACAGTAAGATGCTAAGGTTTTGCCATATTAGGTACTTTTTTCTTAATATTGACATAAAATTGACAACTTAATACATAAAAAATGTTAAAGCATTACATATTAATTATAAAACCAAATGGACGATCGCCAGTGATGACCGGCGGTTATATGATGTGTCCAAACCCCCAACCGTAACACACACCGCGACTATCATAGTTACGATTCTAACTGTTAACCACCAGTTACAGCTAGTCGACCGATTTTCGTAACTGTTCATGTCTAAAGGGCAGCAATGATTCATAGGGTCATTTCATTCTATCCATCTGCATAAATTTGAGATGTACAATGCAGAAGAACTCAACTCAAGTAGCTCAAGTAGATCGTGATTGGGAATTCATAAAATCATAGGCACTAATGAAAATTCAATTGATCCTGAGAAAAAAAGAATATAACTTCACTAGACTACAAAGGAATGACTTTCTTGTGCCTGAAATAGATAAAAAAGGACCCGTACAACGCTCCACAAAAGATTCCAGTAACGATAAGTACCCAGTTGAACGTAGATGGCACGTCAAATACGCTGTCTTTGAAGTTCATTCCGAAAACTGCAGTCACGACAGCAAATATGGTAGTCACAAATGTAGCAGCTGTAAGAAGCAACTCGAATTTAATCAGCTGATTCTGTACATTTCCCTGTTGCAGCAGTAAGAGTAAGTTTAATATTTTAAAGATGATGAAATATTACTTGAAATAAAAGATGTGATTATTAATTCCTTTCCTTACCAGCTTAATGTTGATTAAATCCTCAGTATCATCAATATACTCTTTAAGCTGCATGACCATGGAAATCGAATTAGAATACATAAGCATTGATCCAGCATTGACAAAGTTTTCGAATTTATTTTCCCTTTTTTTTAGCTTAAATGCCAAGTCTGCATGCATGCTTCATTCTTGATTAATTTTACTACATATACGGAATGGGAAGTACCTCAATAGAAAAGGTGAGAATATTTTTCTTACCGATAGCAACTTGTTGAGTGTGTTGTCTATGGCGACAAAATATGCTTCGAGTAACATCTCAAGTTGATCGATGTTTTCTCCACCAGAAGATGAACTCAAGAAGCTTCCGTGTTTACTGGAACTCATAGTGCTGAAAGCTCTCTGCAATCTCTGAACTCCACTAGAGGATCCCACTGGAGAAATAGGAGCAGATTTAGATCCAACCTTCACATCTTCTGAAGTATTGATTTGATCACCTATTTCACTAATATCTCTTTCTTTCTTCTCAGTTAAATACATCTCCGCCATGTCTCCATCATCATTCATCAGATGTTCTATCTCATCACAAACCTAATATTCAAGGATAAGCTAAATAAATCAAAACTATGTGCGTTTATGTTAGGCTTTACCAGCAATAGTTCATTCCATTTACCTTTTGCACTCGCTGAGTCAAGGCCAAAAGCTGCCCTTTGAATCTACGCACACGCTCTAGATTGAGGGTGCTTATGGATGAAGCCAATTCATCGAGCACAGGATAAATGTCCAGTTCTAAATCTTTTACCTACTAAATTCATGAAGGTTGGTGTTATGATATACTTAATATTAAGTATAGAACAAATAGCTTGTAAATGATGTTTATGCTCGTGTGGAGCATTTGACTATTTAGTGATCAAATCAAAACTTGACAGTTGGAACGGCAGTTTAGAACATTTAAGGAAACAAGCAAAGTTCGTTAATGCATAAACAAACACATTAGCATACCTGAACATCAAGAGACATACATGTTTGTTCCAAAGCAACCTCCAAAGCCCTGAACTCGAAAGGTAGATCATCTGAACCACATATAGAAATCAATATCAATCAAAGCAGGATTTACTCATAAGGTGATTCTTTTTCACATATAGAAATATTTTAGCAGCTCTTGTATCATTATTAAGATTTCAAGCATGTGCATCCAATTTTCTATCCTATTTCACCATCGTACATATACAAAATTCAAAGGAAAGGAGCAGTAAGAGGGAACAAAATCGATAGAACCAATCTCCTTATTTTCAAGTTAATATTCTCTTTTATGTAGCTTCTCAACCCAATTAAGTAAAATGGAATCTTACCGTAAGAATCTTTTGATACCTCAAGACGCTTGCACAATTCGAATTTGTACTGTACCACGGACTCTTCGACAGAGTTCTTCAATATAACCTCATCAGCTGTAATTATGCACCTAATCTGTTCGAGACTCACAACAATAGCCTTTTCACGACCTAATATTGAGGAGGGATAGATGAATAAAGGATCCAAAAGTCTGAGATCTCTGGAAGGCAACGAACAACGTCTCATGACAGTAGACTTATCCAATTCCACAACTTCTGAATTCCCTTTTGTATCAATCAATATCCAAGACCGACTTCCGAGATTATGAGTTCTCTTCTTTAAGCCAGGAAATCCAGGTCCGCATGTATTGTGCCTTCCAAGACCATTAACATAATAGCTCGAAGAATTTAGAGAAGTTATAGATTCGAGATCAGCACCGAAAGATGGAACTCTAGGTTGAGCCATTTTGTTAGACTTCTTCTCTCCTTTATTTCATCCAGACCTTCACAATAAAGAGCTCTCTTCATCGGTCAACTTCAAGATGTAGGCTAGTGCCAGCAATCTAAGAATTACATCAATCAAACAAAAAATCTTACTCCAGCAACCACTTATTTCTACATTCTGATGTAGAATCTTGATTTGAAAATATATATGAAATCTTTTCAAGATTTTCAAGTTTTAATTCGAGCTGGCTAAACGGAGGCTAGAAAAACATAGAGTTTTATGATATTCGCAATAAAGATCCATATAGAGATTACACCTCATGTATTTCTCAAGACAAACACACACACACACACACAATTACAGAAACATGTTTTCAATATGTTACTAACAATCATTACAAGAACTGTTAAACAATATGCAAGGTAAGTCATTGAGCAATCGGAAGCTTCGTCATTTCATGTTGAAATATGAATTGCACTAAATTCAGAATTATCATATTAAAAGAAGTAGGGTGAGGAAGAAAGAAACCGACAGAAACTAATTTTGACAATCAGGAGAAGCTAGCATAGGCCAAATTTCCACCAGAAAGATTAAAACATTTATACCTACAGAATCATAGGCAATAATACAGCTAAAACTCAATTCTTCGCAATGCCATCTCTTATCTAATTTCGGAACATTTATGTCAAGCAATAATTGCAGTACCACCAACAGAAATCCAATTGAACAATATCCGAAGAGAAAACCCCACTTCCGTTTATAGTCTAGATGAAATAAACAGCACAATACATAATATATATGTGTGTGTGTGTGTGTGTTTACATACAGAGGACGGCGGTTAATTAAGATCATACCTTTCGTCACAAGAATCCGTCTTGATTTGCAAAATTTGGGTTACGGAGATTCTCAAATCACTTTGAACTGTCGCTCCTTTTGGAACATCCTCTAGGCTGTGGCTGTGATGCGTGTGTGTCTCTGTGTGTGTGTGTGAGGAGTGGGGGAGAGAGAGAGACAGAGAGAGAGAGGCTCACGTCACCCACCGAGTTTACGGTGACCGCAACTTATCCCGGATGAGATCCTCTGTTCCCAATTTGTGTCCCACTCTTCGTGTTCCGCTATTAATTTCACTATTTTAAAAAGATTTATTTAAAAATAAAAATTTAGTAATATATAATAATGAACCTTAATTAACATTTATTATGAAAAATTAGAATTTAAAAAAATTATATATCCTAATTTTGGAATAATGAACCCTAATAATCAATTAAAAATTAAAAAAATGCAAATTAAATATAAAATATATATATAAACCTTATTATGATGGATGAACTCTAATTAATAATTGCAAAATTATACTAAAACATTATAAATTGAAATTGAAGAAAAAAAATGACAAAAACATAATTAAATATGGATTGTAGGACAAAGTGGAACACCAAAGTTGGGGACAGAGGATCCTAAGTGGACTTATCCCACTTGCCTTCTTCTTTTGGTCAAATTATTTTATATTAGTAGTATATATTTCTTTGTAGCATTCTTTTTTAATTCCATTTTATTTTTTAAAATCTCGATTTTTAAGATATATTAATTAATTGGATAGTAGAGATGGCCAAAAGAATCGGAACCGAATCGAAACCGGCGGTTCCAAAATCGAAACTGAACCGTCGGTTCCGGTTCGAAACCGAGAACCGCATCGACATCGGTCTGGTTTCGATTCCAAAGTTGCGAAATCGAGAACCTCCTGTTTCGATTCGATTTTAAGTCCGAACCATCGATTCCTCCTACTTTTCTTTTATTTTTTACGTTTTTATCTATATTTGTGTTACAATTCATATTTATTTCACATAAATGTTACATTAGAATGCATAAAATTACAATTAAACAAGAAAAATAGCAAAAAATGATTAAAAAAAATACATAATTTGAACCCCCGAAACATGCGGTTCCGATTTGAAACCGTCGGAACCGAGGAACCGAACCTAACCAAAACTTGCAGTTCCAGTTTGGAATCAAAACTGAAGTGGTCGGCGGTTCGGTTTCGGTTCCTTTGGGATGGAACCGAGAACCGCAGGTTCGGTTCCGGTTATAGAGGTGGTTGTGATTCGATTCGGTTCCGAAACCGGAACCGAATCGAATCACGACCACCTCTATTGGGTAGTGATATTTGGACCAAGTGTCCACCGATTTTTTTAGAAAAAATCGGACGGTTTTGAAATCTAATTGAATCGGTGTTTTTTTAATTTTTTTTTTGTGTACCAAGTATGCCCTAAACTTCATTTCCCTCCTTAATCACCATTTTAGGCGCTAATATTTTTCCTTCCCCTATTTTCTCCCTCTCTTTTTTTTTCCCTCCATAACCATCAAATTATTTTCTAAATTCATTATATATTTATTATAGAAACAAATCTTTTTTTTCTCTCGGATAATATACATACCTCAATTATAATTAGAATGAATTAATTTTATAATATTTCATTTGCCATTAATTTTATAAGATTACATTAACCAATATAATATTAAAAAATAATAATAAATTAAAAATTTAATTGTATATTAATTATGCATGACCAAATTGTTTTTTCTCAAGCAATATATATTACTCAATTAATTATATTAAATTGATTTTACAATATTCCAATCGCATAACTACATACTATATAGTTAAAAAAATATTTTAAATATTTCGAAGTATACTATAGTTACAATGTTATTTTAATATTAAAAATATTTTTAAAAAATTGAAATTTAGAAGAATACTAACGTTAAAACAATATTTTTATAAAAAAAATTATAATTTTTATAATATTTTATTTTTCCCTCCGAAATGTAATCAATATATTCAAACTTTCCAACGATATGAAATTCCCTAAATAGTGTAAATTAGGTAATTATGGAAATAAATTCATTAATTAATTATGGATAATTATTAATCACAAATAAATTCCGAAAATATTTTGAAATTTGAATTTCAAAAATTTTAAATTCAAAATTTGAATTAATTTTCAAGCTTGAGGACTAATTAGGTGGTAAAGGGTAGATTAGACAATGTTAAAAATTGCATAATTATCGTAAATTAATAATCCTAATATAATGGCGATTTATTTACAAAAATGCCATAGACACCTAGACACAAAGTGTCTAAATATCATTACCGATATTAATTTTATCATCGGATACTAATTAGTAATATTGTTGTCGTATGTTTCCAACGGTGCATTCAGATTCTAAATCGAGTGATATCAGATAAATTTGGATGATAGAATTTATACAGATCACAAAATTAAGGCAAAATACATTACAAAGTCCTTGTACTTTAGATTTTTGTTTCATTAGATCCCCGTACAATGTTTATTTTAATAAATCCTTCTACTTTTATTTCTTATTTTAGTTGGTCCTTATTTAATGGAATGTTAACTCTTCCGTTATCTATATTACACATCACAATTTATTATTAAATTAAATTCCACATCATATCCTATTTTACTAAAAACAACACTAATATCATAAGAAAATGAGAGAAGAAATAAGAACCAGCAGCAGCATTCACGTCATTTAATCAATGACTAATAAAGAGTCCTGCAAATTTGCTAGATCATTAGAGGATGATTCAAAAAGCTTCAAGAAGCAACAATAAATGAATCAGTGCACCTTCTATAGCAAATTAAATCTCAAAAGAAAATCCCCAAATTTTCCTACTGCCGGAGATTTCTTCCAGGCCGGGAAACCCTCTCCACACGGCGGCGCTCCTAGGCGATCTAGAATTCGCAAAAAAACTGCTCATTGTAACCCCCAAGCTATCTAAATCGTTGAATTCGAATGGGTCGTATACTAGGCGTGACACTTAATATTTTATTTAATTACATTTTAAATTTATAAATTATAACATAAAAATTATTTTCTGTCAATTTTAGACGGGCTACTTACTAGTTTGGTTTAATATATAATTGATCACTGTCCATTATTAAAACCTTAGTTTGAATTAAATAAAAAAAATAATGTCAAATTTCTAATTTATTTTTATTCTCAATGTAAATATATTTAGTTGTTAGAATTTTTTTCCAAATTTTTTGCGTATGGTTTTCAATTAAGGATGCTTATTAGAATACGAGAGTAGTATATATGATGCAGACTAGTGGTGGCCGCGGTTCGGTTCGGTTCCGGCATCGGAACCGAACCGAACAGGCGGTTCTCGGTTCCGCCCCAAGGGAACCGGAACCGAACCGCCGAACACTTCGGTTTCGGTTCCAAACAGGAAGCGCAAGTTTCGGTTCGGTTCGGTTTTGGCGGTTCCAAACCGGAACCGCATGTTTTGGAGTTCAAAAATTATGTTTTTTTTTCTTTCATTTTTTGCTATGTTTTCTTGTTTAATTATAATTTTATGCATTCTAATGTAACACATTTAGGTGAAATAAATATGAATTGTAACATAAATATAGATAAAAATATAAAAATTAAAAAAAAAAGGAGGAACCGGCGGTTCGAAACCGAAACCGAACTGAAACCAGCGGTTCTCAATTTCGCAACTTTGAAACCGAAACCGAACCGCCGTTGATGCAGTTTTCGATTCCAAATCGGAACCGACGATTCCGGTTCTTATGGCCAACTGTAATGCAGACTATGATAAAATTGCACGTGAACCCCTCCCTCCATCAAGATGACGTGGCACAAACTGAGAGCAGTTGAAAAATAAGGCGCCAAGGAGTCCCATCACATGCAGTTGTATCTATCATTCTTGAAATACATTTTGTTTTTTCACTCCGAAAACACAGCTCTTCCTTCCGTTTCCATTAGATGATTATTCAATTTCTCCACAAAACCCTAATTGATCCTCCCCAATTCGCTGGGATTGATTTCATGATTTCCATTTCTTCTTTCACCGAAAAGAAAACGCAAGAAATAGGTATCCTAATATCCCGGATAAGCTGAGGATCCTTGAAAACTACGATTATTGTTAGGGTAATTCTTGCTATACTTACTATTTTCTAATTTGGGGATTTTGTGTTTGGCTTGATTTCTCAATATTTAATGTTTGCTGCATGTGATTATTGGATCCTTTTATATGTATCTTGATTCTGATGGGTTTGTTTTTAAGGATTATTACTTTTTTTATTTTCCTGTGAAAAGTTGCTAAATTTTAGTATGTAAATGAGGAAATTTAGGAAAATGTTGAATTGTTATGATATATATGCGCACATGCAGGAGAATTAATGATCTTTATGTATAAGATTTATCTGGGCAAAGACGGTGAAATGGCGATCCGTAAATTAATTTTTTATGGATATAATATTATTATGAAATTTAATTATGTGTTCTTGACTTAATGAAAGTTTGCTGCATATTAAACAAACTGAGATATTATTGTAAAATCCAATTAGAGAGCAACTTTAATGTGCAATAACATATATAATCTTTTTGTTTCTTTATTTGAATTCCATCAGTTGATAGTTAAACTGTCCTAGAATTAATCCAATCCCACTTTAATTGATAATGTACCTGAAAAACATTGAGTAATTTCAATTTTTTAATATACTGTATCATTGATTCTGTTTCCTATTTCTCATCTCCTGTTTATGTGCTGACATAAACTCCCCCGGATAGTGACGATATTATCTTCTTTTATGTTCCAGTGATGTTTATATCTCGATTCAGTTATGGGCTCTGGCGAGGTTTTAGAGGGAAAAACTAGTGCTTTTGATAATAAGCATGTGAAATTCTCACCTCAGGTTAAAGTTATGAATACAGACGACGGAGGTGGTTGTGGACCATCTACGGAGAATACTTTAGAAGAAATCGAACACGGCTCTGCCAGAAGCTCGGATTCTTCTGATACCGTGTTTTCATCCTCCTTAAAGGCTTCTTCTTGTGAAGATACTGTTCAAGTCAATTCTCAAATACTTCCCAACTTTGTAGGAGAAAATGACATTCCCCAGCCTAGTGGAGGCTCAAATAGGTTGGAAGAGTGTGTTGAAGAGTGTCGAGAATCAATCTCACAGCTTTCAGATGTCGACCGTGCATGTTTAGTGGAAGACATGTCATCAATTCTATCCCCTTCCATCCAAGTGGTGGAATGCCCTGAAGATTATGATCCTAACAGTCCGGCTTTTATTATTGATAGCGGCTCTCCAACAATGGAAGGGAATGCTTCTTCCGACGATTTGTTGTTCAGCATTCATATTACTGATGATGCAACCAGTACTGGTGCAGACTTACTTAAATCAGGGGAGCTACCAAAATCGGGACATTCTTTCAGGTCTGGAGAACTATGTCAATCTGGAGAACCTTCTAAGTCCAGAGAACCTTGCACGTCTGGAGAAATTCACGAAACAAAGGAGTGTCAGTCTACAGAGCACTTGAAGGCTAATGATTCAAAAAGTGCGGATGAGTTGGGTAGGTTTAGCCAAATCTCATCAACCTGTAACGGAGTAGAACCTAACAAAAAATTAGACATGGAAAAGACCATGAGCGTGGATGTGAAAAGTGGAGAAAAGGGAACGGTTGGTGAACCAATCAACGATGTCCCAGAGCGTCTCATGAATAACCAAGTCCACACAAGTGTAGGAAATCCCAGGGATACTCGTTCCAAACATGAATCTGATGGAACTGTTTCTTTTCCAAAGTGAGTGTTGTTTTATCTCATAATCAACTAGATCAATTCATACGAACTTAAAATTATTCATTACGTGCTAGTAATTTGGCTTGCATGTATGTTGTTTCTTGTTGCTACACAAAAACAATGATAACAATATGACAGATAATGGTGTCTTCCTACTATTGTGAATGATGCATTCTGTCATCCAATTTTAAGTTTACGCATGAATTCATCATTGGTCTACTTGAAGACTGAAGAATATTCCTTTCTTGTGTTTCCAGAAAGAAGAAATCTTCATGTAAATCGTGTCGTTGCTTTAAGTGGCCTAGCTGCTCCAGTAAATTGTCGGGTTGCTCCTGCAAACGGAGTCGCTTGCCTCGTTGCTTCTTTAAATGGTTCATCTGCCGTGGCTGCTTCTTCTGTGAGAGGCCAAGCAGTCAGTTGAAGTATCCGAGATGGGCAGGCCGATGCTTTAAGTGCCTTTACTGGCCTTGCCTTGTGTGCCGATGTTGAAACTGTACAGCAGCATGCTAATCCTGTTCCGATTCCAATAATATGTATGTTCCTATTCCTTTTTAGCAACGATTTAATTCTTACCTTACTAGCAATCTTGATTTTGAGCAAGTTCAAATCTATTTTTCTTTTAATGCTTAACAGTCCGGAAAATGGGAGAATAACCACTTCTGAGAAAGCTCGGAGCATCAGCGTACCATGCCAGCATGCCGTCAAGCTCCATGAAGGCAATAAACCAAAAGGCACGCTCTTCCTTTTCATGTTCGTGTTCTTGTTCATGCTGTTCTTGCTCATGCTACTGTTGATGAAGTGACAGCTTTAACCGGCCTTCTTCATCACATCGTTGTGGTTACGTGCTTTATAGCTTCTCGGACAGAACTTGATTTGCATTAGGTGCTAACTGTAATCTAGATACCTTGTACGGGTCCTATAAATTCAAAATAGAGGTTGCTGCTTCTTTACACTTAGTTGGTTAGAAGTAGTCAGTTATACTAAATCTGATGTTGCCGATAGTTTAGGAGCCAATTCGTCACGTGATGCTGGAAATAGTGGGAAACTGAGTCGTTACAGGCTTCACTCGTCCCCCGAGAAAGTTATTTTTGCGATCTTGTCGGTTGCCATTTTTTTGCAATATATCCTTCTCTAGCCATGATTTAATTAATCTTTACGTTTCTATATATATTCTATGTTTTCCTAAGTTGTCTGCGTAATATGATCTCTAATAGAAAAAAAAGTGCATGGTGTGATTTTAGATGTGTTTCGACAGAAAAATTTCGGACGATTCTTTGCTTTTGAAACATAATAGACTAATGATTTTAAGTCAGCTCCAGTGTGAATGTTGTTCGTGCCGGATCTTTATTTCTGCCCCTCAAGAAAAATATTATGCATCTCTATTAGATGTTAATTTCATTAGTAAATAAATAGTTGCAGATTACCATAATCCCAGCTCAGAATCTGGTAATAAGGTGTGTAAAATGTGACAAGACTCACAAGACCTGACGTGTATTTTCCTCAGTATTCCGTAATTTAATGAAAATTACAAAGCCAGAAATACAATTTATGTACTACAATTTCATAAATGTTGTTGCAAGAATCAGTAACCACTTCCTTTCCAAAAGAGAATTGCATGAATTTCAGGATTTTTTCTAACATATTTTAGGAAGATGACAAATACTAATAGTCAGAGTCAATCTCTATACCTGATTCAGACAAAATAATTTGAAAATCTCAGAAAAATCCAGAATTTAATGCCTTCGAACTGCCTTCAGTTACAACTAGGCTACCATATGAACACTAAACATATATTATTACCTTCCATCCCAACAGTAAAAACCTCTGCAGTCCAAGAATTTACAGTTCTTTGCTTCTTACAAGAATAATTATTTGAATTAATGAGGATTCTGAGAAGAACCCACGAAATAAATATATAATCTTGTTCCTTTCCAAAAAAAAATTAAAAATTAAAAATTGCTGTATGTTTATGACGATCAGATTTTTTGATTTTCATATACTGCTGTAGTCTTATGTGAAGGTACTACCAGTCTACCACCCTGAGGCAAACGATGCCGTTTTGAGGTTTCAGCCGTCACGCTTCAGACCGTTACTCCACGTGGGTAATATTTTTGTCGTGCCACGTGGACCAACAGATGGGGAGGACTTGAAAACCCTGTTGCGCGCCCAAATGTGCAGTAGGGCCCACGGTAGTGTCCCAGAATTTCTTCTTGGGGCCCCACCTTCTCACGTTAAAAGATTTTGGGAAAAGATTGTTTGGGGAAAAATAGTAAGCTCGGAAGAAGTAAGCACCAATCTGCAGAAGAAAGAGAAGCAACAGATAATTTTGCCATCATTTTGCTGACTCCGAGGTTTCTTGCTTCTGAAAAAAAAAATCCGAATTTTCTTTTTTTTTTTACTTTTTCTGCATAATTTTTGTTGTGGAACATTGAAAAGAGAAAAATGAAATAAAAATGAATTCTCTGTCTTGTTCAGATTGTGTTCTTTGCAGATAGATGTTTAAAACTTCTTTTTGTTTTTATAAGATTCTCTGCTTCTTCTTTTCTTTTCCATCTATTTTTGTCTTTTTCCATCTGTCTTAATTTTCAAGATTATGCTTGGAAAAAGTGTGACCGGTTGTTTTTGAATTTGTTCTAACATCTCTGTTACTTATGTTCTTGAAGATTGAAAAGAATGGCGGCGTCGGCGGAGATGGGGAAGGAGGTCTCTCTGCTTTCTGCTGCAGTTGAATTGCTTTCATGTCTGCTTTTGCTGTGCATTCTGTCGTCGGGTTCTGCGCAATGTTCTGATGAAAGAATGGCACTTCTTGAATTGAAGAGATCCTTTTCTGATCCTTATGGGATTCTCAACAGCTGGAATGCTGGTAGCTCGAACCACTGCTCGTGGTTCGGAGTTTCCTGCGATGCCGATTTCAGAGTTTCGGGGCTGAGAATCGGAGGTAATTTCTCTCGCGCTCCCTCTTGCTCAATCGAGTCAGAATCAGCATTGCATGGCTTTGGAATAACAAGAAACTGCTCTGATCAGTTTGAGAGAAGTGGAATATTAGGGGGGAGATTATCGGCTTTTATAGGAAAATTTACGGAACTTAGGGTTCTATTGCTTAGTTTTAATGAAATTGGTGGTGAGATTCCTGTTGAGATGTGGGGACTGAGAAATCTTCAAGTGCTTGATCTTGAAGGGAATGGCTTTCTAGGACATTTCTCGGGATTCAAATTCTCCGGTTTGAGGAAATTAAGGGTTCTTAATCTTGCATATAACATGGTTTTCGGGATGTTTCCACCTTCTCTGTCCGAATGTAGGAGTTTAAGGATTTTGAACTTAGCGGGAAACAGAATCAGTGGCGTCATACCAGGATTTGTTGGGGGGCTTAGGAATTTAAGAGTGGTGAATTTGTCGTTTAACCGGTTGGTTGGCTATATTCCAAGTAACTTCGGATATGATTGTGGGAATCTCGAGCATTTGGATTTGTCGTATAACTTCCTAAAGGGGGAAATCCCGCGTGCTTTAGGGAATTGCAGCCATTTGAGGACAATTTTGCTGTCGTCAAATGCATTGCATGGGGTTATCCCTAGTGAGCTCGGGAAACTTCAAAATCTTGAAGTTTTAAATGTTGCAATAAACAGATTCGGTGGTCCTCTCCCCGCGAATCTCGGAAACTGTACTCATTTGTCTGTTCTTGTCCTCTCGAGTCACTTTAATGCTCTCCGTGTGAGGAGGTCTCCACGTGGCGGAGCGTCTCACAGATTATCCGTTGCAGCTTCAGATGATCGTAATTCCTTCAAAGGTTCCATCCCTGATGAGATAACAGCACTTCCAAAACTCAAGATTTTGTGGGGTCCTAATGTCGATTTTGAAGGCAGATTTCCAAGAAATTGGGGAAGTTGTAAGAGCATAATGATGGTCAACTTAGCTCAAAATCTGTTTACAGGTGACCTTTTTGGTCTATTTAAAGGATGCAATGATCTTCGTTACCTTAACTTGAGCTCTAACAGGCTGACCGGGAGATTAGATGAAAATCTCCGGCCGTCTTGTACAAGAATGCTCGATTTTAGTGGTAACCCGTTATCCAGTCCAGCCCCGAGTCTCAACACCAATATCTGCCGCCATCCCTATGATCCAGCTGTTGCTTACGCGTCTTTCTTGGTAAAAATAGCTTATGAGCTGCAGACTATGGACAATGATGATCTTAGCCACGACGTTCTTCGTCTAACATCAGCATCGGTTCTTATACCTTTGCTTCCTAATCATGCTCCTTCTCCTAAAGCAGAAGCCCAGGTCAAGAACAGTGATCGTGGCCTCTCTACCCTCGTCGTGGCAGGCGTGGCATCTGCACTCGGTGTCGTTTCAGTAACTCTGGTTTTGCTAGCTGTGTTCTCTTGCTACAAGAAGAAGGAAGTGAAGACGAGGATCGAGATCTCAGCCTTAGCTCAGACGGAGAAAGTCATCCTCTTCAACGATATAGGCGTGGCTCTAACTTATCACAGCATAGTCGAGGCAACGGAGAATTTCAACAGACGAAACTGCATTGGAAACGGCGGTTTTGGTAAGACCTACCGTGCAGAAGTAGCTCCGGGGAGAGACGTCGCCGTGAAGAGGCTGACCGCCGAGAGGCACCAAGGCGCGGCGCAGTTTCATGCAGAGGTAAGCACATTAGGTCAAATTAGACACCCAAATCTCATCACTTTGTTAGGATATTATGCTAGTGGACCGGAGATGTTGTTGATATATAACTATTTGCCCGGTGGGAATCTCGACCGGTTCATCAAGGATCGTGCGAGGAGAGTCTTCAACTACGCGGTAATCCACAAGATTGCTATCCACATCGCGTCCGCGCTGTGGTACCTGCACGAGCAGTGCATCCCACGCATTCTGCATCGGGATATCAAGCCGAGCAACATCTTGTTGGATGATGAATTCAACGCGTATTTGGCCGATTTTGGACTGAGCAAGATTCTTTCAGCCTCGGAGACTCACGCCATGACGCGCGTGGCCGGTACCTATGGGTACATAGCACCGGAATACGCGCTGACGGGGATGGTCTCGGACAAGGCTGATGTTTATAGTTATGGCGTGGTGCTTCTGGAGCTCATGTCGGAGAAGAGGGCACTCGACCCCTCGTTCTACTTGCATCAGGATGGCTTCAACATCGTGTCGTGGGCATTCATGCTGCTCGATCGGGGTGAGGCCAAGGAAGTGTTTTCGGCCGATTTGTGGGACGCGGGGCCTCGTCACAACCTGCTGAAGATGCTGCACGTCGCCTTGCTGTGCACCGTCGATGCAGTCGCTGCTCGCCCGTCGATGAGCCAAGTCGTGCAGCGATTGAACCAGATTCAACCTTGTAGTGACTAGTGACTAGTGTGATCAAGGAAGAAGCATCACTTTATGATTTTTACAGTTTTCGACTGACAAGATCGCCAATGGCCAATGGCGTTTCTAATTTGATTTCATCCCATTTCTAACGCACATAAACATAAATGCTATTGAAACTTTCTTTCATCTGTTTCTCTTTAGTTTATTGCTCCTGGCCATTTTATTACTTGCATTTTGCATAGTTTCTTGTTCCAAAATTTCCGTAAATGATGAAATACTCATAAGAATAAAAGAGAATGTAAATCTAGATTATAGCAACAACAATGATGATGATGATGATCATGATGATGGTGGTGGTGGTTTTGCAATATTCTGAAGACGGTAAAGATTGAATTAAGCTATTTATTTATTCACTCTTTTTTTCCCAAATAAATATTCTATTTTAAAATAAAATATATCCCCAGATAAATATCGTATTTTGAAATTTTATAAATAAATTATGTCAAACTTTTGATTTTGCATTTGTTCTTAATGAAAAAATTTTAGTTGTTTGGTTTCTCATGCTGTATTTAATGAGTAAAACGAGTAAATTTGTCCAATTATATTATTATTATTTGTTTTATACGTAAAAGGAGCGTTTACTTTGGGTAATAGAATAGATTCATAAAACATACGATTGACTATATGAAGGATTAGATGATCAAACAAGTTCAAAAGTAATTAATCCACTAAAGTAAATGATGTACTAACATATTCTATTTTTATCTATCTATCATGTCACTCAAAGTAAACACACTAAGAGGAATTTATCGGAGGATGGGGAGTATTAGTTTTAAGTTTGTAAAGTAATGAAATTATATTTCATTTGAAGTGTAAAAACAAAAGGGTCCTTAGCTCAGTGGTAGAGCATTTGTCTCCAGATCAAGAGGTCACCGGTTCGAAACCAGTAGGGCTCTCGCTGATCTTAGACTCCGTGGCCCAATGGATAAGGCGCTGGTCTACGAAACCAGAGATTCTGGGTTCGATCCCCAGCGGAGTCGCTTTTATTTTTTTTTCTTGTTTTTTGTTTCAGTTTTTTTATTCTTTATTATTCCTTAAGATATTAATTTTACAATATTTAAAAAATTATTTTATAAGATACTATATTAAATATTAGAATATCTTAAAAGACGTTTAGATTATTTGTTCATGTACTCTTGATTACTTTATCACTTAATCTTCAGGTGATAGGACGATATATAACATTACATTATTCCCTGCTCACAGTTCGTCCGGCCGTGTGGTCATCATGCAATTAAGTAGTACCATCGGAAACATGATAAGCTACTTACTCTACTCGCGTTATGATTAGGCGACTAAGTTATTGATCACGTGATCGATATACAGCTCTTTCAAATTCCATTGGTCAAGATAGTTCAAAAAATAGGGAACTTCATATTTGAAAATTAAATGTCAAAATATTTTACTATCCACAATGACAATCAAATTTATCCCGACGAAATCTCCAATATTGTGGCTGCTAACAGAGCAAAGAAAGCATATAACCGTCTTCCATATTTTCTCCTCACTCTTTCATTCTCTTTATTGTTTAGGATTTCATTCTTTCTTGTTCATCTCGATATTTAATCTTTTTTAAGATAAATTACAATATTTTAAACTATATTTTATGAGATAGTATAGTTAAAAAGATACTCCTACATTGAATATTATAATATCTAAAAGACATTTTGATTATTCGCTCACATTTTCTCAATTAGTTCATATGACTGGACAATATTTAATATTACGTCATTACTTGATCACAGTTCAACCAACCGTGGGGTCATGCAGGCAAGTTGTACCACTGACAACATGCATGCTAAACTACTTAATCTACTCACATTCTGTTTAGGTGACTAAATTATTGATCAAGTGATCGATAACTCTTTCAAATTTCATTGATCAAGACAACCCAAAAAATCGGAATACTATTCATTCTTTCTTATTTCTCAAGATATTAATTTTTTTAAGATAGACAATATTACAATATTTTAAAATATATTACTCCCCTTGTCCACAATAAATTTGTCACATTATGGATGACACGAGTTTTAATAATTTGTTGGTTGATTGTGTTGTGAGTGGAATAAGGGTCCCACTTTTATATAGTTGTAAATTGTGTTGTGAGTGAAAAAGTAAGTGAGTTGTGTGAGGTCTATCACTATAAATGGCTGTGGCAAATTTTTTGTGAACAGACAAAAAAAAAATTGTGGCAAATTTATCGTGGACGGAGGGAGTATATCATATACTCACTATTTAAAAAGATATTATATTAAATGTTAGAATATCTTAAAGACATTCTAAATATTCTCTCATAATTACTTAATCACTTCCTCTTCAGGTGATTGGACAACATTTAACATTACGTCATTAGCTGGTCATAGTTCAATAGACCGTGTGGTCATCATGCAATCAAGTAGTACCAATGAAAACATGTTACGCTACTTAATCTACTCGCGTTCTGATTAGACAATTAAATTATTGATCACGTGATCGAGATAGCTCTTTCAAATACCATTCGTCGAGATAGCCCAAAAAACCGGAAACCCTATATTTTTCCATGCTAAATTATTGATCACGTAATCGAGATAGTTCTTCCAAATTTCATTGGTCGATATAGCCTAGAAAACCGAAAACCCTGTATTTTCTCTCCGCGCTTTCTTTCCCCACACACCATAAACCCTAAGCAAGAATCCCATCTTCCTAATAGGCTGCTTTATTCTGTCTTTTTATTATTTCTTTTCGTCCTTTTATTTAAGTAGTTATCTTTCCTTTTCTCGAATGATTTTTTTTTTTTTTTGTCCTTCCCTTTTATGAAAATCGTTGTCCATCAGATCCACAAAGATTTTGTTCCTTAGAGGCCGTGAAAATCGGAAAATTTCTATAAATTCATATAAGAGTTGTCGAAAATCCTTTTGCAATAACTCCAACAACATTTTTTTTCTGGTTCCGTCACTGATTACATGCAATGTTTGTACTTAATTACCTTATCACATATTATCAATACAATCTTTTCTTATCAATACAATAAATTAAATCATAGAAACAAGATACACGACATGACATTATTGCCAAAATTCAATGATCATTCTGCAAAGATGAACCAAAACCTTTCTGCATTTTTCTGTATGATACCCCATGGAAACAATTGTTCCACTTAGTTATAATATATATAAATGAAATCCAAGAACTCAGAAACGAAAAAGGGAAAAAGGAAAAACCCCTACTCTCTATGAATGCTGGCAGGAATTCACCCCTAATCTTCCAAGGACGCATTCATACAATTTTAACATATCACAACAAGGCAGAAGAAGAGTTAGGGTTTACGACGATGTGCTTGAGCGGGTTGTCGATGTCGGTGCCACCAGCGTGCATGACAAACTCTGCTGGAGAGTGGAAGGTGCCGTGGCATATGCACATTATTCTAACTTCTTCGCCTTTCCCATATTTGTACAGTATCCCATCGACCCTTCGGCCATTAGGCCCGTCTCCTTTTGTGAAAACGCAAGGCATGTCCTCCAATAACTGTGCCCCGGCCCCCCTGCCCTGGGATCTTGAGGTGTTGGATCGTTTAGATGGGCTGTCCACATCAGCTTTGCTTGTATTTTCACTTGCTTTTGCTGCAGACAAACCGATATTATCCTGACTGCCTGCTGCAGACTGGATGCTGCTTGGGCTCATCTCACCACTGGATCCTGAAACAGATGTTCAAATGATTTCAATGTTAGAAATACAATAAGTTTCTTGAAATTGAATCAATCAAATTACTCAGCATAGAGTAGGAGTTCTAGCCGGTGTTATGCATTTCTCAATCATCGCCTTTCGTATTTCATGATGGTTGGTCTCCAAAAGGTGTCGTACTTTATCTATTAACCATTGCTTATGTGACTAAGCTAGTGCAGCAACATTACATTGCTCGAAATAATACTAACCAATACAAAGGCTTACTTCGAACATGTGCAACTCCCTACAATGGATGACTTTTCGACTACCATTATCGGGGACAATTCACTAACCTGCGCGGATTGCACCTTCCGTTTTGGGCAAACCTTTCCCATTCTCACTTATTGTCTTTAGATGAGACAACTAAAGAAAATACAAAAATCATCCCTTTCCAAATATTCACTAGAATTCTTCACGTTCGTCTCCTAAATCCGTATATAGTTGTATTATTGGTCAGTGGCTAGCCAGAAGGGTAAATATTTCTACTAATGGGGTTATCAGAATTTAAGAGATACCTCTTATGGCTCAACTTTCTGTTGTTTTCTCCGAGTTTTACCAATAAACGCAGACAGCAATCTCGAAGCCTCCACACCTGAATAACGGTTAGCACCTCTTATTCGAAACACATGCTAGCTTTCACCTCATATCATAAATTTCCTACCCCAAAACTCACAAACTACAGCTTATTGGTTTTTTCCGCGTCAACCAATCAAGTTCCAGAGGCGGGCCGTGGTTCGTATATCATGGCGTCTTGACCCATTTTCTACGGAGCAAACTAAACTTTGCATTGAATGTGAAACTTTTCATATCTAAGTCCCTATGTTCTTCTTGATGCATGTGAAAGATGTGATATATGTGTAAACCAAACATATCAGTCACACTATAATACAGAATTTAATTTAAACCAGAAAACATTCCAAATAAATTCAATGTATTGTATGATCATTATGATTGAATAAAAGCAAGAAAAAGCATCTTGGAAAAATTATTGGAGATAGAAAGTTCATATAAAAAGCAAAAATAATGCACATAATACAAGAAGCAAAAGATTGCATCAAATACAGTTCAGTTGCATTGCTGCTTTGATCTTTACAATTGACATAAAAAATCGACACCAAAAATAACAAAATTTGATGATTTATAATTTATATACCAAAGAGTAGCATTCAAATATGTAGGGGGTGTTTACTTTGGGTGATAGGATAAATAGATAAAAATAATATTGGTTAATCCACCGTTTACTTTGATGAATTAATTACTTTTCAACTTTTTTGATGCCTTCATTTAGTTAATCTTATATTTTATCAATCTATCCAATCACGCACATGCAAAGTAAACGCCCCCTAAATGTAGAGAATATTTCAGTAAAATCCAAGAATTGAAAAATAACGTTTTCATAAAAATTGAATGTACCTTGTAAATTTTTAGTCTCCAAATCCGATACACCGGAACAACTGCCACCTTTCGATTCCATCGACCCCTGCGACGACGGCTGCCCGCCGCCGCCGCTGCTACTTCCGACATAATTTCCCTTTCCTTTTCCCACTGCCACGTCAGCTCCACCCCGGAGCGCCGCCTGACCGGAGGCGGGCGGCCACGTCGACAGCCCGAATTGCGAAGCCAACGACGATCCTGATCTCTGCAAAGCCGTTATAGACTTCTCTCTCTCCAACCTCGCCCTCAGATTCACCTCAATTTCCTTTTTCTCCTCCATACTCAAACTCGAACCCCCACTTCCGCCGCCTCCGACTCCGCCGCTTTCTTTCTCGCTCCTCAAATTCCTCTGTTTCTCGGACCTCCTCCGCTTGGCCTCCATTCTCCTCAGACTCTGCAGCTCCTTCCTCTTCCTCCACTCCTCCTCCGTCTCCGCCGGCAGCGAAGCAGTCCTAGCCAGGCCGGTGTACTGCGCCGGCGGCGGCGCCGTCGCGTCATTGTCGTCCCTAACCACAGGCAGGCAGCTCGCAATCGAAGAAGACTTAACCAACTTCTTGGGACTCTTGTCCACACCGAATCTCCCCCCCATTGACAATCCGAGATTCAACTCAACCTCTTCTTCTTCGTCTTCATCTCTTGCCCCGCCGCGCTCGCCGCCGCCGCCCATAAACCTCTGCAACAAATTCCTAGAAAACCTCTTGGAAATATCCAAAGAAAGATTCTCCATTTCAAATGTCTTCGCAATGCTTTTGCCGTCGTCTCTACCCCCCATATAACGCGGGAAGAACTCAGTTACAATAGTTGCTGTTCTACTATATAGATCAATCGTACACAAAATCGAGCACTCCATGATCTAATTCACACCATCCCAGATGCAAAACTTTTGTGTTTGACTGCATATTAACGTCAAGAAGCAAGATTCTGAGCTTCGAACGACCAAATTAACCAGTAGCCCACTTCGTGAAGATTCAGAATTTTAATGTCATACGCGAGGATGAAATCATGAAGATGAAGCTCCACGATTAATACAGAACAAGTCCGC
The DNA here is from genome assembly GCA_031470985.1 of Agastache rugosa. Taxonomy (NCBI): domain Eukaryota; kingdom Viridiplantae; phylum Streptophyta; class Magnoliopsida; order Lamiales; family Lamiaceae; genus Agastache; species Agastache rugosa. The sequence continues at coordinate 71,318,843 of CM062601.1, read as the reverse complement.
AATCAATCAATCGACAATGAGTAAAAAGGAGAGACCAATCGAAGTCAATAAAATAGCCTAAAAGAAAGCTGAAAAGGAGACATTGCAGAGAGAGAGAGAGATATAGAGTGTGAGAGAGAGGAGAAAAGAAGACGAGCGAGAGAGAGGGGGTCGGAAGACGGGGGGAAGTGAGAGAATGACGAAAAAGACCTCGTCTAGAGATAGGAGAGAGAGAGAGAGTACTGGGAAAGGACAAGTGGCGGGAGGAAGAGAGAGAGGAAGGTGACACGTTGGTCTGACTGAATTGGCCCTTTTTGGTGGTGTCCTTTAATCAAAGTGTGTTGATAGGTAGTGTTGGATATGGGTAATGCTACGCTGTGGACGAGCCCATGGAATCATTTCGTGCGCCACTGTCCACGTGTTAGTTCTTGGGCTCTTATCATTAATTATCATGATTTATGATAATTTCTTTAGGGTTGGAAATAGTAATGTTTATCTTATAAGGAATGTACCTTTTGGAACTGGATACTAAGTATGGGATTAGGAACTTAATCATGATGATATTATATGGACGATAACTTATAATTTATCAAATAAAATAATGGTGTTGGTTAGTACTCTAATGTATTTACTTAATTAATCTAAACCGTCATTTTTAGAGAGAGAAATATGAATACAAAAAATACGAAATTAAACTAATAAAGTTATTTTGTGATTTTCACTAATCTTTCGGAAATACTATTACTTAATAGATATTTATGCATTCACTTGAATTAGATTACTCAAAAAATAATAAATTGAATGAATGTGGAGAAATTACAAAATTAAATAAATAAGTTAAAGGGATTGAACTGATTCATTTACCTAAACGAGCTAGATTATGTCCAGACATTTATGTCCAATTAGCACCACTCTAATCTTAAATATATCCTCACAAAGGGAGTAAAGAATTTTTCTTTTTCCTATTATTGAAATCGTCGGAAAATGAACTTCAATCCTTGTTATCGCAACGCTGCTGAAGAATGGATCGACGAAGGCCAAAGGGTGATGAGAGGCTAACTTTGAAGTTACAGAGAGTAATAACTGAATATTAATGTTGGCAAGAATAAAAGGGTAACAGAGAGAGGGGAGGGGGTCGGGCTTATGCCCCCACCAAGATTTTGTTACTATTATCCAAATCATCGGAATTGAACTTCAGTTCTCGTTACCATGACGCGACACTGCTGAAGAATGAACCGACGAAGGCCAAGGGGCAGGGGCGGATCCAGGATTTGTTAATGGGATGAACTGATAAGTAAATATTTCAACTTTTTTTTTTTTTTGTTAAACATTTTGGTGCATTAAAGCAATAGGAACAGATTTTAATTTAGCATGGCAGACCTACATAATAAGGGTCATGAGACTAAACATATTGGGTGAAAAAAATTAAATATATTTTTTATTTTTTATTTTTTCCTATAACAAAACTAACGATCTAGAATGAGAATTGTTTTGTGTAGAGGTACATTGATAAAATTTGAAAAATAGTCGATTATCGCATTGAAAAATAGATCTCATGGTATATATTTATAAAATATTTGAAAAAATCAGGTACTAAAGTACTATTACGAAAGATTATGACATTCTTTTTTTATAAAATCACTGATAGTCAAGACAAAAGTTATAATTAACTTTGATTAAGTTTCTACTAGCACCTTAAATTTTCAGAATAAATCGAGTTTTTAATATATTTTTTTAAATATTAGACAAATGTTGATCCGCCCCTGCCAAGGGGTAACTTTGAAGTTACAAAGAGAAATAACTGAATATTAGTGGTGGCGCGGTTGAACGGAATAAAAGGATTACGGAGAGAGGGGGCTTACGCCCCACCAAGATTATTTTTTTTACTATTATTCAAGTCATCGGAATTGAACTTCAATTCTCGTTGTCAAGACACGACGCCGATGAAGGCAGGAAGGGTGAAGAGGGCTGACTTTGAAATTGCAGAGAGAAATAATTAAATATTGATAGCTGCAACGACTAAATGGAAGGAGAATAATAGAAGGCTAAGGGGGCTTAAACCCCACCAAGAATTTTCCTTTTTCGTATTATCGAAATCTTCAAATATCATCAGATTGAATTTCAGTCTTTGTTGTCGCATGCCACAAATAATGAAACGTCGAAGACCATGGGGGTGAGGAGGGCCTGACTTTGAAGCTACAAAGAGGAAGAGTTGAATATTAACATTGGCGACGATCGAAATTAAGAGAAATAAGAAGAGAGTGAAGAAAAGGATGGACGGAATTTATACATTTGATTTTAATATTATACTTCCTCCGTCTCCAAATAAGTGTTTCGAGCCGTCAAAATTTTTGTCCTCGAATAAGTGTCCTATATATTTCAGATTTCTATGAAAAAATTATGTCAAATTGTCGTATTTACTCCTTGTCTTATTCCAAAAAGTTTATTTTTTTATTTTTCCATGCAATAATTAGGGGTAAAATAAGTCATTTTACCAACTACCTTGGTATACGTATTTTGACGGCTGTGGACACTTAATTGGGGACGAGGGAGTAATGTGTATCGTTGTTTAATATTGCGCAAAAATTTAGAAAATAGTGCAATCACAATTGATATTTTCTGGCTACGCCACTAATCTCAATCATAAATAAGAATTATACACTACATTAATATGTATACATGGTCATATTTTAATAGAAGTATATTGTATTTATTTTTGCTAAAATTTATAAATATATTATTATACATGTGTTTGCGTATAGAGGTGATGTGATGCACACATTCCGGGAGCACTTTTCATGAATACTACTCTCGTTTCGTCTACATTAACATTATTCTATTTAATTTTTATATTGTGTTTTATTGTAATACATTACAAATTATTATTGAGATCGTTAAATTTATAAATTACATAAAAATTAAAACTCAATTTGTTCTTTTCCCCTTTAATTTCAAAGAATTGAATAAATAAAATTAATTGAGCTTTGCTTTATATGTAATTTATAAATTTAACAATATCATAATAATTTCTAAGGTATTAGAATGAAATATAATATAAATAATTAAAAAGAATAATGCTAATATGAACAAAACGAGAGTGAAGCTCACGAAAGGTGCTCACGCAAGATCTGTAGTACATCACCTATCTATTTGTATATACAGAGATATTTGTGTACATAGAATATAAGATAATGAGTATATTTTTTTAATATATAATGACAGGTACAAGAAAAATTGTGAGGACCCGCCACAACCAATGACGGACCTACATTACCCAAGGTGGGAGCATGTGCCCCAACAATTTTTTTACTAGTATATATATATATATATATATATATATATATATATATTATTGTATATGTATTAATTAAATTATTTATATCATACATTTTGTATATATTAACTAAATTAATAGAAATCATTTCTCTCCTTGTTTCACCCCATTCTGGCGACTGCTTCTCGCCCTGATTTTTCATCTTCCACTGGCCAAAATAAAATGTCTTCTACAGTATCATAAATATTTATTTAAAAAATAAATAAATAGAATAAAATGTCTTCCGCCCGAGGTATAAATAAAATAAAATGTTCTATTGAGATGTTTGAAAGACTAAAAAGCAGTGGAGCTCATGCATAAAAGATGGTATAGACGAAAAAATACGAGATACATCTATTGATTCGTCCCAATAATAGTTAGTTTGTGCCCCCAATAAAGAAATTATGGATCTGTCCCTGGCCACAACATCCAGAGGCTCATTCCATACAATAGGGACAGTAAACTCCTAGCACTACTATCAATCCCATGAGACATGTAATTGATCTCTTTACGAGCATGCTTAACTGGAATAAAACCAAAAAACTTAGAATAGCTTTACATGTAGAAATGGTCTCACCGAACTCAGATATGTTGTAGAAAAGCTCCGATGGCATTCTGGACTATAATTCATTAATAACCCTAAATTCTAATTGCTATTTAAAATTACCAAAAAGAAGTTCCAACATATTGTATATTTTTCATTCTACTATATCCGTCCCTCGATAAGTGTCATCGGTCGTAACATTGAGTATATCAAGATAGTAGATAAATTAATCTTTTTATTCTTAATTATTGTATGAAAAATCTAAAAAATAAAGTATTTGTCTTAAGTGAAAGGATGAATATGGTAATTTAACATAATATTTATACATAATTATGAGATAAAATACTTATTAGTTAGTTTTACGGTTACATATTTAAAAATTATAGCATAATATAATTTGCGGTCGATTTTTCGACGGGATACACACTATTTTAAAAATAAAAATTTTGTCGGGACAAATTATTAGGGAACCAACGGAATCTCTCTATATATACCACCTCTTTTGTCTTTTGTAACCTAATTAGAAAGTGACGTAATTATTCAATTATATAGGGGACTTCAGAGCCCGTAACCGTAAAGCCATAATGCAAATAATTTACACTAATATTTTTTGGACATATATGTCCGGACATAAAATGAATATATTAATAATCTTAACTTATAATTTATCAAATAAAATAATGGTATTGGTTAGTACTCTAATATATTTACTTAATTAATCTAAACTGCCATTTTTAGAGAGAGAAATATGAATACAAAAAATACGAAATTAAACTAATAATGTTATTTTGTGATTTTCACTAATCTTTCAGAAATACTATATATTTATGCATTCACTTGAATTAGATTACTCAAAAAATAATAAATTGAATGAATGTGGAGAAATTACAAAATTAAATAAATAAGTTAAACGGATCAAACCGATTTATTTACCTAAACGAACTAGATTATGTCCGGATATTTATTTTCGAATAGCATCACTCAATAATTTAATCGCACCGAATAAGGTGAGGCGGAGGGTGCAGGGTAACATGGTGGAGATGGGGCCCAGGGTAGCATGGCCCTAACAAAGAAAGCGGAGTGACGCGTGTCCGGCTTGGAGTGCAGCAGGCAAATACCGACACGTGTGTGAGAGTACAATGGATCACTGAGTACGCGCCACGTGTCGCTCATCGGCGTTGCCTCGTCATGCCGCAAACGTTGTCTTGTTTTCGGCCCATTTAATTATTCAGTCCCCCACTCAACTCTCTCACCTGTCGTCCAACCATTGTTTCTTTTCATTGTTTCTTTTCATTATTTCTTTTTCTTTTTCATTTTACTATTGTTATTCTTTCATTTTATTATCATTTTATTTTCGTTTTTGTTAGGAGACTACTACGTCGAATCCTTACTGCCTACGTATTTTGTATTGGGATTGACGAATTGTCATTTTCAATTTTCTGTTACATTGTTCAAAATCTGTATTACTTTATTTAATGGGAATAGGTGCAAATACCCCCTCATGTTGGCGCTAGGCAAATACCCTCCTGAACTTTGTTTAGGTGTAAATTCACTCTTTTCTAAAGTTTTCGGATGCAATTATCCTCTCGACGTGACGGAACTAACACTTTCGTTGGCAAAAAAAATATTTTTGATTCATTTTTATTTTTGTGGGACCCTTACAATTCCCAAGAATTAATTGGTGCTATAAGCTCAAATTAGAAAAAAAATTTGTTTCGAATTCTAGCTCACAACTATCAAAACTCTGGCGAATTTCTCCAATAATTTGCAATTCAAGCCAACTATTTGTTGTTGATATTGATGATCTCATCTTCTTTAAGTGGTTCGTCATTCTTTTTCGTACAAATCATCAGAGAACCTCACCTGAATTTTGATAGTTGTGAGCTAGGGTTCGAAATAATTTGTTTCCTAATTTGAGCTTTTAGCACCAATTATGTAGTATATAACCATTGGGAATTGTGAGGGTCCCACAAGAATAAAAATAAATCAAAAATATTTTTTTTGCTAACGGAAGTGTCGTTTCCATTACGGCGAGGGGTTAATTGCACCTGAAAACTTTAGGGAAGGGTAAATTTGCACCTAAACAAAATTCAATGGAGTATTTGCCTAGCGCTGCCAACATGAGGAGGGTATTTGCACATTTTCCCTTATTTAATTGTATATCTAAAATGGTCTAATTCGAGTTTATATTGGGATTGGCAAATTGTCCTTTTTTATTTTTTGGTATGGTTAATGATCAAAATTCGTATGTGTTTGGTCTGTCTAGTCATCTAATTTGGGTCTTTATTGGAATTGACAAATTATCTTTTCTTTTTGTATGATTGATAATCAAAATCCGTATTTATTTATTTAACTATGTGATCTGTCTAGAGTTATCTAATTCGGGTTTGTATTGGGATTGACAAATTGTCTTTTTTTATTTTCTGGTATGATTGATGATCAAAATCCGTATTTGTTTAGTTAACCGTGTGGTCTGTCTAGAGTGGTCTAATTCAGGTCTGTATTAGGTTAAACGAATTGTCTTTTTTTTCTGGTATGGTTGATGATCAAAATCCGTATTTATTTACTTAACCGTATAGTATGTCTAGAGTGGTCTAATTCGGATCTTTATTGGGATTGACGAATTGTTTTTTTTTTCTTGTATGGTTGATAATCAAAATCCGTAGTTGTTTACTTAATTGTATGGTTTGTCTAGGGTGGTCTAATTCGGTCGGGACGAGCTATTAAAAGTTAGGTTCGATCGACTTTGGCAAGGTCCGGCTAAAGTGCTCATTTGGGCAGTAATCTTGGACTGTCTTGGTCGAGTCTGGAAAATATACACTAAGGTTTATTTTTTTGGACTATTGATTAGTTTTCGGACCATGACGACTCAACCCGAAATTACCCTTTGTCTTGGTGTGCTCGGGCCGATATTTTTGACATCCCTATTCTATTGATGTGTAAATTTGGGGGATTTTAATTTAAAATATTTGACACAAAAACACATTATGAAAGTTTGAATTTAAATTTAAGATAATTTGGTCACAATCACCGCGTCAGTTTTACACTGAGGGCTCGTTTGGTACAAAGTATGTGATAATGTCTGATATGTTTGACTGAGATGTCTTATAAAAATAAAGAATTAATATTCCGTTTGGTATGATGTATTAAATTCTGTGCAACACATAGTAATTATTGTAATTTATTGCTATAATTAGTTGCAGTATTATTTATACCACCTCATAGGTAGTATACATAACAACAAAAATAAGTATTATTCATACGGGCCCGAACTTTATAAAGGGCCGTATACTTCATACCAAACAAGATATTAGGGTGTCATAGACATATTATACACCCTAATCACCCCTACCAAACGAGCCCTGATTATATGTATAGGGTATTGGTTTTTTTTTTCATTTATTATAGATGCTTTTAAAAGTACTACATATACTTTTGATAATAGAAGTGCACTTTTATGAGAAGAAAAAAAACAATTGGACATTTGAAAAGTGAACAGTATTTTTCAAAAACTTACAAATATAAATTATAAACACTACAACCACAATTATCGGATTTAAATCGACTAACAGACAACCTAAACAACAATACCACATTAAGCTGAACATACAGTAGTCAAACCACTTAAAGATTATGATCTATACTCAAAATTGAACTTGATTGAACAAACATTATAAGAAAATTTAAAGGCCGCGTGACGGTGAACTTGAACCCGTGACATTTAATCCGGACATTAACCACTCTACCACTAGGCTAACACACGCACACCAAAATTGAACTTGAAACGTCAGTACAATGCCAACCACCAGATGAAGGGCTATACACGAAAGTTAAATGAGTTAGCTAGGTTACTACTTACAAAGTCAACAAATGAGTATTAATTTACAATTATAAAGTCAAAATTCTAAATCACCTAAAAAAATTCGATTCCTACAAGAATGGAAATAGATTTGATGGTTCAAAGAAATAATAAAACTCGTAGTATAATAAATAGGCATGCCGGCCTATTTATAATTGCCCAACGAGCTTGGAGAACACTGAAGGCCCTTTCCACGTCCTTCCGGACAACTTCTTGCTTCTGTGCAAACAGAGCTCTCATCGGGTCAGTCGGGCATGGAAGAGTCTTCACGAAGGTCGGCCAATCGGGATAGATGTCGTCGGCTAGGTAATAGCCCATGTTGTATTGTTTGTCATTGGCGTTGAAAGTCACCGAAGGCGCTTTCCCATTCAGAAGATCGTTGAATACATCCGACTGATTCAACACATTTATGTCGTTGTTTGAACCCGCCATTCCAAAAAATGCATGCCATATCCACAAATCCTGCGAAGCAACGGCTTCGAGCACAATGGTCGGATGACCTTTCTTCTGGTTGGTGAAAGCTCCTTTCCAAGCAGTCGGGCAGTTCTTCCATTGTCAATGCATGCAATCGATGCTTCTGAGCATCCCGGGGAAACCATGCTTCTCCTCATGCATTTGAAGTAGTCGGTCGCAATCCGCTGCAGTCGGTTTCCTCAAATACTCTGCACCGAAGGCCTCAATAACACCGGAGCAGAATTCCTTCAGGAAATTGTGGCCCGTTGTGTCGCCAATAAGTAGGTACTCGTCGTATTGATCCGGAGCGCCGTCGTTCGCAAGTTACCGGAGCGCAACAGTCCATTTCTGCAAGCGGATAGTCCCACTCTTCCGGTTGCATCAGGACGTTGTTGAAAATATGGCTCTCGCGCCTCCAACGTAGTGACTATCCGTCTGAAGAGATCTCTCCTCATACGAAATCGACGTAATATCTGGGCCGTACGTTGGGTGATCTGCAAAATAATCGGCGTGGAGACGGGCATCAGCCACCTCCCGGTTTCTTTCCACGTACGCCCTCTTTGAGCGATTACGTCGTCTCTCTTCTTCTGCCTCTTCTAGCTCACGTGCTTCGAGTAGTTCTGCGTATAATTTTGTTGCTTCGAGAGCGAGCCGCCTATTTTCCTCCATTTTTCTATGGAAACGATCGTCGCCCAACATGATTCAATTGAGAGACGAAGAAAATTGGAAGAGAGAATTTAGAAGAAATTGAGAGAGAAATGTAGAGAATTGAGTGAAAATGAATGGAATAAGGTGTAGTATTTATAGGTAAAAATTAGAATTAAATTAAATTAAAATTAAAAAAATCAAACCGTTGCCCAATACCGTGCCGCCACGTGGCCATCCACCCTCCCCGCCCAGCAAGCCCGCCCGGGCGCCAGGCCGCCCACCCCATCCGCCCTCCCCTGGGCGCCATCAGCAACGCCCACCCCCCGCCCGGTCACCCAGCCGCGCCCACCCCCCACCCGCCCACCGTTGCAAGTGCTCTAATAAGTGGGTCACTTTCTTCTAGGCACGGATATTTAGAAGAAGATGTGTAAAGGATAAAAAAATAAAAAATGGTGAAGCCCGCATTTTGTGGCCACTTATATATGATAACTCAATAAGAAACCGTGGCCATTTATTGTGGGACAGAAGGAGTATTATATTGTTGCGGAACAATAAATCAGTGATTAATTAAAAATTGTGAATAAACGTAGTCGGCCTTGGTTATTGATATTTTAGTCATAATTAAGTAGCCCGTATATAATATTTATATTTAATTGATGAATTAATTAGTAATGATGGTCGATAAACTAGGCCATTAAACACTTTCGCGTTCGTGGACAAAATAACAATAATAATTACAAAAATGTATGTATCGAGTTTGACCATACGTCATTAATCTTATTCTAACAAGACTATAAATATTACTAAAATAACGTGTCAAAAATATGCCATCTTAATTGGATCTTAATCGCATTGTATTGATATAGATGGATCGGATTAATGATAGATGACGTGGGATGTCTCGATAAATATTATTTTTTTAATAATATTCAAGTAGTAGGAAATAGTCGGTGAGTTTTATTTTCACCAACGCTATTTACAATGAATTACTCATAATATATTGACAAATATCGAAATCTGAAAAAAACAAATCATGCGTGGATATGATTGAATTATAACATGACCAATCACACATTCATAATCTCTTAAAAGTCACAAATAGGAATTTTTTCAGAGGAGTATTTTTAAATTTATCGTGATATTAAATTATCAAGATCGCAATAAAAGAAGTATGAATAATTATCCGGATTAAAGTTTACAAAAGCAAGATCACAAGCCTAGATTGCATCACAATATATATGACTTTATTGAACTTCTAAAGAGGACGTACAATAATTGAACATGCAAACTCATTGTCAATAATTATAAATACGGATCATGTCAATATTTTCTGAGTTAATAAACTTTGCCTAGTACTAATACTTATGCAATACAAAAAAAAATAAAAATCGTTTAAAAGAAATTATGATTGCATGTTTGTGGTATAAAAAAATGAATTTATGGGTAGTACTATTAAATAAACGTACCCAAAATAACGTGTCGAATGAATTCGATTAGGTTTACTATAAAGTACTCCCTCCGTCCCAATAGCAATGTCTCACTTGCTTTGGGCACGGTTATTAAGAAACAAGAGTAAACGGAGAAAAAATGGAGAAAAAGTGGTAGCTTTTGAAAAATTAATTATTTTTATTTTTGGAATGAGACCTTGCTATTGGCACAGACAAAAAAGGAAAGCAAAACCTTGTTATTGGGACGGAGGGAGTAATAAAATTAAATATACTTTTGATGTGAAAGAATAACAAAAGTTTGGGTTTGGTGCTGGGGCAAGACGCGTAGCAATATTATAAAAAATTGCATACGACCTTTTTGCTGGGTGTGAAATACTACTTCTACAATTAATTCTTTTTCGAGTCAAGCAAATAGTACTTATTAGAAATCAAAATCGCGATATTCAATTAAAGAAAAATTGCCCCAAAATAGAGATGGCCCATTTTGGGGGTTATCCATTTCCCTTTTTTGTGATAATTTACAACCTAGCTGTCACGCTGCAGCTGGTGACACATAGGGAATGACAAGATTGGCGACCAAGGGGCACAAGATGGGGTAATTTATTAACAATCATTACTTCATGCCATACATATTTTATTAAAAATATTGGTTCTCTTTGAATAAATTCACTCGTAATAAAAATAAATAATACCAATATAAAAAAAAAACATTGAACAGGTTATAGCAATTCCATTAATATTTACTTTTAATATATATAATGACATTAGCAATACGAGGTATTATGAGAATTTATACATATATCTCCAATTAGGTCCCTAGAAAACAATAAAATAAAAATAGATTATACAAATTTTATAGATTATTGTTTCTTTGGTTTTATTGGAATTTTGTTTCTTAATCCAAAACCAAATTAAAAACTTGTTTTATAAATATTTTAAAGGCATAACACTCGGAAAAAATTGAACCATATTTGAAATCTAATTGAATTAAGAACATGTGATAATATAGAAAAATCACTCTACGTTCGAATGCTCTTCAACTCTAAGAATCAGATATGAACCTCAATTCCTCCACCTCTAAATAATAATAAAAACTTATCCAAAATCCATCCAAGCACTTCATTCGGAAATCTGATTTGTATATTAATCTACCAAACCATAAAATAATATAGTTACACACTTGTTATTTTATGGTGACTTAGAAACAAAGGCTAGATTAAAAAATAGATCAGATTAAGTGGCTTTTTATGATGAACAAAAGTGTAGTAAAAAGGGATTAGGATTATTATTATTTTTTTCTAGAAAAGAAAAAAAAGTAGTTATTAGGATTAATTGGAGGGGACACGTCAGTGATTAAGACTAAGGATGTAAAAGATTCTTGTGTACAAAACGTGTAGGAAAATATTAATACGAGGACAGGTGTGGGGCCCTGTATGGCTCTTGGGTTTTGGGGGTGGGTTGTTGGGGGGGGGGGGGGTGGCAACGTGTCCTGCCACCAGAAATTGGAGGGCGACCATAAATCCTTTGATGTGAACTTTGGTAAAAAGAGGACAGAAAAGAAAAGGGTATATAGCCCTTTTTATAATTTTATAATAAATTAGGTAATTTTAGTAATAAAATAAGGTAATTTTATAGTAATAAAATTAGGCAGGCTGAATTGTTTATGTTAAGTAATATTTTTAATTTCGTATTAATTATAGATGTCATATTATTATTGATTATTATCCCATATCAGTGTTGATTATTGAGGTATCAATTAAAGTTGAAGATCTTAAATGATATTTTTTTGGACCAATAGTTATAAGGAGTTTTTATAGTAAAAGTTATAACACGTATATTTGACATAATTATTTTATGTGTTTTCATACAACACATAAAATAAGCGTTTTTTTTATTATATTCTGTACCGGTTGACATAAATTAGGTTGATTAGGAGCATTTGCAATACAAGCTAAAATCTTAAAGCAACTAATTTTTATTCTCCAACTTTATTATCTTTTATAATATTATTAACTTTTAATGGAAATTTCTGCCCGTAATGTCATATTAATAAAACCAAATTATCCATGTCTTCTCATATTAGCTAGGATGGAATAAAACATTCTAAGTTCGTGTTTTAAGTAACTAATTTCCCAAAATTTTTTTCACAAAATAATTGTTTTTGAAGTTTAAAAAACTTTCTTCTAAAAAAAGTTTAGAACACTACTAGTCATATGTGAATTAGTTTTGTGAAGAATGCAAAAAAATTATTTTTGGGTTAAAAATAGCGTATGATATGATCCTTATCTTAGATCGAGTTACAAAATTGGCCCGACTTTTAAAATATGCCAAAGAAACCCTTATCTTTAAGGCTGTAAATATATTAGTACGAGACAAAACTTTCGAGCTCAAAAATATAACATGGAAGGCCGACAAATGCACCTCAAGTCCAACAAATTTTGTCTTGTGTCATACTTGTAACTTTTCCAAAAAAAGTAGATTTTTTTCTGTACATATTTTAGAGGTCAAACCATTAGCTATACTAGACCAATTATTTTTCAATGTTTCTTCAAGGAAAAATACATAAATAATATAAACCTTATAATTCAAAAGAGAAACGGTCTTTACTTCGATAATGCAAATCACTAAAATATTGGCTAAAATTGTGATAAATTTTGGGCTATCCACAAGAATGAGCCCAAATATACACAGCATTTTTTTTCCGTCTCTATCCACAAAAATGGGAGAAAAAAGCTAGAAAATATTGCCAACTTAGGGCAAAAATATCAATATTTTGAAAAGATTGTAGTTTAATGGTATGTTGTACCATAGGCAATGAATGTGACACTATAAGCATGAGGTTCAATGGCATAATGATCAATGCAAATTACTTAAGGTGATCTCGACCGGCCTGCCTAGGCCGCTGACTGTAGTGAATCCAATCGCCGTTCTCTACTACACCGGCGTTGCCATTACCGTTGCCGTTGCGCTGCACACGCCTCGTTGGCGACCTTGCTCCACCGTTGTTACCTGCAAAAACCTCTACTACACCAGCGTTGCCATTACTGTTGCCATTGCGCTGCACACGCCTCGTTGGTGACCTTGCTCCACCGTTGTTACCTGCAAAAACCTCTACTACACCAGCGTTGCCATTGCGCTGCACACGCCTCGTTGGTGACCTTGCTCCACCGTTGTTACCTGCAAAAACCAACAAAGATGTAGCTACATTGTGCCTAAATATACAGGAACTTGATCCAAAGCTGTCACAAAAGGATTTTGAGAAGATACTAAATTACATTTTTACACCCAAAGTGTGCCCTAATTTCAGAAATAGAATACACTTTCAGTTTTGATATATTAGCACCCAATAAATGTATTTCGTTTTCAATTCTAGACCAGGTGGACGGACTTTTAATACCTGATAGTCGCGTTGGCAGTCAGAAAGCCCTGTAGAATTTCTTTTATTGAAAACGAAATACATTAATTTGATACGAATATGTCAAAGTTGAAAGTGTGTTGTATTTCTAACAATTAGGGCCATCTTTGGGTGTGAAAGAGTAATTTACCCGTAATGTAAGTATATATCAACCTAAGGAATGTAAGTTATTACCAACTAGAATGAAAAATGTTTGTTCTATTACCTCGAGGTGGCCTCTTGTGCTGGATATATGCTTCCTTATCACCGAACATCACATGATGTGCCTACAACGAAACGAAACTCAATAAGGAAGCTGTTGATATGCAAAAAAAATGGTAAAAGATAGGATATGGTGTTCTTGTAGTGTTGGAATTGTCTGTCTGAGGGAAAGAAAGAGGCTAAAAATGGTGTTAGAAATTGAAAAGTTTTGATGACTTTGTACTTTTAACTTTGCATAAATAGTTACAGAGCAAGCGTACCCGCACAGCACGCTCAGCAGAATCTGCAGATTCGAATTCCACAAATCCACAGCAGAAACCATCCTCCTGAAAAGAGGCCGAATCAAGTAAGCAAAAACTACGAATGGAAATGAAAACGATGCATGAAACACTTGAATCGAGCTGAAAGCTTGCCGGGTGTCTTCTAATCTGGACAGTATCCATATATCTTCGAACTGGCCCAAATTGTTTAACAACGTCAATAATTCCTTGTTTACTTATGTCATAAGGTAAATTTGCGATATATATCCCTTTACCTGAAAGGATCATCAAATAAATCAGAATATATAATAACCAGAAGCCTCAAGTTTTATAGGAACAGAAAATTACCTTCTGCTGTTGAGGAAGTGGGAGCTTTGGATACTCCACCTCTAGGAGTAGATACATTTGGTGAAACGTCACCACGAGGAGACGATGATGGTTTAGTTGTCGGTGACGCCACTGCTTGTTTGCTGACATTCGAAGTAGCTGCTGCAACCTTTGGAGAAACTGCAGGAGCCTCTTTTGCAAGCTTAACGAAAATCAGAAATCTTTATGATTATACTTCTCATTATCAGAATCGAAATCTAAATAATAATATTCATTAAACATACCACAGAAGCATAGGTCATTTTCGAGGCTACATTTAAAGCAGGTGTGACAACTGGGGGAGTTTTCAGATTTGTAGCCGGTTTGACAAATGAGAGCGCTTTCTCATTTGCATCGACTGGCTGTGGTTTTGCATCTTTTTCTGGTGATACAGATATTTTTTCATCTGAAGGTATGGACGGTGTAGAAGCAGCAGCACCATTCGCAAGATTTTTCACGGAGATAGAAAGATCTGATGCTTCCTCGACTTTTCCATTTTGAAGTGCTGCTTTGAAGTTTAAGGATGTCGGCCCATCACAAGTGTCAGAAGGCACTGCAGCACCAGAGGGCAAGCAAGGATCGATTTTAATGACACATAAAACAGAAGAACAAATAAGTTTTGAGTAACAAATTAGTAAATTGAGTTCTACCAGAATCGTGAGTAGGAGCAGGCTGATCATTTTCAACATCACTCGTACCAGCAGCTTCAATCATTGGCTCACACACATAAAAAAATCGAAGAATATCATTCAAGACGAAGAATCCCTTTTCCTGTTTCGCCAAGAAGAAGGTCTGACTATAATTCTTTTTCACATTATCCGTTCCAGTCAAGCAACCAGTTACAGTAACAATGATCCCTCCCTCGAGAGATTCTTGTGCATCGGTAGTTTTGACTTCCACAGAGCAATATTTGTAATCAGACGACATGACCTTTTCATTTATTCCCTATGCGAAGATCATGAAAACGACTTAGTTCAATTTCAAAGAACATTAGTAAAATCTGATCAAGTGAAATAAAAAGTTAGAGATACATTTACAAAAACTAAGCATATTGAAAAGCAAAATCACTAGTGCCTGTTAATAAGATACTTACGCTTAAGGTTGTTACAGGTGTCACGACACCATCATCCCCGGGCCAGCCAAGTAGGCTCGGTTCTGTGTAAAACTTATGGAGATTTTCAGGACATTCATTGAGTATCACATAATACTGTTTCACGAAGGCGTCTGCCACGCGTGCAGGACTGGGATGTTCTTTCTCTTCCATAACTGCATATATGTATCAAGAATAACTGTCGTGAGAACAGATCTTAGTAACTACGATTCATTTAATATAGGACAAGGAATACGCAATTTCTCAAGACCTGCATAAGACACTAGTGCATAGGATTATGTAAAGGCGATCAAATTCATAGAATTTTGAATCTATATGCAAATAAAACAAAACTTGGGAAGCATTAATGATTTATAGGTGCAGCTTGGAACAGAAAAAGACCGTCGAACAATGAACATAAGGGAATTTTTTGAGTAGGCCACAGAACACGAAGATACTGGGATCAGAAAAAGGTGGAATCCACAAGAACTAAATAGAGAATGCACAAGCAAGCAAATAGACCATGGCAATACACACCTATCTCGCAGAAATGCATGAATCGATCAATTTGAAAGGAAAGTCATATTGGATATAGGCATAGTTGACACAAAACACTCGAAACTTCAGGGGCATATAAGCAAAATTTTACTTTTTGGCCTTTCTTTAGACACAGCAACTGAGAATGAAACGATTAATCACATTTGATGTTATAAATTCTGTTGTTCCTGAGCAGATTGGCTACCTGAGAGATTTAAAGAATCTTTTTAACAAACAAAAAAGGACCAGTTATTGGATCTATGATCGGCTTTGTCGATTCGACATTATAGACCTGTAAAAATAAAATGACCATGAAATCTATGCCTACCAAATCCACATGCACACATCAAAAAACACAAACATTAAAAAAAAATATGTACTTTATCTTATCTTAGGTATAAAATCGGGATTAATCATATACCAGACCAGAAATAAATCTCAGTTTGAACAATTTCTTCCTCATAAAGAGTTATTAATCCAGCAATTGAGGAAGTAAATAATCCATTTTAATGCCAAAAAATACGCATCATAGAGAGTGAACATCATATCTTCGAGGCAGATCATCAACAAAGATGGATTATGGATTAATCAATCCAGAAAACTTACACAAACTCTACTTAAATTCTTGAGTAAAATAAATAAATAAATAAGAAACCCCAAAAACTCGATGAACTCCCATTCCTCTAGCAACTACAATCCAGGTCATGCAGATTAATTCAACACAAACAAAAACAGACACCAAAATAACATGAACAAAAATCATTACATCTAAATGCATAAAAAAGATCTATGCATCAAGCACAAGGCATAAAGATGTAATCTTTGACAAATAAAACTTACAACTATTCACATACATTCAAAGAAATCAAACACACGCCGCAAGAAAAAACATCCTACGAAAAAAGGGTTTTACCTCTTACGACTCGAAAACCACAGAGAACAACCCCCAAAAGAAAAAAACCCAAGATTCTCGAATGCCCTTTTTATAAGGATGGAAGGCGAAAGAGATAAAGATTTCCACGCCAAGACAATAATAAAAAGGGAAAAAAAAAAGAAAGAAAGAAAAAAAGGAAAGGCGTGGGTGAGAGGGAGCAGCAGCAATTACTACACCATATTTAAAGGGTTTGAAGAATGGCAAATTACATATAAATGTGAAAGAATACTAAGGCGGTTCGAGGCCATATTTGACTCCCAATTCACACTGGCACAAAAATTGGTTGCCGTTTTCAGCGTTTTTGCTAAAGCTCTGTTTGGAACTTTGGAGGGAACCCAACTTCTGTGGGATTGTTTGAGGATTAGCTGGCAGATGGGGCCCACTTCCCCCCGATTCGGGTGGGGCCCGCTTGTTTAAGGTTTTCTCTTCTCTTGCATGGAGGCGACTGCGACAGGAATTCTCACACACACACACACACGTATATAATTAATTAATTAATTAATTATATTTGTGTTTTGACTTGTGTCTTTGACTCTTTGCTTTTTATTAATTTATTTATAGTGTCTAAATCTTTAAAGTAATCTTGTCAAAAAAATAACAAAATCTTAAGTGTTAGTTATATCATATCTGTATATATATATTGGCTTTTGGATCGTTGTATTTTATTAGGCTCATATGTTGTATCTAACGGCATGGTATAAGCAAAAATGATTTTTTATTTTATTTTATCTAAAAAAATAATATGCAACAGTAGATTTGCTGGGCATTATGGGAAATTATGCAACAATAGTAATATACATATTTATGTCTCGTTTAGGGTTTATGGGGGAGTTAGGGGAGCTTCTGGCCTTCCACTTTTTTCAATAACATAGTATATAATTTTATATTTTTATAGATATATATCATGTATGAGTGTTGACCAAGTAACTAATCCTAAAACGTAAATTTATACTTTGTTATCTTTATAGATATAAGATATATATCATGCATGAGTGTTGATCATGTAATTAACCTATAACCCTAACTTTATAATAATAAATAGTAGGTATTTACTCGAATATACATTTTTAACTATATTCTCTTTTTTCTCCTAGTTTATAACACATAGTATTCCTTGTAGTTAGAACTTTTTTTTGTTTTAGCTCCCTCCGAAGTATACTAGAGTCCCTTTCCTGGCCACCGCTTGGGTGAAGCTCTTATATATATTTATTTCGTTATTAATTTATTTAATATTATTTCATTAAATAATTAAATTGATTAATAATTTTAATAATGGATTTTACCCTGATTGTGAATTATTAAATTCCAAATATGAATTATTAAATTTTAATTAAAAAATTAATTATAAACCTTATTTGTAATTAATAATTAATAATTATTAGAAACCAAATACCGTGATTTAGAAGATCTGATGTATGGTTATCATTGAGATCCCCTTATTATTTTTCAGTTAATACCACACAATCTTTGTCATCGATTGTGGGAGGAAATTGGATTGTCCGTGGTCGCCATCCAATCATATTTGTGAAATAAGTCTAGAGATTCTTCCAATGATTTCATTAATATATTGATTCGAATGATCAATTTGACCAAATATACTTGTGTGTTTTGGATGATTGAAGTACATACATTATTTTAGTGATGAGTACAACCGTTGAAAGTACGAAGAAATACATGGTTCTCTTGTTAGACTCATCTCTCGATGCATGTATATAATTGCCATTGGTACCAAACTACCCCCTAATTAAAAGTTATTACAAAACAACTATTAAGAAGTATTTTGAAACTCAGAGTAGTACTTACAAGTTAAAGAAAAACTTCGAGACCGGAAGGGAATATGCTACAAATTACCATATAGCATAATCAATTGTGCTGATCAGTACCGAAACACTATAAAATGAGTATGACTACTCGGATTTTGGTTAGAACTCATTTAGAAATTTAACGAGTCAAGGTTGACGAAATCCATCTCGTTTGCTCATCAATAATATCGTTAAATGATTTAATTTGAAAATATACGACTACTAACTAAATAAAACTTATATTTATGTACATACTATAACTAATATTAATTGTATTAATTCCGCAACTAACTTTATTTGATGTAAGAAAAAGTAACTCTTAGTAAATATGTATTACAGTGAATATAAAAATGCATATTTAAACAAACATAACGCATAATAAATTTAAATATAAACTTAAATCTAGATAGATGTAGGTTCGGTTATGCTCGTCTTGAAAACTTGACTCGATAATCTATATAAACTATAATAGCAAGCTCGTGCTATTTTTAGAAAGTTTTTTTTTCAGTTTTTTTTTAATTTGTTTTCAATATTCCATTTCTAGAAATTATGTATTAAATGTTATATAATAATTGTGCATTTACATTTCCAATCATCTAATTAATTTTTTGCATAATATTAGTTGTGGTTATACACGTAATTATAATTTGTATGACAGTGTGTATAATTAGATCTCCTTTTAATATTTTTTAAGTTTTTGACAGTACATTAAACGTATTTTACTGAATAATGACAGATACGTCATATATATGTGTTGTTTCTGTAATATTCTAAAATATATATTTTTTAAATATTGGTATTAATTACTGATTTACATATAGTTACTCTCACCTAAATTGGCAATATCATATTTAAATCTTTATAGATAAACTAAAAACTTTATCAATTTCCAGAGGATTAATATAAAATATGTCTATCAACTCAGACGTATATATATTTCGTACGAAAAAAAAATAAAATAAGCTCATTTCAAGCCTCAAATCTTCCTATAATCTATATAATATATATAAATCATCCGTTTTCAATTAGTTCATTATACATAATAGATTAAATAATTAATTTCAATTTTGAAGATAGGTGCTCCATCAATCATTGATGAATTCATTCCTCATAAATGTAATGGCAAATATATTGGCATTAATATTGCATAGACTGAACCGAAAAATTGGCAATATCATAATAATTAAATCTTTATATATTAACTAAAAACTTTATCAATTTCCAGAGGATTAATACAAAATATGTCTATCAACTCAGACGTATATATATTTAGTACGAAAAAAATTAAAATAAGCTCATTTCAACCCTCAAATCTTCCTATAATCTATATAATATATATAAATCATACGTTTTCAATTAGTTCTTTATAGATAATAGATTAAATAATCTTTATAATATATAAAAGCAAGTCCGGCTTGCCGTTTATGGTAACTTTCATTTTCAATTACAATTATTCCGTTTTTGAAAATAATTTATTTAATTGTTATTATCTTAATTGTTTATTATATACCAATCAACTAATTAATATTTGGACATTACAAAGACATAATTTGTGGGAAAAAAATATAATTATAATAATAAATTTTCCATTTTTATACTATTTTCTACCTATAAATTCTAGAATTTTGCAAACGATTTCATTCACAATTCATATTCTTTGTACTATTTCATTCCGACTTTTCCGATTAGAGGACGCATGAATGATAAGAAAGAGATTACTGCACAGAGAGCATTTGATGTAAAGTTTTTAAATAAACAACGCGCACATAAACTCTTTGCAGAAACGCCATCTTGGAGAAAGATCATATCTCCTAAGCATCAATGATCAGATTTGGGAGCGACAACTTCATCAAATTTTTTGTTAAGGATTACAGTAACATCCATAGAAATCTATCCCTATTATATATAAGCATGTATTTGTCTCTTTAGAGAGTAATATGATCGATGTTACTACCAATGTAATTGGATCAACTCACACTTTAGTGTTTGTATGATTCTAAATTTATTAAAATCATAAATTTGTTGTACAATATTGAAATTTATTGAATGTTGTTTCATAATTTTCTATTTACAAAAGTAATCATGTAATCGCTCTAAATATATATATATATTTAAGTCTTATTAGATTGTCAACCATTTCTTTCACTGAGTTGCACTACTTTATTTTTTATTTGTAATATATATATATATATATATATATATGTTAAAATATAATTTTTTTATGTCTGTGGAAATATGTGGTTGTTTATTTTTTTTTAATTTTATAATAGGTTTCTTTTTCTTATATTTAAGGTTATTGGTTAAAGTGTTTGCTATATTGTTCGTGTAAAAATTGACTATTTTCCTTTTGATAGCTATCTATTTAAATGTATCAATATATAACACTTTTAACACAAAATGATGTTCTTTTATTCCAAATGACAATTTCTGTATTGTCATACACACAAATGAGGGTAATAAATTTTCATTTTCGTGTCTAAAAAATAAAATTCAACATGTTTTGTGTTATTAATTAGCAACTTTATAAAAACATATAATTACATTTTATATATACATGTTCGAGAGCTAAATAAATTTATATTAAAGTATATTTCTAATATTTACATTTAATTGTGTGTGATATTTGCATTAATAAACATTTGATTGCCGTGCCCTCCAACGGATGGAAAATTAATCAATGATAATGAACCATAATGGGTGAAATTATTCTTACTTCACGCGTTCATAATGGGGATTTGATATACATAATATGAATTTTAAGTTTTGAGTTGTATACATGTACAAGTATTATATAATATTGTTAAATGCTAACTCTAATTTTTTTGCAAATTTTAATTTGCTGATCTATTAAAAAATTTTGGAACCAACTAACTATTCACAATTTTCCTACTGATTAAAAACATGTCTTTATATCCAGTACGGCTATCTCAAAAATGAAAACAATATATATCGATTGATTTATGTGTATATATAAATACATATAGATTTAAAATATATATGTCTATTGAAAATAGACACATAGAGAATGAATTATAATACAATAACTATAGTTACAATACAAATATGCAGTGTTACTAACTAACGCATTCAATTCGCAATAATACTAAAAATTAAAGTTATCATGATTCATGAGTAACGTTCTAAAAAATATCTAGATGATAAATCATATTTTTAATTAATATTATGAAAATACTTTCAGCAATTAGAACTGGAGTTCTCTGCAGCCAAGAAGGAACTCCATTATCGGAAATAGGAAAACTTGGAAATGGAACATATAAGAAGTTTAGATTCACACTCTATAATAGCTGTTTCATTGGTTTGTATCGATTTTACATCGGGATTATTGTGTATTCAGTGTTTTTAAATCAGAATATACAAATTGAAGTTATGGTCCAACAAAATGTAAAACAGTAAGATTCTTCTTTTAAAATAAGTAATGCCTTTGAGAGCTTCAATTAGATATCTATAATGTTTACTTTAATTTCCAAAAGGTTATACACATATTCAATCAACCTATATACATAATAATATATTTTACACTAGAGTTTATATTGAAAATGACGCATGATTTGTTTTTTTCAGCATTTTTGCACCTTAGAGTTTGTTCATCTACAATCAATTTGTTATTCTCAAGTTTTATTTTTTTTATTTTATATTTTGATAAAATAATTCTTTTCATTTTTGAAAGTAAGTTCTTTTATTAGAGTCTTTATTGTTTACATAAGACTTACTTACTTTGGCAGAAAAAATATTAATTTTTGCAACTCAAGACACAACAAATATTTTAAAAAAGAGAAACTAAAGTTCACAAAAAGATAGTTTTCACTTTAAAATTATACAAATAATTAATCAATAAACATAATTAATCAATAAACAAAAAAATTCTTAGAGTAAAAGTTTGATCTTTCAATAAATTATTCTCGATGAAAAACGACTACCTTACCAAAAAATGTGCTACTTAAGTAATTTGTTTCATAAAACAAAACACTAATGAACATATTCTAAAATAGACTTTATTTATATCTTCGATTTACGTTGATTGTCATATTGTATTGGTATTTCTCACTCTTATTAGCTTATAAACACAACCCAATAATTACTCCTTATTATTAAAATAAATTAATACAAATAACCACATGTAGAGAGATGAATCAATTTTCAGCAATAAGATTAATAGTATCCGAAATTATTCAATTTTATATTACAAATGAAACCACACAATTCATTAACTACTCTATATTATTAGACCATATTATAAAGACCTATAATTATTTTTAGAGAATGCATTGAATTTTCCATAATAAAATTAATAAAGAATTTGATGGCTTTTGGGAGAAGATATATTAAAAGCTATGTATAAATGGTTATGGGATGAAACCATTATACAAAAATTTGGCAAACAGTAAGAGGGTTTGTTAGACGATGATAGAGAATACATCGACGACATTATAGAGGCAAGTCATTGGAGTACCACACATTCTTTGAGACATATGTTTGCAAATCTACTATTTGCTAATTCAATGAACATATCGGAGATTGTTTGGGAAAAGTGTTGGAAGAATCTTTTAGATGATATTCTATACATACAGGGGAATCGTTTACAAAGTTCAAGTATTATTTTTATATGGTCAACTATATGCGATAAAGAGAATAAGAGCAGTGCATGTACAACGAACATTGTTTACAAGGAAAATTTTCAAATTTTATACATATATGAACTTTGAACAAAATTTTAATTTATATTGTTTGATACTTTTCTTTATATATATATATATATATATATATTCCTTACTTATATTTTTATATTGTTTTACAAAAAATAATTCAAAATTCAACTTACATCGCATGGGTGTAGTACTAGTAAACAAGATCATAAATTTGGTTCCGTTGGATTAGCTATTAGTAATTATAACAAATTAGTGACTAGCAAAATAAGATTTGGAAATTTAAAATAAGCCCCCGGTGAGGATCGAACTCACGACCTTTCGCTTACGAAGCGAACGCACTACCACTATGCTACGGAGGCCATTTTTGAAAATGTTTCTCCTAGTTAATATTTATACTATGATTTAAGAAAAACCTCAAAAAATTATTTAGGGCTGCAGATTGCAGAGAGCAGCAATTAGGGTTTTCCGAAATTGAGAAGAGAAAGGATGTGTGGCATAGCACTGATTGTTTCTGGAATTAAGATCGATTTGTCTTTTCTGATACCCAATTACACTTGCCCATCTACTCAATTTTGCGACCCGGTAATTTCATATCCCTTCCCCCACCCCCAATTTTTTTGGGAACAATTTCTATTTATTGGTATTTCACACTGATAACTTTGTTCATTTTTTTGTTATTTTGTGTTGAAACTCCAGCCATTAGTGTCAGAGAATGATATAAAACCAGCTCTGCAGAGGAGGGGTCCGGATAGCTTAGGAGCTAAAATTGTTAACGTTTATTCAGAAGCTTCATATGATAAGCTGAAAGATTTTGTTGTGCAATCTTCTGTTCAGAATGAAGGGGCTGCAGAGGATGATTGTGGAAGTGAGATCAGTGGAACATTGCTATTTATTGGGGCGACGCTGCAACTTAGAGGATTGAATCCGGTTGTGCAACCATTGATTGATGAATTTGGCAATGTTCTTGTTTACAATGGTATAGTTTATATTTCAGTAGCTTCAGTTATTTTGAGATTTTTCCGGTGCATTTGAATTGTTAACTTCTTCCCAATTATGATTTTAGTTGTGCCTGCAGCTGCATTGAAGTATGGTACTGTCATGAAAATGAATTTGTCGCGCTTTATGTTTTAACGTGGATGGATTAAAATTTGGTCACTGCATAGCTTTACCACCAATAGAAGGATTTCATCCCATGCTATACTGCTTGAACTTTTTTTTTTTTTTTAATATTGGATTTATAGACAAGAAATAAGGAGCCGTATCGGGATTCTGAGATTCATATTGTAATTTTTATTTTATTGTATGGGTTATACCTATCAGGCTATCTAATTATCCAGTTTTCCATCTGCTGATTTGCTCGCTGCTTAAATTTAATTGAGTTTGTGCTTTTCTTATTTCTGTATGATGGACTTTGACTTGTTATGTCTCTGCTGTGTAGTTCAGAACTGGGACGTTTGGTATAACTTTTACTTCTGAACCCAGATGCTGAAATAATTTTCTTGTTTATGGGTTTTCAGGCGAAATATATAGTGGAATTCAATTTAGAAGCGATAGCAATGACACGGAGATTCTTATGCAGTCTCTGGAACGGTGCTGCTCATGTATTTCACATGAAGATGGTGGATCTTCTGCATGTTCTGAAGGAAATAAAGTATCTGTTCCACAACTTCTCTCAAAAATTAGGGGGCCGTGGGCTTTGATTTATTGGCAGGTAACTGTGCGTGGTAAGTTTTTCTATGATTCAAATAATGCTGAGGATAAGAATGCTTGCTTTTTTTGTAATTAGCTTTCCTGCTTACTCTTTTATGCTTGTAGGATAGTTCAAAAATTCTGTGGTTCGGTAGAGATGCTTTTGGAAGAAGAAGTCTTCTAGTTCACTGGCCAACACATGACGATTCTCGTCTGCTGCTATCTTCAGTGTCACCACCTTCTTCTACTAAAAAAGATTATGGTATACATTTGTTATCCTTTTTTCGTTTGAGAAATCTGTTAACTGTTGTTTCACGCTCAGTTCCTAAAAGTGAAGATCTTAATCATTTTATATGATGAAATTTGTTTTTGGATCAATAATTGTATTTGATTGTAGCTTTTTCACAAATAATCTGCTGATATATGTCTTACATGTTTAACCAACTTAGTCTTGACTAATCTCCCTTGGTCTGAAATAATTTTTAAGACAACATCTACTAATTCCTTCTGTTGGATATCTAAACAGATATTGTGGAAGAGAAAGGGAAAACTGAATTGGATTTTTGGGAAGAGCTGTCATGTGGTGTATATAGTGTCTCCATAACTCCTTTAAAAATGGGTGGATATCTAATGGGAGAAGTTAAAAAACATGGGTGGACTGATTTTGAGCTAAAAGAACTGATTACATGGGAGAGAACTGGCATTGAGCCCAAACCCGAGAATCTTAGTGGTTGCTTCAGTGATTTTCCTCTTATACAACAAGGCATGCTTTCAGAATTTTCATCCGAATCAGGTCAGTATCAAGAAATGAGGTGGCTGAAAATTCTGTGCAACTTTCTTATCTTTTACTTTTCAAATTGATTTGATTTGTCAGTCCTTGCATTCTTTTTTTCCAAATACTGGATCCTTGCTGTATAATTAATTATTGGATTTTCTCTCTGATTAATTGCTACAGGTTGTTTACAAAGTGCGCCTTTATCAACAGCTCATAAAGTGCTGAAGGCTTTGACAGAATCTGTAAGGCGGCGAACCAGTTTGAACAGAATCTACCAGGTTTGAGCATATATATGCTTGATTGTGATTTTGCACGATATCTTGCAAATATATGATTTGATTATTGTAAAATATAAAGTTGCTGCTGTTGGTTTCTTGGAAAGTTATGTTCTAGTGTTGGAACTTAGAATTGATGGAAATCTGCTGATGTGTTATTCCTTTATTCAAACTATTTGACCATTCTATTGACAAAATCTTGAGCATATTGGTGCTTGCTCAGGTTATCCTGGGGAATCATAGGCGAGAGAGAGATGCTCCAATAGCAGTGCTGTTTTCTGGTGGTTTAGATTCTATGATAATTGCTGCTTTACTGCATCAATGCATTGATTCTGAATGTAAGTACTCAATCAAATGAAAGCTTCAGCTTTCATTGACTTTTCCATGTAACCATCTATCAATTGCAAGATTATTGCACAGTGTTTAACTTGGATGATTAATATGAACTCTCGAGTCTGAATTTTGTTGGAGAAATGCATATTTACAGTTAATTTGATGATGAAGAAACTCTTGATTCATGATATGATTCCATTAGATTTCATATCTTTCTCCTCTCTTTTATTTGAAAAAGAAGTTTCATGCATACATTTCTGACTTATGAAAACTGTGATTGCAGATGACATTGATCTGCTCAATGTTAGCTTTGACGACGAGTCAGCACCTGATAGAATCTCAGCCAGGGCTGGATTGAAGGAACTTCAGAAGATTGCACCGTCAAGGAGGTCAGCTGATTTAGATTTTGATAGTTCAGTCAAAATTCTGGAACCAATTGTGCTAAATGATGTTCATCATAGTTTGGTTATTTAAATTTGA
Organism: Agastache rugosa; assembly: GCA_031470985.1. Lineage (NCBI taxonomy): Eukaryota > Viridiplantae > Streptophyta > Magnoliopsida > Lamiales > Lamiaceae > Agastache > Agastache rugosa. Next base: position 71,291,775 of record CM062601.1, on the reverse strand, counting down.
ACTTGTGATGTGTGATTCATGAAGTATTTAGTACTCCCTCCGTCCCATGATAAGTGGCTACTTTCTTTTGGGCACGGGTATTTAAGAGAAGAGTGTTTAAAGAGTAAAAAGATAAAAAGTGGTGGAGCCCACATCTTTTGTGTGAGAGAGGGTGTTTCCATATTAGGAAAGTGGCCACTTATGATGGGACAGCCCAATAAGGAAATGTGGCCACTTATGGCGGGACGGAGGAAGTATCAGAAAGTGTTTGAATTTCTAAGTCAGTCAAAGCTCGACAAAAGTGACTTGTCTTGCCTTATCCGAATTTCTTGTGAACATATTAAAATAATGGTTGGAATTGGATCTCATATACAAAACTCGTATTATATATGTCAATTTACAGATGGAACCTTGTAGAAATTGATGCTGACTTACTGAAGTTGACGTTCGAGTCGAAGCATGTCATGGCACTTATAGATCCAGCGAAAACTTACATGGTATTTTTCTTTCATTTAGTTGTGTATTAGCATGACGATGATTCCTGTTCTTTGAGATTCTTCTTTTATCGAACTTTTCATATATATTTCAATATTGTTTCAGGACCTGAATATAGGCATAGCATTATGGTTAGCTGCTGGAGGAGATGGTTGGCTTTATCAGGAGACGAGCAGCAATGATGGCATACAAAATCAACGTGTCAAATATAAGTCCGTGGCCAGGATTCTCCTGGTGGGTTCAGGCGCAGACGAGCAATGTGCTGGATATGGTCGGCATAAAACAAAATTTAGAAATAAAAGGTGGTCCCTCATTTGTTGTTAATCGTTGATTTCCATGATTAGCTCAGATGCATGCGTTTTATTGCAATCTAAATGTCTCGAAATAACTCATTCCTTTTTCTCAAGTCTGGTTTACATATTTCTTGTGCATAGCAGTTGGCTTGGGCTCCATGAGGAAATGAAACTAGACGTGCAAAGAATATGGAAGAGAAACTTAGGGAGAGACGACAGATGCATAAGTGACAACGGAAAGGAGGTGCAGAAAGAACTTCACTATACATAACTTTGAAATCGAGTCTCTGCAACTTTATTGAATTGTATCCAAAACAACATTGACATTTGATTATTGTGTGTTCGTCAGGCAAGATTTCCGTTTCTGGACGAAGATGTCATTAGGACTTTGCTTGATATTCCTCTATGGGAGATTGCAGACCTTGATCAACCAAGTGGAGTTGGCGACAAGAAAATTCTTCGAGAGGTATGCCATGATCTGTGATTTTTGCTCATAACATATATAGTGATGATACCTTTTACTTGGTCGGGGCATTGATATCTCGGTTGCATTTCTGCAGATTGCACGATTACTTAGTCTCGATGAAGTAGCTCGTCTGCCCAAAAGGGCAATTCAGGTATGCATAATACACAATTAGTCCTCATCTCTTTTGTAGAAACGGAATAATAGATGAAAAGAAGGAAAAGCTGCATACTGCATATACCATGAGACTTTGTTTCACAAACCTGCCTTGTTTATCAACGGTCTGATCCTCGTTCGTTGTTCAGTTTGGCTCCAGGATCGCAAGGGAATCAAACAGGAAGAATTTCGGAAGCAATCGAGCAGCAAATCAGGCCTCTGCAGGAAGTGTGGTGATATATAGTAACAGCAGCAACTAGATACAGTAACAGCATGGATGATGATTCGTTATTGTCCGAAGATCTGTTTTACACATTTATTCAACTGTTATTGTCTGAAGTTTAAATTTTCGGATATCCGTAGACTTCTTTTTTTTTTAAATACAAGTTACATTATCAGATCATAATTTTATGATATTACAAATTATTCTACACAAATTATATTACCATCATAATACTAAACAAACTAGTATAAATTAGAAACATACTCATATAAAATAAAGTGAGAAGACAATCCATAGAACTTATGGTTTTGCTTTACCGCTTGGGTTAGGTTTTATTGATGGATATTTGTGAACTTTAATAAAAATTTATATTGTAGAATACATTTATAATAATATCGCTGGCTGAATTAGTTGTTACTGGATTTTGAGCAAATTTTTCTTCAATTACGAATTATTTCCGGCCAGTTTTTCAAGTCACCCAGAGAAGGTAAAGAAAAGAATGAGAAGAAAAGGAAAAGGCGCTGTGGATAATTAGCGCTTTCCATTATATGGAGGAGCAATAGTCGGCGGGGCGTAAAAAAATATAACCTATAAATAAACAGCGATTACAAAATTTTAACTTCATGGCTATTCCCAGCAAAAGCAGCGGCGCCGCCGCCGCGTGGAGGGCGGATGAGGCTATCGCCGGAAATTCTGAAGCTTTACAAGCGCTGAGGGAGCTCATCTCCTACCCTATACTCTACTCTCGTGAATCGAAATTAATCGGCTTGAAAGTACAACTCTCTCTCTCTCTCTCTCGCACACACTAGATTAATTACTGAAGACATTTCTGTCTGTTGGTTAGTTAATGCAGTTTTTTTCTCTCTGATTTTTTAGTGGCCTCGTGGTTTGCTGCTCTATGGCCCTCCGGGAACGGGGAAGGTTTGTAGGTTTCTGTTGATTTTCTGGTACTTGTTTACAAGTAGGTAAGGATTGAAATTTTGATTAATTAACGAAATTCTGATTCATAGACAAGCTTGGTTCGGGCCGTCGTTCGAGAACTTGATGCACATTTGAGCGTTATTAGGTAATTCTCTTTCATTATGGTATTTTGTTTCTTGATTTTTCAAATTTTTATGTTTTTAATAATCGTGGTGAACTTTTAAAAATGAAAACTAAATCGGAATTACTTAGGTTAGTCACTATGATCTTGTGGAGCCATATCATGACACGAGAAGGAAATTGAAGTTGTTAAAAGTATTGGCATGTTATTATTATTTCAAATTCTTCTTGATAACTGATTTGGTATGCAAATTACTTTAAGCGTCTGAAGGAGAGATGTGGCAGCTGCTAAAGTGTGAATTTTGCAATGCACGCAGTCAAAGTTTTAAGGATGAACAGTTATGTATTTACATTATTCTTGCAGCCCACATTCTGTTCACAAATCACATGCTGGAGAAAGCGAGAAAGTTTTGCGTGATGCTTTTGCTGAAGCAGCATATCATGCAACATCCGGAAAACCTTCAGTTATCTTCATTGATGAAATAGATGCACTTTGCCCTCGTCGAGACTCGAGGTAACCCTGATTAGGCTGGTGAAGAAAATCCTTACTGTTAAACTGGATGCTAAAGTTACTAAGAAGATACTATTTGGTTTCGTTAACTATTGGAATTAGTGAAAAGTAACTGTATGAATTGTTGTGAAACTGTATCTTTACTTGAAGGAGGGAACAAGATATTCGCATAGCTGCTCAGCTCTCCTTGTTGATGGACTCAAAAAAATCTCCGTCTGGATCGCATGTCGTGGTGGTTGCATCGACTAATAGGTTGTTTGGAGATATCTTGATAAGTCTGCAGTTTGTTATGCCATTTCTTCAGTTTAATTAATATGTTTTACCTATATTCTGGTTAGAGTTGATTCAATTGATCCTGCTCTGAGACGTCCAGGACGTTTTGATGCTGAGGTTGAAGTCTCCACTCCCAATGAAAATGAACGCATTCAAATACTAAAGGTATAATATGTTGACTCTGTTACATGTGTATTCTTTGTGTTGTAGTTTCTGCAGTTATATCCGCTTCTATTTACTTTAAAAGTAATTGGTACTAAGATAGTTATTTAACTTAAAATATCAGCTCTATACAAAGAAGCTTCCTTTGGATCCCACTGTGAACCTAGAAGGCATAGCTGCATCTTGTAATGGTTATGTTGGGGCGGATTTAGAAGCTTTATGTCGCGAGGCTGCCATGTCTGCTCTGAAGAGATCTTCAAATGCACATCTTGATGCTAATCAGTGTAGTATAACAATGGATGACTGGAAGCAGGCTAAGTCTGTAGTTGGCCCCAGTATAACTAGAGGTGTTACTGTGGAAATTCCGAAGGTCTCCTGGGATGACATTGGAGGGCTAAACGATGTGAAGGTTTGAAGCTTAGCCATTACTATACTGTTAGTGTTGGCTGAATCTGATAATATTTTCCGTTAATCGAACAGAAAAGGCTTCAGCAAGCAGTTGAATGGCCCTTGAAACATTCTTCAACGTTTTCAAGGCTGGGGGTATCACCTGTCCATGGTATACTTCTTCATGGGCCTCCAGGGTGCTCAAAAACTACCCTCGCTAAGGCTGCTGCTTGTGCTGCACAAGCTTCCTTTTTCTCTTTGAGGTATGGCGTCTCGTTCGATCATACTCTTTTCAGACCAAACTATCAACATAATGGTTTTGAAAGAGACGTAAAATTTGGTGAAATTTGGCCAATAATATAGGTTTCTTAAAGCCACATATAAATCTTATCCTCATCATTCATATGATATATAGCACGTCTTAATTCATCATCAAAAGTATCCTTATAATTCTCTATGTATCATTATGTTCGATAAAAGAATGAAGGATGCTTCAATAGAAAAATATTGGAAAGTAAAAATGCTTCATTCCTTTGCATTTGTTTCTTGCTCTTGCTATTAGCATATGAACAAGCATTTCCATCCGTTCTTCTTTTGTAACTAGGACCTTAATCCTCTTGGAGATTTTTAGGTATTCTTCTCCATTTATAGTTGGCTTGTTCCTAACGTGATTAATGCTTTAATTTTTAAGTGATAATTATAGATAAAATGTGGTTTTATTTTTTAGCGACTTATAGTTGAAAGATTAAATTTGCTTGCCTACAACTATTTGCTTATGAATCTTGATTTAGCTTACTATATTTTCATTGCCTGAGATCATATTCTATGTCAGTGGTGCAGAGCTATATTCCATGTATGTTGGCGAGGGTGAAGCTTTATTGCGTAATACATTTAGGAAAGCTCGTTTGGCTGCACCAAGCATAATATTTTTTGATGAGGCTGATGTGGTTGCTGCTAAGAGGTGTTTTTCCATAGTTTATTTGGTAAAATAGTTCTGGGATTTCAGTGGAGTCATGCTCAAATTTCAAATTTGTCGATGCACCACAGATTTGTCGATATACTATTTTCTGATATTTTACGTGTCTATTTGCAATGGCAGAGGAGGAAGCTCAAATGGGAGTACGACAGTTGGGGAAAGACTTCTGTCTACTATGTTGACGGAAATGGATGGCTTAGAGCAGGCTAAAGTGAGTTATACGATCATCATGTCTAAAGAAATAAACTTTTAATATCTTCCCTTGATTTGTATGCTCTTTTGCAGGGTATTCTTGTTCTGGCTGCTACAAATCGTCCTCATGCAATTGACGCTGCGCTTATGCGTCCTGGACGCTTCGATATAGTAAGTTATACTCCCTCCGTCCCGCCATAAGTGGCCACATTTCCTTATTGGGCTGTCCCATCATAAGTGGCCACTTTCCTAATATGGAAATACCCTCTCTCACAAAAAAGATGTGGGATCCACCACTTTTTATCTTTTTACCCTTTAAACACTCTTCTCCTAAATACCCGTGCCCAAAAGAAAGTAGCCACTTATCATGGGACGGAGGGAGTAGTTCTTTATTTCCTAAAAGTCAAGATTAGCTTTGATTAGGTAATATGTTGGTTTTACTTTGCTCCTTGCTGTCAATTAGGTGCTTTACGTACCGCCACCAGATTTAGAAGGTAGACACGAGATCCTTCGTGTACATACACGAAAAATGAAGACAGACAACGACGTTGATCTCAGACAAATCGCAGAAGATACTGAGCTCTTCACTGGAGCTGAGCTCGAGGGTTTGTGCAGAGAGGCAGGAATTGTCGCTCTGAGGGAAGACATATCCGCCACAGTCGTGTGCAACAGACACTTCGAAGGGGTGATGAAATCTCTGAAGCCGGCTCTCAGCAGAGAAGACATCGAATCGTATGCCTCGTTCCGAAAGAATCCATCTATAAGACTTTCTAGTCCATCTGAATCTGGGTACAAGCAGCAAAGCAGAGGGAACAAGAGTCTACTGCTGGTAGCAGCTACTGCTGCAATAGCTGTTGGTAGTATAGTATTTTATAGTGGTCTGAAGAGTATCTCTGTCTATAATGAGAGTACCTCTGCAGAGCTATCAGCAACTTGAACGTGTGTTGTATTATGTCATAGGTATTGAGAGATGCCAACTTTTGTTGATGGCCTCTCTCTCTCTAAAAACTAAAGTAGAAAAATATAAATACATTTTATCGACTTTCATAAATCCAGCGTAAGTAATTACGTAATATTTTGTAGAAGTTAAAGTGATACGATGTGTGTGATGAAATAAATCCTAAGAAATTCATCTACCTCAAAATCAATCAAATTTGATTAGGCTTGCAGCTTTGTACAAATATGGAGGTGTGTATTTGGACACAGATTTCATAATCTTGAAAGATTTGTCAAGATTAAGGAATTCAATTGGAGCTCAAAGTATTGATGTCAATGGAAATTGGACAAGATTGAACAATGAAATCCTAGTTTTTTTTACTGTAAGCACAAAAGGCACATATCGTTCGATCTAAAGTTGGTTTATAGTAATCTATAAATCTTGATCAATTTTAAAATTTCAGTTTTATTGAGCTCATTTGTATTCAACGTACAAATTGCTTAACAATTTTTTCCATTATTAGAAACATAATCTCAAACAGTATATTAGTATATTGACCTATGCATAGTTCGTACAGGAATGATAATTGTTGTAGTCGAGCGAACTTATCTACTCCCTCCCTCCGTCCCAATAGCAATGTCTCACTTGCTTTAGGTATGGTTATTAAGAAACAAGAGTAAAAAGATAAAAAGTAATAGGTCCACAGCTCTTGAAGAGTTAATTGTTTCCATTTTTTGAATGAGAACTTGCTATTGAGACAGACGAAAATGAAAATCGAGACCTTGTCATTGGGACGGAGGAAGTATTATTGAGATATTGAAATCACCGTGTCTAGTCACAGATGTCAATTATATAAATATAACACTATGAAGGGTGAATTTGAATATAGAATTATACGGGACAAATTTCCATTCCGACTATAGTATTGCTAAATTTATCATTTCCACAATTTAATTCAATATAGAGAGCTGCCACTATTAATTATTTCAACCCAATTGCTCGTACATTTGAAGTGCATAGTTCCATAAACAAATCAAGTCTGACTTAAAGTGCATAAGTGGAGATATTAGTCGGACCAATCCATTCGGTTTTGAACAAATCTTATTAGATTGTCTAATTACTATTGATTCGGACCTGAGTTTTTCGAATCCTAACACTCTTTTTTTCGGTTTATTTGAACCAACCTGTTTGTTTTTTGCTGGTTTATCATCCATATGCATAATCTAGATCAAGTCAGCTGAAAACAAGTTTGAGTTCCGCTGACATATTAAATATATCGTTTTCTATAACAATCAATGGATCAGAGAGAGAGAGAAAGAGAGAGAGAGAGAGAGAGATTCATTTCTATATAATTTTGTAAGGGTGTATTCTCTTTGATGAAAAATAGTGTATGTTCTGTAGAGTGGATAATTTTTCCCGTTTATAATGAAAAATTTACCTGGCGGGTTTTTTCCCTCGTAGTATTAACATGGGGGTGGGGTGATAATATTTTTACATGGGATATAAGGGACAAAAAAGGGGGGACCATGTTATTTTTCACACTAGATAAAGAACATAAAATAGAAAATGTAGGACCACAATTTTTCTTTGAGAATATGTGTTACATTGTTCCTTTCCTATCCCTCTTTTTTCCATGTGATAAATTGATATGAATGAAAAACTAATTACAACAACTAAGCTAACAGCTATTATAGACTAATCTTAGCTTAAGCTGAACAAGAAAGTTCTAGCTAACTAATCTACAGTTGTGATAACTCTAAGCTGAAGCAGCAGCTCGTAACAAATCTGCTGACTAAGCATAACTACTAATTACTTGCTTCAATATTTTCAGTATATGTACATCAGGAACAAAAATGTTTTTTTAAGATAAAATGCATACGAATATGAGAAAGAAGAATATGATTAGGAAACAGAAAATTTATTCAACACCAGACATTTTTTTAATTAAGAAAACGTAATTCAAAATGGCATAACATTATAGTGAAAAACATACTTTTATAGGTGCTTTGTATATTTACTATTATTTCCTATTTTAATGATAATATTATTGTCACATGATTTACATAATTATTCGCGCTATATTATGTAAATAAAGTCCAATTACTTTATATTATTGATAATATGGTGTGTTGTGTCACACAGAAGATCATATTATCGTAATGCTTATAAAGTAATAAAAGAGATTACAATCTAAATAATTAATGGACAATTATTTGATAGATTGTAATATAAGCTTGAAATAGCTGGTCTTGGCTATTAGCTTATGTTAGTGTATTTCGTATACATTGAACATGATCAACGGTGAGATTAATTATCCTATATTGACCTAAGTAGATAATAAAAGATCTCGGTTAATTATTATTTCTTAATTCTAGTTGTATAATATTTAATTATATATTTATAATTATTATTGCTTTGATTTATCAATGAGTGAGAGTTAATGAAACTCAACATCCTCGATATTTTGGGTAATAATATTATTTATATGATAATTAATATTATAGATAGAAATCGTGTCTCGGTGTACCGAGTTGATGATGTCCCCTTGAGGAGCTCAAAAGGATTATTATATTAAATCTTGCAAGTGGATTAATTTCCGATATAATAATAAAGTTTGAGTTGTACTACTCTTGGATAAGATATTAATTAATTAGAAAGCTGTCAATAGCTTAAATTAATTAATGGACATGCGATATCTTAAACACGGGAAATAATTAATTGGAAAGGAGCTCGATTCGTAAATCGGATTGAACGGGTAGTTCAATATTAATTCTTTAATGGAATAAATTAATATTTTATTTTATTTAAAAGTGTTTGGGCTTAAACACTTGGATTAAATTAAATATGGAGGCCCAGTTATAATCCTCCTAGCAATCCCTAAGATAACCTAATTAATCCTATAAATAAACTAAAAAGGGACGCCTACTTAGGAGCCAATTACTTGGATTAATATTGCAATCAATATTGAAGTGATTTGGAAGAAAAGGTGGCGTGAGTTTTGTGTTTAGGATTTGATGGATTATCGTCCAATCGATAGTCAGATCTAGGAGGGTATATCTTAGAAGATTCTTCGGTAGAATCAAGTAGCTATCAACACAAGAGCCAATCTCGTGTGCAAAGATTAGTGCGTGGATCATCCCCGACTTCAGATTCGTTTTCTACGTTCGTCACAAAGGTTATATTCAATTTATGGTTTCTGCAATCTCATAAATTGAATTATGTGGCTTTGCATGTTAATTAATCGGAGAATAATTAAATTAAATTAAATTAATATCCTAATGTTCCTGGCACATGGGATCTTCAATCGGTTCCAACATCTGCTGCATGTCTTCTCGCTTCGGCTGCACTGCAAATCACTTCTATTTCTACCTCTTTCTTTGAATTCGACGGTGCGTCGCCGTTGAATCGCTAGTACGATCTTGCTGTCGTCGATGTTGACCGGCGCGAACGGGGCGAATGGCTCCCATTCGCTCCCAAGATATGTTCGCGCCTTGTGCATGTCTTCTCACTCCGGCTGGTTGCAAATCACTTCAATTTTTGCCTCTTTCTTTGAATCCGGCGGTTCCTTGCCATTGAATCGCCGCTACGATCTCGCCGTCGTCGATGTTGATAGCTAAATGAGGCTTTGCGGCTGTGGCGCAAATGGTTTACTGTGCAAACAGTCCGTTCGCACCTTTGCTACGCGCCTTCGCTATCAGATTTTCATTTCATTAATTGATACATATTAGGTGTGTACATTTGCATTCGATCAATATTAGCGTGCATTTTGTCGTTACAGTTTTTGTCGAATAGAGGTGGTGCGAACAGAGCGAGTGGAGCGAACGGTACGAATGTGGGTGGTGCGAACGGAGCGAGTGGAGCGAACGGAACGAATAGAGGTGGTGCGAACGGAGCGAGTGGAACGAACGGTGCGAATAGAGGTAGTGCGAACGGAACGAGTGGAGCGAACGGTGCGAATGAAGGTGGTGCGAACGGAACGAATGGAGTGAATGGAGGTGGTGCGAACGGAGCGAGTAGAGCGAACGGAGCGAGTAGAGCGAACGGTGCGACTGGAGGTAGTGCAAATGGAGCGAATGGTGGTGGTGCGAACGGAGCAAGTGGAGCGAATGGAGGTGGTGCGGACGGAGCGAGTGGGGCGAACAGTGCGAATAGAGGTGATGCGAACGGAGCGAGTGGAGCAAACGGTGCTAATGAGAAGGTTAGGACGGGATGCGAATGAGAAGGTTAGGACGGTGATGGTGTGAATGGTGCGAATCAGAAAAAGGGTACTTTCGCAAAAGTGACTAGTATTTATATATTTTTAAATTATTAGCTATTATTTTGTTTTTATTAACTTAAGCAGCTATTATAATATTTCACTCTAAAAAAATCTCTAGCTTTTGCCAAATATCTTATTGCTCAAACATTAATATAAAAGAAATCTAAACCTTGAATATTCTCGTGCAATATAATCAAATTTCAAATGCCGCAAATATTTTAAAAGAATAGAAACTAATGAAACTAAAATAATACTATTTATTCTATGCATTTCGCATTTCACATCAACATCATTACGTTTAGCTACCATTATACCATATACTCTACCCTCGGTTGGAGCTGGCAAAAGACCGGACCGGCCCGAGCACACCGGACTTTGGGAAAAAATCGGGCCGGGTCGGTCCGACCCGAAATTTTATCGGGCTTAAAATTTTGGAGTCCAACAAGATCCGAAAAAATTTTTATAATGCAAATATTTCGAGCCGGACGAAGCCGGCCCGAGCCCATCGGGCTTTTGCTCCTTTTGGACTGGCCCGGCTTGACCCGAAATTTTATCGGGCCTATAATTTTAAAATACAATCCGACCCAAAATCGAATCGGGCCATTGGGTCGGGCCGGACTAATTTTACCACCTCTACCCTCGCTAAGTTGGATGCTACATGCACATCCAATGAAGTGGATGATATTTGCAGCCTCTTTTATCCCAATACCAATCTTATGGGTAAAATCGTCAAATTTTATTAACAAATATATTTTTAAATAAATAAAAATATAATGATTAAATAAATAAATACTAATATATTTAACGTTCTTATTTTCATCACTGAGTTACCCTCCGAACGTCGGAATTGAAAATGCGGACCCTTTTTAAACAATTTCTCTAAATTGAGGATTTTTTACAAATAAATTTAAGTTGAGACTATAAATTAAAATCCGGTGAAAATTGGAACTATAAACTATGACTAATCCTTAAATTTGTTTAGAAGAATTTGACTCTTTGCTCAACAAATTTGACCCTTTTACTAAGGATTAGAAAATTTGAAAAATATGAAATGAAAATAATTTGGCCCAGTTATAACTGGATTAGAAAATTTAGAAAAAAAAAATGAAAAGAATTTGACCCATTTACTAAGGATTAGAAAATTTGAAAAATATGAAATGAAAAAAACTTGGCCCATTTACAAAGGATTAAAAAATAAGAACTTCTACCGCTATCCCTACCCCTAAATTTGCAGCTCACGCCGTCAATTAGTCGACCAATCATCGAATACTCCGCAGCATCGATTCCCGGCCACGAGAATGCAGCGGCGTGTTTCAGCCGCCGTGAACCACCTTCCGCCGATCCTCAAACAATTCGGTTTGTATTTTTATTAAATCAAATGAGTTTGAAGACCCCAATTTGAATTGATTGGCCAATAATATATATTTCCTCCGTCCCACGTTAGTTAGTAACGTATAGTTCAATTAATATTTTATACTTCACAACAAATTAAATATGCACCATATTTTTTGGAGTAGAGAGGGAGTATGACGTTGGAACAATTTCCCATCTATTTTGTCTTTTATTTTTCAATACTTGTTTTGTGCACTGCAATATATGATGATTAACTGATTTAAGTATTTCAATTGAGATATATCTTCGACTCTATGTCCCCAGCAGCCATGGGAAGCTCAAGCTCAGTACTCATGTCAAGGAATCATCATCATCATCTGAGTAAGTCCCTCTTCTCTCGACATGCTCCTTGTAGGAGGCATTTTCACGGCAACAATCTCCTTCCTAGCTTGAATGAGAGTGAAAGAGGAAGAGAGGGAGATGGTTTTCTGGTGCAACGTTTTTACCAAAGAATTCAAAGCTACTTCTCTTTACTTTCAACGTTTGAATATTTTTTATAAAGCAATTTATTACCATTTAGAGAATATAAACAACTCATTTTTCTTTTTCTTTTTCTTTTTGGGACAGTCCAGTTCTACACTAATACCTGCCATTATATCATGAACAACATTTCGACTCCTCAATAATTCATTCTCCTACATAGGGATCTCGTGAAACCAATATTCTGAACATGATTATTTTTTTTATTCTGTGTGATTTTTAGGTAATATTAGCTACCAATATTGCTGAAACATCTGTGACTATACCTGGTATCAAGTATGTCATTGACCCAGGAATGGTGAAAGTACGCACTTATGATGCTTCTACAGAGATTGAGCCATTAATCATTGTTAAAACCTCAAAAGGCACAAGCACTTCAGCGGAGGTAATGCGCTTGAATAACTTAATCTTCACAGGAATAAATTTATACTTAACATCATATTTCTTCATGTTTTTTTATAGAATTTTATGACGGTTCATTATGTCTCCTCCTTGCTTTCGTTGATGATTCACCAACTTCTGAATTTATTTATACTGCGCATCACGGAGTCAACTTTCAAAGGATGGGCCAATTATATTTGAGGATACGATCTTACATTGTTTAAAAATTTCTGATGACTTTGTGACTTGCATGCTCTTCTAAAATGGGTTCCTTGTAATCATATGAAATATGTATAAGACAGCTAAACTATTCATGCTAATGCACAGTCTGTCTTTCCAAACCATGAGCCCGTTGGCTGCACTAATATTGTACTCCCTCCGTCCCGCCATAAGTGGCCACATTTCCTTATTGGGCTGTCCCATCATAAGTGACCACTTTCCTAATATGGAAACACCCTCTCTCACACAAAAGATATGGGCTCCACCACTTTTTATCTTTTTATCCTTTAAATACACTTCTCCTAAATACCCGTGCCCAAAAGAAAGTAGCCACTTATCATGGGACGGAGGGAGTATTATGTTTTAGTGTCTAAGGTGTTCACATAAAAATTTAATGATGTTAGAGTTGAAGAACATTACCAAAGAAGTGGGAAAGGGGCATGGTCGTCCTGTCGCCTCCTTCTCCAGATAAAGGAAAAGGCCACTGGGCCAATTTTCTTTCAAGATATCCAGTAACAGAATGAAAATGTAGTCTACTGATGGAAAACATGCAAGAACTGATATTCCATCTAACACTGTTGTCTCCGAGCTGATATTCTGAACTTATCTTTGATGCAGTCACGGACTGCCTTGAGAAGCTTTTCAAGTGTAGAGGGAAAAGATATATCGTGCTTCTGAGGAGTTATTGGAGAAGAGCACGCTGCTAAGTGTTAGGAAATAAACACACAATCACGAAATCAAAAAACACAAGAATTGTTTATCCAGTTCGATACGATGTGTATCTACGTCTGGGGGCGATGCCAAACCAGGGATTTTACTATGTTTTCGGATACCAATTACAATGAGAGAACAACTATATATATAGCAAACAATTGAGCCATAATCCTAGTAAAACTAGGAAACCGCGTAGAGCCCAAAAAACACTTGTACGGCAGCCCAAAAAACACTTCCTTTCAGGCTCCATACTCCAACAACTAAGCAGTCCTGATAAGGCTGAAAAGCAACTCAGAAAATGGTGCAACCAGAATTTTATCAACTCTTTAAAACACGCCCGTGATATCCACTGGTCTGATGTGTTTTCCTTGGCTTAAGTTTTCTAAAGTTTTCATTTAATTTAACTTAGGATCTTCAACTATGCAGTTAGCATTTACTTGGATCTTTTTCTGTGTTTGTCCTTATCTTTTTTTGGGAAATTCTATTAAGGGTGTACATGTACTACACCCACCACTCACATGTAATATTTTATTAATATAATATTATTATATGAGTGGAGTGTTATATTAATAAAATAATACTATGTGAGAGGGGTGTACTACATGTACATCCCTAATAGAATTTCCCCATTTTGAGGGCCTTGTTCGAATATCTCAAATTGGATTTCTGTGCTATATATGTAGTCAAATATGGAAGAACGTTGAGCAAATGTGGGGAGGGGAGGATATGCTTCCACTGCGCAGATGCTTAGCTGCTTCGTTTTTCCTAAATGCAGCTTTGAAGCAGCCTGATGGTACTTACAGGTAGATTAATCTCTCTCCTCTCTCTCTCTCTCTCTCTCTGAGTATGAGTGGCAAAGATTTGATAATGTTTCCCTTGCTGGTTCTATGCCTTGCCAATGACCGAATTCGTCCCGCCCCTCGTAAAAACCCAGTTCTTGTAAGAACATGTTTTCTATATGATATTAAAAAGATAATTTTTGTTTGTTTTAATTGAATCTTGTTGTTTAGTCAATCTATTATTTGATTTGGTATCATGTTATTTTCAAATATTAAAAAATTCGGAAGTTTCGCTTATCGTTTTCTCTGTCTACAATTTATTTGAATAAAGAAAACTGTGGCCATTATATTATTAAGGAAGCTGCCTTTTCTGGACTTCAATGTGATGGTCAAAATTGGCTTTTTCTTGCGCCAACTATATTTTTTAATGTTGTATTCATTTATTTATTTCATCTTTTGTCACGCCAATTTTGCTGGGCCGACTAGACTGAAATTATTCTATTTAAATATCACTGTGGATACAGATATACAAGAAACAAGAGTAATTATATTTTCTATAATTGGTTCAATAATGGTCTCCCTGTATTTAGTAATTATTGGTACAATTATTGATGCAAATATGAATTTTCGCCTTATGCAAATTTTCCTGACGTATAATCAAATCATGAAAAGTATTGAGAAATAAATTGTTTTCTTCAATATATATTCTGTTTCAAACAAGAATAGTCATACCCCGTTTTTTCTTTTTCTTGAGATGTTGATTTGTTTTTTTTTTTTTAAATAAAGGATTTATTGGTATTAATACTATCATTATTACATAGTCATTCACATGTAGTATAGCTGTGGAATTAATTGCGCATGCCAAAATTACAGATATGGCCTCCTCATTTAATTTATATGTTCTACATCAATCAACCTATTCACCTAATACCAAAATTAAAAAATGATTCAATTTTCTTAAATACAAATGCCTCAATCCCAACCAAGTCCCCTCTCTCTCTCACACACACACACAAACACTTAATTATAAATTGATGTACAAAAGCACACAACATATCATTTGTAAGTCTCCCCATCCTCACATGCAAAAATAACAAGAGAGAGAAATCAACATGGGAAATTCTCTTGCATGCTTCTCTCTCTCAACAGTGTCCAAATCTCCAGCAAAGGAGCTTCTCCCTCCATGGATCTCCCCCTCAGCTCCCCACAGAAGATCAAGAAAGTCGGCATCATCATCATCTTCTTCTCCGACAAAGAAAACCTCGGAAGTTTTCGACGAATCCTATATTAAGCAGCAAGCTCAGATTGCTTCCATGCTCTACCACCATCACTTGCAGAACAATGGAGGAGCCGATCTTCTTCTCCACTTGGATCGCTCCGTCTCGACGAAGAATCCACCTTCTTCTTCCAAGAAGTTTGCTAGGCGATCACGTTCTGTTTCCAGTTCTACTCCTCTCTCTTCTTTGCAGCTCCCTAATCTGCAGGTTTCACTTTTTTTTTTATTAATTGTTTCTAATAATGCAGATCTTGAGTTTTGTTATGTTTCTTGGATTTGATAGAATAAATTTTAATTTTATTTTTATTTTCTGGGATTTTTGGGTTAGAAATAGTCCTAGTACTTGCGTTGTCCTCATCCAACTAGAAGGAAACGTCTTTAAATGAAATTTTACTTTTAGGCAGAGCTATAATTCAATCTTGACTAATGGAAGTATATACTATAAAATAAAATTTTATTGACTTTTGAGAAAAGATGTGTAATTATCAGGTAGTAGACTGATAGCTGCGTCACAAATCAATGTTAATAACTTTCTTGGTTGCCTTTTAGGGCCACTTATTTAATAGTAGCAATTACAAGTTGACCCTATAATTTTTTAATTTTCTTTTCCACACTTTACTCTTCAGTCTTCACCACCAAAAAAAAAATGCCATCACGAATTATCTTAGGAATAAATTTAACTTTCTAAAATGAAAAAAAAGAAATTTCAACTTATATATGTCAATTATTTTGTGTAATACTCTTTTTATATTGAATAATTTTAGGATGCTGCAAGAAATGATGGTGAAGAGAAGAAGAAGCATTTTGTGCTAGTTCATGGTGGAGGATTTGGGGCATGGTGTTGGTACAAAATTATAGCCCTCTTGAAAGAAGCTAAGTGTGAAGTTGATGCCATAGACCTTACTGGCTCTGGAACCAATTTTTGTGACATTAATTCCATCAAATCTATATCTCAATATGCCAAACCTCTCACTGATTTCCTAGCAAATCTTGATGATCACAAACAGGTATGTACTTGTCTGTTTTGTTTAACGCAAAAACTTGGGTGCAGATGCCCGCACTGTCATGAGCATGTAATTTTCTTTTTTCTTTTTTAGAGCAACATGTATTTGTCTAATTCATTTTACACGAAAACTTGGGTGCGACAACCGTAATTAATACTAGTAATATTAATTATGTAACTAGGGATAATTTAATTTATTAATTGCAATTAGAATTTTATAATCAAAATTAGAGCGTAGTAATTCCTAATTATAATTTATTAATTTCTAATTAAAATTGATTAAGCATTAATTATAAAAATTAAAAGGGGGATTAGGGCGCCCGATCATTAAATAATTTTTTTAGGGGCATTAAATAAAATTTTTGTTACATTCCAACAAAAAATGAAAAATTTAATGCGAAAACTTGGGTGCGGGCACATGCATTGTCAATGTCATCAACATTTATTTGTCTAATTCATTTGCCGCGAAAACTTGGGTACAGGTTGAGCGCCCGTAATTAATAGTATTTTACAAATATAATTTATGTAATTAGGAGTAATTAGATGATAATTAAGTTTATTAATTCTAATTAGGATTTATTAATATCAAATAGATGGGTTATGTACTAGTTTATGCTAGTTGAGTTGTACAATGTATATTGTATATCAAAAAAAAAATCAAATAGAACATATTAATCCATAATTCGAATTTATTGATCCCTAAGTAGAGTTAATTAAACGGATTAATAAAGTTAATTAAAATAATGAAATAGAAATTAAAAAATTTGGAAAAGGGAATTAGGGCGCCCGGACCTAAGTGCGCCTCATCATTTAATGATCTTTCTGTTGCACTCACAACAAAAAATGCAATATTTTCAAACAAAACAAGAGAATAAAAATCACAGTATTATTAAGGCTAAAAAAGGGTTGAATATTAACTTTTGATATTATTCTGTGTTGTTGAATTATATATGGTACATGGTGATGATAAAAAAAGAGAAATGCAGGTGATTTTGGTGGGACATGATCTAGGTGGAGCTTGCATTTCTCATGCAATGGAGATGAATCCCAGCAAAGTTTCAAGAGCTGTGTTTGTTGCTGCAACCATGCTGAGTAATTCCCAGAATGCCCTTGATGTCTTCTCCAAACAGGTCTGCAAAACTTTCGACAAAACGCATTTTCTTGCAATGTTTTGAAGCTTCCTTTTTTGATCCGAAACTTGTTTTTTCAGTCGGGCTTAACTGATCTGAACCAACGTGCTCAGAAGTTCATATATGCAAATGGCAAGAAACAACAACAGCCAACTGCTATGGAGTACGAGAAATCGCTTCTCGAAGATTTCTTGTTCAATCGAACTCCATCAAAGGTACGATGATGCTATGAATCCTAATCTTAAGTCCCTATTATGGTTTCTGAGCATTTCATGTTGCTGCATTCATCATTTCAAGATTTCTCATCATAAATAAAACTTTTCTCACTGTGTGTGTGTGTGTGTGTTTGGATGTGCAGGATGTGGCCTTAGCATCAGTATCAATGAGGGCTGTACCATTTGCACCAGTGACAGAGGAGATTTCCCTTTCAGCAGAAAAGTATGGTTCTATCCCAAGGTTTTATGTTAAGACAGACGAAGATTTCGCCATACCTGAACAACTGCAGGAGGCGATGATACAGTCGGATCCACCTAACCAAGTCTTTCACCTTAAAGGCGCTGATCATTCGCCTTTTTTCTCCAAGCCTCAGGCACTGCTGAGGATACTGTTAGAAATATCAAACATCACAGAAGTGAAGCAGCCTTAGAAGGCACGACGAGCCAACACATTTTTTTGGTTGCAGCCATTGATTGTAATTAGTGTCATTCAGAATAAACTCACAGTTATAAAGAGAGAAGGATATGAGAGAGAAAAGAGGACTTGAACGAAAGTATTTCATAGAATATGTTTGATGCAACAATGTCTCAATATGTTATTTGTAGCAGTAAGAGTTTCATAGCACCCCAAAAATCACACAAATGGCAAAAAACCCGAAAAAAGGATAAAATAAAATTTGGCTCGAAAGGAAAGCGTGGGACCCGTATATAAGTGTTTTCTCACTTCTTCCTCGAGATTCCAAGCCTCTTGCGGAAATCTTCCTCCATAAGAGGAATGCCATCGCGCAGCCTGATCTTCGGCTCCCAGCCTAACAGCTCGTTGGCCTTCGTTATGTTAGGTTTTCTCTGGCGAGGATCATCCGGAGTGTTGTCAACGGTTATGATCTTCACGTTCGGATTGATCATCTGCATATTTCACGTTAGATTAATTGTGAGACACTCGATTCGGGCTGAAATGATGGTAAGAAAATTTCTAGTTCAAAAGTTAAAAAAAAAGTTACCTCCTTCACAGTCTCTGCAAGTTCTGTCATTGTAAATTCACCTGGATTGCCAATGTTGATCGGACCGGTGTTATTTCCTTCCATGAGTCGGATAAGGCCGTCGACCTTACGAGAAAGCACGTAGAACGAGATTATAAGAGGATTATGATGCAGTTTTGATTCCATAAGATAATGATTCTTTCACATACCATATCAGAAACATAACAGAAGCTCCGTGTTTGAGTTCCTGGTAACTGAACTGTCAAAGGTTCGTCGCTGCACAGAGTGGCATTATCATCAAAGACTCTCTTTCAAACACACACAAACGAACAAGGTGTCTTCAATTTACCGTATTGCCTGAGCTAAGAAATTGCTCACGACACGACCGTCATCAATGTTCATTCGGGGTCCATAAGTGTTGAAGATCCTTGCAATCCGTATCTCTATTGCAAATTCGACGTTTCATAACAATGCATGAAGTTGGATAATTTACGGGGTACTAAAACTAAAAGAGAGGCTAATACCAATTCCATGCTGTCTGTGATAATCGAACATCAAAGTCTCTGCTACTCTCTTCCCCTCGTCATAACAACTTCTAACTCCTGCAATAAAGAATAAAACGGGCCAATCAGCATCTGTTTCGTTCACAAATGCCTTACAAACAAGATGGTTCGTCAACATAAAGTACCTATAGGGTTCACGTTGCCCCAGTAGTCTTCGGTCTGAGGGTGCACAAGTGGATCACCATAGACCTCTGATGTCGATGTCAGCAGAATTCTAGTGAAGTATTACACAAAATAAATTAACGGGATCAAAAGAAACAGTTGGAAAATGAGAAGATATCTGAACGAGTCTCGTCAAACCTTGCTCCCACTCGCTTGGCAAGTCCCAACATGTTTAGTGTTCCAATTACATTTGTCTTTATCGTCTGTTCCATTGAAAAAATAAACATCAATAATCAACGGTGAACTTTATATATATATATATATAAGAGAGAGAGAGAGAGAGAGAGAGGTTC
The DNA here is from genome assembly GCA_031470985.1 of Agastache rugosa. Classification (NCBI taxonomy): domain Eukaryota; kingdom Viridiplantae; phylum Streptophyta; class Magnoliopsida; order Lamiales; family Lamiaceae; genus Agastache; species Agastache rugosa. The sequence continues at coordinate 71,271,842 of CM062601.1, read as the reverse complement.
ATTGCAGACACTGGCCTTCACAGGATTGTATTTGTAGAAAATAGGGGAAGCGGGGCAAGCAAGATGGTAGATCCTATCAACTTCAACTAACAAAGCCTCTGTGACATCTGCAACAAAAAATGAGAAAACCAGAAGAAAAAAGTCGATTTGATGCAATATTCCACGAAACCAAATAAAAGTTCATAGTATACGATATTTCTCAAAAGTAGTGACGAAAAATGAACAAAAATAACAGTCAATAATCACTGCAACTCAATCCTAACATATTAAAATATGCTATTTCTCTTGTACTCCCTCCGTCCCAATAGCAAGGTCCCCCTTCTATTAATTAATACTCTCATCTCCAATAGAAGGGGACCTTGCTATTGGGACGGAGGGAGTACATTTTAAGGATGTAGCATAATGCAATAACAGCTAAGCAACAAGCTGTAGCAACGATCTTCATGTTCCCTTGTTCAATTGTTCGACAGCATTACATGTACAGAACTACACATGCAGTTTGAATTGAAGCAAATTATTACATAAATCAGTTGATTCTCTAAACCTTCAAGCGTTCCTTTGACAAGTTAGAGGATAAGTGATTAACTACAAAGACTCTATACCATGTCGAATAAGCTCAAATCGAGGATGGCCAATCCATTGCTTTAAGTTGTCCTTCGATCCAGTGAAGTAGTTGTCCACAACAATAACCTAAGTAAAACCCCCACACACAAAGAAGGTATAAATATGCATACAAAGACATAATCTATGTATTCTTGATGCTGATATACGAAAGAAATGCTCACTTCATTTTTCTCGTTTTCCATCAGCTTGTCGACCAAGTGAGAACCGATGAATCCAGCACCACCAGTAACCAAAATTCTCATGTTTGCCTGACAATCAAGTTCTTATTAAGTTTACTGAAACTGTTTATAAGCAAAATTCTTGTTCAAAAATCGAACATCAAATTCAACTTAGAATGAAGGAACATATAAACTAACTACTTTTTGCACACATTATGACAATGATCAAAACAACAACAATGCACTCAACTAAAGCATGAACAACGTACAAATTAATCAGTTAACACATGTAACGCAGCCCCAGAGACGAGAAGATTTTCTTTAAAATGAACTAAATCGAGAGGCATATTGCCACATTAAACACCATTCGTAGTCTACCTGGAAGAATTTGGCTTTTCTCAGAGGCGAAGGCTCGGGAGGCGGCTTGGTGGACACGTGGTTCCCTCCATTCGATACTTGATTAGCCATTATAAGATACCTTCTTCAAGTTCCAACTTGAAGACCAAATCGATGTATATAAACAACAATCAGCAGTAATCCAGAACATACAAATGTTTTAAACTGAAACACTCATTTCTGAATCAAAAACCAATAGAGGAATCCAAATAAAAGCATAGTAAAAATTGAGTTCAAGATTTTTGATCACACTACAGTCATTTAATCACTCATTAGCAGAAATTTAACTCTATCATTAGTGAAACAGATGGAAAAAAACCAAACTTCAACTGCAGATCAGGAGAAAATCAAATTCTAAACTCCTGAGAAAGCAAAAAAAAACAAAAAACAAAAACGGAAACAATTCAAGAGAGAGAATACATTACATATGTACTAAAACTTATAACTAATCTCATTTCAGATTTTCTTCACTCACCGACATAATTCAACACTCAGCAAGAGGACAATCTCTATAATTAGTAAATTAAACATTCTTAAAATTCCGATACTTGGTAGCAAACAAGACTCTAATCACTCAGTAATAATTCATAGAAATTTCTTTCTTCACAAATCAAATCGGCCTGCATTTCAAATCACACACAATAAACAAATAAAAAAGAAGGAAACTTTGAACAGAACCAAGAGCTGATCACCTATTAATTAATGCAAATATTTATCACTTGAACTATAACACTCTCTCCCACTTGTACAACTGCAAAAACTTCATCTTTATATACTACTCACGAGCAACAATTTGAAACCCACAAATTAAAAAACAAAAAAAGGACATATTTGAAGTAATTCAGGAAAGAAAAAAAAAAGAAAAAGAAAATCAACGGGACTGAACAAGAAAAAGAGCATGCTTCATCATTATGCTATACCAAACTTACCAACTAGAGAGAGAGAGAGAGAAATCGTGAAACTGAAGCAAGATTACAGCCAAGCATCTGATTTTATGCAATTCTTTTTTTGCAGCGTACCTTAAAGGTCACTCTACTCCATAACAAAACCTGCAGAGGCAGACATGGAAACGGAACTTCTACAATAAATTTTTAACAAAAATAGTAATAAACAATAACTATATATGTATACAAAATATTTTGCTTTGATTTCCCTTCCTCTTTTTTTTTTGTTTGAAGCCAACATCTTAATTTGTTTAAAAATATAAATATTTTGGTAATTCATGATTAAAAAGATTTTTTTATCTAACTGGGTCGGCCGAGTTATGTGGGCTCTTGCTTCTTGAGATGGTTGACTTCTTGATATTGCTGAAATATTGTTTAAATTTTCCGAAATTTTCTATTATCGTTTCTATAAAGAAGGTAAATAGAATATTGCAAACATGGTAGTGTCGCAGTAAATCTTTTTATTGACTTTTCTGGTAATCTTGATTTGATCTTGAAATTATCTGTCTTTTATTTAGCTTATCCTTTTGTTGTTATTTCTCTTATTACGTAATCTTAAATTTAACACTGCCCTGGCCCCTGTTAACTATTTAATTATGAGTTTGTAAACATTACATTTAAGATTAAAAAAAAACATTTAACGGAAAATATCCATGTGTTGATTCTTATGAATATTAGCATATAGGAATGGGTAGACCTGAGTATGCAGTCGGTTCGGTTAAAAATCGAACCGAACTCCTAAAATTGAATTATCTTAAATTTGTATAAAATTTTAACAGATCCGATTCAAAGTTTTCTTTTAACTGAACCAATCCAATCCATACTTTAATTTCACTCCCAATATCCTTCAGTTGATATATGGAGCTACAAGTTCCACTCCAACAACTTCTAGCTCATAAATTTTCAATTGAATTTTTCTTTTATTTATGAATATTTAATTAGTAATAATGAAAATTTGTTTCGGTTTGATTATAACCGATTTTTCTATCCTATAACCAAACCAGAATAAAATCAATTTCTATAAATTAAACCGAGCTGACTTATAATAATCAAAAAATTGAACCGAATGGACCAAAATTCAACGGTTCGATTATTCGGTTTTGGTTTAGTTGTGCTCTCACTCTTATAGGAATGGGGTTTCCAAAAAAAAAAAAGGAATATTAGTAGATATTATGCCAAAACAAATTTTTAATTCGTTTTATATGTATAGCATGACATCTATAACATTATATAAAAACTAACAATACTCATTTATTTAGGTGTTTAGTTTAGTTTGAGTAAAATCATTATTGAAGCAGGTAAGAGGTCGTAATCTACATCATGAAATTAGTTTGCAGCACCATCTTAGCACATTTATAATAATTCGTAATAATAAGAATACAAAGTGTGTTACACGTCATATGTAAATTCTTTTGTACATTGATCATATATCATTCTTTTAGGTTCAGTCTGTCACACTTAATTTTTCAAATGCAGTTTTCATATCTGATTTTCATAATATTTGTAAATAAGTAAGTGGAGTTTATGTACTATACATTTTAATTAGTGGCTAAGGATCATACTCGTCTTAAAAATTTAAATAAATATAGTATAAAATAACATGTTGACTTAATAACTTAATTACTTTATTATATTTTAAGCAAAACTTTAGTGTTGACATTCAAGATCTCGTATTAATTTTCTGTTTTGACTCATTAGGAATTTAGGAATATTCCATTTCTTATTTCTTCTTTTATTTATTCTGTAGGAGATTTGGTAATTTCATATATGTTGAGGGATCTATAAATAAAATCATACCCTGCATGCTCGTTTTAAACGTGAGGCCCAATGTATTGTGTATTTGCATTTTGGTTTACCTAGGTCCTACAGAAAAAAAAAACAGCTATATCCACTCCGAAATTACTCATTCCACTCGCGCACCATCACTCACTGCCACTGGCGCCCTTTCCACTAAATTCCAAACCCTACACTGCCAAGTGCCAACTTACCTGGAAGATTCAATAACTGACTGGAAGTAGTAATCTTATGCTCCATAATACTTTTCATGGCACCAAACGGTAGATCTGATCAAGAAAAGTTGAAAGGTATGTCGAGAATATAATCTTGAATCCAACTTAATTTCAATTTATTGATGTGTGATATGTATTTGAATTATTTGTTCAAAATGTATAGAGTTGTTGATTTGATTTATGGGCTATGGTCTTTTTTGGTATGGGAGAGTTGATAAGATGTAATTGGGTTGAGCTGATTATGTATCTTGTGATTGTAACAGTTGTTGATGCAATTAATTAAAATTCATGAAGAATAATTTAGTTCTGCATAATTCTTGATCTTGAAAATTGCTGCTTTTGCCATTTCCAATTCCAATTAGTTTAAAACTAAAGTTTGAAAATATGGTGTAGCTTAGGGGGTTGTGAACTCCAAAGGATCCTTATTTTTGGATTATTAGTTTCTTGCTGCAGACTTAGATTGAAGCCAAATTTTTGTTTCAAAACCCTAAAAAGTTGATCTTTTTTCAGATAATTATAGTTGGAGGAAATTGAATTCACTATATAGTTGAAATCAATCTGTCTGTTGGTTTGTATTTTCTGGGAATTTCTGCACAAACATACAGAATTTAGTATTGATTAGGTTCTGATTGTTACTTCCATCTGCATTGTTGTGATTAAGTTTGTGGCATTTGATTTATCTTAGGAAAATAGGAGATATGGGTCGTGGAGTTAGCAGCGGTGGAGGACAGAGCTCGTTGGGTTACTTGTTTGGTAGCGGTGAGGCTCCAAAACCAGCAGTCGGGAAAGCAGAGGCTGCCCCTAGTGAGAGTGGGGTTGCTAGTAAAGAACCTTCGCCAAAGCCTAATGCCGCTCCTCAGCCAGTAGACATTAGCAAGCAGATTCCTGCAGGCATTCATAGTAGCACCACCAACAACTACGTCAGAGCAGATGGTCAGAGCACTTGCAATTTCATCACGGTATGTCTCCGATGAAACAACATTGTGTGCTTGGTAGATTTTGATGAAGTTATTAATTGTGGTTTTCATTCATTCCCTTCCTTTTTACCTGATTGGAAGATGATGATGATGATGATGTGTTATTTTACGATTGTGATGCCTACGTGAGATTCAATTACTGGTATCTGGCACACATGTGATGACATTCTTCTTTTAGTTCTCACATGAAGAATAGTCATTTTGTGTGAAAGTCTGACAATTTACTTGAGCGTTGAAGATAATATGGAGCAGTCATTCTTAAGGGAAAACGAAGCTAATAAAGTACTTGCCCCTCATCCATCCCATTAGCTATATGGAGAAACTCTTCTTTAGTTTTCTGTTTTGTCTCGGATTGGAGCAATCATATGGTGATGTAATTGTACTTCCTCATGTATCTGTTTATTGCTTTTGATCCAATTGTTGTTTGTGGGATCTGATATATGAGAGATGTATATTTCATTTATAGATTCATTATGTACAAAAGGGTAACTGGATTTATTGCTAGAGGAAACAGAAAAAGGTCAAAGACGAATAGATTAGAACAGAGCCTATGAACTAATGACTTAAATGTAATGACTAGTGAGGGTATATTTGCCATGTTTCTCGTATCATTTTGTGTTTGTCCATCAACTCCTGCAACTCCTCTAGGTCCAATGCTTCTCGTTTTGTTTGTTTACAACTGTTGCTTTGTCACAGGATCGACCATCAACAAAGGTCCATGCTGCTCCCGGAGGAGGTTCTTCTTTGGGATACTTGTTTGGTGGCGGTAGCAGCAACTAACGACCCCGGCTGTGTGGGCGGGATCGCAATGTGTGATTTGTGATATTTATTTGTAAATGTGGCAGCAATATGGGATTTTGTGTCTTTGCTGCAAAATTTGTGAAAATGTCTGGTTGAAGTTTTGGGTTATTTGTTAGTAAATGTGGCAGCAATTTATGGTATTGAAGTCTTTGCTGCAAGCTTTGTGACAGATAAATATGTTTGTAAAATAACTAAATGACATTCTTTGTTGCATCTTACTATAATTTATGGGGTTTTCATACTTAAAACAGGGCATATTACTATTTGCTGTTGGGAAATTTACCAAAAATAACTTCTTATTACAAAGGAAACCATATTAACACAGTGAAACTGTAGTACAAAAACAGAAAGGCTACAGCTACAAGTTCTTTGCTACTATCATTTTGAAAGAGAGTCAACGGGAAACAAATCCTGTGGTAGGATGCAGCAAGTGTCGAATTTCAGACTGCACGTAGCGGGGGAGGAGCAGGAACGATTCCCAATCTCTGACGAACATCTTCCAAGTCCTCGTCAAAATGGCGTTCGTAATACACACACATTAGATCCGTACATTTCACACCAGCGCGGAGAGCCCAAGGGAAGTAATGCTGGTAGAACAAGTTCCTCTGGTTAGGAGTGAATCTAGCAGTACCCCCAGCAACAGATAGGGCACACATGGGAAGAAGCATCTGCTCGAATTCTATAACCTTCAATGCTGATTCACCAATCAAATTGGTAGGTAACTCGAATAGAGTGTGCCAGAAGTCGTGCACTTCGCGTGCCCGGGTTGCAACATAGGCTATTTCTTCTGTTTCCATGAACCTGACAGGTGGCCTATCGTCGGGAGAGAAGTTCCGGGATCCCATAAACTTAGCATATGCAGCACCAAATGTATTCGGTGGAAGGTCCCATGCATGCCCTACATTAGCAGAGAAAACACGAGGGCGCTCCAATAGTACAGCCTGTGAAGGAGATAAGGTAAAGCTTATTCATCAACTGGGATAACAAGAAAATTCAGAAAGGATAAATCTCCATATTTTCATGTCTTTTCGCATAGATGTCCAGAAATAAGTGTGTTGTCATGCATCTCATTTGACACGTGATATCTAAATCAAATTTGTAAGCCTAAACCTACGAAGAGCAAAGGAGAAAATCTAACAAGCCTTGCATATAAGGATGTTAATATGCCTAAACTAACCATGATGCTTATGCCACTTAACTTAGAAATAAGGCCAGATACATACAAATCCAGTGAACGTATTTTCACATTTCTGACATTTCATATTAGATAGAGATAAGATCAACCATATTAAAAACTGAGATTGTAGAAAGATCAATGTCTACTTTGCCACTGTGCTTTATCCCTGAAGGCTCTAAAATATTAAACTAGTAAGAATGATTACAACGAGCCTGAAAAGAAGAGTTCCCCAGCATTCAGTACATTGAAGTTCTTCTCCAGGCTGGAGAAGAACTCCAGCTATGTCACTTTTAGATAATCTGATCTAATAAGAGGAAGAGTACAATGAGTCACACACGCACACATATATATATGTATGTATGTATGTATATATATACTGTGTACATCAAATGAAGCTGGTTGAGAAACTAAATTCATCTATAAGAGATGGCGATGTAAAAGTCCGAGTGTACATATTATGCCAAAAATCAACGAAATAGCATCCATTTTTGCAATGAATGAAAAGCTCACCCTGCCTTCTGGACTCCTCTTCATCCTCTCAAGAACCCTTTCAAATGCAGGCTTTCCAGTTGTCTCCCCAAGAGCAGCTATCAAATCAGCTCTTCGTGGATCCAACAAAGCTCCAACAGCCGATCCAACTGCAACAGCAGCCTGCTGCCATCCCTTCAGTTTAACTCGGGCCCCTATCATGTTCCTGCTACATCAAATAACTTCGTCAAACTCAAACAAAATAAATGTGCAAAGTGTGGCGCGGTTAACCGAAATCTGCATAATACCAAAACCGAAACCGAAACCGTCCGACTTTTCGGTTTACCAAAAACAGCCGGTTTTAGTTTCGGTCTACCGAAAGTTACCGGAAAAACCGAGAGAAAGAGGTGAGGCCGAGATTGAGGGGGGGAGGAGAAGGATATAGAGGAAAAAACCGAAAAACAATCATGCCCCAAATGAAAATTCAATTAAACAATCAATTCAACCAAGGCTGCCCAAAATTGGAATCCATAATATTATTTGCAATTAAACAATCAATTCAAAGTTCCTATCCAAAGTTGAAACCACACATATTTTGGCAAATAAAAAGTATATATAGAGACTAAACCTCTACAACTAAAGATTGGAGAAAATTGCAAATTAAGGGCGGCGTGATAGGGAGAGAGAGGAACACCGCTGCATCGGGGCCGGAGTGACGGGAGGGGGCGGCCGGTCCGACGGCGAATAGAGAGAGATGGAGCGGCTGCTTGCGGGAGAAATTGAAAGCACCGAGATCTGGGCGGCCGGTCGGAGCAGCGGGCCCAACGGCGGCGACGCAGACAGTCAGAGAGATGGTCGAGCAGGCGACAACTGGAGTTGAAGGCAGTGACTGTGACGGGGGTAGAGAGAGAGAGGGAGAGGGAGTGAAGGGGGGTCTGGGGAGTGAATTAGAATTTAGGGGTTTTCTTTTTTCATTTTTTTTAATTAAATTTAAATTAATATTTTATAATAAATAGTATTCCCTCCGTCCCATCCATAACGTCCCGTTTCCATTTTAGTCCGTCTTATTCATAACGTTCTCTTTCTAAATAAGGAAATAATTAGGGCCTTAATCATCTAGTATTAGTTTCCTAATTATTTAACCAAACTAATATTAGATGATTAAGGCCATAATTATTTCCTTATTTAGAATGGGAACGTTATGAATGAGGCGGACTAAAATGGAAACGGGACGTTATGAATGGGACGGAAGGAGTAATAAAAATTGGTAAATAGTTTCCAACCCATTAACCGTTTACCGTACCGATACCGATACCGAAATTGGTAATAAATGGTTAACCGAAACCGACGGTAAATGATTAATCACCGGTAAAACCGAAACCGCTGATAAACTTCCCCAGCCAAAGTACGAACAACCGCAAAGAAAACATATGCAACTGTTAGAAATCCGTCAGCTTTTCCCTAGAATGAACCAACAATTGTTATTGTCCAGAGAAGATAATCTTGAATTTACCAAAGAAAAAGGATTCATACACCAGAGCAGTGATGCCATGCACCAATTAATTAGAAATTCACCATATAGTAGTAATAACAAATTAAACCTGATTTCAAAAAAAACAAATTAAACCTAAATCGAACACAAATAACATAGTATTCCCTCCGTCTCTCACCAATGTCTGACTCTACGTCTCTACCATTAAATTTTTTTTTGCATATTAGCAATTGACCAATGACAAAATCTGATGAGTGCCGCATATGGTACTTCTCTGATAACCATAATCTTTATTAGCATAAAAAATTATTTTATAATATGAACAAGCATTATAATTGCAGGTTGAAGTATGAAGATAACGCCATAACAGATAGCAAGTTCTAGCAATCCAATAATAAGTCGAATTGTCATGGGCTAATTAGCGCATTGATGATTGATAGTTGAAGTTAGTTCAAAGGTGTAAGCCAGTAGCTATATTCCTAATCATTTTGATCTCACAAATGTCGGAGGCAAATAAACCGCTCTGGATAACAGACATTATGTTTGAAAATCAAACATGCTGCTTCTTCCATGCAAAATCCTACTACAAACATATCAATCATTCTATCCATTGAATCTGTTCTTTAGGAGGTGATTGGTATAATGGAAATCATTCCATTCACTTGCTTGGTAAACCATATGCAATGGAATCAACATTCCATTAAGAATCACGATTCCTTTTTCATTGGGATTAGTCATTCCATCCATAACTCATGGTATTAGTCATTCATAATCCTCATATATATATATGTATTAATATATTATTTGATCAAATTATTCATTTAAATTTTTTTATTTCAATAAATAATTTTAGATATACAATTTTAGAGAGAGAATGTGTGAGAAAATTTTTGGAGAGAAAAAAATTCTAGAGAGAGAAAATTTCTAGAAAGAGAAAGTTCTAGAGAGAGAAAATTTCTAGAGAGAAAAATAATTAGGTAGAGAAAGTTCTAAAAAGAGAAAAATTCTAGAGAGATAAAGTTCTAGAGAGAGAAACTATTAGGTAGGGAAAGTTATAGAGAGAGAAAATTTTTAGAAAGAGAAAATTTCTAGAGAGAGAAACTATTAGGTAGATCAAGTTCTAGAGATAGAAAATTATAGAGAGACAAAAATTCTAGAGAGAGAAAATTCTAGAGAGAGAAAGTTTTAAAGAGAGGAAATTATAGAGAGAGATTATTTCTAGAGAGAGAAACTATTAGGTAGAGCAAGTTCTAGAGAGAGAAAATTTTTAGAGAGGGAAAATTTTAGAGAGATAATTTTTTAGAGGGAGAGTTTTAGATAGAGAAAAATTCTAGAGAGAGTTTTAGAGAGAAGAATATTCTAGAGTGAGAAAATTTTAGAGAGAGAAAAATTCTAGAGAGAAAATATTTAGAGAGGAAAATTTAGAGAGATATGATTCTAGAGAAAGAAAATTTAAGAGAGAGAAAATTATAGAGATAGAATTTTTAGAGAGAGGAAAAAACTATATAGAGAAAATTTTGGAGAGGAAAAGTGCTATCGAGAAAAAATTACAATGATAATAATTATAATAATTTTCTCTCTGATATTTTCTATGTTTAGATTTTTCTCTCTCTAAAAATTTCCTCTCTAAAATTTTCTTTCTCAAGAATTTGCTCTCTAAAAATCCTCTTTCTAAAAATTTTCTCTCTCTAGAAGTTTCTCTCTCTAAAATTTTTCTCTTTATTATCTTATCTCTAGAATTTTTCTATATCTAAAAATTTTATCTCTCTAACATTTTTCATCTAATATTATTTTGAGATAAAAGAAAATGATATAAAATGCTAAACAAATAATGATTCATTCCTTTCTTTAATTCTTGTTCATACCAAGTAAATGAATCAACCAAGGTTTATCATTCTATTCCTACCTTCATTTCATTCCTTCATCCATTCCATTTCTACCTCATTACATTCCATCATACCAATCACCTCCTAAGAGGGAGGAAAATAAGGGGGTGACTGGTAGGCATAAATGGAATTTAGTGGGAATGGAATGACACTTGTAATGGAATGAAGATAGGAAATGAATGAATCATGGATTGATATTCTTTTGACTGGTATTCATGAGGAATGGAATGGTAGATTTATAACTATTATTTTTATTATACTTATTATAATTAGTTTATTAATGACAATTAATAATATTAATACTAATAATAATAATAAATATTAATTATTATTTTAATTTCATTATTTTTATAATAATGATTATAATTAGCTTAATAATACAAATAATAATAATAATAATTAATATTTATTATTACTTTAATTATTATAATTAGGTTAATAATAATTAAAATAATATTAATACTTTAATTATTTAATATATTTTATTATAATTATTATAATATCTTAATATTAAAATTATAATTATCTTAATATTAATTATTATAATTATAATTATAATATTAATATTTTTCCAATTATAATAATTAATATTAACGATAATAATAATAATTATAATAATAATATTAATGCTAATATATATTATTATTTAGTAGTTTTATTATAATTATTATAATCAAATTTATAATAATATTAATACTAATTATAGTTATTGCTTTAATCAATTATTATTATTTTATTATTTTTTTTATTAGAACTATTTTCATAATAATTACTGCAATAATATTGATACTAATATAATAATAGGTATTATTATTATACTAATTATAATAATAAAATTATTATTATTATTATACTAATAATAATAATAATAGTTCATTCCTTAAGATGAGAAATAGCTAATACCAAGGGGGAGGGGAGGAATAACTAAACCCATACTCATGGGATTAGTCATTGCTAAGGGAATGATCATTCCTTGCAGGAAAATGATACCAGTCATGGGATTAAGATTCGTTGTATGAATGATCATTCCATTCCAGCCTCATTTCTGCATACCAGTCATCCCCTAAAAGTATCAACAAAATATATTAGGTAACTCGAGATATTATTATACCTGATAGGCTGATACAGTAGAGGGTAATAGTTGGCGTCAGTGACGGCGAGGAGTGGAGTCTGGGCAGCGGCAATTGGTGAGTCGGCGACGAAGCGGCCGACAGCGGCGAGTAGGCGAGGGGAGGAGGGAGGAGAAAGGAGTTAGTTTTTTTTTCTTGATTTCTCAACTTGGGTACGATTTCACAATTTTAGACTGAGGGTTAGAAAAAATAAAAAAAGAGTTTGGTTTGGCATCCGATCCGAATTCATCGGGTTTCTCAATTTCATCATTGAACCCATAATTAACCGAATTGACTGAATTTATTGATTCGATTTCCCGCCTCATTTTTTGGTATTGGTCCGATTATGCTCACCCCTAATTGTAATTATACATATTATAATTGTTGGTTCCTTTTTTTTTAATATGAAAAAGGAAAGCGGTGGGGTTTGAACTTGAGACTCACTACTTACAGACTGAAATCGCACAGCTTATATCCTAAGCTATGGAGCTATAATTGCATCATGTGATTTCAATAAATAATTGGAATTGCAAATTAAAACATACGAACTTATAAACAACTCATAAGAACAAAACATGATAAATGAAAAAACTACTGTATATATGAAAAATTGTTTCAACTTCTGATTTGAAGTTCTCTTTTACTTGCATGGAACCGAAAGTGAACTATCTTACCATGATTTTAATTTTTGGTAACAGTTCATTTCCATCGGTTACAATTTTTTTAATAAATAAATCATACTCCCTCCGTCCACAATAAATTTGCCACATTGTGGATGGCACGGGTTTTAATAATTTGTTGGTTGATTGTATTGTGAGTGGAATAAGGGTCCCACTTTTATATAGTTTTAAATTGTGTTGTGAGTAGAAAAGTAAGTGAGGTGTGTGGGGTCTATTACTATAAATGGATGTGGCAATTTTTTTATGGACGGATCAAAAAAGAAATTGTGGCAAATTTATCGTGGACGGAAGGAGTAATTATTATGATTTCAACTGTTGTCGACAGTCCATTTTTATATAAATATACCATTAGTTAGAATTTGTTTGAACACGTGTAGTACACAAAATATAATTATATTCCTGAACAATAAATGAAAGATTATGAGTAATTTCATATATTCACAACATTCATAGACAGAATAAAATTACATTTGTACATGATTTATAAGGTTCATATTTGGATCAAGTAAAGTGGATCGGGTCAACCCGACGGATATAAATCCAGTTTGTACCTCCCGGTTCCGGCACAGCACCGATTTTCACTCCGAACCAAACACCCAACCCTAACTCCAGACCTCCCCACTTTCCCAATCTCATTCCCAAGCAAAACATAACACACAACAACGCAAAATGAAAACTTGCTCCACCACCAATTCATTTTCTCTCTCTCTCTCATGAGCTGCGACCACCAGCCATGGCTGACGGAGTTCTGGCTCCTCCTCGCCGTCATCTCCAACGCAAACGGCTCGGTCCTCTTCATGACCCGCTTCCTAGACTACCCCGTCTCCTGGTTCGCCGCCGTCGTCTTCATCATCGCCTACCGCCTCTTCTTCAGCGTGAAGACCGCAATGCCGATCGCCCTAGACCTCTGCATCTCCTTGCTCTGCCAATCGCTCGTCACCGCCGTCGAGGACAACGGCTGGGAGTGCGCTGTCTCCGCCGCCTTCCTCCTCAACCTCTCCGTCTTCCACGGGGGCTACTTCAGCACGTATCTGCACCAGGAGTACATCAGATTGAAGCAGATGCATCCGAAGAGGAAGCCGGCGATCAATAATTTGATACATCCGTTGTCGGTGGAGCTCCTATTTAGGGCTATGATCGTCGTCCATATTTTTCAAGGATTTTTCTTCGTCTTCACCTGGTTTTTCCCCTTCGGCGACCGGTTCTACCGGTTTTACCAGATTTTCATTGGCTATTTCATGGTGGACGAGAGCGTCACGTTTTTGAATTGTTATAGGGAGATCGTCGCCGCCACCGACGCCGCCGCCGCGAATCAGAAGCAGAAGCGGCCGTGTTTTGAGAATTTGGAAGAAAGGTAGATAGATGTATATTAGAGACAAATGATTAATTACATATATACTTCCTTTTAATTTTTTGCGTTTTTGTAGATAGATGTTTGTAGATTGTGGATATCATTATATGTTGATTTGCGTCTCTCTCTCTCTCTCTCCTGCATATTACTATTAAAAACAGCCATACTGCAGAAATTATGTGGAACTTTTTTTATTTTGATGCATGCGAGACATATAGATGCCGATATATCAGTCATAACTTATATAGCATTCCAAGCATTCAACAATTAAACATGAATATAGATTAGCTAGTAAATTACGTACCTCATTTTTGTCTTACGGGATCCTCTATTTATCCTCTATTCTATTTTTTGACATGGGAAGTAGAGGTGTTCATCGGAACCGGAACCGGATGAAACCGAACCGGAACCGAATGGTTTCGGAACCGGTGCCTCTGGTTCGGTTTGGAACCGGAACCGGTGCTTCCGACGGTTCTGTTCCGGTTTCAAATTTTTGGAACCGGAACCGAACTGGAACCGGAACTAAACTTTGAACCATTTTTTTTTTACACTACTGTTTTTAAATGTGATTTTTTGTGTATCGAAATGGAATATTAGGTGACAATAACAACAAAATATAGTATCAAATAATAATTTTCAATATAGTCAAGTATCAATTATCAAAGCTCAATATTGAGTTTTCGCCAAAGAGGTTTTAACGAGGCTCGGCCCTTGAGTGATCAAATCATGTTATCTTCAAGAGTTTGAGGTTGTTTACGAAGTCATCAATAATATCTACTTCGTTTTAGTTTTTCATTGCAAATAACTCTTGCCCACAACTTATCAATATACACAAAAATATTTGAAAATAAAATCAAAATTCCGGTTTGGAACCGGAACCGTCCGGTTTCATAACCGAACCGGAACCTAAGTGACCAACGGTTCGGTTCCGGTTCCACCCACTTGGAACCGGGAACCGGCGGTTCGGAACCGAACCGAACCGTTGGCCACCTCTAATGGGAAGGGAGCAATAGAGTTTGAACCGTAGACCCCACTGCTTGATTACATACCAAAGCCGCACTGCTAAATATTACTATTTTATTTCATATTTTGGATTATTGTTGAAAGTATAATCGAGTGCATGACTAAACAATAATGAGAGACTTTTCAAAATATACATCTACAATTGAAAATATTATATTGGAATAGAAGGTCTCACCACCAGTAAGTTTTGAGAATGTTAATCCTAATTCAAAATATGTAAAATTTTAAATAAAATTTTAAATACTTACACTTTTAAATACACATATTCTTACAAAAAATATTAGTTGATATAAAATAATTTATACTTAATTCGTTGATTTCGTATAATGTTACTTGCAAAACTAAAGGTATTTCACTTTTAATTAATTTCGATTAAACTTCTCAAGTTAATATTTCATTTAATAATACCATATTTACTCGAATTTATAATTTTTCACGTTTTAGATACAATTAATTTTTTCAGTTATAAATTGTCTGTGACGAAATGAAGTAGTTTGCACGTGCACATCGGAATGAAATTATAGTGAACTGCATTTTAAAAAGAGTTAATATGGTAGAATGGTCAAAGAAGTTAGTAAAAAATAAATTATGTCAAGCACTTTAATTTCAATAAATTTTGTCAAATTTTGGGACAAACTTCCTATTATACCATTACTTTTATATTTTCTTTTCTCACTCTCTTATATTCACTCTCTCTCTCTCATCTTCTTCCTGTACGTATCTCTCTCTCATCTTCTTCTTCTTCGCTCGCCATTTGCAACCCACCGATTCACCACCGCCACCGCCACCACCTCCATTCTGCCACCGCCACCGCCACCACAAATTCTTCTCCGGTCATTTTTTCCGATTTCGATTTATTCACACATCTTCTTCTCTGAAAAGCTATTGATTTCTCCTTCTCCGTCGCGCCACTCTATCCACCGCACGCATCAACCTTTTTGCCGGAATTCATGGCATCTTCATGCTCGAGATCCACGACCATATCTGAAATCGACGATTTATGATTTTTTTTTCCGTTCGATTTTTTGTTAATTTATGGTTTTTCGTGTTTGTTTTTTATGATTCATGGGTATTTATATTGTTTTTGATGATTTTTGGTGATTTAAGTTTATTTCTAGGTAATTTTGGTGTATTTTATGTTGATTTCTGGTTCATTTGTGTTGATTCAGAAGGTTGCTGCTCGCTGTCAAAATCTGATGGTACGAAATTGGTGTATTCGTACCAGTGGTAACTCGTACTAGTAGCGTGCAACCTATTATTGGCTTGTTGGAACGAATATAATTTATCCGTATTGGCGTACCATGCAGGCACGACGCACTGCATTGTTACGTTGGAACAAATATTGTGTATTCGTACCGACGTACCGATGTATGAGTGCAACATGTTGTTGTAAGAACGTACGAATTCATCTGTTCATACCACATTTAGGTACGAATTAAGTTCGTTCGTACCTGTCGTACCATTAATTCCAAACTGATTGTCTCGTTGTAGACGAGGTCATCTTCTTTGATTGTTGCCCATGGAGAAGTATGGAATAACAACATATACAAGGATTCATTTCATAACTATTTTGGAATGTATAATACATTTATTATTTTTATTTGGGGAATGTAACAGTGGAACTAATTTTGTTGGCTTATTTACTTGAATTATTTGTATATTATTCACTTTTGAATTGATTATGAACATTTACATTCGAACTTGGTACGGATATGACATAATAATCATTTGTATCAGTTGTACAAACTATTGTTAGTGTTGGTTAAATGATACGAATGGAACGAATAGGTTTATTCGTGCCAATCGTACCAAGTAACTGCATATATATCTAAATTAGACAGATTGTAAAACATATACAATTTGAGCAAATTGATAAATTAAAGCATATATACATACTAATAATACCAATATTGTAGCAAATTATTTACAAACTAGAAATTGTAGCAAATTATTTATAAATAAGAATTGTTCATTCACTAATCCGTAATCCAGCTTCATATCTACTTTTAGTGTTCTTTCATCCGTGCTGAAAGAAATATATGCTCCCAACTAAAATCTTGAGTTCTTGTAGGACATCATGATCAAGTTCGCCCAACATCTTGATGATATCATTTATGATATCCATTGTACCTTAAAAAAAACAGTTAGAATATGATACTAATATAAACCATTCGGTACGAACTCACCATATTCGTACTAGAGTACCAAGTAAACGTGATGCGCTCGTATAGTACGCTAGTACGAATTCACCGTTTTCGTAACAACGTACCAAATTTGCGTCCGCGCATGCATGGTACGCCAGTACGAATATACCATATTCGTATCAACATCTGGTATGACTGATATGAACTCACCATATTCATACTAGAGTACCAGGTAAACGCGATGTGCCCGCATGATACGCTAGTACGAATTCACAGTTTTCGTAACGACGTACCAAATTTGCGTTCGCGCATGTATGGTAACGCCAGTACGAATATACCATATTCGTATCAACATTTCAATTTCAATACAGTGCTGCCACACCCATATGGTTACGCTAGTACGATTACACATAATCGTACAAGTAATCAATATAACACAAACATCAAGTAGAAATCACGCCAGAAATGAACATCAAACCACCCAAATTCTGTTTCATATACGCATGGTACGTTGGTACGATTCTTTGTTTACATCAAATCATACCACCATTCAACGATCAAATGTAACCAAAACACCATATCTACCATAACAGAACCAAAAATCAAACATGAAAATACACCTAAATCGAGCACAAAATTAAGTTACGACAGTGCGAAATCAACTAAATCTCACAAATAAATCGTTCCAATCCCTAATTTCATTCAAAATTAAAAAAAATTCAAAAAATCGCTCGATTCTAGTTCGTCTGGTTGTGTCTTTTCTCCGGCATTAGATCTGTCCGGCGAATATTGATCATGTACCAATTCAACACGTCGCGCATACATGGAACGCCAACACGAATAAACCATATTCGTGCCAACAAGCCAATAATAAGCTGCGCATTATTAGTACGAGTTACTACTGGTACGAATACACCAATTTTCGTACCATCGGATTTTGACAGCAAACAACAACCTCCTAAATCAACATAAATAAACCAGAAATCAATACAAATACACCTAAATCACCCATAAATCAACTCAAACACGTTCAAATCACCAAAAAAATACCAAAAATAATATGAAACATCCACAAATCACCAAAACAAATACGGAAAAAAACCCTAAATCAACGAAGAATTCAGAAACATACAACAAAATCACCAAAATAACAACATGAAACGCAAAAAATAGGGTAAAAATACCTGGATTTGCGGATCAATTTATAGATATGGAGCACAAAGAAGCCATGAATGCCGATGAGAAGCTTGCAACTGTTATTTCGGCCAGAACGAATGGAGAATCGCGGTGGATGGGCGGTGCGATGGAGCAGCGTGGCACGACAGAGAAGAAAAATGAGCGGCACAATGGTAACGGAGATGAACGAGGTAGCGGCAGAAATCTGGGTTTCTAGAGAGAAACCGTAGAGAGAAAGATAGAGGAGAGAGAAATTTGAAGTGGTGAATGAGTTTTTTTTGTGATCAAATAGATTAAAAGATGAAAATTGACTCTTCCTTCATAAGGGTAAAAAGGTTCGAAAATTGAAAATATTGCTATAATTTATTGAAATTAAGTTGCTTGACAGAATTTATTTTCTACTAACTTTTAAAGCTAGTTTGTATTTCCTCCCTCTTAAAAAATTACGTGAAAATATTAAATTTGGGTAATCATTATTTTATTTCCGACATCTAAAAAAAGAAGCACGACCATAATTAAAGGAGCAATTGTAATTTCCATGGAGAAGTCGCTTTTACGAATTACTACTATCGTTTTCTTCAACGATTTTAGTGACAGCGTGCTTCGGGAACAAAACAACTGCTGTTAACTTTCCATCTCTCTCTCTCTCTCTCACACACACACACATTGACACACACACTGATCCAGAGGTAGTGAGTGGAAAATGGACTTCTCCCCGAAGTCCTGGCGAGCGCGAAAGCCCCCGCCGCCGAAGAATTCCGACCTGTATTCCACGTTCAAGGACGACGCCGCATCGAGAGAGCCGGAGCCCGACGCAGGCTCCCCGGACATCTACGCCACGATGGTGTATAAGGATGGCGTCGTCGAGGACGAGGAGGAATCGCTGCCTCCTCTATTGAAACGCCTCCCCAAGGACTTCGGCGGCGGTGGAGACGACATCGAAGACTCCGACGATGACGATGCGTCTATCTCCGGGACGATGATTATCAAAACTGATCGGAAGAAATCGAGCTACTCGGGCAGGAGCTCCTCTTCCTATTCCAAGCCGCGGACCGCAGCTGCAGCTCCGGTCTGGGAGAGGAGAAGCCCTAGGGGCAGAATTGGGAGTGACGGAGAGGATGAGGAGGAGGAGGAGAATGCTGGGGATTTTTCGACGTTTGTGGTGAGGAGGAGAGAGGATGACGATGAAAAGGAGGATGAAGAGGAGGGGATGGGGACGATGGTGAGGAAGGGAGGTGGTGGTGGAGGCGGGGGGACGATGAGGAAGGCAGTGGAAAGTATGCAGAAGGTTGGAGAGATTGGATATGGGAGGGGGAGGAAAATCAGTGGTGGCGGTGGCGAGGGCACTGGAATAGCACCGTCGAGGCAGCAGGGTAGTGGGAAAATTTCATCAAGCTCGATAACAGAGTGCATGGCCAGAGAGGATCCTTCTACAAAGTATGAGTTGCTTCATGAGCTCGGTAAAGATTCAAGTTTTGAGTTTTGTGTGGTTGCTTGGTTATTCTCTCTGATTGATCATTGAATTGTTGTGGTAATTTTGGCTTTTGTCTGTATATTGTTTGACGTGGACATTTGAACCTATATGTTGTAATGTATATATTAAACTTCTGGCCAAAGTAGTTGTAACTGTCTCCTGATCTTGAGTGAGCCCATCTGATTTTAGTTAGTGTAAATGCAGTTAAAGTTAGTTATAACTGCTGAAAAGGCTGTAATTGACCCGTTCTGAGGTAACGGGTCTAAATTCAGCTTGCATTTATAGATGATTAGTGATCCTTACCCTAGACAACTTGTATCACAAGTAGCTATCCATTTGTCTACTCTTGCAAGATCGAATTACAGTGCACTGCCTGAAACTATGGTCCTGTAGTACTTGTAGTAGAGGCACATGAAGCTGGTT
Organism: Agastache rugosa; assembly: GCA_031470985.1. Classification (NCBI taxonomy): domain Eukaryota; kingdom Viridiplantae; phylum Streptophyta; class Magnoliopsida; order Lamiales; family Lamiaceae; genus Agastache; species Agastache rugosa. The sequence goes on along the minus strand of CM062601.1, from coordinate 71,251,530 downwards.
TGCAGAAAACAGTCTCCATTTTCTTCATCGTTGCTAATTTTGCAGGTCTTACTTTACAAATATATCTGCATATGCATCCTTTGAGTATATGTTGCATGTGTTACCAGTTTCATACATCTATTACCCAGTAATTTTGTTTATGCACATTTATTTCCGTAAGCTCATAATAAAAGATATTAAGTTATACTGCTATAAATTACCTGACCAGGTTGAGATATCATAAAGTTAGTGTCCGATTATTGCATTGCAATAGAGGGAGGAGACTAAGCATCACAACAAGTCCTATCCCAGAATATTCTCTGTAAAAATGTCTGGGATTTGCAATATTTAAGTCAGTTGCTGAATAGTTAACCGAACTAGAGAAGTAATATGAACTTCCATGGCTTATTTTTCATTGCAACAAATAGGAAAGTAACTTTTAAATTGATATTTTATCAGGGAAGGGCTCATATGGGGCAGTCTACAAGGCTCGAGATTTAAGGACATCAGAATTAGTTGCTGTCAAAGTAATATCATTGTCCGAAGGGGTATGATTGCAATTTGTTAACACTAAGAACTAAGAAGTAAGGTCTTTCTTTGTTTGAGTGCAAATATTTTTAATTTTTGAAATACTAATTATATTGCAGGAGGAGGGTTATGAAGAAATTCGTGGGGAAATTGAGATGTTACAGCAGTGTAGCCATCCTAATGTTGTTCGTTATCTTGGGAGCTATCAAGGAGAAGAATTTCTCTGGGTATGAAGAAGAGCATCAGCTTTTGACTTTTTTTATTTATGCTGTTTGTGGCTGCATCTGAAGTTAATTTTTCTTTTGGGTGGGTGTTGGGACTTGGGAGTACCCCCTGTTACCATGTGAAACCCCTTCCCAAGGTTGTAAGTGAAGTGTAGTTCTTTGAAAATTTGGATTTGCTGGCAGATAGTAATGGAGTACTGTGGGGGTGGAAGTGTTGCTGACTTGATGAATGTTACTGACGATGCTCTTGAGGAGTATCAAATAGCATATATTTGTAGAGAAGCTATAAAGGTACTTGTGATTTTACTGAATTTTCTTAAAAAAAAGTGTATCACAGGCTTGCCCATAATTCATCCATTTCCAATTCCTATTCAAAAAAATTACATTGCAAGAAAGTTGTTTGGACCTTTGCTACATGCCAAATGAATGTTCGATTATGGCCTCTGCTTATATAGTAAATTTGTCGATCCAGGGTCTATCGTATCTGCACTCAATTTTCAAGGTGCATAGAGATATTAAAGGTGGTAATATTTTGTTGACTGAGCAAGGAGAAGTTAAGCTTGGTAAGTATTAAGATTATCTCTTCTCATATGAGTTTTGAACCTCTTTTTCTCAGTTTTCTTATAAAATGTTGCAGCAGACTGTTGGGCTAGGTAATCTCGATGATTGCCTTCATGTGTTTCAGTTTGGATGTGTAGAGTTAGTATTTTTTTTCTTGAATCAGTGAAATAATGTACATTTGCAGGTGACTTTGGAGTGGCTGCACAGTTGACAAGAACTATGTCCAAGCGTAATACGGTATACCTACCTATTTTCATTAGTCTACCTAATAAGGATGGTTTGAGTATCTTGCTCATAATTGTTTCTCCCTTTTTTCTACACAGAACTGATATTATTGATGAATATGTAAACATGTTAATTTCAACATATTAAGATCAGGTTTCTTGCAATGGATGGTGTGTAGTTTAATAAAAACAAGATTTGTTAGTATTTTGTTTGATGTACTGATCACTAACTGATCGTCTGAAGAATGATTATATTCATATTACTAGTTGATCCATTTGGGCATGGCACAAATAGTAAGACCCTTTACTACTAGTTGATCATCTGAAGAATGGTTTTTTACCTAGCAATGCTTCACCGATTCTTGGACTTAATTTGAGACCATTACTGAAGTCTGCTTGCCACTATCAATTTGAGATATTGAGGCCTATAACAAAAGTGAAATGCTAGGAATTAAATATATATGAATATGATACTGGTGCCGGTGGTGACCAGTGCTTGTGAAAGGGGCCTTTCTAAGTTAGTTGTGTTCTTGGAAAAGAGTCAAATCCATTCTTGATTTAGGTGTAATGATTTATCCAGTGAGAGATCTATCTGAGAAACACTATAAAAACTCTTCCTGCAGTTCGTGTGTCATTTTATTTTTATGTTGACTATTTAGAAAATAATCTGTACTACAATTTTCTTTTCATCATTGAGCTTGTTTCTTTAGTTCATCGGTACACCACATTGGATGGCACCTGAAGTTATTCAAGAAAGCCGTTATGATGGAAAGGTATATTTCTGGTTTGATGATCATGAAAGCATGTGAAAGAGAAGTCCTTGACAAGTCATTATTTACTAATTGAATATCATGTCAATTTTTTTTTTCCAGGTAGATGTGTGGGCTCTTGGAGTTTCTGCAATCGAAATGGCTGAGGTATGTTTCATTTTCTCCTGTTGTTCCTGTCTGTGGCAATTACAAATGCTACAAATTGTTGTATTGTTTCACAATTATATTTGTTGCTAATTTTACATCCACTCAACTTTGGTTTCCAGGGACTTCCTCCAAGAGCAGCTGTTCATCCTATGAGAGTAAGCCCGCGGACTTTAGTCAATGTTATGTTAAAATCACCAGTAAATGGTTCTGACAATGCAGTCTGAGACCTTTCATTCAGAAAATATCCAAGGGAATACGTGCATGATTAGCTAAATTTTAGCTTCTGCACTATGAGATAATATAGTTATGTATATTGCATGGTCAGCCATCAGTTCCCTAGTAAATTTTGAGAAACTTGCTTTTTTTACCATTTTTTACCTATGTATTCGTATCCCCTATTACAATTTGTGAGACCTTAGGATTGTGTAGGATTGATATTGCAAGTGCTCTATGATTATTGCAACTGGTGCATTCATGCTGGTTCTGGTAATGTCATATGTCAATATGCTTAACATAACTAATGTACAAGAGTGAGTTAGGACATTCTCATGTGTGATTCATCTTGCACAAGGCTTCTGCACTCAAGCTTTTGTCGACATTGTTGAGAAAGTTACTATGTGCTGGTACCCTACAAATAAGATTTAGCTTTTTTGACTTTCTGGCTCCTTTTTATAGCAATATATTACTTTTGGATGCTTACCTAGTCCAACCTTGTGGTAGGTATTGTTTATGATTTCAATTGAACCTGCCCCAATGCTCGAGGATAAAGAGAAATGGTGTGTCTTCTATTCTTTCTTTACTTTCAGCAACTATCCTGACTCCTGAGACTTTCTTCATTAAGTGCTGACATTCACTTATTCATGTTTTATTTGGAATTTTTTGTCATTACCGATGGCTTGATGAGAGATTTGTTTATGACATCATCCAAAGAAGTATTAGGTCTGAGTAAAAATGAATTTTACTCTAAAGAAGTATTATTCATCTGCCAATCAAGAACTTTGTCTCATGAATATTAGTGCAATACATCCTCTGCTATGCTCGAGTTAAAACTGGAGTGAGAGTTGAAATAGTGAACTTCATTGATAACAGGAGCCTGTTGGCGTTTGAGATCCCTAGTCTACATGTATTTATGCATCATTTCAGTTGGTGTTCATATCTTCATAGTCTTGTGTCACCCTCTATATTTGTTTTTGGATGATTTTGGTAATAGTAAACAAGAGACAAAGTTTTTGGACTCCTAGCCTTCTATATTCTTGGTGTCTCAGGTAGTCATTTCACACTACGTATACAGATATGTAGAACATTACTAAGACTTTCAATTTATTGATAGATCTACATGATCATACGTTGAAATGTTCCAATCTGTTTTTTTTTTCCTTTCCTCTTTGGATATACCAATATGGTAAATGCACGGATTGCATGATTTTTTTTTTTGTAGTCTACAAGTTTAATTATTCATTGTTGCAGGTCGCTTGTGTTTCATGACTTTGTTGCAAAATGCCTGACAAAGGAGCCACGACTCCGGCCCACAGCAGCTGAAATGCTGAAGGTATTCCTCTTTGGTATTACTTACTCTCAGCTCTAACTGTTTCCAATTCATTATCTAAGTTACTGCAGATATTTCATGTTGACTTTTAGATGTTTCTAGTGTGCCTTAATTCTCTTGGGAAGTTTCCTCTTGCCTCTTCTTGTTAGGAATTTCACTTTGAACAAATGGATCTAGCGGATGGGAACTCTCTTGCAATTCTCAAAGAAAACTGTCTCATGTTTTGATATATGGTTGTGGATTTATTGTATGTGTTATATCCTGCTCAACCGTGATGATACCATTACTTAAGTGCCGTCTTCAAGAAATGTACACATCCCATACTCAGATTGGGTTGTTGCAAATTTTATTTGTATTCCCAAGACATGGTTAGCAGTTAATGTGTACCATGCTTTGTTTTAGTTTAGTTTATAGGTATACAAAATTATCTCTTGTACTTCAGTTCTTACATAATTTTCTTTTTCTTCCTTTTGATCACATGAAGCACAAATTCATTGAAAAATGTAGAAGTGGAGCATCAGCAATGGTCCCGAAGATTGAGCAGGCAAAGCAAGTTAGGGCATCAATGGCATTGCAAACACAAGACGTTGCTTCAGACAGGACACTGCCTAGAGAAGGGGTAATTATAGTTTTCCATTGGATTACTTATGTTGGTGGTATAACTGCCATTGCACAATTCTTTCTCTTTTACAAAATATAGAAGTGGAAAAATCCTCGTTTAACAAAGGCACATGCATATCTTTCTAATCACTATACCTCATTCCGTTTCTTTCAGCCGTCAGGAGATTCTGCATCAATTGATCCCATTCTAAATACCGTTCCATCAAGACGTCAGGATGGTCAGCATACCTCAGGATTACATGCTGTTAGCATAAAGGATACAGTAAAAACACCTGTAGAAGGTAATGTCCCTTATATTTGATATCATAAAAACTGATAGCTCTCCTTTAGAGCATGTCAGTGACGTTTTAGTACATCGTTACAAAGTTTTAGATAAGTACATAAAAAAGAAGTGATGATAATTTTAGGCATGAATATGAATCACTTCAAAAAAAGATAAACCGAGTTTTGATTGTGTTTGAATAGAAAACATAACCTAATTTGAAAATTGTTGAAATTTTAGATGAAATAACAAACTGATATACCAAATAACTCCTAATACGTATTTGGTTGATTCAACTAGCTCCTCAACCCAGTGAAGTCAGCTAGCATTTTCAAATATAATTCAATAGTTTTAATTGTAAACCAGATCAAGATTGCGTGTTCAACTGTAATCTTTGGGTTTGATACTTTGGGCACTGCTGTAGTGATGAGTTGGAGAATGTGTTTTGTGGCCGAATCTTTAAGCTAGTAACACTGATCAGGAATTTTTTGACTAGGTGATTTTGGAACTGTAATAATCCATGATAGAGTTGAGACTAGCAAAACAGCTAGTGTGCCAGCATCTACACGAGCAGAAGAATCCTCTCCTGCTACTGGATATGCTGGAAAACCTCCAGTCGGTGGAACTGGAGATAAAGCTAAAGAGACTCGGTATTTTTCTATAGCAATTTTTTTTTATTTGTTAATGCAGACATAGAACTGCTGTTTGTTACTAGAGGGCATTGTCATTTTCACTTGTGCTTGCCGATATGGAATCACAGTTAACACTTCACTTAATTCTTTAAGTAGTTTTTTGGAAGGACCTCTTTATGTTGGGCTTATATGGAGGATGGGTTAAGATTTCTCCTTTGAACTAAGTTATCGTGAGACGACCCTTCTAGTTTTTTTATCCTACGGCCTAGTGGACTGACACTGTTGTACAAACTGCCAATTTTGAGTGAAGGATTTGAAAACTGTAGCGAAGAAATAAATTTGATATTCCTCACTTGGCTCTCTTCAGTTTTCAGTATTATGAACTCCTTCCTTCCCCCGGGGTCTTTCTCACCTTTTGCCTACTTTAGTCAGGACTTAGTCAGAGGAGAATTCAGAGAAGAAAAAGCATCCGAGCCAAAGTATGAAAAAAGAACTGAAGGCAAGGGCCGGTTGCTCGGATCTGAATTGCTCGTTCTTTTGACTGTCAAATTATGGATGGATATCCCCCCTTAAGCTTTTCTTGCTTCAAATGTCTTGAGGCTCGCCTAGATTTTCTCTAGCATTTAATCTCTTAATGGAATCGGGAGCTTCCTTTACTTCTCTGACTATTGTGCATGCGTAATCTGCATTATTAAGTTTCCAATATACACTGACTCCATGCATCATAACTTGCCAGGATTGAGACTCCTGCCATTGTTGGAACCCTGACAACGGAGCAAAATATGGCTGTAAATAACATTTCCCAAGTGACTGTCAGCGGTAGCTTGAGCGATCCATTAGCTAATAGCGAGACTGTCAGTAGAAAAGCATTAGACAAGGTAGTTCGATCTTCCAACTTCAACTTCTACAATTAAATAACTTAGCTGACCCCTCCCCTAGAGTGAGTATTTGCTTATTTGGTCCATCTTTTGGAACAGCTTTGGTCCATATACACTGCTGGTAATACAGTACCGATCCCATTCTTAAGGGCGACAGACATATCCCCGATAGCACTTTTGTCCGAAAATGTGCTTGGGGGATGGCCCGGGGATTCGACCGGAAGCATAGCTGTAGAAGCAATGCATGAGCTCTTTTCTGGTGATTCCCAGCCTAAGAAGGGTAGAAGCAGACAAAATGAGGTCCTCCTCCTAGTTTCAATAAAAATTCTCTCCTTTCATGCAATTTCTTCGACATTTGGCTAATAGCTAGCTCCTCGACTCTTATATTGCAGGTACCTCTTCCCCCGGGCGTGTATCAGAGGCTGACTTCCAGTCCGACTCTGATGAATCTTGCTCAGGCATTAGCATACCACAAAATGTATGAATTTCCCTTCAACTCTGATATTTTTGTGTCGACAAATCCAGCCTTTTCGCCTTCTAAGATTCGTTGTGATGTTCGTTGCAGGTGCTACGAAGAGATGCCGCTTCAGGAAATGCAGGCAGCGCAGGAACAACAGACCATTCAAAACCTCTCTGATACCCTTCGAACTATTCTACGATTGTAGTTGTTTTGGACAATCTTGATTATGTGCAAGTTTATTTGTTGCACAACCTAGTTTATTTGCCAATGTTCCTTTACACACAGGTTTTAGGTTTTACAATTTGAATTTCATGTTGCAGTTGCACCATTTGAAAATTATTGTGCTTGTGGAATAATTTTATCTTAACAACTTTGGTATTTTAGAACCGTATATAAACATTAATTTTATAACCTTTTGATGGTTGGAATTTATAAATATCATATTGAGAGTATTCTCCAGTAAAAGTTAGTTCTGAGCGACGTAGCAAAGTATATAAATTACTATAAATTATTTTTGAAGTAAGTCAGACACTACTTAAAACATAAAAATGCCACGCGGTCTTTAAAAAGTTCTTGTAATGTTTGTTCAAAAAAAAAATGTCATAGTTTGTTTGTGTTAGCCTACTAGTAGAGTGGTTAATGTCTGAGAGCCTCGACCTTTAAAATTTTTTGTAGAACAATAAAAAAAAAAACAAATGCCATAATTTAGAGCTTCTGATGAAATAATTCAAAATTTATGTTCGATAGGAAATTCTCCAGCTATCATTAAATTTACTTTATCTAGTTTTTTGAGTTTTGAAGTAAAATTTTGTTTTATTTTCTTTCTGGAACTACTAATTTTATACTCTCTCCATCCCGTTCATCTTGACACGTTTCTTTTCGGCACCGGTATTAAGAAAAATGGTATTAAATGTAAAGGTGGTTGTTAGAAATAGATTCAATTATATGGGCTTTAGGGTAGTATTGTATATGGGCTGTATAGGTTTCCTAATATAGATATCTCTTATGTATATATATGCTGTTGAGTAGAGGAATAAAATACACAGAAAATTTGCCCCAATTATGTTTCTACTTTACGTTTCTACATGGTATCAGAGCTTTCGATCTAGGGTTTGATTATTGGGAAATTTTCAGAAAATTTCGAAAAAAATAAATAAATAAAAAAAAAATTAGGGTTTCAAGACACGTTAGGGAGCAGCCACCCATTTGTGTTTGGAGCATATATGGTCGACACCTCCAAAGACACGGGGAGGAGCGCCACCGACCGGCGAACCTACGCCGGAAGTTTGGTCGCCGGATTCCGCGCGTGCGAGCCACACGCGCCGCCGCCGTTTGCCGTACGGTTTCGCGTTTCCGGCGCGTGAGGGCGCGTGCGACGCCGGAATCCGCTCCGGTCGGTTTCGTTCAATCCGTCTCGACATTCTCGTTTCGATTCGTGTACTGTTTGGGTCGATACCGGTTGGTATTGGATTTTGTTTCGGTACGCATTCGACCTTTGCTTGGAATTCGATTTCTATTTGGAGTTTATCTCATTTGATTGATTTGGTGCCTCACTATGTCCGGAGAAAAGCTAACCGTAGCAATCGATGTTGTACCCGTGATGACAAAAATCACGAACACAAACTCGATCCTACAAATTATTTGGATTGGCGTCAGACCATTGAACTTTATTTGTTGAGTGTCTCTATGGATAATCATATAACTGATGATCCACCAACTTCTGATACTTCTAAACAAGCTTGGCTTCGGGAGGATGCTCGGTTGTTTTTACAGATACGTAACTCTATCAGTAGTGAGGTGATTGGGATGATTACTCATTGTCGGACAGTCAAGACACTCATGAAGTATATTGAATTCTTGTATTCGGGAAAAGACAATCTTTCTCGAATGTATGATGTTTGTCAAGCATTTTACAGGTCAGAAAAAGGGGATAGGCCGATTACAGACTATTTCATGGAGTTCAAGAAGACATATGAGCAACTCAATGTGTTGCTTCCTTTCAGTCCTGATGTTAAGGAACAACAAGCTCAACGGGAGAAAATGGCTGTGATGAGTTTCTTAGCCGGGCTTCCACCAGAATTTGAGACGGCTAAATCGCAAGTTCTATCTGATTCTAAAATTGCATCTTTGGAAGAGGCTTTTAGTAGGATTCTTCGCACTGAACGCACGACTTCTGTCCCACCTTCTCCACTCAGTAGTGTTCTTGTTAGTCGTGCTCCTGCATATGAGCCTGGAAAGCCACAATTCCAGCCACAATACAGAGGAGGCGGGAACAAGGGACAAAAGTCAACTCAAGGGCAGTGGTCGCCACGTAGAGTGTCGATATTGTCATGAATTTGGGCATTTCAAACGGGATTGTCCGAAATTGCGCAATAAGAAGCCTCCTTTATCTGCTCATGTAGCTGATAGTGGCCATCGTTCTACCCCAGCTAGTGACTCTATCACTATTTCTGCTAACGAGTATGCGAGGTTATTACAACATCAGGATATGCCTCAATCACAATCCAGTTCTGTCACAGCTATTGCCGAGTCAGGTAAACCTAATGCCTGTCTTGTTTCCTCACCTTCCAACTGGGTCATAGATTCTGGTGCTACCGATCACATGACAGGTAACTCTACCTTGTTTTCTAGCTTTGAGCCTCATGATACTCGTCTTCCTGTTACTTTAGCTGATGGTTCGCTATCTCGTGTTGTTGGATCGGGAACTGTCAAACCGACATCTTCCCTATCTTTGTCTTCTGTTCTTAGTCTCCCTAAACTCTCATTTAACTTGGTTTCTGTGAGTAAGCTTACTCGCAATCTTCGTTGTTGTGTCTCTTTCTTTCCTGATTATTGCTTGTTTCAGGATCTTGCGACGAAGAAGATTATTGGTAGGGGACATGAATCTGATGGTCTCTACATTCTTGATACGGAACAACCTTCATCGCAGCATGTCCGGAACCGTCACTCCTATGGAAGCACACTGTCGTTTGGGTCACCCGTCTCTATCTTCCTTGAAGAAGTTGTGTCCGCAACTTTCTAAGTTGTCGTCTTTAGATTGTGAGTCTTGTCATTATGCAAAATTTCATCGTGTTAGTCTGAGTCCGAGAGTCAATAAGCGAGCTTCTGCTCCCTTTGAGTTAGTTCATTCTGATGTTTGGGGTCCTTGTTCCTTTACATCAAAACCCGGATTTCGTTATTTTGTTACTTTTGTTGATGATCATTCTCGTATGACATGGCTTTATTTGATGAAGCATCGTTCTGAGCTATTTACACATTTTTCTGCTTTCTGTGCTGAAATTAAGACTCAATTTGGCGTTCCTGTGAAAATCTTGCGAAGTGATAATGCTAAGGAATATTTATCTGATCCATTTCGTAATTATATGATGCACAATGGCATTCTTCATCAAACCTCTTGTGTCGACACACCATCTCAAAATGGTGTTGCCGAAAGGAAAAATAGGCATTTACTTGAAACTGCTAGAGCTTTGTTATTTGCCCGACACGTTCCTAAACATTTTTGGGCTGATGCTGTATCTACCGCTTGTTTTCTCATCAATCGTATGCCTTCTGCTATTCTTTGTGGCGAGTCTCCATTTCATGTTCTTTTTCCATCCAAGTCTGTGTTTCCTATTGAGCCTAAAATATTTGGTAGTACTTGTTATGTTCGGGATGTTAGGCCTCAAGTTACTAAATTGGATCCGAAATCTTTAAAGTGTATCTTTTTGGGATATTCTAGGGTACAAAAGGGTTATCGTTGTTTTTGTCCTAGTCTCAACAGGTATCTTGTTTCCACTGATGTCTCCTTTTCAGAACATATACCTTTCTCTCCCGACTCCACTCCTACTCCTACTGAAGAGGATGATACAGACTTCCTCATTTATACCGTCACTTCTCCAGTTATTCCTCCCTCTGACTCGCTAGCCTCCAATCATCCAGACTTACACTCGTCGTCGTCCGCCTTCCGTACCTGCTACTGCTGAGTTGGTTCCCCATGCATCTACATCGTGTCCCGCTGAACCAATATCTTCGTCGACAGATCCTCCTTCAAGTGATGATCTTCCTATTGCTCTTCGAAAAGGTAAACGTTCTTGCACTTATCATATTTCTGCCTTTGTTTCATACAAACGTTTGTCCCCTTCTTCTCAAGCTTTTGTTGTGTCTCTTGAGTCTATTCCTAAATTTGTTGAGGAGGCTTTAGCTCATCCCGCTGCGTGCCGCCATGATTGAGAATCAATGCTTTGCCGGGTAATGGCACTCGGGTTTTGGTTGATCTTCCCGCCGGTAAACGAGCCATTGGTTGTAAGTGGGTGTTCACTATCAAAGTTAATCCCGATGGCTCCATTGATCGTAGTCACTTCGTCTTGTTGCCAAGAGATATGCGCAGATTTATGGTGTTGATTATTGTGACACTTTTTTCACCGTTGCCAAACTTACATCTATTCGTCTATTAATTTCTTTCGCAGCCACTCATCATTAGTGCCTTGCACTCGCTTAGATATCAAGAATGCTTTCTTGCATGGCGATCTTGATGATACTATCTATACGGAGCAACCGCCCGGCTTTGTTGCTCGCAGTCTCATAAGGCGTGTTATCTTCGAAAGTCTTTGTATGGTTTGAAACGAGTCCACGTGCATGGTTTGGTACATTTACTCGTGTTGTTGAGAAGTTTGGCATGAAGAAGAGCAAATCTGATGATTCTCGTTTTCTACAAGCATTCAAAAGCGTGGTATTATTTTGTTAGTTGTGTATGTGGATGATATTGTGATCACCGGTAGTGATTCCAAGCGGATTGCATCCCTCAAAGCTTTCTTTCATACTCGCTTAATACCAAAGACTTGGGAGAGCTTAGATACTTTTTAGAGAGTTGAAGTGCTCGGGGAGTAGAAAGGAAGGATTTTCTTATCCCAAAGAAAATATGTGCTGGATTTACTCTCTGAAACAGGAAAGTTGGAGGCCAAACCATGTAGCTCTCCAATGGTTCCAAATTTACAACTTACGAAAAGAAGCGAGCTATTTGATGATCCCGGTAGATATAGAAGATTGGTTGGAAAGTTGAATTATCTTCGGTGACGCGTCCCGATATTGCTTATCCCGTAAGCGTGGTAAGTCAATATATGTCATCACCGACTATTGATCATTGGAAGGCAGTGGAGCAAATTTTGTGCTATCTGAAGGGAGCACCTGGACGCGGAATTGTGTATCGTGATCATGGTCATGATAGGATCGAGTGTTTCTCGACGTCCGATTGGCAGTTGTGGTCAGTTAAGATCTGAGATCTACTTCGGCTATTGTGTCTTCTATGGAGGAAACTTGATCTCATGGCAAAGCAAGAAACAAAAGGTGGTTTCACGTTCAAGTGCGTAATCCGAATATCGAGCAATGGCTAAATCCGTGCGCGAGATACTATGGCGCATGAGTTTTCGAATGAGATAGTGGTTGAAGGTCCCTTATACCAAACAAGTTATGGTGTGATAATCAAGCCGCACTTCACATTGCCGCTAATCCGGTCTTTCACGAACGAACCAAACACATTGAGATTGATTGTCATTTTGTTCAGAAGATTCAAAAGGATCGATTTCTACAGATATATGAGGTCTCAAGATCAACTGTGGAGACATCTTCACGAAGGCTCTTAATGGGGTTAGAATTGATTATCTTTGTAATAAGCTGGGCATGATTAATATCTACGCTCCAAATTTGAGTGAGTGTTAGAAATAGATTCAATTATATGGGCTTTAGGGTAGTATTGTATATGGGCTGTATAGGTTTCCTAATATAGATATCTCTTATGTATATATATGCTGTTGAGTAGAGGAATAAAATACACAGAAAATTTGCCCCAATTATGTTTCTACTTTACGTTTCTACAGTGGTGTTTAGTGTAGTTAATAAAGTGATATGAAGTGTTTTTGAAGTGAATAAAATAATATAAAGTGTTTTTAAAGTGAATAAAGTGATTTTTCAAGTAAACCATAATTATTTCCATAAAAGAAGAACCGTGTTAAAATGAGTGAAACGATCCAAAAAGAAATACGTGTCAAGATTAACGGACGGATGGAGAATTTGAATTTCTAAATAGTATCGAAACGACAATGTATATACAGAATAATGAGAATAGTAAAATAATATAGTCCATATTCATGCGAAAGGATTTAAACTTATTTATTCTGTATTCGATAATCCCAATTTGAATTGATTTTACATGAACTCTAATTTCGTTTCGCTGTGGAAATTTTTGGGCCTTTCTTCAACTTAGGTATAAAAAAATATGAGAAACTCAGTTGCTTACAGGATTTACAGCGGCTTACAACACAGATGTGCAAGGAAAATTTGTTCTTGGTCACCTCTTTTTTCTCGTATTCATGAACATGATCCTCCATCAAAACCGGACCTTCATGGCATTCTTGACGGCTTCAAAGCTAGCTGTATTTCGCCGAACGCCGCGTCGTATTTTGCTTCTATCACCGCTTGTCGCCACTTGCACGCTAATTCTTCTGTTAATAACGAAACCCACCACGACCACGTTGATGGTAAGAAGCTTTGCTTTCTGGTTTTTGTTGTTCGTTTTTAGTGCGTGCCATGTGTTTGATGTATTGTTTCAACGGTGATCCTGAGATGAATATTGATTTTTCGATTTGTTATGTTAATTTTTGCTTTATTTAGGGTGAGATTTAGGATGAACATGTTTTTCTTGCGAAAGAATTTGGCTAGTCCAGTTGCTAAGGTTGTTAAGTTTAGTTAAAATTTACACACGCATACATTTGAGGATTGGATTGAGTTTGTTCTATTACTTGATATGACTTTTGAATTCCGTAAGGCCATCATTGTTCACGTGATGACGGCCTCGTTCTTTTCTTTGATCGTGGCCTTCCCTCGTTTGATGGTTAGTTTAATAATGTCGGCTTGCATTTTATGTCGTGAAGCTTCAGATGATTCTAATGGAGAAGTGGAACCAATTGATTCGTGGGAGGAAGAGGATGAAGCTGAGCCTGAGGTGTGGTTTACCGTTTGTTATATTGCTGGACACTTTGAAAACTTAGCTCTTTATTTACATGAAGATGTAAAAGAAGTGTAGGTTGGTGATGGAGGCGATGGCGGTGGAGTCGTTCTGAACAATTGCCCTTGGGGCGAGAAAGCATTATCAATAGCCCGAGAAGTTATTCAGGAGTTCGGTGAAGAGATGCAGCTCTTTGCATTCAAAACATCTCCTCGAGGGTACATCTATGTGAGGCTCGATAAACTTTCAAATGAGTAAGTCTTGTATCTCATTAGTCCTTGACTTTTCTTTATGAGACATGCATAAAAAGAGCTTTCATAATCTGGAACGAGTATTCGAGTTTGGTTATCTTCTACTGTTTTCCGCCCTTTATCAGATACGGGTGTCCCAGCATGGATGAGATCGAATCTTTCAGTCGCCAATATAAGACAAAGTTGGATGAAGAAATCCCAAATGATTTAGCTCTTGAAGTAAATTCTTGTACTCTGTTATTTTCGTGGTGTTCTGATTTAGGGTTCTTTAGCAAAAGTGATTGATCAACTGATTCTATCTCCGCGATTTATTTTGGAGGTATCGAGTCCCGGTGCAGATCGGTTGCTGAGAGTACCTGATGACCTGTTGAGGTTCAAGGATATGATGATGTTAGTCAACTACTCAGAAGATTCAGCTGCCAGATCTCCAGAAAAGGAAGGAGTGTACCTTCTGGACTCCATTGAAACGGAACTGAAATGCTGCGTTTGGAAGTTGGCAGACGTGAAGGAGAATCGAGACCCTGCAGCTAAGGGAAGGCCATTGAGCCGCAAGCAGAGAGATTGCAGGCTGAACGTACCGTATGATATGATAAAGCGGGTAACGCTTTACATCGGGTATTATCGAGGGCAGTAATGTTGCTAGTCTTCAGTATATGATTCGAAGTTTTTGAGTGAAAATATACCATGAAAATGTTGAAGATAATCTGTTAAGAACTTAAGATGCTTCATGCACCCTTCTTCCAATTTTGAGTACCAATCTCCCTAATTTTCCCTTGCCTGAAGAATCTTTTTTTGAAAAATTTATAGTATCCTATAAGGGCTCGTTTGGTACAAAGTATGGGATAAGGCCTGATATGTTTGACTGAGATGTCTTATAAATATAAAGAATTAATATTCCGTTTGGTATGAAGCATTAAATTTTCTGCAACACATAGTAATTATTGTAATTTATTGCTATAATTAGTTGCAGTATTATTTATACCACTTCATAGGTAGTATACATAACAACAAAAGTAAGTATTATTCATACGGGCCCGAATTTTATAAAGGGCCGTATACTTCATACCAAACAAGATATTAGGGTGTCATAGACATATTATACACCCTAATCACCCCTACCAAACGAGCCCTAATTATAATTGCTGAATTGTCTCAGTTGGAATTGTCTGTTGCAAAACTGAGAGCAGCCTCGCTCTCTCTCTCTCTCTCTCTCTCAGGATTACATATCCCTGGACGGATGAATGTTAGCGTGCACACATTTTCAACAGCAGTTAATAGCAGCAACTCTAGATAAGATAAACAAGCTATAAATCTGGCAGTAGAAAGATTAAAGTCTAGTCGGATAAGTCCACAAAAACTATGCATTAGTTCGACACACCAAACCAAATAGTTCTGCAATATGCACATTGCACACACACACACACACACACACAAAGAGTAGTTTGAGAGCCATACTCGGACACTTGCATGAGCCAAAAACTAAACATTCATCCTGGTAAACCTCATTTGAAGCCTTCTAAGTATGGACTTCTCCCTCTTGATTTGGACAAGCTTGTCGTAAACACACCAAGGGAAACTGATGTAATGATCCCTTGACATCCCCACATTGTAGCAACCCCAATACTCAGAATCATAAGTCACATGATACCAAGCCGAAGCCATTGCATACACATCCCCGAATTCACTTCCTTTCTTGAACCACGACCTAGCCTCGTTCCTCAGTGCCCTCACAGCCGCCCCAATCGCCTCAGCATCTTTCCTCCGATCGAAGGTCTTTGACGTCTTCATTACACTGCCGCTCAGTATCTCAGCCTCAGTTTTGATGCCATAGTATTCCATTAAGTTCCCTAGCTTGTAATCATATTCGGTCTTGTAATCAAAGGCTTCATCAATGTACTCTTCGAATCCATCGACTACCATATCATGGTCATACGATGTTCTGGAAACTTCCTTGGTGAAGCTCCTTAGAAAGGTCGTCTGGGGGGCGATATCCTTCACCTCCCTGAAGAGCTTCCCGATGATCCGTTCGGACATGTATGTTGTCTTGTCTGGCTTGTCCATGAAATCAGGATACTCTTTCACACGTAGGTGTGGAGGGATTTCCGCCGGGATTCCGGTTTTGGGAAAGTCGACTGCAATAGAGAACAACTTGGCCAGCTCTACACATTGACTGCTTAGTGCCATGTCACGTTCCTTGTCAGCAAAGACGGTGTGCGCGTTGGCAATGATTCCCAAACTATCGTTGACAATGTAGTTGGTAAAGTATTCCTCAACTTCCTGCACCACAAAATGCACATTTTATCATAGAAACAAGATCAGTTGTGTTACAGATGACTACTTACCTCAATGGTGACCTCATGATCGAGTAGTGTGTTTGGAGCAGGATCGTAACCAATTGGATTGACTTGCTTTGGTGGAATCAAGTCAGGGTCCCAGCAAACAAAATATATGTCTCCATCCAAATCACTCCCAGAGCACTCATTTGGATGAGGCCTAATACCACAACAGATTAAAAACGAGACGAATGTTGTAAAAGGCAATACGTGCCACCTAGATAAGGGCTCTACAGGGATTGATTAAGCTAAGCAAATACTATGAAAGAATCAGTTTACCTCATTCCTTTTCGTGGGAAGACGACACAGTCCACCATGTGATGCAGTGCTAGCACGTCGACTGCTGTGAGAACACGAACATCTCCTGGGTGCAAGCATGGATTCTTAGCCACAGCCACCTTTCCTTTGATGATATACGCCAAGTTAGTAGATTCCTCATATAACCCCCTCCTTTCGGTGCCTGAAAATTGCACAAACACCTGCCCGTATTCCAAAGTGCCGGTTTCATCCATACATCCCATCATCTGCCGAGCTTGTGGGATGAATATCCGTGCCTTCAATCGTAAATCTAGCAGCTTTGATAATCGAAAAGTCTGCAGCATCATCGAGAGAAACGGCTCCTTATCAGGCTCGTATCCACATTTTAGCATTGCTTTCAAGATGTTGGTGTTTTCTCCGGGAGACATCAAGTCTAGCGCATCCGCAGCTTTCAGTGGATTGACTAAGATAGCATCGAGCTGAGCTACAGCTTCCCTCTGCTTCTTCTCAAAGATGTGATCACTCACTCCGAGGGTAGACAAGAGTGAGATGATCTGGCGATTCAAGAAACACGGTTGATACTTGCTCCATGACAAAACATCTAGCTTCGTGTTGTCTGATTTGTCCTTGAGCTGGTACTTGAGCATACTCTGCCTCAACGAAAGCTTCTTTGATGAAGTGGGGTCAACTGCAACGACACCTTTGTAGCCTTTGTATCTGATCTGAAAGGCAGATGGAATACTATCTCTAACTCCACATTTTAAAGCAACTCTTTCAGCAAATCCAGATGATATCTTTCCAATCCCATCAGAAAAGATGTATCTCTTACCATCTGTTACGACCTCGACGTCAGGAATACTTTCAACCTCTTGCTGATCGACACTTAGTGTTTCTGTGGATGAACCAAAAGACTGACCAAGCCTCGCGGCATACTTTGCCACGTTTCGTATAGAACTGAAGTCTCCCATCCACCGCCTTATATCATCAGCATCGACCTCGCTAGTTGAAGCAAACATCCAAAGAGAATTCTCCCTCAACTGACTCGAGGAAAATGCAAGAAAATCGAACCTCTTGTTCCCTATTTTTATGCCATTCCTCAAGGTCGAAAGTACCCTTTCGTACAACTTTGTTCTTCTGGTACCTACTCTTGGAGATAAATCAGTTGAATACATCTTATCCCACTCCTCATCAATGAATGAAACACGAAGAAAATTATCAATATAACGACGATATTTGCGCAACACACGGTTTGACATGTTTACCTCTGGACCAGAGAAGTAGACTCTAGTCGGAGTAACTTGAACCCTATGAACATATACCAAACCATCATCCAAACAAATGGCAGGAGGTTTTGGTTGCTCTTCCGACATTCGATACTTGCGATACTGCTCACGAAGCCATGCAATAGGGTCATAGCAGCATTCTTTTAAATAATAAAGCTTCTCAAGAGCATGCTCTATGTATTTGATATCATATCTTCGGGGATTTATACACTGGAAAAATTCAGCATCTAGCTTCATCCCCGGAAGGCATCCCGTCTGCACCAAGCTGCAGACCTTGAATAGTAATCTATAAGATAACTCGTGCCCTGTTGGAGGTTGTACAATCGGAACCAGAGGCAGATTTGCACAATATGGGACTCCATTTTCTAAAACAAACGGGGCTTCACTCACATTGTAGTATGAGAAATACTTCTTGAGATTTGGGAGACTCACGTTGTGAGGAAGCTGGAAACACAGACTAGAAGATTGTCCAATACGTGATGATGGAGTGAAATCTGTCGTTCTAACCCATTGATCATCAGGAGTTTCCATATAAAAGCTATAGATTGAAATTGAATCATCAAGTGATGTGAGCTTCTTGTAGATCCGAGGTGCACCAAATAACTGAATAATAAGATAGAAATTAATCAGCTTACTTCGATAGTTCTCACACATACATTGATAACACAATGATATATCATGATCAAGCAAGACTAGAAGTTCTATGCAGGCGGTGCATGTGCAACGAAGAATAATAGAGAAATGTATCAGCCTTCTTCAATAGTTTCTCATACATACATGGATAACACAAGCAAGACTAGAAGTTCTATGCAAGCAGTGCAGAAGCAACAAGAACTACAACACAGAAGCAAATAAAATAAAAAACTTCTATTTTCAGATTCAAGAACTCTTGCTGAAGTCATTAAAATTCACACAGAGATAAGCATCGAACCTGTATGAGAAGAAGCTTTGCAGTTTGACCACGCGAATTATACAGCACCATCTGCCATATATTTTCACACGATAGCTGAAGCTTGTACTCATCTAGATTGTGACTCAAAAAAATGTACATTTTCTTCAGCCCGGCTCCGAATTTGACAGAAACGCCTGCTGCTTTCCACAGCACAGAAAACCTCTCTTTTGATATTTGGCATCCAAAATTCAAAGTAATGCCATCCATTTCATGCGGATATGTTCTAGGATTTGGCATAAAGTTGTTTTCGTTTACAAAAGCCTTTAAATAAGAAGTACCATAGTAGAGGCGAACATTTGCCAAGCTTATAATCTTGTCGGCAAATCTGCTATCTGTAAATTGGACGTTGGCATACGCCCTCGTACCCCTCTTTCCCGGTCTCACTTCTAGAGCCACTACAGTTCCCTCACCTGTATAACCCTCCAAGAACCTTTTGATCTCTGCAGCAGCAATAAGTCTCGGAAAACCAGACACATGAAGTGTTTTTCCCATTTTGCTAAAACATCATGAATAAGAATTAGTATTAAATGTCAGCACCAAATTTTGATCATGAAAATAATTAGTACTAAATGTCAGCAGCAGCAATAAGTCCCGGAAAACCAGACACAAAAAGTGTCTTTCACATTTTGCTAAAACTGCATTTTGCTCGTGAATAAGAATTAGTACTAAATGTCAGCAACAAATAAGTCCAGGAAAACCATTATAATTTTGCTAAAACTGCAATTTGATCATGAATAAGAATCAGTACTAAATTGGAGCACTTTCGATTAATTTTAAAACCTTATATGTGTGGGGTTTGATGTTTTTGAGCCACTAATTGTATGAACTTATGCATTTACTGAAAGTAGCGATCATGTAATTCATAAAGAAATTGAGCAGGTTTGGAACTTTTTGGTCATTTTCCTCTCTTTTTTACTACTCCCACCATAATTAATTACCAACCAACAGTTCAAACATTGAAGACGTTTATAAATTTTCAGATATCTATCTCATGAATTGATCTAACATAAACTAGAAGAATCTACAGAGTCTCAAAACCATTATTTTTAGCAATAAAGATCAGAATTCTATATGTATACATACATACATACACACACACACACACATCATGTAGAGAGATAGAGACTTACTAGTTACTACTTTACTAGGAGAGTGTAGGTTTAAGGAATTCTTTAACGATCAAAGCTTCTTATACCCTTAGATACAAACCCAATCCAAGAAAATATTCAACTTCTACAGATTTGGACAGAGATAGAGAGGGAGGGGTTGGAGAGAGAGAGAGACTCATTGTATTCCATCTGATTAAGTCAATAATATGCTATATAATAAATTGGATTATTCTTGGTTTCTTTAACAAAGGTAAAGATTCTATGATGCGTAAACTTAGTTTAATGAATCTCCTGTTTGCTGACGAATCAACTCTTACGTTGGCATTCCCTAAAAAAACGTCAGCAAATGGAGTTTTTAACAAATAAAACTACTGGTTCAAGAAAAAAAAACAAATAAACTACTATAAAAAAGGATCGTGATATTTTTGTAATTTTTTGGAATGAAAACAAATACTCTCTCCGTCCGTTATTCTTGTTTCATTTCTTTTGGACACCGATATTAAGGAGAAAAGAATTAGGGATAGAAGGTGTGTTAGTGGAGTTTTTAATTAAATACTTAATAGGGTACAAATGGTGAAATAAAGTGAGTAGAGAGAGAGTAAATAGTGAATACTGAACGACACAAAAAATGAGGGAAAAAATAATGAAAGATGGAGTAGTTAGGAGAGATAATGGTCACATTAGCAATTTAAATAGGGTCTTAATAACCCTTAATTTAGTCTAAGAATGAAAACATGACAAGAATAACGGGACAACCCAAAAAGGAATACAGTACAAGAATAACGGGACGGAGGGAGTATCAATTTATTTCCAACATTAAAATTAATTTATTTCAATACGTTAAATTATTAGTAATTCTTTTTTTGAACAACAAGTGGTGGGTTTTATTTTATTTTATTTGGATTAGAGAAAATTATCAAATTTATTAAAAATGTCAGCTTTCTTTTTTCTTTTTTCTTTTTTCTTTTTTTGAGTTTTTAATACCGAAAAAGTATTAGTGTTCTTCTCTGCACAAAAAATTGGTTGCAATTTTATATATTTAGATAAGAAAAAGTCACTTATAATAATAAAAAAAATGGAAGAGAGACCATCACATTTATTATTTTTATTTATTTGTGGAAAAAATATAGAAATATGTTCAATGATTATCTCTCCCAGTTGGCTAGTTGTATGATCGGTAAGGAAATCACAAAGTATATTTGTGGACGGAAAAAAGATCGTCTTGTATAAGGAAATATTAAGTTGAAAAGCGGATATATATCGCTAATTTTATTTTATTTTAATTATTTTGGTGAAAGTACTCGAAACAATATTTTTATGGTGCAAATTGTATTTGTTCAGATAAAACAACTAAACATGATGAGGGTATCTTAGTTATCTTTAAAACAATAGGCCATAAATTTATTTCATATAAGTATTTTAATTGTTATTTTAAAAATGCTATTGAAAGAGCTATAATAAAAACTTGGGTTATTTATAGTTTGTGGCCTTAACTTTCATCATTTTTCTGTTTGTGGCCCGAACTTTAAAACTTTTCAAAAAAACCATGTACTTTATGATTTTATCTAAAAAAGACCCGCCTTTATTTTTCGGCTTTGGAATGATGAATCATCTGACCGACTATCTAATGTGGATATTAAAATGCCAAATGTATCGAAACAACGTCGTTTCAGTTTGAGCAAAATTAAAAATTGACAAGGTCATACAACGTATAACTTGCACGATGGAACCCTAAATGTCTTTCTGTTCCCTCCCTAAACTCTTTTCTTCTTCAAAAGTCGACGTATATTTTAGGAAAAGAATAGAAATACATTTAGGGTTCCGTCATAAAAGCTATACGTATTATGATTTTGTCAATATTTAATTTTGTCCAAACTGAAACGACGTCGTTTCAGTACACTTGTCATTTTAATATCCACATCAGATAGGCGATCAACCGATTCATCATTTCAATGTCGGAAAATAAAGTCGGGTCTTTTTTAGATAAAATCATAAAGTACATAATTTTTTTGAAAAATTTTATAGTTCAGGCCACAAACAGAAAAGTGATGAAAGTTGGGGCCACAAACTATAAATAACCCTAAAAACTTTAGTGTTCGTCCATAAAGTAGACCAAAGTGGTAAAGTTATGATACCATAAATTTCTTTTTAGATAAGAGTTCTATGGTTCGATCACTTTGGTGTTAGGAGGTATGAAAAATAGACAATTAATTAAAGAAACAATAAATTAGGTCTTTGAGGGTAATACGTAATTAACAAATTAGAGTGAATATAAATTTTCAATCTTTAATGGATAAAAATTAAGGAAAATCCAGCATGGGTCCCAGCAAATCAAAATGTTTCAAAAGATGATAAAACACGCGTACGTCCTCGTCAACTGGTTTATTTGTCCGGGAATCTAAGCAACTTCTTGGAAGTTCGTATTTAACTACTCGTATACTCGCCCGTCCCATAAAAATATATTCCATCCGTTCCAATAGCAATGTCTCACTTCTTTAATTGATGAGAGTATTAATTAATAGAAGTGAGACATTGTTATTGGGACGGAGGGAGTATCTCTTCAAAGATATCATTATTTTTAAAAATTGTAGTTGAGTGTATTATTATTTTTCTGTTTGAAGAGTAGCTCAGTGTATTATTAGAGGAGAAAAAGTCTCATATTATTGTGAGTGAAGAAAGAAATAAAAAAAAAAGATATTTTTATGGGACGGACGAAAAGGAAATAAAGACATGTTTTTATGGTTCCTTAAAAACATGCACTCTTTTTTGACACGAATTTTAATAATTATAGTTGAGTGTGGAGAAATAATTCAAAATTAAAGCAGTTCAGATATATTTAAACTAGACTAACATTGAGATGAAATTTCAAGTATTTGGTGTTGGGCATATCTTCCAATGCATCCTCCTTTATTTCAAGTATGGATTAAAATCTTTAGATGAAGATAAATCATAATAATTCTTTTTTTTTAAATAATAAATCATAGTATTTCTACGATAATGTAATTTTTTTTAGATTAAAGGATGAATTTTACATTGAATTTTTTTGAGGTATGAGATAATTTTACTACGAGAGGCTGTCCCTTGTGGGCAATTATTATTATTATTTTTTTAAACTACACAAGATGCAGTGGGGAATATTAATATTACAAATCATTTTGTATCATTAAACTACCAAAATAAAATGAGAAAACTGCTCCAGATGTCGGTGAGAATCGAACCTAAAAACTCTCACTAAGGAAAGACATGGATGTCTCAACTTTATCACTAGAGCAAGGTCTTATCATCCCATAAAATGAGAAAACTGCTCCACATATCGGTGAGAATCGAACCCAAAAACTCACTAAGGAAAGACATGAGTGTCTCAACTTTGCCACTAGAGCAAGGGCCTCGTCATCCTTTATGGGCAAATTTGGGCACGTAAGTTATCCAAATAAGTATACTCTGTGTACGAAATTAGATATATACCAATGTGCTATCTTCAACTTGAATTT
The DNA here is from genome assembly GCA_031470985.1 of Agastache rugosa. Classification (NCBI taxonomy): domain Eukaryota; kingdom Viridiplantae; phylum Streptophyta; class Magnoliopsida; order Lamiales; family Lamiaceae; genus Agastache; species Agastache rugosa. The sequence continues at coordinate 71,228,042 of CM062601.1, read as the reverse complement.
GAAATAATGTATAATTATAAGTATAGATAAGAGTGTGTATTTGGGAATAAATCAATATTATTTTTATATAATATTTTCAATAAGTTCCACTTAATCACTTTCACCATAAAAATCGGACCCGAGTCGAATGAAAACCAAAACCGAATCTCGAATTGTTCATTGGTTCTTCGATTTTAGTCGCCCCTACGTGTAAATATTGCACTTGCAAAGTTTAACTACATAACCATTGCATTTATAGGTGAGCGAAGGATTCAATAAATCACGAATTTATACCCACAATTTCGAACCCACTCTCAAACTTTAGGATTTAAGTATAGAATCTTTTCAATTTTTACAATTGAAGCTTCCCAATTAATACGGCAAATGGAAAGATGACATGAAATGTGTTGATCCATCTCACCGTTATATGGGCCTACATAAATTATTTGGACTTAGATAAGCATTTATAAAAGCTTTTAGGATTATTCTTGATTTAAAAAAAAAAGATAATTTTAAATATAGCTTCCAAATCTCTCACTATAGCCCCCGAATTAAATTAATAATAAATTAAATTATAAAAGTATTGTTATATCCTTATAGCCCCAAATTAAAATTATAATTAAATAATACTAACAAAATAAACCCCAAAACTATAATCATTAGTATAGCCCCTGAAAAATAAAAGATACGTATAAGAAGATGGAAGAAGAACACAAGGAAGAAATATCACAGACGACAAAGTATGTTGATTATTCTTCATACTTACTCTCTTATTCATCTTTGTTTGTCATAGTATTTTTTCATTGTTTGGTAATAGTATTAAAAGAATGAAGCAGAAATATTATATTTCTTATCCATGATTAACAAAGAGAATTGAATAAAATACTTTCTTGAAAAGTAAATAGAGAAGATAACTCCGTGAAATCCAATTAAACTCTTTAATGGAAAATTTGTAGTGGCGATTGTTGTGCTCGGGTAATTATTTCCTTCCTCCAGGAATAATTATTCAACTTTTAATTATCGGAGCCATCCGTCGGAGAGAGCTCGCCATTTCACTAATTCCTATAATCATTTTACAGAAATGGATTCAGATTCTTTGGTTTAGAGACGGAATTTTCCATCTCTATTCTGTCTCTATTTTTATAATATACTAACAGACCTACCTATTTCTTTCATTCTTTCCTATCGAGCGAGTCCTAAATCCCAAATCACCATCTGCTGCTCGCCGCCGTCCGCCGGTCACCGTCTTCCGTTCAGGTACCATCCTCGTTACTTAGCCTCATTTTCTGTCTATGTTCTCCTCTCTCTCTCAATTCGTTCTCAATTCTCTCTCTCATCCTACATTGCTTCCTCTTCTCAGACGGGATTGCTGCCGGTTGCCGTCGCCGCCCATTTGTCACCCAATTCTTGTCTCTGTTCAGGTGATCTCTCTCTCTACCCTTCTCTCTCTCTCTCTATGCTTTGTTCTGACGAGCCCTACCCACTTGTCCAGGGATTGCCGCCAAGTTGCTGCCGCCGCTTAGTTGCTGCGTGGGAAGCCGGAGCACCGTGTGTGGTGGCGTGCAGGGGGATGGGGTGTTGTGTGCCTTGGTGCGCACGGGGTCGGGGCGCACGTGGCCGAGGCACCGTGTGTCGTGGCGTTGTGGCGCCGTGTGTCATGGGGTGCACGGGGTCCTGGCGCCGTGCATTGACAATGCATTTGGAGAATATTGCATGGGAACACTAAGTATAATCATTACATACAAGAAACAATTGAGAATTATGTCATGTCATGTTTATTTATTATTTTATTATTTATATGTTTTATACTTATAATTTTTTAGAATAATTATAGTAGTTTTGCGGCGATATATATATATATATATATATTATCATTTGTTAGTTTTTAGTGTGTATTTTTATTCTTTCGATTTTTCATACTTTCTTTCGATTTTTTTTTATTAAAGAATATCAATCTTTTTAAGGTTATTTCATTGTAGTTATTTTCCTATTTTTTATTTTTTATTTTTTAGATATAAAATAAGTAATTAATTCGTATAGTACATAAAAAGCGAAATTGCATCAAGATTAATATTTTTTTATCATTTGTTAGTTTTTAGTGTGTAATTTTTTACTGTCGATTTTTTCATACTTTTTTCGATTTTTTTAATAAAGAATATCAATCTTTTTAAGGTTATTTCATTGTAGTTGGTTTCCTATTTTTTTTATTTTTTATTTTATTAATTCGAATAATACATAAAATATCGAAATTGCATCAAGATTAATATGAATGATTTTATTTCGATTTAGTTGCTTAATTGTAGTATGATTTTACGAAATAATTATGGATATGTTTGAAATTAATTATATAATATATAAATATGATTTGATTTTCCAAATTTGAAATCAATCATGTAATATATCCCTTAATTGCTAAGGATAATGGAGTAATTGCAAAAATGTTATTAATTCAATTAATTAATTCGAAATTACAAGTTTACTACTATACCCCCATTATGTTTAGGACATTATGTCCCATTATCACTACCCTATTTTGGTGCAAATACACAACTAAACATGATAATTGAGGGTATTTTCAATAAATAGGCAACAATTTTATTTCGTGCTTCCTCTGTTCCATAATAAGTGCATTCCTTTTCATTTTGGGTTGCCCCATAATAAGTGTCATGTACCTAATATAGAAAGCATCTTCTCTCATAAAAAAATGTGGGTTATATCACTTTCTATCTTTTTAATAATTCTCCTTAATATGTGTGATGAAAAGAAACAAGACATTTATTGTAGAACAAAGGGAATATGAGTTTAAATATACTCTGTAACAAAATCTAGCATATAAAACCAACTACTTTTAAAAAATTCATTTTGTGCAGGGAGTTTATCTAATTAGAAGAGAAGACTACTTTGGTCTTTGAGGGTATATATGTAATTAAGAAATTAGAATGGATAAAGTATTTTACTTGGTTAAGAATTCAACGTGGTGGGACCGAACACGTCAAAAATAGTCCAAAAGGTACCAAAAACCACGTTCCTGTCAACTGATTAGTCCGGAAAAAAAGTGACCCAAGACTTCTCATCTAAGCAATTTCTTGGAAGTTCATACAATTCATCCGTACTGTATTATTAATTCTGTTTTGGCTGGTTCTTGAAAAGTACTTTTTCTTTTTTATTTAATTTATTTACTAACTGGTCGACAGGAAAATAAAAAATAAGGATAAAAAAATATATTCTGGATATATCTTACCACTTTTGAAGGGACGAGTGGAATACACATTTAAGAAAAGATAGATAAATTGATGGGACGGAGGGAGTATATCATTTCTATTTTGGAACATGACCCCGCACCACTCTTTACAAACATCTACTACATATTTTTAAATTGATGGGTTTCATTTTCCACTCAACAAATATTTACCACACATTTCTTAAAGTGGTCGGTCACTTTCTATACTCAACACACTTTTTACCAAATATTTCTTAAAATTCGTGTCGATCACATGTAATACAGTTTTGAAGGAAAGAGAGAGTATTAATCTATCAATAATTGTTCCTAATAGTCAAAATTCGTGTATATTAAAATAATGAATAAGTTTATAAATGAAAAAATTGTTGTGAATACAAGATAAATTTAGTAATTTTTTTAGAGACCTTTCATTCAAGAGTGATTTGTGCTGCCTCAACTTACCGTTTGAACTAGGCCTTTGATAGGATAAATTGTAGTTTAACATTATTTGTGCATAAATGTCTAATATATATAGGGATGAGTTAGTATAAAAACCGGTCCATGCCTTTTTTAATATATAATTATAATTTTTAATATGTACAATGATGCTTAATAATGTTTTTCTCCTTTTTACATACTACTATTTTCATGTTTTAATTATTAACAACCGTAGATCATACCATGCTCAACAGTTAAGATTAGTTTGTAATTTTTACATGAGAACTTTATATATGAATCAAATCCTATATATATATATGCATATCTTATTTTAGTTTTACACATAAATACTTTATTGATATTAGATATAATAGATGTGGATCGATATTTGGAAATAAATTTTGCCATTGATAGATAGTTAGATGCATTGTTATTTAAATACAAGATATATTATCATAAATAAATAATAATCTCAAAGGAAATAGATTTTACCATTGATATCTGTGAATTTGTTTCCTTAAAAAAAATAATTTTCTTTGTTTAATAGGCCTTAATTTATTCTTGTTGACGCCTAGACTAGGTCTAGTTGAGTTTGGTGACGAATGGATTGTAACGTTGTTGTTCTTTATCCATTTATATTTCATACCATAAAGAATAGTAGTATAATATTTCATTGTTAATATATACAAGGAAAAGATTTTCGGATACTAGGTGGTTGACCACCCATGGCATTTTGATAAATATTTTGACTTGTTAATTAATTTAGTTAAATCCGAAAATTAGGCTATATTATTGATTGTCAAATTTACCATTTACCGCTATAATCTTGGAAATTAATTCAAATTTTGAATTTCAAATTTCAAAATTCGAATTTGAGTTCATTTTCGGAATTATTTTGTGATTGATTTTTAAATTAATTAATAATTTTGTTTTCATCATTATACCTAATTTCCACTAATTTAGGGATTCTTCAAAATTAATTCATATTTCGAATTGGAGTTTATTTTCGGAATTCTTTTGTGATTGATTTTTATCCATAATTAATTAATGATTTTATTTCCATTATTATATAATGTCCACTAATTTAGGGATTCTTCAAAATTAAATCATATTTTAAATTTTATTTTATTTTCGTATTATTTTGTGATTGATTTTTATCCATAATTAATTATTGATTTTATTTCCATTATTATACCTAATTTTCACCAAATTAGGGACTTGAATATCGGTGGAAAGTTTGAATTTATTAATTTCATATCTTTTATTTTTATTAATCGAAATTGATTTAATTAATTTTTTTAATTTCTTCTATTTCATTTGTTGCTCCCATCCAAACCCTACATTCTTTTTCTTATATGTACCAATTAATATCGAAAAAAATATTTTTTTAATTCAATTTAATTTCTTTAATATTCTACTTGTAGTCGGAATATTATGAAATCGAATTAATCAAATTTCATTTGCGTTATAAATATTAATTAAGAAACAAATATATGTTGCTATATTAAATCTATAATTAAATATAAAATGTATTATAATTTTTTAATTATTTATAACGGTATAAATATTATGAAATCGATTTAATATCATGTTAATAGCATTATATATATTAATTGACATAAAAAAGACTTTTTCTAAAATAAATATGTAATAATTTTAGAAATTAATTCGGCCATTTTGGAGGAAAAAAAAAATCGATATTATTTATTAGATTAGGCACCTAAATGAAATATTAAGGAGGGAAATTAGATTAGGGACATAATGGATGCAAAAAAAAAACCTAAAAAAACTGACCAGAAAAAATGCATGGACCGACCGATTTTTGGCAAAAAAATCGGTTGGTGGCTGGCCACTGGGTGGCCGAATATCACGACCCTTTTTTTAATTCTTCCCATAGTAACTTATGCGATTTCTTGTAGATTAGCGTATCATGTACGATATTCAATTCAAATAACTTTCATATTATAATATACTACCTCCGTCCCCAATTAAGTGTCCCCAGCCGTCAAAATATGTATACCAAGGTAGTGGGTAAAATGACTTATTTTACCCCTAATTATTGCATGGAAAAATGAAAAAGTAAACTTTTTGGAATAAGACAAGGGGTAAATATGACAATTTGACATAACCTTTTCATAGAAATCTAAAATAGGACACTTATTCGAGGACAAAAATTTTGACGGCTAGGGACACTTATTTGGGGACGGAGGGAGTAATTCTTAGGTCTAGGTGAAGTAGTAGTATACTCCCTCCGTCCCCAATTAAGTGTCCCCAGCCGTCAAAATGCGTATACCAAGGTAGTGGGTAAAATGACTTATTTTACCCCTAATTATTGCATGAAAAAATGAAAAAGTAAACTTTTTGGAATAAGACAAGGGGTAAATATGATAATTTGACATAACTTTTGCATAAAAATATAACACTTATTCGGGAATAAAAATTTTGACGGCTCGGGACACTTATTTGGGGACGGAGGGAGTAAAAAAATCGGAATATTCTATAATAATAGTGGAATCTCTGTCGTCTTCCTTTCCACTCTCACTGTTGACTGTTGGACAAAAACTTTTTGTAAAGTAGGAAAATTATTGACTTGTAAAGCAACGATCGTTCTATATTTTCTGCTCTCTCTCTCCTCTCTTTCTCTCTCTAAAACATGTAGCAATTATTACAGTAAAAGAAGTTTAATCTTGTTGTTGCAATCTCGAAGACGAAGACTGATCTCTCGCGTCTAAGGGTTTGGGTAAATTTTTCTGGTTTGCCTCATTATCTTCTCTTATATTGTAATGTATTATCAAACTATGATGTACTTACTATTCTAAAAAAAGTTGGAAATTTTGATGTTGGGAAGTTTGTCTGCCTTATGTGAGTTTAACAATTCATGATAATGTCTCATAATTCAAACCATATTAGTACTATTAAGTTGGATTTTTGAAGAATGTTTCATAGAATTTTGAGATTGTCATGATTTTCTAGCAACTGATAGCCTTAGTTTGGATTTTTGTTTGATATTTTATTTTACTTTATGTAATGTTATGTTGGGTTGTTGTTGTTGTTGTATTTGTTGTTAGTGTTTTATTTTATGTTTGGTTTGTTGTTCTATTTGTTTGGTAGTGTTTATGGTGAAAGTAATAAAAAGAGTGAAGCATCTGCATGAAACAATATGAAACAATTGTTACCTTTAAATAATGTTGCCTATTTGTGATATCAAACTCATATTTTAAGTCATAATAATGATCATTATTGGCATTTTGCCGTCTTGAGGAAGCTAATGTTGCCTCGGCCTCGGAGACATCAAACTTATATTATGAGTCATAATGTGATCATTATTGCAGTTAACTTGAGTAATGGTGCCTAGTTGAGACATGAAACTCACATTTTCAGCCTTACTCATGATGATTATTGCAGTTAGCATTAGGCCAGATGGGAAAGACGATTCACGTGTCTGGTTTTCCTTCTCGTCTTTCTGCTAAAGATATCAAATTGTTCTTGGAGCAATTTACAGGCACGGGTACTATATATGCCTTACAAGTAAAAAGTGGGAAACAAGGTTTCAGGGCCTATGCCAGGGTCCAATTTATGGATAGAGAAAATGTTGAGAGATTACGTGGAATATTTTTCCTAAGTTATAATGCTTCTAAATTGAAAGTTTGGGAACAAGATACTGAGATTGTGCCAAATCCTAGAACATATATGGATGAAATGTATGGCGTAACTCTGAATTTCGGATGCCATATATCAAAAAAGAATTTTTCAGTGCTCTGGAAGGCTGATCGTGTTTCTGTTAAATTCGGACATGGGCTGAAGTACATGCATTTATTTTTGACTCATGAATCAACTGAATACAGGCTTCAGCTCTCCTGTGAAAATATATGGCAGATTGTGCTATATAATTCAGGCAGTCTATATGACAGGGTGCTTCTCATACAGGTATGGATTTGATTATTGTTTAGCTTTGTTCATAAACCAGCTAACTGGATTTATCCTTGCTATATGCCTTCACCTAATATCAACACACTTAATCAAACGTGAATCGTGACTCTTGATTATCTCTGAGACTGAGACAGAGAGAAACAGGGAACCTTTTGTTCTTACTATTCTTAATTTTGTTATAACTGTTGTCGGGATATTTCTTAGGTAATTTTAAGTTACCCTGTAGGATTGAAGTTCGATTTTTGTCGTTTCAAGTGTAAGAAATGTGCTGAAGGTTTTGAAGATGAATACTTATGCTTCCACGGCAAAGAACACTACGAATGAAGTTCTGCTGCATTATCTTGCTTTATAGATCATGTTCTCACTTGATTTTTCATTACTTTTGCTCTACTATTATCGCACTAGTATTTTTGTTTCATCGTGTTGTTATACAACACATGTACAGATGAAAAGTTGAAACTAAAACTGATATATATTTGTCCTTTTATCCTTAAGCTAAATGGAGCACCGCGGATATACAAGAAGCTTGATGATTGTGTTTATAGCTATTTTATGGAAACTCCAGATGATCAGTGGGTCCGAACAACAGATTTTACTCCATCATCATGTATTGGACAGTCTTCCGGTATATGTCTCCAGCTTCCTCCTGTCACGAGACTTCCAAATTTTGCAGACAACTCTGTACACTACAAAGAAAGTATAAACCCATTCCTCTTGGAGAATGGAGTGCCATTTTGTGAAAATCTGGATCTGGTTCCGATCATACAACCTCCTCGAGGTCTTGAATTGCCGTATAGACTATTATTTAAGGTTTGCTGTTTGGTACAAAATGGATGTCTTCCAGGGCCAAAGCTAGATGAAAATTTCTATCGGCTGATCAATCCAGAAAAATATGGTATCACATACCTAGAGCATGTTTTGGAAAAGATTTACTATATGAAGGAGTGTTGCTATGATCCTCACTCGTGGCTAATCGAGCAGCATCAGAACGACCGCATGTTCATGAAACCGAAACCTCCTGCTGTAGATAATGACCTGGTGTATATTCACAGGGTTCAGGTGACTCCAACCAAAGTGTACTTCTATGGCCCAGAAGTAAATGTATCAAATCGTGTGTTACGCCACTTCCATGATCACATTGACAATTTTCTTCGTGTTTCATTCGTGGAAGAAGATTGGAATAAGATGTATTCAGGTGATTTATCACCTAGGGGAGCTGGTGGGGACGAGACTAGAAGAACAAAGCTGTATGAGAGGATACTTTCAACACTGAGGAACGGCATCAAAATTGGGAGCAAGAAATTCGAGTTTCTTGCATTTTCCTCTAGTCAATTAAGGGAGAACTCCCTCTGGATGTTTGCTCCAACCAACGACGGCATAAATGCTGATTATATAAGGCAGTGGATGGGCGACTTCAGTTCCATACGCAATGTGGCAAAGTATGCTGCCAGGCTTGGACAATCGTTTGGTTCGTCTACAGAAACACTAAGTGTGGCTCGGAATGAGGTTGAGAGAATCCCCGATGTTGAGGTTGTAAGAGATGGAAAAACGTATATCTTTTCTGATGGGATTGGAAAGATATCGATCGACTTTGCACGTAAAGTTGCTAGAAAATGTGGACTCAAACACGATATTCCATCTGCTTTTCAGATCAGGTATGGTGGCTACAAAGGAGTTGTGGCAGTCGATCGTACATCTTCGGTGAAAATGTCGTTGAGGCAAAGCATGTTGAAGTATCAATCAGATGATACAAAACTAAACGTCTTGGGATGGAGCAAATATCAACCATGCTTCTTGAATCGCCAAATCATCACACTCTTATCCACTCTCGGGGTCCCGGATCATGTCTTTGAGAAGAAGCAAAGTGAAGCAGTAGCTCAACTCAATGATGTTTTGATCGATCCAGTGAAGGCTCTAGAAGCTTTGGATTTGATGTCTCTTGGAGAAAACACTTTCATCTTGAAGGAAATGTTGAACTGTGGGTATAAGCCTGATGAAGAGCCGTTTCTTTTAATGATGCTGCAAACTTTCTGCTCTTCTCAGCTACTGGATTTACGGAAGAAATCCAGAATATTCATCCCACAAGCTAGAAATATGATGGGATGTCTCGACGAAACTGGCACCTTAAGCTACGGACAAGTGTTTGTGCAATTTTCTGGTGCCGGACAGAGAAGGTTCTATGGGGAATCCATTAAGTTCGATGACAATTCATCAAGTGATCATAATTACATTGTTAAAGGAAAAGTGGCTGTGGCAAAGAACCCGTGCTTGCACCCTGGCGATCTTCGGGTTTTAGAAGCTATCGATGTCAAAGCATTGCGTCACATGGTGGACTGCATCGTTTTCCCTAAGAAGGGAATGAGGTATATGTACTCACTTGTTTTTTACTTGTGAAAACAAACTATGTTGGTTTCTTACACGAACTATGATGGTACATAATCTGATTCTTGATGAGAGAGATGGTAAAAAAAAAATTAGTGTCAAAAAATAGATTCTTGATGCTATCCAAGCACACAATCTGATTTAGTGTTGCATAATTTATGTTTTTGGTTTTACATATTTTATGTTTATGAATATGCTTCAAGGCTAATCATATCTTGGAATGACAGACCTCATCCGAATGAATGTTCCGGGAGTGATTTGGATGGAGACGTATATTTTGTTTGTTGGGACTCCGACTTGATTCCACCAAAACAAGAGCCACCTATGGATTATGATCCTGCTCCAGCCACACGCCTCGATCATGAGGTTACCATTGAGGTACATTTTACCATCTTTGATCATCTATAATCGTCGTATTATCTTCTTCACATCTTCAAATTTTTTACTTTGCTGCTTTTTATTCTTCGTCTGTGTTATAGGAAGTCCAGGAATACTTCACCAACTACATCTTAAACGAGAGTTTAGGAATCATTGCCAATGCCCACATTGTCTTCGCTGACAAGGAGCCAGCCATGGCCAAAAGCTCCCCTTGTGTAGAGCTAGCCATGCTACACTCTGTGGCAGTCGACTTTCCCAAAACCGGGGTCCCTGCACAGATCCCTCCTAAGTTACGCGTAAAAGAGTACCCGAATTTCATGGAGAAGCTCGACAAGCCCACCTACGAATCCAAGCGTGTAATAGGCAAGCTTTTCAAGGAGGTGAAGCACGTCGTCCCCACCACAACTTCATTGAAATTCTTCACGAGAGAAGTTGCTAGAAGGTCTTACGACCCCGACATGGAAGTCGAAGGTTTCAGAGACTATATTGATGAAGCAATTGATTTCAAAACCATCTATGATCGTAAACTAGGAAACTTGATGGACTACTACGGCATCAAGACTGAAGGCGAGATACTGAGCAGAGCTATTATGAAGATGTCGAAAACCTTTGATCGCAGAAAGAGCACTGAAGCGATTGGTGCTGCTGTGAAGTCTCTGAGGAACGAGGCCAGATCGTGGTTCAAGAAAGGAGGTAAATCAAGGGATGAGTATGCAAAGGCTTCGGCTTGGTATCACGTGACTTATAATGTCGATTATTGGGGTAGCTACAACGAGGGGATGAAGAGGAATCACTACATTAGTTTCCCATGGTGTGTGTACGACAAGCTTGTCATGATTAAGAAGAAGGCAAATGCAAGAAATGCTGAGGTTGCATCACTCGAAAAGCAGTTCAGAAAGGTAAGGCTGTGAGATGAAATTTGGTTATGTACATATAGTAGAAGTATTTGGTTTTTGAACGTATTTAAACTAGACTCATTTATCTTGTTTTTTGAACGTAATTGTGCATGCATGCCTCATCTTTTGTTTATGGATCTTTTAAATGAAAATATATCATGGTATTTATACGATTAAAATAAATTTTAGGATTGAAGGATAGATTTTTTACATTGAAACTCTTGATGTATAAGAGAGAATTTGCGAAAGCTTAGCTTTTCATGTAGTTTTTGAACATGGGAAATCGGTGTCTGTAATTTCTGATGAAAGGAACAATAGGAAAAGAAATTATGAAAAAAATAAGAATAACAGTGAAATAATGTTTCTACATCCAAAACTTGGTACATTCCATGGCTATTAACCTATTACACAAAATTTTACAATCAAACACCATGAAAGCTGCAGCATCCACTTTCACAAGAGCCTCAACCTCTGTATGTTCCTGTCTGTTATCGTGTCGTGTCACGAATTCTTTCGTCTCAAGACTCGTGAATCGAGCAACAAGATACATGAAAAAATCTAGTCCTAGAAAGAGCAATATCAAACACGAAGCTTAAGTTGCATGGGAGTAACTCAGCTGGCAGATGTGGATGTAGAATAGCTCAAGCATTTGAAGGAATTACTCGGGTTCTAAGCATTTGAAGGAACTAAGGTTCTGTACTCCTTTTCCGTGATTGATCTTATACCATGAGGATCCGAGACCACATCTTCCATGCCTTCTTTCGCAGGATAGCCTAATGCTCGCGCTTGTAGCCATTGGTCTATCACACCGCAGCTCATGGCATACTTGATTGAGCGCTCCAAGTACCCTTTGTCGGAGATTAGATGTGGCTGAACAGTCAGCATTCTCATCAAACCTAAACCAATATCAATGAAAGAAACTCCATTGAATCAGAAACAACATTTGATCAATCATGATTAATGGAATATGTGAGTGTAAGTTTTCTTGATGATTGAACCATAAACTAAACGCTCCACAAACAAGTCGACTGAAGTATAAATTTTGTCAATTTTACCTGCCACAATACCATCTCCGGATGCAGACATGTCGGAGGTGTAAGGAGTGATGGGTGCATCCTCCATTCCGAGTACAGAGCCGTTGTGTTCCTTAGTATAGTAATGTATCTTGGAAGTTCCATTTGTCACAAACAAGATCTTGAGATCGTCATGCCAGAGCTGAGACACGACTTCTGGAGCATAATGAGTGAACTTAGATTTACAATTATCTTTGGTGTCGAATTTCTCTAATGGTGTTATTCCACAGAGAAATTCGAGCTCTTGCTTTGTGACCTCAATAATATCAGCAAGATTCCACACTCTCTGTATGAACATCTTGGTTTCTTCACTAGATTGCCAGAGTGGCAACGGAAGGTTGAGATCGAAAAATATAACATTTCCAAACCTTTTAGCGATCTTGATAGCTTGTAGCGTTGTTGATCTCATATTCCGATCAATGAGGCTGGACGTGTTGAAGTAAAACATTTTTGCCTGAATTGCTCATAGCTCATGAGTAACTATACAATCTAATAGCTCGAGCACAACATAGAGCATGCATGATAAACCACGTAGATCAGATATGCTTTTTACTAGGATATCAATGTGGTCCAATCAAGGAGGCTGAGCAATCTACATGCTCGAGCACGTCTGATGATAAACGACATAGAAAAGAACGCGCAATAAAAAGCTATTTGAACTATGCTATTTATAAGATATGAAGATGGTCTAGCAGATTCAACTGTGATTCTTAGTAGGATATCTTTTCTTCCTAGCTCATGTAAATAACCTCAAACCACATAACTCCACATGAAAATCGACAAAAACATGATTGATAAAAGAGATCACATACTTCATGAACTAAAGCCAAGACAATCTACATGCTCGAGCACAAATTAGAGCAAGTCTGATGATAAGCAACATAGAAAAGAAAGCGCAATAAAAATCTATTTGAACTATGCTATTTAGTAAGATATGAATATGGTCAAGCAGACTACGGGTCTATCAACAGTATCATTTGGTTTATTGCGCTAAACCTGCTTCATAGACCCCGTAGTCACTAGTAGGATGTCTTTTCTTCCTAGGTCATGAAAATAAACCTCAATCCACATAAGTCCACACAAAAATCGACAAAAACATGATTGATGAAAGAGACCGCATACTTCATGAACTAAAGCTAAGATAGCTGACCTCTTTCAACACATAAATATGCAGATTCAACTATTAAACTTAGTAGTATATCTTTTCTTCCTATGATGTAAGAAACTCGATACTTCTTGAACTAGAGCTAAGATAGCTGACCTCTTTCAACACATCAACATTAATCTCAGACCGCGACAAACAATCCTCAGCACAAGGTTTGGCAATAGTCATCCTCAAGCCACCCCTCTTACCAATTTTCATGCGCGAAACAGCCGTTTCTTTATTATCATCTATGCGTACTGATCTAGTTTGTACTCTATTAGTGTTAAGAAAGTACAATAACGACTGTCCAAAGGCATCATCCCCAACTTTGCCCATAAAGGCAACTTTACCACCCAAACTTGCAAGAGCAATTGCAACATTACTTGCAGATCCTCCACTAGCCCTAACAAATTTCTCGGGCTCCCACAGAACATCCTTCTTGCTCTCATGGGCTTCATAGTCGATTAATCTGTTAGCTCGCCTTCCTGCAGGCACGAAAGCATGTTTAACTGCACCGAAACAACAAACTAGAGGTGGCCATCCATAGGTAAAGCTTATATCCTCCCCATCATCTATGTCAAGCTCTACCTCTTCTTCACTATCTTCATCCAAAGTCGAGATAAACGTCTCTCCCTCACCATCGCTAAGTTCTGCCTCACTACCTTGACTATCCACAACATCAGCCTTCTTGCTACGCCTTCTCTGCCTTGCCGGCTTCTTCGTCCCACCTTCTTCTTCCAATGCCTTGGATGTTGATGGAGCTGCACACAAACAAAATTTTAAATTCACAATGAAGTCTTCTTCATTCAAAGGAGCCAAAGCAATGAGGAAATTCATAATGGGTTTTATCCAATTTCGAAAAAGATTCAACCTTTTCTTCGAGTTCGAGTTTTGGTTTTCTTCAAATCCTCAGATGAATCTGCAGTTGTGAGCAGTTCATCATCTCCAACGCTAGCATTGACTGCAGAATTTTCAGCCGTAATCTCCACTACTTTTTTGGTTCTTGCAGAAGCTCGCTTACTAGTTTTTCGAGTCTTTTTCTCGACAACCACTGCTTCTTTTTCTCCATCTCCGACTGATTCTATCTCAGCTGAAGAATCAGTTGTTTTTCTCCTCGAGACTGCCATAACTACTTTCCCATTTAATCGAAAATCTTGAATTTGCCATAAGTTTATACAAGGAAAAGTATTGTTCCTTTTTGACTGCCACCTGCATATCCTGCTCAAACAAAATGTAACAAAATTCACCCAATTCCGAAGAGCTAAGCATTCAAGAATCCACACAGACACAAAGAGGAAATTTATCAACTATGAAGAAGATAAACTAATTTAGCAAAAGATGAAGAAAAGAAGAACCTGGGCATCAAAGAAAACTGTGTGAAAGAAATTGAAGCCATCCCATAAAGATTTTCACCAAAACCCCACAAAATCTTGCAAAGGGGTTTAGGGGAGAGAACCAAGTTTCGAGTGGCAGTAGATAATTCTGATATTCCAATTTTTTATTTACTTCTCTATTTCTTAAACAATAACGTATGAAAAAAATACTTGAAAAAGCTGAGAATTAAAATGACTGTTATATCCTTGGTTATCACCCCATTACACATATTGCCACTAGGTCTCAACTCTCAAGATTGCTGTTTTATACATTGTTGCAATTATCTTGATTTGGAGATTCCAAAATAAAATTATCTGCAAAATTTCAGGCGGGTTAGCAAAATTAATGAAAAATACGACATTGATTCCTCGCTGAAAAAACATTTCTTGGGATGAATTTTATCAAACAGGTGGTGCCCATCAAATACGGTGGGAGAGCTGCAAAGACTTCGTTCAAAGGTGATTATTCTTTTACAAGTTTCTTACAACATTCGCCCATTGATCTGAACATTTTCAAATACTATAGAGCTTTTGCGATATGGGATTCGGTTTTGGGGGTACATTATTCTCCACATAATACGATTTTTTCTTTGTTCTTGAGGAGTGTAAATCGGAAGCACAATCTGTTTGTGTTCTTGAAACTGTAGCATATGTTTAGTCGTGGAATAAATATAAAACGTGGAGCCACTGCTTGCTAAAGAATTGGTGTTTCGAAGTTAAAATAAATTGGTTGAAATTTAAGAATTTAGTGTTGCAAGATTATCATGATAGGTGAAGAACGAGGTGACATTCAAGAATCACAACAACATTTCTTGCTGTTGGGCTTATATTTTCTTCTCCATCTACGTTTCATTTGCATTTGCAACAATAGATTCAATCCAAATTTGTACGTTAATGAATTGATTTTGCTCCACGCTTCACTCTTCTTCACAGCAGCAAGATTGCGTCTTTCCCGTTTATTTCATGACAATCCGGTTGAAGTTAACTCCGAAGAACAGGAAGTTGTGATTGCTTTGGGAAGCAATGTGGGTGATAGGCTTCATAATTTTGAGGACGCGTTGCAGCGGATGAAAAAATCAGGCATCCAGATCACTCGACATGGCCGCTTGTACGAGACAGAACCGGCTTATGTAACTGATCAACCTCGTTTCCTCAATTCTGCTGTAAGAGGGATCACAAAACTCGACCCTCATAAACTGTTGGCGACGCTCAAGGAGATTGAGAGGGACTTGGGCCGTACTGCTGGCATTAGGTACGGTCCTAGGCCAATCGACTTAGACATTCTGTTTTATGGGAGTCGAACTGTCAAAACTGATTCTCTTACCATCCCACATGAAAGAATATGGGAGAGGCCTTTTGTGATGGCCCCTTTGATTGATCTGTTGGGAGTTCAAGAAAACGACATAGTGAAATCTTGGCATTCGCTGTCAGGGAATTCGGGTGGACTTTTGGAGGCGTGGGAGGAGCTGGGAGGCGAGTCTCTCGTTGGGAAGGATGGAATGGAGAGAGTATTGCCTGTTGGGAACCGGTTGTGGAGTTGGTCTACAAACACCTCTATTATGGGGGTTCTTAATGTGACTCCTGATAGTTTTAGTGATGGGGGGAAGTTTCTATCTGTCGAGGCTGCAGTTTCTCAGGTTCGATCCATGCTTCTAGAAGGTGCAGATATAGTCGACTTAGGGGCACAATCAACACGGCCAATGGCAACTAAGCTATCTCCTGAGGAAGAGCTGGATAGACTGATCCCCGTCTTGGAAGCTGTCAAAGGTATGCCGGAGATGGAGGGGAAGCTGATATCTGTCGACACTTTCTACTCACAGGTCGCGCTGGAGGCAGTCAGTAGAGGCGCTCATCTTGTGAACGACGTGTCTGGTGGGAAGATGGATGCGGACATGCATAGTGTAGTGGCGGCGCTTGGGATCCCTTATGTCGTGATGCACATGAGAGGCGATCCGTCCACAATGCAGAATCATGAGAATCTTGTGTACGATGATGTGTGTGGTGATGTTGCTTCTGAGCTTTGCACTCGGTTTGGAGATGCTGAGGTGTCAGGCGTTCCAGGTTGGAGGATGATCATAGATCCTGGGATTGGATTCTCTAAGAATCGTGATCAAAATCTGGACATTCTCATGGGATTGCCAGAAATTAGGTCTGAGATTCGTAAGAAGAGCTTGGCCATGGCCCACGCCCCGTTGTTAGTAGGTTCTTCGAGGAAGAGATTCTTGGGCGAGATCTGTGGTCGCCCCGTTGCAGCTGAAAGAGATGCAGCGACTGTTGCCTCCGTCACTGCTGCGGTTCTTGGTGGAGCAAATATTGTGAGAGTGCATAATGTGAGAGATAATAGAGATGCTGTCAAACTCTGTGATGCCATGCTGCAAAGGAGAAGAAACAAAGGTTCATAATAAAAAGTAAAAACCATTTTCACACTACCATTTTCTCTCTCTTAAAATCCTGATCTTGAAGAAACAAGATGAGGAATTTCAGTTTACATTAACAAATGTTTTTGGCAATCATGATTTTGTAGACATAACAAATTGTATTAAATTTGGTGTGCAAGAGAGAGAAACAGCAGCAAGATGATGCTTTTTGGGTAATTCTTTTCATTTCTGATATCATCTGGTGATTCCAAAATATGTAACAATCAAATCAAGAAAGAGAGGATAGCACCAAATCAAAGTGATTCTACAAATTGGCACAAATTGACTGGGCCCGGTTCGCGGTACAGACACATACAGACATCAAGATTAAATAGTTCTTAGTATGCAGCAGTCAATATGTGTAATACACAATTTTTCCAGCCATGGAAGCTAGGCTTCAGTCTCTGTTTGATACTTAAGCCCCAGCATTCTGCTTCAAGACCTCGGCTTCAGCCATTGCCATAGGATCATCCTTAGCATCAGCATCGTCTTTTTCACCTTCTCTCTCCTCGGCCATCTTCTTTCTATGCAAGTCTTCAGCTGCCTCCATTGCTGCTCGTTGCTCTGCTTGAAGCCGCTGCATTTCCTGTTCCTGCTGCTGCCTCTCGAACCAGGTGTCAGCATCCTCCCAAACTGCGATTATAACCAACATATTAGTCAGAATTCAATGCCATCCCCCTTAATTACCATTGCAGATAATCTACCGTTTTTATCTATATCATTATGAAATATGTTATATCTATCCTCTACATTCTAATGCAAGGACTATTCTAACCCTAAAAATAAACTGATTCTTCTGTTCTTCATCTCACAAGACTGCTTCAACAGTTGAAAATCAGACTGGTGGAGGTCGTAGCTAAATATCATAGTCGATGCTTCACAATTCACAAATTTTAGCCGTAGCAATAGATTTTGAATTAAAACGAACTTCAATTTTCGCCCAAAATCCATCTCACTTAATTCCCAATTCGACTACTGAGTTGCATAAAGCCATAAACCCTACCCAGAATCTCAAAAATCTCAGACGGCTTGCCATTCCAAAAGTTTGAATCCAGTTCGCCTCAAAACCAAAAACTAAACAATTCATAGTCGGTGCTTCACAATTGACAATTTTAGCTCTAGAAGCAGATTTTGAACGAAAGAACTTCAATTTCCGCCCAAAATTCATCTCACTAAATTCTCAATTCAATTTGCATAAACCCTACCAAGAATCTCAAAACTTCAGACGGCTTGCCATTCCATCAATCAGCATCCAATTACAAAATAAAACACTAACCGAATAAAAAACGTAGAGAAAAGAAGCATCTAGAAGCTTACTAGGTTTGGCGGCCCAGCCCTGTTCTCCACCCTTGATTTTCTCAGGAAGCGCGTAATTGACGGTGAGGACGCGGCCGTAAAGTTCGGCGCCGTCCATGTTGTCCATGGCGGAAGCGGCGTCTTCTCTCTCTAGAAAAGTGACGAAGCCGAAGGAGCGGTGCTTCTGCGTGGCCTGATCCAACGGCGTCTTCACATCCTTAATGTCTCCGAAGGGGATGAAGGCGGCGTGGAGTATTTGCTCGTTCACTTCCTCCGCCAGACCGCCGACGTACAACGTATTCTTCTGCACTCCTTCGTTCATGGCGATTTCTTCCTTTTCCGCGAATCGAATTAATGGTAATTTGCTCGTTGTTTAGTCCATCAATGGCGGTGACTGGGAACCCTTATATAGGTTTTCGACTAAATTTCACAATTGCCCCTTAATTTTTGGAGAATATAAAAAACGCCATCAATAGTCCTAGCCATCTAAAATTGCGTCGATAACTTTAAAAAAAATTGCGTCGATAAGGATTTCAATATAAATTTAGGAAAAGTAGTTAATTCATTCTGTATCCTGTAATTTAATCTCTGTGTTTTTTTATTGTTATGCTTTCATTCTTCTTCTTTTTTGTACGTTTTATTTTTATATATTTGTCTCTTGTATTTTTTGGGGTCGTAGGATAATTGGAGGAGTAAGTTTACATTAAGATAGTTTCGATGGTAGGTATAAATTTTAGAAGAGCTAGAAAAGAATGTAGTATATAATAGAGTTAGATCCCGTTCGGTTGTTAAGATAAGATAATAGTCAGATAAAGTATGGGATAAGTAAAGATTGAGTCATGGATATAAAAAATTTGTTTGGTTGGATCAACTATTTTTATACATCATGACTAATTTTTGTTATTTTACTGATTTACCCCTCATGCACATCATCATTATCGTCGTCCACACCAACTCTCATCCTCCCCCTCTTTCCATCTCCAGAAAAAGTATTAAAATACATGGCTCGACATAATTTCAGAATCTTCAATTTCAAAATAAAACAAAAATAAAAATCACACCCATATGCATCATCTTCCCCATAACTTTACTATTAATTACAAACTTTAAAATGTGTGCAAAAACCTCCCCAAATTTCCCCAAATTTTCCAAAAACCTCAAAATAATCCACAAAAATTCTCTCTCTGCCAAACTTCACCAAATTTCCCATTTCCCTGATTCACTACACACCCACTTTCTTTCTCTCTCTTTCACTTTCTCTCTCTTTCTCTTTCTCGCTCTCTTCAAAACTTCAAAATAATTAATCAAACGCAAGTTTATGAAATGAGCCCCTCAAATCTTTCTCCCCCCATTCGCCGTTGCTGCCACTACAACCACCACGCCCTCATCTTCCAGCAGCCCCTTAAATTCTCGCCGCCGTCGCCACCACACCCACGCCATCCTCTTCCCGCAGTCCCTCAAATTCTTTCCCCATCAGCCCCCCTTAAATTTTCGTTTAATCTTCAATAATAATTGATGAGTGGAAATAGATGTGTTGACGTGAAGAGAGCGGAGATACAGAGGCAAATAATATGATGGGAAAAATATGAAAGGACAAAATGGAAATTTGCACAATGCAAACCGAACGGGCCCTTAGTGTAACAAAAATTGTATTACTATTATTACTACTATTTGATGGCGTGGGTAACAAAAGTTGGAGTTTATGATGCATGGATTCTCCGAAATACACTACAATGCAGAATTCGATACGCATAGGGTGCGGGTGCGATTCGCTTCGGATTCGCACCCGATTCGTCACCTGGCGTATCTTATTAATAAAAAATAAATAAAAAATAGATACGCGAATCGGATTCACCAATCTCACGAATTCGGTGCATTTGGGGTGATTTTTTATGAACTGTAATTTTTTTTGGCCATTTTTTGCAATTTAACAATTTTAATTAAGATTCATTCTATTGCCAAGTACCAAGTAATTCTTAGATGTGATCATGTTATTAAGCATTAACATATGTTATTTGATTATTTCAATTGAAACTTTTATTTTAACTTATATTTGTAATGCACAATTTAATTTATGAATATATTTTTTTATAAATTTGTTAGGTCGTATATAATAAAATATAAATATAACAGACGTATCTTTAACGAATCGCATCCTATAATTTTTGAAAATCCGTATCACCGTACCCGTATCGTATCGCCCCCGCACCCGCCCCTCGCATGCACCCATGCAACATAGGTTGGAGTACTTCATAAACTATTGCATTTGGAGGGGCAAAAGATAAACTTTGTATAACATTATTTACAGAAATTATGATAAGGATTTTTTTTTATTTTTTTTACAAGAATAACATGCAACCACTATATATTTGATAGATCACACTAATAAAAATATATGTGATATGTTCGACCAATAAAATATTGATGAAATTCAAATTTATAATATTTTGAATACTAGAATACTCACTCGATTTAATATGTCATCCCCAAGAGAACGTACTTTTTTCTTCTTAGTTCGAGGGAGGTGTAATAAAACAGATTGAATCTCAAAATCTAGGGGTGAGCAAAGCAAACCGAAAAATCGAACCAATCGACAAACCGTATCGAAACCGTTCCGAGAAAATGGTTAACCGAACCGACGGTTCGGTTTATTTTTCTAATTTTAAAAAACTGAGGATAACGGTTAGGTTTTTATTTTTATATATAAAAACCGACAGTTAACCGAACCGAACCAAAACTCATTTAAAATTATAATTTTACTAATTATATGTTATAAAATTATTATACCAACTAATTATATGTTATAAATTATAATATTAACTAACTTGATTTTACTACTTTGACTTGAAAATTCAATTTATTATTTATACTTCTTTAAATGTATATTTCGTATTCACATTTTAAGATATGGATTTTTGTTTTTCATGCCATGAATTATAAAAACATTGAAAGTTTTCTTTCTACATGGTTAACCGGACTGATTTTTAGGTTAACCGTTATAGTGGTTTTTTATTTTTATTTTCTACATTTTAGCGGTTAACCGAACCGATTAAAAACCGTATGGTCGATTTTTTTCGTAGCAAACGGTCGGTTAATCGAACCGTGCTCACCCCTATCAAAATCTCTACAAAATAAATAAATAAATAAATAAATAAATAAGCGCATCACTTGAGTGTTTACAAAGAGACATATACTAGGACCATTTTTTAGATGGATACAAATTACATTATCAGATCACAAATTCATAATATTATAAATAATTTTATGTAAAGTACAATATTATCACGATACTAACAAACTAGAATAAACTAGATACAAACTCATATAAAATGTGAAGACAATCCACATCTTAATGAGATATGAACCATAAACCTCTTATTTAAGACGAGACCATGAATTTTTGATTTTTTTTATGTCGTGGGAACCCGCAACCTCTATCTTCAGTGCGCACTGGGTAAACCCCGTCCATGTGCAATAGCCTATAAATCATACAGGCAAGTAAACCACACTTTCCAAGTACATGTGTGACATGCTCAACCAATAGAGGCATTAGCGGTTGTCTTTCAATTCTACAATTTGCGATCCACATACTATATACAAGATTTGTGTTTAAGATCGATCGTTCGTTATTTATATATGACAACATATTACTCCCTCCGTTCCAGGTTAGTGTGGTTCAACTAATATTTTATACCTCACAACAAATCAAATATGCACCACAATTTTGGGATACAAAGAGAATATTAATTTTAAGAGATAATTAATTGTATATAAATTGAGAGACGATCTGACATGGGACTCACCTCTATAAGTATGGCCCACTCAAACTCAACTCAACTCAACCTCTAATAGGGCTTACAATTACAATCATCAAGTCGCGCTGTTTATTTAGGCCTACAAGAGAACAAGTTTGCTTAGGACTACCGACATAAATAGGACAACGAAATTAAAGTTTCATTTTTGGTACCATCGTATACGCCCAAATTTTTTAATGACATTTAACTGTTCCCTTGATACGTGGAATATGTATCTCATTAAATGGGATTATTATGTATGGGAAATATATGGCAACCTTGTCTTTCTTTTATTACCTGAAAAGAAATTTGAGATTTGCTTATCATATCAATTTATGAAAGATGCAACTCAATCGCCTCATCTTTTTTAGTTAGGTCACTTTATTGCAATGGAGTTTCTACATGACTGCATCGATCATGTGTGTATGTGAGCATATGAAAATGACATTTATGATGTATTCCTAAAATTAAAATGAAAAATGCAATATTAATTGAAATAATATAAGATCACCGAAAGAAGAACAAATATTTAAAGAAAACTAGCACTTAATTTATACGTTTGTGACCATCACTATGCATATCATATATATCACCTTAAACCACCAAGAAATTTGAATTTTAGGCAAGACTGGCACAATTAATGTGTGATATTGTATACTTTTTCAAAAATATCTCGACCTTTGAAAATATCAATTTAGTATTTGATTTCTAATTAATTTTATCGGATCAAAATTCGGCAAATCAAAATTACGTGGATCGTTGGAATCATGTGTATGTTATTTAATTAAAATATTAAAATTGTGTAGAAAATAATACACGTTGAATTTCGGTGGTCTATGTTTTTTTTAATGTCATGGTGACCCGCAGCCACTATTTTCGGTGTGCTCTAGGTAAATCTCACCCTTGTGCAAAATAATAACAATTGTAAAGGTCTATGTTATTTTTCAGGTTGATATATTTTGATTCAATATTACTTTGAAGCAATACAGGAGGTCAGTATATATTAAATTGATATTCTTCAAAATCAGGATATTTTTTAAAAATTCATTAAAGACTCAATTAGAATGATTATTTTTTTAATAATAATTAGAATGATTAATTTGCTTTCGAATAATTTGATACTATTATTCATTTTGGGCTTTCTCAAACCCGTCCATTTCTATAAGCCGACTTTCCCGCTAGTTTTTCTTTTAACCAATGGAAACACAACAATCTACATTTACACATAAAGTTATAAACTGATCATAATTTTATTTTGGGCTAATTTGCTTAAAATCCACCACCTTTTTCAGATTTTGAAATTTAACATGACTTTTAAAAAATCTCTGTAAATACATCATCTTTCTATTTGTTTGAATTTTGACATAATTTCAAAAATCTCCAAATTACACTTAACGAGGTTGTCAGAATTTACACGTGAAATTTCTTTCCAGTGAGAATTTTACACGTGGAACTTTACACGTGGTCAAGTAAAAAACGGCGTCGTTTCTCTCGCCAGAAAGAAATTTAACGTGTAAAAATTTCGACAACCACATTAAGTATAATTTGGAGATTTTCATAATTATGTCAAACTTCAAACAAATATAAAGGTGATGTATTTACAGAAATTTTTTAAAAGTCATGTCAAATTTCAAAATTCGAAAAAGGTAGTGTATTTTAGGCAAATTAACCCTTTTATTTTTATTCAACCAATTAGAAACTTTTGTTACTCAACAAACACATAGTATAGGTATTGAAATGCATATAGATACTACTGTATTGAAAGACATCATTATGCATAACGACAACGTTGCATTGACAAAATAACACATAAGATACAAAGTATAAGTTGCTCTAAGAATTAATAAGGGTATAAGGAGCTTTTTGGGTAGAAAATATTAAAAACGAATATGCTCCCACAGTATTCTTTAAAATATAATTGCAATAATAAAAAGAACCTTTGTCACATGCACGAGACAAGATTGCATGTCTTAGCCTTAATATATATTGAAACAAAATATATATATATCTACAATTTCAGTAATAGAACGTGTGAAACTACGTGCAGAAAGAATTAAATGTAGCAAAAAATGGGTGACAATTTGCTGTCTACCCACGTTCTTACAATCGGCCATGTTATGTAGAGGTGGGCCAGGTGGCACAACACAAGACCGGCCCGATCCGGTCTGAACAGATCGAGTTTCTGGTAATTCAGCCGGCCAAAAAATTGAGGCCCAACCAGATTCAAAATATCATTTATAGTGCAAAAAAGTCAGGTCAGACCTACTGAACTTTAGCTCATTTTTAATGATTCCAAACCAATCCAAAATTTCATCGAACCTAAATTATTGAAGTCAAACCCGCCCAAAATCGGGCCAAACAACTCTGATATACTTTCTCCGTTCATGAAAGATTTGCTTACATTTAACTGACACATGAATTAAGAAAATTAGTTGACTGACAAATCTTTCATGGACACTTATAAATGGCAAAGTAGGCAAATCTTTCATGGACAGAGAAGTAACCATGTTATGTTCTATTCTATGTATTTCAATTCCCATCTTTACTGCTGTCAATTAAACTATACACAATTTTCTCTCTCATCGCAGACAGCTCTGATTAATTTGTACAATGCAAAAAAGTATATAGTGTGTAAATATTTCATTTCATGTGGGGATGTGAATTATTTAATTCAATTGTCAAAGAGCCAACACGTAGCAGTTCTATTTTTATCAAATAATGTGAGAAGTTCAACTCCACCCAATTCCTGCACCTCCTCGTCGGTGGCTTCTTTATACTACTTTTTCCTTCCGCGTATAGGTGTCTATTACCATAAAAAAACTTATATTAAGAAAGTAAGTAAATTTATTCTTTTCGTCTTTAATCATTGTGTTGAAAAATGAACAATTGAAGAATTTGTAGTGAGGCTAAAGATAAAATGAGAAATTTTATATTATTTTTCTATAAATTTATGAAATGCGACACTTACAACGACGAAATTTATTCATGTTAACAAAATTGTACTCATACGATGATTTTATGGTGCTTTTGTAGCTATTCATGAGCCAATTGTTTGATTTGGTTTGTACCAAATGCATGATGTTTGATTGGAGTGGTGGAAAAGTTAATCATGATTTATTAAAGGTGTAATAACAAATTATTTTCTTCTTTTGTTGTTGTTTGTGATAAAGACATTTCCGAATTTTCAATATTCAAAATCTCACTCCAATACAGCCAATGACAGTTGTATGATATACAAAGAGATAGTATGGCATATATGATGATTCTGATTTTCAAAATTCGAAAATTTGATGAAAAGTTGTTTGACTACAATCCATCATGTGCTTGACAAAAATTGTCCCACTTAGTGGTGACTGGTACGCAAGAATGATGCTGGAATGGAATGATTATTCATATAATTATTCCTAATCCCATGACTGATATCATTTTTTTGCAAGGAATGGTCATTCCCTTAGCAATGACTAATCCCATGAGCATGGGTTTAGCCATTCCTCCCCTCCCCCTTTGTATTAGCTATTCCTCGTTTAAGGAATGGACTTTATTATTATTATTATTATTATTATTATTATTATTATTAGGCCAAAATGCATAGAAATTCATGACCTTTTCTCAAATTCTGATTTAATTCCAAACCTTTTAATTTTTGCAAAATAAATCTCCACCTTTCAATTATGCTTAATGTTCTCCCGACGACGAATTTGGGTGAAATTCAAAGTGACGTGGTGTTCAAAACGGCGGCTGTTCTTCACCTGCTTCGAATCGAGATTGTCGCGGATCCCTCCGACGCCCGACCCCGAATCCAACGACATCGTTTTGAACGCTACGTCACTTTGAATTTCACCCAAATTCGTCGTCGGGAGAACATTAAGCAAAATTGAAAGGTGGAGATTTATTTTGCAAAAATTAAAAGGTTTGGAATTAAACCAAAATTTGAGAAAAGGTCAGGAATTTATATGCATTTTGGCCTTATTATTAATGGTATCATAATAATAATAAGTTTATAATTATAATTAGTATAATAATAATACTTATTATTATATTAGTATCAATATTATTATATTAATTATTATGAAAATAATTATAATAAAAAAATAATAAACATAATAATATAATAATAATTGATTAAAGTAATAATTATAATCAGTATTAATATTATTATAAACCTAATTATAATATTATAATAAAACTACTAAATAATAATATTTATTAGCATTAATATTATTATAATTATTATTATCTTAATATTAATTATTATAACTAAAAAATAATAATTAATAATAATTAAAATAAAAACAATAATTATTAAAAATAATAAACAATAATAATTATCATTAGTATTAATAATAATAATATTATTAATTATAATAATTAATATTAAGATGATTATAATAATTATAATAAATTATTTTAAAATAATAATAGTATTAATATTATTTGAATTATTACTAACCTAATTATAATAATTAAAATAATAATAAATAATAATAATTATTATTTGTATTATTAAGCTAATTATAATCATTATAATAAAAAATAATAATATTGAAATAATAATTAATATTTCATTATTGTTATTAGTATTAATATTATTATAATTGTTATTAATAAACTGATAATAATAAGTATAATAAAAATAATAGTAATAAACCTGTCATTTCATTCCTCATGTATACTAGCCATAAGAATATCATTCCTTGATTGATTCCTTTACTATCTTCATTCAATTACAAGTGTCATTCCATTCCCACTAAATTTCATTCATGTCTACCAGACACCCCCTTAGGGTTCAAAAAGAAAGAAAAAAGAGGGTACATATTGTTTTCAAATAATATATGTTGGTCCCGAGACGGATACCTTTGTGTAGAAGGGGGTGAATACACCAAGGTTTAAAATTATTTGAGTGAACTGGCTGTGTTCGATCCAGCTGGACAACAGCTTGATCGACATAGCTGGCTGTGTGTGTGCGGAAGTTGGTGGGTTTGGAAAGTCCGTCTGTTACTTCAAATATATTGCAAAGCTCTGTTTCTCTTTTCAATTAGTCAGTTAATGCAACTTGAAATATGCTTATGAAAGGTTAGCTGGATGCATAAACAAAACAGTAAAGAACAAAGCTATTTAACGTGGTTCGGAGAAACTACTCCTACGTCCACGACCAGAAAACCATCTGGTAATCCACTAAGGATACCACTGACTTTACGCGCAGTCAGCAAGCGTTGCAGCTCAGTTCCTCGAGATGGATACAAGTTTACGCGTACTGTATCAAAACGTAACCAACTGTTTACGGGCACAGCTGAGGCCTACCTTCAGTTTACGGGTACTGAAGAACCTAACTTACAGTTTACGGGTACTGTAAAAACCTAGCCACTCGAATTGCACGCTTCGAGTAGGCGTACCTTAACCTAACATTTTCTGAGTAGAAGGGTTTGAGTTTTCCAACTATGAACGAGTTCTTACAATGAAGAACAAGAAGTATAATGAACTCGTTCAAACTAGGCTTAAGATATTTCTATTCTAATCTTTTCTGCCTATGACTGAATATGTGAACAACTAAGAACACAGACTGGCTGGGTGTTCTTGAGAGATTTGGCTTTGAAGATCGTTGTTTGTTTATCTGTTGGCTCTTTTATTTCTTCAGTCGTTTTTCCAGTCTATTCTCTTTAATGGAGGAGGAGATATATATAGGTGGAGATTCAAACTAGCCGTTGGAAGAGAGTCGTTTGAATCTCACCTACTCTCTTTGACTTCTAGTCTTTCGCCTACGATGTAGGTCTGCATCTGCAGAAGCTATTCCTTATCTGATTGGACCTCGTCAGATGAGATCTTCTGATACCGGGATCTTATCTTGGAGTTGGTCTTCGTCTTCGAACTGCTAAGCGACTCTGCTGCGTCTTCAGCGTCTTCGACTCTGCTGCGTCTCGACTCTGAGCTGTGTCTTAGACCTGAGCTGTATCATCAACCTGAGATGTGTCTTCAACCTGAGTTGTGTCATTAACCTGAGCTGTGTTTTAGACCTGAGTTGTGTCATCGACACAAAGCTGAGTCTTTTACACTGAGATGGGTCTTCGACACTGAGCTGGGTTTCCGCCACTGAGCTGGGTCTTGATACTGCTGGGTCTTTGACTCTGCTTGGTCTGCTCTGCTGAATTCCTCAGCTGTGTCTGCTTAGCTGTGTCT
This sequence comes from Agastache rugosa, assembly GCA_031470985.1. Lineage (NCBI taxonomy): Eukaryota > Viridiplantae > Streptophyta > Magnoliopsida > Lamiales > Lamiaceae > Agastache > Agastache rugosa. The sequence continues at coordinate 71,199,548 of CM062601.1, read as the reverse complement.
TCTGTTGCGTCTTCTGTTGTGCTGAACCTGTACTTAGAAAACCTAATAGCTCTAAACACGTGAGCTGGAAAAAACACAAAGTTTGTACATTCATCTACTCGGTTGGGGTCAGCTGGGTTTTGGTATCACTTCAAAACATGTTTATTATTTTCCCAACAATATAAATACTTAATTTAACCGTTTAGCAAAAAAAATAATCCTTTAGTTTTTGCTAAGATTTTAGTTTTCTAAATTGCAGCCAATAAATTAAAAATTATCTTAAATAAATTCATTACGAAATCCTAATAGATTGACTACTTAGCTCATAGCTGAATGATCAAGTTGAGTTTGGAATCTAAAATCTACCTATAGTCCGAGATATTTGTAGGGAGTCATGAATATCAACTACTTTTATCCCAATAAGATAAAATGGAAAATAATCTTTTAAGTTTTAAATATCTTTAATGAAATAATTAAAATGTAGTAAATTGCACTTAAAAATTACTAGTAAATTGCATTAAGTATAATCTTAAAGACCAAAGACTAAGCCCCTCAGACTCGATTCTTCTCTATATAAATCTAGCCACAGCCATCGTAAACAGAAACAGCAGCCCTCCCTCTCTCTCATTCTCTCTCTCTCTCTACAATTTTACAATGGCGGAGCAGAAATCAACGCCGCTACTGAAAGATGAGTTAGACATAGTGATACCCACAATCAGAAACCTGGATTTCTTGGAGATGTGGAGGCCGTTCTTCGAGCAATACCATCTCATCATAGTTCAAGATGGCGATCCCTCCAAAACTATCAATGTTCCAGAGGGTTTTGATTATGAACTCTACAATCGCAACGACATCAACAGAATTCTGGGCCCCAAGGCGTCTTGCATCTCCTTCAAGGATTCTGCTTGCAGATGCTTCGGCTACATGGTCTCCAAGAAGAAGTATATCTACACCATCGATGATGATTGCTTCGTGAGTATATGTTTTATTGTTATTTTTTTTAATTCAACCATTTTCAGTTTTCTGCATCTTTGTTGTTCACTTTAATTTTATTTTTTCATTGTTTGTTTTGTGGTTGTTTTCCGTTCCAAAATTGGATCTTTGCATTTTTTTCTGCATCTGTAGTTGGGAGTAAAATTAAAAACGGGATCTTTTTGCTGGGTTTGGGTTTTTGAGGATTGGAGAATTTGAAATTTTGGGGTTTAATGTGGGTTCTGGGTTTATGCTGGTTGTTGAGTTTTTGAATTAGTTTGGGGATTTTGACTGCGGATCCATGTCTAATTTGTGTTAGATTTGTGGTGGGGGTGCTAATTTCTAGTTCGATTTATGCAAATGTTGTTGATTGCTTTTAATTCAAAAATTGCCCTTGATCTTGATTTTAGATTGCAAAATGCGGTAAAGTTAGTTGCCAGCTATTTCACTATGAAATTGTTCTTAGTTCAGAAATTGTTCTTGAATTTTACTTTCTGGATGTTCATAGTTGTCTCTTTGTTTGGAATACTTCTGATTTGATCCAAATGCTTTGATGTGAACGATGTAATTATTCAAAAATTCTGTTGCTAATTCGATCAGCATGATTTTGGTAATCATATCAAACAATATAACACACACACACACACACACTGACACACACACACTATATACTGATATACTTGAGAAGTGTAGATCTAAAGCTGTGATCTGCATATAATGAAGATCTTGATTTGCATGTTTATGCAATGTGATTCTATTTTAGCTGGACAAAATTAGTAAATTTCTTGACCTTATTCTGCAAAAGGAGTTAGGCCGATATGCCTCATTTAACTGATGATATTTCTCTCTTCACCAACTTGCAGGTTGCCAAAGACCCAACCGGAAAAGATATCAATGCTCTCGAGCAGCACATCAAGAACCTCTTGAGCCCATCGACTCCCCATTTCTTCAACACTCTATACGATCCATACAGGGAAGGTGCAGACTTTGTTCGTGGCTATCCTTTCAGCATGCGTGAGGGTATCCCTACTGCTGTTTCTCATGGTCTTTGGCTCAACATCCCCGATTATGATGCCCCCACTCAGCTTGTTAAGCCCCGCGAGAGGAATACCAGGCATGTGTCACTCATGTTTAAGCCCATCGTAATTTTCACTGCATAAACTTCTCATTATTGACCTGTTCTTGATCGATGTGTTTCCAGATATGTGGATGCTGTCATGACAATCCCCAAGGGCACCCTCTTCCCTATGTGTGGCATGAATTTGGGATTCAACCGTGACCTAATCGGACCTGCAATGTACTTTGGGCTCATGGGAGACGGTCAGCCAATTGGGCGTTACGATGATATGTGGGCCGGTTGGTGCACCAAGGTACTATGCTACTACTACATATGCTCATTTCAGCAGATCATCTTCATTCATGTGTAAATGTTGCACAAATGCATCAACTTTACGTACACTTATCCAAGAAATGCGATCTTTCTTCTTGAATCTTCATTTCAGCACATAATCTACATTCATCTGTAAATGCTGCACAAATACATACACATCTTCAAGAAACGTGATCTTCTCATACCTTTCATTGTTGTAGGTGATATGCGACCACTTGAATCTTGGCATCAAGACGGGTCTGCCCTACATATGGCACAGCAAGGCGAGCAACCCGTTTGTGAATCTGAAAAAGGAATACAAAGGGATCTACTGGCAGGAAGATATCATCCCGTTTTTTCAGGCGGTGAAGCTCCCCAAGGAGTGCACAACTGTGCAGCAATGCTACCTCGAACTGTCGAAACAAGTGAAGGCCAAACTTTCGGACATCGATCCTTACTTCACGAAGCTGGCTGATGCTATGGTGACATGGATTGAAGCTTGGGATGAGCTCAACCCTTCTGGTTCTGGAGCAGCAGCTTCTGCTACTCCTGCTGCCAAATAGATTTCCATCTAAATTTCTGTTCAGTATTTAGTTTCTTTTATTTACTGTCGTTATTTTTAATCCTGAGCTGGTAGCATTTGATTGGAGATGTTGGTTAATTATTTAACCGGTTATAACTTATTACGATTTTTGTCTTGAGGGATTTGATGTTATTGTCAATTTGGATTCGAGTATTATTCATATATTTTTCATTTACTAATCCTTTGATACCTTTTGTCTATATAAATTCTTTGGAATAGATAACATTGATAGGATTGATTAATAATCTAATCTAAATTTAGAAAAATAAATAAGCATTCAATTGTTAGATATGATCACAAGCTTAATTGAATTATCAATTATGGGTCTGAATCATTTAAACATATGTTTTATCAATCAAGTCTTATTAATTTTAATCAAATGCCACCTTCGGGTTTTATTTAAAGTGTAAAATATTTACAACATTAATTCCAAATTGTTATCATATATATAGGCTGTAGTATCATACTAAACGTCCATAGCAAAACGAAAATAGGATATCATAATATTGATCTATACGTGTATATAAAAAATAGTTGTTTATTTTTCTTCTCGATCTTATGTTGAAGAATCAATATAATGACATTGAGATTGTTGAAATGTTAATAAATCTTGCAAAATTTCTTCAAGATGGCAGATAGACCAGCAGCTGGCCTTCGCTTGCGATGGCCAAAGATCCCGAGTTCGAAGTGTCGGTCGTAATGCAAGAAACTCTGCTACCTGAAAAGACCAATACAGACCTCAATCAGATAGATGCCCATCCATCTACAAGACTTTTATTCACTCTTAAGATTATGTCATTGGGAATTCTGGGAAGGGAGAACAGTGATCAAGGATTTGCAGGAGAGCTGAAGATAATTAAAGATGACGTCAGAGTAAATTGAAAAAACACAAAAAGTATTACTTGCAAGATCATCAAGGGATCCAACATGTCTAATATTTGTATAAATCAGCAATCTAAACATTTTCACTTTGACAAAAAATCTTTCTGCAGAAACACCAGATAGACTGAAAAAAACATTACCTTTGAAGGTTTGTAGGCTTCCTAACTTCTTCCCTGTGGATAATTCCCACATGTAAACTTGTCCATCACGTCTCCCCATAATTCCATGACCACCACCACCACCACAAGCAGCAACCCTGCAAGGAGAATTTCTGTCAACCAGGAGAAGAAGATGTCGTTGATTCGGATGAAAGCAAACTTCATGCAGTCCAGGTTTTGACTGTTTTCATATCCAAAGTTCAGAGAAAAATATACCCTTCATCCACTATGCTTCCAGTGATCACTATATTGTTGACCAACAAAGCAAGCCTCCAACATCTGCCTGCATCTGCTTCTTCTTGCTCACATGACTGATAGGAGTCGTGATCAAGGTCAGAGGCTGTTGAGATCAAAAGCCAAGCAGCAACATCATTGTCCTCTGGTGAAAAGACATGACTATCACTTGTTCCGGAAGACCACATTTTTGTGGCATCCATGATTTCAGCTACTAATGCCTCTGTCTTATTATACCCTCCTTTTGTTTGCCATCTGAAAATACTGACAGGAATGCAATCCAAGACTGTCATGCCGGTGGAAGAGAACCTTGAAATGAGGTTGCGCTTGTCGATATCCCTGCACATGATGCAGAACTGTTTTTAAGGTGGAAAGCAAAAGAGACTAATTGTACAACAAATTATGCTCTACTTAACAGACAGTTGTACATTAACCAAACATAATACGAGGATATATTTTTTTGAAGGAAAAGGCAACATACCATATGCCAAATTCCCCGAATCCATTGTGACCAATGACCAAAACAGCAGAGTTTGGAACTATTTTCAACTCCACTATACATAGAGACATGCAGTCAAATGTAGGTAAATACCAATCTTCTTTCTGCCCACTGCAAATTGAGAAGCACAAATTAACACAAAGATATAGTGGATTATCCAAAAAAGAAAAATAAACACCAAAATCATTCCAAACATAACTAAGTTGCAAGTAGTCAATTAAATGAATTCACCTGGAGTGATGAGAACCAAGCCTACTAAAACAATGTAAAAAATATCAAATATCTACACTGTGCTCAGTATTTCAAAGCTCGAGCTATTTAATTTGCACTATCATAAAAAGGAAAGGCATGGAATCACCTCCATCCAGAGTTCATGACCCATAGCTTCAGCTTCCCACCCTCCTCGGCAGCCAGAAGGAAACTAGGTTCACAAACTAATAAACAAGAAACACCTTGAGCTGTTTTCAGTGTTGTTACCAGTGAGGCATATCCCCTGCTTAGTCTCACAATTTTAACTGCATTCTTCTCAAAGCCATCTGAAGCACAAGAAGAACACAAGCAATGCAACTTACCCTCCCTAGGAGCAAAAGCACAAAGTTAGTTTAAGAATAAGGTGGGGGATTTATGTGTGGAATAGGCCATGTGGGGATAGAACCATTACCTACAGTGAGGTATTTTAATGCTGTCTAGTAATACAATTAATCCACCATCTGGAGTTAATTGTAATAAAGATCTCTCAGAAGCAATCTGCAGAACAAGTCACATGTAATGTTAACAAGTCCAAGTAATGATAGCAGGAAAAGAAAGGAACAAAGAAAAATAATATCAATGTTCATCTTACATCTCTACCAAGTGTGTTTTTTGCAACTTGTAAAGTCATTGGCACATAACCAACCAATGAAGGACACCCAGTTTTTTCTCCCTTCTTTGAGGCCTTGTAGACAAAGAGGATATCATCCTCTTGCTCTGAGTATCCACATTTAACGCATGCAAAAATCTCATTTTCTTTGACAATCAGCTGCACCATTGAAATTGGCATGGGGTGGATGTAGCATGCAAAAAGCCCAAGATGACCCTGTAGCTTGCTATTTAACTTCAATTTGTGTTCGATATTTGACCTTGACTCATCATTCATTTTGATGTTTCCAGTGAGACTGCAGCAACTTGTGGTTGGTATTTGTAGATTCGAGGATGAATTTTCACAATCTGTGGAGCTTATCACACTTCCCAACTGAATCAAGTCTGCGGTTGGTATCTTGTTATCTTTGGAACAGTAATCAAGTCTGGCTCGCTTTGAGCTGGCAGTAAATTCATTGAGAGGAGATACAGAATCTGCTACAGCCATTGAAGTAAGATCGGCTGTCCCAGTATCTGTGCATACATTGAATGACACTTTATCAGTGATTGATTAGAAAAATGAATACTGTTGCATCCTTTGAGGTGCTATATCATTGCTTAGGTACAAAGCTCTAAGTTTCAAGCTCAGGTAATAATTTAAATCCCGATTCAGGTTCATCAGAAAAAGATTAGAGTGAAGCAGGACTAGGCTTCTTAAAAAGTAACAATAAAATTTTATACCATGCTTGCTACTTCCACTTTGACTCGGCAGTTCGTTTGCTTCTGTGCCACCATTGGTTGGCAGCTGTGCAGGAGGGTATAGACCATGTGACAATTGACCAGAGTGGGCGGCAGCATGATTAAGCAGCTCTTGAGGACTATAATTATCAAAACTATCAAGCACCACAGTGTCTAAAATGCCAGAGGTGCACACAGCTGAATCAGGATCAGCACAGGGAATAAATGCCCTCTCATTCTTACTTAGCAAATCTGAATGCTCAACTAGCCCTCTAGCTGGCAAGTTTGTTAAGTCAAATTAAAAATATCAGGACTAATTATATTGATTTTACACAAATCCTGAGGAATCCACGTACAGTTACAGAAAAACATGTGCCTCAGTTTAAAATAATAGTCTGATCTGTAAGTGAAAGCATAACCTCTTACCAGTGGTTGAATCGTTCATGCTGATGCTGAGCATGTCATTGTTTTCATGAGATCTTTGAGTATTCGAAGATTTTGGACTTTTCTTTTTCTTTCTAGAGAATGTTTTAAGTAAAGGAACAGCTCGAGGAAGTAGAACTGTCATCATGGACTTGGCTAATTCATCACCAACTGAATCAGTATCACACGTTTCTGAGTTTGTGCTGTAAGAAGCTTTGACTATTACATCTTCTGGAAGCGAGTCAGTCGATAGAACCTCAGACTTCTTCACATCATTGATAATTGCATCTATCTCAGTCGATTGCACATGCACATCATTGTTTTGGGAGGAAACAGAAGGACTATCTGCTAAAGGAGTGTAACTGCTACTCAGAAGTTAGGGGAGAATGGGAAACTAAAGCACTTCTAGAAACTGAGTGCATGTAAGATAGCTTAATTGCATTCAAACAACATTCATAAATTTGAGTTACAATACCTCCAAAAGGATCCAAAGTGTCGGCTACATAAAGATAAGCATTGCTGGCAACTGGTATGTCATGCTGAACATTAGTTGCTCGATCTCTATCTTCTGGTACTATGTTATTTTGGACCTCAAGGTACGATGATATGCCACTCTGTCAAAAATACACAAAGCTAATGAGATTTATGATCTAGCTACGCATAAATTTTCCCATCAATCAAGGATGTAAATTATTACAGAAAAAGATAACCACATAACAAAAACATCACAAATGAACTTACAGATTCTTGTTGTTTGTGCAGGTTATCAATATTGAGTTCTATATGGTTCACAGAACTAGTGAGGTTTTTTCCTTCACAAAGGGACTCTCCTTTTTTTAGATGATCAGATATTTCCGAACAATTCAGCTTTACACCTCCCTCTCCAATAGGTTCACAGTTTTCTGGCCCTAATGATCCCGGAGTATAAAAAGTCCCGGGGACCTCATTTGCAGCCGCAATAGTTGAAAGATCACTGCTTCTACTATTTGGTTGATCTCTCTGCTTGGAGGTTGAAGAGCTGACATTCTTTGCGCATTCTTCCTGCTGAAGTAGTTTGAAACGAGTCCCATTAAGTCTTCTGCGACTTACAACTTGGTGATTCCTGCTTCTCTTCCCTTTAGTATGCGATTTGAACAAACATGTCTCTGAATCAGGATCAGGATCTGATGGTTTGCCTTGCAGTTGATAATTACTCTCACAAGCTCCAGCCGAAAAGTTTGACGCTAACAAACTTTGCTCAGCAGGACCACCTACATTAGCTGCCAATTCCCGCAGTAACCTCTGAACAAATGTGTTTTTGAATCCAAAAATCTGCATATTGCAGAAAACCAAGGAAAAGCATATTGCATAGGCTATTCCAACCAAAAAAAAAAGCAAGTATATAAAAGTAAGGGAAAAAATGGTTTACCTCTACTGCATCTATCTTACATGAAAATCTCTTTGCATGCAGCGACTTTGAAGAGCCTTTCTTCTGAAAGCTTTCCCATACAATCTCTGGAGTGTCTCCAGAACAAGACTTGCCATCAGTAGAACTGATCTATGGTTTCATGTTGAAATCCAAATACTATTAAACTAATCACAATGCCATATAAATTGATGTAAGATTGCACTAAAAAATTTATACCTTAAATGATGGACCTTTAAGACCTTCAAGAATTTCCATTGTGTAAGTGATACCATGTTGAGTCCTCACCGATTTGTATCCAACAGGATAAGGGTAGCGGTCTTTACCCTGAAAAGTGAAAGGATTTATCCAATACAAATGTCAGAGATTATGCTACACCAAACACAAAGCCAAAGTGTAGACAGCTGCAATCCTCATAAATAAGGTTGAACACACGGTCCTTCAAAAATTATGGTACAGACAAGTCACAAGAAAAATAACAAGCTACTTAACATCGAATTGCCATATGAACCGGCTCTCTCGCTGCACCAGAAATTTAAAGGGAGCCTCAAGTATTTCGATATAATTAAATGAACATTTCAACAACATTACTTTAAAACATTCATAGTACTCTTAAATTCTGAATGCAAATCTGGTCTCAGACCAAAACAAATTGATATGTTATGTGTGCAATTGAATTCGCGAAACTATGTAGATGTAGATTTCGACCAAAATTAATCCGAAAGGCAGAATCGAGAGAACGGCAGAAATTGAAGAGCGAAAAATAAAGAGAACGCCAGAAAATTGAAGCTAAATGCTCTGTAATTAGGAAAGCAGAATCAAGAGAACGCCAGAAAATTAGACATGTAATGGTAGAAAAATAGAATCGAACCCTAGATGAACTCCAATACTTCTTATCCCAAGCACCACTATAAAGCTTTCCGATCGAAATTATTTCTATGTCGTCCGATTTATCATCCTTCCTCGTTTTCCCCATTGATACGAACAGAATCCTCACTGAGAGTTGTGCATTCGACTGTTAGCGAGCTAGTCCGTGTGTGTGAGAGAGAGTGAGTGAGGGAGAGAGAGTGAGAGAGGGGGCGGGAATGAAACGTTTCACGTCGGCCAAATTGGCATTCGCGCCATATTTGAAACTCATTAAAAAGTTTTCCGAAACTATTTCCATATAGGCTCAAAAAAAAATATCCACACAGCTAATTAACTTAAAACTTAATTTTTTATTTTTCAAACCTCCACATATTGTTTCTGATTAATTTTTGTTTACGAAAAGATTTAGCTAATTTCAAAAGTATTATTTACTAAAAAAATAATAAACAATATTTTTTTAAAGGAATAATAATAAACAAAGTTTTTTTTTTTTTTGAGATCAAATAATAAACGAAGTTAAGTTGTCGATTTGTGACAACCAATGAAGGTCAATCAGTTTGAATATCGGAATTTTAGATGATAAAAAAAATGACGAAAATATTTGAAAAAATCGTAGAGCCAAAAAAATCGCCGTTGCCGGGGATCGAACCCGGGTCACCCGCGTGACAGGCGGGAATACTTACCACTATACTACAACGACATGATTGATAAAATGTTCAGAAGTAATATATTAGACATAAAAATTATATTAGACATAAAAATTATTTCACATTTTCACTCGACTTATTAGTTAGTATATTTTTAAATTTATTTAAAGTTTTAAACTCAACTATAGAATATCAAATATCTAAGAATTTTCCATCAGCTAAACTTGGAAGATTTTTAAATTTCATCGACACATATATATCATGATCGATAATTCGTAGATGTAAAGACACATTTAAGATTATTTTGCAATAGAGGATCCAATAACTTAAAAGAAAATACAATGCAAGGTTGCACGCCCTTATAATATTCAAATAAATCAACATAATTTGCTGCAGCACATGCTTAATTAATACATCAAATCTTTATGACAATTAGAGGATCAGCCATTTTAATAAATCAATGTTTCACATCTTCAATAAGAGAATACTGTGTATTACCATGCAACAATAAATATATATATATATATATATATATTGAAAATGAATAGAATTAATTTATTTAAAATACATGAACTTTGAAGCGTTTTTTATTTAAAGTCATGAGATTTGAGATCAATTTGTAGTAAAATGCCAAGTCACTCTCAATTTGTGCTATATATGATGATTTCTCATACACCAACAAAAATGGAGTTATTGTTATCATTCACAATCATATCAACAGAATTATTCGAGATGGACCACTTTGATCAAATTCTAGCACATTTCTTCCAAAAGCAACCCAATAAAAAGATAGAAAGTGGCAACACAACTTAAGACATTGTAAAAGCTAAAAACTATAGAAAATAAAGGATAAAAGTTGTAAAAAAGCAGAATCTTTATCCAGATATTCTTGTCACAGAAATCAAACACAGTTCCCCTCACACTTCCAGTCCAGGATCATGAAAATTACTATACAAATTTAAAACAATAATAATAAAATCATAGCAATGCAAAAAATAGAAGCTACACTGTTGAAATCGGAGCTCCAATTCGGATCCTATCCATATCCGTAGTCCCATAAACGGGCAGCCCGCTCGCGTAAAAATCCAAATTTGGCAAATCAAATAGATCCGAACTCGAATCCGAATCTTCACCATCATCGCCGTCGACGTCGCTCAACCTTCCGAATTTCATCTGATCTTCACCATCAGCCGTACATTTCGCCCTAGGGTTTCTGAAGCTCCCGACGTCGAATCTAAACCGCTCGTTCTCATCGACATTAACCTCACCGTTTTTGTTCGGAGAAACCGCCTTCTGACGATCGGAAAAACTCTTCAAATACGACGATTTGGTGGGGGTTTTGGCGTGACACGGCGGCGTTACGGCGGCGGAATACGTCGAGTTCGAATCGTAACAATTAGCTGCAGCTGAAGTCGTGATTCCGAAATGGCTGATGCTGCTCCTTCTCTGATCGTGAGTGCGGTGATCGTACTCGCCGTCGCCGTCGTCATCGGCGGCGGTTGTTTTCGACTTCTTTTTCTTCTTCGAATTCGTCTGGTTGAAGAGGGAATTCAGGAAGCTGGCGAGCCTGCCGCCGGGAGAGCTCGGCTGCTTGTATTTCTTCTTCTCTCTCATCAAGTATTGCTTCTGAATCGTCGGGAGATTGTGTCGATTGATTGCCGGCATGTCTAGGCTCATTCTGGCTACGGCGGCGGCTCTTCCGCCGTCGGCTGTTGCCAAGTTATGTGGGAACACCGAAGCGGAATTATGGTAGCATGTGTCTTCGTCGCCGCCGGAGAAGTAACGCGCCGCCTCGAAAACGACGAGCTCGCCGGAATCGTTCCGCCGCTGGGATGAAGTCTTGGATGTAACAGACATGATTTTGGTGTAAACAAACCCTTTTTTTTCTTTGTTTAGAGAGAGATTTGGTGTGAACAAACTTAGTATTAGTGAAAATATATAAGTATGTGTATATATAATTATATAAATGTATAATGTTCGAAAATTTAGGACATTAATATTGAGTGTACGAAAGTCACGAAACTAAGGTTTTGGAGATGAATGGAAAAGGTTGTAGTTTGAAATGATTGAGAATAATGATTTTATAGCTAGGGTCCCTTTTTATAGTAATTTAGATGCACTCTTGTATGATTATTTAATGAGGTTATTGTTTTTACTTCTTAAAGGTTGTGTTTTATTTTTTAATTTGTTCCTCAGTCCCATTTGGTTGATTAGTTCGAACCAAACGAAAATTTGAAGGAAATTGTCCTCAGTCGCATGTATATATGTTATAGACAATTTTATTGCTTTCATTAAAAATTGTGTTCATGCTTCGAATAATGACAACCATAGATCATACATTTGATGATTGATTTGTTCATAATTCCCATGTTAGAACTGTACCGTTTACATATAAACCAATCCCTATATATAAATATATATATATAAAAAGGTGGACCGCAATACCAATCAAACGGTACAGTCCACTGTACACGAGCGTTCCTCAACAAATAATCTTCAAATGAAGACTATTCCTAGTGTGGGAATTAGGAACCAATCTGAATCATTGATTTTTGTATGATCTATGGTTGTCATTATTCGAAGCATGAATATATATAGATCTAAGCATGATTTTATATAAGCATTATTGTTTATGCAAAAAAGCATGAATCTTATTAAGCATGACTATATATTGATTTAAGCATGTTCTCAAGTTCTCACGGAAGGAATAATTTCTATAATAACCCATCCATATATATATATATAATTAATTTATCTCAATTAAATTATAATTGAAACTAATAAATTCTATTTGAGATTACTTCATAAATTACAATTATTCTATAATTACAATTAATTCTACCGTGCAGTTGGCCATACACAAATTTTTGCCTTATTTGTTTATCAACACAAATTGTACAATGGCACTAAGTAAGTCTTTTATAAGGAGCTCCACTCAAATATGTTTGGTTTGGTACAAATTCACAATCTTCTACTTACGAACTTGTTATGACTGCACATAAGTATTTATATGAAGGAAAATATTTATCCTTGACATGTTTTGAAATAAAAAGTTTGTGGGGAGCAAAGAAGATGTGTTTCTTTAGGTATATATATACTCATCATCTTAATCATAACACTTTTAAAAATTGGTGGGGTTTGAAATTTAAGTGGTAGTGTGGATGAGCTAATTTGTACAATGAATAATAGATCCATCTGCTTTGTTTGTGGATCAGATAAGAAGATAAACCCCTTCCTTTTTCAATATATCCTAGCAGTTTCCGTTCGACAAATATTATTTTTCAAGTATTTTCTTTTAAAATATTTATCTATAAATTAAAAGATCTTAATACTACATACATATTTAAACGAGTTATTGAAACTAAAATTTGATATTTATGTAGTTTGATATTATTACTTGCATTGAAACTTAGCAGATAATTTATATATATATATATATATATATATCATTAATTACATGCATTGGCATGGCTAGAAAGTTAGTTTATTTAACAGGCACGAGTGTAATTAATACCAATTATCACTTAATATTGTAAAAAATGCCGTTCATTTTTATTATAGCGTGACATAAACATGCCTTGATACTTGATAAAATTTACTTTTCTAGTAGTGCAAGCCATGATTGTTTTGATTAAAAAAATTCACTTTGATTATTTTTGTAAAGAAAAAATTAAGGGTTACTGTTGCAAATAACACCAACTTTACTCATATTTTTAACAAAACTTCTAAAATATTTTAATTTCAAAATTTGCATTTTGAATGAAATATTACATATATAGACTATAGTCGTGAATTAATTGTGGTATCCTAAACTTAATTGGTACACTTAATCATTGGATTATACATTACTTTTTTGTAATTAATTATAACATCGTCTCCTCAGTTTTCGATCAAGTATATTAATTAATTGAAAAAATAAATTTTATAGAAATTTTGTTTAATTTGGAGTTAATTGCAGTGATCTATATCTTGCTAAGTGAACAAAGATAATAAATTGAGTCACAAGATTATCACTTCATCAATTAGCTACGAGATATAGGAAATAACGAAATCACGAATTAATAAAAAAAAAATAATGCAATCATGCAACGCTACAAGACATGTGCTAAACTTTCACCTCACCTTTATGTGGAGCCAAAACCCTAGCCATGAACACACGAGCTAATTCTTTTTATCAACATTTATTAGCTGGATTAAATTATATATATGTATGTGTGTATATATATTTATATATCTTGCCCTAATCTATCTTATTGACTTAAGACATTAGATTATGATTGCAAAGATTACTTCAAGTGTGTAGGTAACCTAGTTAGAAACATCACAATCTATGATCCAATACAAAGCCCACATAATTTTTATTATTAGTCCATGCATAAGCTAAAAATTGGCCCATATATATGCAACCCATTGTGATGATTAGGGTTGTGCAGCACCAAACTTAAACTGAAAAATCGAACCGCACCCATCAATTCAATTTGGTTCGGATACTTTCTAAGTTCAATTTAGGTAAAGAAGTTCAACATCGAAATGAAAACAACTTGATCGACTCGATTTAATTTCCGATTTTCAAAACAGTATGATTCGAGTAGATTTGTGCTATTTGATATATATTATATTTCAATTTGAAAATCGAACCTAACAGACGAGACCAGACTGCCAGTAATGATATTTTTTTGCGGGTAGTCTACCTGACACGTGTCGTCGTCCCGTCATCTCGCCACTCTGGGCTATCGCCCCATATGTCTTGTTGTACTCCGTCGTCCCTATTCACTTCTAATCTTGTTGGAATACATGTATGGCATGTTTGGTAGCTTTCTTTTCGTGTGCACCATGCATTTGAAAAGGCTGAATTCCATGACCACTTTTTTGTCATGAGTTGATTGATGTTTAATTGTGAACCAGGAGTATTCCAAACAACACCTTATCAAGATTTGATATGCTCAAAGGTACAACTGGGCCATGCGTATGGCTATTCAAATGGGCCCACTATATGTTCAATGCTCAGACAGTGAGGGGCGTCATAATCCAACCATGTCTCCTGGTGGTGCCAAGTACAGTACATTACGCTTGGGGAGGTGTACTTTTCAGTGGTTGCTCTCTAAGTGAGTCGGGGAGTTTGCGCGACATAGTTAAGGTTTCATCCCGATTCAATAACTCAACCTTCGAATGTCCAAATAATGGGCTTAAAAAACGCTCAATCAATTTTGAGTTTCAATATATATCTAATAAAACATTTGATCAATTCCAATCTCGCACAAAAAATTTAGTAGGTCTGAATATCAAATAATATATATTAAGGTTGAATATTAATTGCTACGTTCCAAATGTTGGTCTAAATTGTAAATCGCGACAAACGTGAGATATTAAATTACAATTAACCCTTTAATATATTAGTTTATCAATTTTTAAATATTAACACATAAATTAAATATTAAGTGATGGAATGATTTACATGTTCACAAAATTATTTGGTAGAAGCACAAATCGGGTCAATTATTATTATGTCAGCTTATAAGTTGTACTTAAATCTTGATCTTGTTTAAGTATTTCTCCCTCAAATGAAAAGTACTTTTTATCGTCTAGCTAAGCTTAAACAAAAATATTGATGATTATGGACAACTCTAACAAAAGGTACGGATATTAATACTCTTTTTCCGAAAGCCTCAAAAGGCAAAAATAAATATATTAATCTTAATTAGATTAGTGTTAGTGTTTTGCTTAAATTAACCCTTCAAGTTATATCCAAATATTAGATGCATGAATACAAATATCCAAATTTTATCGCTTATATATATACACATATATATATATATATATATACACATATATATATATATATATATATTTGAGGAAATATCGCTTATATATATAATAGAGGTTTTTAATCTATCAAGAATATCGATGTATGAGGTTAAATATATACCAAAGACTAATTCTAAAATTATCCATAAAATAGTCTTATATTATTAAGGTGATCCAACGAAAATCTTCCAAAAATGTAATAATGAGAGACTACATACCAAAATATCATTATTGTCAAGACGTGGCCTAATACCTTACATTGAAAGTGCCTTCACAATGATCTTGTCAAAAAAAAAAAAGTACAAAAAAATTGAGGCATTTTATACACAAATTTTGTGATAATTATGAATCACATTCGATGCCTGCAGATAAGAGATCAGAGAAATGGTATGTTCTTAAATTTGGAGATTGCATTTGCAAATAAAAAACCTACCCTAGGTCCCTAGCCCTACAATGGATAAGAACAGCCTTTTTTCTTCGTAAATTAAGTAGTGCACACGATATCTTTAATTGTTAATTTATGTGTCATTCTTTATTGCTTTAAATTAATTACATGTATTAATCTGAAAATTTAAATATAATAAGTATGATTTATTTCACTCAATTATGATATATAGTGTCACACAAATTAGTAATAGAATGTCCAAATTGGAAAGCGGATGAGATTCTCTATCCATAATGGTAATACACGAACTATTTTACGAAAATAGAGAGGTTGTTCCTATCCATGGGATTTGTTTGTTAGATATTTTGCAAGGATAAGGCAATAAATTGTAGAGAATTTTAACTTTAGTTTAAATGGACGAAACTAGTAAAGGAAAATGAAATAATATACAAGTTGTCTGTTTCCTAAAATTAAAGTCTTGATAGGTAATTTACCAGCAGCATTCGTATTGAGGATCCAAAAATCGAGGGTGTTATAACAATGGTTATAATTTACCAATCTCGAGAACTTTATCCGTTGTTCTTGAATTCTTCTACTTTGTCGTTTAGTTTTTGAAATAAATACATAATATTATATATATATATATATATATATATATATATCTGGTGTGGATCTGGTGAGAACCACCTCTTATATGAGAACTAAGAACTAATCTTAGCCATTCATTTGTAAAGGATGTGTGACTAAAATTAAATCTGAAAATTTAATATGGATTAAAAAACAAAAGGTGGAGGGCTAATTTGGGGAAACATAATTCACACCCATCTTTCTCTCTCCTCCCTCTTGTTTATCGCTCTATCTATTCCCTCTTCTCTTTCACTCTTCACCACCACCACTACTCACAATCACCACCACCACCCACCATCACCATCGCCACCGCTACCGCCACCTCCGTCGCCGCGACGTCCTCTGCCGCAGCAGCCTCCTTCCCTTCTTTCTTGGTGTTCATGTTCTTTCTTCTCTCTCATTCAATGCCACACGAATTGTAATATGACTGTAATGATTGATAAATTTGTTGATCATTGGTTTAATTGAACATGTTGCTTGTCACAATTTGTGTTGATGTGTACAGAATCTTGTTTCTTCATTAACTGGTTCGAGTTTGAAGGATTAATAAACGATTATTTTTTAAATTTATTTCAATAAATCATATTTTGTAAATTTAGGGCTTTATTTTTGGTGGTACAACAACGTCGACGTACCATCGAAGTAGATAACAGATATTTTGGAAGATTGATGAATGATGCGTAGTTTATACTTTTTTTTGAATTATTCGTATGGCAAAAAGTTTAACTATGTAATGCATAAATCTAAATAATGTAATACACAAATATCATATATGTAGTGCATTAATTGTGACAATGTCTATTTTCCTATTATGTGCATTTACAATTTAATATTGATGGATCACATAAAATTTATTTTATTTTGCGATACAAATTTGTTTAGTTTTTTAATTTCTTTGGTTGAAGTTTATAATTTTTCAATTGCAAATGAGCATTTTTTTTTATAGAAAACAAGTGCCATGGAGTTTAGACATAAATATGCTTATTTTTTTAGTAAGATTCACAATTTCAAATATCATACACATAATGCATAAATATAAATAATGTAATGCATAAATACAATATACGTAAATGAATTTATTACGGTAACGGCCTTTTCTCTATACGAATACTAATACGTTATACATAATACATTAATTGTGATATCATATACGAATACAACATGACCAAAAAAACTACACAATGTAATGCATAAATCTAAACAACATAATGCAAAATAATTATAGAATGAATGATACTACATGTAAAAAAAAATACACAATGTAATGCATAAATTTAAATAATTTAATGCACAATATACCGTATATGTAATGCATTAATGGTGGTAATTGGTCATTCCCTATTATGTACATTTACAATTTCATATTGATGCATCATGTAAATCATCGTATTAATGTATCATAAATTGTGCTTAGAACATCAAGTAACAAATACAAATACGATATGTGTAATGCTTTAATTGTATAAGTACACACTTTATAAATCTTGTTTGTTTTTTATAAACCATAAATGGGGTGTAAAGGTTATTATTTGTTCCATATTAATAAACAACATTTGATGCATCAGAAAAGTGATATTGATGCATCACTTTAAACTAATTAATGCATCAGTTTACACTAATTAATGCATCTCGTTTTTGCACTGGAGGAAATAGCAAAAATTACCATACTAACCTTACTTAAGTAAAAAAAATGCGGGGTTGACCAAAAAAAGCGGGGTTGACCGGTTGAGTATGAGATTAAATCATATCCATAGATCTTGTAGGATGAATGACTTGGATTGGTTTCTATTTCTCATATAAAGATGAGTTCTTATATGATCCTCTCCATATATATATATATACACACACATAGAACTACTATTTAAAGTTAATATCAGTTCTAAGCTTTTAATATGCTTTTTAAAAGAAAAAAAAATCGAAAGCCCATGTTTGTGGGCCTATATATCCATTAAGTTGATTAAAAAGCCTATATATTAAAATGGATATGTTTTAAACTTTTAATTTATAATGGCCCAAAAGGCCCAAAAATTCTACTGTGAACTATATTCAACTTTGGGATTCTTTTTCTATTTTCCTTTGATAATAACTTTGGGTGTTTTCCCAAAACAAATGGGTATTTACTTTTAGTATCGTGCCCTATTTTTTTTTTTGAAAAATTAGTGGAACAAACTCTTGTTCTACCAACTGAAAAAAAAATAAATAAAAAAAAATCACGTTCTACCACTTTTGGAAGAAACTGTTTTATTTGAAACATACATGAGCAAATGCAATTGTAAACTCCAAAAATATAGATTATTAGGTGGCAATATAACTGCAAATTAACATGCATATATGTCAAGATTTAGACGGAAATATATAAACAAAAAATATAATAAATTAAAATCAGATGGTAGAAAAATAAAATAAAAAATATGAATGGATTTTTATTATCGCTCCTATTTCTCTTATGAAGAGAATATAATATTTGCTCCCGGTGAGTAAATATATTTTGAAATGAATACAAATTGTTGGGTCGGAATTATACTTTTAATATTGGCTCCCAAGAACTAACACCATTTAATTTAGGCTGCAAATAAAGCTTTTTTTAAATGAGAGAGCAATGGATGCGTGCTATTTATTTCTCGTATGATATACTCCCTCCGTCTCATTATTCTTGTTTTGTATTTCTTTTTAGGTTGTCCCGTTATTCTTGTCCTGTTTTCATAAAAGGTAATATATTTCTCTTACAAAAAATTATGGGCTCCACTACTTTCTACCCTTTAAACACTCTTCTCCATAATACCCGTACCCAAAAGAAATGATACAAGAATAATGGAACGGAGGTAGTACTATATTTTATGTCACGCTCAATTGTTTTCAACCTAGGAAAAAGTGATCTCATTATGTGTAAGCTACCTAGCTAGCTACTCTTTTTGGTGATGCCTATTATTATTATGACTAGCCGACTAGGTACTATATTCTACACTAATCAATGTGAAATTGTCTAGGTGCAAATAATAATAATAATTGAAAAAATTGCGGGGTTTAATATAAGAGTGATGCTATTCGAACATAAATGTCCGGACATAATCTAGCAAGTTTAGTTAAATAAATCGGTTCGATCCGTTTAACTTATTTATTTAATTTTGTAATTTCTCCACATTCATTCAATTTATTATTTTTTGAGTAATTTAATTCAAGTGAATGCATAAATATCTATTAAGTAATAGTATTTACGAAAGATTAGTGAAAATCACAAAATAACTTTATTAGTTTAATTTCGTATTTTTTGTATTCATATTTTTCTCTTTAAAAATGATGGTTTAGATTAATTAAGTAAATACATTAGAGTACTAACCAACACTATTATTTTATTTGATAAATTATAAGTTAAGATTATTAATATATTCATTTTATGTCCGGACATATATGTCCAAAAAGTATTAGTGTTAATCTAAACGCTTGATCTTAATTTCCCCATTCATAAAGAGAGGTCCCACCGCTTTGGTAAATCATACGAATTTAGATGCAAATTTTTATTTTATCTAGTCTGTGTTTTTTTTTAAAGGAAAATCATTTTATATACTATCATGCTGAGAATCAGGAAAAATAATACTATCATGCATGTAAATGTAATCATCCGGAAAAGTTACTTATCCAAACAGTCGGACTGGATATGTTGCTTTTATATTAAAATCATCATGCCATGCAACGAATTTGGCAACATTATTTTCTTTGTATCGTTGCACTATAAAAGAATTTTTCATCGCTAAAATGTGACCCTTTTTTTTAAAATTGTAAATTATGATCAAACATGAGACTTTAAATTAAGCCGAAAGTTATTGCTCTTAGCCCTATATATGCATAAAGGAGAAATTGCATGCGTACAATAAATACTATGGCTATTTCCTATGAGATAGAGATCAAGTAGAAATTAAATTTATCTTATACTTTGTGGACAGAGCTAGCCATTAATAGGAAAGTGATTGCTATAGAGTCTATATCACATAAGGGTTAATATAAAAATCAACTCTATAGCCCACATAAATAATAAGCACATGTGAATGTAGAGATTTTCTCCCACCAGCTAATCCTAGTATGTACTATATATATAAAATGCAATTTTATTTCTAAATATACAATAAGCTTAAATGTTTTATTGCTTACTTTTAAGAGAATCATAAATATGTATTTGTATTATAATATATAGCTTGACGAATTAATATATGATTTTCCTATGGTAACTATTCACATCGATATGTTTCGAATATAAAAGGAGAATTTTAATAAGTTAAATTTAAATATCTCACTACAAAGGGGACGTGACTTTAAATTACTGTTCCATTGTATAATTGTAGTAGTATTATGTTTGAATAACAATAAGAAGTTAAAAGATTTAACCTTTAAGCATTTAATGAATAGTAGTATAAAATTGATTTATGACACAATTTTTTAATAATTAATTTGAAGCAACTAAAATGGACAGTTAGGTTAATGCAGTTGAGACGAGTAAAATTAATTCACAATTTTATTTTCATTTCCCATGCAAAAATTTGAATTTTCCAAATATGACCCTTACTCCCTTACACTTTTTATAGTACCTAACAGAATTTCTTAACCTTTAATTAATCTAGTTTGCAACAGTGAAATTTGAAGAATAATTCTGTCAAATCAGTAGTCAAACCTCAATTCGGACCATCCATTGCTTATTTGTGTGACATCCTCTATTATTTTATTTGAGTTAATGATATATGTCAATTTGGAGATAATTGTATATCCTAATTGAATGAAATAAATCATGTTTACCATACTTTAGTTTTTAGATTGTCACATGTCATTAATCCAACGGACGCAGTCGAGAATGTCACACAATTTGTCACATGTCTTTATTGAATTGTCTCGAAATAAGTGGTCACTTTCATTATAAAGAAATATGTTTTTCTCACACAATTTGTGAGAAAAACATATTTCTTTATAATGAAACTGACCACTTATGTAGAAATATGTCCACTTATTTCGGAATGGAGGGAGTAATAATTTAAGATTGAGTGATGCTATTCGGACATAAATGTCCGGACATAATCTAGCTAGTTTAGGTAAATGAATCGGTTCGATCCGTTTAACTTATTTATTTAATTTTGTAATTTCTCCACATTCATTCAATTTATTATTTTGTGAGTAATCTAATTCAAGTGAATGCATAAATATCTATTAAGTAATAGTATTTCCGAAAGATTAGTGAAAATCACAAAATAACTTTATTAGTTTAATTTCGTATTTTTTGTATTCATATTTCTCTCTTTAAAAATGGCGGTTTAGATTAATTAAGTAAATACATTATAATACTAACCAACACCATTATTTTATTTGATAAATTATAAGTTAAGATTATTAATATATTCATTTTATGTCCGGACATATATGTCCAAAAAGTATTATTGTTTAAGATTGAGTGATGCTATTCGGACATAAATGTCCGGACATAATCTAGCTAGTTTAGGTAAATGAATCGGTTCGATCCGTGTAATTTATCCTTATTTTACTTAATACTATAAGAAATCATACTCTGGTATGGAGACAAAAACTGAGCAAAAAAAAAAAAGGCAACAAAAAGTAGTCTAGGAGAGAGAAAGAGAGAGCCAATGAGAACTGAACACGTCTGATGTACTTTACGTCTCTCACGTCGACTTCTCCGAACAGTAACCGACGTGGGTTTCAGAGTGTCCAACCTTCTTGGATGTCCGAGAATTCACATCGCTTCGCTTTATATATAAAATAGTATTCCTTCCGTACATCAAAGATTTCCCGTTTAGAGTTATTGTGAGTTAATAATGATCCCATTTTTTTTTAATTATATAACATTAAATTTAATGATCGAGCCCGGTGAACTTGAATCTGAGACTTTTGGCCTTAAGAATAATCATTCTACCGTTTTTTATGTACTCCTTCCGTTCACAAAAAGTGTGGTAAGTATTCCATTTCGATCCGTTTACAAATAGGGATGACAATAGACCGGATCTGGACCGTATCCTATTGGATTCAGATTCAGGTCCGAATTTTTTGTTTAGATCCAGATCCGTCGGGTCCGAAAATTTGAGATCCAGATCCAGATCCATCAGATCCGCGGGTCTACGGATCTGGATCTGAATCCGTGTTTTTTTTCAAAAAAATAAATATAAAATAAGATAAAATAAAAAGAAACAACACCTTAACTCTTAAAAACACCACCTTAACTCTTAAAACTTAATTATTTTGTCATGCACACTAGTAGTAGTCTTATTCTTCTTAGATAAACATGGCTAATAAACATACGACAAAAAAATCTAATACTACAGATGCCACACATTAAAATTTTTGATTAGGAATTTCTTGTTATTACTTATTAGAAATAGTGCATTGATTTTTTAAATTATAAAATAGAATATTTGAATTATAAACTATTAAAAGTATATAATAATAATAATATGAATCTGCGGGCCGGATCTAGATCTGAAAATTCAAGATCCAAATTCGATCAGATGTTTTTTAAATAGATCCGGATCCGATCCAGATCCATTGGGTCCAAAATTTTGAGATCCAGATCCTAATTAAAAACGGATCTAGATCCACAGATTTGGACCGGGTCCAAGATCCATTGCCATTCCTATTTCCAAAGAGTGTGCACTTTCATTTTCAGGACATGACCCCCCCACTCCTTTACTCCCCCTGTTTCATTGATATTGTCATGTTACTGTTTGACACGTAGATTAAGAATAAGGGTAAAAAAATAGAATGTGGGCATGTCCTATCATTTTTGAAGGGTTAATTCTTTACTTATTTGGAACAAGACAATTTGAGTGGGACAACTCAATAAGGAAAGGAAAACAATATCAGCGGTGCAGAGGAAGTATTTTATAAACTCACACAAATTCAAAATAATGGGTCCCTTTTTCCAGTCAAAGAACATTTACCTTACTTTTCTTAAAACTCGTGCCACTCCAAATGTACCACTCTTTGTGGACAAGGGAGTATTAAATTGAGTAAATATGTTGTGAGTGGAACAATTTTTAACTTTTAATGAATTTAAATTAATATGGTGGTTCCAACAATGACAATTTTTGTAAATGATAACATATGAGAGGTTAATAAAGTGGAGTAAGTGAATTGTGTGAGATCTATTATTATAAATGGACATGATAATTCTTTCGTAGACGGATCGAAAAAGAAATTGTGGCAATTCTTTCGTGGACGGAGAAAGTATTCGCTTTTATATATAAAGTGCTAATATATATACAAAAAAATAAAATTTGACTAGATTACGTTTGGATGCGAACTTATAAAAAGTTTCTTGATGACACTTTTTGATTTGCAGCAAAATAAATATATTCAAAATCTTATTTTACGTATTATAGTCAGGCATTTATAGCTAATTTTGGAATCGATGGAATGGTTTTTGTTGTCGGTTACGGGGTAAGGAAACTTGATAGACGCGAATATATATTTCGATGGTGAAAACTTTATTTGTACCACACGTATATGGTTAAATAGTTAAAAAACCATAAAATTTTGTCCATTTTTAGTTTTTTTCTACGAATTTATTTATTTATTTATTTGTAAATACATACATTCCACATCTATTGTAATGTTTCCATTATAAGTGTTGGGTTATGCAATCTGATAAGTCCAAACTTAATAACAGTACTCTTTGGGCATGATGAAATTCTAATCAGATTAGGATTAGTTAGAGTTTTCCCTTGTTATAAATAGTCTCTCTCATTGTAATTGTAATGTATGCGGAGATCCCAGATCAGGGTAGATCAGAGTGGATCATGATAGCACCCATGTTAGATCAGAGTAGATCAGTAGGATAGATCAGAGTGGATCATGATATATAGCACCCATGCTAGATCAGTAGCATCATTGTGTGTTAGATCAGGGTAGCACGACAATGTTCTAGATCGGAGTATATTAGAATAGCATGTTTATAGATATAACCTCATCGGAAATTCTCTAGTAAAGAATACCTGACTTCACAGCGCCTCCAAATGTAGTTACATATTGTAACGAATTGGGTAAACAATTCTCGTTTGTTCTTTATTGCTTTCGTGTTTATTTGTGGGTGTGTTATTTCCTAACAACAATTCTATCTAAAGCGTGTCAGCCGAAGAAATTGTTCACATGGAAATATCGTCTGTCAGTGTTCTTTATTTAAAAGAGTTAATTTGTTTGAAAATACAAAAATTCTTCTCTTTAAACCAAAAGTTTTGCCTTTAATTAAAAAATGGCAAAAGTTTTTTTTTTAAAATAAAAAATATTTTTGGATGATATTTCCGTGTGGTTTCGATTATGGTAAAATTGTAAATCGTTGAAAAATTATAATAAATATTAAAGTTTAGAAAAAAAAATTGAAAGTTTGTGGGAACAAAAACAAACAAAAATTTGTGTACTTTAAACTAATGAATCCATATATATATATATATGTACTTGTATCTATATTTAATTTTGGGATTGGCGGGTCCCTATAAGTTCCTATTTCAATTGTCCCATAATACATGCGATCGAACATTATCCCGAATATTTAGGGCAAAAAGGAGTGGTGAACAAAGAAAAAGTTGTATAATCTACAAGATTTATTTTAATGGGGGGTTTTTCAATTAGACAGCCATATCAGTTTATAGTCCATGAAGGTAGCATCATTGATAGAAACAATCCTTTTTATTAAATATGAAATAAAGAAATTCCTTTTGACCGATGAATTCATCGTCTTTTATACTTTTGTTCCCTTTTTATATTCGGATATTCCTTCTATATATATTCTAAATTTTCATAACATATATGGTCGTCTAATTATATTTCCAGACAAAAACATAATTAAATATATATATTGGCACAATAGTTTAAGATTAAATACTAGTATTATTTCTATTAATACGTCTATTCATCGATCTCATATACATTGGATTAGCAATCACGCGGTACATTGATACATACAATGACAACATGTACAGATTCAACTAAAACTGATACGTACAACACGATGAGACTAAACATTTTCATGATTCGTTAAAGATCTGTTCGACACAAAAGCAAACGCGAACATGAAGATGTGGTTCGTATTCATGATACTATACAATAATGATACGAGACGATAAATTTAAATTCAAACATATGTACGATATAAATAAAAGAAGCGTGGAAAGTGACAATTGGTAAGAGACCACCTGAAGATGCCCCCCTTGCATTTTCTGGTGACCTTTCAATCCAAATGTGTGTCATATATCCACAACTAATTAATTTTTTTTTTCTTTTTCAAAATGATTAAATGCTTTCCTTTTCTACGTGGACGTTAAATTCTCCCTAATCGACTTAACACCTAAAATCAGTTTGAAAATTCCACAACAGAAGATATAAATACATCAATATTTATGATGGCTTAATGTTTGATTTTCGGTAGGATATTGACTTGTACATCGCGACACTTCAAACATATATAAAAATATGCTTTACTAAAATTTATATACTATTATATAAGCAGAGATCAGATCGATATTTAGAAATAATTTATTAAACACTAGTACTGATATGTGTAATTAAAATATTCTGCAAAACTATTTGCAAGTTAATGCTAATTAGGGTTTGGTAAAGACAAACTATATATGTAAGATAGGAAATTCTGCTGATTTTTTCATTCAATGCTATATAAGACGAGGCGGAATTTCTATTGTTGTTCACACAATTAAAACACTTATATTTTATGAAAAATCAATAACTAATATAAATATTTTATTAAAATGTAGCATTACAAAATCATACATCATTAATTGACCACAAATTAACTCTTTTCCAACTAACACAATGCTAAATTTATGATTTTCATCACTTAATTTAGAGTTGATGTCTTACATAAGATGCATGTTACATATTTATTTTTATTCAATTTTGAAAATTAAGTTATTTTTACAACTTTAGGACTATATTTCCAACTCAATTAAAAAAAAAACTTAGTTCGAACATGTACTTGTCTGATGTAAAAACCTAATTTAGTGACAAATAGCACTACACTAACAATATCTATAATCTTATTTTTTACAAAATAAAAAGTATAAATTTCAAATTTTACTTCGAGTACCCGATCGAAACTTACAAATGAAATGACACGCACCCAATTATAAAAAATAGACAATAGTACAAAAAAAATCTCTCATGCACTTTAATATATCCGAAAAAAATTTATCCCATGAATTTCGAACTTCCCATCATCCTACTTTACTTCCACATTACTAAGGCATGTATTTTGTGTGTGTGTGTGTGTGTGTGTGTGTGTTACCTAAAGAAAGCTAAAATCTATACCTACAAAAAGCAGCAGATGAAAGAAGAAGGAGGAGGGGAAAGCAAAAAAAGAATAAAAAAATAAAAATAAAAAATAGAAATGCTAGAGCAGCGCACAACCATAAATGTATGTATGAACCAAAAAAGGATAAGTTCCTCTGCTGTTAGTTTGTTCAAAAACTGAGAAGATTTAAATAAAACATTCAGAAGCAGCTTCTTGAAAAAGTACTATATATATAATATGGGGAGAGGGAAAGTGGAATTGAAGAGAATTGAGAACAAGATAAACAGACAAGTAACTTTTGCCAAAAGAAGAAATGGGCTGCTCAAGAAGGCTTATGAACTCTCTGTTCTCTGCGATGCAGAAGTTGCTCTCATCATCTTCTCCACCAAAGGCAAGCTCTATGAGTTCTGCAGTTCTTCTAGGTCCGCCTCTCTCTCTCTCTCTCTCTCTCTCTCTCTCTCATACACACACACGCACGCAAAAGTTTCAGAATATTAAGTTTGATTGTTTGATTGTTGAGCTCTTAGAAGAGGAGATGAATTAACTAACCAGAGATTAGGGATTTTTTAGAATTATTAGGGTTTTTTTCTCAAAGAAGAAACAAGAAATTAATCAGTTCGATTCATGTGAAGGTTTAAGGAATTTTTATTTTTAATGGCATAAAAAAGTTTCAAGGATTTTCTAGGAGTTCTAGATATATTGTCGGAATTTTGGGAGTTATGCAAAAGAATAAATAAATAAATAAAGAGTATTTGGTATTTTTTGTGCGTCTCTTTTCTGGTTTGATTTTAGTATGTTCTAAGTCAGGAATAACTTTCTTTCGACAGACAGGAAACGATCGTCGTGTTATCATACAAAAAACTTAGGAAAATATGAAAAAAAAAAAAAAAACTGATTGTAGAACCCAATAGCGAAATCATGTGTACGTATCAGGATTAAGTTAATTTTCTTCGGATATAAATTATAATATTAAAAATTTAGTTACGAAGCAAAGAATTTCCAAAGTTATATGGGTGTAATTTTTGCCAACTTTTTAATAACTATTTTTATTCTTCTGGCGTGATAGCTGCAAATATATATACATATCATAGAGATCTTTTTCTTATCTTCTTTTGTCAAGATTATGATATTGAGATATATATTCCTCATATATGAACTCAAATTTTCTTTTTCTGCTATAAAACAATCACTTTAGTTTGATTTGACATGTAAATTTCTTGTGTGGGAATATTAGTTAGGGATCAGATAATTCATAATTTGAATAGTTCCTTGATTTTAATCCTTATGCAGTTATTTTATAGGTTTAAGAGTTTCTAAATTAATATTTTTAGTGTTGTTTAAACTTTTTTTTTATGGATATAAAATATCAATATGCGAAACTCAAAGGAAACTTTCCTAACTTGTGATCTGCATATATTATTGTAGATCTGCTTTGGTATCAGATCTACTTATTTTATTCCGCTTTCAAATTTTAATTAAGCTGAAAAGTTCATTTTATTTTTCTAATGATCGATTATATCTCAAAAAAATAAAAAAAAATAAAATAAAATTACTAAAATTTCCAAGTCAATCATGCGCACTTCCTTTGATTATTGTCATGGGGTTGTTGTGGAGATATATGCCTTCTTGTATGAAAATGTTTGAAGTCCAATTATTTATTTTCTATATATTAGTTCATTATTTACTCGAAATTGTAAATAAACGTCTCTATAAATTATTTGTAAAGTAGCGTATCTAACAAAATAAGCAAGTCATATCCTCTATTACAAACTGCATGATTGTGCAATATCTTCAGATGAGAATTAAAATCCTTTTTTTTTTTTGAAAAGGTAAATCCATTATAAGATTTTGTACATGTACAACATAATTAAGAATATTCATGAACAATATTTTGTAGATATCTAACTTTTTTCGACACTCGACAATCATCGGGCATGCTAAACTGGTGCATTGGAATTTATGATCATAACGTTAAAGTTCTTAGATGAACGACCAAATGGATAACTAAAATAGTTTAATTATATATGTTGAAGTTTTATATATACAAACTGTAAGTCCTAATAATTTAATTGCTATCATGAAGTTGCTCGATTTCAAAATTTAGTCCAAAAAAATAATGGAAAAATAAAAAAATTATTAATAATTTTAAATTTAATTTCATGTGTTTTTTTGGAACTCAGCATAGCCAAGACACTTGAGAGATATCACAAAAGCAGCTATGGCCTAATTGAAGGTCAACAATCTCCCGGTGATGAACAGGTAACCCATCATCGCTCTTATATTTCGTTTGAAATTAAAAGATTTTGAAATAAATATATATTATTATCATACATGAGAGGTGATGTGCTACACACATTCCGTGAGCACTTTTTGTGGGCACCTTTCTCGTTTTGTCCATATTAACACTATTCTATTTAATTTTTGATATTGTGTTTTATTCAAATACCTTAGAAATTGTTATTGAAATCGTTAAACTTATAAATCAATAAAAATCAAAACTCGATTTGTCCTATTTATTCATTTCTTTGAAGTTGAAGGGGGAAAGAATAAATCGAGCTTTGATTTTGATTGATTTGTAAATTTAAAAATTTCAATAACAATTTTTAAGGTATTAGAATAAAACACAATATCAAAAATTAAATAGAATAGTGTTAATATGGACGAAATGTGCTTACGGAAGGTGTGTAGCAGATCACCTCTAGCTCTATCATACATATGTATATACATATCGATCGGTGCTATATATGCACGCTCGTACAAACAAACAATGGTGGATTTATATAAGGGGTGCTAGGGGATCGGAGCTTCAACGCTACCGACTGTATTTTTTTAACCTTAATTTTTCACTTTAGTACATTTCGTCATCTGATTTTATTTATCTATTTTAGCACCTCACAGATATATCTTTGCGTCCGACGACCCGGAAAACAAGTCCACCGGCTATAAGACCTCGTTAGGTTTAACTGTGTTTTAATGTTTAATTAAGCAGAGTTGCTACTTGGAGTGCTTAAAGCTCAAGTCAAGAGTTGAGGTTCTACAACAATCTCAAAGGTATTCATTATGGAATAATGACAATAAGTTTAATTTGATTAGATGTTAAATAATAATGGAATTAAGTAATATTGTACTTATATAATATATTTCACACACAGGCATCTCTTGGGGGAAGACTTGGAGAAGTTCGGTGTAAAGGAACTTGATCAACTCGAATGTGTATTAGATTCATCTTTGAAACGAATAAGATCCAAAGAGGTATATTGTTGCAATTTTATTTTATTTTTTCTATATACATATCTCAAAGCTAGTCTATTTTGAAAAATAATATTGTCACAAAATTTCGGTAGGCACTAAATAATTTGAATGCAATCACTTGTAAGACACACACTTTTTCTTCATGACACGGTCATGAAAATGGAAGCCAAGAAAAAAATGATTAAAAGTTAATTAAGAGTAATTAATTAACATTCTCGCGAATGATTACAGCAAGAATTAGAATAATTGCACTGGTCTTAGTTGGATAAACTAAATTGGAAGATAGCATTATAAGCTAAAAGTGAATTAAATTCCATTTAATAACAGTAAATTGATAATTCATGAATTTGGTCACCAATTACAATTATTGAAAAATTTAAAATTTTGAAATCATTTATGAATTTACACCAAATTAACTCTCATGTAATATAAATTACTTCAATAGATTTTTAACATATGTTTGTTGCCCGTTTAGTTATTAGATGATTTATTAAATTGGCTGTCGTATTTAATTGCTTTTTCAGACGCAACACATGTTAGAGCAGCTTTCTGGTCTTCAACGAAAGGTATGTGCTTCATAATTATCATTTATCATAATATAATTATTGACTGCTACAAAAAACAAATTAAGTCATCGCCAATAAATTATAATGCCTTTAATGTATTTTTTTTCAGGAAAAAGATCTCATGGATATTAATAGAGCTCTCAAGAAAAAGGTCCCCCACCCCCCCCCCCACCCACCCTCAACAACAATAAAAAAGCATATTTCTAAGTACATATGTAAATATTTTCAAATTAAAAAAAATAATTACGAATATGTCGCAGCTCGAAGGAGACAATGGTCCATCACTACAACCATCATGGCCGGTGGCAGACGGCCGCGGTCGAGCCTTACCTTGCCGGCCAACCTGCCCGGCCGGCCGGTCTCAGGTGTTTTTCGAGCCTCTACATTGCAACAACTCTAGGTATGGCAAGATGATTAACTGAAAGGTGCTCGATACATGATTCAAAATTATTAATGACCATCTTATCCGAAAATCGGGATTTTGTTTTATATCCCCCTCCCCGACAGGTACAGCTCTCAAAATAATGAAGAGGGATCAGCACAGAATGTGAACGCAATTCTACCTTCATGGATGCAGTGAATTCTCAATAAATTGTAAGCGTTTAGAAAAATGTAGCCAGCAAGAAAGGTTCTTTCATAAATTATTAAGTTTATGGGGTATGGTAATTTATTAAACGACGGGCTACCTTTAGTGTGCAAGACAATGTGGATGTGTAATTTATTTCTATATTTTTATTTTACATGTTATATATGATATCTGAAAACCTCAAGTGTCGTCTTGCCTAGCTAATAATTTGTCTCACATTTACTAATAAATACATAAATAAAAATCTCTCACCTTATTATTGAGTTTGTTGAGAGACACATTTGTGTCTGATAAAGGTAGTAGTTCTGACTTTGTGTACTTAGATGCTTTATTACTTAACATACTAATTTATTGTCCAACTGTATCATATCTTTTATATATACTAGTAACTACACCCTATGTCCCACTACGTATGACCTGAAATATTTCTTTTCGATGTAAGTATTTAGAAGAAGAGATATTAAAAAATAAAGATATAGAAAGTGGTGGGTCCATACCTTTTTATGAGAGAAAGAAGTTTCATTTTTTGGTATATGACACTTGAAGTGACACACTCCAATAAGGAAAACAAGCCGTTTGAAGAGGGAGAGATGGAGTATTATTTTAGGCATTAAATATCCATTCATATACATGGTATGGGTTGTCTTCCAATTTTATATATGGATTTGTGTCTAATTTATACTAGCTTGTTACTATTGTGATAATATTATGATTTATATACAATTATTCATAATACCATGAATTTGTGATGTCATTATATATGTATGTAACTTGTATCCATTTGAAAAAATATTATTCAGACATATAATATTATATGTAAAATATAATTATATATATATATACTGAAAGTAACGAACATAAACAAAATGAATCATTTTGCTCTGCATACATCTTTATTTTTTAATTAAAAAAAATCAACTTTTCTTCCCTTGTTTACATTCTAAAAATGTTAATTTTGGACCACACATAGAATTTATGTGGACTTTCACCTGTAAAAAATGTGTAACGTGGGGTTGAATTGACAGATGGGGAAACTATTAAGTGATGGTTGAAAGCTTTTTCTTGTAGTAATGTGTGTATATATATATATATAGTTGGGATACAAATATATTGTACCAAACCTTTGGACAAGCAGTCTACATACGAAATTTTAGAAAATTAATATTTTATTTAGCATCCGAATGATTATATAGGTTTATAATGACGGAAAACCCGTAATCGTTTACCGATGTGTATAGTGGACATAATCATCATATGCAATAGTCATAGTCATTTGGTTGCATTGAATTGAGCTCTTTTTGAACAAGCCCTTTTAACATTTTTTTGAGTTCGTAACACGTGAATGGTTGTTATCACATTTAATTGTGCTTTACTCTTTTATTCATTTCCAACGAAAATAAGTGCGAATATTACGTAAATGCATTGAAAATATATTACAAATATATCTTGATATATATTGCTAAAGTAAAAGTGCGGGGGTTTGATTTAGCTAACATAATAAATGCATTTTATTTGGCTACAAGTAATATGTTAATTTATAATGACATACAAAAAAATATGTGTATTTTCAGATATTTACTAAATTCTCAACTTCTTCCAATTGAAATTTTAGTTTATGTATCAGTTTCTTCCTCATTTATTTAACCATTAACTAAAAATGTGTACATGAATTCGAAATTCTCACTAATTAAAATATAAAATCCAATTTTAACGATCTTCATTACTGAAGAGATTAAATAATATTTCCATACTAGTACATAATATTTGTAGTCAAAATCAAAATTTGACTAGTACAACCACAATAATAAACTTTGATTTGACAGTTATAACGAAGATCAAATATTTTATTAAACTTTATTATACAAATATCGGAAAACGAGGGGACAATATGCTCTTTCACTGTAGAAATCCATCTATCTAGTAAGAATTCATTAGCATTCATAGCGCCTGTTTTTACACCTGTCGCTCAACCTCGGATCGGAGGGAGACCGCAGGTGGCGGTTGCACCATCGTTGGGGACAGAGGATGGGGCGCAAGCCCGGTCACGTATGCGACACCGGTCGCGACCACACACTATGCTTTTGTTGATTTTTTTATTTGATGTGTAATTAAAAAAATAAATTTGCCGAAAATCCAACATGGGGCGAACCCGTATTTCGTCGCCGGTTTTGCATAAGCAAGAATTTGTTTATACGCATAGCGGAGACAATACAGGCTCGGGAACCTTCCTTTCAACAACACCCAGATGCAACGGGTAGATTGATGCACCACCCACATGTAATGCACTGTCTCTATGAGACAACTTGCAAACGGTGGATTAGCCTATCAGTATGACGAGTATCTGCATGTCGGTGCGTCAACGGGCACAGAAATTCTCAAGAATTTATGTGCAACTATCAGATCTGCCTTCGGTGCGAAATACTTAAGGAGGCCGACGAGCAGTGATGTGGCCAAACATAAAAATAAAAATATAATACAATTAAATAATGAGAGACCGGGAGTGAGAGACCGGTACCATTGGAGACGATTTAGAGACCGGTCTCTCAATCAATGGAACCCCACAAAAAGCACCAAAAATATTAATAAAATATTGGACACCTACCTTCCCATTGTGGATGCTCTGAAGGAGACATGTTGGAGGTCGAGAACAGTATTCATACGATTTTTCTATTGTATCAATTTTAATTTAATTTTGTTGTTCGACTATCCAGTTTCTTTTAATTTTGATTTATTCTTTCTTCAATTTTAATTTATTGTGTTTTAATGTATATCTCTACAATTATTAATCAGGGTTCATTGACTTCATTAATCCAATTAGGATTTAAAATTATTTTTTATATTTCATTTGCAATTTCTAGTTATAATAATTAATTATTCCTTATTTAGAATATATATTGTTTAAGATTCAATTTATAATAATACTTGTTAATTAGAGTTTATAATATAATAATGATATTTATCTTTATAATACATTATTCAAATATTAAATTAATAGTTGAACACATGTGATGAGATATAGTTGTGGAACAAAGGATTCCACATTAATCCCAACAAAGAAGAAAATTATAGGAGTAGAATTCAATGATTATTTATTTTTAGAAAGTACGAGCCGTGATTAAATATAAATATCGCGAAACTTTATTCAAGAAAGATGACGACAATTCTTACTCGCAAGGGTATTATAATCATTGATCGGAATCTTCTCGATTGCTCTAAAACTGCGCCAGAATTCATTAGCGCATAATAGCGATTGCAAACGAACTATTAGACATGGCATTAATTGTTTGCCAATATGAGAGCGTTAATTCAATTCAATAGAAAGTACATATATGAGATTTATTTCGACTTATCAAAGTTGGTTTAATACTTCAAATATAGTTCACTCTGGCAATTGGGGCTTTACACGTGGATTTACAGAAAAGGAAAAAATAGTAATAATTAACTATTATTCTCGAAGAGCTTAATTAAATTTCCATAAATTGGATGGAACAAATAGAAAATGCTAAGCGCTTGAAAAAGGCAATTGATAATTAAGTTTGAAATGTATTACTAGAAATAGTAATAACTAGAGATGAGCACGGTTCGGTTAACCGACCGTTTGCCAACAAAAAAATCCGACCATACGGTTTTTAATCGGTTCGGTTAACCGCTAAAATGTAGAAAATAAAAACTAAAAACCACTATAACGGTTAACCTAAAAATCGGTTCGGTTAACCGTTCATGTAGAAAGAAAACTTTCAATGTTTTTATAATTCATAGCATGAAAAACAAAAATCCATGTCTTAAAATGTGAATACGAAATATACATTTAAAGTAGTATAAATAATAAATTGAACACTCTCATTTTTTCAAGTCAAAGTAGTAAAATCAAGTTAGTTAATATTATAATTTATAACATATAATTAGTTGGTATAATAATTTTACAACATATAATTAGTAAAATTATAATTTTAAATAAGTTTCGGTTCGGTTCGGTTAACCGTCGGTTTTTATATATAAAAATAAAAACCTAACCGTTATCCTCGTTTTTTAAAATTAGAAAAATAAACCGAACCGTCGATTCGGTTAACCATTTTCTCGGAACGATTTCGGTACGGTTTGCTTTGCTCACCCCTAGTAATAACAAGACAGCACTTGTATTCCCCCTCCCTTTTAGGGGAATTATTTAAAAATATCGGCACTTTTTTAGTGATTTAGTTGTTCTAGTGTGGCATATTTTGTACGAGTAATGATACGTCGATCACCTTCTGTAAACAATTTTTTATAGGCATCACTCACCTTTTGTCCATAATTTTCTATTAGTTTTTATTCTAATAACTTATAGAAATTGATATTGAGATCATTAAATCTACAAAATACATAAAAATCAAAACTTATCTGTTTTTTTTTTTTCCTTTCATCACTTCAAACAAACGAATAATAAGAATAATTCAAGCTTTGATTTTTATGTATTTGTAGATATAATGTCGCAGCCCGACTTAGAATTAAGATAACTAAGCCGGTGGGTCCCGCGACGTACACAATTTATGATTAACCAAGGAATAGATAACGACCCAGTTATCAAACAAAACCAAACATACTTCAAAACACTTCCAACGAACATGCTGATCAAGAAATCAATATCAATAACATGCTCGATAATTTTAACCAACAAATGGTTATCAACAACAGACATATCTTGATATCAATAAGTAGGGTCACATGACCGAGATATACCAAGTATAAACATCACCAAGAAATCAGGTTTAACATGATATCAACAATTAATATCATACGTCGAATGGTGCCAAGAGCTTAATATATCAACAAGAAGTTTATCAGATCAAGAAAGCACGATAAAAATGGTCGTATGACTTAGAAGATCTCAACAGAGAATCAATAACTGATTTCAAGTTAAGGCAGGCTAACATCAAAACCTAACTAACAACGTCAAAAGACTTCCGGAGTTATAAACTTCAGAGTTTAAAAACGAACTTCATACTTCAGAACATATTTCAAAGTGATGCAGCGGAAAAACGTAACTAGGTTATATGTATGAAGACATATAACCAAACTCTTTAGTTTAAACAACTTTCAAGAATTCAACCAACGAAAGTCCGTCCAAGCACACTCCCATCTCCATCCGAAATAACCTGCACATTTTAGAAAACAACATGCAGGGCTGCGTACATTGTACTCAGTGGACACATGCCAAAACACTTGAAAACTTGCTACTTAGAGCTATAGATTTAACTTGCCCAAAGCATAAGCACAAGTAACTTTTATAAAACAAACATGTGCATGCTCAAATATTTTCTTTCGATATAAGTGATTCGCGAATCATATACTTTTAACATGTATGTACCAGATCTACAATCATAAATTAGTGCTGAGAAGTAGGCCTCCTTCCCAGACACTTGTAACCGGTCCACCTTTTGGAAGGCACACAATTACAAACTAGTGTACACAAATCCTACATTTCGTAGGACTGAATTCGTCTTCCTTCAGTAGATGGTAACATACAAAACTTAAAATAATTGGCAAGTTAATCAATTTAAAAACATCATAGATATATAATCATATATTCTCATTCGTCATTTCTTTGGTTAGAAAGCCCACCTGTCGAGTGTTGCTTTATCTTACATTTCTCGTTCTTGATTTTCCGTCTTTATGCTCTCACTCGTTCCTTCATTTGAGATTAGGTTTATCAACCATCAGAGCGAGAAACAAACGACAGGCGAAGAGATGTGACATCTCGATTAACTTAATTTCCAATTCGCTTCGATTTTCTAAGACTTAATTTTGATAATATCACTTAACCTTTCTAAACACTTCTAAATCTCAACTTAATTTCTATTTAACAGTCTAACTTATAAACATTAACATTAAACACTTAAACATATATATAATAACATCATTAATCATATAATCACTTTAATAACTTTTAATACTTCTACTAATCACATCATCAAATATTTAAGCTTATTATTATCACATAAGCTCATCATCAACATCTAAGCATGTCATTAGCATATAAAATCATCATTAGCATGTAATTAACATATAACTTATTATTTACTATTTATATCATTAACTTCAAATATTTTCGACTCGATAAACGAGCTCCGAAAATTATGAAATTAATTCTACTTACATCATTTAACATAATAAGCATAATTACGCAATCTGATTATCAATTCAGATCACGTACACGTATAAACCTTCAACTTGGAAAAATAGCCGAAAAATAGAAAATTCTTAATACTTGGCAATTAATTTCTGAAAAATTCTACAATACTTAATTTTTCGTGTAGAATTCAAATATGCCATTATTTTCTTGATTAAAAATCAAATAATACTTTTATTTTCCTTATTAATTTTTGGCATTTTTGAAATTTGGAAAATAAATATCCAATTTCATTCTAATCAATTCCAAACATCTTAGTTTAATTTATAAGCTATATTTATAGCTTAATTACTTAATTTAATTGGATAAAAATTAAAACCTTATTATATATATATTTCGACTTTTTAAAGAAATAGGGCACATTTGCTTATTTTTATCCAT
The DNA here is from genome assembly GCA_031470985.1 of Agastache rugosa. NCBI lineage: Eukaryota > Viridiplantae > Streptophyta > Magnoliopsida > Lamiales > Lamiaceae > Agastache > Agastache rugosa. The sequence continues at coordinate 71,161,896 of CM062601.1, read as the reverse complement.
TTCAAATTACAACATGCTTAATTAATATTCTAGAGATTAATTGTAAACTCAATTAATTCATTTAAGCTCTAAAATAATTATTTTTTTAATTTATTTAAAATGCTGAAAATTTCGAAATTAATGAAATTGAGCTCCAAAAATTCTAACAAAATTCCCACATGCTTAAATAAATATCATAAGCTCAATTCTATCATCAATTTCATCATTCAACATCAAAATCAAAAAGTCCTAATCTTAAGAACCCTAATATTTTGAAAATTCCAATAATTGGAATAATTATGGTTCAATCAATTAATTCAATGCATAATCATACTTAATAACATCCTATAAGCTCAATTTAAACATCAATTTAATCATAGAACATCAAAATCAAAAACCTTTAATTTCTATCATATTTTTCGGCCAAAATTAAAAGTCATAGAAGGGCTTTGATTCTTTGATCACTTTCAACATCAAACATGCTTATAATAATTATCTAAACTCAATTATTTAATCAATTTGATCATCCAACATCACAATTGAAAACCCCTAATTTTCTTAAATTTTCGAAAATAGCTAAGATTAGGGTTAAGGTTTGAATTGATCATGATTTAATGATCTATCATGCATCCTAAGCATGAATTAAACATCATAATTTAAAATCAACATCATCTACTAACATTTGGCAATTTTTTCAAAAATTATGAAAGATTAAAATAGGATGATCTAAGCTTGTGTTTTGAGCTACAACTTGAACTAAACATAAAACTCACCTTAATAATTAATTTGGAGATGATTAGCACTTGAATTTGAGCTCAAAAATTGATAAAAAATGGATGAAATGTGAAGTGTGTGTGCTGCGTGTTTTGCTGCTGAAAATGGCCGAAGAAAATGAAGGAAATGATGAAGAATTGGCTTAGCAAACACACTTAATAACTAACACATTAGTCAACCATAAATATGTCATCCATTAGGTCATTAGTGAGGTCATAAATAGGATTAAATAATTGATTAAATGCTTAATTTAATCAATTAATTACTAACGTACAACTTTAATCTCTAATTTCTTGATCTAGAAAATCAATTAGGGCATCTCAAACCCTAATGCAAATTCTCGTAAGAAAATGCTGAGAAACACATTATTTATGAAATAAATAAGATTATTATTTTTAGTCATAAATTACTAATAAATTAAATTAAGAAAATTAAATTCATAATTTTCTCAATAGAAGTCAAGCACAAATGCTCAATCTAATAAATATAAATTCTATTTCGTTTCGGTTAAACCGAGACGAAACAAAAATAATTAAATTCCACTTTTTCGACAAAAATTAGGGTTGCCGAAGAAAAATTATTAAAAAGAGAATTTTTCTTCATCTTCATTCACTTTACTTAATTATACACATATATATGCTTTCTCTAAGAAATTTCGGAAATAAAATCCGAAAATACAATAAATTGCCAGAGAAATTTTTTTAATTTCCGAGGAAATTAAATCTTCAAAATAATATATATTTCTCCAATATATTCAAACATATAAGAACATAATCATAAATACATTCGTCACCTCATTTCGGATTAACCGAGACGAGATAAAACCTTAAAATCCTTAAATTAAAATTCAGCAAATTAGAGCTGCCGAAAAAATTTAATTGCCGAAGCTTAATCGCATTTTAAAAATCTTGCAGCTTAATTATTTTAAACAAGCTCTTAATTAATTATAAGATTGATTATGAAAAAGCGGGGTATTTCATATAATGATCCTAATACCAATTTCTAAGGTATTAGAATAAAAGATAAAAAAAAAATAGAAAGAATAGTACTGGAATGTATAAAAAGTGAATGATGCTCATGAAAGTTGCCCGCAGAAAGTGATCGACATACCATTAATTCGTGGATCTATACTCTTTTTTTTTATTTTAATTTAATATGTTGTGTTTAAATCATGGGATGACATAAATATTAGAAAAAATATAGGATAATATCACTTCTAGGAAAAAAAACATTAATAATAGCATCACTTTTTAAAAACACAAAAAAATAGTACTTTATGACTTTTTATCCCTCATTATTTTATTTATTCATTTTAAATATCTCAATTAAAACAATGAATTAATTATAGTTCTTCTTTTTAGTTAAGAAAACCTATCTTCACCCGTATCTTCTTGCCAACGTGGACGTCATTTCCTTCACTGCCACCAACCGTCGTCAACGCCGCTATTTCTGCCGTCATCACGAACATCTCCGTCAATGTCTCTTCTCCATCCTTCAATGTTCCTCCATTACCTCCATATATAAATTCCGGTGAAGACCATGTCTCTTCCATAGATTTCGATGCAGACATAAATTCGGCTGAGAAAAACTCTAATATTCAATCTTATCGTCGATCTGTCATGTCTGGGTTAAGTTTGTATTTTTTTTAATTCATGGTTCATTTTTTATATTTTAGATCTAGATTAATGTTTATTAAAGTTGTTAGCTTTACTTTTCCCTAGATTTAGGTTTCATTATTTGTTCATCATCGGGATCTAGTTCGTTATGCAATAATTGTTCTTTCCGGCGTCTACTTTATTTTTTTGGTTTTTATGGATGGAGATTTACAGTTGCTTTGGTAGGGATGACTATAGTGGACAGCTCGTTTTCTGACAACATTTCACATATTATAAAATGTAGAATTCACTTATATGTGAAATCGGAAATGTGAATTTCCCTAATATTACAAGTGAAATCGGATTTATGATCGTTTTTTGATTTTACTAATTCTTCATAAATTTTGTAATGAATTCAATGTTTAATTTATATTTTTTTCACATATAACAATGATTCATGAGAAACATTAAATGTGGTTTCATCTTCATTTTTTTATTATTGTGTTTATTCAGTTCTTACAGTTTGTTGGAGACCTTTTGACGGGTTCACGTTTTTAGATATGTATCTTCACAGATTTTTATATGTGAAATTATAAAATGTATGAAATATTTTAACTTAATATTTTACGAATGATTTCCCAATCAATGAGTTGTGAATTCACGAAAATTTGTGTGTGATATTTTAAATTTATTAAATATTTTTATAATTATTTTTCATACATTTTGAGATCTAAGAATAAGATCTTTAGATTTCTGATTTTGACACATTTTTCGGTGTTATTACATGGAACAAAATATGCGAATTATTAAGAATATAGAAGAAAAATGTATAAGATTTTTCACACTTTATTGGACGTAATTTCATGCAAAAAATGTGTAATTTTATTTTTATTTTTTTTCACAAAATATTTTTTGTAATGTTATATGTGCTTCATAAGAAATATAAACCAAATCGTATCACAAATAATTTGCTATGAATTCACAAATATTTTCAATTGTAAAACAAACCAAAGCCCTAGATTTAATCTCATTTCACATATTTTATCACGTGAATTCACTTAAACATACATCAACATCACAAACAATTCTTATCGCAATAAAATAGTTGTGAATTCACACATATATAATTGTGTTTCATCAGAAACATAGCATCAATTCACATAAATTGACATGTGAATTATATTAATTATACATTCATATGCATCATAGACATAATTATACGTGAGTTCAGATATATACTAATGTGAAAATATAATTTATTTCACAAAATATTCTTTATGAATGCACATATATATGCATATGAATTTTTACTACATATCAAATCAACTATTATGTGAATTCACGTATATGAACATGTGAAATTATATATTGTATAACATCATTATTTTTGTGAATTCACATACATACTCATGCGAATGTAAAAAATCATATAACAATGGAGTATTATTTTGAGAATTCACACCTTCACACATGTGAAATAGATAACGTATCACATGAGAATTTATGGGAATTCACATACATAACCATGTGAATGTATAAATTAGATCTCATTATTATTTTTGTGAATTAATATTTACATATTTGTAATAATAGAAAATGTATCGCATCAAATTTTATAAGAATTCACATACGTATTCATGTTAATTTATAAATAGTTTCTCGTTTTTCTTTGGGTGATTTCACAGCTATATACATGTAAAACTAGACATAGTTTATGAGAATTCACATAAATATACATAAGAAATTATAGATTCATACACATATTTCAATTTGTGAATTCACATAAAATTACACGTGCGTCGTCATAGAGATAAACCCTAGAATTCAGTTTTATAATATTCACATATTTATTCATGTGATTTCACACAAATATATTTGTGATTCCGACTCCCAGAACCTAATTTCGAACTACAATGCATGTCGATCAACATCTACATATTACATACTGATTTTATTTTTTAAATTATAGATCTACAAATCTTTAGACTCACCTGCATCGTCAATTTCTATTCACCATGTTTGTAGATCTAGTCACCGAGAAATAAATATAATCGGAGGAAATGACCAATGGAAGACGACCAGAAGTAGCTAGCTATTTGAATCGTAATAAGAATGATGATGACGGAGGAAGGATGTACGACAGTGGAGCACTGGATGGTTACGGAATTTGCAGTCGCGTTTGTGAGTCGTGGTCGCATTTTGGGTGTTTTCGGCTCACTCGCGGTGGGCAAGTAATCATAGTAGGTTGCTGAACGAAGAAGGTCGAGATCGTTGCCGGAGATTTCGTCGGCGTTGCGATGGTTGGAAAACTTGGCAGGCGGCGGAATAGGATTTGTGGGTGTGGTGTCGATTTGAAGAAATGAGAGAGAGATGGTAGGGTTCAAATAAGTTGTAGTGAATTTAATAATTGCCTTTTTTCAAATATTATTATTTGAATTAAAAACACAAAAAGAAAACTGAAAAAAAAATGGAGGGGTAGATATGTTTAATGTGCTATTATTCGTATTTTTAAAAATTAGTGCTATTATTAGTATTTTCAACTTAAAAGTGGTAAAATCTCATTTCTCCCTATTTATTACTTATCCAAAAATAAATTATTGAGTCAAGAGTTTGGGTTGCAAACTGATATGTGTTGAAAATATTGATGAATAGTTGATAGAAGTCTATATTGTAATTAATAATTCATGATAAGCGGTCCCCTATTTCGAACAATAATTAAATGTCTCTCCATAAGACTATAACCAACTCTATCTCCCTCCTTTCATCAAGAGTGTAACTTTAATTAATCCTGTTATGGTGCGTCCATTAGTCCACAAAGAGTGTGTACTTTATATTTTAGTACATAATCCAGTCACTCTTTATATTTTAAATCTCACATAAATTCAAAATGATGAGTCACTTTCTCCATTCAAATATACCTTATTTTTCTTAAAATCCGTGCCACCAAGAATGTGACATACTCTTGGTAGACGGATACATACATGTATATGTTATACTCCCTCCGTCCACAATAAATTTGCCACATTGTGGATGACACGAGTTTTAATAATGTGTTGGTTGATTGTATTGTGAGTGGAATAAGGGTCCCACTTTTATATAGTTTTAAATTGTGTTGTGAGTGGAAAAGTAAGTGAGGTGTGTGGGGTCTATTACCATAAATGGATGTGGCAAATTTATCGTGGACGGAGAGAGTAGTATATATATGTATACACATGTACGACAATGCAGGTACAAGTAACAACAAGTATTCAATTTATCATTAAAAACAGTACATAAAATTATAAATAAAATTTCTGAGACATTCGATGTTATTTTTTTTTTAAAAGACATTAGATGTTTTGATAATGTATAAGTACATGTATTCGCAATTTATATGTAGTCTGGCTTATCCTATCATCTTTCAAAAGCTTAAAAAAAATATGTTTTTTTTTTTAAGATTTAGATAAAAAAATGTTAGTTGGCCCTAATAATAATATTTAATTTGAATCCAAATCTATGTGTATGCGTTGTGTACATACGTGGGCAAATAAATATTTAATTGGTCCAAAAAGTATGACTATTTTAGTCTCATAAAATCACAAATTGCTGCCTTTCGTAATTTTCAAAACTACTATTTGCACTGAATTTAGCAATCACGTGCGGATTCAATGAAAATAATGGTAATTTTAATTTCAAATAAAAAAAATACCACAATTTCAATCATTTTCTATATTCAATTCGACACACTTACATCCCGTGTTAATATTGCTTTGATTTGGAATATAATTAATTTCACGGAACTAAAATTTACTTCGTTCCTTCCGGGACTAAAATCGAACATAACCATTTCTACATATAGAACCAAGAAGCATATATACTTCTTCCCTCCCATATAAGGTACTCTTTTTTTTTTTAAATTGTCCCATATAAAATAATTTCTTTATAAAAAGGATATTCTTACCTCTTAAAAAGTTGATGACCCTATCACTTTAATCATTTTATATCATTTTTCTTAATACCCGTACCGAAAAGAAATGAGTCACCTTATATGAGGCGTAGGGAGTAGTAGTATTTTATTAGTTGTCCAAAATATATACTTCCTCCGTCCCGTGATAAGTGGCCACATTTCCTTTTTGGGTTGTCCCGGGATAAGTGGCCACTTTCCTTATAAGGAAATATACCCCTCTCACAAAAAATTATGGACCCCACCACTTTCTATCTTTTTACCCTTTAAACAACCTTCTCCTTAATTCCAGTGCCGAAAAGAATGTAGCCACTTATGGTGGGACGGAGGGAGTATTTACTTTTATGTAGTGTGTGTATATATACCTGTATATATGTTCATTAATGTTTATAGTGTATATAATATATTTGACCAAATAGTACAATACATTAGTCGAACAAAATATATGAAACTCTAGCAGTTATTAAAAATAACTATAATAATAATTTAAGTCGGACAATTATCGTTTTCTCTTCTTCATTTCTGTCATCTATTTAATGCTAGGTGGAATGACGCTACTGCCCTTAACGTTGGCATGCATTACTTCACTTAAACGACCGACGACATTTAACTACAGTCTAGTTCGTTTGTTGGCCATAGCTAGGACACCTTGCAATTATTTTTACCTATGAAAAGAAAATTGAGGAACTTGTAATAAATATTATGTCTGCAGGTTGTAAATCTCAGAAAATGTAATAAATATATGGAGTATTTTTTTTTAACAATTTACAATGATTTTAGGGCGAAATCTCAGAAAATGTTGGACAATACTTCAATCGTTAGCGTAATATATAATATTAAAAGTAAAAATTTTAAGTTATAAACATTTTTGATAAAATCATAAATATAATTTAAAATATATCGTATCACATAATTAACTAGAAATTAATCCACTAGCATATATGTAGTTGTTTGAATTAACAAGTTTAATCAATTAATTATATTAACAATAATATTATAATAATTCATAATAAAACTCAATTACAATTTACAACTGATAATTCATTAAGAATTCAACATAAAAAGTATGTAAAAATTTTACATTCGAAAGCTTATATATTATTTTTAAATGATTATTACAATGAACCTTAAATTTAAACTCAACTATTACAAAAAAAATTATATGAAACAATAACAAGATTGTATAAGAAATTATTATGTAGATATTTTTGCATTATAAATATAATAAACATAAATTATTATGTAGATATTTTTGCATTAAAAATATAATAAACCGAAATTATTCAAATAAATTTAAATAATATTTACAAAAATAAATATTTTTGTTTTTCAAAATTCTTATGGAGGCTCACTACTCTACCCCCTCCTCCATCTGTCCCTTTATACAAGTGAATAATAAGTCATAATATTAAACATTTACCGCTATACTAAGATATATTTAACAATAATAAATAGTAATATTAAGTCGTAACATATTATAGTATATAGACCAGAAAATAATCTGTAATATTAACTTGTGACATTATACTATAGTTTATGATCCAATAATAATATATACTATAGTATATGTCACACATACATATCCCTATCATTTTCATCTCATAGTCATATATAGTTGGAAAATAAAAACTAAACTACAACATTTTTCATTAATTTCCACATTTGATCTACTACCAACTCTATCGTTTTCTTTCCCTAAAAGCTCCAATAATTCTATCCAAATAATTAATTGTTGTGCACTGAAATTTGCCATCAAGAAGCCCTAGTTAAGCCCTGCCGACTTGTCATAGGGACCACTGTTTACTAATGAATGTTACAATACATAGACAAAATTTTCACCTTTAAATTATGGTATTCAAGTGTGAGACAAATTAAGGAAAACTATAGTATTAACTTTCTTGAACAGTATGAAAATACCGTCTTGTTTTTGGCAAGTTTTAGTGTATACTAATATAATTCTCCCTGCCAATAATTCGTATATTCTTGAATGCCTCTCATCAAACCGGCCCCACCGCGTTTTGTTTTCATTTCTTTATTATTATTATTATTATTATTATTATTATTATTATTATTATTATTATTATTATTATTATTATTATTATTATTATTATTATTATTATTATTATTATTATTATTATTATTATTATTATTATTATTATTATTATTATTATTATTATTATTATTATTATTTTCGTTTCGATATTAAATTCTCGGGTAGGAAGAAATAAATATTTTTCATCAGGAGCGGTAAAAAAAAATAGTTGCGTAATGGCCATTAATTGAAAGCGTTCTTTACGGAAAAGAAAAAAGATAAATTCACATCTACGTGCATTTGATTAATTCAATAGAAATTCCCACATCCACCGTTTTTATTGACATTAATTACAGCGGCATAATTTTCACAGCCGTGCTATTATTTCTACCCTTCTACCGAGGAAAAAAAATACTCCCTTCCATTTTTAATATAAATCTTCTTAGACTTGTACACAAATTAAGAAAATTTTATTTTGTCAAATTTATCCTTAATAAATGATGAATTGAAATTAGTAAATAGTAAAAAATGTGAATTTGAGGTTAATTAATTAGGGGCAATTATGGATTTAGGAGGTTAAAAAAAAGTTAGAAAGACATATATTTTGCAAAAGTTATAAAAGTCTAAAAAGACTTATAATAAAAATGGGAGTAATTAGTTTCTAAATCATTGCTACATTATTTAGAGAACTATAAACTTAAATATGACGAATTATCCAATAAGGTAGTTGGTTAACATCGTAGAGTACGCTGAAAAAAATGTTCATATTAATCAATTAAATCTATTATTGTGCAATAATGTTTCAAATTCATAAAGTACTTCGAATTAATATATACTAGAGCAAAGGATTAATCCAGGATTGAGGGTACGAGGAAACATTACAGTACATACACAATAGTATTTACCAGAAAAAAGAAAAGAAAAAAAAAAACAAAACTTTCCGCAATCAAATTGTTACTATTTTATCAACTCGTCTCGCAATATATAATCACAGAGAGAGAGATATCACACATGAAATTAATTAGGGTATCTCCAGCGGTTCGCACCAAAATACAACAATTTTAGCACAAAAATACAGCAAAATCAGCAAGTCATCTTCAACAGTCTGCACTATATTTTTACACAAAAATAGAATTTTTTAGAATATTCTACTTTTAGTCACGGTTGATGATCCTGAAACATGCGATTACTTCCGATCAGAGCAACAAAATAATTCGAAAGCAGAAACAAGCTAAATAAGCCAACACTAGTACTTTTGATATGTTTCGGATTTTATTTTCAGATGGGGTGGGACGTTCCGGAGATGACCTTTATTAGAAATTTAAATGTATCGACTTTATTTTTATGCTTTTATTATGTAATTGTATTTTTTTTAATTTCTTTTTAGTTTATCTTGTATTTTATGTAATTGTGTTTTTTAAATAATTTTATGTAATTAATTTTAATGTTGGTATAATATATTTAGAAATATAACTATAATATAATATTTTGGAACAAAATAATTAAAGAACACAAAAATAATAAATATAACAAGAAATAATAATTATAACAAGGAAATCAATTATAAAAAGGATAGAGCAATGAATAGTGTTGCTCCAAGTTTGGAGCAACACTATTCAAATATGTATAATAGAGCAAGATTTTTGTGTTGGGTTGGAGAAGAAATTGCTTCAAATTTAGAGATATGTAGGTTTTATGTGTTGGGTTGGAGATGCTCTTAGCCTGTTGGGCTTTCATATATATGGAGTTGTTCTAGTGAAAAGACTCCTTAAAAATAAGAAATAGGAATAAATTTTAACCCCTTATCCACAAGGGATGGAGGGTCAGATCTGACCCAGGTCAAATCAGGTCGGACCCGGGTCAACCCATTGACTTTTCAATTTTTTTTATTTTTTTTCAATTTTTCTATTTTCGTTTTTAATAAAGTGTGGGGCATCTCAATACACTGTGTGATGCATCTCATTTCATGTTGTGATGCATCTCATTACACAGTATAGTGCATCTACACATTGATGCATCTCATTTTACATGGTGGTGCATCTCATTACACATAGTGATAATACATGGAAGTTTATCTCAGACACTATGTGATGCGTCTCATTATACATGGTGGTACATCTCATTATACATGGTGGTACATCTCATTATACATGGTGATGCATCTTATACACTATGTAATACATCTTAAAATGCATGGTGGTGCATCTAAAAAAATAGTGAAAAAGAATATTAAAAAAATTAAAAAATGGTGCATCTCATAATACATGAAGGTTTATCTCGTACACTATGTGGTGCGTCTCATTATACATGGTGGTAAATCTCATTATACATAGTGACACATCTTATACACTATGCGGTACATCATAAAATGCATGGTGTCACTATAAAAAAATAGCGAAAAAGAATATTAAAATTTTTTTTTAAAAAAATTACAAAATGGTGCATCTCAATATACTTAGTGGTGCATCTCATTACACAGTGTGGTGCATCTCACTACACGTGATGGTGCATATCATCTGACCTTAAAAAAAATTGAATTTTTTTTTGAAAAGTCAACGGGTTGATCGGGTCCGAACCGTTGACCCAGGTCCGACCCGGTTTGATCCGGTCAGATCTGACCCTCCATCCCTTGTAGATCTATGGTGGAGATATATTCCTATTTTTTAGGTTAAGATACATTCTTATATGATCAATCTCCTCTATATATATATATATATATATATATATATATAGTTCTTCGATAAAAAAAAATGACATATATAGTTGTTCGACAAAAAAAACAACAAATTTGACCCGTCCCGTCGGAAGAAAACAAATTCAGAATTAGGGGCATTGCGTCATTAATCCGATTAGGTCATTAGGGGCATATTAGGAAAAGGGAACGTTAGTAAAAAACTAAATTTCTCTAAGAATTAAAGAGAGAAATTTAGATGAGAACACTGTTAGATACTTATAGGTGACAACCGTGGTGTCGGATTGGATTTGGTTTCTTGTTGATTACATTTAAATTAATATAGTATTATGCAATTAAGTTATTAAATAATTAGGTTTCAATATGAAGTGCACCCGCGTGGGGCATGAATGTTAAATTCTCTTTTATCTACCATGGTCCAGCTTCAAGTATGATGTATCCCACGTCATTTATTTACGCAATCTTTTAATTTATTATGACCAATAACATTCATGAAAGTAATAACACGCGGACATATATATATTATAAATGCACACACACACACACATATAATGTACAATAGAACTAATTTAAAAATAAACTATTTTGGATATTGGATGTTTTTATCCACAAACTTACTTAAAAATTGTGCATATTTTTATTTAGTCAAATGGTCCAAAATAAAAAAAATAATATTTTACATTCTCAATTAAATACACGTATACTAAAATTGAAGGGCATTTTAGTCCCTTAACAAAAATCAACTTATTACTATCTATCTACCCATATTACTACTATATAAATAAATAAACTATAATGAAAGCCATTCCAATTAAATTTCCCCATAAATTAAAAAACATTCCACTTAATCACAAGAAAATATTAGAATTGATCAAAATAATGTAGAAGCAAAAGTCGTGATCGCAAGATTATGCCGTCAATAGTAATTGATTAAAAAGAAAGAGAATTATCACAACCAAGTACTGTGAAAATCCCATGACAACTTGAGATCGAACACCTCTCAACCAATCACAACTAGACAGCACATCTCCCAGCCCCCACCCCCACCCCCACGGCCCCACCCCTAGTTTCAGGTTTCACATCATCGCACAAGTGTGCTTGCTTTTTCAGACAGCAATGTTGAAAAAGAAACTACCACGAGTAATATTTTTAATAAATTTTAGTATTTTATTTTATTTACGAGGTGCTGGAAGATGCTACTACCTTCGTCCCATCTAATTTGTCTAGTTTGCTGTTTGCACGAAAATAAAAAATAAGGGTAAAAAGATAGAAAGTGGATAGATCTCACCATTTTTTAAAGGTTTTGAAGGGTTAAACCTTTACTTATTTGAGGTAGACAAAATGGATGAGACGTCTATTTATAAAAAGGTAGACAAAATGGATGAGATGAAGGGATTATTAATTAATTAACTATGCCCAACTCAGAAAAAAAAGTAAAAAACTGCGTTAATAAGACATATATTCTTTTCTCATTCTTTACATTATTATTTTCTTACCATGGGGAGTAAGAGTAATAATAGCTAAAAGTAAATCACTTTCTTTATCCGTGTAGGTGAAAAAAAGCCATTATATTTCAGGGTTTCCTTTTTTAGTTCTTATTTCTGGAATTGGGGTTTTCTTTCCTTGACTAGAGAGAGAGAGAGAGAAATGGGGAGAGGGAAAGTACAGTTGAGGAGGATAGAGAACAAGATCAACAGACAAGTGACTTTCTCAAAGAGGAGAGGTGGATTGCTGAAGAAGGCGCATGAGATCTCTGTGCTCTGCGATGCAGAAGTTGCTTTGATTGTTTTCTCTCACAAGGGAAAACTCTTTGAGTATTCTACGGATTCTTGGTAACTTTCTTTTTTTCCTTTAATTTATTTATTCACACGTTTTTACACTTTCCGTAACTGATTATATATCTGCAGATAATTTTGACTCTTTTTCTGATGCAAGATCTGTGTTTTTCCTTTCTTTTCTTCGTTTTCTCCTTCAAAAGTAGGTTTTTTTTTTCTCAATCATTTTCTTGTTTGTTTAGTTGATATTTTGCTTGATGGTTTTTGTTCTACTTTTGCTGTGTTGATCTTTTCACCTCTTATATATATGATTAATTCATATTTCCTATATATTGATGTGAGATTATAAATCTAGCTATAAATTTGTCATATATAAAAACTTTATATATTTGCGTACGTGTTTATGTATCCCAGAAAACCCTAAATAATTTTGTGTTCTAGGTTTTTCTTTTCTGTTTCCTATTTAATCAGCATCATATCATATATATCAAAATCTTTAATCCTTATTTTTTCTTCCTTCAGAAAAAATCCTTATTTTTTCTTTGTTTCAGCCTATCTTCAGTAGCAAATTCCACTTTTTCTATAAATAACCTATTTTCCACTGTGTGTACAAAATCATGTTTCCTATCTTCTTTCTTCAGAATTTAGTAAATTTCATCTTTGACCACAAATTTTGAAACCCTGACTCCAGCTTAACGTTAGGAATAAAAAAAAAGACAAATTTCTCAAAATATTTATGTACATCATAACAAGAGGATGCTACAGCTGTTGTGAGAAATCAATCTGTATATACAATGGTAAAAAAGATTGAAATTATTGATGGACAGAACCATCTTATTTAAATTGGGTCGAGTTTTTATCCATTATATACATAGATAGTCCAGTCCTTGTATTGTAATGCTGACATGTGGTACAATATATATACACATCTACACACATACAAATATATGTATGTATATATTAAATATATTAAATAATCAATATCTTAGATTCTTTAGTTGTGACTTTCAGTTCTTGACACGGAGCTCTCTAGATTCTGTCGGTTATAACGTTGTTCTTCTTGGAACTTGAACTTATGTCTGAAAATCAACATGAACACTTTTGTCATTTTCTGACTAGGAAGAGGAAGTTACTGATATTCTGTTCTTTCTTTGTGTGTGTGTGTTGGGAGGGGGGGGGGGGGTCACAGTTCTTCCTTGACAGGATGGGAATCATGTTAAAATACTGTGTAATTAATAAATGGTGTTTATTTCAGATACTTGAAAGAAATATATCAAATGAAGAAGACAAGGGTTTTTTATTTTTATTTTTACTAGAACCCGTCGTAGTTGCTACTCACGAGTACGTGCTTTTAATTAATTAGGTAAATCATTGGATCGTGCATATGAAATTTGATTGATTGTAAAATCTAAATAAAATAAAATGTGATTGAAATGGTTGCATGTAGAAATGTGTACATTATTCATTAATAATTGATCATAATGCATGGAATGAAAGTAATAACTTATATGATAACTCTTGTGAATTAAATAATCCAAAGAAAGAACGAGTGATTTCAACACTCAACAGTGGTATTCGTTCAGACATTCTCTCTCATCACATTCATCCAATATCCAATATTATTATAGTTTACTTGAGATCAATTAACAGAATCCAAACGAAATAAAATAGTTTCTTTTTTGCAGGTGAACATTTAGTTTTACCAAGCAGGAAATAAGTACAATAATTGATGAATTTTAATAAAAAGTCCGGATGTCGCTGTAGAATGTAAAAGTGAAAGATACACACAAACAAGAAAAATTCATGTAATTATGATCACATTTGTACATTGGTGGTTCGATTTAATAACATAATTACGTTCTGTATTTTGCAAGTGTGTGGGGTAGACAACATTAGTTGTTTCAAGATGGGTGGTAGGGTAGCCCTAGTAATTATTATTAAAATTTTACCAGAATATTATAAATTAGGATTCACATTTTTTAATTTGTTTAAAGATACACATATATATATATATATCATATATGCTGATAAATTATTTGTTTCCGCCGTCGTTAGTATATCACGTTTATGATGGATACGACTTAGTGTTAAGTATGTCGAATGTAATAGAGGATTTCGTGTGCGATTTTACTAGACATATATATATATAGATATATATATATATAGATATATATATATAGTGTACTTTTTAGGTTATCCCTTTGAGAGGAGTTGGAGTTGATCTTCAAACTATTGTGATACCTTTAGGGCTAATAATTTTGTATGTAATTTCTTTATGTTCTCAACTTATTTAGTACTATGGATTTAAATGTTTCTAGCTAACATCATCATTCATGGTACTTGAAACAGTCTCAAGTACTAAAAAAAAGTATTAAAAAAAATATACAAATATCATAAATGTTGATTTATTTCTTTGTGGAAATGGTAAAATGCACAAGAATTGCACTAATGTTGATTTATTTTTGGGTGCATAGCAGCATGGACAGGATACTGGAGAAGTATGAAAGATACTCATTTGCTGAAAGACAACTAGTTTCTAACGAGCCTCAGTCACCTGTAATTTTCTAAACTGAAAGAGTCTTGTGTGATACGATTTCACGCTAAGATGGGTCAAAGATTCGGATCTCAATCTCTATATCCGATGTCGTATTTATAATTATGAATTAACAAACATACCATATATATTATTGAATATGAGCTTGGATTGATATCTTAGTTTGGCCTTTCTCATCGTGAGCAATTATGTTTGTGACACACATATATACTTATTATAAAAATTTGACTTGTGCAGGCTAATTGGAACCTAGAACACAGCAAACTCAAGGCCAGAATTGAACTGTTGCAGAGAAATCATAGGTATATATATATATATATATATATATATATATATATATATATATATATATATATATATATATATATTAATTTAAGAATAATGGATTGTAACATAAAAATTTTAATTTAAATTTCACTTTTTTTTTGGGGGGCCTATTTTTTCTCTGCAGGCACTATATGGGAGAAGATCTTGACTCAATGAACCTCAAAGATCTTCAAAATCTAGAGCAACAGCTGGACACTGCTCTCAAGAACATCCGATCAAGAAAAGTATGAAATAAAATTAGTTTACATCATATTTTCTATACAACTATTGCACCACCTTGATTTTGTTTTATTACTCGGTCCGTGCCGCTCATACTTTCCTATTAGTGTTTGACACGGAGATTAAGACTAAGGGTAAAAAGATAGAAAGTGGGTATATGCCATTACTTTTGAAGAGTTTTGAATGGTTAATTCTTTACTTATTTAGAACAAGACAATTTGAATGGACAACCCAATAAAAAAAAGAAGACAATATGAGCGGGACTGAGGGAGTATTATAGTATTATGTAATGATATTAATATAAATATATATATTGTTTTTGTTACAATGCAGAATCAACTTTTGTACGAGTCCATCTCCGACTTGCAGCAAAAGGTTTGTCTCTTCATCACAAACGTACCTACCTACCTATTGTTGCATATAAATATATATATATATATATAGTAATTGGATCATATAAAAACTAAAACTAGTGTTAGTGTGGAACTAGGAACCAATCTGAAGTGTTGATATTTGTATGATCTATGATTGTCATTATTTAAAGCATGAATATATATAGATTTAAGCATGATTTTATATAGCATTATTGTTTATACAAAAAAGCATGAATCTTATTAAGCATGACTATATATAGATTTAAGCATGTTTCTCAAGTTCTTACGGGATGAATTATTTTTATACTAACCCATCCATATATATATATATATAGGAGATGGATTATATAAGAATAGATCTTAAAGTAAGAAATAAGAATAGATGCATATGAACTTGAGAAACATGCTTAAATCTATACGGTTAATATGGTTCAATAATTAGATGCACCAGACAGCATAACGGGATGCACCAGACAGTGTTTTGAAATAAACAAAAAAATGGGTTTGACTAAAAACACTGTCTGGCGCTTCTCAATGCATTATCTGATGCATCCCGTTATGTTGTCTAGTGCATTTATTCGTATTCTTAGGATAATGATTATTTGTACAATAATCACTCCCTATATATATATATATAATAATTAAATGAAATCTGGAATTTATTCAATTCGTAGTCTTAGGGTTTCCCTTTTATATAATATGATCAATTCGTAGATGTTCTTTGTTTTAATGTTGAAATAATTGATGATATTTCACGCACTGTATAAATATGTATTGATTGTATCTCTATTATTTGTATATTGACTGTGCCTCCTTATCTGGTCTTTCACAGGAAAAAGCAATACAAGAGCAGAATAGCATGCTGACCAAGCAGGTACATTCATGAGCCTTCTATTTTATAGAGAGAGAGATAGAGAGAGAGAGAGATCAAAATTGTTATTGATACTATATACTATATTAATAAGTTCCGTTCAGCTAGTGATTTACATCATTATTTCAATTTATCTAATATTGTTAATGATATGAATAGATCAAAGAGAAAGAACAGGAAATGGCCCAGCAGCCTTGGGATCCTCAGCAACATCACCACGGCCACCGACCACCGCGGCCGCAGCAGCAGCAGCAGCAGCCGCCGCCGCCGCCGCCGTACATGATGGCACCTCAATTCCCTTGCTTGAACATGGGGTAATTAACTACTAGTATTAATTTCCTCTTAAACATTGGCGAAGCACTTCTTAATAATAATAATAATAATAATAATAATAATAATAATAATAATAATTTGTTTTTTTTTTCCTTTTGTTTTGGATCGATTCAGAGGAGTTTACAACGAAGGAGAAGCAATGGAGGCTAGAAGAAATGAGCTTGATCTCACCCTTGATTCTCTCTACTCATGCAATCTTGGATGCTTTGCTGCTTGAAGAATTAATCTAGAGCACTCATAATTAAATTAGGGATTTAATATTAAGTATTTTCTGGTTTTTGTTAATCACTTTTAATCCTGCGCTGATTGCTCTTGATAACTTCTAATTAATTTCTGGTTGCGTCGTGACTGTACCAAGACCGATGATTATAATTAAACCCTAGCAAACTCTATCATGAAATATTTAGTATTAATTTGTGGTATTTTCTGTAGCACTATATATGATTATATTATTCTGAAAAAAATCTGTTCTCGTGCTTAATCCTATTTTCCTATGTGTGGAGCATTTCTAAATCTCTATAGAAATTGAACGTTAAAAATGAAACATGTTGAGGCATTATGTTTATATAAATATTGTTGTGCTTGATGTTGTTATTTTATTGAATACTCCATGCGTCTCATATTGAATTTTGAAATAAATTTCGTTCCGAAATCAATATCCTATTTTGGCCTTATACATAATAATAATGATGTCAAACATTTCATTTTACCATTATCCTTAATTTATTTTTATAGTTATTTTATTTTCAATACAATAATAATTAAAAACAAAAATTATAAATTTATCTACTAACTTGGTACACGGGCAGATGACACCTATTTAAGAAGATCATGAGTATCTAAAAACACCATCTAATCTAATAAAAAAAATAATACTAAATAAAAAAATCTAATAAGCAATAGTGGAAGAAGAGGTAATAAAAGTAGGCCGTAAAATATTGGCCCATATTGAACAGTAGGCCCAACTTGTTGAAAATAAATTGTCGGCCGTCAGTTATGATTATTCCCAATTTTGTTTAACATTTAATTTTTTAATATTTACTTTTAGGTGAATATTTTAATGTATCCACAACATGTGAACTAAGAGCACACATCAGCTCACTCAAAATTATTTTTAACTCTAAATTTAGGCTAAAATAATAAAAAGTGAGATGAAAAAGTTTGTCCAATAAATCTGTCAAATTGGATGACCCACAAAAATACTTACTACACATCTCTAAATCTACTCTCATCTTACAAATTGAGTTGGCCCACAATTTTTATAAAATAATTAAGAAAAATAGGAGAACTATTGTATGCATTTGTAAAACATGGGCTAGAAATAGTATAGGAAAAGCTTTAGAAGTAACATTTTGAGAATTCTGATGAGAGTACTCTAACTACTTTTAGATTTTTTTTAAAAATTCGTGAAATTGATATGTATTTATCAGCATAAGCTTATAGTTTATATTTTAGTCTTACTAGTAAGTAGCCCGTCAAGAAAGATATATTTACATCTTCAAATCTTTTTTTATCTTCTTTTTTTTAGCTATCTATCATGCATTTGATTCAATTTGATATATATTCTAGCAGACACTAATATAAGATTTAAGAAAAATAGGAATGAAAAATAAAGAGAATTTCATGTAGACATGTTGATTAAATATATTTATTTAGTTTTCATAGGAATTTTTGTTTACAAATTTTTTATTGGCGTCTTAAAATGCCAATTTGCTTTTTCAAAATTTATCTGTTGCTTTTAAATTTAATTATTAGCGCTACTTATAGACTAACTTAAAAAATAATTTTATTTCTCATATATAAACATATAGTTGAGAATGACAATGGGATGAATATCAATTCATTAAGAATTTTCGAAACTCAAATCCGTTCATAATTTATCTGATATTTTTCAGAAACATGATGATGTACTCATTCTTCAATTTTATTTAATACTGTACAAAATACGGAATTCAAAATGAATAGGAATGAAGGTGATACATTAAATCAAAAAAAGATAGAAAATATGGAATTCAAAATAAATCGGAATAGAGGATGAAAGGCTTATACTTTTCTTTTTTAAATTGGTAAAATTAAATGATGTTATACTTTAATTTTTTTCAATTGCAATTTTAAATGGTTAATGACGTGATTAGTTAGGAATAGACAATGAAAATGCAGGGAAAGATTGAGATAAAATAACAAAAATAGAATATAAAAGATGTTAAATACTTTATATACAACCTAGCACAACACAAATTTTTATTATAATTCAATAAGTATAATATTAATGAGGGGATGAGGCGTGAGAATAATTCCTCTTGTGAGAATCTAGAAAATGACTACTAATTTTAAAGTCATCCCTTGCATCGATATTGATTAGCAGATTCCCCTAATTAATTCAATCACTTATAAGTCAATTACTTTGTTTTATGATCATTTATCATCATTATCAATTCAAACCATCATTGTCTATTTAATCATTCCCAGACAGGCACCAAATCCCAGTAATTGTGAATGATACTTTAATTAGGAATTTTCGGGTACCGTTAAATAAATTTAATTAATTTGAAATATAATAATTCAAAACAATCTAAACTTACTCCCTCCGTTCTTTTATAAATGTCCTACTCCTTCAAAACACACATATTAAGAAAATTGATAATTTACTCTCTTTACCCTTAATTAATAGCATAGAAAACATAAATAAGTTGATAATTTGCATTAATGATTAGGATAATAATGGGAAGTTTTACATTTTTTTTTCTAGAATTTTGAAATAGGACACTTATTGAGAAATAAAAAAATGATCTAAAAAAGACACTTATTAAAAAACGGAGGGAGTAATTAAGACACCGGGCTCACGAAAGTATCAAAACCTCAAGGCAAATTAAACTTTATTTATTGGAGATTTTCCAGTGCGATTCCACATCAAAGACTATATTTTGACCTTCATTTTCAAGAATAATTAAAGTTTTCTTTGCTTCCTTAAGTCTTCTATCGTTGGATTCTAATACTTGGCAGTAATAAAAAAATAATCACAATTAATGGTGAATTAACTACATATATGTATGTATCTTTACAAGAATTAATTTCGAGATTATTTGAGGCTTAAGAACAGCTAATCATGGCAAGAATATGTCCCTACAAAAATTTGATGATAGTCACGTTCAAATGTAGGCCCACAAAGCCTAAAGAAATTAAAAGAAAGCAAAGAGAAAAATCATTACACAAAAAAGAAGGAAAAAGCTAAAGAAACTGTGTCCCCATGCAATCATGCACTAGTTGTTTGCCTCTGCCTCCGCCTCCGCCTCCGCCAAATAAATTCTCTCATAATAAATAAACCCTTCTTCTTACACAAATCAATTCACCAAAATCAAAACAAATCATGGTTAAAATAGGTACTAAACTCCCTAATCTCTGCTTAAACAGGATTAGGCCTCTCGCCCGGGTTCGTTCGCCTCCTAACGGCGCAGATTTTGCCGATCAAGAAAAAAAAGATAGTTTTGGCGGCCGCGCCAAGGATGATTCCGCCGGCGGTTGTAAGAAAGCGGCGGCGTCGAGTGGCCGGAAAATCATGATCGTGGTGGATTCGAGCGGCGTGGCGAAGAACGCGGTGCAGTGGGCTCTCAGCCACGCCGTTCAGAATCAAGATTTGGTGATTTTGCTCTATGTCATTAAGCCATCTAAACAAGGTTGCTTATTGGCTTAGTTTCTATTTAATTTGGTGATTTAGGTACTTTTAATGTTTTAATTAATTTTGAATTTTTAAATTTGCAGATGAGAGAGAGGTTAAAGGAGAGGTTGTTGGTCCGATAATTCCTAAATTTCTCACTAGTATGAAGAGTATGTGCCAAGTTAAGAAGCCTGAGGTACGTACTTTTCTTTTATATAATGTTAGATAAATATCACTTTTAATCTTGAACTAATTGCATTCTTTTTCATAAATGTCATGAACTATCGATAATATCAATAAAAAACTCGAACCATCTAACCTTCGATTTTCGGCAACAAAATATACATGCTTATTATTTATATGAAAATTGAATTACATATAACATCTTTTTTATGATTCAGATAGTTCGAATTTATATTACCGATAGTTTAATGATAGTTTTGGAAAAATGTAAATAATTTAGGATTTAAATTGATAGTATATAAATGGTAATTAAATATAATGTGAAGTCATATATGCAAGATAGGTGTGTATTGAGGTTGAGATGGTGGAAGGAAATGAGAAAGGCCCTGCTATAGTGGAGGCTGCAAGGAGGCAAGAGGTGGCGTTGCTGGTGGTTGGGCAGAAGAAACGGCCAGTGACGTGGCGGCTTATGCTGACGTGGGCCGGCGGCCGGGCGGCGACGATGGCGGGGAGCGGTGGGGTGGCGGAGTATTGTGTCCAAAATGCAAGCTGTATGGCCCTTGCAGTGAGGAGGAAGAGCAAGAAAGTTGGGGGATATCTAATCACAACTAAAAGACAGAAAGATTTTTGGCTCTTGGCTTGATCAATTTGGTGTCTTTATTTTATTTTGTTTAGTTACTTTACTTGGTTTGATTTGGGAAATGGATTTAATCTTTGAGAAGTTGTATATTAACTGACTGTGTTTTGGTATATAAGGATTAAAGTGGTGTATTTAGGAAGTGAAATTAGTTTCAAAAAGGCTACTTGTTTTAGTGGCATTCAGTTGTGATACTTGTGAGGTTGTTTGTTATAGCTTGTGAAGCGTTTCGGCTACTAATAAAAAAAATTAATCTGTTTTACGAATGTTGTTATTGGACTCAAATCAATTGGTATTTAAATTTTTTTTTTAATTGGATGAGGAGCGGTGATGATTGAACCCTAAACTCAACTCTTGACACAAAAGAAATTTACCATTTAAATATTTCGAACGGACTAATCAGTATTTATATACTCGTAAAACTGTTGAAAGTAGCTCGAACTGAATTCATCTCGAACTGAAAGTAGCCACGACATGCAATAGACTCGGGTCAGCCAAACCCGGCCCAAAAAATCTTCACTAAAAACTGATTTCCAATATCTCTTGAGACCCCAAAAGATTTTGGGGCCTGGCCCATTGATTCCTTTACACTTATGTTACATTGAGCACAAGTTTAAAGATTTTTAGCTAACTCCAAAAATTGTTAAAAAAAAGGATGCTTCATTAATAGGAATACAAAAGGGTAAAAAGATATATATATATGGATTGGTTCACGTACAAAATATTTTTCTCGTAAAAAAATAATAATAATGCATTTTATGTACCAAAATAATGTATTTTATGTATTATTACAATGCATTGTCATAATAATGCATTTTTAATTCATTACAATGCATTGTTACGATAATGCATTTCATGTTTAATTATAATGCACCGGTCAATGACAACCGTAGATCTACAAAGATCAATGGTCCAGAGCTTCTTATTTCTTACGGGGAAATAGTTTTATATATGATCTATTCCCTATATCTCTCTCTCTCTCTCTATATATATATATATAGGGATTGGTTCATATAAAAACTATTCCTAGTGTGGGAACTAATCTGAACCGTTGATCTTTGTATGATCTATGGTTGTCATTATTCGAAGCATGAATATATATAGATTTAAGCATGATTTTATATAACCACAATTGTTTACACAAAGAAGCATGAATCTCATTAAGCATGACTATATATTGATTTAAGCATGAATATATATAGATTTAAGTATGTTCTCACGTTCTCATGGGAGGAATAATTTTTATAGTAACTCATCCCATATATATATATATATATATATATATATATATATATATATATATATACGATTAAGGTTTAAGATTAGGGATGTAAATGAGTCAAGCCGTTCGTGAGCTACTCGGCGATCGACTTGAAAAAAGCTCGTTCGGCACTTGACTCGATAACTAATCAAGTCGAGTTCGAGCATGAAATCGAGTTCGATAAGTTTATCGAGCCAAGTTCGAGCATTGTATTGCTCGACTCGACAGACTCGCAAACATGCTCGGCTCGTATTTAATCGAGCATGTTTGCGAGTCTACAATCGAGTATGTTTGCGAGCCTACAAATTGAGTTTTAGTCGAGCTTGTTTGCGGGTCGAATAATTGAGTTTTGTACATAAAACCAAAATATTAGCTTTAAGCAAGCTCGAGCCCGAGCTCGATTAACATGTTGATGAGCTGAATTTAAATATAATCGAGTTCTTGACAAGTTCGACTCGAGCTCGAGCTCGAATACCTCGTTATCGAGTATTTGACGAGTCGAACTCGAGCCGAACTTGAGCTCGCTAATTTTGGATCGAGTCGAGCTTGATAACGATGGAAGAAACTCAACTCGAGCTCGAGCAAGCGAATATTTAAACGAGTCGAGTTTGACCATACCAATACTCGGCTCGACTCAGCTCGTTTACAGCCCTATTTAAGATTTGACTGTAAGAGCACTCCCAGCAGTTCACTTAAAATCAAGTTTAACTCTAAATTTAGACTAGAATAATAAAAAGTGTGCTAAAAAGTTCATCCAACAGATCTCTCAAATTGGGTAGGCCTACAAAAATATTTACACCTCCCTATATTTCTCCTCAAATTTACACCTCCATAAACCTTCTCTTATCTCACAAATTGAGTTGGACCCAAAATAACTGATGTATGTAATTGTAAAATCAGAGTTAAAAATAGTATAGGAAAAACAAAAGTAAATTTGGAAGCAAATTTTTAAAAATTCTGCTGGAAATACTCTATCAGCATCAAAAACTATACTCCATCCGTCTCCAATTAAGTGTCCCTAGCCGTCAAAATGCATATACCAAAGTAGTGGGTAAAATGACTTATTTTACCCCTAATTATTGCATGGAAAAATGAAAAAGTAAATTTTTTGGAATAAGACAAGGGGTAAATATGACAATTTGATATAACTTTTGCATAGAAATCTGAAATAGGACACTTATTCGGGGACAAAAATTTTGACGGCTCGGGACACTTATTTGGAGACGGATGGAGTAAATAATATTGACAAGTGCGACTCTCGATCTTCCAAATAGTATTTCCATTTTTATTGACAAAATCTTTGTAGCAGAAATCTGCAGAATTCTTTTTCACTGATCACCTCAATATATATATGTGTTTCTACTTACCGTTAAAATATTATTTATGTATAGCAAAATTAGTCCCGATATGTTTAAGAGTAACTTATAATACCGTCTGACCAATTAAAGTTCGTTAAATGTATCATTGCTCGGATTAGGACACAGAATAATTATGAATATATATAACTTCGAATATAAGGTTGTGATTTTGAATAAATAATATACAAGACTAAAAAATATTGGATGTCAAACTATTTGTAAATTCTCTTAGTCGCCATCAACTCTGAATACTACTAGCCCTAGGAATTTGATAAATAAATGAAGTTTATTTTTATCCTAAAAAAGGAATGTTTTGGACCAGATGGCTGAATGCTAAATTTTTTGGGACGTTTCGACCTGGTCCTAAGTCACTGGCTAGCTGAAGAGATGAGATCTACATGGACGACGTTTGATAACTCTAGTTTATATTTGTGAGTTACACTTGTTAAGTTAGTTTGTTTATCAAATTATATCAAATGACCATATATAGGTCCAATTTTTATAAGGGTACTATAGACATAATTAAATGAACAACTTTCAAACAATTGACTAAAACGATTTTTTTATTTTATTTTTGGCATTCGACTATTAATTAAGTTCGGCTGTCGTGTAAGACATGATTTTTTCCAAATTGAATCCTTGAAAAAATTGTAAAAGAAAATTAAGTTCATATATTTAGAAATAATTTTTAAAGGCCGTGAAAAAAAAAAGAATAAAACGGAGTAAAGTTCGTATAACCAAATTAACCCATAAATTTATGGATATACGTGTGTCAGCACCAAATTTTACACATGAACCCGAAAATGCAGTTTAGTTAACTCAAAAAACTATAAAGACAAATATTTTCTAATCGTAATATATACGAGGAAAACAAAATGATTAATAAAAAAATTATTTTTGATTAGATTTGACTGCGATGATAGCATTAAAACGTGTCATTTCCTGATTTCCCTGTGTAATTTCCTAATGTGCTAAAGATTATAGAGTATAATTTCCAAATATAGCAATTAAAGGTGGTCCCAAAAAATTTAGAAACTCAATTTTAACTGTGGAAATATTGGAAATGTCCATTTGAATTTCATGAGAAGGTTATATACGTATATCTTGAAAAAAGAAATTTTGTAGTCATTTAAGCAGGATAAGTGGTTGTCTCATAAAATTAAAGACTTACATTTCATTTACATTTTAATTAGTGTTAATCCATAAAAATACACACTTTCACTTTACACAAATGAAAAATACACATCTCCTCCAAAACAAATGAATTTTACACACTTTTCGTTTGAAGAGCCGATATGACACTTGATTGTGATTTATTTTAATCAAAAAGTGACTAATGATTGCTAATAAATATCTGCTGCATATTAAGCTTATTTCCCTCTCGAGTACCATATCCCGCTCGAGCGGGAAATAGGTATACACGAGAGAGAAATAGTTTTACCCGAGAGAGATTTCTAGAAAATATAACTAAAAATCGACTAAATTATTATAAGTTTAATTAACCAATTTCCCTCTCGTGTATACCTTTTTCCCGCTCGAGCGAGAAATACATGAACACGAGAGGGAAATAGTTTTACCCGAGAGGGATGTCGATTTATGAAAAAAATATCGAAACAAAATAAAATTAATCAAAATTCCGCTAACTAACCTCTTATCTCGACATGATTTTGTACTTGCCGCAACTTTTCTTCTTTTTTTTCTCCCCCCAAAGTCACAGACCTTGTTTTTTGTGCTATGAGTTGATGTTTTGTGGGCCATTCTAGAGTTAGTGTTGTAGGTGTGTGTATTTTTCATTTGTTTTGCATGTGATGTTTATTTTTCATTTGTTTCAACTCAAAGTGTGTAAAATAAATTTTCCCCTTTTTAATTATATCTTACCCAAAATCCACAATGCCCAAACATAAAGAACCAACATTTTTGTGTTACTTCTTTCATTATTTGATCCTTTTTTTAGATGCAAGTTAACTTATTATACTATAATATTTTGATATCGCAAATAATTCTATATAAAATAATCATAATACTGTTATGTACAAATACTAACAAAATTAGTATATAAATTAGGAACATGTCGTGTAAAATGAAAAGACAATCCATACTATCATTTGATCCTAGTTCAATGATGTAGCGAAACGAAATACTCAAGGGGTAAATCCGTTGAGTCCCTATGGAATACCTATGGAATACCGAAAGAAACACCAACAAAAGAGAAAACGCTAATTTATTAGTAGGCTAAAATGCATACAAATTCCTAACCTTTTCTCAAATTCTGGTTTAATTCCAAACCTTTTAATTTTTGCAAAATAAATCTCCACCTTTCAATTTTGCTTAATGTTCTCCCGATGACGAATTTGGGTGAAATTCAAAGTGACGTGGCGTTCAAAACGACGTCGTTTTGAATAAAACGACGTCGTTTTGATTTTAAATTTAAAAAAATTAATTAAATGACACATCTATAATTATTGCCACCTCATCATCTCTAACACCTTTCTCTCTCTCTAATCTCCCGAAAACGGCTGCTGCCGGAATTCCATCACCAAGGGTCGCCGGAAATGCGACTGGGCAGCCCCGCCGCGCGCCTGAAAACGCGCTGCTCTCTCCGACCTCGGTTCCCGTCGCCCCCGCCGTCGATTGCGCTAAAGCCGCTGCAGCCCATTCCCGCTCAAGTCGCCGGAAAACGCGACCAATCAGCCACCCTGAATTGCTGCTGCTGCTGCGCATCGAACCAGCGCTCCGGCACCTCCATTTGCGCGCCACCGAAGCAGATCCGGTGCTGCACCGTGCGTCGCCGGGAACGCGACAACGAAGAGCTACTGCCCTCCTTCGTCCTTGGTTGCCGTCGCCGGAAATACGCTGCTCGCACCACCGCGCGGATCTCCTCTTCAGCAGCAGCCATGGAAGCCGTTTGCCGCCACCGGAATCTGCAGATCTGGTGCCTCCGCGCCTCTGCTCCGAACTGCTGCTGCTGTTCGCGACATTGCCGTCGCCGGAAATGAAGGTAGTCGAAGCTGCTGCTGCTGTGCAAAAAACGACAGCCACAACCCCTTTCCTCCATCTACTCCGACGCGGTCCGGCGCATGGCTGTGAGAGAGAAGGCCGGTGGTGATGCTGGGCGGAGGTCATGACGACTATTAGATCTAGAGCAGCGGTGGCATTAATTGTTGACAAAGGGTCAGCAGGAGAGATGGAAAAGAGAGAGAGCTTGAGAATCGGTAGGGCGAGAGAGAGAGATATGAGAGAGAGACAACGGGGAAGAAGATGATGATGTGACATTAATTGTTGTTGTGTAAATCCCTTATGATCCATCACTATGTTACAGTGACCATGTGGACTTGATCCAATTTTCAATGTCATTAATTATGATATAATTATATTAACCTCTCCCTCAAAAATATATATTAACCCCTTTTCTACTATTTTTCGTTAGATTGCTTATAATTGCTCGTTAATTAATTTGTTCGCCATCGTGGCAATAATTCGAACTTTTGAAAAAATAAAAATGTAAAGATGAATCGTTACATCTAAATTTATTCGAGCTGCATTTCTTAATAAGTTGGGGAATTATATCTACTTCATCCAAGTTCACAACTAAAAGACAGATTTTCAGTGTTTATTTTCCATTCTTTGCTTACTCCGCGTGCGATAATATTTTTTTGGGATACTAATGATAAATTATTCCAGATCTCATGCATTGTTATCTATTTTTATTTTTCTTCGCATTTGATATGGATCTATAAATTGGTATTATTGATCAAATTCATGATATGTCAAGTGAACATTTCGTTATCCAAACGTTAGGCCACATTAATTCTTTCTTTTTTTCTTTTAAAAGGGCGTGTATAACTATTGTTAAGAGATATTCTATGCAACGGTAATTAAATCTTCAAAGAAGAAACTCATTTCTACACAGTACTGTGAGATCCAGCTACAAGGAGGGTCGGTTTTGACAATAATCCTATGAAGTATTTTTGGGATCTTCACACGACCAAAAAGAAGGGTATATGTCGTAAACTATTTATTTAATTTTTTGAAAATGAAAATTTACATTAAAAATATTAAGAAACATCGGAAATAACAATCTTCCCCAGCCAGACTGAGAAATCTTTAGTACAAACAGACGGACTATTTTAGTCGTGCTTTGTGCCTTTGGGCCCGACTCATTATTGATGTAAATCGCAAAAAAATTTGTAAATTTTGTGGAATAATTTCCATAACGTAGCCGTGAAAGACTTGAGAAGTAAAGTCAATTTAAAATAATGACATTAATAATATATTTTTATAGTAAATAGAAATATAGAATAATTTTAGAGTAAAAATTTCAAATAGCCACCATAGATAGTGAAAAATAAAAATTGTCCAAAACTTAATTTAACATAAATTCTGCCAGATTTTAAAATTTTTGGACAAATGTACCATTTTACTCTTTTACAGTCAAATTTCACTCTCTCCTCTCTCTTCTCTGTCTTTTCTCTCTCTCTCTCGTCTCCCCTCTCATACTGAAAGCTCTAACTTCCGCCTCTCTACCACCGTCAATCATACATCACGATGGCGCCGATGCTAAAATTAGATCCAAATATTCCGGCGACGGCGCTGCCTCACAAAATGTCGATCCCAACCACAAAACCTTAGATCTAGTCCCAAATCAAACGCCAAAACATAGATCCGATGGTCGCGCTGTTACAAAAAGTAAAAATCTAGATCCAGTTACGGCGGCACCGGTTTAGAAAATCGAGAGCCGAAATCGTGGTGAGATTGGTACGACATGGATTCATTCGTACCACTCGTACCAATTTATGGTGCGCCACTAGTTGGTACGAAAAAGACGAATGAGTTCATTCGTCCCTCTCGTACCAAATTATGGTGTGCCACTACGTGGTACGAATGGGACAAATGATTTCATTCGTACAACTCGTACTAAGTTATGGTGCGCCACTAGTTTGTACGAACGGGCCCGGGAAGAATGCGTTCATTCGTACAAATCGTAAAAAATAATTGCACTGCGCCGTGGTACACTTGAGACGAATGAGATTCATTCGTACCTGTCGTACCAAGTTCGCCGAAATCTGCTACTATTCCAAATAACGAGCAGCAAAACTGCTGCAGAAATAACAACAAAAACATCCCACGAACAATCATCTTCCCAAGCACAGAATCAAGCAACTTGTAATCAAACTCCAATCAGAAATTCAGCCACACTCACGAATCGCAAAGACCACCACAATAATTCTGAAAAATCAAAACTCCACGGCGACCTCCTGGCCGATGCAGAGAGATCTGAAATTGTTAGAGATGAGGTCGTGGCACTACAGATCGGAGTTTGTTGACCTTGCGATCCCAATCGCGAGCGGTCCATATCTCGCGGAGCTTGGGATTGCTGGCGTTGGAGGTAGTCATCGTAGGAAGAGTAGTCGGGGCGGATCTTCAGATTAGAGGGGAGGGCAGCGGCGGACGGTGGAGAAGGGCGCAAATATCGTTTTGGTAGAGAGAGAGAGAAAGAGATTATGTGTGATATTGAAAGAAGTGAGAGAAATATACCCAAATTAACAAAAACTTTAAAGTGTAATTTATTTTTTACTATCCATAGTGGATATTTAACATGATAAACTCATAATTTTAACCTCGATAGTTAGAAATGGAGAGTTATGGAATGTCTGTCTTCCCGTATTCTCATATTCTTTTTTTTTTGGGAAACCATATTCTCATATTCTTCTTGATGATAAATTCTTCTTTTTATATCAAAAAAAGTAAAATTAAAAAATAAATAGAATAATTTCTTTTGCGTCCACTTGTGCCGTACGGAACCAATAGATTTATATATGGTACTGTGTCCACTTCAACATAGGATCGTCTATGAATTTTTAGGAATTACTTAATCAAAATGATAATTGAGAAGCGACAAATTCATTTTTCTCACCACCATTTCGTTATTTTTCTACGCAATTCTTTCAATAGATTTTCCAAGCAACAAATAGAGTATTAGAGTGTTTGGTTAAATTTTTTGAAATTGAGAGACTTCAATTGTATGAAACTGAAAATCAATACCTTTGAAAAGTTTTAATTTAGTAAGAATAAATATGGAACATTAATATATATTTGCTACGCAGTATGAGATAATGCTTGATATGTTTAACTGAGATGTCTTATACGTACAAAAAATTTAATATTCCGTTTGGTATGATGTATTAAATTCTCTGCAAAAATAGTAATTATGGTTATTTAGTACTATAATTAGTTCCAGTATAATTTATATCACCTCTATAGGTGGTATACGTAACAACAACAATCAGTATTATTCATATGGGCCCGAACTTTTTAACGGGGGCCGTATACTTTGTACCAAATAAGATATTATGTTGTCATAGACATATTATACACCCTAATCACCCATACCAAATGAGAAATAATCCGTCTAACAAAAAAGAATATAAGAATTAATACTACAAAAAATAATACAGGAAATAATTTTTATTAACTAGTTGCGTAATAAAAAATATTGTGGTTGGCACATCCTTTTCTTAATAATGGTTGGCATTCTGTATTAAATTTCCCAAAAGAAGAAAAGATAAAAAAAGGGAAGGACTAGGAAAGTAAGTCAACTTAAAATAGTATCATAACAATAATACTCCAATAGGATCAATACATCCTTTTCTTATCGGAAATTAATTTTCTTTTCGTCTATTTGTTTTGTACGGATCCAATAACAACACTTCGACTTCAGACCCACTATGACCCACCTCGTGAATTAACCTTTTTCTTTTTAGTTTATATTATATTATGTTATTGCCTTTTATTTTGTTTAGTTTTCTTTCGGGTGAAATCGGATTTTTATTGATATTTGGGAATCTAATTAGAGTTCCGACTTTTTTAATACCAAAATATAAAAGAGACAAGTTATATATCCTATTCATAAAACTAGATCTTTTGCATACCAAAAATGTGTTAAAAGACTAAAATAACCTTAAGTAAAAAAAACAATTAAAAGAAACAATAAAAAGACAAAAAAAAATAAACAAAATTGGTCCCCCCAAATCACAATCGGTCCCCCCTCCCAAACCCCACTTTCTCTCTCTTCGACTCTCATTCTCTCTCTCTTCGACCGCCTCTCTCTCTCTCTCACGAAACCAACAAGTCACGACAGCCACCATCTCCGCCCACGATCTTCGCTTCGTCGTGTCTGCAAAAATGAGCAACTGGAGAAACGAGAGGCAACCCGCGCCGTCGTCGTCGTCGGACTCCGACGAGGAGGATTTTGAAATTCCTCAACCGCCGGTTAGTGCCCTAAATTCGACCCCAATTTGGATTTTTTTTTCGAAATTTTTGTTGAAATTTTCTGTTAAATGCATGTTTATGTGTTAAAAATGTGTTTGATGATCATGTTTAGTTCGATTTTGTTGGATGGGTGTATAGTTCTTGTTTGTTTAGTTTGAAATTCTTCGGTGTTTAGTTCGAAATTTATTTTGGTTGGGTGTATATAGTTCGACATTGTTGGTTGGGTGTGTTCTTAAGTTCTTATGGGCACGATGGAGGTGAGGAAGACGACTCCATCGAGCTCACGATCGCGGGGTGCAATCGTGGCCACGGTCGTGAGGTGCAATCGTGCCCACGATCGTGGTGGCGACCGTGGCCACGGTCACCACCGTGCTCACGATCGTGGGCACGACCGTGCTCACGATGGTTGTGACCACCGTGCCCACGATCGCAGCCTCGATCGTGGGCACGATCGTACCCTTCGATCGTGGGCACGGCAGACCCTCTCCAATTTCTTGTGTTTTGTTGCTTTGGTTGGTTCCAACACATGATGATGGTCCTAATGTTTTGTTGCTTTGGTTTTTGTAGGTTAATTGTTCTTGGAAGAGACCTACATTGCTCTATGTCACTCGTGGAATCAATCTTTACATGCGGGTTGAAATATTCCGAGAGGTTACAAAGATTTTATCTGAAGTTGGTGGTAATGAAGCATTGGAGATATTTAAATCCGGCATTGTGGGACGCTTGATTGACGTGAGAAGAAGTCACAGTGCAAGTAATGCCCTACATCACGTTCTAGCCCGAATTGAAGGGTGATGATATACCTCGGATCGAGAGTTGGTTTCGGATTGGTGGAGAGACCATTCGTTTTACGGCGAAGGATTATGCCCTCATCATCGGGCTTCATTTCGGACTCTCCGACTTTGATCCACACTCAAGTCATCAAATTCTAGCGGCGGCATTTACTACACATATTTCAAAGGTGAACCTACAAAAGTAAGTGAGTCGCGCAAGAAATTCAAAAGCAAAGAGTTGGGCAAAAACGTTGAAAACTATTTGAAGGCGGCTAACTTGTTAGTTTACTATCTCTTCCTCTTATGTCGGGACGATCCCGAGATAGAGGATTGGGCATGGACATTAGTTGAAGACTTTGAAACTTGGGATAGTTTTCCATGGGGCTCGTACACGTATGGTACGTTGTGTTACTATATAGACAACGTGGCGATGCGCCCTAATCAAGCAGAAAGAGATTACCACTTCTACGGTCCAGTTTGGGCTTTGCAGATTTGGTCGTATGAGGCCATTCCAGCACTCGGAGACGTGTGTGGATTGCGAGACCCACAAGTCAGATTGCCCCGATGTTTGAGGTGGAGCACAAGGCAGATGAAGATGGTTGATTTTAGTCGTTTCTTGGACAATCCACGGGTACATATATTTTATTTTATTTTATTTTATTTTTTAAATTTGATTGTATGATTCAATGTTGAATATGTAATATTAAATTTTTATTATTTTTTGCAGCTTGTAGTATATCCCTCGTTGGAACCTATTGCTGAAGAGCTAGAAACGTGGTACATGATGAGCTTTGACAACGGAGAGGAGTTTGATGTGAGATACAAGCCTCCTGTACGAATTGCAACAAGGAAAGACCCGAAAGGAAAGTCAAAGGCTATGGGAAAATTGAAGAGTATAGTGGGGAAGGTGTTGACTCCTGAGGCGAGGCGACCAATGCCCAAGCGTCGCCGTGAGAGTACTCCACTAGGTGCTACAGACGAGCTGCTACACTCAGGGCAGCCAGACAGGGTTTGTTGTGTGCACGGACGGCCTTGTCCAGACCACGAGGAGGGCACTAGCGGCGGGGATGACATAGAGCGCCGGCTGAGGGCAGTTTTGAACGACGAGTCTGATACTGGCTTCCTTGCTCGACTTACTCGAAAGATGTTTGCTCAGATGAAGGACTACTTCATTCCTAGGCGGTCTATCAGTCCTCCACAATACTCTCCACAGCACTCGGTTGGGAGTCACAGAATGAACAGAGAGCCACACCGTCACTCTACGTCAGCCGTTGACAGACACAGATGGTCTGGTGCGCAGGAGCCCATCCAGGATCGTCCCCGTCACTCTTTTGGTGTCAGGGGCGCCATTCCCACCACTCTCAGCAGGGTGCCCCTTCCCACCACTCTCAGCAGGGTGCCTATTCTCACCACTCTCAGCACGACCGTGCCCCTTCCCACCACTCTCAGCACGAGCAGGCTCCTTCTCACCACTCTCAGCACGAGCAGGCTCCTTCCCACCACTCTCAGCACGAGCAGGCTCCTTCCCACCACTCTCAGCACACGCAGGCCCCTTCCCACCAGTCTCAGCACGAGCAGGCTCCTTCCCACCACTCTCAGCACGAGCAGGCTCCTTCCCACCACTCTCAGCACACGCAGGCCTCTTCCCACCACTCTCAGCACGAGCTATTTGTTGAGCTCTTTCGGCCCGTGCAGCCTACTTACCCGCACTTTCAGTCTGAGGGGCCATCTTATCAGAACTACCAGTCGTTTGGGCCCGAAGTCTCTAGTTCACTGACGCCTCATCCCATTTTACCTGATCAGTATTCATCGCACGAGCTTCAGGATGAGGATGATGATGAGGATGAGGATGATGAAGAGGTGGGTGACAGGAGCTTGGGTCTTCGACAACCCAGACCGTCTGCTGCTCTAAAGACCCCTTACAAGGGCAATGTTCCGTCTAATGCCGAGACGTTGAGGATTGAGTACAGAGCCTTTAGAAATTCAGGACCCGAGGCCTATGCAATTACTTATGAGACAAAGCACGCGCTAACTCAAAAGTTCTTCGACACTCTAGAAGATCTTCATCAAGACTTTACTGCTGAGGTAACATCCTTTATATTATCAGAAGCATAAATTAAATTGTATTTATATTGTCATCTAATATAAGTTTTATGTTTGTTAGGTAATAGACTTGTACGTGTCTTCCACTCGCGCGAGGATCCGGCGGAATCTCAGTACTCGGTCAAATGTTGGTGCAACTGTCACGATCGTCGTGGGCTCTGCATTTTATGTAAGTTGTAATTTATTTATTTTTGTTATTATTATTTTTTATAAATAATATTGATCTTGGTCATGGTTACTTTTCTAGGCGGCTTTAGTTTCCGAGCTACAAAAGCTGCATCCGAAGGATCCACAATTTAGACGAGTGAAGGGAAAGCCAACATACAACAAATGGAGAATGCCTGATGGAATAGATGAGTTGGTAAAAGGGCTAGATACGCCGACCGCAGTTCCATGGTCAAATGCCTATCATGTAAGTATATAATATTTTAATAATATTTACATATACTGAATAACATGTTACTTCATTGATTTATTTGAATATGTTTTTTGCTTGAACAGATTATTGCAATTTGTTGTATTAATGAGAATCACTGGGTCACTGTGAGGATTTGTCTTCTTGACTGGAAGGTTGAGTTGTATGACTCAATGTCACACCAGTATGACAATGATCGTGTGACAGAGCGCGACTTCCAGATGAAGCCCATTACTCGTCTTGTGCCTCGTATGTTAGCTCTTTCGGGTTATTGGAGAAACAATTCATCAAGAATCGTAGAGACGATGAAATGGAGCTTGTTAATATGCCAACTAGTGTACAGTTCGCCCAAACAGATAGCCACAGCTGCGGCCCTTCGCTTGCATGTATTTGGATCGTCTGGTGGCCCGTAGAACTTCCAAAGTCAGACATTCGGGTGAAATCGACGAAAAGTACGTTAGAAGATATCGATGGCTCGTAGGGTGTAGGATTTTTTGGCTTAGCATTGATCCACGATAGATATGTATTTACGTTTAAGACAATATTTTGCTCCGTGTTTTGACATTACCGACATTACCTACATTATATTATATTTTCTTAAGTGTTAATCTATGTGTTAATCTATATGTTAATCTATTTTTGAATACCAGTGTATATTTATGGAGTACATAATTAAATAGACAGTGGGCTGCCGATCTCAAGACCGAGGCCACGACCGTGGCTACGGTCGTGAGCTCGATCGTGGCCACGACCGTGACCACGTTCGTGAGCTCGATCGTGGCCACGACCGTGGCCACGGTCGTGAGCACGATCGAGCTCACGAACGTGGTCACGGTCGTGGGCACGATGTATTTTCCACGATGGACACCCACGATCATGCACCATATTCGTGGAGTTCTCCAAAATCGACCAATTAACGACATTTTTTTTGTTTTTTCTACCTTGAACGTATTCTTAACCCCTTAGTATCATGTTTATACATCATTGATCGAACAATATTATCTTAGAACACATAATTTAATATTAGTGTGGACTTTTGTAATATGATGGTAACATTAGAGAAATGTTACATAATATATACTAAGAATGTGAAAATCGCAATACATCAATAAATGTTAAGTTTTTTAGTGTTATTTGTATATTACAATTCGAACTTTGTAAGCATAATGATGTTTGAAACATGATATAACATACGAAAAGACATTAATCATTGTTTATTAGTCGGAATCGGAGATTGTTCTTCAGCTCACGATGGTTGGGCATACGACCGTGATTACAGTCGTGGCCAAACCACCGTGATCACGATGGTCTACTCACGACCGTGATCACGATAGGGCTGCGTGATCGTGATCACGGTGGGTGTTCCATCGTGACCACGGTCGTGGGCGGCTATCGTGGTCACGGTGGTTAGCCACGACTGTGGACACGATTGAGTTTGTCCATCGTGATTTCGGTAGGCGACGACAAAAAATACTCATGCAACACAAAACTAATCAAACTCAAAGATAAATGATTATAAAGAGAGATATCATTGACGGAAAAGGTCACAAAATATGATACATTGCCCTCAAACACAACAAGTTCAATAATTGCTAAATATCTTCTCGGCGGGGAAAAGGGCATCCTCTTATATCATGATCTTCTCTACGACAATTGCTACATCTTTTTTTCTTCCGTCGTCTTTGCCTTGATTGTTCTCCACATGTTTCTTCAGGGGGGACGTTTAAATCAACACCACCTATGGGAATAGATGTTGTGCAAGATTTTCTGTTGTGGCCAGGTCCTTTACACCTGATTACGTCGTATGGTCGTCCTATCTTCAACTGCTGACCGAGCATGACTCATTCTTGGACGGCCGGCCTGACGCACCTCATCTGGAGGGAGACATATGATTGATGAAATCGAATGCGGCGCATTCCACTCATCAGGATGTGGTATTGGAATAATATGCTCCGCATAAGTTTGTCTAAAATTGTGTTGTTTGAAATAATGACTAACGAAATCGTACACAGACAAACCATTGCTAGCGCGCCTGTTACAATAACGAAAATATTATTAAATGAAATTTAAAAGAAATTATAGCCAAAGATAAACAATTACCTTATAGCGGCGACGGCATGCTTACATGGAATATGATCCTCATCAAACTCCCGACACTCACATGTCCAACTCTCAAGGTCGACTTGATAAGGAATATTATCTTCTTCGACTTTATAAATATGTGTTGTTGTAGCTCGAACAGTTAGATGAACACTAGCTTGCACAGATAAAGAAAGCTTATCGAAAGTATTCTTTGTCAACTCATGATCTCTCGATGCAGCTTCTTCCCGCCTCTCATCAAACCAATTCTCCAGAATTCTGCGAAATATTTCAAGTAACGAGCAAACTGGTAAACGTCTGGCCCACAACAAACGAGAGTTCAAGACTTCGGCTGCATTGGAGGTCAGAAAGCCATAGCGTCGTATGGCACACTTCGACCTAGCCCACCTCTCCGGTCCAATTTGAGAAAGTCGTCTGTAAGCCCCATTAGGGCTTTCAACATGCAGCTTCGAAAAGAGATTTTCGAACTCTTCAACCCGATAACAGTATGACGCTTGTTTGAAGAGTGTGGCAACAAGCGCCGTAGCCTATTAGATTTTTACGTAGATGGTGGTAGCACAACCCGTACCGCATTCGGATAGACGGCTTGAACAGCATTCTCGATGCTCTTATGTTGGTCACTCACAATCAATAAATTTTCTGGAGGATTGAAGCATCTGCGCATGTTGTAGAGAAAATAAGTCCACGACTCATCGTTCTCTATCGGACCAAGTCCAACTGCAAGCGGAAAGATTTGTTCATTCGCATCTTTTGTGACGGCGACAAATAAAACTCCTTTGTTTCTTCCCTTAAGATGGGTCCCGTCAACTACAATCACCGGCCGAAGATGCTCAAATGCTCGAATACTCTGTCCGAGGGCAACAAACATGTGACAGAACACTCCTTCACTAGTCATCTGCAAGTCATAAATAGTCCCCGGATTATGCTGCTTCAACAAATACAGATACGATGGGAGCCTTTGATACGACTTGTCAAAGTCGCCGTACGTCTTCTCTATCGCTATGTTCCTCGTCCGAAGAGCGAAGCTGTATAACATCCCAACGCCGTACCTAATACGCATCTCTGTAATCATCTCCTTTGGCCTCAAAGTGACACCCTCACCGACTAATTTTTTAGCAAAATAAAATGCAGCAACCTCAGAAGTCACCGACCGTGCAGCAACACGATTCAAGTCCGTGTGACAACTGTGATCCAATGTCAACTTACTGATTCTCCAAAGAGTTGCTCCCTCACAAGCACACAATCTAAATGTGCAATTTTCTCTACCACTGAGATGAACACTACACGTTTTTCGGCGGAACGATCAGTGGCACACTCTAACATGTTCTCCAAATGATATATTCCTACAGCTATCCTCAACTCTTCCTTGGACCGAAATATAGACCCCACCTCGAGCTGACCAGTGACTGGCGGAGGCTGTTCAACCCATCCTAATGGTAATGCGCTGTCATAGTCGGGAAATGGAATGATCCAATTGCGCAGTGAATGCTGACTCTCAGCATCGGTTCCAGACTGATGATGGTCCGATGAGAAGTGTCGTTGCCCGATAATTCTATCCATTTGTGCCGGTTGTCGAACCCAAGCAAAAAACTCCTCTGTCAGTGAATCAATCAAGTTTTTGCGACGATCTTTCTCTTCATCTTCGGATGTAGACATTGCCTCGTCTTCATATTCCTCGTCTTCCTCATCTTCAGATGGCATGCTATGTTGTGGCATGTTATGGTCTATGTTGTCGTGCTCTACTCCCGAGCTGCTACCTCCCATATTAACGTTGGGGACGGATGAGCCGCTGTTCTCAATCACATATACCTCCGGATCTTCTTTGTGTTCCACTAGCAATCGAAGTAATTCGGTATCGCCTCGCAATAAAACTTTTACTTTGTTGTCGTTGGCCATGCGTGTCAAATACCATAATACGTACTCAGTCTCATTTCGACCACCCAAACCATCTCTAATAACATCCACGAGGTTAGCTCGGCTAACTTTGCCCGCATCAATGTAGCCAAAAAATGAATCTCCATCTATATACGTTGAGCGCTCCCAGCGACCGCCGTGATGTATCAAAATACGCTGCCACGACATCTGCGATTAACAAAAAACAAAAAGAATCGTCAGCAATCAATTGAATTCATTTTTAGGGCTTCACCTGCCATGCCCACGATCGCTGCCTCGATCGTGGGCACGATCGTGGTCACGATCGTGGGCACGATCGTGGTCACGATCGTGGGCACGGTCGTGGGCACGGTCATGATCACGGTCATGGCAGCGGTCGTGGGCATGGCTGAAGCCCAGAGAAAAAAAAACTAAAAACCCTAGATAGTGAGCACGATACTCTTAGCCTTTTGAACTGATTTTACCCTTGCATAAACATGAAATTTATAATTCTTTATCTAACAAATAAACATATTTCATGCAAATATTCCTAGTACTAAAACCCTAATGTTATCTTAAGAACGTGCCATTAAAATCTAAAATCATATGCGGCCTATTTAACATAAAATAAGCAATATTCATGCTCAACATACATATCATCATGAAATCAAACCAACAAACAATCATAAAAACCGACAATAAATCACCATCGTGGGATTTAAATCATCATCGTGTTCACGGTCGTGACTACTATCGTGACCTTAAGATCACGTTCCTCAAAAATATATTTTTCGACTACTATACGTATTATGCGTACCTTTATATAAGATGGAAACACGAAGGCACCCCCTTGAAGTTGATCTTCCCTTTTGGCCTATGTTTCGAATGGTTTTTATGAGGATTTTTGTTTCTTTTTCTTGTGTCTTTTATCTATATTTTGAAGAGAATATTGGTTGATAAATGTTGATTTCATTGATGTTATGTGATTTAAATAATAGCTCTTTGCACCAACAAACTCTCTGACAAGAATTTATTAAAGTAGCTTCATTAAATACGTAGTACATCCGAAAATCTTCATCAAATCCGAATTTGCAGGGTCAATAAATGGAGGGTTTCGGAGATACGATGCATGACACGACCGTGGCCACGATCGTGGCCACCATCGTGATCACGATCGTGATGACAATCGTGGCCACGATCATCGCACTCCGGCGTGACCACTGTCGTCCCGCGTTGACCAAGGGTTATTTTTGTCTTTTGAGTGATTTTGGTATACAAAACATCTACTTTTATGAATAGGATATATAACTTGTGGCTTTTATGCTTTGGCATTTAAAAATAGATTAACTCATCTAATTACTCGAAAATCTTAACGGCGACAAATTATTATATTTAGAATTTGTTTAAAGTTAAAAAGAAAAGAGAGACAGTGAGAGAATTTGATTTTTGACATCGTATCATTTTCGAAAAAGTTATTGTCATAAATAGTTTTATGAGTCATTAAGTATATAAAATTTAATTGGAAAAGTGAAATGTTAAATTGGTTTCAAATTCTCTTAGCGAACAAATTTTGGAATTAAAATCTCCAAGATCTAATCAAAAAATTAAACAAGGTCTAAGTATCTGCTCACTATATGGACAGAGTTTTTAATTTTACATGCAAATAATAAATACTCTCTCCGTCCCAATAGTAAGATTTCTCTTGTTTCGGCACAGTTATTGAGAAATAAGAATAAAAAGATAAAAAAAAAATGGCAGGTCGTACCCATAGGTTATTGGATTTGAATCAGATTTCGGATCAAGCTAAATTGATTGATTGCCAAATACCACTATTTTTTGTTTTGGATCTTCTAAATCATTTCCGCATAGATCCGGACCCATTTTTTTTTCTGATCCTTTGAGAAAAAGATTCATTCTCTTCATAAATAATAGGAGGTAGAACCAATAAAAATTTCTTTTTTGATTCATCCCTGGCCTCATTCAAGAATTGTGTTTTGATCCAATATGTAGGAATCAATAGAAAAGGCATATCCCTTATGATACACTAGATCCGGTTCGATTATTGACACAGCTTTTGAAAAATTAATTATTTTTATTTTTAAAATGAAACTATACTAATGTGACAGATAAAATGAAAGAGGGACCTCGCAATAGGGTGGAGGGAGTATTACACATAAACCTTTAACAAAATTAATTAGTACACCACAAATTTTGCTAAACACACTCTAAAATTTAATGCTAACAGTGACGACTGGCTTCATAAGTGGGATTGCGTAACCAAAATTAGTAGTGTATGTAGTCAAATCCTTTTCCTCAACCGTGGGCCCCCCATGTATGACTGACTCATTCTCCAAGCATATATCCAACTGATTTATATGCAAATCCCCCAAAACACTCATCAGTGGCTAGAGAGAGAGAGAGAGATGGGGGTGGAGGACGTGATGCAGTTTGTGGTGGAGAAGCTGAAGGAGGCTCTGCTTGCGGTGGAGAATTTGGGCGGAGATGCGTTGGCATGGTTCGACAATGTGTTTCCGCCGGAAACAAGGGGCGACACGGTCAGCCACTGGTTCCACGTGGCTCAGCCGTGGATCATCGTCGCCGTGGTTCTGACGGTGCTGATCTGCTTCTGCCGCTGCTGCTGCGGATGCTGCCGCGGGGGCGGAGGGAGGGTGAGGATGATGAAAGCCCCCGGCCGGAACTGCACGATGCCGAGGAGCGTGTTCGAGAGTAACCCCAAAGGGTATTTTAGTAATCTTCGTGCTCATCCTGGAGACCTCCTTTGTTGAGGTTTCTCAAAAGTTAGTACTCCTACTATGTATTTTCTCTTTTAAGAGGAGAAATCTACTATCTTTATTAATTTAAGCAATGAATGTGTGTTTTTGTTTTGGTTGGTGGTACTCTATGCTAGCGAACTTGTACCTTGTGATGTAATCGCCAAATTTTCAATATAGAAATCATTAACAATTTTGTGTTTAAATTTGGAGGAACTGCAGAATTTCAATTATCTCTGTATTGATGATTTTGATCAAATTTTTGACAATATTAGAAAGAATTAATCAATGTAATCTTGCATTCTCAACATAAATTTTGGAAACGGAAATCTCTACTAAAATTAAACCAAAAAAAGTCCTTAATTTGCGTTGGAAATGATTAAATCAAGAGCGTGATGATAGTTTTCCATAAAGATTACAAGTTCGAAACCTAATTAATACTCCTTAAAATCCTCTCTTTATTTTTTTTTAAGAGAATTGAAAAGTTATATACTCCATAATGTTAAATAAAAGTTATAAAATACTATACCATCACAAAGGTGAGATCCACCTCTACACCACACAAAGGTGGAAAAGACCTCTCACTAAGATGAAACTTGTGATACATCATCTGGTCACTTGAACTATTTCCCATCGGGCCTTCCAATCCTTATATAAGGGTGTGTTTACTTTAATTGTAAATTTATCATTAAAAAATGAGAGACAAGAAAAAAATAGGAAAATATTATCATTTCTTCTGTTCCACCTTTTTTCGTCACATATTTATTGGGTGAAAAAGAAAATTATATCATATGGTCTCCCATCCCCTCCTCATTTTTATGCCTTTTGTCTCATGAGAATATATTATTACATATATCCCCCATGTTAATATTATCCACAATTGGAATGAAAAAGAAGTAAAAGGAACTGCTCTGGAAAATTATCCTTCCTATCCGGGAAAATTAATAACTGTAGCAAACATGTGAAAATGATGAAAAAGTATGTAAAAATATTTGTATTCTACTATTTTTTATCAAAGTATACACACCTTAAATCGTTTAGATGATTCTCATGAATTTTGTTTTATATGTCGCTTTAAGGATATATATACCACTTATTTATTAACCTAATATCTTCCGTTTCTTCTTCCCTATCTTTGAAGGGCTTCTTCTTCTTCCATAGCGTCTTTGATCTCGTTCTTCATTATAATTTATTACTTTTTGCAATCAAACTTCTCCAAAATTCTGGAGATCAAAGAAGATCGGAATTAGATAAACTGAATTTAATTAACGTGGTGAGTTTTTTTTTTTTTTCCTCTAATTTAATTGGTATTTCAAAATTTTGAGCATTAGAAGAACATCACGAGTTAATTTCCTTAATTTGATATTTTTGATCAAATCAAATTTTTGGTTGACAGGAAAACTCCTCGAAGCAGAAGAAGACCAAGAGTTAATTTGGGTATAAGAGGATATGTTAAGATCTAAGATTGTTCAATCATAATTCTCAAAAAAATAAAATAAAATAAAATAAAATAACAGATTGCTCAATCATAAGCAGAGTTAATAGAAGTGACCATGGGGCGCATATGCATCCATCATAATATTATTAAAACGATTATGCATTCGAGCGCTCCCCTTAATTTTAGGTTCTACGTGGCGCGTTCTCCATTCATTATTCTAATTTATCTTAAATCATCTTTTAATGTATTTTTAATCCATATATTCTATACATTAACTATGAAATTTTCTATCCCACATCGATTTTCAATAAGACTCTACTCTTGAAGAACCATTATAAATATTCAAGATCAATGTGTATTTTTTTTCATCCTGCAAATACTTTGCATAAACAATTTAATTTGGCCAATTAATTGGTTGGAAAAATAAATAATTTTATTTTTATGTTGGAAAATTTAATTTGGCCAATTAATTAGTTGGCCAAATAAATAATTTTATTTTTATGTTGAGAATTTTAATTTGGCCAATTATTAATTTCTCAATATTAATTTATTTAATTTAATAATATTAACAAATCAAAAAATATGATTCAACTTGAAAAATAATTTAAATTTAATTATTGTCCAATTAAAGATTGTTAAATTTTAAATATATTACTATTAAGTTTTCGAA
This sequence comes from Agastache rugosa, assembly GCA_031470985.1. Classification (NCBI taxonomy): domain Eukaryota; kingdom Viridiplantae; phylum Streptophyta; class Magnoliopsida; order Lamiales; family Lamiaceae; genus Agastache; species Agastache rugosa. The sequence continues at coordinate 71,117,923 of CM062601.1, read as the reverse complement.
ATATGTTTATAAGTTACAATTGAATCATTGGACATTGCTTAATTTATTTTATTTTTAACTTTCACTTTCTCCCACATATCAGAACAAAATTCCGATATATATACATTAATTGTTTAAGAAAAAAGAATTTAAACATAGCAATAAAAGATATGACAACTGAAAATTGTGAGAACGTCTATCTATCTATATACATAGATATGATGTATAAGATCCAATTATGATAATAGATATTGATGATTAGTAATTTTCAAAATTCAATAAAAAAAAGAGGATCCGAGCCTTTTCACCGTTAGTAATTTGGTATCTCTCGAAAAATATGGTCAAAGAATATAATATTAATTAATTTGTTAGAAAATTTAAAAAGAGAAATCCGAACCATCTCTTCATTATTAATTTGGCATCTCTCTCATAAATTAAATATGATCCAATAATATAATATTTATTAGTTTGTTAATCTATATATATATATATATATATATATATATTATTAAAACGATTGCGAATTCGAGCTCTCTCCTTAATTCGATGTCCTACGTGGCGCTCTCTCCTTTTAGTATTCTTATTTATCTTTAATCCTTATTTTTAGCATTTTTATTCACTTATTCTATGTATATTTAATATAAAAATTTTCATCCCACATTGATTCTTAATAAAACTTCACTCTTAGAGAACCTATATAAATACTCACAATCCATGTGTATTTTCCCATTCCGCAATTATTTTGCACAACCAATATAATTTGGCAAATTAATTTGTTGGCCGAATAAATAGTTTTATTTTATTGACAATTTTAATTTGATCAATTATTAAGTTTCAATATAATTTTTTTTAATTTAACAAATTTTTACATTGACGTAAATAAAAAAAATCCCAACAATTCGTATTCTCAATTATAATTCTCGGATTTGTATATATATACACGTAGGGATAATTCTTGAAATTTGACTTTGTGACGAGATGATCAGACGTACACAACAATTAACATCGTATATAATGAAATCTTTGACTAATTGCAAGGTAAAAATAAAAATAAAAAAATAGTTTGAATTATTCATTTCTTACAACTGAAGAAAGTGAAATAAAATCAAAGAAACACTCGTTTTGATCAATTATCGAAATATTATCACTTCGAAATAATATTAAATTATTTTTAATGTTCATGCTTATATATTGCAAAATAATAATAAAAATAAAAATATTTGTTAAAGCAAGTACAATAAAATCGAAGAAACAACCTTATTGATGTAATTTATTATAATTTCATCACTTTTGTAAGATTTCTTATAGTGAATTGTTGAAATAATATTACTCTCTTCTGTATAATATTGTATTAATTTTATGGTTACATATTTATAAATTACAGCATAATATAGTTTGTCGTCGATTTTCGACGGGATACACACTAGTATATTATTAAAACGATTACGGATTTGAACTCTCCCCTTAATTCGGGGTCTTACGTGGCGCGCTCTTCATTCGGTATTCTTATTTATCTTAAATCATCAATTTAAACTTTTTAAATTCTTATTATCGATAAAGATACAATATGTTAAATATGGCCCAAGAATATTATATGTAAATATTTGATATCTCTCATATTTTGAGCTTTATTCATATCATACTACTCATATTATTTTAAGCATTTTTCGTATTTGGTATGGCAAGAATGAAACACCCAATATGTCAAATATGGCCACAAGAATATAATATCTTTTATTTGTTATCCATCATATTTTGAGTTTTATTCATACTCCGTATTAGATTATGTTAAGGCATCCAACTATGGTAATAAATATATGAAGAATGAAATAATATAATAGAAATCCAATTTGGTATCTATAATTAAATATGAAGCTGAGATTCATAATATATATGATACCATAATTTTGGAAACAATTGCCGTGGTCCATGGACCAAAAACAATCTATAGGCAATTACTTTGTTAATACACGTATAATTTGGTTGGAGCGAAAATCAAACATTATATTTTGAGCCGAAAATATGTCCTTTATTTAAAGGAGAAAATATCTCCTTAATATCAATATATTCCTTAATTAATCTTCCTCTTTATATATTATTAGATTATAAATACATTAATCATATTTTCTACAACCTATTCGCCATGCCAACACCAGATGTGATTGTAAGAATTGATTTGCTTTATTCTCCTCCTATGTTCATTTGTGAGATTTTCTATATTTTGGAGATATTAACATGAAATATTTGTTTTCTTTGTAGATTCGAAGTTTCAATTTGTCTTGGTGGTGGAGATGAATTTTGGATTTCATTCAATGGAATATTGAACTGATATTTCTGTAGTGTAACTTATTATGTTTACACACATACAAACACCATAAATGGGAGTAGGACTTGCTTTGCTTTTGTTTCCTCTTCTATATTCATAGATTCATTTGTATTATGTTTATATGAATTTAGAAATTAACATAATATACTTATTTCTACTTTTCTTGCAGGATTGAATCAATGGATAATAGATAACAACCTAAAATATTAATAGAGAGTCACCCACTTTTCCGCAGCACCAAGTCCATTCGTTGAGCCTTTTGTTTCATTGAATTCATGTTAATAATACAATTTTAGTTTTTTATGATTTTGACTGTCATTCAGTTTATACATTTTTAGTTAAACATTATATGATAAAAGCCGGAAGTCTCTTTAATATTAAAAATAAAGTAAAAATAAATTCTTGAAAAGTTAATTAAAATTGAAAATTTTATAATGTTTACAATGATCAAGTAAAATAAATTGTTCTTTAAATATGGTACCACAAGTATTTGACATATATAAATACAAACTATAGTAATTTAACTTGCAATGTATAAGCGAGTTTTAATTTATTCAGGAAATTGCCATATTCTAAGAATCATTTGCTTTATGTGTTACATGGTATTTTTTTAATACATGGTAGTTGGTATCTTAGTTGTAAGGAAATATAATATCATCCTACCATATATTTTTACATCAGAAAAATGTCACAAGCATTAATAAAATTTGACGTAACAATTTTGTTTAAATATGGACAAGCATAATTTTTTTGAGACGTATAGACAAACACAATTTTTTATATAGATTTCATATTGATTACCTTAATAAATTTTGTTATAAATTGAATATAAATTGCATTTATATTTATGACTACCTAAAATATGGTAAATCATCACTGTAGAAACATATAATCTATTACTAATACGAAAATAAAGCTGCCTCATCCACGGTGCTCCGTTCAAATTTTTCTTTATTCTGGTAATTTGTCTAATTTTAATTCATATATATTCTAATTTTTATTTTTATTAATTTCATATTCTTAAATATCACATGTTTATCTATTAATCACATCTCATATTTATCTTTCCCTCTATTTAATTAATTTATTCCATTATGCATATTAAAATAATAATAATTTTGGAATACATTCTTATAAATTATTATTTTATACATTCTTAATTCATATATAATAATCTATAGAAAATTTGTAAATGAAAATCCCTATGAAGACTAAATAAATATATTTAATCAACATGTCTATATGGAATCTTTTTTTTTTCATTCATGTTTTTCTAAAAACTTCGATTAGTGCTTTCTAGATTATATATACATTGAATCAAATATGGGATATGTAGCTAAAGAAAATAACAAAAAAAACTTGAAGATGTAAACATATTTTTTTCCACATTTTGGCAAAGATTAGAGATTTATCGATTTAACATAAACTAACGAGACGGTTCAAATATACTTAAAAAGAAGGATTTTTACTAATTTTAATTAATATTAACTTTGTTTAGATTTTTTTTAGCATAAACCAACGAGACGGTCCAAATAACATAGAAAGAATGATTTTTACTAATTTTAATTAATTTTACTTGGAGTGTTCATATTTTTATCGAGTATTACTCAACGGATTTGAGACTTTTTTCCGCATTTTGGCAAAAATTAGAGATATCAATTTAGCATAAAACAACGAAACGATTCAAATATACTTAAAAAGAATAATTTTTACAAATTTTAATTAATACTCCCTCCGTCCCACCGAATATGGCCTGTTTTCCATTTTGGGCCGTCCCACCGAATATGGCCTATTTTCTTTTTGGAAAAGAATTAGAGCTTACTTTAAACTAAAAAAGCACTTTAGCCGTACATTGTTGACCAAAAAAATACTTTATTAACTAAAAAGTTACTTTATTAACACTTTATTACACCTAATTTCCTTTTTCTTAATCTCCGTGCCGAAAACAAATAGGCCATATTCGGCGGGACGGAGGTAGTATTAACTTTGTTTATATTTTTATCTAGTAATTTAGCATAAACCAACGAGACGGTTCAAATAACATAGAAAGAATGATTATACTTAAAAAGAAATATTTTTACTAATTTTAATTAATATTAACTTTGTTTAGATTTTTATCGAGTAATTTAGCATAAACCAACGAGACGGTTCAAATAACATATAAAGAATGATTTTTACTAATTTTAATTAATTTTACTTGGAGTTCATATTTTTATCGAGTATTAGTCAATGGATTTGAGACGCGTATGTACAGTAAAGTCACTATTTTAACCGAGATTATAACGAACATGTTGAAAAATTCTAAATAAATTTAGATTTAAAAAAATACATAATGAATGAGTATACCCGATCCATTATCATTCCTAATTATAAATTTAGATGCGTGAAATAATTAATTTTTTTAAGTTTGATTAATAATTAACGCGAACAATATCACAACTTTTAAATAAGATATAAAATTATTTTTAAAATATATACATATAAATTAAAACATAAAATTATTTCCCGTCGAATTTCGACGGGCTAATTACTAGTTATATTATTTTATAGATAATCGTGCATACATATTTTTTGTAGTTATTTAATATGTATAGTAAATATTGATAAATTACTCTAAATAATAGTAAGAGTCAAGCAATGTATTATTGAGTTAAAAGGTGTAGATTAAAATGTCTATCAGTGTGAGGGAAAAAATTGATTGAATTATTATACTTATATAACAATAACAAAAGTAAAGACGTGCGATTCTAATCACTAGATACTTTAAATGTGATATTGATATTTTGTTTTTCTTGACAAAAAATGTGATGTACTACTCCCTAGAATTAAAAAAAAAATCAATTAAACAAGTTTGTGATGTGTACGTATATATATGTTCTAAACGAGTTTATTTGTCAATCAATATCTAAAAAAAATAGAGAGAGAAATAACAAAAAAATCTAAAAAAATTCTAAAATAAAAATAAAATATTGTTAATATCAAAATTTGGTATGTAGAAGAACATTTTAATATAATATTTATTTTCAATAATTAAAAATCAAAGATTATACTTTTGAGATAAAAAAAAATTACTACTACATATTATTGACCAAACAAAGTACGCAAAAAATATGTTTTGAAATTTATATTTGATTAGTTATTAATTGAAATTTTAATCGAATACATTTTCAATTTCTATTTTTCAATAATCTTAAATAAAAAGGAATATGACATTGATTTTTTTTAGTAGATTTCACTAATTGTAAAGTACAATATGGTGATTAGTATGTACTAAGTAAATAATTTTTGGAAAGTTTAACTTGGTCACTATTAATTCGGCTGATTATTAAGGTTGCTAAAAGTCATCAAATTACCGTTTTACTTCATCGTCGTGCTCTGCAACAATCAATAACTCAGGGTGGTTGAACCATTGGCTAAGTATTACGTTGTATTTTAAATTTTTTACTAATAAATTACAAAATAAAGTGATTCTCATTCGAAAATCGACAACAATGACGGGCTACATGCTAGGGATACGATTGTACACTCCAAAATGATCATAAGTACACACTACGGAGATAATTTTCATGGATTGTTTTATTTGCTATGACAATAAACAAGAATCATACACTTTATTTCGAGTATAGAACTATACCTACTGAAACTTGAGTTTAGTCATGGTCAATCACATATTACAATATCATAAGTCACTAGCAAAAGAGATCATCGTCCAAAAAAAAAAAAATTGCGACGAGTATGGTCAGGCGCACGACATAACAATTGGCATCGTTTACTATGAATTTTTTTTGTTTTTTTATAAATTGTGAGGTGATTACAAAGTTAATTTTTCACATATTGGATTAATATTTATTATTAACTTTTTAAATATATGTTTTGTTTGTTAAAAAAAATACATGTATTTAGTTTAATTTCTATTGGTCTCTTGCTGATAAAGGACATGGAAAAAATTCGAAGAAACACTCACCTTGATCGATTGTTGAAATATTATAACTCAAAAATAATACTCCCTCCGTCCACGATAAATTTGCCACAATTTCCTTTTTGGTCCGTCCAAAAAAAATTTGCCATATCCATTTATGGTAATAGACCCCACACACATCACTTACTTTTCCACTCACAACATAATTTAAAACTATATAAAAGTGGGACCCTTAATCCACTCACAATACAATCAACCAACACATTATTAAAACTCGTGTCATCCACAATGTGGCAAATTTATTGTGGACGGAGGGAGTATTAAATTACTTTTAAAGTTTATACTAGGGCAAAATGCATTTAAATTCTCCACTTTTTACCAAATTCTGGTTTATTTCCCAACTTTTTAAAAATTTGTTAGAATTCCTCACCTTTTAATTTTTCTTATTATTCTCCCAAAAGCAATTTGGGGAAAAAATCGAAGATGACATGTCCAATTCAAAGTGATGTGGCGTTCAAAACGACACCATTTTAACCAAAACGACGTCGTTTTGATTTTAATAATTAACAAAAAAAAAAATTCAACTTACACATCAATGCCACCTCATCATCCCCTTTATCTCTCTCTCTCTCCCTCTCTCTCTCTCTTATTCTCTCTCTAACACAGTCAAACCCTCTGCCCTCTCCCTCTCTCTCCGCCGCCCTCTCTGCCCTCTCCTCCGGCTGGGCCTACGATCCCCTCAGCCACTGGCTATACGACACCCTCCTACCCCGATCTCCATCTCATCGTCATCTCCAACCGCCTGTGCATTGCCTCCGTCAACATCACCATCTGCTCATTCAACGTCATCACATTCCACTCCGCCGCCTCCAACGCCGCCCTAAAAGGCACTAACAATTAAAGAGACAACAACCTTAATCCTAAAAGCTTTGGCAAGAAACGGCCATGGATGTTTCCGAATCCATTATTGGATCCTTATTTAGAGAGTTGCCTAACAAACACAACTTTCTCCCTCTTCTCCATCCGCCGTCGCCGTGGACGGCTTTCAAATTCTTGCCTCCCAATTAGCCCAAAGACTGCCACCACTCAAATTCTAGTCTTGCGCTTATTGTCAAATTCATCGGGAGTTCTCTTCTCACGAGGCGGAGATCGAAGTCGGCGGAGAGAGAGGTGTATGCAGTGGCGGAGAGAATGAGGGACAGACTGGGAGTGAGTGAGAGAGAGAGAGAGAGAAATGGGAAGATGAAGGGGATGATGAGGTGGCCTTTGATGTGTGATTTGATTATTTTTTTTAATTCTTAAATTCAAAACGACGTCGTTTTGGTTAAAACGACATCGTTTTGAACGCCACATCATTTTGAATTGGACATGTCATCTTCTATTTTTTCCCCAAATTGTTTTTGGGAGAATAATAAGAAAAATTAAAAGGTGAGGAATTCTAATAAATTTTTAAAAAGTTGGAAAATAAACCAGAATTTGATAAAAAGTGAGGAATTTAAATGCATTTTGCCCTTTATACTAATATGATTTTCCATCGAGTTTCGACGGGTAATACGCTAGTTTATAATACAATTTATTAGTGAATTTCCAAAAAAGTTCCTTGTAAGCTATGTTTTGGACCAACATCTAAATGTTGTGGGAAATCTTCTTCATATTGTGTTTTGTTGGTATTAATAATAATTTCAATTTATGCTTTTCTGAATAAGAAAAAGAATAAAAACCATTGCGGGCTTATTCTAAAGTTGTACATGGGCTTCCCCTTCAAAAAAAGTGTTAAATGGGCTCTATTGTATTGGGCCTGTTTAATATTCAAGACTTTCAAGTTACTCAAGGCATGACGGTTAATTTATTTTCTTCCTTCCAATTATGTTACAGTTACACTACACATTATTTTCCTTCTTTTCGCAGTGCACTAAAATTCGTTTGCGACCGGTTGCATAGAACAGTTGCATGCATCCCTTTTTTCTTTTTCTTTTTTAATAATTTTCATTTTTTCTTTAATTATTTTTAATTAGAATTTATTAATTTCATTTAGGATTTATTAATTTAATTAGAATTTATTAATTCTAAATTAAAATTTATATTAATGAATTAAAAATTAATTTTTTTTAAAAAGAAGTCAAGGGAATATGTTCACCGGTGGCATAAGAGTGTGCCTCTTCGGAGTGATATTAATGAAGTTATCTTTTATTTTAACTCCAAACCAAATTTTATTTAAGACTAAGAACAAGAACATGAAAAGATGGGATGGCCAACCACAAAATTGGGGCCTCGAATTAATGAAGTTATCTTAAAAATACTCCCTGCGTCCATAAAGAAAATGTCTCACAAAGCGCACGGTACAGATTTTAAGAAGTTTAGTTGAGTGTATTGTGAGTGTAGTGGTGGTATATTTTGTAAATAAGTTGAAACATTAAGGGTAATAAGTAGATAATAAGTGGTGGGGTAGTGTTTATAAATTGAAAGTGTGTACTCTTTGTGGACGGATGAAAAAGAAAAGAAGTGCATTTTTTCGGTGAACGGAGGGAGTATATACAAGGGAACTTGAAATAAAAATAAAACATGTCATATATGTATAAAATCCGTTTCTTTCCATTTGTTGTATTAAAATTGCATCAGCAATAGCATATTCTTATTCTTTAAGTTCAAATATTGCAATTAATTACAATAGCTATCAAAATCATTATTTAATAATCACAATATTTTATGAAGCCGGCAAAACATCATAAGTCTTGAGCCAACAACAGAAAAATATATTATTTCTTCATTTCATTCACAAATGTTACTGTCTGAGCACATCTTTTTTGTCTCTTTTCAATCATCTATATCCTAAACTCCTAGTTCCCAGATTCCCTGCAACTTCATTAACTTTATAAATATTAACCAATTAAAACCATTTAATTACATCTAAGCTGAATTAATCAGACAGTAGTCTTTGTTCATAACAATGATCACCCTCTTCATCTTCTTAATGATCCTCGTACTTGTTTGGAGATTAATCCACAAACTATGGCTGAAACCCATTCGAATTCAAAAACTCCTCCGATCACAAGGGATCAAAGGGCCCTCCTACAACTTCATGCATGGAAACACTAAAGACATCCTCAAAATGAGGAAAGAAGCAATCACCAGTTGCCATGAGTCGTCTCATCATGATGTTTTCCCAAGAATTCTTCCTCATTTGCATGCGTGGATCAACTTATACGGTAATCCAATCTTTTCAGTTCTCATAAATTAATTAATGATTTTGAAGAGAGAGAGAGAGGGAGTCAGTGTGCGTGCATGTGTGTGCGATTTTCTTGAATTCATTTAATTTATTAATTATTGTGTGAAACAGGAAAGAATTTCCTTATTTGGATTGGTGATCAGCCTCAAATAGTTGTTACTGAGCCAGAGTTGGTTAAGGAAATACTGATAAATAAGGAAGGAATGTATAAAAAAGTGAAGCCTCTTAATTATGCCAAGAGACTTTTGGGAGATGGGCTTGTGGTAGCAGAAGGTCAAAAATGGTCCAAATTGAGGAAACTTGCTAACTATGCTTTTCATGGAGACTCCTTAAAGGTGAATTGCTTTCGACTAGCTCGACTCATTTACAACCCTAAATTCCTCGCCCTTCTTTTTTTATTAAATTCTGCGTACATTTTTTTTTATATAATGTTAGGATATGGTTCCTGCAATGGTGGCTAGTGTGGATACAATGTTGGAGAGAATGGGAGGAAATTTAGGGCAAGAAATGGAGATAAACGAGGAATTCAAGCTCTTAACCTCGGATATTATCTCTAGGACAGTGTTCGGAAGCAGCTATGTTGAAGGGCAGAACATATTCAATATGCTAACAAAGTTGACGCTTCTGATCACAAGAAATGCATTCAAGATTAGACCTTTTGGCCTCAAGTATGAATTCATTCTTCATCTGTTTTGATCATCTCAAGATTGTTTCTTTCTGATTAACTTATAATCACTTATGTTGTAGATGGATTTGGAGGTCGAGAGATGAGATTGAAGCTGACAGAGTTGAGCAATCACTGCATGATTCGATTCTGTCGTTGGTTAGGAAAAGAGAAGATATGGTTAGGACAGATCAATCACAAAATTTTGGTGATGATTTTCTTGGAGCCCTCATGAAGGCTAATCATGAACTTGATCCCAAGATTAGGATTTCATTACAAGACATTATTGATGAATGTAAGGTGTTCTTCATTGCTGGCCATGAGACTACTAGCAGCTTGTTGTCTTGGACAGCTCTTCTTCTGTCGACACATCAAGAATTGCAAGATGAAGCACGAAAGGAGGTGGTTCGCCTTTTTGGAATGGAGAAACCTACTGCAGAAGGCCTTTCTAGGCTGAAAATTGTATGTAAAATCCAAACCTATGAAGAAGATATTTTGCAAAAAAATTTCTGTTTCTGATGTTATATGTTCGTTTTCTTGTAGCTGACTATGGTTTTGAACGAGGCGTTGAGACTGTACAGCCCGGTTCTCGCTCTTACCAGAAGAGTAGAGAGGGAAACCAGATTGGGAAGGTACACAATACCGGCAAATGTTGAGGTGAATGTTCCACCATTAGCACTGCACAGAAATCTTGAAATGTGGGGGAAAGATGCCCGACTGTTTAGGCCGGAGAGGTTTGGTGATGGGGTGGCTAAGGCAGTGAATGGGAATCCCGTGGCCTTCCTCCCATTCGGGCTAGGGCCACGGGGTTGTGTGGGCTTGAACTTTGCAGGTCATGAGGCGAAGATCGTGCTCTCCATGATCCTGCAGCGTTTCAAGCTCACACTCTCCCCAAATTACGTTCATGCCCCTTTTCAGCTTCTTACTGTGAATCCTCAGCATGGAATTCAGATCATTCTGCACTCGGTTTAGAAATTAAAATATGTGTGCGTGGAGGAAACTGCATTAGTTCCTCGTTGCACACGAGGTTTTTCTAGTACAGTTTCTCTTGTCTCGTGTGATAGATTTGACTACAAATTAATGAGACAAAATGTATCCTAGAGAACATCTAATGTCACTTTCTAATTACCTTTACCTTGTTTGCTTGAGTTGTTTTCTTCACCGCCTCAACAATGCAGGCGGCCGTCTGGTCCCCTTAAAACACGATCCTTTGAAGACGAGGTTTTAGCCTCATTCATTCCATCACCATGATCATCCAATTCTTCATCTGTCTCATCACACTTATCTTCATCAGATTCATCTACAGAGCAATATGGATCCCTCTTCGTGTGCAGCAGATAATGCATGCGCAGGGAATTTATGGCCCGTCGTATAAAATTGTTTACGGAACTACAAAAGAGAGCATCATCTTGAAACAACAAGCACTAAAGGGTCCTATGGAGTTGTCACATGATATATTCCCTAAAATCCAGCCTCAATTCTATCAATGGATGAAGCTTTATGGTAACTATAACTAATTAAAGTATGCAATTTTTTTTTTTTTTAAATCTTAGTACTATCAAAATTATCATGTATGTAACAGGGATGAATTTTCTTACATGGACCGGCCCTCAACCTCATGTTGTGATAACTGAACCAGAAATAGTAAAAGAAATACTCACAAATAAGGAAGGAATTTTCCTCAAAATCAAAAGTAGAGGTAATGTAAAGAAGCTGCTGGGAAATGGGCTCATTATGGCAGAAGGGGCAAAGTGGTTGAAGCTAAGGAAACTAGCAAACCATGCTTTCTATGCAGAAAGCTTGAAGGTAAGAAGCATTAATTCTTTCTACATTGATTAATTAATACAACATACATATGCATGCATTTGTAGGAGATGATTCCAGCCATGATTGCAAGCGTGGAAAAAATGCTGCAAAAGTGGAGAGAGTATGAAGGCAGAGAAATAGATGTGTGTGAAGAATTCAAAGTGATGAGCTCAGAAGTGATCTCAAGAACAGCTTTTGGGAGCAGTTATTTGGAAGGGAAGAATATTTTCGATATGCTCACGAAGCTGGGCTTCCTCCTTATCAAGAACGCAGACAAGATTCGACCTTTCCAGTAACTTCCAGAATCTTCTATGCATGCATGTATGACCATGATCATTTCTGCCGATAATCAAAGATTTGTTGGTGGTGCAGAAAGATTTGGAAGACACGGGACGACGTCGAATCGGACACGATCGAGCAGTCCCTCCGTGATACTGCCATGTCAATACTGAGGAAGAGAGAGGAAAAGGTGTTAACCGGACAAGCACAGAATTATGGGACTGATTTTCTTGGAGCATTGCTGAGAGTTCACCATGATTCAGACAAGAAGAATAGGATTTCAGTTGATGATATAATAGATGAATGCAAAGTGTTCTTCCTAGCTGGACACGAAACTACAACCAGTTTACTCTCATGGACACTTCTACTCTTGGCAATCCACACGGACTGGCAACAAAAAGCAAGACAGGAAGTTCTTGAGATCTTCGGGCACCGGAATCCTACCTCGGAAGGCCTTCCTAGATTGAAGACTGTAAGAAATTTCTAACCATATTCTTCTATTGTAGTTAAAGGAGACAAAAGACCGGGTCGGGCTTTGGGAAAATGGAGCTCGACACCAAAATTTCATCAGCCTGAAATCTTGAGGTCCAATCCGGCCCAAAATTGGGCCGGGCTGGACTAGTTTTGCCAGCTCTAACTTGTAGCATTGCCATGTGTCTGACCAAATTTTGGTAGATTTTTAAACTTCATAGATACATGGCAATAATTATCAAGATGCAACATAGGATTAATTATCACCTAGTAAAATGTTAGGTTGCATCACTACAACATCTCCTATTGCATCTACTGATGATTCTCATCATGTACCTACCAAGTCCGATCCTGCATGGCCGAATGCCTATTTGCCCCATGGGATCGATTAATTAGTGGGGCCGGAGTTTTTTTCCCTCATGATTTCGCGACCTGATCATTTTGACAGCTCTAACTATTACTTACGGCATTTTGCATTCTCATTCTCGTCCTCGTCCTGTTTTGATCAGGCAAGCATGATCTTGAATGAGACCTTGAGGCTCTACAGCCCTGCAGCAAGCCTAGTGAGGAGAGGGACAAGGAGAGTGAACCTCGGAAAATACGAATTCCCAGCCAACATGGAGTTCCACATCCCAACTCTAGCACTACACAGGAATGAAGAAATCTGGGGAAGAGATTCACATTTGTTCAAACCAGAGAGATTTGCAGAAGGTGTTGCTGCAGCTACTAAGAACAATCCCATGGCCTTCCTCCCATTCGGATACGGCCCGCGAACCTGCGTTGGCTTGAATTTCGCAACCAATGAGGCCAAGATTGCACTCTCAATGATCCTTCAACGTTATAAATTCACATTATCACCAAATTATGCTCACTTTCCAATTAGTATCATCACCACAAGACCACAATGTGGTGTGCAGATCTTGCTCCAACCATTGCAGCAGTAAGTTAATTATACACGTGACATGTATTGAATACAGAGACGGACCTACGTTCCCCAATGTGGGGGCACGTGCCCCCACAATTTTAATATTTTTTTACTAGGATATATATATATATATATATATATATATTTATATTTTTATCTTGTATATGTGTTAATTAAAGTAATAGAAATCCTCTTCTTGTTAAATACATAAATAAAATGTCTTCCAAAAGATTATCCTTTGTCCAAGGTATAAATAAAATAAAATGTTCTACTGATGTGTTTGTAAGACTAAAAGTTATCGGAGTTTTTGCACAAAAGATGGTAGAGACGAAAAAACAAGAGTGTTTCCATTGATTTATTTATTTAACTCGATAAATTAATAATCCCTATAAGATAAATAATTTTCTTCAATCCCGACTGTATTAATTTATATATATTTTACTGTATTTTGTGCCCCAAGAAAAAAATTCTGGATCGGTCCCTGATTGAATATACGAGATATAAGACCGTTATCTTACTCGAGATTCAATAAAAAGATCAACAAGAGTTGCAAATATATACATGTACACAAGTACAAAAAACTATATATGTAATTAAGGAACATGAATTAATGTACATCAGTATCATCAATGTGAGTTAGGCATTGTTTCTTGTTGGATTGCTTGAGACTCAAGCATTGTAGGCAAGACAAGAGGAGAGAGAAGAGGGATTGGATCTTTACTTGAAAAACAAGAAACTGTTGATGCTGAAGAAGATGCAGATGATTCTTTATAATTACCTCCTCCATTAGATTTCATGGCTGAACTGAGCTGCAGAGGGCCGGGGGCACGTCGCTGCAGCCGGCTCAAAGGGGGCTTGTTTGCAGCCATGAATACATCTTTGGGAGCTAGGGTTGGGAAGCCAGGAAAATCTGCATCAAATTTCTCCATTGAATTTATGATTGCATTTAGATAATGTGTGTGGATAAAGAGGGAGGTGTACAGTTAGTATTTTTTGCAACTGTATTATTGGAATGAGTATATATATAAAAGTAGCCTATGATGAATTTTATTGCGATATAGTCCAGCCTGTATATGGTCCCATTCACAAAACTATTTAGAATTAATTTGTGTTGAAAAAGTTTATACAATTTTCACACGCATACACACACAAGGTGTTTACTTAATCTAACATTGATGATAAGGTGGGCTGTATTATTTTTTTATTCATTCATGTGAGAAGGGAATCACTGATTTTATCTTTATATATATATATACTAGCAGAGAAATTACTTGTGTTGCACGTATAACCTCTTGTTTTAGATAATTAATTTATTACAAATAATAATATATTTAAAACAAAAAAAGTTTTGTAATGTTATTAATTTTGACTATTAGCTTCAACAAATTATTAGCAAGATGTAAAGAGTAGACCTTAAAAGAATCAAATCAATTTATAATTTAAATCTATTTTGTGTACAATTTTAAAAATTATATGACAATGGTAAAGATGATATATTATAATGTAATTAATTTAATTATCTACCTTAGAACTTAAAAAAAACTGAATGCACATTATGGTATATCAATTATAAGGTAGAAAAATTGCTCTCATGCATATATATATCAATTTTTTCTCTCATCTTGAGCCAACAAAATATTTGAATATTGAAATTAAAATAATATTTTGAAATATATTTTTTCAATCTCTTTGATGGTTCTCGTATCTATATAGATAAATAATTTATTTAATAGATAATGATAAAGAGTATAATAATTACTAAGTGTCCCAAGCATCATGTTATAATTTCTCACACTTTTTCTTTTATCTCTATTTCTTTTTTTAATTTTAGAATATTTTTTATTTTACTTTATATTTAAATATAATTGGGATTATTTAAAATTAAACTTTAATTTAGTTCATTATATTATAATGATTAGATGAAAAATATGTGTTAGTAAATCAATTATCTTGTATTATTTCAATTTAATTTAGATAAGATTGTAGTTCTCAATAATAAATTTAATTACACCAAAAATCACATCTTTTACACCAAATTATAACTTAATTTTATCGTCTTTTATGAGATGTTTTAAAAAGCAATGAAATTAATTTATCAATCACTACTTATATACTCCATTCATAAACCATGACTACCGACCTACAAATGCTTCATAATCAATTCTGATAATAAAAAAAAATTATTAAATTTTATATAAAAGAAAAGAGAATAATATATTTATCAAAGACTAATATGTCAATGATCATTTGTGAGTATCGTTGACGGTTAAGCCACATCAAAGCTTTTTTTTTAATATTTGAAAAATTATAATAAGGATTGTCAATTTTACAAATTATGCAAAATCTATGATGCACAGATTCTTCAAAAATTATCATGTACGGCGAATCGGATTATATTAGGGTGCGATTCTCTCGGATTCTCGTTGGATTCGCACCCGATTCGCCACGTGGCGTATCCTTTAAAATAATATATAAAAAGAAACCGGATTCGCGAATTCCATAGGTGAGATTCACGTATCTCATGCACGAAGGGTCTACAAAAGGTTGATTTTGATAATTTTATTTGAGTTATGACTTATATATATTGGACTAATAATATTTGAATTGTTATATTATTGTTTAATTAACTTATATAATTGAAAATATTTAATCTTTCGGTGAAAGAAAATGTAAATATTATACATTTAATTTAAGAAAATTTAAATTCTGTATATTTTATAAGCATTATATATAATAAAATTTTAACAATTAGACGTATCCTTGACGAATCGCACCCTATATAATTTTTAAAAATCCGTATCCCCGTACCCGTATCGTATCGCCCCCGCACCCGCACCCCGCACCTATGCAACATAGTGCAAAATCAAACCTTATTTTTGAGGTATAATGCCACCAATCATGTCATTTAGATTGTTTGTTGTTATTGCCATTTGTTTAGCCTTTCCCCAAGTTGGTAAGTGGAAAAAAATTAATTAGCATACAAGTCTAAATTTCTCATTGTCCACTAGTTCTCATGTTAATTTGTAACGTCTTCATATTGAATCTTCTGAGTGTTTGGTCAATTTAATTGGACTATACTTAGTCTCATGAAGGCTATTGGGTTGGATATTTAATCTTATGAATCATGATATTGCCATGTAAGTCTATTAGTTTTGTCTGTATGAGTCTTGACATCTCCCTATATGAAAATGAATTCCAGATCAATCTTTGTTTATTCTATTATATCTAGTTGAGCCAATTAAATACAAATTTTCAAGAAACTATCACTAAATTAGTTTCTTAAATTGCATTAATAATTAGGGAGATGTGGGTGATAATCATTAGTCAAAATAGTATTTCAAATACACATTCATTCGTAAATTTTTATTTTGGTTAAACCTTTTGTCTTCTTTTGACAATTTTTTGAAATTTCATTTTATTTTTGATAACTTTAAGTCTCGTTAATTCAAATAATTGAAAAACGATTATAGCTATTGAATCAATTGTGTATTTGACATTTTAATTTACAACTATGGATGCCCAATACAGGAAAATATCATGCTAATATTATAAGATATCATATAGGAATCCATAGTTTTAAATATATGATAAAATTATTCTAGAATATTGTACAGGAAGCTGTGTAATATAATACATATAATAATATAATATTAATTGATTTCATGAGCTCGTTACTCCGAAAATAGAATTTAATAAATTACAAAATTAAATACAAAATTCTGGCACAATAAAGTAATGTCAAGTTATCAAAATTTATGATGTCTTTTCTCTTTCACTTTTGAGTAATAGAACATGTAGGAGTATAGGATTATATTATTAATTAATTTATTATGTTGAGTTTTAGTAGGAGGACTTTATTATTAATTGATTATGTTTATAATATATTTAATAGTGATTTACACTATTGCCCTTAAAACAAATATAATAATATGAATATATTAGGCAAACCCAATTTTGTAAGAATCCGCTCTTTTATAATAGGTATAGATATATGGAAGAGATCATATGTAAAAGCTTTTTCGTGTAAGAAATAAGAAACGATCTAGACCATTGATCTTTGTAGATCTATGATTGTCATTAACCGGTGTATTATATTGAACATGGAATGCATTATCGTAACAATTCATTGTAGTAAATAAAAAATGTATTATTATCACATTGCATTGTAATAATACATAAAATATATTATTTTAGTACATAAATGTATTATTTTAGTACATAAAATGTATTATTATTATTTTTTATGGAAAAAATATTTTATATGTGAACCAACCGCTATATATATATATATATAAAGTTATGAAATCTAGAGATTAATTACAGTGGAAGATTTCCAAAGCTATAGCACATTATGCTCTTGTTATGAATTCCACCGGCTTTTTAAAAAGGAAACAGACGTCTTTTTTTTTCTTTTTGAGGAAGGAAACAGACGTCTTAAACGGCAAGCATCAACTTAGATAAAAAAAAAAAAAATTAAAAATAATAATAAAAAAATCTAAAATACATATGTCACGTCAGATCTAATGTTGTACCCCGCTACAACGTTATACTTGTATTTTAATTTACATTAGAAACGACGAGTCACATAGATTTTTTTATGTCGGAATTTAGACCTCCTGACATTATTGAAAAAAATATCAAAACATTATGTACCATTTACCAAAATTAAAAACACGACATTACTGAAGAAATATGAAACATATAAAATATGGTATATTCTAAGAAAGAAAATATTGTATATGTTATATAAATTTGTTTTATTTATCGAACATATTCTAAACATTTTATTAGCACATAAGATATCCAATAAAATTATGTAGAGCTGATAAAAGATCGTCTGTCCCGAGCCAACGAAAAAATCCGGTTCAATTGGCTAAAATCCTATCAGGCCAAAAAAAGACCCAATTAGGTCGGGAGAACATTTCCGGTCGGGCCGAGCCCATTGGGCATAGGCTAATTTTGGACCGGCCCGATCTAACGAAAATTCCATCGGAACTATATAGTCTTGGAGCCCAACCCGATTAATAACTGGCCTGGCCCGCCAGACCGGGCTTATTTTAGTTGCCTATTCTATGTGAATAATCAAAAGATACCAATCATATTTAAAAAAGGTTGCTTAGTCCACCTATCCTCGTGATGCTACAATAATTATGATTTATGCTAGTCCTTGCAATAATAGAAATTATATATTGACCATTGACTAATCCAAGTAAACAAAATATTCAGTCCATGAAAGGTGGAAGATCCATCTTCCCTAATTCCTGATATTGAAACAATCTTTGTGGAATTTAAGAACTTCCATAAATAGACACGAAAGAATCAAAAAGTATATTCGATCTAATTATTCCGAAACAATCAAACAAATTAATGAAAATATTAAATCTCTACATGAGTTGTCACAATGGTAAGCGCTAAGCGCATTTTTGTAGTATATTGTTATTAGACTCGACAAGATTCAATAGTGTATATAGAAAAATTATTATAAGGAAGGTGGAAAAGAAACATTATTACAAGTAAAAAAAAAAACATTATTATATATATATAAAAAAAAATCATTATCATTCGAAGATGCAATAATGTACATTGGGAAAATATCATTTTCTAGTACAACGTTTGATATTTATTTTAATAATGTCACGCTTTTGAATTTTTGATAAATTGGTACTCAATGTTTCATTTGTTTTTTCAATAAAGTCACTAGGTTTCAATTTCGGCATCAGAAAAGTCACTTAATATGACTGATTTGATGTAAAAATATGCGTGGAACATCTGAAAGAAAGAACCACATCAGACTTGGCGCACGACATGAATTTTTCTATGCCAAAATTTGGATCTCGTGATTGTTATTAAAAAAATTGAAACATTATATACCAATTGACTAAATATTAAAAAGCGTGACATTATTAAACAAATTAAATATTATGATATAATATGATATCTTTCCTTAAATAACCATAATTCTTAGATTCATATACTAGGAATAATTTATATCAAAATTAATCCATTAGGTTGGATGGATTAGACAAGACTAGACGAAATATCGATTCATAATATGTTGTTCGATTGGATAGGTTAAGCCTGATACTTAGTCTCGATAGTGTCATGTAGGATTAGTCTTGTATTATGAGTCTTGGCTTACCCCCATAACAAAAATAATCTTGAGCCAATTCAATCTCACCTAATCTGGGTCAATTTAATCTTGATAACCAAACATATATATATATATATATATATATATATATAGGGAAGAGATCATATGTGAAAGCCTTTTCCGGTAAGAAATAAGAAGCGATCTGGACCATTGATCTTCGTAGATCTACGGTTGTCATTGATAGGTACATTATAATTGAACATGAAATGCATTATCGTAACAATGCATTGTAATAAATCAAAAATGTATTATTATGATAGTGCATTGTAATAATACATAAAATACATTATTTAGTACATAAATGCACGGAAAAAGTATTTTGTATGTGAACCAACCAATATATATATATATATGGATGAGTTCCCATATATTGTTCCTTAGTGTAAGAAATAGGAAATTTTTTTACTCTTGATTAGCCTAAAATTAACCGCTCAGATTTAAAGTAAATTAGTATGTATTATTTAAGGGTGGGGATTCGGTTAACCGCGGTAAACCGTTACCGAATTTTCGGTTAACCGTTATCGAAAACAAAGAAACCCATTTACCGAAACCGAAAACCGACCGGTTTCGGTTGCGGTAAACCGAAAAACCGCAAACAACCGACAAATTTAAAAAAAAACAAAACAAAACACGCACCTGTCACATAAATCACCCTAAACTCTCTCCACCTCTCTCTCTCATCTCCACCTCTTTCTCTCTCTATCAATTCAGTACTCTCCCTCTCTCTCGTCCTCCACCTCTCTCTCTCATGTCCAAATTCCTAATACCACAAGATGAGGGTGATGGAAAATCTCAATAGGCGGCGGCAAACGGTGGAAATGTCAAAAGAGAGAGAGGTGACGGCGACAGGCGGGCGGCAGATGGTGGCGCTGGAAAAGAGATGACACGTGGGGGGCGGACCAACCACTCCAGATCTGAAAAGATGGAGGAAGGGCGATGGTTGTCGGTGACGCTGTGCAAGGGGTCAGACGGCGACGGGCCGACGGCGATGTGGCGGAGGCGGACGGCGTAGGCACGGCTGGGGGAAGGGGTGGTCTGGTGACTCTGGTGTAAACAGTGTGGTGGTTGTGGAGTCTTGATTTGGATTTTGGGGTGTAATCCCGTCTGGTGGAGTAGGGGGTGAGTTTTTTATTTTTTATTTATTTTTTTTAATTAAATTTAAATTAATATTATATAATATATATTATTAATAATTTATATAAACAACTCGGTTAACCATTTACCGAAATTTATTTCAACTTAATAACCGTATACCATATCGAAACCGAAAAATACGGTAAACGGTTAATCGAAACCGGCGGTAAATGGTTAACCGCCGGTAAAACCGAAACCGTCGGTAAATTTCCCCAGCCCTAGTATTATTATTAAAACTAACGTGAGCCCTAGCTTATGATATAAAAAGGGTAATAAAGTAAAACTTAAGATTACGGTTGTCGAAATTAATTCCAATTCTAGGCCTTTTTTGACATGTTAATTGTAAGCCTTTAAAAAAAAGAAAATTAATTCAAAAAATTAGAATCTTACCACTACCATAAAGAAAAGAAGAACAAATCTCGTATTGCACTACAAAATAGTACAATGGATTAAGTGAAGTAATAAAATGCATCATAGTAATTTCTTAAATGCATTACAACTCTTCATTTAATGCATTACACTAATTTGTTTGGTAAGAGAATCACAAGAATTAGGCAATGCTCTATCATAATTTTTTTATTGAGGAAATGCTTTATCATAAACTAGTAAGTAGCCCGTCGGAATTTGACGGAAAATAATTTTATGTTTTAATTTATATAAAAATAATTTTATATCTTCTTTAAAAGTTGTGATATTGTTCGCGTTAATTATTAATCAAACTTAGAAAATTAATTTATTTCACGTATCTAAATTTATAATTAGGAATGATAATGGATCGGGTATACCCAATCATTATGTATTTTCTAAATCTAAATTTGTTAAGAATTTTTCTTCATGTTCGTCCTAATCTCGGTTAAAATAGTGACTTTACTGTACATACTAGTCTCAAATCCGTTGAGTAATACTCGATTAAAATATGAACACCCCAAGTAAAATTAATTAAAATTAGTAAAAATCCTTCTTTCTATATTATTTGAACCGTCTCGTTGGATTATGCTAAATTACTCGATAAAAATCTAAACAAAGTTAATATTAATTAAAATTTATAAAAAATACTCTTTTTAAGTATATTGAATCGTCTCGTTGGTTTATGCTAAATCGATATCTCTAATCTTTGCCAAAATACGGAAAAAAATATTTACATCTTCAAAATAATATTAATTAAAATTAGTAAAAATCATTCTTTCTATGTTATATATTTGAACCGTCTCGTTGGTTTATGCTAAATTACTCGATAAAAATATAAACAAAGTTAATATTAATTAAAATTAGTAAAAAATCTTCTTTTTAAGTATATTTGAACCGTCTCGTTAGTTCATGTTAAATCGATATCTCTAATCTTTGCCAAAATGCGGAAAAAAATATGTTTACATCTTCAATTTTTTTGTTCTTTTCTTTAGCTACCTATCTCACATTTGATTCAATGTATATATTTTATAGAAAGCAATAATCGAATTTTTAGAAAAACATGAATGAAAAATAAAAAGGATTTCATATAGACATGTTGATTAAATATATTTATTTAGTCTTCACAGGGATTTTCGTTTATAAATTTTCTATAGATTATTATATATGAATTAAGAATGTATAAAATAAGGGTTTATAAGAATGCATTCCAAAATTGTTAGTATTATTTTAATATGTATAATAGAAGAATTTAATTAAATAGAGAAAAAAGGAAATATAAATATGATATGTGATTAATAGATAAACATGTGATATTTCAAGAATATGAAATTAATAAAAATAAAAATTAGAATATATATGAATTAAAATTAGATAAATTATCATAATAAAGGAAAATCTGAACGGAGTAACTCGAATGAAGCAGCTTTATTTTTGTAATGCACCCAAGAACCATTTATAAATGCATTTAGACTCATACTGGAAAATGAATTGGGTTCTTAATATTCGTTTTTTTTTTGAAACTATGTATACTAGTATTAAACAACTTAATGGTTAGAAGTAGGGGTGAGCACGGTTCGGTTAACCGACCGTTTGCCACAAAAAAAACCAACCATACGGTTTTTAATCGGTTCGGTTAACCGCTAAAATGTAGAAAATAAAAACCAAAAACCACTATAACGGTTAACCTAAAAATCGGTTCGGTTAACCGTTATTCAATGGTTAACCATGTAGAAAGAAAACTTTCAATTTTTTTTATAATTCATAGCATGAAAAACAAAAATCCATATCTTAAAATGTGAATACGAAATATACATTTAAATAAGTATAAATAATAAATTGAAGACTCTCATGTTTTCAAGTCAAAGTAGTAAAATCAAGTTAGTTAATATTATAATTTATAACATATAATTAGTTGGTATAATAATTTTATAACATATAATTAGTAAAATTATAATTTTAAATGAGTTTCGGTTCGGTTCGGTTAACAGTCGGTTTTTATATATAAAAATAAAAACCTAACCGTTATCCTCGGTTTTTTAAAATTAGTAAAATAAACCGAACCGTCGGTTCGGTTAACCATTTTTTTCGGGACGGTTTCAGTACGGTTTGTCGGTCGGTTCGGTTTTTCGGTATGTTTTGCTCACCCCTAGTTAGAAGTATTATTAAATTGTTAATGTAAAACTAATTAATATATTGATGAATAAAAAAATAAATCAAATATTTTAGGTTTTAGGGTAAATTCTAAATCAAACACGGAAAATCTATAAATCGACATTAAATGCATTATGAACTACTCTATAATGCATTTCTATTTTAGGGTAATGCATTTCTCAAATCTAACAACATATTCCGGATTTTTGCAAATTGTTAGTTAAAATAATTTAATCAAATGACTAAATTTAAATAAAAAGTAACATTCTGGACAAAACAAAACAAAAAACAAATAAAACAGGAAAAAGTTTAATCCAAATCCCTTGATTTTAGGAAGAAAACCGTCCATCACTAAAAGAAAAATACTAAATTAACCCTCCACTCTATACAATGAGATAAAATATAATTGAAATACTAAAATAAATAGTAACCATTGATTTATATAGATGGACGTGCTTCTCATTTTTTACGGTTTTTATATATATAATATCTTCCCTATATATATTTTGAGCGGTGGTAGTACTGTTGGTCCAAAATTTTGTAAAGTAAATTTGAAGTTATCTAATTAGATGTGTTTCTGAGGTGGCATAGGATCTGACACGTGGCAGCACCCCACGTCCCCAATTAGGGCATCAATCAAGAGAGATGTTGACTAAAAGAAAGGGGCCCATTGGGCTGCAGAAAGAAATCCCTTTTAGCCCAAGCAAGCCAACTTGCACTATCTTTTCTTATACTCTTTTTCATTGGGTGTTTTTAATTTGGGAAATATATAAATATTGGAATAAATAGGAATAGTATCCCTTGTCAAAGAAAGTTGCATCACACTACTTTCCAATTCGGCCGAGCACTCCCATTTGTACACGAGATAATAATTTGTAGTTTGAAAATTAATATTTCATTTTTGTATTTTAATTTACATGTGGGAACGTACATATATTTAGTCTTTATCATTGCAAGAAAATACGAAAATGAGTAAGACCCATCTTCCTATTTCCTACTCTAGCCTAGTTTTCTAGTGTTTGGTGTAGAATTTTCAAAATATGAGTCAAAGATCTACTTATATGTGAACTAACTTTGACAACTGCATTATACTAATATACAAATAATTTCTTAAGTCTTTGATAGATTTTATTGACGAACGAATTACACACGACAAATAATCAATTATATATTTTTGCAAATGTATAGTATTGACCTTGCCTTAGACAATATGACAAGTTAAGACTCAAAATTATGATCTCAAATGCAATCAATTATCAATAATATTATAAATGTATCGTCGAACTAGGGCCGAGCCAAGGGGAAGGAATGGAGTAGGCCGAAATTTATTCCCCATCACCCCTCCCCCATACTTGTATATGATCACATTGTTGGAAAATTTGAAAGACGTTAAAACTTCAAACAAGAATCTCCCCCTCTTTATGAAATTTTCTACACTGACAACCACTAGATATCAGTTTAGATCTGAATTTGAACACCGTATAATAAATCTTAGTTCGTCAAACGATCTGATACGACTTTTCATATTTGCACAATACATATATATCAATCCCGACATGAATAAGCAAACCAATCCAGCACAGGATGCAGTCATCATCTAGATGTACTAGAATTTCGTCACTAGAATAAAGATTGCCAACCAATATAATCTAAATAGGAAGCTTCCAAGTAATTTCCACCAATTTCAAGCATTATCCAATGTGACTAGGCAGTCCAATCCACGCAAGAAAGCACTAACCAATTTACAATGATAAAATTTAATCACTCGTCATTTTCTAAAATTGAATTATGCTCCTCAAGTCTTGGCGAGTCTTCTTAAATAAGTAATAATAATAATGTTGTGTTTTGTGACGAAATATTTGTAGCCGCCAGCCGGCCCCACACCCAACTGACACAAGAAATAAAATACGAGAGTGAAACACGACTAAACAGAGCAAGTCATAAAGAGGGGGAGGGGGGTGATTCAGTCAATTCCAAATCTTAAGGAATTAAATTGGCGCTCACAACCACAGACAAGCACAGCTTATATTTAATGACTAGTGATTTTGCATTTGAATGATCACTTAAATGATCAACAGATCGCAGAATTTGTTCTGTACAATGATTTTTGGTTTGACCGCACCAATTGGATGTCAAGATCCAAAATTCATAAACTTAAGATTCTATAGATCCGACCCGGTCGGGTCGGGTCGGATCCCTTCCTAAATACGTAGTTGGGTAAAAAAGACAAACCGCACTAGAAAAATATACAGACATGGACGGAGCCATTGCTCATTCTCATGCCGCGACTCAAGACAGAGAGATATACTACCGGACCTGATTTGAACATCGGAGGGGATGGAGAATATACAAAGAAAACGCGAAGCATCAACTCATATTCATGAATAAGACCTAACCAAACCGAAATTGCAAAATGATCTGGACTTGAATAGGCCACCAAAGAGGAACCTGGTTGGAGATTCTTGGGGCGCTTGGTTCGACTCTTCGGGGCTGCCCTTCACCCGAAGGATGGTCTGCCCTATCGTTTGCCGGATGGAGTCTATAATCTTGGGATCAACTGGATAACCTGATGAGTCACGCACATAGAATGTGTTGAGAGCTTTGCCTGATCTTGTGGAAACTTCTGCTCGGGTTACGGTTAGGCTGTTCTCGCGGAAAATTCTAGTAACATCCGACAGCAGCCCTACTCTATCGGTAGTGCATAGTTCTAGCTTCAAGCCCTAATGATGGATTACCAGATTATCAGTTTAAAATCATGCAAAATGAAGCAATCATCCTAGTACAAAATAACAGAAAAAGCAATGTTATTTTAAATTATTAGCATATAATCAATAACTAAAATATAGATAGTTGGTCAGCATCAAGATGTCATAATCAAGAACATATGTAATAATGTAATAATTGTCATAAATTAACAGCAACGATGTAATAATGTTAGATAATTACACGAAGAGACACTTAAAACGAAAAGGTTTACTCCTTACTTCGGATACTCGTCTTTGGATTGCCGCTTCAAGACACTGAATCACCCTTTGCCTCTCAGCATCAGATTTGACTGGGGATCCATCAATATGCCTTATACAATATTCCTTCAAATTAGAGAATGAGATCAATTTTTAGACCAAATCACACAGCCATAAGAGTAGCATATCTCATAATTTACATTTTAAAAACCATATAAATATATACCTGATGCGCCTCCGTCCCCTCAGCTTCAACATTTCCATGAAAAACCACATATTGCATATCCGTCAAAGTGCAGACTATATCAAAGAGAAGCTTCGGCCTGTCCTTGCACCGGATTGTGACCACCGAGTAATCTCTACCGTGCCAATTAACAACATTCACATTAGGCCTATCCTTCTCCTCCGATGAATCCTCACCCATCCTCTCGTAATCTCTATCATCAAACATCATTTGGTGAAGGCGTCTCTCAGTATGAGTCGCCCCGTGAGAGACTACAGTCTTAGCTTCCCTAGTCTTGTTGCTACCCTTGAGCACATTGCAGAGGAGGCGTTTAACCAGGGTTAGCTTCTCCGGATCAATAATAGCGCCCCCCGTTTCTTCATCCGTTACTTGCATCACAGATGCTGCTCGTGTGTTATGAGTCCACACCTCAGCATTCACCACATTGCACTTTAGGTTCGTGAGAACCGCGCTCACTTCAGAGAGCAGTCCTGGTCTATCACTACCGATTAATTCAATCGAGGTGTGGTCTGTCCCCGTCTTCACCCCAACTGATCTTCTCATTGAAGATGCAAAGCAAGAATCCGGACCGAGTGACTGAAAGTGAAACCAAAGAAATCAATACGGATTGCTAATAAAGTTGACAAAATTTGTCACAAGCAAAAACAACTCACCTTCTGAATATAATCAAGAACCCCTTCATCTGTGATCTTGTTTCCATCACTATCAGTCACATTGAACACTAAAGAAAGAAAAATTTTGGAACATTCAACAATTTCATCCCATCTGATTAAAATTTAAAAAATTAAACTGAAAAAAAAAAAAGGAAATCTATTTACCATCCATGAACCATCCTCCATCAGAGCAAATATAAGCTTTGGTTATCATCAGATTGAGATCAGTGAGGACTTGCACAACTTCAAGAAGAATCCCTTGCTTGTTAGCACTGTCCACCTAGATCGAAAAACGAAGAAATTAACAAGGGATTGTTAGATTCATTATCAAAATCATCAAATCCTAGAATGAGCAGAGAAGAGAATTAAACAAACCACATACCTGAATCACAGTGGCATTCTTGCAAGATTCATTATCGATGACAACTCTGTGGGCAACACAAAATGTCAAGAAACAGAACAACATTGAATCGAAAAACCGAACCGAATCCCGAATAAGTAATAACAGAGAGACATATATATATATATATATATATATACCTTGGAGGATTCATTCTCCTAATGAGCTTCTCGTATTCATCATCCATGTCGTGGGAAAAACTGACTGATGCTTCTGTATGTACAAAAATTGCAAGTTCAGACAAAGCCAAGATTTGATTCTTTGTTTCTTTTTTTCCGCCCTTAGAATAAAGAAACAGAGAATTTGAAAGAACGCAGAATCACCACCACCAATCACAAACAAGATGCTCAAATCAGGAATACTTAAATATAGAAAATCATTAGATTTGGGAGGGACTAAAAATCTAGAATGACCCCTATGATATCAAAAAAAGGCCAAGCCAATTAAGAAGGCTAAAGCCGCTCCCAAAATTAAATGATAAAATATAATAAATAAAATAAAATAAGATGCTAGCCCTCTTCCTCCTCCTCCGTATACGGTATGTGGGGTGTGGCCCGGTGGGGCACTCTCTCTCACAGAGAGAGAGAGAGAGTGAAGAGGAGAGAGTACCAAAAAGAAACACACACAGTAGAAGGTGTGAAACACAAGCACGGATATGATAGCAAATTACAGGCTGGAAACAATGAAAACTTCACACACACACACACACACACACAAATACAGAAAGTACATATACTAATAACCAAATCCCAAGACCGTAAAGGTATCAACAAACAGCTCCCAGAAAGAAAGAAGAAAAAAAATAGGTAGAGGGAGAAAGAGAGAGGGATTAAAGGAAAATTTAGAGAGAATTCACCAGAAACTCACCAAGAAAATAAGGCATTGGAAAAATACAAGAAACAAATTTGTATATAATTATAAATATATACACTTCATAATTTCAAAGATTTCACATACCCATTAAAACTCTTGAATAATCTTTGACTGGGTTACCAATATAATCCCTGATGCTCTCAATACAACACAATTTCAATACCAGCTACGGTGGAAAAGGAAATAAAAAAGTTTCCTTAACACGCACAAGAAAACACACTGCGTGAATCGAATTTGGACAGAGGATTCACCCTTCGAGACTTTAAAACACACTTTGCACCTGCCACTCTGTGTAAAATATGTGTGCGGCAGTTGTGTTGTATGGGTTTATATATAGATATACATATAGCAGGTTGGTCGATGGGGCTTTCTAGTTTCAGTTGCCCTTCGACTTTCAGGCCTCACTATTTCTCTAAAATAATAAAAAAAAATTCACAACAAATAGAGAGAGAGAGAGAGAGAGAGTTGTCGTGTTGAATATACTGGAACCATAATGCTACATGGCGTATTTTAGTAGTGGGCCCAGGCTGTTCGGTCCTTTTGGTGGGGTGGGGACCTGCTAAAATGCGCCTAATATGAAATTTTACAATTTTATGAATGCTCTTTTTTTTGAAAGGTTTATGAATGCTCTTTTTATTATAATATAATAATAATCTTATATATAATAATACTCCATACTGGTGAAAAATCATAAATATATATAATAATATATGTTCCACACATATGTGTGTGTGTGTGTGTGTGTGTGTGTGTGTGTGTGTGTGTGAATGGATGTTACTGTGAGTATAGGGGAATGACAGATTGTTCATCTGATGTATTTCGTTAGATATATTCAGTAAGAATGTATTTAATATGATATCTACTATAGTACTGTCTGAAATATTATGTGTGAATAAATAAAGGTGGTCACACATAATATATTTTTACTAAATATGATACTCCTACATATTTGTGAAATTCTCTTCTTTTTTTTCAACTTGGGAAGTGGTAAAAAAAAAATTTCTGGTAGCACGTGATGAACAGTGGGGGTTGGAAAAATTCCAAGGATTAGGGAGAGACAGAGATAGTATTTAAATGTTTTTAGTTATTTTCGTAACGGTTTTTACCATGTCTATTCAATTGCTTCACTGTTACTGTAATAATTATCTCATTACAAGACTGGGCTATTTACAGCACGTTTAGTTATGAATTCCGTTAGGACAGGTATATTTAATATTATTCTAACAATTTTGAGGTAAAATATCAATTTACAAGTAAAATAAATAAATACTCATCCTATTGAGTATAATGTTGTTTAATTACTTATCTCGACATTACCACGCATTAACAATTAATGAAAATATACTATACTCCATAAGATTATATGTAGGAAAAAAGAAGCAGATTTTATTTTCCAACTATAGACTACTCTCTCCGTTTTTTTTATAATATAAGGTATTCAAATTGGATCAGTGATCGATTTCTAAGTGTTGTCGTAAACCTAATTGGTTACTTCCAATTACGCAAATCAATACTTCAAATTTCCCATTTTTATATTCCTATTTTGAAAAAAATATTTTTTTCATTTTTAAATGTCTTATTTCAAAATTTGAGAGTAAAATGATGATAAACTTGTCGATGAAGCTTAGCCAAGTGGCAAAGCTGAGGCCCATAAGACTCTCCTTAAGCAAGAGGTCTATGGTTGAAGTCCCACTAAGATGTGAATTATCTTCCCCATTTTATATGAGCTTGTGTCTGGTTTATATTAGCTTATTTAAATTGTGATAGTATTGTGGTTTATATAAAATTATTTGTAATATCATAAAATTTGTGATTGAGAATATAATTTGTATCTATCTAAAAAAAATTGATGATGAACTTCCTATTTTACCTCCTCTTTACTACTTTCAGAAGTTGACATTAAACTTAGAAAACAATAATTATAGATACAATTACAAATGTAAATTAAATTTTCAAATTTCTTGGTATGTATTTCTTTCAAAATATGACACTTGGAAAAAAAAAAGGAGACAGTTTTTTTTTTTCCAACTTTTCACTCTATGTCCGATACATCTTATTACGTAGAAAGTATTGATTAACACTGTCTTACTCTTTGATTACCACTTATAAGTTAGTTACATGTACGCATCCACACATAAGTTAGTACTTTTTTTTTTTTATCGTATATGTTCCTTTATGTTCTACAAGGGAATATAATATAAATACATACAGAATGTACTTACTACACACACAAAAAGAAAATAAAAAACAGAAATTTAAATGCGTTCAATTTCTATAATCACAGAATCAGATTGTTTGAGAAGTAAGAATAAAACAAACCCCCACATTGATATGCAGCCGCCACAAGTCTTTTGCCCAAACCCTAATTTTGATGGACTTTACTGCCCCCACATGACATGATGAGGCAGGCCAAATAATATATATATATATTGTATGTATATATGCATGTATGTGTTTATTTAAATAATTAAATTAATGATGGTCAAATATATACTAATAAAGATTTGTGATGGATGCTGCAAATCACAAAAGCATGTCTTCCGCTACAATGCTGGTCATTGCATGACTCTACCACATGCTCCTCCTGCCACCTTCCATATTTTCTGCTTCCCAGTTTTAACTAGGGTTTTTCTTCAATTTAACTTTTCTTTATTTTTCAAATTAGTAATACCTAAATATATTTGTTGATATTCCTCAAATTCAATATATAGGAACGAACAAGAGTCAAACTCGATGTTGACAATGACATATTATACATAATATTGAAAAATTAAATTTATATTAATTCTCAGAAAATATTAGTTTAGTTAATCATGTAAGAAAAATTAGTTTAATTAATCCTCTAAGGAAAGTAAATTTTGATAGAAGTATATACGCGGATGGGTTACCAAAATTAAAAACTTGTAGTATATATATATTTCAGTAGATTTATACAGTAGGAGCACATCAAGGTCTGATTCATACTACATCGCATGTGGGCTATTGCCAAATTTCATCGTATATTATACGAATTTATAGATCTTGCATAGATATATAGTACTCCCTCCGTCCTATATAATTAAATATGAACCACACTTTATACATCACATATAATTAATTATGAACCACATTTTTAGGGACGAATGGAGTATTTTTTACGATGTAGGTAACCCGCAGTCGTACATATTTATTTATATAAATATATGGTAGCCCACCAATTAATTGACCAAATATATATATAATATCATGGATTCCATCCTTATATATCTCAGGCACATTTTTCTTTTCTTTAATTTGTGGGCTGTTTTCAAATAATTTAGAAATCTAGATCAAATTTAATATTAAATTAACATGATCAATTCTTTAATAAGCCGCATTCTTCAACTTCTCGATGATAATTATAAATCTTTCCATATATTTTTTCGAGCATACATTGATGGAGTAGGTCTAGGTCACGACTTTGCTTGCTAAGTCTTTGCTCTGAGATGTGTGTGTGTGTGTTTAATTATCATCATTATGTTATTTAATTTTAAATCTTTTTGGATAGGAATTCCACATAATTCTCACGTCGTTTGCTCATTACCTGCTGCATCTTCTTGATATAGTTATTAATTTAATTATTGAACTTTATTTAAATGTTAATTTGAACAATTCTCATATATATAGCTCTTTTTTTAGTTAGTCAAAATTGAACGAAACAATACCGACATTCATTAATCTTTCTCGTTATTTTAATGAAATTAATTCCGCTTACAAAAGCAATTTAATTTGGTTGTCAAGCTCAAGTCTTACAAAGTACCATATTAATTTGACTATGGGGGTATCTCAAAATATATATAAATATATATATATATATATGGGTAAAAAATTTGTCGTATATATCAATGATCCTTTTATTTAGGACATACCAACAAAAATTATTGTCGCCATATGATCAAATTAAGCTATACAGAAACCTTAAAACATTTATGCCTTCCACATGCATACAGTAGTTTGTTGGCTTTAAGGATACTTAAAGGTGTCAAATGAAATTTTAGTCTCTTGGCAAGAATAATTGTAAGAATTGAACATATACATATATACACATAGCTAAGTCTAGAATAAAATTATACTGTCACATATCGCACATGAGTGGAATTTACTTTTGTCGTAAGAAAAAAAATTGCATCACACTAATACGTACTCCCTCCGTCCCCCAAAAGTGTGGTTCATATTTAATTATATGTGAGGTATAAAATATTAGTTGAACCACACTAACCTGGGACGGAGAGAGACCGGCACGAATATTGGTGTGTCCGATATTGCAAAAATAGATATGAAACTTTTGAGCAAATCATGGAGAGGTGCTATGTCTATGCAACAGCCACTTTTAATTATGTCTATGCGACAGCCTCTTGATTTTACAATTTATGATTTCGTGACGATATATTTCATTTTCTTAAAAACAAAAAACAAAAAAAAACAAAAATAGTTTTACGGATTTTGAAAATATAGTGATTAATGGTGATCACTGATCAGTCGTATAATATTATATCTAAAAAAAATTAGTGTAATATGTATTCAATGAAGGTTTTTTTTAGATGGGTACAAGTTACATTATCATATCACAAATTCATGATATTACAAATATTTCTATATTATAAACCACAATACTTATTACTAACAAATTAATTAGTATAAACTAGATATAAATTCACATAAAATGGAAAGACAACTCACACCTTAGTGAGATTTGAACCATATACCTCTTGCTTAAAGAGAGACTTATGATGTCTTAGCTAGTTTTATCACTTGGAATATTAAGCGTCATCTATAATTTGGGATTTTTTTGAAGGACGTATAAAACTCTGTATTAATATCTGTGTCAAATCATTGGTTGATATATACTAACCTGAACTTTCTATCGTTGAAAAAATATACTGGAACTTTTGGAGTAATTAGGAGATAAATTTAGGTGTTGCATTAACATTTGACGTTTTCAAATATATAATTAAGATGATATTATGTGTGTGTATATATTGGAAATACAATATAATACAGTATCAAATAAATGTTTTATATATATATATATATATATATATAATAAAAAAATTTGTGTGAAACGGTTTCACGGTAAGACAGATTAAATATCTGAATTTAAACTTATATTCGATGACATATTTGTAATATATAATTATTTTGAGTTCCCCAAAGATGAATGTACAACTCCAGATCACCCAAAATAAAGATGTTCAATTCAACACTAACTGCTACTATTATATACTCTCTTCGTCCCAATAGCAATGTCTCACTTCTATTAATTAATACTCGATATAACACAAAATACAGGAGGAATAATTGTAATGAGAAACAAATTCATGAATAAGGAGACACAAAGCCGAAATTCTGGGAAATTGTCAAGTATTGGAACCCACTAAAGAAAAATATTTTTTGCATAAATTTGTCGAATGGTTTCCCATTTTCACAAAATTACATCAAAGGTGATGTACAAATCAGCTTCATCTTTGACGTTGCTTTCCACACGCCATCCACACTCTAATTTCATTTTTTCAACTATATATATATAATTGTAAAAAGAACTTATTATAATATATAAAAACATATGATTGTAAAAAAATAAAGAATTGAAGCAAACAATGTCCTACGTTCCTACACTAATTAAATTATATTTTTATATGAATTCATCCCTATATATATAAAATTATTTAATTTTTAAATTGCATACAAGAACTCTTTATTAATATAATTATTAACCGATATAAATGCGCTTGATTATGTTTAACATTATTGGATCTAATCCCAAATGAAAAGCATGCATTATTATGCACGATATATAGGCAGCTGCTAGATCGAAAGGCATATTCACCAATTTGCACGTTGGAAATAGCAAATACTTATAATACTATTGCTACTTATTAATTTGATTAATTGTTACAGCATATATTCACCCACATTAGGGGCGATCATCTTTAAATCCATTAAATTCGGTAATTTTGAGGAGTTATTGATGCATTTAATTTAACAAGATTGAAAAACAAGAGAGGATAAAAGCTGCCATAAAATCGGACAGTTGATGTTATGAAACTCATTTTTTTAGTGCTATTTTCATATTTAATACAATAATACATACCTAAGGGCTCGTTTAATATCCATATACGTATATCATGTATGGGTATGAATATGACCCATATCCATACCCTGTGTTTGGTATATCAGTATATGATATCAAATTGATATCTTTGATATACATGATATACTAATATTCAATATTTTCATATACCAGTTTTTACTAGTATATGACTCATAGCTTTCATTTCTTCCCCACTTGATATCAGTCGATATCTTCATCATACCAAACATGGATATCATATATCAATCTCATACACATACCTAATATCTGATACTCATACCCATACTTGATATTTGATATATGAATACCAAACAGGCCCTATTATATTTAACATTGGAATTATTATGAACTCCTACATGTAAAACTTTCGAGTTAACAATTTTAAAAAAAAAGAACCATGAGCTTCTAATATTAATATAATTTCAATAATTTTGATCTGTCAACCATGCTTAAGTAGTGGTGTGCCTTAACTTATATAATTACCTAACTAGTTCGTTAAATAAAATAAAACATGGTTAGCAATTACTTAATATTTAACGTCAACACGATATATATAAATATATATTATATATAGATACTATATATAGATATATATTATAACAGTGAAAGGTCTATATCACTGCATGCCAAAGTTTTCCTGTTATATTTAATTTCAAAACCTATTGTGTTAAATTAAACCAACTTCATTGTCGTAATTTTGTTAAACAAGATTAGGTAAACTTTTATTTTGAAAGGGAAACAATTTTCTTCCTTAATATTTTGATGTATAAATGCATGGAACCTATATAGACAAATTGACCGTTCATTTATTATTATTATTATTATTATTATTATTATTATTATTATTATTATTATTATTATTATTATTATTATTATTATTATTATTATTATTATTATTATTATTATTATTATTATTATTATTATTATTATTATAAAATTAAGTAGATTGGAAGTGAATGGACTAGAATCCTCATATGTTACCACGTACAAACCTAACTCACCTAATCACTTAATTAATTAGGTTTCTGCTGTTAGATTTTAGAGCTAATTCACTTAGATTCCATCTCAGCAAATTTATTACACTTTAATTCCTTTCGGTTCTATAATTAATTAGGTTTCTGCTGTTATATTTTTATCCTTTCTTTAATGTAAATAAGATATCTCAAATTATTTTTTGATGAAAGAATGAAGATAAATACTCCCTCCGTTCTTTTTTAAATGTCCTATTTAGCTTAATTTTTTGTTTCCATATAAGTGTCCTATTTCAAAATTTGAGAGTAAAGTAATGACATTTTTCCAATTTTATCCTTATTTAATGCTTCTAGTAATTTGTTAATTAGTTGTATGTATACATTAATGATGGTAATTAATAAGGTTACATAGGTAAATTTCTTTATTTTATTGGTATGTGTAATTTGACGGTGGGGGACACTTATAAAAGAACGGAGGGAGTAGTCTGTAGTATTGAGAGTTCGCAGATAATTAATTAAGGGCAAAAAATAATCAATGCTACTAAAGTTTCTATACAAATAGATCGTTGCGATTGGATGGGAAAATAAATTTCATTTATTAAAGAATATACCTTTGTTAGACTCATAGTAATTAAATAACGTAAACTCAAAATTATTATTTATATCAAATTAAATTTGATTACTTACAAATTAATAATAAACATTCGGTCTCTTTTGTACTTTAGACCAACTGCGAAAAGTTGCTAATAAATATGAAATCTTTATAATTTTTGCAAATTCAACCTACTCTAGTTTTTTCATCCACATGACAAATTGATTTGGCACATTATATTCATTACCAACGTGAAATAAGATTTCATTTTGTATATATACTATATTTTCATAAACCATTTGGGAGAGAAGTGATCAACAAATTATGATTCTTCAATACATAGAACACAACATAATTTTGAAAGATTTAATCATACAAAGAATTATTATATATAGAACGAATAATAATCCAAGTCGTTAATGTACTAAATTAATTTGTTAGAGGCTGGACAAAATACTATTGATTAAATTTATAAAAAATATAAAAATTAAAATTGAAGGAGAGATCTAATTTGTTACGATTGTAACAAGTACACAACAATGACACTAGTCATATCAGATTCACAACCTAGTCACCAGTCAAAATGATAACCCACTTAAAATTATTATTAAAAACATCAAAATCAGAACTCAAATTAGTGGTGTACTAAATATTTACAAAATTAAAATGTTTATATGGGGAGTCACACCGACGCACGTGACCACTGCTCGCTTCTGCAACCGGCATCAGATTTGAACTGAAAAAAATCAATTTATTTTATTTGATATATTTATTAGTTTTTGTTTTTTCATGAAATGGGCCAAGTATGGGCCGGGGCTCTAACAAATATTCTTTACTTACCTTTTTAGCTTTTATTTTATTCCTCTTTAATAATTAAAATATATATATATATATGTGTGTGTGTGTGTGTGTACACCTTCGCCTCTTCAGAAACCGGAAGAGTCAGCCCACTGGCCCACATGTCCACGTCAGACGAAAGCTTGAGGGGGGTAATCCTGAGATCTTCTGACGCCATAAATCTGCTTTCCACTTTTTTGTCCCAACAAATTAAATTAAATTTACTTAAGAAAATGTAAGTTCAACTGAAGATTTGAAAAAAAAAAAAAAGTTAAAAGTGCATAGATTTAAATATAATTTATAGAAGTGACAAAGTTTTAATTACATGAGAAATTATCATATAAACAAAATCATGCTAAGTTTGCGACATTAGTTTCCATAATCATGAAAGTAACAGCCCGGGGTACATTTGAAGCCAAGAAATGGCTAATGATAGAAAGGCAGTATACATTCATGAATTTACCCTTTTGTCCTTTCTTGTTGTGAAATTGCATGAAACTTCCTTGTCGATCGGCTTGTACCTCGATAATTCGATTGAAAATAAATGTACAAGTTGTTAATGCTACTCTAACAAATGCGAACGCTTACAAATACACCAAACAATATTTTATATATATATATATATATATATGCCTAAAATTACTTTCTAATTTGTGTTCCTATAGATGTATCGACATTATATACGAAAATATTAGATTATATTAATTGTTATTTATATAGTACTCTCTTTGTCCTCCAAAAGTGTGGTATACTTTTGATTTGTTGTCATGTATAAAATATTAGTTGAACTACATTAATTTGAGACGGAGGGAGAGTATAATTACCTAATTGGGCATGCAAAATAATTTTGATTGTTTAGATCTATGTTTTAAAGGATTGACCGGACCGGCACCATAACCGGTTCCCGGTCCAACAGGTCAAACTTGCCGGTCCGGTCCGATTTTTAAAACATTGGTTTAGATAATGCTTTATGAAGTAGAATAAACAAGTAGAAAGGAGATTCTCAACTTGTCTAGGCCTTAAAAATAATTATATGGCTAATGCAACGAATCGTACAAATTAATTTGTTTCAGTCGACAAATCTTTCTCTAATAGTCTAGCAAAGAAGCTAGCTTCGTAGGTACTTAGGTTCCATTTAATTAATATTTGGTCAAAGATCAAACTCGATATCTTAGTTTGAAGGTGATTGTTAATATATATCCATTTATTAATTTTAATAAAAAAATTATGATAATATAATAAACTAATGAAATCAATTTATTTAATTTTGGAAACTTTTCTTAAAAAAACAAATTAACTTTTTTGGAGGGTGGTGGGACAAAAGGGAAAAGGTCAGCCCCCTCGTGAAGTAGCATTTAGGGCAAGATAATTGTGGTCCAAATGTAGAGATGCAAGAATTGGAGGATAAGTAGAAGATGATGAGAAACTACTAGATAGAAAATATAAGATTCCATAATATATAAATGTATTTTTATTTATTTTTTTCCGATAGAGACAGTCGCCCTCTTTCTATTACAATTTTCTACAAAATTTTTCCCAAAATGTATTGGTGATTCTACTCTATATTTCTATTAAGGTTGATCAATCATGATGGTTGTACATGTGTAATGTGTTTGATACCACGTGCCAACCTAAAATAAGGTACATATATAAGAAAAAATTATATGGTTGAGATTGTATTAAATTTGTAGACGACAAATCATAATGTTATTATTGATTAATTTAGTGGGAATTTAGTGTGTATGTATATTCATAGAATAACGTCAGTTTATTTATTTCGAACAGGTTTGATTTCATTCGGATTAGATAGAAACCTCGATTGTAAATTTGTAATATGTAGATTTTGTTTCATTTGATCTTTGTCATTATATATTTTGCAAAGATGGGATGGTGCTTTCGCTAATATTTCCTCCATCAATTTGAAAATGACATATTCTTGAGAGAAATTAATACTATCAAAAATATTCTGAATTTAATTGTTTATAGCATACAAAAAACAATAGAGATCGAGGAAAATTCATGACACACTCCTATTGTAAAAACTTATAAAATTTCTGGCCATTCCTAATAACTCGTGCGATATCTCAAATTTTTTGTAGCATGAGAGAGTAATTTATCGGAAATTCGAGTTCACCGCCCAAGATCACGTTATGAGTAATTAAATTTCATTTTGATTCAATAACATGCAAATCATACGGAAGTAAAAAAATTACACATGTATAACATGTTCAAACCGAATATATATAGTGCACTAGTGATGTTCTAATACTACTCAGATAATTATTATATCAACTTATGTCATTAATTTGACGAATTTGACAAAAATATCCTCCACTTTCAAATGAGCAAAAAACTAAGAGCCCTTACATTTTAACATATCACCAAGTAAGAATTCTTTAAATGTGTATAATAACCCATGTTTTTCCAACTATTATTAGTTTGATTATATCTGTTATTGAAAAATAATCAATTTAAAATTGACCATGATAGGAAAAAAAAATAGTCATGATTTTGGTTGGATTTTGACCGTCCATACATTACGAAAAATTCTATTAGGGGTGTACATATAGTACATCCTTCTCACATATTAATATTTTATTAATATATTGCTCTATTCAAATGATAATATTTTATTATTATAATTTATATTAATATTTGTCATCCACATAGGAATATTCGGCAATATACATATAAGCAATGAAGATTCTTTCTGAACAAACAAATTTTCAGTCTGCCCTATGTTGATACCACAAGGAGGGTGTGTCAAATTAATTGGATCGGGAAATGGCTCAAGAAATGTTATTACCAGCTTTTAGGTCACTAAAAAGTAAAGATTCTGAATTATTTTTTCAGAAAATCATGGTGAAGTCTATTCACCAACGATATGCAAAATCATTCTGTATGTAAAACACACATGTTGGTTTGGTGCGTGTGTGTGTGTATGACTGTGCAAGTACAGGTACAGTGAATGGTCCAATTGGTGTGAGAGAGAGAGAGAGAGAGAGAGAGAGAGACACACGACCACGGGGCAGGATTCGTTAGCCCACAATTTGCTATCAAACAGATATAACTGGAATACCTAAAAGTTAAGATGGACTCAGAATGGGCTTGCATTTAAATGTACACTAATATTTTTTGGACATATATGTCCGGACATAAAATGAATATATTAATAATTTTAACTTATAATTTATCAAATAAAATAATGGTGTTGGTTAGTACTCTAATGTATTTACTTAATTAATCTAAACCGCAATTTTTAAAGAGAGAAATATGAATACAAAAAATACGAAATTAAACTAATAAAGTTATTTTGTGATTTTCACTAATCTTTTTGGAAATACTATTACTTAATAGATATTTATGCATTCACTTGAATTAGATTACTCAAAAAATAATAAATTGAATGAATGTGGATAAATTACAAAATTAAATAAATAAATTAAACGGATCGAACCGATTCATTTACCTAAACTAGCTAGATTATGTCCGGACATTTATGTCCGAATAGCATCATTTTTAAATGTATTATTACTACTAATTTATATATGTGGGTGGGAGAGTCTTAAGTCTGCATAATTTCTCATGGCCTCCTGCTCTTAATTCTTTTCCAATTTTGGATATTGTACTACAAAAATTATAAAAGAAATATGTTTTTTCCTTTGTTTCGTTATCTTCTCAGTGAATTTTAAACGCAGTTTTTAATTTGTTTCTGCGCTCACCATAAGTCTATTATTATATTACGACTTTACGTAATTTCTACTATCGCAATAAGATGTATATTGTCAGCTGAGAAAATCCGTTATTTTGAATTCTGGTAATAACTCCATCCCTTACTATTAAAATAGTTGGTTTTAATTTTTTTTTTTAAACGTATCATCATATTCTTGCAGGATACTCCACATTTCTTTTCTTGTGCTTTTTGCACGTTATGGTGATTGAAGAATTTCAAATGAACAAGCCAAGGTTCAAAAAAGTAAATATAATATATAGTATGTAAAATTGTTTGAATATTTTGATATTGCGTACTATTGAAAATATGAGTTATAAAAAATGATATATATATATATACACACACACGTATAAATTTCATAATTACATTTAATTTGTAGAGATATGCCTTATAATGGTACTTGTTCGTAGTTATGATTAATAATTTACAAAATATATTAATAATTTTAGGGAAAAGATTCAAATACCCCCCTCATGTTGGTAGCACTAGGCAAATACCCCCCTGAACTTTGTTGAGGGGCAAATTCACCATTCCCTAAAGTTTTCGGGTGCAATTACCCCCTCGCCATGATAGAAATAACACTTCCGTTGGCAAAAAAATATTTTTGATTCATTTTTATTCTTGTGGAACCCTTACAATTCCCAAAAATTAGTTGGTGCTAAAAGCTGAAATTAGGAAAAAAATTTGTTTCGAACCCTAGTTCACAACTATCAAAATTCAGGCGAAGTTCTCCGATAATTTGCAATCCAAGCCAACTATTTGTTGTTGACATTGATGATCTTATATTCTTCAAGTGGTTCATCATCTTTTTCGTGCAAATTATCGGAGAACCTTGCCAGAATTTTGATAGTTGTGAGCT
This sequence comes from Agastache rugosa, assembly GCA_031470985.1. Taxonomy (NCBI): domain Eukaryota; kingdom Viridiplantae; phylum Streptophyta; class Magnoliopsida; order Lamiales; family Lamiaceae; genus Agastache; species Agastache rugosa. The sequence goes on along the minus strand of CM062601.1, from coordinate 71,076,250 downwards.
AGAATTCGAAAGAATATTTTTCCCTAATTTAAGCTTTTAGCACCAATTATGCAGTATATAACCGTTGGAAATTGTGAGGGTCCCACGAGAATAAAAATAAATCAAAAATATTTATTTTGCTAACGGAACTATCGTTTCTGTCACGACGAGGGGTTAATTGCACCTGAAAACTTTAAGGAATGGTGAATTTGCGCCTAAACAAAGTTCAAAGAGATATTTGCCTAGCGCTGCCAACATGAGGGGGGTATTTGCACTTGGGTATTTGCACCTTTTCCCATAATTTTATGAAATATCTTTAGGTGCATCGAATTGAATGACACCTAATTTAAATTTACAACCCCCCCAAAAAAAAACAGAGAGATATATGAATTTTAACAATTATTTAAAATATCATCAACAAAATTACGAATGGATTTTCGTCATCATGATTAGTTCCTTTTGAAATTGAGAACCCTTATCTTTTTTCCCCCAGGAAAAATGTTTGATTGGATATGCATTAGTATATTTAGTTATTTACCTACACCACCACCATTCAATCACCAACTATGGATACTCGGATTCTTTTTTTATGACGAAGATTTTTCTTATTTATAAAAGTGTGTATACTAGATAAAATGTTTGTAAATCAATGTAAAATATTTTTTTACCGTCTGTTTTTCAAACCATACGTAATTTCCCATCATATCCATAAATCTTTGCGGTTTAAATTCATTAGAATCATCCCCATTTCAGTAGCTATATATTATTACGTCCCTGAAACGCAGAACTTGTCTAACTTTTTTTTTTTTTAATCTAAAATTGATGATCGTGAATTACATATAAGTTAACTATATTCCTTTACATATGAAGTAGAGTTTAATTTAAATTTAATTATAGTTGTACAAATATATACACAGTACATGATTATCGTCGTGGGCGTGGTTTAGCCATCCAAAACTTAGGCTAGTTGATAAAACACGTCATGCATGGTACTACCATTTAAAGGACAAGGTACAACACAATTAGTCATGGCAGGTTGGCAACAACTAATCTCCCCAAACGTACAATTTATATCTGCACTATATATGTTCTAGATGTAAAATTTCTTCATTTCATTTGAAATAATATCATATTTTCCATGAATGAAATAGACATCACCCCTATTAAATTTAATATTTGTACCATACATACCTACATGTTGTTGACCTTTTTTCAATTGCTAGCTGGTGAGAGATGACATGTACAATTTGTCAATTTTTAATAGCTCCAACTACCATCGTCCCAAAAGTGTGGTGTATATATATTTGATTTATTGTAAGGTAAAATATTAATTGAACCACACTAACCTGAGATGGAGGGATTATTATACTTCCTCGCTTTCCAAATAAGTGTCATCTATCATCTAGTAGTCATATATCGCATGCCAAAAAGTGAATTTATCATTTTTACTCATTATTGTATAAAAAAAATCAAATAGCTAAAGAATTTGCATTGAAGATAAGGAAAAATGGGAAGTTTGGCATCATTTATCTATAAAATTTCGCAATATGACACTTATTCCGAGATAATTTTATTATAGAAAAGAACACTTGCACTTAATTTTTTTAATATTGGAACGAGGAGAAATACACGACCGTTTTTGTGAGCTAACATATATAGAGCTCGGATCAAATAAGAACACTTTCTTAGGTGAGAAATAAGAACAAATCTGGACCCTTGATCCTTGTTGATCTACGGTCCAGATTTAACCGTGCATTTAATTACTCTAATTTATGCATTTAAATGCTAATGCATTAAGTTATTGTAGTTTATGCATTAAAATATTTATGCATTTAGTTTCTGCATTTTATGCATCTCCGATATAATAAAAATGTATTGTTCTTACGTTCTCATATAAGATGTGTTCTTACCAGATCCACTCCCTATATATATATATATATATATATATATATATATAGGGCGCGGATCAAATAAGAACACTTTCTTATGTGAGAAAAAAGAACAAATCTGAACCCTTGATCTTTGATGATCTATGGTCCAGATTTAACCGTGCATTTAATTACTCTAATTTATGCATTTCAATGCTAATGCATTAAGTTATTGTAGTTTATGCATTAAAATATTTATGCATTTAATTTCTGCATTTTATGCATCTCCGATGTAATAAAAATGCATTGCTCTTACGTTCTTATATAAGATGTGTTCTTACCAGATCCGCTCCCTATATATAGGGATGGGTTAGCATAAAAACCGATCCTGCCGTACAAACTACAAACCATACTTTTTTCAATATATAATCATACTTTTTAATATATACAATGATGCTTAATAGTATTTTTTTCGATTCATGCTTTTTGTATAAAAAATGATGCTTATATAAAATCATGTTTTTTACATACTATTTTCATGCTTTGATTATTAACAACCATAGATCATACCATGATCAATGGTTGAGATTAGTTTGTAGTTTTTATATGAAGACTAATTTTTATATGAACCAAATTCTATATATATATATATATATTATCTGGTGTGTTTCGTGTTTCTTTTACCGTTTTACGTACATATTATACTGTTGGAACTATACATGTGATAATTGATGTAACAGCTCATGACGTGAGCGACATATTATATTATTTATATCTCGATGAATGACAACTTATGTAACAAGTGAATTTCCAACAATTAATTCAATCTTTCATCTTCATTTTTTCAAATCACCAAATTTTTGTGCAATAAAATTGTGGAAATTAAATGTGAAGTTTGAAAGTGGTAGGTCTATTATTAAAGGGTCATTCTTTACGAGCCTAAAAAGGCCGATCACCTTCTGTTGTTGTTTGTTGGTGCCATCTCTCATAGTTTTTCAAAACTTTACAGCCTGTTTCTTCTATTTTTAAATTAATTTATATTTTCGCTTTTTTTTCAGAGTAGAAATATTCCTGTTAAATTAATCAATTAGTAGTATATATATATATATTGAGAGAGAGAGAGAGAGAGAGAGTTGACTAATCACCGTCAGTTAATTACAGGCTACAACATAAAAGGTGATCGTTCAATTTTATTGCCACCTAACTAACGAACTAACTATTCATTAAACCAACTTTTAATGATGCTTGCTTTACAACAAATCAAGCTATAAATAAAAAACGAGAAAAGTTAGGAAAAATGGGTCGGAGAATCCTATGAGTATGGGCTACTTAGATTTGTTCGTCGAGAAAGGTTGAGATGCCATCCACCACCTACTACTACCAAAATTTAGTACGGAAGTCCTCAATAATTTTAAATTGTAAGTATTTTATTATGGATAAATAAATACAATTATATTTCAAAATAAAAATAAATAAATAAATTTATAAGAGTGAAATTTTGTTTCAAATTTACTTTTTGCAAGGGAAATTGAATACATTTTTAATAAATGTGGGACAGGAGAGGCATATACTTTTTTACTTATTCATCCTAATCCTAAACTGTTTAAATCAAGAATGGAAAAAAATATGATGTCCTTATTTGGGTTTGGGGAAAGAAAGAGGGAGTAAAATACTTTGTTCAAACCAGAACCAATTAACAAAACTAGAAAAGGTCCAATAATCTTTCAAATAAAAAAGGTCCAATAAAAAATTAAAAGTGGGCTTTGACCCAAAATTCGCCAACTCTTAATTGTCCACTGATATTATTAAAATTATCTCGATAAACTTGGGCCCTATTACCGTTTTCATTCTCTCTCTCTCTCTCTGAGAAAATTACCGATTTCATTCTCTTATCTTTGCAAGTGGAATTAATTACCAAAAATATTGGCACTTGTAATTTGTAAATCATACGTAGTTATACTTTATAAATGATCGCGGACTAGCCCATATTTCTTAGAATTTCCCTCAAAACACTATATTTATGATAAGAAAGCCATTTTCTGTAGTGTTTTAATCTCCTATTTACTTATGGTGATAACATATTTTGCATATAATTGCATTATTTACGTAAAGTTTGGAATTATAAAATAAAATATGCGGAGGTATATAATTAATTTTTTTTAGAACCAAATGTGGAGGCTTATATATTTTAATAAAAGTAGAGCTAACAAAACAAAGCGGAATCCGGAACGGCATGGTATCTTGATTGTCTCAAGATTGGTATCCCACTCGTGTCCCAATCTATCGAACCATCAATTCCCAAAAAGGGATCTTTAAGAGGAAGAAAAAGTTAATAAAGAAAAAAAGAGGATACAAAGGTAGAATTATTCACGTGTTTGATAAATACTAATTAAATTAAACTCAAAATCATAATAAAAAAAATTGAGATGCACAAAATTCGTAAACCAATTATTGAATTGTACGACAAAGTTATTCCAAATAAAATAAGAGTGATGCTATTCGGACATAAATGTCCGGACATAAATTTTGTAATTAAAAGAAAATATGAAAAAGAAAATAATAATAAGTAATATGAAAAAGAAAATTGGGTAGATGCATATTAGAGAATTTTGTTAGAATTAATAATATTAAAAAAGATTAATCGTGAAATAAGGTAAAAAGTTGCATACTTTGAGTAGAAAACGAAGCGGCAATAATGTAAAATGATTGATGATAAAAATGTATTTATGAAAATATTAGATAAAATGATTGATGATAAAAAGTATTTATGAAAATATTATATAAAATGATTGATTAAAATGATTTTATTAGTTAAATCTTAAGTTAAAATTATTAATATAGCCTTTTATGTCCAGACATATATGTCCAAAAAGTATTATTGATAAAATAATGCAAAGATTTTATTAACGCATACGCATGCAGCAAATGATACTACTACCCAACAAAAGTTGCATGTTCCTTTGGCATCACTTTTATCAATAATTATCCTCCTTTACATCTGCATCCAACGTGAAAACATTTTAATATATTATTTTTGTAGGGGATATTTTTTTCTTGACAAAGTGGGAAAATATAATAATAGTAGAAACACCAATTCTTTGCAAGAGATACAAAATCGACAAACATACACATATACATTACTCCCTCCGTCCCATGATAAGTGTCTACCTTCTTTTGGGCACACGTATTTAATTAGGAGAGAGTGTTTAAAGGGTAAAAAGATAAAAAGTGGTGGAGCCCACATCTTTGGTGTGAGAGAGGGTGTTTCCATATTAGGAAAGTAGACACTTATGATGGGACAGCCCAATAAGAAAATGTAGATACTTATGGCGGGACGGAGGGAGTACAAAGATAGTAAGAATATTCGAAGAAATTAATATATATGGAGTAGTAGTACTACAATACACAAAGTTGAGCATTAATCTTAAAAAACCAGGCAGCAACAACTCTATCCTATGGCTATGGGATAGATGGATGACGTACTCGTAATTCAAGTTTGACTTGTACCAAATTTTGTGAAACATAATTCCATGCACGAGTATAGTGTGATTGCTGACATTTCGAAACAATTCTTCAAAAAATCACAGCATCAACCCCGATCCCCGGAACTTCTCCTCCGCAATCCGATCAAAGCTCGCTGCCATCTCATCATCCAAATAATTCCTCCAATCTCCGATCACTCCGCGCCGGAAGAACACCTTATTCTCCTCGCCCGACGACAGCTTCCCGCTCCGGTTAACCTCCAGCCCGCTCAAACTCTCAAAGCTGCACAACCGCAAGATTTCCTCCACCACCCCCGCCTCCTCCTCCGCGGCGGAGAAAGGGCACCTCAAGAACTCCGACAGCCGCCGCAGCTGGACCCCAGGCTCCTCCTTCATATCCTCAAACTTCACGAACAACACCCTGCCGGAATCCTCCCGGGAAACATTCCAATACTCGAGCGCGTGATCCCAACACGGCCCGAACAAGCTGACCCCACGCCGGAACAGATCGGAAACCTCGTACATGGAGTTGCTCCGGGATTCCGGCGGCTTCAGTTTGTCGGTGAAGTGCCAGAGCGAGACGAAGATGTCCTTAGGGTTCCGGCAGAGGTAGACGATCTTGCATGCATGGCTTTTCTTGACGGATTCCGGCAGCGAAACGTGCGGCAGATGCGTGGCGAAGAGGCGCGGCGACGGAGAGGAGGAGAGGTCGGGAATTTGGTCGTCGGCGTAGAGTTTGATCTCGAGAAACGGGACGAGGTCGTGGGGGTTGGAGGTGGAGAGGGGGTGGCTGGTGGCGGCGGCGGTGGGGAAACGTGATCGGTTGACGAGGGTGAAGATGAGGGCTTTGAGCCAGGTGGTGCCGGATTTGGGAGAGGAAACGAGGAAGATGTCGTTGTCTTGAGAGAGAAAGTGTTTTTGGGAGGAGATTACGCCGGCGAGATGACGGACGGGGTACCAGAAGCCTTGGTATTGGTAGAGATGGGCGGAGAGCCACCCCTTCTCTTTGGGGAGGGTGGAGATGAACTCTTTCAGTTCTTCACATAGGCTTTCTTCTTGTTGCAGATATTTTGGAGTTGATAATGATACACTTATTTCTGTTGGCATTTTTTTTTATACTTTTTTTTATGGTTGGAGGGTTTGATTTGGGTTTGTGCTAACATGTTCTCTTCTTGCATGGTGGATTTACATATAGAGAGTGCGTGTGGTGGGTGGGTCCTGGTATCTACGATTACTATTCTACTCATTCAATAATGCAAGTCGAGCTCTCTTTGGGATGGCCTAGTAGTAGGCCGAGGTTGACAATGTTGAGGTTAAAAGTCTCATATTCGAATTCTACAAATACATTTATAAAGAATTCTACAAATACATTTATACATCGAGCATGTCACATATTATTTTTCTGAATATAATAGGAGATGATGTACAATGATGCAATCCCACTTGTCTTTAATGATCTGGTTGGTGAATCATAATATTGTTCAAGATATAGACAGCTACATGATAGTGTGAAATAACGTTGAATTAAGAATATTAACCATGTTGACATTGGCAGTTAGGGGTGAGCAAAAGAAACCGAAAAATCAAACCGACCAACAAACCTTACTGAAACCGTATGAAAAAATATGATTAACCAAACCGACGGTTTCGATTTTTTTCCTGTTTTCAGAAAATCGAGGGTACCGATTAGGTTTATATATATATATAAATAAGCGGATAACCGAACCGAACACTCATTAAAAATTTATAATTTACTACATGTATGTTATAAACTTCTTATCTTTACTAATCTATTACTATTTCGATTTAAAAGCATGAGATAAATCACTTTATAATTTATGCTTTTTAAAATTGTATATTTTGAATCTACATTTTATGATATGATTTTTTTTTCATGCTAAAAATTATTAAAAAAATTAACTTTTCTCTTTTTTTTATGGTTAACCGTCAATAATTAGTTATCAGAACCAATATTTAGGTTAACATTTATATTTTTTGTTTTTATTTTCTACTTTTTAGTGGGTAGCAATTAATTGAATTGATTAAAAATTATATTATCGATTTTTTATAAGGCAAATGATCGGCTAACCGAAAGTTGCTCACCCTTATTGCCAACCAATCGATGATAGGTTCAATATTGCAATGTCTTAAAGGAAATTTTTTGGAAGTATTTTTAGACTATGGTCAATTTGGCTGGTCCTGCGAGTTTGTACATTTTGTTCAGAACTTTTATGACTATATAGTTAAGCACGTGATATTGCAGTTAGTTTCAATTATCTTTAAATATAGTTTCTGACAACATATAACAAAAATATGATGAGACACGTGGTCCTGGTTTATATATACTCCTAGATAGATGGGAAGATTTCTTTTCTTCTTTTTTTTCCGTTGCTGCGAATAAAAAAATGAAAAAATTTCTATCTATGTACTACACTCGTCTCTTATATAAGAATATTTTTAAAAATATTCTTATGTATGTACTACATATGTACCCTTAATAAAATTTTCTAAACAAAAATGTGCAATTTCTTGCTTTATGTTTCGAAAGGCATGCATACTGAAACATATATAGTGACAAGATTATTATTACTACCTCCGTCCGATGATAAGTGGTCACATTCTTTTTGACACGGGTATTAAGGAGAAAGATGTTTAAAGGGTAAAAAGATAAAAGTGGTGAAGCCACAACTTTTTGTGAGAGAATCATATTTCCTTATAAAAAAAGTGGTCACTTATCCCAGGACAATCCAAAAAGGAAATGTAGCCATTTATTGCGAGACGGAAGGAGTATTATTAACCGGTATAGATAAAATTACTTTTTATTTTTTAAATCAAGTTGAATTTCATTTTTTTGTTCCTCTTTTTTTTTTTTCATATGTTGACTATTACGGAACAAGCATAAATCCAAGTACATTAAAATGCAAAAAACTGTCGTGAATAATTGATGATCACATGTATATTTAACTGGTGGAACACATGGCATTTATTTCATTTGAAAAAGAAATGGAAAAATGAAATATAATGTAAATGATTATCGATAATGCTAGAAATATACCTGTATAAAGGACTAAATAAAATGCTTCAGAACCACTGTTCCTACCAGCAGAAACCTTATAAAATAGCGCATCTAGTGGTATCGGAGAGGAACCAACCACAATCTTCCGTAAAATAACGGACACAATAACGTGAAACAGTCTCACACAAAACTCCAGGTCACTCCCCAAAATAAATGCGGGTTCTATGGATTTTAAAATCCACAACGGAACAAGTAAGCTTTAGTCCAATCAAGAAGTCACATTAATCTCATTCAAACTACAAACCAAAAATAGTTCAAATCCATAATCAAGTAAGCGCAACTAGCCCTATTTTCATTCAGAATGCTAAAGTGACACCAGCAACTTATCTTCTGTCAGATGGAAAATATGCAATAAAGATGAGCAAGAAAATCAAATTTCTGGAAAAATAAACACACTGTAAATCGAATTCTAAAATATCAGCAACAAGGCCGGGCCACCATTCCACCATCTTCTTCCCGTAGGGTTATAATTACTATGAGTGTATCAGAACCACTACACAATAAAGGCAAAGATCACAAGAAGTAGGGACATAGACAAGCTTCTGATATGACACGAAAGTTGTGCGCACTACACCACTGAAACATGGCTTGTGTTCCAGAAGATGGAGGAAAGTGTTAACCTAACTCAGGTTAGTGCAGAGCAAATTTAACTTAATTGAGCATATAAACTGAGCACATTAAGACAACAACCTACCGTCAAATTCTAGTCGACAAGTAAGAATCAGAGGACACTCACTAGTTGACAACATTGGACAGAGATTTGATACTCACGGAGCAACTGGCTCAAGAGGATCCAGCAGAAAATTACGACTTCCCAATTAGTTAACAAAAATCCTGCTGTTTTTCTTCCAAAATAAACTGCAGATGGAAAAAGGTAACTAAGAAATGAGAAAACGTAATTTGACAGTTCTCAGCATCACTGTCATTCAAACTCGGGCACTCCCAACGAAGAAAAGCTGGTATCTTCAGATCCAAGGAATGGAATATACTCTGATCCTCTGACATGAACACTGAAGCAAGCTGCACGATTAGCAAGTCATGACATTCCATCTTGAGGAACAATTAGAACAATGGCACATTCATTTGCAGCAAACGGAAAGAGAAGAAACTAAGATATCTACAAACAATATCGAGATCATACCATTTTCAATTTTCATAACGCTTTGGAGCATTACTTCCATCTTTTTTTCCATATCGGAGGAGTCATTCATCTTTGGGGCAACAAGTGTCAGCTCTCGATATATTTCACGCACAAATCTGCAAATTTTTTGAGCGAACTCAAGCTCACCATCGGATATTCTGCCTATTGCCAACCTCATCAGCTCTCCGGTTAAGTCTGCAAGCTGAATATGATATTAGTGTTAGAGACGTATAGTGAACAAGGCACTGTAGGATCAAATGAGCCACATCTTTTAAAGACTTAAATAGGTTGACCCAAACATAGCAGCTGAAGTTCATTATTTCTCTGCAAAAATTTAGAGAATTACCCCCAACAGATAGTCAAGCTCATTAATCTGCAAAGGCTCATTAGATGGATCGCCTAGAGTTTGCAAGGAAGCATTGATCTCATCGAGATTCAAAAGAGCACCTGTTCTGCAAAACTTACACAGTGTGGCAGCTTCAATATATTCCTGAACCTACAATCGGAAGGAAATCAAGATTGAGATTTCAAACATTTTGAAGACTTCAGAAGTTCGAATGTCAGAAAATGGTTACCCCAGGAGAATAGGCTCGCCTTAACTTCCAAAAATCTGTTCCTCCAAGCTCTTTTACTAAACGAGATATATACTGATCCATAACAGCCGCTAGATCATTTTCTGCTTTTTGTAAAACCTCCTCTTTGTTGTCCTTGCTGATTCTGTTATTACAGAAGTTAAGAAAATAGTAACTCTTCTTCAAGGTAGATTTCAAACAACGTCAACATGAATTATATCTAGTCAGTTAAGCCCATATTGCTTGTGACAAAACATCATATGCCAATAGTTATTGAAAAGCACAAAGCTACCGATTATAATTGGATATCACTTTACTATTAACTTTGAAAACGTCAATGTGGAAATTAGTATACATATTCGAACAATTCTATAATTTGCTGTAGGAATGCACTAACAAGAAAGTGTCGACAAAAAATATACTAGGAAATGAATTTTAGCAGCGGACATTCATGACACGCATGAAAACAAACAACAAATTTCTTTTTACCTGTGCACTTGAAATATGACCTTCTTACTGTTCATAGTTATATCTCGGCTGGCTTTCACCACCCGTTCTCTCTTGTCATTCTGTGGGGCATACATATCAAGAGTAACGAAGCTTATCAAGAGTAATGAAGCTTATCAGACAACCAACGGCAGAATATTTGCAGCATACATTTATGTCAATCGATTTACATGCCAAAGTGAGAAAACGTCAACAGAAGAAAGTTGGACAGGATTTCTATGCCATTTTAATTTTTGGGGTGTGTTCAGCAGAAAAATTCAGGAAATTCTCGAAGGAAAAACAAAAAAACAACTAATCCATACAATAAAAGAAACATCGCTTATTGCTTATTAGGCAATCTACAATTTAATTAGAACATTTCATGAGTGTTCGAATATCCCATTTTTTTCTTGCATTTTTAATTGAATCAATAACTAAAAAGAAAAATAATCAACTGTCTAACAAAACTGAATCAAATATAAATAAGGCTAAAGTAGAAGACTAGTCCTTTCAGGAAACTGTACATAAAAACTACTATCTCGCTGAAAGTTCAAATAATAGAAATTATCAAATTACACAAAGTAAACATCATACATTCAAAACCAATAATTTTGCAAACATGCAACTTTAATCTGTTACTAACCAAAAGTTCACCAATTAATCAATTAAAAGACAAAAAAAAAAAAAAAAACTAGAAATTTTGTTCCACACCGCTAGAAATTCAAGAACGAGCACATTCGTACGAGAAAAATTTGAGATTTGACAAAAATAAAAGTACGCGCGAAAAAGGGAAATCACCAGATTATTGAGGTAACTAGAATATTGGGCGAAAGCGTTCTTCATGGGGTTTTGGTCTGATTCAGCCGCATTGGTTGTCATAGTTCTGGGCTTCTTCGCGGCGGCACCAACAATCTCTGCAACTGTTCGATGAAATGCGTCAATGAATTAGTTTGTACATTCCCAAAATTACATGTACTTGTCTGCGCTGCGCATGCCCGCAGCGTGTATGAGTGTGTGTATCAGAGAGAGTTAGAGAGAGAGAGTGGTTGGTGTTACTTACAGTGTGCGAGGCGTTGGGGTTTGGGCGACATGAGAGAGAGCTTACGCACGGCCGAAGAATTCAGCATCTGTCCTCTCGCTCGATTATTCAAGACAGGGCACAATTTAATTATTCAATAAGTTTCACATAATAATATAAAAATAAAGCAGTGCACTAGCATCAAGTTGCTGTAGTGTAGTGGTTATCACGTCAGTCTTACACACTGAATGTCCCCGGTTCGAGCCCGGGCAGCAACAACATTTGTTATGTTAATCTTTTTTTTTAATTAACATTTGATTTTTTTCTTTTTTTAATTAACATTTTTTCTGTATGCATTCAAAAGTGTCCTATTAAATAGCAATGGATAGTTGATAATAATTTTGTGATTTCAGCGAGAAAAATACTACTGTTTTTCAAGCTATCGTTTTAGAATCTTTCAAAGTTATATTTTTTTGAGAATTACGAGGTATATATATAAATAATCTAATTAAGCACCATATAGGCGGAACCTCCAGGAGAGATTGAATCCAAAACTTATTGCTAAGGAGAGTCTTAAAATGTCTCAGCTAACCATTTGAGCTAGGTATAATCGGCCTAGCTCAAACAAAGTTATATATTCTGGGTGTTCGGGGAATGAGAAAATAATGTAAACCGTTCTTGAAAAAATACATTCAAAAGTCAAAACAGTAGAAGAATGAGATGTCAAACAACAGCCGTCAGCAGCAAAAACTTTTTCCACAGCTTATATATAAATTTCAGCAGAAAGCGCCTCTTCCACTCCAACCCATCTCTCTCCGTCCGATCCCGCCTCCTGAAACCGCCGGAAATGGCGACTTTAGTGGTGGCGACCACCGCTGATCCAGCGTCGATCAACCCGGCCAAAGCCCTTCTGGCCATGCCCGGTTGGCTGCCGGGCCCCACCCTCGACGGCGGCATCAGAACCTTCAAGAACGGCGACTCCCTCCGCCTATTGGAGCAAGACAGATTCATAATTGAAGAAGACGACCTCGACTTGAGGTGGGAGGCCGCCACCGGAGAGACGGTGGCGGAGCTCTTCTTTCTTTCCCGCCACGCCGCCGCCACCGGCCGCCCTGCTCTCACCATCCACCCTATAGGTATGCCTACTGTATAATATCTCGCATTATGACACGTGTGTCTTATGTATTTCGTAATTTTATATTTTTATTATGTATATGATGTATGTCTATTTTATTGGTATGGGTTTTTGATGGAATTTTGTGTCTTCTAATTCTTCTTGACAATTTTGTATATTCATGATCAATAGTTGTATGTCATTGAAAGTTGGTGTCTTTGAACTAGAATGGGATGAATCTGGTGTTGCAAGAATCTGTGAAGGAAATTTGCCTTTCTTGTTTTGCTATGCCATATTTGTCGTTCTTGAATAAACTTAGTTTGATGCAAGAAATTTGAGGTTGAGCGAATCTAGTTATTTTATGATGCTAAATTGTTTGCAGGGGTACCACATTTGAAGGAGGGAGATGTTCTACCGCAAGGGGGGAGACCGGGATGGGCTGCACCACCTTGTCCGCGTATAGGACCGTGGCTCGTGCTTTTGAAGAAGCTTGCTGAATCCCACAAATTAGTGCCTGAATTCGAGGTTCTCTATTGAGATTCACAATATTATAGTTTTTCTTCATATTTGTTTTAGCAAAAACCTTCTACTGTATTTGGTTAAGTGAACTCATACACACAACATATTGTTCACCTTCGTTTCATGCAGAACTCTATTTTTTTTACTCATTTTGGTTATGAAATCACTATATGGGAGAGTTGAATTCGTGATTCTAAGTTTGGACTTCTTGTGAAAGATCGAATTTGCAAGTGCATTTGTGTAGATGATCGAGATTGTTAATTAATCAGAATGATTCCTTTCTGTCGGATACAGATAACACTGGAAGCTACTCATCATGGACCTGTAACATCTAAGCCAACTATGTTCATCGAGATAGGTGAAAATTATTAATTCTTTTTGATGCATTAGTCGAGGCTATCAAGCTTATTTGATTGCAGTTTCATTTGAACTGATTTTCTAGCAAATTTATAGGCAACATTTAGGGCAGCATTAGTGTAATTGTTTGAATTCTCGTTTTAGGTAGCACGGAAGAATACTGGGGAAGAGAGGATGCTGCTCAAGTTATTGCTCAAGTGAGTACATGCTGATGCCAGTCTACTTGAATTAATTTCTGAATGTACGCTTAACTGAAAACACACTGCTGCAAGAAGAATGTTTCAGATTGAAATGTCATGAAACTCTGTATGGGGGTGAGTGGGTGTTCTCTATGTGTATCTATGCAGTTATGTATCTCTGTCTGTTATTTTACGTAGCATACACTGTACGATTTTTGTAGTCGTTTCACATACTTGTCTTATGAAGCATTATCTGTGGTGATGTATGAGAGTATTGAGTATTATATGCGTGCTTACAGCTTGTCAGTTGTGTTTTTATCTGAAAACGACGTTTTTTTTATTGTTGAAGTTGGTCTGGGAGGGGCTTGGTCGTGGAACAAATGCTGCTGTCGGAGATTGGAGCAGGTTTACTTTGACTCATGAAGTTTGTCCTGATAATACTTTTCGAGTTCTATTGATATTTAATGGTCACATTAGTCCTTTGAGATTGCTTTCATGACATATCTGTCATTGCCAAAAATCGGGTGCTTAAGTTTTACATATTTTCGTCTTTTTTTCCACATAATGTTTTCTTGATACATTTTGGTTACTTAAATCCCAGTGCAACTGAAAAGAAGAAAGTGATGCTTGGTATCGGAGGAGGACATTATGTACCCCGTCACATGGACATAATCCAGTAAGTAGATTTTCTCAACCGTCGTGTCAATATGCTCGTGTTAATTATAATATTAGTTATTTGGCACATTCCATTTCATTTGCATCCTTCAGGTATAAGTTTCATTCTTGAAAAAATAGATGAAATAGTTTAATAATGTGTACAATGCATTGTCCGATCTTTTGACTCATACTCGTCTGGAAAAAAACTACAGAAAAGAGGGAACTTGGGTCGGCCACCTCATATCTGGATATTCGTTGCCAATGGAAGATCCCGGGCAGACAAAATCGAGTATAACTGCTGAAACTATTGGAGGGACGTGGAAACAAGCCATCAAAGTTGCTTTTGATGCTACAAAAGCAGCCTTCCCAGGCGGGGAAATCTTGGCGCATCTTGATCAAAAGTAAGTCCTCCGAACATACCTTAATTTGCTCGAACAAGAGAAGTATTTACGAGTAATTCTTTTCCAGATTCTAACTGCATTGCCCTTTCTATTCATGCAGGAGTTTCAAAGGATGGCAAAAGAATGCCATAATGGATTTCCTAGGCAAGCAGAATATAAAGATTGGTAAGCCTGCAGATTTCTGCTGATCCTTAGGTTTTTTTTGGTCTCTTTCTGATATTCAAAATGTCCAAATCCTAGATTTTGGTAGTTTCAGGATGCTGTCTGAAATCTGAATTTCGCATTAGATTCTCACACAATTATTTTTTTCCCCACATTTTGTTTTTTATGGGTTCCACTAGAAGTAGATCTTGAATTTGTTAGTATGCATTATTGCATATCAATTGAATAGAATTTACTCTTATCTTTGGCTTAATTACAGAAAAGAAGACACTTTTGGACTTTATTTGTTTACTTCAAATTTTGTGATTTTAGCAAGTTTATCCAAAATTTACTTTTTGTTAAAAATGAGAATTTCAAAAACATGTATTAGGACATGTTTTCAAAGAAATAGTTAAAAATGTCCCGCTTAATTAAAACAAATTTTAGTTATTACACACATAATTATTCCTTACATTTTCTTCCAAACACGGTTCAGCATTGACATTCAAGATCATATTCCTCAATTGTACTGATTTTCGAAATAACACAATTCTCCAATAATTTTCCAATTTTTTACCTTTCAAAAATAAAAGGAAACGAGGTTTGGTTTCGTCTGTGATTTCCTTTCTTTTATATAAATATCTCATTTGCGAGACCACATACAGTGAATAACTTATCCATTAAGGAAACGTCAGCTTTTAAATTTGACAAATTCTTTTTAGTTATTATTTCCCCATAATTCAAATTAGGTGACATTACCCAATCTTTTTTTTTTTTTTTTTGACATTACCTAATCTAACTTTAGGGATCAAGTATAATATTGATTTCACTTTTTCATTTATGGGTTTACTAGTTTTAAGGTACAATAGTAAATATATGAAACTTAATGTGAAACTACTTATCATTTATTAATAAACACATGACATTCAACTTAGTACTACACATTTATCAATGAATAATGGCGGACACATATGATGTACTTGTGAAGATATCCAAAAGGCAAAGACCTCATGTATTAAGAGTGAAGTTTAGATTAATAAAAAAAAAAGAGTGAAGTTTAGAATTCAAATGTTACTGCTACTCCTTTCCCAATTCTATCGATTTTTTGTAAGAAAATTAGGTAATGGCCAATGGCTCCCTCGTTTAAAATAAAGAATGATATAGTCATTGTTTCATTATACGAAGTGTAGCTTTTCCAGAAAAAAAAAATTATTTGGCCGCCCCTATCAATGAATATGTTTACACAAAAATTTATGTGAACGATTAAAAATCAGGATCCAAATTCATATTCAATGACATATTTGTAATTATGAATATATTATTGGATTTAGATTTGAATTGATTCATCATGAGACTTTCTCACGCAATACTCCATATATTAATGGTTGAATAGAGGTACATATATAGAGACATATTTATGTGGTTATATATAATAAATAATGGATGTGACATTAGTCCGTTAAGTGGATATCGTCATCACGTACAACGAATAGTTGTTAATTAAGTGGAACGTCGTTGTACAGCCAACCATGTGCCAAACATTTGTATTCTGATTATATATGAATTAAATGCAATTTTTGAACACCGTATGCACTATAGTACTATTACTATACCTGAATAATAGTTCATTTATTCAACACCGAAACTTTTAAGAATAATTATTAAATATTAATGAGTTTGGAAAGCCAACGAGGCCTATTTCAGATGGTAAAGTTAATGCACTACAAATCTCTCTTTAACGAGAAGTCTAATCTCACCTTACAATTCACAGGACTCTGACTAAATATGCTTAGGAAACTAATCGATTTAAGAATATTCTCAATGGGAGCTTAGACCAGAATTTTGGTGGGCCCCGACAGTTTGAGTCCTCAAGCCAAAACACCCACATTGAGCCCTCAATTTCATAAATTAACCAAGTGTTATACTAAAATAATAATGCATACCTCCAAAATCATTCTTCTTTTTTCTTTTAGAAAATCTGCATTTTCATTAATTAAGATTAATTATATCAGGGGAAAAATTGCACAAACTCAAAACAGAAGGGAGGTCAAGAGTAGCAAGTTCATCCCTATGATTACGAGCAAAGTTAGCTAAACGGTGAGCAAATTAATTTGCATTTCTACCAATCCATCGAAAGGAGATTCGGTTAAAATCCAAAGTGATATGGAGGATCTCAGCAATGAGTGTTCCACTTTGAGTCCTTGGAATTTTGATGACAATGAAGTTGTTCTCGAAATAAGGTCAAAAATGCATTTCATAGTGACATTTTTCAATCGAATAATACGATTTGATGATTTTAGTCTCGTTGAACTTAAAAAGCAATAATTTTGGCATTTCTAGAAAAAAAAATGACAAAAAATCCGTATCTCAAAATTTGTAGACTAATCTTCTAAAAAAATTGTAGACTAAAATTGTCAATAATATTAGTAAATACCACTTGTGAATTTTAAATTAGGCAGCCATTTCAAGTATATAGAAATTACTAGAATTATTGACTTGTAATTTTCACGACTAAAATCGTCGTACACCTATCCTACCGTATTAAAATACAACTCGATAAACGATCATTCCTGTAAGACAAAAAATTCATTTAACACTTACATAAATCATAAATAGGGAACAATAAATCGTAACCAAATAATATCACAAGAAAAAAATAATAATTAATTAGTCAAAATATAAAAGAAAAGAAAAAGTGCGAAATAAAGAAAAATTGCATGAAGGCGAAGCCTACTAGTTGATGTAGGCTGTCCGAAATGGTGACAGAGGAAGTGGCGTGTCCACCAGCGGTGCACAATAGCAACAGCACGGCGCAGGTTTAAGTGGCACACGTGGGGGACCACGAGAGGATCATGTGTGGACACGCTTTTGTGGGTCCCACCAAAGAGCTCCTCACCTCTGCAGGGCTATGCTTCCGTGCACAAAGTTGTACCGAAACTGTCATAATAAAACCCACATCGATGAGACTGATAGGCCCATAGGCTGGAGATACTTTGATAATAATTTCATAATATTTTCAAATTAAAATTATCTATATATAGACACTATACTATAGTCTCCATATATGATAATGACTTCCAAATTTGCATGATTTCATTTGTTATCTCCTTCCTACCTATAAAAAAAATAGGTTGACTTATTTAAACCTATGGGGAATGATAATAGAGGACATTGAAACATCTTTTGATTCGGTACAGAGCATCTGATCATTGAAATTTTTTATATATAAATCGAGAAATCTTAAGTTTAATTCTCACATGTCGTCCCAATTTTAAAAAAATATCTAATTGAATACCAAGAATATCTAATCTAATCTAATCTATTACTAATACGAAAATAAAGTTGCCCCCTCCACGCTGTTCCGTTCCGATTTTTCTTTATTCTGGTAATTTGTCTAATTTTAATTCATATATATTCTAATTTTTATTAATTAAAATTTTATTAATTTCATATTCTTGAAATATCACATGTTTATATATTAATCACATCTCATATTTATCTTTCACTCTGTTTAATTAATTTCTTCTATTACACATATTAAAATAATGACAATTTCAGAATGCATTCTTATAAATCCTTATTTTATACATTCTTAATTCATATATAATAATCTATATATATATATATATATATTTATATTTAATATTATAAAATTTTTTACGTTCCTATTATTTGGCAGTACATTCATTAAAGTTTCCTTTATTATATTATAACAATTATAATATTATATCGTCAATTAGATTATGTATAGAATTGTAAGTGCTCGAAAAGTATTAGTCAATCAATTTAATTAATTTATATATATATATATATATATATTCTAATTCGAATCAATCATTATGATTATTATTATATTCATTAGTATGTATTTAATTAATATTTGTAATCTATTTGTATTTATCTTTCCGTGTGTAATTTTATTTTAGCATAAAATTTGGTGGAGAGTTAAAAAAAAAAAAACTCCTCTAATTCAATGATGTGACAAAGTTTTCATTTATACCTGTCCCAATATACCCATTTGTTAGATTTGTGATTCACAGTCAGATCTTAAGTTCGAAGCTCATAAGTTCGTATTTAAATTGTAAACTACTCCCGGCTATGTTGCATGGGTGCGTGGGGCTGGTGCGGGGGCGATACAATACGGATACGCAGTGGCGGAGCCAGGCCCCCGAGTACAGGGTGGTAAAATATTAAGAGTATTTAAAATAATTTATTTAAATATAAAATAATATAATATCCTAAAAAATTACAATAATTTCTTAGAATATATAATTACGTGAGATGATAACAGGTGATTGATTTTCTATTTGATTTGTCTCTTTATTTATCGTTGATTATTTTCTAATTACAAATTTATCCATTCTAAGGTTCGTGGTTCAAGACCCATCAATATCCCATTTAATATATGATACTTGCTCTAATTTATACTAGTTTGTTTAGTACATGAATGTATATATATTTTTTTTAAAAATGTACACATAATAATATTGTAGAATATATAATTTTTTAAGGAATTGTAGAATATATAATAAAAAAAATATTACATTAAAACAAATTTATTCACTCCTATGAATACCAAATTCAAGAATTTGTCCATTCCTATAATTTAAGAGAAACAATTATTTAATTGAAAAGAATATACTTCATTCCTATGATTCTACATAAACAAATATGTTAAAGGAGAGATAAGGAGAGATACAAGTTTTAATTGAAGTCTATTTATTTCTCTCTTTTTTTACACGTTAAAACTAAAATTCAGAAAATTAAGGAAATAAATCATTTATTTATCCTTTTCCTTTTCCCCTGTCTTTATAATTTTTTGATGGGCAAATTTCTTTATGTTTGTAAATATTATGTATAAATAGCTGTAGTTAGGGGTAATTCAACAAAATTGAGGGGGGGCAATTGACTCACCCCTCTTGAACGTGGCTCCGTCAGTACGGATACGTGGATACGGAATTTTGAAAATTTTAGGGTGCGATTCGGCAATGATATGTCTACTATTAATATTTTATTATATGTACATAACACTTATAAAATAATTAGAAATTTAATTTTTCATAAATAATGTGTATGTAATTCATTTTTTTTAACCCAAAACTTAAGCATTTTCAATTATGTAATTTAATTAAATAACAAAATATAAATTCAAATATCATTAGTTTAATAAAGAAACCATAATTCAAATAAAGTTATCAAAGTTACCCTCATACATTCACTTCACCCACGTGATTTGCGAATTTTACACACAGGATACGCGAATCCGATTACTTTTTATTCTTTATTTGGAAGGATATGCCACATGGCGAATCGGGTGCGAATCCAACGTGAATCCGACGAGAATCGCACCCTAACGAGAATCCGATACGGCAATATGGTATTTTTAGAAGAATCCGTGCATCATAGCTCCCCGGTGGTGAATGATGATGCAAAATCATTTAATACATTTCTTAAAAAAAATATGATTTGATACACATATACTCCCTCCGTCCCGCCGAATATGGCCTATTTGTTTTCGGCACGGAGATTAAGAAAAGGGGAATTAGGTGTAATAAAGTGTTAATAAAGTAACTTTTTAGTTAATAAAGTGCTTTTTTGATCAACAATGTACGGCTAAAGTATTTTTTTAGTTTAAAGTAAGCTATAATTCTTTTCCAAAAAGGAAACATGCCATATTCGGTGGGACCACCCAAAATGGAAAACAAGCCATATTCGGTGGGACGGAGGGAGTATATAACAATGAAATGCAATGGTGGTAAAACAAATTAAATAATTTATGCTCACTATATCCCGTTATTTGTGGCTCATATTTTTTGGTCACGAGAATTAAGAAAAAGGTATAAAAGATAGAAAAGTGGTAGGATCCATACTTTTTAAATGATTAATTTTTGCTATTTTAGATTCGAGCCACTAATAGCGGGACAGCCCAAAAAGGAAAATGAGCCACTAATAGCGGAACAGTCAAAAAAGGAAAATGAATAACTAATAGCGGAACAGTCCAAAAAGATAAATGAGTCACTAATAGCGAGACGGAGGGAATAGTAATTTTATTTTTATGTATTTCTATATGCATCATCGTCAACAACATTTATTTCGTCACCAACAATCATATCTCGCGTAGCATTTAGGATAAATGTCATTACTATTATGGTAGTTTATGACTTATCTTGGTGTAGCCATCCTTCTACATTAACCATTAATTGATGAAACTGTAACAGAGGCCATGAACATTGGACTAATTAATTATTGCATAAATATGGTAAAAGAATTCATCAATGTTGTTTTTTTTATGGAAAATAAATGGACGGTTGCACTTATAGACTTTTGACCTAATTAAATAGATGACGTCATTTTAAAGAGTAGATTAAATACTCCTTCCGTCCTATATAAAATGACACATTTTTTTCGACACGATTATTAAGGATAAGGGTATAAAGTGATTAAAATGGTAGGACCTATAACTTTTTAAGAGATAATTATTTTCATTTTGGGAATGTATCATATTATATAGAACACCAAAAATGGAAAATATGTCATCTTATATGAGACGGAAGGAATACTATATGATGCACTGAAGCCTCTGATAAAATACATTAGTTATTAAAACACGGTTAATAATCGAAAAATATATGATATATATTCTAATTTTTTTTTTTAAAATGTAACCATGTGATAGAGTAATTTTCAGCCATGACCAAAAATAGATTACGACACATTTACAAGATCTTAGAGCATCTTCAACAGTATTGTATAATAGATAAAAATGCTACTCTCCTTGTCATGTTATTAATGATTCATTTTTTGTTTTGGGTTGTCCCGTTATTAATGGCTCCGATCCAAAATGACAAAAATTAACTCTTCAAAAAGTATGGACCTACCATTTTTTTATCTTTTACACATTCTACTTAATTTTCGTGCTGAACAGTAATGAGTCATTAATAGCGGGACGGATGGAGTACTATTTTGGAGCAGAATTCCATCTCATGTGATGTTGTATAATCCTGCTCTATTTTGGAGTTTTGAACAGTGTTCAATAAATTTAGAGCAACATGTTCATTGCTCTATCACTTTTCCTTTTTTTTAATATAAATAATAATGGTGTTTATTTTATTTAGTTATATTGCTACACATAAAATTATAAACTTATATTCACACCAACAATAAACTTACATAAAAACAAAGTTGATAAATTTATTTTCCTAATTTGTATGAATATTATTAGGTTTGTAATTTTATTTATTTATAATATTTTTTATGCATTAATATAATGAATTCGGTTATTATTCTCCATTAATTGATATAAGTTATTCATATTTTTAAGATTAAACAAAAAATACAAAATATTTTTTGTTTTTGTGTAAAAAATAGAAAAGACGGTTGGTGATGACTTCATATTTTCTGCTATATTTTTGTGTTGAAATTACTTTAGTTTTATGCAAACCGCTGGAGATGCTCTTATAATCTCCAACATCTATATAATTAAGATATTGCTTAATATTTTTGGGTGGTGATAGTGGATTTATGAGTTTCATGGTGATCATCATCAAAAAAAAATATCAGTCGAGAATCTGGGAGCCGACGGAAAAATCTCAAACCGACTTAAGTTTGTTAGATATGAAACAATCTATCTCATTTGATACTAGTTTCGATTACTTTTCGAGAAAAATATTTAGAGCAATTTATGGACAACGGTTAAAGGTAATATATATATATGGATGGGTTACTATAAAAATTATTCCTCCTGTGAGTGAGAATATGCTTAAATCTATATATTCATGCTTAAATCAATATATAGTCATGCTTAATGAGATTCATGT
Source organism: Agastache rugosa (assembly GCA_031470985.1). Classification (NCBI taxonomy): domain Eukaryota; kingdom Viridiplantae; phylum Streptophyta; class Magnoliopsida; order Lamiales; family Lamiaceae; genus Agastache; species Agastache rugosa. The sequence continues at coordinate 71,053,443 of CM062601.1, read as the reverse complement.
TTTTTTGTGAAAACAATTGTGCTTATATAAAATCATGCTAAAATTTATATATATTCATGCTTCGAATAATGACAACCATAGATCATACAAAGATCAACGATTCAAATTGGTTCCTAGTTCCCACACTAGGAATAGTTTCTATATGAACCAATCCATGTATATATATATATTAAAAAACTTCAATTTGAAGATAATTGATATTAGATATATATCTTGTTTATGGATTAAATAAATTAGTGAACAACTCAAGAAATTGAAGACCTAATCTACAATTTCATAAAATATACGTGATTGAAGGTATTGAACAATTTAACTGAATATCAGTGGTCCCAGACTTAGGAAATAAAAAATTCTTCACAAAATGGAAAGAAAATAATTGCAATAGTTAATTATATATAAAGGAAAGTATGCCTCCTCCTGAATGTGTCATTTTTTTTTGTCATAATTTATTTTTGTCAAAGTCCATACAAAATTCCAACTACTTCTCACCCACACGCAAACGAATTATATTGTATATTTGTTCTATACTAATTCCAGCAAGCAAACAAACAATACATTCGTTTTCAACCTTTTATTTGAGGGTATGAATTTTATGTTTTCAGGTTGTCCATGTCATTTTTGCTATTAAATATCACATGTGGGATATTAATTAATATATCGTTGTAACAAAATTTAATGATATAAAAATAGTATACTTACCACGACCAGCAATTTAATCCACATTGTATCTTAGTGGCTCCTAAGAGGTGCTATAATATGACATCTAATTTATTTTTCCATAAGGCTCGTTTACTAGCGATGATTATAGTGTGGAAATATATTTATGACATTCTAATACCTTGTTAGTACAAAAAATATTTTTTTTTATAAAGTAAGAACTCGTATGTGTTATATTAATTTTTATTGCTACGTATACCATCTAGGGGTTGGGATACATATGACTGCAATATTACTATAATTAAATTCATCCTCGTGCCATAATTAATATATGTTGTAAACAATTTAATACTTCTAAGTTCTAACCAAACATAATATTGATATCTTATACGTAAAAGATATTACAGTCAAACATATCAAATCTTATCCCATAATGCCAAACAAACAAGCCCCGTTGTCAATTCTACATGAAACTGGCAAAATAGGCTCGGCCTCAATCGAGTTCGACATACCAATTCGATTTTGGGTCAGACTAGGCTTTGAAATTTTAAGCTTGGTAACTTTTTCTGGTAGGTTTGGATCGAAATGTCATTTTGGTTAGGTGGTCCTTGCCCAATAAAATTACAATATAATTTGATTTTATTGCCAAGTCGGACTATGAAAAATTAGACCCAACAAATTTTTCGGATCGGTCTGATGACTTTGACAACTCTATTCACATACTTGTGTTTGCACTATTATATATCCAGTCAGCAATAAGGAAGCGAAGATTTTAATTGAGTTAATACATTTAAGATTTTAGCATATAATTTTTTATTAAGCACATTTTAAAGTTCTTAGGAACTTTTGTAGTTTTCCTATTGTGTAATTTATATTTTATGATATTTTTTAAAAGATAAGATTTGTATTCAATAAATATTATTTTGATTGTATATCATGATAAAAAAAATTCCATAGTCACCTTGATATCAAAATAAATTATTACCATAACATGTTTATATTTAAGATAATCGTATCATGTCGAAATAAACAAGACCACATAATACGTTTTCACAGCCCTAGCCATTAATAGCTCCAATACGACACATTTAGGATGTTTAATTTAAATGCTGGAATGCAGTTTGCTCTAAAGATTAATTAAGGTAACACCGTGTATAAACCGCGTTCATATTTAATGTCAGCAAAAATTACTCAATTTAAAGATGAATAAAAGAGGTAAATGGAAATAGGCAGATCATGGAAATAAAATACCAAATAAACCAATATTTTAACAAAAGAAAAAAGAAGTCAAATTTCACTTTCCATCCCATGAAACGATTACAACGAAACTAGGATTTGATTTTACCTTTGACTTCCATTTGTCCCCCACAAGAGCATAATTTTAAATAATCCTCTCTCTCTCTCTCTCTCTCTAGCTTCCATTTATATTCAACTATTTCTATCCCAATCACGATTCCATTGTCAGACACTGCCCTCATCCCGTAAACAATTATTCTACATGTTATATTATTCTAGGGATCTACGTGTTATAACTAATCACTGGGGTTCCAAAACGACATCGTGCTGAATCAGTGGGCGTCGGGCCAAGAAAAAGGGTAAATAAATATATTTTCTATTTTAGCTCCGTTCTAATAGCAAGTTCTCACTTCCTTTTTTTGGCTGTCCTAATAGCAAGTTCTCATTCCAAAAATAAAAATAATTAACTCTTCAGAAGTTTTAGGATCTATCACTTTTTCTCCTTTCACTCTTATTTTTTAATAACCGTGCCCAAAACAAGAGAGACCTTACTATTGCGACGGAGGCAGTATTATTTTACAGCCTTTTCTTTTCTCAACGTTCGGTTCAGACTGAAAATGATTTCCTTCCCTTTGGGAAAAACCCCAGTAATTAATGCCCTTATTATAACCACAACATAAAACAATATATATATATATATATATATTGCATACACGTACCTGTATGTATACGTAGAGAGAGAAAGTTGACTATATGTGTGTTAGAAGTGATTTCCTTTTTCACTTAATGTTAGTATTAGTATGTTTTAAACGCCACAGATAAAACAGACACACAGACAGCTCTCTCTCTCTCTCTCTCTAGAACTCTCATCCCAGGATGCGTTTGTCTCTATCTACCTATAATTTTATAGAGGTTATTGTATGCATATGTATGTAAATCAGGTCAATCGCCGCGATGCTGTGTCGTTTAGCCGGCTGAGATTTCGCCGCCATTTTTTTTTCGCTTCTACATAATACTGAAAAAGGGTAATCCTCTTTACTTTTTTTTTTCCTCAAGGAGTTGAGGCAGAACTGAGGTTTCCAAAAATATTTTCAGCTGTATTGCGGATTATAATTTTAATACGCATAATTTGCGTATTCGTAATTTATGGTTAGATCGTATGTTTAATAATATTTTTTTTTCGCGATGTGTTTGTTTGTCTACTGTTTTTCCTCTGATTTATTGGCTGTTATGATTGAGTCTTTTTGTACCTTTTCTCTCGATTTTTTTTTTGTTGTTGCTTTCTTTTGTCAATTATTGATCATCCTTCTGTAATGGTGCAGTGAAAGGGGATTTTGGCAGTCTTTTTGTGAATCGATAACAGAGCACTTCTCTTTCCTGTCGTCGATCAAAGAGGTATTTGAGTGTTTCCTTATCGTTCTAGTATTCTTTTTCCCCTTTTGACTGCGTTTGAGATTTTCGGCAATCGCTAAAAATCTAGCCTCTAAAAATTTTAGGATTTCTTTTTATGCTTAGAAATTGGGAAAGTGGGAGAGGTTTGGGAGATTTGGTTTGTTTAGATCTGAAAGATGGAGAATGTGTCATAGAGAGGAGCCGGCAAATGATGTAGTTGGGCAGTGGGGTTTTTGACTTTGAAGCAAGAAATATAGATTAAAAAAGTGAGTGTATTTTAGCTGTTAAAGGTTTGTTGGGATGTTTGAAAAAGTGGGGGGCTTTATCTTGTCCTCTTCTTCACCTTTCGACAAAGGGAAGATTCCAAAGCTTAAGTCTACTGTCTCTGCCCATTTTTATTATAGGTTAATTAATTTTGTGTTTAAAAGAGAATTTGCTAAAAATTTCATAATTGTTGGTTCTTTTGTTATCTTTTAATCTAAAATTAGTACGACATCTGAGCTTTTTCATTTGTGGTTAAAACTTAAAAAGATATTCTTCCCATAACAGAGTCCTTTTAATTGATGAAGATACACAGCCTATCACCCATGTCTGGATATCAATAAAATGTTTTTCATCTGCAAAAAGGAAATGTGAGGTAATCAGTTTGAGGATTTTTCGGTCTCATTAATGGTTTATTTAATCTACAAGTACTTGTTCTTCAGTGGATGCTCTAGGTTTATTCCAGGGTGCAGCTTTTATTTGCATTTGAATATATATGATGCATTCATTATTGGTGGCATGTGGCATCCAGGACTCTAGTTTGGAACTGGATTTTGCGAACCATAACCCTGGAAATTATGTGTCCTTTTATAGAGTTAACATTTATAAGGTTGGCCCTAGTTCAATATTTGACATTTTTTATTTTATTTTTCTTATTGTTTTATTGATAATAGTTGTTATTTGTGATCACCGATGCTTATAGTTTGTTCACCACAGACTTCTTAACTGTTTTGTATAACGATGATGTATTATGATATACTGTTGCTTTTGCTATCTGAAACTGAACCTGTTTGTTCTTATCGGGCTCTTAGTTTAAAATTGATGTGTACTAGTGGAAAATCGCTTCCAACTACTGAAAAATCTTCAACTATCCTAACTGTGTCACGTGTAAATGCTGCGAATTTTTGGTGTATAGCCTCAATGTTTGGTCTTCTGGTGGCTGTGTTTTTCTCATCCTTTAATTCTTACCTTACAAATTTGACCACGTCTCAACTATTATATTCTCAAAATTTCAAATGAAAAGCACCTGTCCAAAATTGTATCTGCAATAACAAGTTATTCTGAACCTTTTTTCTGAATGCATTGGCAGCATCTTTGAGTTGCTGAACAAATCATGACCATGAAGGAAAATCAGAATGAAACCTCCTTTGATTCTAGAAGTTTTGGGAGGGAGACTGATCCCCTGACATTCGGAAATAAAGAAAGATACGAGTTGAATGATTCTAGAATGGATGCTGATTTTACAGAGTTAGAGGCAAAAGATAGAGATAACTGTTCAAACTTTAAAGTTATGGATGACTCTTCTTTTGAAGATGAAAATGGAATGATGGATTCTCCTAGGAAGGAAGGTCAAAATGGACTCTCAAACCATCTAATCATGGATAATGGAATAGTAGATTTGCCTCGGAAGGAAAGTAACGATGGACTAGCACATCATCTAAGCAGTTGGGATAAGGATGCAGATTCATTATCTTCTGACTCGTATGATATGGAGAAAGAGCAGGGAAGTCCAGGGCGTGAAAGTTTTGACACAGTTGAAGAGCTTGCAGTCTGTAACAAAAGCAATCCTAAAGATTCTAGTTCTCCATTATTTACTGATAAGAATGTATTGGAATGTGATCTCCCAGAGTTGGAGGTTTGCTATAGAGAGACTGACTGTCAAATTTTGAAAGATATATGCGTCGATGAAGGGAAGCCTGAGAAAGATGTAAATGCTTTTGAAAGTTGCTCATTTCCCCTGCCTCGCAATGACATTGACCATCTTGAGGCTAAGAAAGAACCATATTCAGATGCCGACAGCTTTACTACTGAGCAATGTGTGAGCAAAGAAGAAAATGAAGGCAATAATTTAATCTCCCGGGAAAAGCTAGATCCTTGTCTAGAGAACTCTTTCGATAGGGATACCATTAAGCATTGTAAGCCAGAGACCGAAGCGGAGAAAAGTGAAGCCTGCTTTGATGGAACTGGCAAAGCTGATATTGATTCTTCAGAGGACTCCCCTGTAGATAGGAAACTTCCAATAGAAGATTTTGGTTATCAAAATTCCCATGGATTAGATGGAGGAAACGAGGTTATGCAACTACCCGACCAGGTTTTTGTTCCCCAACTTTGCTCCACCCCCTCCATATTTGTACTAGGTGCTGATTATAGGCTTCTCTGATCATTATTATCCAACACTATTTGAAAGAGTTCTATCATATTGCTTCCTAGTTACCTGCCATACTATCTATAGCACAAACTACTTCAGCTTTCTAAACAATCTCGGATGCTTTCTTGTTCTTGAATTTGATTCATATTGCTATTCTATTCTCGACAGGTTCTTAATCAAGAAGCAGTATCTGGGAGTCCTGCATCATCAGCAGAAGCAGATGGCACGGAGAAAGATGTTCAGTCTAGCTGCCTAGCATACAATAGAAAAGTTGAAAATGAAATCATTATTTTCAACTTTAGCTCCCCTGATGGGGTGGTAGGTGGCAATAATGACATGGCTGGAGATGTCAAGGAACAGTCTGCTGACTCAGGGGACGTTGTGCACAAGGATGTAAATGCTGAAAATCTTCCAGCTGCCACAAGTAACGAAGTAGATGACTCCAACAAACAATCCCTAAGAAGCAATGAAGGAAATTCTGATGACGGGTCTGCTACTAGCCACATACAGTGCATTACAAGCGAAGGCAGTAGTTGTGGGAATGTTTATGAAGGATCCTCTGAACATAAACAAGCAAATTCTGAAGATATTTCCATAGATGATCATGTCCCAGTTCAGTCTCCTAGCACGAAGAGCCCAGTTGCCACAAGCGATCCACATGCTTCCGAGCCAAATGCTCCAAACCATGATGGGAAAGACTCTGATGATGTTCCAGTTGCTAACCAGTTACAACAAGATATGGGTGAGACGAGTTTCTCTGCAGCGAGCATGATCACTTATTCAGGGCCAATCGCCTTTTCTGGGAGTCTCTCTCATCGATCTGATGGCAGTACAACGAGCGGGAAATCTTTTGCTTTCCCAGTGTAAACACTCTCTCCTTATCACATTAGTATCTCCTTTTTACTTTTATCACCGGTGATCTCATTAGCTGTGTATTATTTCATCGTTGCAGATTACAGTCCGAGTGGAATAGCAGTCCGGTCCGGATGGCGAAAGCGGATAGGAGAGATTTTAGGAAACACAAGGGCTGGAGATCAGGTCTTCTCTGCTGTAGATTCTAAGTGCTTGTGTGTGTTAGCTTATTAGTGAACAAAATATACGTCTGAAATTTTCAGAAAATGGAGTATTGTAAGTATGTGAGTCGATATTTATACGACAGGTTTTTGATTGTCACAGATGCTGCTATATGAACTGGTATATGTGCAAGGCTTAATTAATTGCGTCCAAATTTTATTTCATTCTTATTTCTTTTCCATCCATATTAATTTACTGTGTATATGGTTTGCGAAGTGGAAATTTATTGTTTATGCTGAAGCTATTGGGCCTTGGGCTTTGTTAAAGAAAGCTCAGACCCTTTATTATTTGGGCTTTGCAAAAGATGAAAGCCTAATCCTTATTCGACTTAGGTTTTTCACGCACGCTCCTTGATTATCAGACTAATTAATTTACCAATTTATTCAAGAAGAGACACTAAAAAAATATTTTCTAGATCATATTTAATTTATAATGTATTAAATAACAGATATCAAACCCGAAATTGATTCTGTTACCTTTAATAAAGATTGGAATTATATTTGTTAAAATCGAATATACAAAGTGTATACTTAATTTTCTGGAGATGCATCTGTGCATACAGCTGCACATACATCCTGTCCGACCTGACCCGACCGACCCGCTCCAGTCAATGTTGACCGGGACGGTCAACATTTGACCTTTAACTTTTTCGAATTTCAGTTTTTTTTTTCTCCGCATTCGGCTCCTATTTTTATTTATAAATAATGATTGTGGCAACATTAATGTTTTTTAGCTCGCTCTAAGTCTTCGGCTCTTGTCGCTCGACTCTTGAAAAAAAATCATTTTTTAAAAAAATAAAAAAATAAAAAATAAAATAAAAAAGTCAACAGTTGACCATTGACCGGTCAACGTTGATCGAGGCAGGTCGAGTCGGGACGGATGTATCGTACAGCTGTTGTACAGGAGTTTTTGCCAATTTCCTATTATACGTATATGGTATGACACATTTATTAAGGAGAAGGGTAAAAAGTGAGGAAATTGGTAGGTCTCATCACTTTTGAAGGGTTGATTAGTTCATTTTTAGAAAACACTAGTAAGTAGCCCGTCGAAATTCGACGGAAAATAACTTTATGTTTTAATTTATATGTACTCCCTCCGTCCCCCAAAAGTGTGGTCCAATTAATATTTTATACCTCACATATAATTAAATTTGGACCACACTTTTGGGGGACGGAGGGAGTATATTTTAAAAATAATTTTATATCTTATTTAAAAGTTGGGATATTGTTCGCGTTAATTATTAATCAAACTTAGAAAATTAATTATTTCACGTATCTCATTTATAATTAGGAATGATAATGGATCGGGTATACTCATTCATTATGTATTTTCTAAATCTAAATCTGTTTAGAATTTTTCTACATGTTCGTTCTAATCTCAGTTAAAATAGTGATTTTACTGTATATACTCGTCTCAAATCCGTTGAGTAATACTCGATAAAAAAATAAAACTCCAAGTAAAATTAATTAAAATTAGTAAAAATTATTCTTTCTGTGTTATTTGAACCGTCTCGTTCGTTAATGCTAAATTACTCAATAAAAATCTAAACAAAGTTAATATTAATTAAAATTAGTAAAAACCCTTCTTTTTAAGTATATTTGAACCGTCTCGTTAGTTCATGTTAAATCGATATCTCTAATCTTTGCCAAAATGCGGAAAAAATATGTTTACATCTTCAAAGTAATATTAATTAAAATTAGTAAAAATCGTTCTTTCCATGTTATTTGAACCGTCTCATTGGTTTATGCTAAATTACTCGATAAAAATCCAAACAAAGTTAATATTAATTAAAATTAGTAAAAATCCTTCTTTTTAAGTATATTTGAACCGTCTCGTTAGTTCATGTTAAATCGATATCTCTAATCTTTGCCAAAATGCGAAAAAAAAAGTTTACATCTTCAAGTTTCACAAAATCAAATATTTTAATTCTAGAAGAAAAAAAAAGAAAGATTCTCAACATTGATATTAAAATTAAACTATTCATTTGATAATTTAATTACTGATCAATTTAATATTAGACAGATTAAATTTCTCAATAAAAAATGCATTCCTAAATTGTTATTATTTTAATATATATAATAGAAGAAATTAATTAAATAGAGGGAAAGATAAATATGAGATGTGATTAATAGATAAACATGTGATATTTCAAGAATATGAAATTAATAAAATTTTAATTAATAAAAATAAAAATTAGAATATATATGAATTAAAATTAGACAAATTACCAGAATAAAGGAAAATCTAAACGGAGCACCGTGGAGGGGGCAATTTTATTTTCGTATCAGTAATAGATGACAATTTAAATGAAACAATCCAAAAAAGAAAGGAAGATAAATTTAGTGGCACAGAGGGAGTATAATTTTATACATACGGGAAATCTCTCTCATGAATTTGTATGCCACAATTAACATAGATTATATATATATATATATATATATATATTATATAAATATATGATATTCTTGATGATATTTGTTGGAGGGAAAAGAAGGTTCTATTCTACCCCAGGTTCTACCCTAGGTTATTTTCCACGCCACCTTTTCTTAATGGGTAACAGACTTGATTCATGATCCTACTCAAGAAATACCATCATAGTATACACGTACAATTTAATATATTATGGTTTTTAATTTGGGCAATTCTACATTAAACACTGTCATTATTTTTTACTAATATAATCCCTACGAATTAGAGAGGATCAATGGGACCTCGAAACATTACTCACCGACTCTTGGTGAGCATTGATAATTTCAAACCACATAGATAATATTCATATAGAATCACAAATTCTGTCACCATGATAATGGTCTACTGATGGAGTGTACGTGCATTCATGTGACATAAAAAGTTTTTGTGTTTGAATCTCACCAACAATTTGTAGATTGAGTCTGTCACAAGATTTACTAATATACGTAATTCATCCTTCATGTAATATTGTTTGCAGACTATTACACAATATCGAGAGTTTTACCCGGTTCACACCTTGGATAGTGAGGTTACCAAAGTTATAAAGAATCACAAACCCTTAGATCTAAACTAAAATTGTGGAGAAGTGCAATATATACCCCCTATATAAAAAGAAAATTAAAACAGCAGTCACTGAATTATTATTATTATTATTATTATTATTATTATTATTATTATTATTATTATTTATTATTTTTAGTTTTTTTGGCCATTAGTTCATTACTACTTAACTAACTAAGCATTGTGAGCTGCTTGTTACATGAAGGGCTATAAGTTGTTTTAGGACACTAACTAAGGGTGACTTGCGAAAATAGGACAAAAATTTTCGGGCTTGCAAAATAAGGACAATAAGTTTTTTGAGTTGCAAAAACAGGACACAAAGTTTTGAAAATTTCAATTTAAAAGCCTGAAAACATGATACTCACATGCTCTTGAAGAAATATTCAAATACACATTTAAGATAGAATAAATTATAAATACTCAAGGTTATCTAAACGATCCACGCTTTCAAAATGGTATCAGAGCTTTAGGTTTATCTGGGAATTATATTTTATTTATTACTATAAGTATTATCCTAACGGAGGAGACATCAAGAAAAACATGGATCCGGACGATTGTCCGAGATGCGAGTGTTACAGGAATTATCTCTATGATTTGGAGGTACAGAAAACAAGAACCCAGACTGCTATTGCAATCTAGAAGAGAGAATTCCACTCTGCAACAACAAGGGTGGATTGTGAATCCATTATCTCTTGTCACCAAGAGATGAGAAGGAGAGAAAATTTCATTAAGGAGTTGAAGTATCTCCATCTAAGGACGGAGAACGTGATGAGAGAAAACCATCAGAACCATACGGACTGATGAACCTAGAAGGATGTCCAAGGTGTGGACATTTCCAGGAACGTCTCCAAATCTTGGAGAAAAGAAGGATAACATACCAGAGTGTCTTAACACACTGGAGAAATATGTTGAATCTCTTAATTCAACATAACCAGGAGAAAGAATTAATTGATTCTTGCCTCCAAGGAATCAAAAGAAAAGAAGATCTTCTCCATAGTTGTATCTGCCTTGAATGGGAGATAGAACATGCCATGAGAAGAGACCATTGGATCCATTTGGGAGTAAATTGGAATCATACCTAATGGAACCAAAGAAAGATAAAGGAGAATCATCTACTCTTTTTTATCAAGAGATTACTCCAGATTCATCCAAGATATCGGAGGATCTGAGGGAAATACAGAAAACCGTACAACTTTATGTGATAGCCTGTATGGTGTACCACGCGATCTTTACAAGATTGCTATGAGACAGGATGAGATTTACAATATCCTGAAGGAGATCCAATCACGGATCGAAAAACTGGAGCAACAACCCCGTTCCAGTCAAAGGAGGAATCCTTTTGGTAATGAACCCACTTATCCATTTCCAATGGGAGAAACCAAGAAGGATCCAAACGTGGAGGCCTTGAAAAGAATGATTCGAGAAAAGAAAAGATGAATAATCTCGAAAGAATCAATCTTGACGACCTCCAGGAGTTAGCAGAATCTTTTGCTAACATGGCGATGGTTGATTTAAAAATGAACCAGAATGTGGTCCAAAACCCACAGCCGGTAAATCAACTTCCACCAGGAGCTATCATTGGAAATCCACAAGATTTTCAAAATGCACCCGGAGCCATTAATGTTGTCCAGGATTTTCAGACTGGAGCAAGGTGTGATCAACATACCCCAAATAATGCATATATGGCAGCAAGAAGGACAAGGGCAAGAAGACCACGACCAAAGGTACAGGATACACCTTATGGTAAGGCGACCCTGGATCCAATCCATCCCTACGGAGTGACGCTCGATCTCGATGAAGTAAATTTCAAAGATCGAGAATCTGTAATTGATGAGTAGACGTCAGCTTTGAGAATTGCGGTAGCAACTCTCGATCTGAACAAGGAAGGATTCGTGAGAATCCTCGAAATGAGCCTTGCAAGAATTGCCAAGATAGCATGGAAATTCTTTCCTTTGGATATCAAGAATGCATGTTTTGAAAGTGAAAACTTTACTGAACATGTTCAGAATATGGCAACAATATTTAAAAGCCATTTTCTGGGAGAAGGATATTTCGAAGGATTTGATCAAGAAAAGAGAAAGAAATACTTGATGTCATTGTATAATCTAAGACTTGCAGTCCTAGATCAACAATCCCTTAACAAGTTTTTACAGCTCTTTACTCTTTATCAATATCAATCTAAAGTTGATGATAGAGTTGCGCTGAAAATTTTCTTTCTAAAATTTCCAAGCCCATGGAAGGAGATGCTAATTCGTGATTACTGTCACAGCCCGACTCAGAATTTAGATGACCGAGCCGGTGAGTCCTACGACGTACACAATTTATAATTAACCGAAGGACTGATAACGACCCAGTTATCCAACAAAACCAATCATACATCATACCATTCTCAATAATCAGAATTTCCGGGATTTAAATAAAGGTTTGATCAACTTTTCAACGAGCATGCTTTATAAGAATTCAATAACAAACTCATGCTCAACAATTCGAATCAAGATTTGGATATCAACAACTGACACCAAATGATATCAACAACAAAACTGTTGATCAGGATTTATCAAATTTAACATTTCCGAAGAAACAGACTTAACCAAATATCAACAGAATAATCATACGACCAATGGTACCAAAAGATCAATGCCAATAAAGGAGTTTATCAGATCAAGAAAGCTCGATAAAGAGGTCGCATGATTTAAGATACTTAAGATGGAAACAACAACGGCTTCAAATAAGACAGGCTAGCATATCATTCAAAAGAAACATTATCAACGTCAAAGACTTCAGCATTTATGAATAACCATCATACTTAAGAATATACTTCATACTTCATGTTGGGAAAATTAATAGAGTTTTGATTGGATACCAAAACCCAGCTGACCCCAACCGAGTAGATGATCGCACAAGCCTAAGCGTTTTTCAGCTCACCTGTTTGAGCTTATAGAGTTTCTTTAGTTTACAGGTAGATTCGCTGAAGACAGCTGAAGATAGCAGAAGACACAACTAAGCAGACAGCTTAAGAACTCAGCAGAGCAGACTCAGCAGAGCAAGACCAAGAAGAGTCAAAGATCTTGCAGTATCAAGACCCAGCTCAGTGACGGAAACCTAGCTCAGTGTCAAAGACCCAACTCAGTGTAAAAGACCCAGCTTAGTGTCGATGACACAGCTCAGGTCTAAAACACAGCTCAAGTCAGTGACACAGCTCAGGATGAAGACACAGCTCAGGTTGATGATACAACATAGGTCTAAGACACAGCTTAGAAGTCAAGACACAGCAGAGTCCAAGCCGCTGAAGATACAGCAGAGACGCTTAGCAACTCAAAGACGAAGACCTTCTCAAAGACAAGATCCCGATATCAGAAGATCTTATCTGACGCAGTCAGATCAGAGAAGAACTAGCTTCTGCAGATGCAGACCTACTTCGTAGGTAAAGGCCAGAAGTCAACAAGAGTAGGTAAGATTCAAACGGCTCTCTTCCAACGGCTAGTTTGAATCTCCACCTATATATATCTCTCCTCCACCATTGAAGAGAAGGCTGGCAAGGCGACTGAAGAAATAGAAGAAAACAGAAAAATGAACAACGATCTTCAAAGCCAAATCTTTCAAGAACACCCACCAAATACCGTGTTCTTAGTTGTTCACATATTCAGTCATAGGCAGAATAGATCAGAATAAATATCTTAAGCCTAGTTTGAACGAGTTCATCATACTCCTTGTTCTTTATTGTAAGAACTCGTTCATAGTTGGAAAACCATACCCAAACCCAAACCCAGAAAGGTTAGGTAAAGGTACGCTTGCTCGAAGCGTGTAATTCGAGTGGTTAGGTTCTTCAGTACCCGGAAACTGAAGGTGTAGGCTTGACAGTGCCCGCAAACTGTTGGAACACAGCTCGGGTTAGAGTTGTGAAGTTGCTTGGTACTTGGAAACCAAGTGGTAGTGAATTACCAGTGAATCTGATCGTGGACGTCGGAGGTGTTACTCCGAACCACGTTAAAAATGCTCTGTTATTTATCGCTTTGTTTTATGCATGTTACTAACCTTCATGAGCATACATTTCATGATGAGGTAATCGCAAGACGAGCTAATCCAAACTCTCATCCAGAAGACTAAGCAAGATGAAGTATCACCATCTGATGAGGTAATCGCAAGAGCCAACTCCTACATCCACACTCTCAGCTGGATTGTTCCAGTTGAGACTGCCAAGGAAGCTGTACATGTAGACACAGCTGAGGTAATGGTGACTGAAAACGAGCCAACTTCTGTAACAGTTGAACCCGCAGAAGCTGCACCACCTAGTCCAATTGCCAATGACACTCGCTCACTGGTCGAGATCGAGGCAGTCAAACCCAGCCAAGTCGAATCCGGAACCCAAACGGATTCCAATGTCGTGCTTTCTGATGCAATGAAGGAGGAAATAGCCAAACAAGTTGAGGAAATCCTATTCCAGGATAGACTCAAATTAGATACTGACACCCTTCTGCGCATCACAGCTGTAGAATGGCAAGTCCATTGTCATGGACAGTCCATTGATGAAGTTTACTCTTTTGCCCAGAACTTACAAAGAAGCTCCAGTGAAGATCTCAAGCAATCTCTCGAATCTCATCGCATTGATCAGTCACATCATCTAGAAAAGAGAGTTCCTGAGATCATTTCAAGCCTTCAAGCTCCACTGGAAAGCAGCTTCAGCGACTTATCCAGCCAGCTGCAAGCTCTACAACAACAAACCCTCTCCAACAGGACTGACATTCAAAAACTGTTCAATCTCTACAAAGAGCTGGACACTCAGTTCAAAGTTGGAAGTACCAACACAGCACAACTCAACCTTGTCACAGCAGACAACACAGCCAAGATTGCTGATGTTGACAAAGCCCTGGCCCAGCTAAATAAGACAATTGTCAACCTATCCTCCACCCTTGTTGATAATGCCAAAAAGAGGGAAGATAAGAGGGAAGGAAATGACAAGAGAAAAACATCAAGGGCAGGCAAAGGAAAAGTCAGAATGAAGATGAAATCCAAGTCTGCCGATCGAGATTGATGAAGTTGTTCTTGAAATTTGAGAAGCGAAGAACAGTGGACGAAAAGGAAAATAGAGCAAAATGATCATCCCTCTTGCCAAAGCTAGCGGAGCCAAGCCGAAGAAATAAATGATACTCAATGGCTCGCAACTTTGTAAATAAACAAAAGCAAGAGATGAGGAACTTTCAAGAGCGACGAAGAAGAAGGAAAGTTTGCTCGATCGAGGAAAAGAAGCGAGAAGAAGAAAAGAGCAAACATCAGAGCATCAAAGAAAAAGACTCAGATGCCAATGAACTGGAGAAGAATAGATGAATGGATCCCAGAAGAATTAAACGACGACTGGGAACATACAAAATTCGAGTTCATTGAAGATTACTACTATCTGGGAGCCTACCCAAATACGCATCCAGATGTTGCTTTCAAGATGCATCTGAATGAGCTCTTCCATCAAGATAGGATGACTGCGAAAGCATTCTTCAATGCTGCAGAGACCGCAAAGATCCAATTTTCTGCTCCCCAGCTGTATCATCTCCAGCCTCCACTAATACCTGGAACCGATTTCCCTGACAAATCGTAAGTAATCGCAGAAGTAAACAAATGGGCAATCAGGAGAAAAATTTCCAAGGTAAGTAATGAAGAAGAATATAGGAAGCTGGAACGGATGATCTTCAACCGGTACAGGTTAAGAACAGATGAACAGCTTGAAGAAGAAAGACTGAAGAATCAGCAGCAGAGGAAGCAGAGTTGAAGACCCAGTCAACTGGGAATTTTTGTCTTTTGAATTTTTGTAAAATGTAAAATGGTAATATTATCTCTTATTAATGAAAAATTTCTTTTTGCTCTCAAGCTCATCCCGACGACAATAACTCTTTGTCCAGGCACTGAACTCTGAATTTAATTTACCTGCTGTGTATGTTTAAACTTTTGAAAACCCGTTTTCTTGTTAAGGGGGAAGTAAATTGTTTTTCTCAGTTAGGTTTTGGCATCATCAAAAAGGGAGAAATTGTTGGGAAAATTAATAGAGTTTTGATTGGATACCAAAACCCAGCTGACCCCAACCGAGTAGATGATCGCACAAGCCTAAGCGTTTTTCAGCTCACCTGTTTGAGCTTATAGAGTTTCTTTAGTTTACAGGTAGATTCGCTGAAGACAGCTGAAGACAGCAGAAGACACAGCTAAGCAGACAGCTTAAGAACTCAGCAGAGCAGACTCAGCAGAGCAAGACCAAGAAGAGTCAAAGATCTTGCAGTATGAAGACCCAGCTCAGTGACGGAAACCCAGCTCAGTGTCAAAGACCCAGCTCAGTGTAAAAGACCCAGCTTAGTGTCGATGACACAGCTCAGGTCTAAAACACAGCTCAAGTTAGTGACACAGCTCAGGATGAAGACACAACTCAGGTTGATGATACAACACAGGTCTAAGACACAGCTTAGAAGTCAAGACACAGCAGAGTCCAAGCCGCTGAAGATACAGCAGAGACGCTTAGCAGCTCGAAGACGAAGACCTTCTCAAAGACAAGATCCCGATATCAGAAGATCTTATCTGACGCAGTCAGATCAGAGAAGAACTAGCTTCTGCAGATGCAGACCTACTTCGTAGGTAAAGGCCAGAAGTCAACAAGAGTATGTAAGATTCAAACGGCTCTCTTCCAATGGCTAGTTTGAATCTCCACCTATATATATCTCTCCTCCACCATTGAAGAGGAGGCTGGCAAGACGACTGAAGAAATAGAAGGAAACAGAAAAAGGAACAACGATCTTCAAAGCCAAATCTTTCAAGAACACCCAGCCAGTCAGCTGTGTTCTTAGTTGTTCACATATTCAGTCATAGGCAGAATAGATCAGAATAAATATCTTAAGCCTAGTTTGAACGAGTTCATCATACTCCTTGTTCTTCATTGTAAGAACTCGTTCATAGTTGGAAAATCATACCCAAACCCAAACCCAGAAAGGTTAGGTAAAGGTACGCTTGCTCGAAGCGTGTAATTCGAGTGGTTAGGTTCTTCGATGCCGGAAGCGAAGGTGTAGGCTTGACAGTGCCCGCAAACTGTTGGAATACAGCTCGGGTTAGAGTTGTGAAGTTGCTTGGTACTTGGAAACCAAGTGGTAGTGAATTACCAGTGAATCTGGTCGTGGACGTAGGAGGTGTTACTCCGAACCACGTTAAAAATGCTCTGTTATTTATCGCTTTGTTTTATGCATGTTACTAACCTTCATGAGCATACATTTCATTCTGCATAAACTGACTAACTGAAAAGTGAAACAGAGCTTTGCAATATATTTGAAGCAACAGACGGACTTTCCAAATCCACCACATTCCGCACACACACACAGCCAGCTGTGTCGATCAAGCTGCCATCCAGCTGGATCGAACACAGCCAGCTCTCTGAAAAGAGTTTTAACTTGGAAAAGTTTTTAAACCTTGGTGTATTCACCCCTCCCCTCTACACCAAGGTATCCGTCTTGGGACCAACACTTCAAAACATGCTTCAACATTTAAACACACTTCAGAGTGTTGCAGCGGAATAACAAGAGGAATTATATGTATGCAGACATATAATTCTAGACTGACTTATTTTAATTAAACTGGAACCAACAAAAGTCCGCCAAGCACACCCTCATCCTCATACCAGCTAACCTGCACATTTTAGAAAACAACATGCAGGGCTGAGTACTAAGTACTCAGTGAACATATGCCAAAATAATTTGAAATCTTGCTGATTACAGCTATAAATTAAACTTGCCTTTAAAAGCACAACACAAGTATATAATTTAAATCAAACCTGTGTATGCTCAAATGTTTTCTTTTATTTTAAAAGCATAGATGTCTGCAGACAATATATTATTATCAGCGTATGTACCCAGTCTACAATAATAAATTAGTGCTGAGAAGTAGGTTTCCTTCTCAAAAACTTGTAACCGCCCACCTTTCGGAAGGCGCACGATTACAAATAAGTGTACACAAATCCCACCTTGCGTAGGACCGAATTCGTCTTCCTTTGGTAGACAGTATCATACAAAACTTAAAACATTTGGCAAGTCAATTAATTTAAATCATCACATAAATATATACATATAAATATTCATGCATTCATCACTTTTCTGATTTAGAAAGCCCACCTGTCAAATTCTTCTTTGCTTTAACCTTCCTGATTTGGATTTCCCGGCTTTAAGCTCTCGCTCGTTCCTTCATTTGAAATTGGTTTTATCAACCATCAGAGCGAGAAACAGACGACAGGCGAAGAGATACGACATCTCTATCAACTTAATTTCTAATTCGCTTCGACTTTTCTACTTACTCGATACTAACGCTTCTAAATTCTAATTTAACTTATAATTAGCTTATAATTTAAATATATAAATATTTAAGCACTCAAACACTTAAACAAATTATCAACATTGCACTTTATTTCAAGCATTCAGCTCAGAAAATTCTTAACTCGTCAAACAGAGTCCAAAAATTATGAAATTAATTCTACACACATTATTTAACATAATAAATATAATTACGCAATCAGATTACACATTCAGATCACGTACACGTATAAACCTTTAACTTGGAAAAATAGCCGAAAAATAGAAAAGTCTTAATACTTTGGCAATTAATTTCTGAAAAATTCTACAATACTTAATTTTTCGTATGGAATTCAAATACAATAATACTTTTTGGACATATATGTCCGGACATAAAATGAATATATTAATAATCTTAACTTATAATTTATCAAATAAAATAATGGTGTTGGTTAGTACTATAATGTATTTACTTAATTAATCTAAACCGTCATTTTTAAAGAGAGAAATATGAATACAAAAAATACGAAATTAAACTAATAAAGTTATTTTGTGATTTTTACTAATCTTTCGGAAATACTATTACTTAATAGATATTTATGCATTCACTTGAATTAGATTACTCACAAAATAATAAATTGAATGAATGTAGAGAAATTATAAAATTAAATAAATAAGTTAAACGGATCGAACCGATTCATTTACCTAAACTAGCTAGATTATGTCCGGACATTTATGTCCGAATAGCATCACTCATTCAAATATGCCATTATTTTCTTGATTAAAAATCAAATAATACTTTTATCTCCTTTAATTATTTTCGGCATTTTTGGAAATTAGAAATTAAGTATCCAATTTCATTCTAAATAATTCTAAATATCTTAATTTAAATTATAAACTATATTTATAGCTTAATTACTTTAATAAATTGGATAAAAATCCAATTTCTAATATATATATATTTCAAAAAATTTCTACAAATATAGCACATTTACTTATTTCTATACTTTTCAAATTACAACATGCTTAACTAATATTCTAAAGATTAATTATAATCTTAATTAATCAATTTAAGCTTTGAAATAATTATTTTTAATTTATTAAAAATCTGAAAAATATTCGAAAATTATGAAATTGAGCTCCAAAAATTCTAGAAAAATTCTCACATACTTAAATAAATAATATAAGCTCAATTCTATCATCAATTTCATCATTCAACATCAAAAACTAAAAACTCTAATTTTCAAACCCTAATTGTTCGAAAATTATATAATTATCATAATTATGCTTTAATCAATTATCTCAATACATAAACATCATTATCATCATGATATAAGATCAATTTGAACATCAATTTAATCAAAGAATATCAAAATCATAATCCCTTATTTTTAAGCATTATTTTCGGCCATAATTAGAAAAAATAGAAGGGCTTTGATTCTTTGATTATTTCTAACATAAAACATGCTTAGAATAATTATCTAAGCTCAAATAATCAATCAAATTGATCATACAACATCACAATAAAAAATCTCAAAATTTAGCTAATTATCGGCATTTAATGAAATAATAATAAAGCTTGAATAAATCATGAATTAATAACCTATCATGCATCCTAAGCATGAATTAAACATCATAAATTAGATCCAACCTCATCTAACATCATTTGATATTTTTTTCGAAATTTAAAAAAAAAAAAAATAGAGAAGTTAAGCTTGAATTTTGAGCTATATCTTGCTCTAAACATAGAACTCACCTTAATATTAAATTTAGAGATGATTAGCACTTGATTTTGAGCTTAAAACTTGATCAAATATGGGAGATAATGGAGGTGTATGTATTATGCGTGTATGTTCTATTTCTTGCGGAAGAAATGGAGAAGAAAGATGAAGGAATGGTTAAATACACTTAATCACCAAATTAGTCAACATTAATAGGTCATTACCTAGGTCATCGATGATGTCGCTGCTTATGTCATAAATAGGTATTAATAAATAAATTAATTAATTGCTTAATTAATCAATTAATTATTAATCTTGCTAATCATAAATTTAATCTCTAATTTCTTGATCTAGAAAAATCAAATAGGGCATTTCAAACCCTAATGCAAATTCTTGTAAGAAAATGCTGAAAAATGAATTAATTATGAAATAAATAAGATTATTATTTTTAGAAATAATCACTAATAAATTGAGAAAATTAAATTCATAATTTTTCTCAATTAAAATCAAGCATAATTGCACATATTGATAAACATAAATTCTACTTCGATTCGGTTAACCCGAGTCGAAACAAAAATAATTAAATTCCACTTTTTCGGCACAAATTGAATTGCCGAAGAAAAATTATTAAAAAGGGATTTTTTTTCTTCTTCTTCTTAATCCTCTTTAATTATTTAAAGAATTTTAGAATTAATTACGCGAGAAATCGGGGTACTACATTACGAACCAGGAGATCCTGAAAATATCGCAAGAAAGATGTCTTATGTACATCGGAAGCTCTCAGAGTGGTGTCAACAAGCAACAGCTCTGAGGAACATGAAGAAACTGAGGAGGATTAACAAATACGCTCCTCTCAATTGTGATAATAATGATCTGTCAACGATCATTGGAGGAGAACCACCAAGGCTGAAAAGAAGCAAGAAAAATATGTTTCAGCCCTATCATAAAGGTGGAGATCCAAAAAGAAATTCTTGGAAACCAAAAACTAGATGGTCAAGACAGAAGGCCAGATCTTACAAATCAGGCCAAAGAAGTGGACCATCAAGGAATAAGTATCCATTCCAAGGAGTTAATAAATCCCAAGGAAGGACACCTGCCAAGAAAACTTTCAGAGAAACTCATACTAGAGTTAATGAAAGTTTCAAGGATTGCAACTGCTGGACGTGCGGTGCAAAATGGCATATTTCCACAAATTGCCCTGACAACGAGAGAAGAGGTATCAATAAATTCGAATCCACTCCGGATATCGAAGATGCCATCTACTACCAAGAACTGATACAAGTATATTAGTTCGAAGATATACCCTCAGATGAAAGTATATATGAACAAGAAGAAGTCTTCAGTGGAGAAGATTCAGAATGGTCTGATGGAACTAGATCGGAGTCAGACTGATCCAGAGATTGTTCATCAGGAGAAAGAGACAGGACGAGATTCTCCAGTCACACAACTCTCTCTCAAAATCTGATGGACAAGATTATGAAGAAAAGTCTGAATATACAAAAGTATCAAGGCTTTTCAGCAAGTAAAATAGATCAAGTTCTGAGGAACTTTAATCTACGGAGTAGGAAACAACAAATCGTCTATGGAATTACTAGACTAGAAATGTCGCTTCCTATAGAGCTTACAGGGAATCAAGTGGAGATGCAGTTGATTCCAGCTAGTGACATTAGGGAGGATCTATCAAAGATGAAGCCTGAAGTCGCTGAAAAGATGAACTGGATCCATATTGGAGCAATCCAGTTGATGTTAAAATCAGCTCTCTTTACAGGAGTGCATACGCCGATCGATATCGCTATATGCGATAAAAGAGTTAGAAATCTAAAAGATTTCGTATTGGGAACAATTGAGGGAATCATCTATCCAAAGATTGCCTACAATCTTAATGATACCCATTTCAGCAAATCTCTGACACTTTATCAGGACTTTAAACGCAAGGATTTATTGGAGGAATGAAATAGGCCTTAGTCCATTACTTATCAGGTATCATATGCTCTTTCCAACTCACATCACACTGAGTTATTTCTGGAAAAGAAGTTAATTAAGATACCAGATATCTTCAACAAGGTGACAACAGTGGTTTGTCCCGATAGAGTGGAAATTGCTCGGTTAAGAAATGTTGATATTCAAATCCGAGATAGAGAAGTCATGAGACACGATCAAAGTCTCAGGATAACTTCAGGAAGATTATCCTTCCAAGGAGACAGAATTATATCTTTGCCATATGGGAGGAGTCGGAGTCTCATTCGAGAAGCTCAACCTCAAACATCTCAGAGTAACAAGGTTCCAGTGAATCTGAAATGTCTTGATGGGTGGAGAGAATTGATAGTAAAATTCGGCACTACAAGGTGGGAAACCAACTTTCCTTGTAATGTTCTTTACTATCTACAGCAGCCGAAGATCAATCATTACAAAGGAACCCTAGAAATTGGGGGACAAGTGATGGAGATCAAAGGCAGAGCCGGAAGAGAAACAGTTTTGCTATTGGGTTTGGATTTTCTTGAGGATCACAAACCTTGGGCAAATAAAGAAGATGGAATGGAAATCACGATTAATGGGAAAAAGCTATTAATCGAATGACAAGTCCATTCTCCATATACATCTCTATAGGGATGTTATACGAAAAATATAAGGCAGAATATTTTGCTGCTTATATTGATTCAGGTGCAGGAATTTGTACTGCAAAACGAAGAGTCTTCCCAGCAGAAGTAGAAGAGGATATACCACGAATTGCGGGAATGGACTTTTCAAATAAGATTTTACTCTTGACCAAAGGAGTAAAAGAAACAGAGATTCTAATTGGCGGAGCTAGAGGTACACCTTGGTATAAGGTTAAAACTCCACCAATTTATTTCCATGATACATGTGCAGATATTCTGTTAGGAAGCAATTTCCTACAGATGTTCAAGAGATACATGCAAGATAATGAAAGAAGGCAATTGGTGTTCACAACCATTTGCGATCACAAAATCATTGTCCAGAGGCTGAATGGGACTTTTAATCGCCAGATACCATTAAGTTTTCGCAGCAAACGTGTGATGAAGGAAAACTTCGACACCCAAAGATGAAGGATCAAAGAAGATTCAGCGAAGCAGTGCTAAGCTGTATCAGAGAAAATGATCTCAAAGATGAAGAGGTTCAGATCTTCAAAGCATCCTTAATATCTCATCAAGATATTAGGGAAGAAATGCAGGTATCCCTAGAAAATGTCAAAAGAAAAATTAAAAGGAATTACAATGAGAATCCTTTGGCATGGTGGGATAAAAACAAGCTCAGAGCAACCTTGAAGGTAAAGCCAAACAAGGAGTATGTGTTTGTTAGATACAGGCCAATCCTGATGAACCTCAAAGATCAACAGGATATGAAAGAGATAAACATCTTGATTTAAAGCTGATCGAACCAGGAAAACTCGCCTTACAGCAGTCCCGGATTTCTGGTAAGAAATCATGGTGAGATCAAACGAGGTAAACCCAGATTGGTTATTAATTACAAAGGAATTAATGATATTCTGGAGTTTGATGGATATTTTATCCCTAGTAGGGAACACCTTATTAACTGCATTAGAAATGCTAAGGTTTTCTCTAAGTTTGATTGCAAGTCAGGTTTTTACCAGATTCGCATGGAGGAAGGGAGTAAGAAGTTTACAGCCTTCTCTACTCCACAAGGGCATTATGTTTGGAAAGTAATGCCAATGAGGTTGGCTAATGCGCCCCAAATATTTCAAAGAAAGATGGATAATCTGTTCAAAGATTATTTTTCTTTTATGTTTGTCTATATTGATGACATTTTAATTGCATCAAAAAATATAGAGGAACATATCAAACATCTTGAAATCTTTGTAGATGTTTGTTACAAAGAAGGATTAGTTCTGTCTGAAAAGAAGGCAGTAGTTGCAACCCGGAAAATGGAATTTTCTGGGTATCGAGATCGATGAAGCAGGAATGATTCTATAGGACCATATTGTTCAGAAGGTCCAGAATTTTCCTGAAGATCCGAAAGAAAAGAAACAACTTCAGAGCTTCTTGGGAGTTGTTAATTTTGCGGGACCATTCATTAAGAATCTCGCAAAACATAAAAAAGTTTTCAGTACATTACTGAAAAAGGATGTTCCGTTCATTTGGACGGAAGAACATCGGCAGGGAATGAAAGAGTTAAAAGAGGTTTGCAGAAATCTCCCAAAACTCTCGATACCTCAGGACGAAGACGACTTGGTCATGTATACAGATGCAAGTGATTATTGGTGGGCAGCAGTTTTAACCAAAATCACTCCCAATGGAGAAGAACCCTGTAGATACTGTAGTGGTTTATTCTCAGAAGAGGATGTTGTGCGATGGCACATCAACGAGAAAGAATTCTTTGCAGTCCGAAAGGCATTTAAAAAATGGCCTTTATTTTTATTAGCAAAGAAATTTACTTTGAAAGTCGATAACACACAGGTTAAGGCTTTCTTAAGAAACAAGATGGAATCTAAGCCTGAAAAAGCTAGATTAATTAGATGGCAAGCTGAATGCCAATATTATATTTTTGATATTGTCATTGTGAAATCTCACGAAAATGTTCTTGCAGATTTCTTAACAAGAGATGGAGCAAACTGATGTGAACTCCATTCTACTGGCCCATAGACATCTCAGAAAAAATCTGGAGATGTTAATGGGAGAGTGGGACGAGTGCGTTATGAATGCTGAACAAGTAGGAAGATTGCAGACTCTCGATAAGATAAAAGTCACCTAGAGAATACGAGCTTGCATATGGTCTCAGAGTCAACTCTGGGCTGGATGTCAAACACCAATCCTTCGGGTGGCCAAAGATCCTTTGGTGAAAGAAGAGTTTCGAGTACAGGGCTCTAAACCTGTAGCAGAGAATTCCAATACCTCTTGCCCAAGTTCTAAGGTGGTGATATCTTCGGAACCATTGCCCCAAGAAAAAGATGATATTCAGGGGTCACACTCTGAACCACATCTCAACCCAACACCTCTGGGATAAAAGAGGGAGAGATTAATCTTAGGCCAATGACTGCCACTTCTAAGATTAAGACTGCTAAGATTGAAGTTTCTTCTTCTTGGCAGATATATCAGGCTAACTGGGAGAAGCTCCAGACAAGGACGGGAATCAACCCAGAAAAAAATAAGGGTTGATGTTTCGGGGAAATATCCTCGAGTGTGAATGATGCCAAATTCGGATCCATACGAAGTCAAAAGATGGTATGAATTTGGAGCACTTGCTTCGGTTTATACAACATCTCCATCATTTACCGAAATCAAGAATCTACCTAAATGGATTCAAGAAGTGGTGTATGATACCTGGGCTAACAATCCACAGCTTAGCCGAGGAGATATTTTGGAGCTGTATTTTATTAGTGCAGCCCCAGAACCAGCGGAAAAAGGAAATCATGAAGCCTTCCACTATATTAGGCTTCGAAGACCAGATGCACGCGCCCTTGAAAAAATCAAGGCGCCTACAGAAAAAGAGACTACTCTAATCTCTACATTACCAGAAGACCTCATCTCCACTAGAAGAGCATGGGGATTATGGGTCTGTCTCACAGAGATGGACAAAGTCAAGTTTCCGTTTAAATTCTTTCAGAATTCAGTAAACGGATCATTCCTGTTAAATACTATGACAGGAAAATCAACAAGATTTGCAGATGAAGCTTTCGAAAGAAAGAGGACTTTGTTTTGGGAGAACAAGATTGCGACGAGCATAGAAACTCATCGCAAATACTGCAATATGGCTCATTTTAGAAACTGATCTGAGCGTGTTTGTTCGGATTGCCAGAACCAGAAGGAACCAGAGTTCGGGAAGGGGTTCTTGCCCAGAAAGGGAAAAGAGAAGGCTCGGTCCAACGAACATCTAGAGCACAAGGCGCTGCCAAAAGCAAGGACGCCCAGGGCCCCGGAAAAAAGGTAGATTCCCGACACAGGTTGGTGGAGTCATGTGACTCTGAGCTGGAGAACCACCCACTAAAAAGAAAATGACAGCAGTGGGTGGATGAACAGGAATTGCCCATAAGAATCCAAATGGGTAAAAGCACATGAGGAGCATTATCAATTAAAGATAATACGGTATGATTCACAAAGGAGGTTGCACCGAAAGTCTTGCATCCTTATTCAATAATGGACGACAGCAGTGGTCCTACTCTTAGTAAAATACAGGCTAGCTGAGGAAGGTATCCAAAGCAATAATGCAAGAATAGAGGTGATGAGAACCTCTATATAAACGGGAAGTCCGGAGAGCAGAAGATCATCGAAAAATATACACTTCATCTTCTCTGCTCTCTCAAAATAAAATTTGTTATAGTTCCTATTCTAGTATAGTTTAGTTTATGTACTTCATTTCCGCTACCATAGGTAGCTAAACAAGTATGTCTCCTCCCTAAAGGAGATATACTTATGTTGTAATAAATTTTATATAATTCCTAATTAATAAAGTTTGGGCTTTTGTTCATCCCTTCCAATGTCTAATTATTCTCTAAATACCAACTAAATACCATACGCCCCGGGTAGGAAACGAACGAGGGTTGTGCTGAGTGTTGCTGAAGGAGTCTGCGTCTGGAAATCATCGGTTGCGATCGTGTGGTTGAACGAGGTCCCTAAAACTTCCGGTGGAAATACCCGGCAGCATTACGGTCAAAAAGGTATGAAGTTGGTATGCTTAGAATTTTTATACGGAAGTGTGATGGGCCTGATAGTTTTGCATGATATATCTCCAATTTGAAAATTGGATCAAAATGAAAAGAAATGATAAACTTGAGTATTTTCTATGGATTTTAGCTTAAATGTGTCATAAATGGGCTTGGTGAGTACTGCTCGGGCAGAAATGTGGCCTATAAATGCAACTTCTAAATCTTATTGTCCTACTTTTGCCAGCCCGCAAATATTTTGGCCTGTTATTGAAAATAGGGTAAAGTTGGGGTCCTAAAATGACTTAAGGCTCTTACATGAAAGGTGTACTGTGTGTGTTGTCAACAAAATACACACACTACCTATATAGTATGATATATACATATGGTGGAAAGAATTCAACCCAATTTGCGTGAAGGTTCCTTAAAAAAGGAAATATAAAAAATTAGGGTTTCTGTGTCCGTGTTTTGGAACTGAATTTTGTGCTCCGTGTATGTTCTTCATACCCTCTCTCTCACTCTCTCACACTCACATACTCTCTCTCTCTCTCATTGCTATATTGCTATAAATCCCAAGTTTGAGAAAGCAAGAACCAGAAAACCACTCAACAACTAAAAACCTAGCTAGCTATAATTTATTGTTGATCAATCCCAATCATACTACTATGGAATTGGTAACCCTAATAGTTTCATTGCTACTAGCTATCTCGTTTCTGCTGGCACCCTGTGCTTCCGACCAACTCAATCTCAAAAAACCTCTTCATCAAGGTTAAATTTATGTTCCCTTTTTGCTTATAGTTACTTCAATTTCTATCTAATGACCACCTTATTTTGGGAATCATGCAGTTGATCATGCAAAGTTTGCTCAATCTTCACTGCCAAGAAAGCTCGTTAATCTCTATCATGAAACAGTTAGTACATATCTGTTAATTATTTTCTCGTTGTAATATATAGTTTAATATAATTTTAATTTGCTGGGTTGTGCCTGCTAACTTGATCTATATTAACCTTCTGATCAGGTGAAGAGTTCTGCTGACGAAGATCTTACACGGCACGATGAATTCCGACAAGCCTCATTAGGTATTTAACCAACTTCTATTTTGACAATTTAAGACAAAAATAATGTGATAATTTGGTTTCCAATTGAAGCTAGCTCAAGTTGGGTTTTTTTCTTCAACTACTATATTTCTTGAGATAAATTAACATATTTGATGCATAAGGGGGTGTTAACTTTGGATGATAGGATAGATAGATAAAAATAGTATAAGTCAATCCATATACCGTTTACTTTGATGGATTGATTACTTTTGAGCTTGTTTGATCATCTAATCCTTTATATAGTCTATCCTATGTTTTATCAATATATCCTATCACGCAAAGTGTAAACGCCCTCTAAAATTCTGATCAAATTTCAGCGAGCATATCTCGTCAGGTAGCTGAAGCAATTTCTGTTTTGAAAATTTAGAAGAAAAACAATGTGAAAATTGCTTTCAGGATGAAGGTGGGATTTTTTTTGTCTCTCTCAATTACCATTACTTTAGATAAATAAAGTGTGCATGAAAGGTTTCATTTTGAGGTTTTTGCTCCATGTGTGTGTGTGATCAATAGCAGTGAAATTATTCTGATCACTTGACATTTTATTTGCCAATTTAATTAGTTAAAGATGATGATATTTAATTTGTTCAAACCCTAATAATTAGTATTTAGTTATATACTCATAAAACATAATGGAGCGTGACATGTTTATTCTAATACTACTATATATCCAGAAGCTTACAATTACATCAGTACAAAACAGCAAACAAGGATAAATGCTAATTATAATCCATTTCATTATTCAATATAGTTGCATTAGCATACGTCATATACATTAATCAATTTTTCTGTCTTGTACTAAATATTTATAATTTATAATTTTTGTGTGTAACATGTTCAGGTACCAAACAGCATGAAAAAGAAGAAAATGAAATAAATGCAGCAGAAAAAGAGACAAAAGGGGTAGAAGAAGAAGAAGAAGGCTCCAACAAATCAGAATATTTTACGATGGATTATAGGTGGGTCAAAAAGAGACGTCCCATACATAACAAGCAAATCCCATTTATCCCATAAAACATGGGTTTTTGCTTCTAATTTGGGACGAAATTTCAGCCAATTTTGATGATATAGTTACAAATTTTGGACAAGCTAGAGAAAAAGAAAAGAAATAATTTTGTGGGGTTTTTTTTTATATTTAATTATGATTAGTTGTGTGTATGGTTAATTAGGGAAGGAAATGAGGTGTTTTGTCTGCCTTTGTAGCTTTGTTTTGTGGCCGACAATTTTGTAACAAAATATATATATATGGTGTAATAATCTAGGAGTTTATCATCACGCATTGCACTTTGTTCTATGCTAAAATTTCTTTACATTTTGTCTCGTTTTCGATGTGGTCAAAGAGGTTTAATTGAATCTCATAAGCCCTGAATGACATTAATATATTAGATATAATTATTTTGTACATTTGGGGCATGAATCAAGAATGTGTATTACTTTGGTAACACCGCTGAGCCTGCCTTAATATCTATTGATGTTTGTGTGAACATTTTGAACCATGCAAACTTCGTGCCTATCAAAGACGTATGAAATGAACAGTTTTACGAATGAAATTAAAATAATGAGTTTAGATTTCACACTTCCTAGGTACAACTGTAAATTGTTCAAAACTTGTTTTACTCGAATCTCTCTTTGATTATGTAAGAATAAGTAGTCTCTAAAGCTCAAATATGAAGGCAAATTGTATTTCAATGATTTTGTTTTATACAATGATATGCACAATATATTTTTTAATATTTTCTTTTTTTTGTATAATGCAATAATTACTTTAAAATCGTAACTCTCATTAAATACTAGACATTTACATTTATATAGTTATAGTTATATATAGTTATAGAGTGCTCGGTTGATATACGTACGACACAGCTCTGGATCATGAGGCGGGAGAAGCACCCGCCTCAGGCCCGCGACAAATTAAGGCCCCGATTAATTAAGGCCCTTTATATCTAGATATATAAATAAAAAGTATATACTATAAAGGCCTCTACTATATATCACTCGGAAGGTGCAGGAGTTGAAACCTCCTTAGCTCATTTTTTTTCAGTTGACATTTCGATTTGCCTCAAATCTTTGCTCTTCTCAATATTCTCCCTAATTTTTTATATGTTTGACATTTCATCTTTCCTCAAATCTTTGTTCTTATCTCTTCATATAAAGAATGAAGCTTTATCGTGTTGTATCTTTGATTTTAAAGTTTAACAAATATATGCTTTTATTTATTATATAAATATTTTAGTGCTAAATGTGTTGAAAGAAATTTTGGACTTCAAAATAAATACACCATTTGATATACTCCCTCCGTCCCATTATTGTTGGCACGTTTCTTTTGGGCACGGGTATTAAGGAGAAGAGTGTTTAAAGGGTAAAAAGATAGAAAGTGGTGGAACCCACAACTTTTTGTGAGAGAAGGATATTTCCCAAAAAGGAAACAGGCCAACTTTCGTGGGACGGCCCAAAAAGGAATACAAACCAATAATAATAGGACGGAGGGAGTATTAAATTACATAAAAAAATTAGATTCATTTTGTAATGCATATATTGCTTATGGAATATTACTAGCCATACCTATAATCGTTGCTTTTGCCAAAGATGTTTTTTAAAGTTAAAATGAATAAAATTTTGAAATCAACTATGTCACAAGATAGATTGAAGGAATCTTTATTATCTAAGTAATATGTTGGAACATCCTGAATATAACAACAATGCAAGAAAGCTGAAATAAATTTTCTGAAAATATATTTTTTATATAATTTTTTGTTTACATGAATTTTTTTTTTAAATGTCGCCTCAGACCCCCATATTCCTGGATCCGGCCCTGATAGGACATCTATATAAAAGTTGCACTTCACCAATTATATTGCACTTGAAAAACTTTTTAACTTTTTTCATTATATAGAATACGTTTTCAAAAATATTAAAATATTAACAAAATAAACGATGCTTAAAATTTGTATATAGGTTAAAAAAAGGCTTATTATGGAATCAAAAACTTCAATAGAGGCCCAAAACTTTGAATCGTATTGGGCCGAATGGATTGGAAATCTTTGTTGTTGGTTTTAAATTGAACAACAAAAATTGGTTTGTTCATTATATCCACTGCACTCAAATGTTTTCAACAAATTTTAGAGCTTATAGAAATTTTTTTCTTAAATTAATAATAAATTTAGTAATACATAATTATGTGAGTCAAAATTAGGTTCCATAATATGTTATTCCTTAACATGGATAAATTTTACAAAATTACAAAGATACTAATGTTGCAATCCAATGATTATCATTATACATACAAGTAGGTGGCATTTACTTTAGATGATAAATTAGACTGACTAAAAAAATTATGTATTTGAAGAATTACAAACAAGCTTATAGTTATTCAATCTGGGTATATGTAGTTCATTAGTTTATATTAATTTTATTAATCTAAACTATCATTTAGAGTAATCGCCAATTAAAAATTTTGTCTTGGACAATTTATAAACACCACTATAAGAACATTTCCTGATAACTGAGGTGTATAGAACTTTCTTTTTACTTAAAGCTTTTCTAGAACTTTCTAGAAGCAGTATGATTTTAATATATTCCTTGGCGGCGCTCTAGCAAAATGGAAAATGAAATAGTCCTAAATATTAACACGAGAATATGAAGACGACATCCACTTTTGTGACGATTCCGATCTTCAACTTGTACGTTAATGTTCAACAATTTTATATTGAGAATATTAATATGATTATCGATATAAATTGACTTTTTATGCATATGCAGTTCGGTGTTCTGTCTTTAGCATTTTTTTACTTTAAAATGAGAAAGCGACCTAAATATACTCCCTCCGTCCGTGATAAACATGCGCCTCTTTTTTTTTCGTTCGTTCTCTAAAAACATGCACATTTCTTTTATAGAATATGACCCATCACTTTTTCTTATCTCTTACTCTCTCTCTCTCTTTCAACTTAGTTACATAATTTACCATTTATGGCCTACTACAATTTTCTCTTTCTCCTAACAATAACATTACAAGAATGTGAGTCTCTTTCTCCACTCACAATACCCACCATTACATTTCTTAAAATCGGTGTCATGATCAACTGTACATATTAATGGTGGACGGAGGGAGTATAACGTTCAGTAATGACTCTTTTTTCTGTCTCCATTTCCAAAAGCACGAGTGCAGTTTAAATTAGGCCAAATATTCTAAACTATTACTATTTCTTGAATTCTATTATTCCCTCTATCCCAATAATATATATAAGCTGATTGAAATTTCACAAAGATTAAGAAAATCATTGTAAACATAAATTATATATACATTAAATTAACTTTTAAATATACTCATATTTGTTCTTTGAATATACATTTTTTCATAAGTCAATCAAAGAGTTGAATAGGGTATATTAGTAAATGAGTTAAAAAAAATATTACTTACTCTACTCCACTGAATTTGTCTTTCTTCATTTTTGAACTGTTCTATTTAAATTGTCTTGTTTCCTGAAAAATGAACTAATTAACTCTTCTAAAGTGATGGGCCCTACCCATTTACTCTTTTTTTACTATTCTCCTTAATAATTGTATCGAACATTAACATAACAAAATGAATAGGATGGACAGAATACCTTTTATGGAAACAAGCCTATATATTTGAGATATTCGAAAAAAGAAAACAAACCTATTAATTGGGACGGAGGAAGTACTATTAATTATTGATTTTGAATGCAAATGTACTCTCCAACCAAATTCAGTACCAAAAGGCCGACTAGGATAGTCCGTAATGTGATGTGGCATTTCACAATTGTTGTTCCGAGTAATTAAGCTTAATTTTTATGTAATACCACATTACATTTCATTTAATTTAGAAACATGAACTCATTGCTCTCTCCAAACTCTTTGTTCCCTCTCTATCAAGTATTCCCTCTATCCCCAAAAGTTTGCACTAATATTTATGGCACGAATTTTAAAAAAGCTGATATAATGTGGTGTGAATGAAGATAGGTACCACATATGAAAGTTAAAGTTATAAATTTGATGGTAGAGCCATGTACAAAAATAGAATTGTACAAACTTTTGAGGAACGTCCCAAAATGAAATTAAATGCAAACTTTTCAAGTTGCAGTCAAAAGTAATGTGAAAATGAGAAAATAGTGTAAAAGTGGGTTAAAAATTTAAATTATACTCCCTCCGTCCGTGAAAAGTGTAGCACTTTCCATTATTTTATACTTAATAACAATTAGAAAATGTGTTATGCTTTTCGCGGACGGAGGGAGTGCAATATTGGCCCAGTTTTCTGTATGTTGACTAATATTGGGCCAATCTTCTCTATATGGGCTTAAACAACTCAATTTAAATGGGCCGACGCTGAAGACATCTTCGTCTTCCTAAATTCACCCATTTTACTGTAATGCCACTGACACTGCCAGCATTCAAAGAAGCCATCTGTGACAGTTTTCACTGCCGCCGCCGCCGTCGTCATGGTGGCCCGCCTCCTTCGGGGTGGCTCATCAGCTAGAAAGACCCTTCTAACCTTCCCTTCCTACCTATTCCCCAAACTATCCTCCCCTGCGCTTTTCTCCACCGTCTGCAGGAAGAGCCACTTTCCTCCGCCGCCGGTGGCCAAGAAGGTGCCTTTCGCGGAAACCGGGCACGGGGTTACGAGGCAAGACCCGTACCGTTGGATGTCCGACATCAGCGACCCGGATTTCATCAGCTACATTAACCAAGAGAACTCCTACGCCGATGAATTCATGCGAGACACTCGAGAATTGCAGGAGATACTTTATTCTGAGATGGTGTCCAGATTGCCCTCCAAGATCACCACCCCTCCTGAACGTTGGGGGCCCTGGTTCGTAATTTCACTCCACCGCGCCATTCCTCTGCTCTTTTATTTTGTGTGTGTGTGTGTGTGAATTGATTCTAAATTAGCATTTTATGCAATCTCTAATTTGAATTTTCTACTTTTGTGAGTTTTGCTTTTGCTTCTTAATGTATGCATACAGTAAGAAGTGTGCTATTTTTTAACAAATTTAAATTTTAGCAAGCAAACATTAGAGTAGTACTTAAGTTTTACGTAATTTTAATTTCTCAGTTCTTTTGATCATCGTATTCTTAGTTTAATGCATTGTTTGCCACACATGCAGGCTAACTTTAGCTTCTATGGTAATTATTTTGAACTATTGTGTGAGAATCATGCTAACTTAGTTAGGTATTTCTTAGATCAAATGAGCAAAGTACACTTTGTAGTGATTTAATTTGTATTATTGATTGGATAAAATAGGTTGTATTATCAGTGCATCCCAGAAGGGAAGGATTATCCCATTTTATATAGGAAAGCGGCAGTTGAGAGCAAAGGTTGGTTAGAAAAGATTTCCACTTCTTTCGGAGGAGGATTAGGCAGAGAACAAGTGTTGCTCGACTGGAATGACATCGCAGAAAAACATGGTGAGTGGTGTTATAGAGTTAGAGCTCCAGCACAGATACATGTAAATAAATTTGAGAATTTGTTTTTTTGTAGGATATGTTCATGTGAATACCTGCAGAGTATCACCAGACCACAGGTTTCTTGCATATACATTCGACACCAAAGGTGACGAACAGTTTCAGCTTCAAATAAAGGACCTTAGCAATGATTCGATTCTTCCCCAACCTAAAGTTTCAGGTGTTGTTAGTTTGGCTTGGGCTCAGGATAGCTCTACTCTATTCTATACATTATGTGACCAAAACCAACGGCCTTACAGGCAAATTCTCGAACTTCTTGCATGTTTATTTTCTTGTGAAATCCAAAATATTATCTCACGTGTATAAAATTGTACCAGGGTAATGTGCACTGAACTGGGATCACATTCAGGGGATGATGCCATTATACTTACAGAAAATGATTCTCGCTTCTGCTTAGATATTACAAGTACGAAAGATGGCAAGTTTATAACAGTGAATTCTAATTCAAGGACATCATCTGAGGAAGGAACCTATTGTTTCAGTTCTCATAAATTCTGAAGGTATCTTCTTCTAGTATATTGTGTTAATTCTCTGGCTGTACTGCAGGTTTGCATCATTAATGCAACCAATCCACATGCTGGGCTGCAAAGGTTTTGTCGACGTGTCTCTGGAGTTCAGTACTTTCTGGAACATCATCGTGGCCTTTTTTACGTCCTTACTAATGCTCCTACGAGTAAATATAAGAATTTTTCAGTCAGTGGATATTATTTGGCCAGATGCAGAGATGAGGATGCGAAGTCATCTCATTTAAAGGTAATCTTTGATCTTCATTGGACACTCTATATTTAAATCTACGATACTTAAAAAAATATTTTACCTATATCTGTTTTCTGTTTCCCTAGGATATCATCATTCCTGGTGATGATATTTTCTTGGAAGATATGGATATTTTCAACGGGCACCTGGTCCTATTCCTTAACAAAAATGGCTCCCCTTCTATATGTTCTATCGACATGCCTATTGATTTTGACGGTGAGGTATGAACATCTTGATTCATCAATTAATGCAGCTTGTTCATATATTTTTTATTTTGGGAAGTATAAAATGTTAGGTCTGACTACTTTTTACTGTTTAGCCATGGTAAATAGAAATAATTCTAGCTGTCTACTCATGAATCTTGGTCTATAGTGCAGAAAGAAATGGAGATCGATGATCTCGGTCCTTGGTATTTTCCTCTGCCTTCCAACATGTGTACAATCACACCGGGCTCAAATCATGACTTCACGAACTCTGTATACCGTGCTATCCTATCGTCACCTGTGGTATAGTTTCAAATAATGTCACCGATAAAATTTGACTCTTAACGCTGACATGTTTGATGGAATAATAAATCAAGCTAAAAAGTCCATTTGATCCTTTTTTGTAATTCATTTGTAGACACCCGATCTTCTTGTCAACTATGATATGTCGAGAAGAACCTTCTCCATTGTACACCAGGAAGACGTGAGAAACATTTCAGAAGGTATTTTTGAATATTGCATTCGAAATTATGACTACGACACTGCTAAGCTTCTATTTTTTATTTTTTTTTGGACACTGCTAAGCTTCTAAACATCTCATACTGGAAACAGATATGCAGGACAATGGAAGTCTCGGATGGACGGATTTCTCCGAGAAATATTCTTGTGAAGAGAAGGAAGTGGTTTCCGATGATGGTGTCATAATCCCGATGACAATCCTTTACTCTCGGGCTGCATATCAAACAGGGCAGTCTCCTGGGCTTCTTCATGGATATGGTGCCTATGGTGAGGTTTTGGACAGAAGCTGGTGTCCAGACCGTTTAAGCTTAATCGATCGAGGTTGGCTCTTGGCGTTCGCTGATGTAAGGTATGTGCCAAGTCATCATCATCCGACAATTAATTAGGCTGATGTATTTGTGGATCATGACATATTTCTATATTGGTCGGACCAAAATTTGAAGAATTGTGATATTGTGAAATATTTGTGATATCTTCTGGGGTTAGGGGCGGTGCTGGTCCAGATCCTTCATGGCATGAACGTGGTCGTGGATCAAACAAGTTAAACTCGATTCAAGATTTTGTCGCTTGTGCTCAATATCTGATCAATGATGGTTTAGTCCATACAAATCAGTTGAGTGCTCTTGGCATCAGTGCTGGGTGTTTACTTGTCGGGGCTGCTGTCAACATGCATCCACGACTGTTTCGTGCTGCCATTTTGAAGGTACGTAGATTCGCCTTCATTAGTTCAAACCACTTCACTGGTAGCTTCATTAGTAATTGTTGTTTTGAGAAAATTAAGGTTAATTTGTTTGCTCTCTCTCTCTCTCTCATGCATCTGCGCCTTCTCATGATAGGTCCCTTTCCTTGATGTTCTTAACACACTAATGGATCCAAGTTTACCTCTTACTACATTGGATTACGAAGAATACGGAAATCCTGAGATTCAATCCTGCTTCGAATACATTCTGAAGTACTCTCCTTATGATAATATTCCTCGAGGAGCTTGCTGTCCTTCGATGCTCGTCTCAGCCTCGTTCAACGATTCCCGGTAATCCATGCAGTTACTTCAAACTGTTATTTAACAAGTATTTAGCTCCATATTCATGGTTATGGCACTGCATTAGAATCTCTTGCAGCTGAAATCATGCAAACACATCAATTTGCTTTTTTCAGCATAGATTTGTTAGATGAATGGCAGCATGCTTATTTTATACAGACTGTATCTTTCCATTGATTAGGGTTGGTGTTTGGGAAGCTGCAAAATGGGTTGCCAAGCTACGCGATGCGGCATGTTCGAGCTGTTCGTCCGCAATCATCCTGCAGACGAACATGAACGAAGGGCATTTTCGTGAGGGTGGCCATTTCGCTCATTGTCGGGAAACGGCTTATGATTACGCTTTTCTAATGAAAAGTTGTCGGGTTTCACCTATGTAGAAAATTCGAATCTCGTCAATTCCTTTTTAAGTCTACTATTGAAAGCAAACTCCGTGCAAGAATTCGTACAAAGTTCAAATCTTGCCAACATCTTTTGATTCGACTATTTAAACACACTCTGTAAAATAGCAATTGCAAGTATCTAAGGAAAATTAGATAAACATTCTAGAGTTGGCATACACAGATACACTTTAAATATGTATCTTGTAATCAAAATTTAACTTCATATTTTCATTAGAAAGTAATAATAGATATCTGAGAATCAAATTATCAACACCCATAAAAACAACTACAAATATATCCACCATGCAGATGTCAAAGCTAGCCGTTCTGTAACAC
Source organism: Agastache rugosa (assembly GCA_031470985.1). Lineage (NCBI taxonomy): Eukaryota > Viridiplantae > Streptophyta > Magnoliopsida > Lamiales > Lamiaceae > Agastache > Agastache rugosa. Next base: position 71,016,193 of record CM062601.1, on the reverse strand, counting down.
AGAGACACATTAATAAGCTAAAAGATTAAATAAATTAACAAAAAAAAGGCTCGAGAAAAGAACAAATATACAATGGTGAAATACTCTTCAAACAGATGAAACAGATTTAATCAGTCGAAAATCGATGTTTTGAAGCCTCCCATCAAATCTTTCGCCTTTTTTGAGCTAGATCTAAGTCCTCACTACTGGTGGCATCTTGAAACGTTCCGACTGGTTGGTTGCTAGAAGGCGTAGGAATTATATGATCCTAATGAAACACGAGATTGCAGGGATAAACACGGGGTCTGTAGTATCGTGAAGCATTAGAAAATGCCAATATCTGAATCGCGTAATACTAACCTTAGCAGTTGACGGTGTAGCTCCTCTATTCGCTCGTTTCCCAAGATTAATCTGGACCGAAATGCTGGCTTGAGAGAGATCAACGCCCGTGCTCTGAAGTGCTTGTGTCAATGCAGCTAATAATCTGATCATCATCACAATATCTCATTACCTAAAGAGTTATAAAGTAACATGCTAACCAAATAATTGAAATAATTGAGACAATTATTTCCTAAGATGTTGAATGTGCAAGCATTTCTTGAAATATTTCTCAATAATGCCAACATAAGTGAGAAAAATATTTCTCAACGAACACGGGGGTTCTGAATAGTGTAGATTTTACGACACTAGGTCAATGAAATGTTGAGCACATTGAAGTTGTGAAAATACAAGAATCGAGATATCCAATCAGTGAATCTCCATTGAGAACTTATGAGCACCAGAACATCAAGCAACGAAAAACCTTTCCAAAACAAGAGAGCACGCAATCAACACGCATGCACAAACCAAGATCAGTTATATTGCTCAAATTTAAAACAACCACAACCAAAAAAAAGCTTTGCACGATAGACATACTAAAATACGATTCTACGACAAAGAAATAACAGGGAAAAAAAAAAGAACTCACCCTTCAGAGTAAACACTGGAAACGCTGATTGTCCCCCCCTCAATCGATAGCTCGTCTTGAAGGTTGAGTGCATCGGCAGAGCTCGGACATTCCGATGACTGTGCATCTGATGGTGGTGGACCATGTAACATATGGGAGAATGCACCGTCGTTTCCCATGGAAACTGGAATAGGCAATGGCATGCTCATTGCTTTGTTAGGAAGTTCAGTGTGTAGATCTATTGGTCTACCTGGGGCATCCGTAACGTGATCGGGCTCAATAAGATTCGGCTGACCCGGTTGCATGGTTATAGGGACTCCTACACTATTTTCATCGAATCTAGCAGGAAAAGCAGAACCAGGACCGGGACCATTCTTCGTGGTTGGTGGCTGACCGACGAAATTCTGAACGCGCCAATGACTGTTTCTCTGTTACAAGCAAATAGGAAAAAGATTTAGGCACCGGAATGTCTACAGATGCAAATCTTGGAAAATGTTCTCTGTAGTTTCCTTAAATTTAACACTGATGTGTGCCCCATTATAAGCTTTTAAGCCAATTTGGCTGATTTAATTCCCAAAACTTAGACGAGATTTTATTTTCCCAATAGATTGAATAATAGGAAAGTGATGGAATCAAGAACCAAATTTGATCTAATAGAACCTAACTAGAACGATAGCATATAAGTACACAAGATAACTATCGAGATTCGAGACAGCAGTATCCCCTTACAATGTAGTCCAATTCAAAAGCAATAAAATGCCATAACTGAGGCGGCAGAAAAAGAAAGGGTCAATATAATATGGGGATAAAATCATCAATTCTTTTATATATACATCTTCTCTGTCCATATATATAACACATTCCTTTTCACAAAATTAATCAAGAAACGTAACTAATTGCTGACGTGGGCTTTCCTAAGCTTACGTTTTAAGGTGCATCCGTTCTTTTATTTACTAAAAAAAATGATGTGGGATTAAAGTTGGTTGTTACGAGTGACGAGTCAAGCCAAAGTTTTCAGCTTCTGCTGTATTTACAAAAAAAATGACGTGGGCTTAAAGTTGGTTGTTACGAGTGACGAGTCGAGCCAAAGTTTTCAGCTGCTACTGATCAAATTAACAAATGTACAACAATTGTATTGCATGACCAAGATGAAATAACCTTTCTTTTGTAGGAAACACCAAGTGGTATCAAGGAAATGGCCCAAATTGAACTTTGCTATCGGAGTCATCTACAGTTTCATAGCGATGCAAACATAAAAAATTCATGATGTAAGCAAGAAACGCTATAAATTATGTCGGTCGATATCAAGATATTACCCATGGCATCAGCTTTGTGGGCTCTGAATTCCAAGGTTGATACGACCCCTCATACTTATGTACCTTTTCTTGTAAAAACTGTACATATTGAATCACCTGCACTAAAAAATCCCTACTTAGGAAAAGGAATTTTAAAGGATAAACTCCAACTGCGGGATACCACATCATGTATCTAAGATCAATTAACATACCTCTAATAAAAATGAAGCAGTGTCTCTTTTCTGATCACTATGTGGTATAATTTCTCTCAATATCTGAAATCTGAGGCACAGAAGAATGCTTTAACTTAAATAGAGGTATGTTCAAGGAATTTGAGCCACAATATGCATCACACGACATAATACCCCGATTACTGATCATGTCAAGACTGTGGAACATGACACACTTAGCTATCACGTTCATCGAGTTCAAATGAAAATTGTATTGGATAAATTAATAAAAAACAACAGTGATGATGATGATAAAAGGCCTACAACTAAATTAGATATATACCAAATAACATAACAGACAAAGTAAGACGGATGAACAAATATGAAAAGGCTTTATTTAAGCATATGAAATAGACATTCGACAATACCACTCCGTCCTTTATCATTGATAATAAGACTCACCAGTGATGCTACCAAACTCACGATTCCACCCAAACGTCAAATAATTGGCGAATGACTACACTTCACACCACGAATTTGGATTGAAAATCATAAACAAAAAAACAAGCTACTTTTTGCCACTGCCCATATTGAATACTACAAGACCATCCCTACTACTACATCAACCATAACTAGAAGTATCGAACTCAGAAATTACTGGTTAATTTTTTTCAAGAATTGGGAGACATTCACTGTCCAATATGATGAAAATTATTAAATTATACACATTCACATTTATTTAATACAAGATATTTACCTTTCGTTGATCTTGCTCCTCCTGCGCTGCTCCGTGACCGAATGTTTTGACCTCACAGCATTAGCTTTGTCACTGTTCTTCCCATCTGCTTCCACAAAATTCAATCGAAACATAATTACAATATATTCCATTCCAACACCCAAATCCCATTCAGCCACACCCCCATCCTCAAAATTCTAAATAACATAAACATGAAAAAAGGTCATCGAGATTCGTAAGATACATATAGATACACAGAGGAATCGAGTGTGTGTGTGAGTGTGTGGACATATTCATATTTACCTTTGCTATTATTGGCGGAAGATGTTGCTTCCTTCTTTGAACCAAACTCGTCTTCCTCCTCCTCCTCCTCTTCTTGATGGCCTTTTCCAGATTTCATTTTAATTTGATATTTTTCCCAAGATTAAATCTTTTACTCAGTATGACTGTAAAATCCAGCAATCGCGAGATTCGAACAGACCCACAAAATTTAAACGAAAGGATCGCCTGAAAAAGGTAAGCCCAACAAGCAAAGATCTATTGAAATACCCAAAATGGGGGAGAAAAATATAGAAATTTCCGAAAAAATGAAAAAAGATTACAGCTTTATTTATTTTTGTGTGAGAAATTGAAATTGGAGTTGTTGAATTTGTGGTTTGCTGTAGCAATAGGCAATAGCTGTAACTACTACACCGGCTTTATTGTTTGGTACGTGATACCAAACTCAGCTGCTGATTTTTCACTCTCCATTTATTGAATTATTTACTGTATTTTATTTTTTAAATCATTATTTTATGTAATTTGTGTGATATGTTTTCTGTGTGTTTCTTGTGTGAGTTTTCTATTCTTTTTTCCATTTTCTTTCACTGTTGTTCTGTATTTTTTCGTGCAATTCGTGTTAAAGTGGTGGAAAAGGAGAATGTCACGAGTTGTACTTTTCAATGCTTCGTTATTTATTTCAAATAAATTAAACTATCAATTGAAAAAATATTATCAAATAAATTAGCTTGGTACTGTAATTTAGTCCGTGACTGGTCTCATGATTTGGAGACTGATAAAAAGGTATTGAATTGAATATATAACTAGTGTATTATCCGTCGAAATTCGACGGAAAATTATATTATTTTACAATATATAAGCATGAACATTAAAAATAATTTAATATTATTTCGGAATGATAACATTTCGACAATTGATCAAAAGGGTGTTTCTTTGATTTTATTTCACGTTCTTTAGCCGCAAGAAATCAATAGAAATCAAATTAATTTTTTTTACAAACTAAGCATACTTTAAAATATGAAAAATTAACTTTGTAGTTATCTCACAATTTGTCAAAGATTTCATCGTATACGATGTTAATTGTTTTGCATGTATGATCATCTCGTCACAAATTAAAATTTTGAGATCTTTCACTATTGTTCTCATAAGATTGTAACATATTACTGATCATGTTTAGCTTTGATCGTCTCGTCTTACATTAATTGTTGTAATACCTATGAGAAAAACTATATAACCTACGTTACAAAGAAAATTAATGGTTCTTGACGATTTTGAATTTCATAGTAAGTATTGATTTTATAATTTTTTTTTAAATTGAAATAATATTATAAAAATCAAATAAGTTTTTATTTAAAAAAAATTAATTTAACTGTTTGTAAAGATAACATGACAAAATAAAGAATAAATTATTTTTTTTTAAATTGAAATAATATTATAAAAATCAAATAAGTTTTTATTTTTAAAAATTAATTTAACTGTTTGTAAGGATAACATGACAAAATAAACAATAAATTAAGACACGATATATGAGATAAATGCTAATTAATTATTTTTGGATACTATTCATTAGTTATTCTATTCTATAAGATTTTTAAAGTAGAAATACTTATTTATACACATATTTGTTAATACGAAAATCAAATATACATACACAAATTTACTAACAAAAGCCAAATTAAATTTTCAAAAGAAAAAAATATAACTATTTATTCGGCCGATTAATTTATTGGCTAAATTAAATTAATGATACGGAGCAATTGTGAGATGAAAAACTACACATTATATCTACTCCTTTTATATAGGTTGTATACAAGGTGATGATTACTAAATATCCGGTGTGGGATTCAAGATTTTAATAAAATATATGAATAAAAATACTTAAAATGAAGATTTAAGATAAATAAGAATAGTGGATGGAGAGAGCGCCACCTAGGATCCCGAATTAAGGAAAAGATTCGGTAATCGTTTTAATAATATATATAGATAGATTATTATTCTATAAATTGAAATATTTTGTGCAGAGTCGTAGATATCAATATGATTTACATCCATAAATTATTTTTACTAATCATATAATTCTATACATTATTGCATGAGATACACTAAAACTTTAGCGTTAATTGCTAAATGAATCTCTACTTTTTGATCTTATTGCAAATTAGACCAAAATTTTATTAAATTTCAATAATATCTCAATCTTTCAATCTTTATAAACTATAATAGCAAGGCCGGCTTGCCGTTTTTAAAAACTTTTATTTTCAGTTTTTTTTAATATTTCCATTTTTAGAAATAATTTTCATAATGATATAATTCTAATTGTTCATTAATATTTATCAATTAACTAATTAATATGAACGTTACAAAAGCATAATTTGTGGCAAAAAATTAATTATAATAATAAATTTTTCATATTTATGATATTTTTCTACCTATAAATTCTAGAATTCTGCAACTAATCTCATCCACATTTCACATTTTTTGTGCTCCTTCATTCCGACTAAAGGAAACATGATTGATAAGAAAGAGATGTACAAGAGCATTGACATAAATGTTATGTCGTGGATTAGAGTAGGTTTTTTTATAAGGTTTAAGATAGGTCGAAGATGAAGATTTACTAAGTTGAAAAGAAGAAAACTCAATTCATGAATTTAGTAGAATGGAAGATGAATATGAAGATGGGAGAGATAGTTTGATATATCCACCACTGAGAGAAGAAGAAGAAGATGCAAGGCTCTTGAATCCTAAAAATACGTTGTTGTATTTATATAGTTAGTTTTATAAATTTAAAAAAAAAAGAGTTATTTATTATTGTGAGAATTGGTGCTTATATATTTTGTAATGGAATAAACGACATTTACTTACTTTTTATAGCAATTTATTTAATCCGATCCAAATTATTTTTAAAAACATATTGATTACTATGTTATATATATTTAAGAATTATTTCAATATCGATATATATATATATATATAAATGAATTATTATATGTTCGCTTTCAGATAGAACATTGTATCTCATTTAAATATATATTATATGTAAATATGTATAAATATTTCATGATTTTCTCGCTCATTTCCATCTTAATTCCATAAATATAAATAAATATAATTAAATTTTATTTGTATTAATAAGTACTAATAATTTTTCTTTATTCGTATCATATATCAGAAGCCGAAAATTTGGAATTAGTATTTAAAGTAAATATATATATATTATATTGTATAATTAAGGTATATTGTTTTAGGATTTTTTTATTTATTTAGAAGAAGGATTAATAAGCATTAGATGCTCCCTCGATAATATAATAATAAAATCTTAACACTATAATAGCAAGGCCGATCTTCCTTTTTTAGTATTTTCCGTTTTTCATTTTTATCATTGAGCATAAGACTATTATAGAGATGACATGGGTTGGAAGAGAAGAATATGAATGAGTTAATATAGTCCGAGTGCATGGTAGTAAAAATGAGGGATGAAGAAGATAATGTACAATCATCAATTCCTCTACTCTACTTTTATTTTTATAATTTAGATTTTATTTGCTTTCAATTAAAGTTATATATTTGTTGTTTTAATTTATATAGACTAAAACGACGTCGTTTTGATCTCATTTGAATTCCCAACAAGCCACATATAATTTTCGGCACCATAAATTGGAGCTTATGATATTACTGAAAAAAAATATTTAAAACGTGATGCACCAATATATGTATGTGACCTTATGGAAAAAGTGTTTGAACGTTGTTTAACATGATTCCCACGCATTGCGTGGGTGTAGTACTAGTTTGTTATAAATGTATTTCCATTAATTTTATGCATGAGTTTGGACCTAAAATTTAGACATTCATTCAACGTCAAAATTAATTAGCAGTTTTTAAAACTCATTGTCTCAATTGTTCTTCTATGTTGTCAATTTCGTCTTCTGACATTTGGAGTTTCAACTCAAATTATCGTGAAGCCCTAACTCCACCACGCCAGCTCCCAACTCAATTATTCCACAGTCGAACTGCGGACGGCGAAATTGGCTGTGCGGGGGCAGCGGGAGGACAGTCCGGAGACTCCAGATGATGGGCTTCAAACATCGTTAATTAATTTTCATTCTCAATGTCATGTGGACTTCTAAATATCAACTCCAAAGTCGCTAATATAAATGTGGCAGAGACAGTTTTACTATAAAATGAAAGGCTGAGACATTCTCAAAAACGTTTAAAAAATTTGTGTCTAATTTACAACAAAATCGAAAAGGTATGTAAATAACAAGCCATTAATCCAAACATTTTATTTAGCTTTCTTTATTTAGTCAGTCATGTTGTATACATCCAGTGATACTCGTACGAAATTAAATATATGCACTCAGGACACCTTTAATTCTACTTTATATCTTCACATATCTCCAAATCTGGAGCAATTCCTTTTTCAGCCCAACACCAAAATTCTGCTCTATTATACAGATTTGAATAGTGTTGCTTCAAACTAGGAGCAACACTATTCATTGTTCTACTCTTTTTGTAATTAATTTTCTTGTTATAATTATTATTCCTTGTTATATTTATTATTTTTTGGGTTCTTTAATTATTTTGTTCCAGAATATTATATTATAGTTATATTTCTAAACATATTATACCAACATTAAAATTACATAAAATTATTTAAAAAATACAATTACATAATAGAAGCATAAAAACAAGTCGATACATTTAATTTCTAATAAAGGCCATCTCCGAAAAGTCCCACTTCATCTGAAAATAAATTCTAGAATATATCAAAAGTACTAGTGTTGGCTTCTTTGGCTTGTTTCCGCTTTCGAATAATATCTTGTTGCTCTGATCGGAAGTAATCACATGTTTCAGGATCATCAACCGTGGTCAAAAGTATAATATTTGTTTTTGTGTAAAAATATAGAGTAGACTGCTGGAGATGACTTATTGATTTTGCTGTATTTTTGTGCTGAAATTGTTATATTTTTGTGCGAACTGCTGGAGATGGCCTCAGTGCATCTAATTTTTATATCTTTTAATTTGATGAAAAGGCTAAAGTTAGCACAAATTCAACGAAATTAAAGATAATTGAGGCGTGCTTCCACTTTTACTACCTGATTCATTGACAAAGATAATTTTTTTTTATTTTTTTTGATGGAAGACAAAGATAATTGTTTATTTGATTGTATCATGATTGTCTTGCTGTCCTATCTGTATTGCTTTACTTACGTTTTCTTTACTTATTCATAAGCTATAATTAAATGAAAACATATCTTCTTTATTATTCATCAAACAACTTTTAATGGGCACTGTAAAAGGCAGTTCTTGCGTGGAAAAAAGATTGACAGCTAAGATTTTCGCATATCTCTGTCTACATCATTTTTTTTTTTTTTTATCATCCAAATCATTTGTTTATGTCTTTGTATTAGGAAGTGAATAGATACCTTTGGTTACATATATACAGTAAGTACATGCTTTTTAGGGACCACAATTTATTTGTTTACCCTAGAATGTAATCTCTAAGCTTGACGGGCTGTTTCTTCTCACGTACGGGCCTTCCTTGATTAAGTTTAATTAGTGGGCTTGGGCTTGTCACCATCTCAGTAGCTGTTGGGCCGGATGTATCATTCCCCGCTTCTTCGACTACCACCTTGTCCTCAAGGTGGAACTGAGGATAATCATGGATGAACTCGTCCACGTCTTCCCACGTTGAGCTTTCCGGTGGCTCGTCCGTCCACTGTACCAATATCTGCAGGCGGATGTTACCGTTGGATAGAATTCGTCGGGATGAACATACGGCTAATGGTGTAAGTACATGACCATTAGCGTGTGATTCTGGTGGAAGTTGGCAGACTATCTCAGCAGCTTCTTCCTTGTATGGCTTCAACATCGAAAAATGGATACCGGGTGAATACGACTCTTATCCGGAAGCTCCAAACAATATGCCACAGCGCCTATCCGTTCCGATATAGTGAAGGGTCCATAGAAACGGCGAGCCAATTTTTGTGATGCTCGTTTGGCTACTGATGTTTGTCGATAAGGTTGCAGCTTAACTAGCACTTGATCACCGACTTCGAATTCCACTTCGCGCCGCTCTTGGTCTCTTTTCTGCTTCATGCGGTGCTGTGCTTGTAAAAGGGTGGCCTTGAGCTGCTTCAAAAGTTCATCCATCTCCAGCAGCAAGTCTTCAATATCCTGAACCTTTGATGAACCTGGCATGTATGGTGGAATACTTGGGGGCAGACGGCCGTAGAGAGCTTGAAAGGGTGTCATTCGGATGTTGGAGCAATATGACGTGTTATACGAATACTCTGCCCAACTTAGATATTGAAACCACAAAGTTGGTTTCGCATGAGGAAAGGCCCGGAGATATTGCACCACACCCCGGTTAACCACCTGTTACAGAACAATAAAATACCATTATGAACAGAGTAATCAGATGGCAAAGATTGAGAGTGAAACTTCGCATGGAGAGCCACCAAATCGGGCAATGTCGAGTTCTCTCGCCGAAGGGTATCTCCCAACTCTGATACTGGTATACTGGCCACTGTGAGAGATAATAACTGTTGGTTTTCTATGTGGTCGTCCACCGGAAAACGAGACAGCAGCGTGATTCGTGGCTCCTGGCCGATACTCAATCCGGAAGTGGAACCCCATGAGTTTGGCCACATATCGTTGTTGCTCCGGTGTTTGGATTGTTTGTTGAAACAACTCCTTAATACTCTTGTGATCCGTTCGCACAACGAAAAACCAACCGAGAAGATATTGTCGCCAATTTCGAATAGCTTCTGTGATTGCATATAATTCTTTGGTGTATGTAGAAGCCTCATGCAGGCATTTGCCGAGTTTTTTGCTGAAGAATGACAGTGGATGGTGTTCTTGCATCAAGACAGCTCTCACTCCAACCATAAATGCATCAGTCTCCACAACAAACTCTTGTTCAAAATTGGGGAGGTGGAGCACAAGAGCAGTAGTCATGGCTTCCTTAAGCACGGCAAACGAAGCTTGGGCTTGGTCAGTCCAACAAAAAAAATCCTTCTTTAATAAATCTATTAGCAGAGCTGCAATGTCGGCGTACCCACGAACGAAATGCATGTAGTATCCAGTAAGACCCAAGAAAGCTCGGAGTTGGCGTAAAGTAGAAGGATAAGGCCAACTGATCATGGTGGAAATCTTGGTGGGGTCAGGTTTAACGACGCCCTCCGCGATAATGTGGCCCAGGTAATCAATGGCCTGTTGCCCGAATACGCACTTGAAAAACTTCAGAAAGTAATGATTAGTAGATAAACAATCAAAAACAACATGAAGATGAGCTATATGAGCTGACAAATCCGAACTATAAACTAGAATGTCATCAAAGAATACCACGACAAACTTGTGTAAATGTGGCGCGAATATTTGGTTCATCACCGCCTGGAAAGTGGATGGTGCGTTACAGAGGCCCAACGGCATGACCAAAAATTCAAAGTGGCCATCAGCGGTTCGGAATGTTGTTTTGTGAATATTCGGCCTATGCACACGAATTTGATGATATCCCGAGCGTAAATCCAGCTTGGAGAAACTACGAGCAGTTCCCAAATCATCAAATAACTCATCTATGGCAGGGATAGGAAAATGACCGCGTACCGTTACAGTATTGAGAGCGCGGTAGTCAACGCAAAAACGATACAAGCCGTCTTTCTTGAACACGAGGAGAACCGGTGAAGAAAATGGACTCCGGCTGGGCTGGATGATGCCCAGTTCCAGCATATCTTTAACCAACTTGGCCATCTCCACCTTCTGAAATTGCGGGTACCGATACGGACGAACGTTCACCGGAGCTGTGTTGGGTAAGAGATGGATCCGATGGTCAATGGATCGGTGAGGAGGTAACCCGGAGTGCATCTGAAATAAATGGGCAAACAGTCGCAAAAGTGGTTGTAATTCTGGTGGGCTTGAAATAAGAGATGGATCCTCATTGCAAGATGGGCCTGGGCCTGAGGTAGATGAAGAATTGGGCTCTAATTGAAATGATTGAGCTGACCCCAAGTCTAGAGAAGTGGGCCTGATAAGTATGACGAAGACCTGGTCCACCGCGTCAGCGTCGACCATAGCTTGCAACTGAGCAAACGTAACCATCGGTGTCGCTAACGACTTGTTCCCTGTAAGAAGAACCTTGTTGTCCCGGAACATGAATTCCATTTCTTGTCGGGCATAGATATGCGTGACCGCACCGAGTTCCTGTAACCATTGAATGCCAAGCACGACATCCGGACCCTCGATCGCCAAAACGTGGAGGTCAATCTCGAACAAATGGCCTTGAAAAATGATGGGTACAACCGGACAAATGTTGGTGCAGGTGAGGAAATCACCATTTCCGACATAGACTCGGAATGAATGAATTTCCTGCAGGGGCAATTTCAAATTCTCCACAAGAGACATGCGAATAAAGTTGTGGGTACTCTCATTATCAACAAGGGCACGGATTTTGTGCCAAGTAATAGATCCCATGATTTGAAGAGAACGGGGTTGCTGCGAGCCTGCAAAGGAGTGAAGACAAGAGATGTCGCCAACCACAGAATCATCACTGACCTCCTCCACCAGTGTGACATCAGATGGGTCAGAGTCCCCTGTCTCGTCATAACCCAGGAGCAGCAAGAATTTGCTCCGGCAATGGTGTGACGCCGACCATTTTTGGTCGCAATTGTAACACAACCCTATTTCCTTCTTTTCTTTAATTTCAGAAGGGCTGAGATGCTTAACCGGCAGAGTGGACAAAGGCAGCAGCGGTACCGAGGACACGGAAGGTGGCGACGGCAGGCCCGGAATGACCGGCGCCGAAGAAGAAGTCTGCGGTGCTGGATACGATGCTGAATTTCGTAGATGAACAGAGGATAAGGGAGAAACTTTAGGTGGCCAACGATTAGAAACGCGAGACTTGGTCTTGGCTTCCTCAATACGCGCTTCATATGCCCGAGCCAGGGCAAACGTTGCCATCAACGATGAAGGTCGAGAAATACTCAACTCTCGTCGAATATCTGGGCGTAATCCCGTTATAAAAAAATGATAAGAGATTATCAGGAAGGCCAGTCACATGATTCATATGTTCTTCAAACGCCGACTAAAAATCCGCGACGGTGGATGTCTGCGTCAGCTTGGATAAGGCTCCTTGGGGGTCGGAAAATAACGTAGAACTGAAACGCTATCTCAGACCACAGAGAAAAGCATGCCAAGTAAAGAGGAGGTCGTTGGCCTTAGCCCATTGAAACCATGAAGCTGTCTTTCCCTCCATATGAAAGGAGACAATACGAAGACGAATATCATCGGGCGTACCGTGAAAATCGAAAAATTCTTCGATTCGAAAGATCCAGCCAGTCGGATCTGAGCCGTCAAAATGAGGGACATCTATTTTCATCGAACGAAGTAAAGGAGAAATATCTGTCGTAGGAACTGGATCTGATGATTGGCGGAAAGAGCTAGATCCAAAGGAGTAGGAGTGCGAGGAAGACGAGAGTTAAGATCTGCAAAGCGCTCATCTACAGAGGACATGAAATTTTGGAAGGTAGCGTCGTTGGCCAGTTTTTACCTGTCTAATTGAGCTTTGAGGGAATTGATGGCCGAAATGAGATTAGAATCTACCATGATGGAAGAGGAAAGAAAATCAATGAAAGTAGGCCAGGCAAATCGTGCGTGTCGGGTCGTTATCGTGTCGACCTGTTAACGACCCGACCTGTTAAGACAAATCTGAGCATGACCTGTTAAGGATTTGCTCGACATGACACGAACCCGACACGAAATGTTCAAACCTGTATACGACACGAACACGATTTCTATCGTATTGACACTATACGATAACGACACGAACACGATTAAAACCTAAAATTACATGAAACGTTAAGCCATGTAGACATTAACAATATTAATTTAAATATGCAAATGTTACATAACAAATTCAGTTTCAAATACTTAAATAGTACACACTAACAACATTAATATATAACCTCCAATATTACATAACAAACTCAGTTTTAAAATCTTAAATATTCAACAATCCAACAATAAGAAGAAAAAAAACATTAATTTCCAGATAGATAGTAGCCGGAGGCCCGAATAAGACAACAAAACGAGCTTATGAACGTCTCATGGCTGCTTTTGTCGGCATAACCTCACCTGAATTTTAAGAAAAAAATATACAGCAAACAAATAGAAACAATTATTAAAACATTAACATTAGATTTTTTTTTGTTCGTACAAAACTAATAAATACATAAAAGGAACAACAAACTAAAATCAAAATTAAATTGTTGAAACATTCAAACAATAAACCGAAATTTAAATAAGGACTTCAATCATTCTTCAATTCTCTCTTCAACCTTTAGAAGCCAGTAAAAGCAAAATAATTTTCTCTAGATTGCAACTTAAATCTATTTTGTGTTTCTAATCGAAGAACAAAATAAAAAATTAACAAGGGTTTCGACGTTTCGTTGCAAACCTGAATGAAATTGGAGGAGAACTAGAAACGGCGGAAGTGGCGGTGGCCTAAAGAAAATCAAAGTAGTGGCGGCGGAAATGGGTTGTCGAAGAAGTGAAGATGAATGAAATTTGGAGTGTGAGAAACTAACGCTATGGAATTGTTGATTTGTTGGGTGGCGAAAGCTGAGAGATGGAAGGAGATGGTCGAGACTCGAGATGTGCTGTTGAAGAGTGAAGACAGTAGAGCGGCGGAGAAAATTTCTATTTTGTGTGGAATGAAAACCCTAGTGTAAATGTGTAATACTTAATATGTAATATAAAATAAAAAATAAATAAGTAAATCGTATCGGGTTACACGAATCCGACACGAACCCGACCTGATAATTTCGTGTCCATATCGGATTACACGATAACGACCCGAATCCGATAAGGCTTGACACTAACCCATTAATTTCGTGCGTGTTCGTGTCGGATTATCGTGTCGTGTAAAAAATTACCAGCCCTAAATGAAAGCACCAATTGATACACCTATCAAGGATAATGAGTTCTTCGAGTGAACTCTGACTCCATAATGAGATAGAAACAAGAGGAAGAAAGAGAAACAACCAGATATTCATTCATGAAACATGCAAAGTCTGGGGTTTACAGCATTTAATGGCACGCAGGCCTTTTGGAAGCTAGCAAAAAAAAACAACAGATATAGCTAACAACTTTTAGGGACCACAATATATTTGTTTACCCTAGAATGTAATCTCTAAGCTTGACGGGTTGTTTCTTCTCACGTACGGGCCTTCCTTCCAGTAATCTAGTGAGATTTGCAAGTGAGAGAGGCAACTCAGTCTGGAGTAGATTGTGAGACAAATTGAGATAAGTTAGTTGGTAACCTATCTGTGGTGGGATATTTCCATAGAATGAGGAGATATGAATTCTAGAGAGACAAGGAAAAGCAAGCACATCCAAACGGTCTAGATAATAAAACTGATCACGTTCAAAAGTATAGCCTTGGCAACTAATGTACTTTTAAATCTAAAGTTTTATTGAGCCATTGAATTTATATTTTGTTCACAGTAATATTTTGATACACCTATCAAAGATAATGAGTTATTCGAGAGTGCAATCTGACTCCAGAATGAGATAGAAACAAGAGGAAGAAAGAGAGACAACCAGATATTCATTCATGAAACATGCAAAGTCTGGGGTTTACATCATTTAATGGCACGCATGCCTTTTGGAAGCTAGCAAACAAAACAACAGATATAGCTAACAACTTTTAGGGACCACAATATATTTGTTTACCCTAGAATGTAATCTCTAAGCTTGACGGGCTGTTTCTTCTCACGTACGGGCCTTCCTTTATTAAGTTTAATTAATGGGCTTGGGCTTGTCACCATCTCAGTAGCTGTTGGGCCGGATGTATCATATTTTCTCAGGTGTGAGCTTGTTAAATTTTTCGCGATTTGGAGTGTTATTCACAACTATGAGATTTTCAGATTATTATAAAAACCTTTTATTAAATTTATTTGTTCTAGTTGTTTTTGTAAAATTCATAATTATTTTCACTTTTTTTCTATTGATTTCTCTGGGCGACAATGACTTTTGAGTTTTTCCTTTTGTCCCATTTATTTATTGTAATTGTACAATTTTGAAGAAAACCCATAGATAATAAATATTAAAGAAGTTCAAAAACCAAAAAACAACATCAAAATAAAAAGAGTTAAGTTGGGTAAAATATACAAACTTATTTTCGCTTTTTTTTACGACATTTAAAAATTATTTTTAAATGTACGAACTTAACTTTCTTTTGCAATTTTTCCACATGATTCAATTTGGAAGTAATCATGTCTTACGAGTTTTGCTTGCCGAGTTATTCGCAGCAATTTTATGTAGAACGACGTCGTTTCCTCTCGCCGTCGGGATGCTCACATCATAAAATTTGGATGCCGCGTATGATATGATTTCTTCCAAATTGAGTTCATATATTTAAAAATAATTTTTAAAGATCGTGAAAAAAATAGTAAAGGTATAAAATTCATGTATTTTAACTTTAATCCAAAAAAAATGAGGAGTTCGATAGATTTAGAACCTATGTTGCATAGGTGTGGGGGTGCTGGTGCGATACAATACAGGTACGGGAATATGAATTTTGAAAAATTGTAGGGTGCGTTTCGGCAATGATACGTCTATTTATTTATATTTTATTATATATTATATATATAATTAAAATATATAAATTAAATGTGTTTAATTAACATTTTTCTCTCCCTAAAATTTATGCATTCTCAATAATGTAATATAATTAAAAGCATTTTAAAATTAATAAAATTATGTTAAATTGAAAAAAAAAGCACAAAAAATATAAATTTCTCAAAAACAAGCTCATCACCTGATACGTGTCCCTCACGCACCAGATTCGCGAATCCTATTTTTTTTTTTTGCAAGGATTCGCCATGTGACAAATCCCGTGCAAATTTCACGCGAATCGCACCCACACCAGCACCCTAAGCGTATCTAATACTGCAATATATGATTTTTTGAAGAATCCGTGCATTAGAGCATCTCCAAGAGTTTTGGTATAATAGAGGAGTTTTCTACTCTATTATAGAGTAGAGAACACACATCATCTCCAACAATTACTCTACTTCCTACTCTATTTCAAAAAAATCATATTATTTCTTTAATTTTACACACTATATTAATGATAATGTATAAATTAATAAAAAATAAATGCACAAAATCAAATAAAATTAAAATAATATTTTTAGTTTATTTAAAATTAAAAGTTTCAATATTTCTATATAACCCAATGTACGAGCCTCATTAAAATCAATATGTTTAGGGATTTATTTCCGGGTCTTGAAGGTGATGGAAGTGGTGGAGACGATCTTTCTAAATTTTAGAATTCGTATATTTAATGTTGTTAGAATCTAGTTTTTAATTTTCGTATCTATAAATGTTGTTGGAATCTAGTAATATATTGTTGTAATGTTGTTGAATCTTATTTTTAGTGATTTATGTTGTTGGAATCTAGTAATTTTATATTCCAAATATTTTTAATATACTATATAGTATAATTTAATATCTAAAATATAATTAAATGTCATATGTTTAATGAAGTACTACTATAACTAAATGTAATAAAAAATAAAAAATAAAAAGAAAATTATAGAGAAATGAATAGTGTTCCTCTACTAGTAGAGGCATACTATTCAAATCTCTATTATAGAGTGAAGGGATAGAACCTTGTTGGAGAGAAAATGACCTCTAAAATAAAAATGGGAGCTATTTTAGAGGAGTATTGGAGATGCTCTAAACTATGGGATGGAGAATAAATTAAAATGAGAGAGAGAGAGAGCCACTCTCGGCCCGTTTTCTCCAAAAAGAAGAATAAGAAGAAGAAAACACTCACGGCCCGTTTTGAGTAGTATAATTCAAATCTATTATTAGAGGATGGTGTGAAATTAGTTCATTGGGCTTACGCCCAAACTTATTCCAGCCAGTAACCAAACCAAGCCTAACAATTTTTTCCATCACTTTTAACATTTCAATAATTTTTTTGGAGAAAGGGTCATGTAATAATATTGTAATTAAGTAGAAATGGCCATTCAAGATTTGTATGGCCATTCAGAAAGTTTAAACATATATTTCTTCCATCCCACAATAAGTAGTCATGTTTCCTTATTGAAATGTCCCATGTAAATAGTCATTTACCTAATATGAAAATATTTTTTCTCTCACATAAAGATGTAAGTTTCACTGCACTTTTTATTTTTTTATTCTTTAAACATTCATCTTCTAAATACTCGTATTCAAAAGAAAGTGACTACTTATTATGGGACCGAAGAAGTCTAAGATAAAAAGATATAATTAGAAATTTAGGGAGAAAAAGTAATGATGTGCCACACCCCATGGGCCAGGCCATAGAAACTTTTTAATAATTTTAAAAGTTTATCTTTTTCCTTATATCACTTAATTGGCCTTATTTTATTTCGAAATAGTTTCAACTTTAAAACTTCTCGAATCTCGAGTATCAACTCTAATTTGGTTTAAACAACCAAAACAATACATTCAATAGCGTAATTTACTATGGAATTGGGTTCAATTTCTATTGCTTCTTTTTCCAAATCAAAAGAAAAAGGAAAAAAATCCGATTTATTTCAATAATATAGTATACTCATAAAATGGTGGGATCTCGAATGTCCTATTGCATACATTGTCATTATCTCTCTAAAAAGTAGTCGAACAAATTTAAACACTTAATAAATGACTAGATATGTAAAATATCAGCATTGTCTATTGTGATATACTTGGATTATTGTTCAATTTTATTATGAGTACTTTATCCATCCATTAGTTGGCCTTTTACTTATTAATAAAACAAAATCGAAGCTGAATAAACATGTCGAAATTCATCTCTCTTTTTTCTCATTTCATCTAGGTATTAATCTATATTAAATACATCATAATTATATCTGATACGTGGTGTTTTTATTTAAATAACACAATTCAAGAACCACAAATATTAGAACAAGTGTTATTTCATAATGCAACATCACATGCCTGTTTTAATGCAGCCTACGCCTTAAGAGTTAAAGCCATAAAATGCTTCAACTCTTCCATAAATTATGCATTGAATTAATTAAAGAGATCTTATTGGTGGAATTAAATAATTAATGATCTCTAAGCTTTAAATATTTCGAACTTAATCCATCAACAGCCGCACACTTGGCCTCCTGTTTAGGGTTTGTCAGACAAAATTACAAACAAATCTTCTTTAAAATTGTTTTTAGGAAACCAATGTGTATATGTATATGTTCATGTCCTAATTAATTAGTGGACAGAACGTGCCATTTAACTAAAAGAATATGAATTCGAATATTAATAATTTTTTAAATTTTAGTCTCTAATGTAGAGCCTTTTTAATTTTTTGAATACTCGTTTCAACTCGTATTATCATGTATTGCTATTTCCTTTGAAACTAAAATAGTTGATAAAATGTAACTATGAAACATAAATTACAAAATCAATTAAACGTGGCTTAAGTACTTTTTTGCACTTTTAAACCGAGGAATCATCTCATTATGGAATATTTGGGTGAATTCACGCACAATATCATTCTAATCACCTAATTAGCGATAATACTATTTCTAGAAAGAATATTAGTGACAATAACTCGTGACTTTAATTCCCTACAGACACACAGGATTTGCCTTTAATTCTTGGTACACTCATTAATATCTATACACCTGCCACTCTGCGCAAACGGAATTTCAACATTAATCCTCATTTATTTAATTTTATTACTACTCCTTACTTCCTCTTATAAGTGTAATTAGCTGTCAAATTGGGTGATAGGATAGATAGATAAAAATAGTATATGTTAATCTATTGTTTATTTTGATGGATTGATTACTTTTGAACTTGTTTGATCATCTAATCCTTCATATAAACAATTATATATTTTATCAATCTATCTTATCACGCAAAATAAACGCCGAACATTCATAATGGGGTCTCTATCGATCCTATGTGGATGCTTTATAGAGCCCCACCCCAAATTCATCCGTCATTGGAGAGCCACAAAATTAGAGCATGGGTCTCTTAATTAAGAGATTCGAGCTCTAAAAAGCATTTTTTTTTCTTTTTTTTTCTGCAATTTAGTTTTAGCTGTTGAACTTTATTTTTTTTCTTCTCTTTTCAGTTTTCTTCATCATTTTCTATTTAATTCCTTTTCATTTTCCAGTTTATTACTTACTTTTCATTTTCCAGTTTTTTCAAATCGTTTCCTATTTTTTGTTTTTTCCTGATTTTATTTTTTTATTTACGAATTGTTTATCAGTTTTTTCTGGCTTTATTTTTTTAAATTTCTTTTCGTTTTGTTTTTGCCTTGTTTAATTTATTCAGATTATTTTTTTATTTATTTTTCCCTTTTTTATTTTCTTACAATTTAAAAAATGTTAAGGGCCTACTTGTAGTAGCTTTTACTTGTGCCATTTATGATTTATGTAGTACATGCGTTAATTTTGTAGTACAAACATTATAATAAATAAGTAACTAACTACAAGAATTAAATGATCTGAATCATCTAATCCGTTTTTTTTTTTTCATTTTTTAACCATTAAACTTCCATATATTCTTACTCATTTCCATGTACAATTTTGAGATAATTATGACTATTGTGTTTTCTTATCTTTATTTTCTTCTCGAAGTGGATGGGGGCGGCATGGGGCTATTCAATTACTGTTTTTCCCTGATCGGTCTGTAATGTTTTTAAAAATACAAATTTACAATCATCTATTCCGCGTAAAATTAAATCCAAACTGACGATTTATAATGGTTCCTAGTCAACACATATATTTTATTAAAACCAATCCTTATATACATATTGGGAAAGATCATATACAAAACATATTTCCAGTAAGAAATGAGAAGTGATTTATATTATTGATATTTGTACGTCTACGGTTGTCTTTGACCGATGCATTATAATTGAATATGAAATTCATTATCATAATAATACATTATAGTAACCCAAAAATGTATTATTATGACGATGCATTGTAATAATACATAAAATGCATTATACATTATTTTAGTACATAAAATACATTATTCTCATTTTTTACGGGAAAAATACTTTGTACGTGAACCAACCTATTTATAAGAGTTGGCCGTTACATTTTGATTAATAAATAGTATTACGACGTTTTTCAATAAATACAGTGACTACAGTTCAAAACGAAAAAACCAATTAAAAAAAGTAACAAACGGAAAATCGGAAGCATAATTTTGATCGGATAATATCGACAGGTCAGATAAAACAAAAACGATTTTATATGTTTTAATTTTTGGGTGAGGTTGTGCTATCACGTGCACCGCGCGTTATGGCTGGGCTGTGCGGTTCGGACAAGGAGTAAAGTTGACTTATACAGTCATATACACACACCTACTACTACTCCACAATTAGTCTTTATCTATTTCCGATTAGCTACAGACTCATTAATTAGCAATCTTATCCACAACTATATTGAGAATTTGAGAGAGTGAGGTTCAGTGCCCAATGCATAAAATTTCATTACGGAATATTGTTCGAATTTTACAACTCCATAATATACGTGTATATAGAAAATAAGTGGTGCTAATTGGACATAAATGTCCGGACATAATCTAGCTCGTTTAGGTAAATGAATCGGTTCGATCCGTTTAATTTATTTATTTAATTTTGTAATTTATCCACATTCATTCAGTTTATTATTTGTTGAGTAATCTAATTCAATTGAATGCATAAATATCTATTAAGTAATAGTATTTCCGAAAGATTAATGAAAATCACAAAATAACTTTATTAGTTTAATTTCGTATTTTTTGTATTCATATTTCTCTCTCTAAAAATGGCGGTTTAGATTAATTAAGTAAATACACTAGAGTACTAACCAACACCATTATTTTATTTGATAAATTATAAATTAAGATTATTAATATATTCATGATGGTCCCAGGACGGATACCTTGGTGTAGAGGGGGGGTGAATACACCAAGGTTTAAAAACTTTTCCAATTAAAACTCTTTTGAGTGAGCTGGCTGTGTTCGATCCAAATTTAGGAAGAAACGATCGACACAAATGTTGACTGTGCGGAATGTGGTGGGATTTTGGAAAGTTCGTCTGTTGCTTCAAATATATTGCAAGGCTTAGTTTCTCTTTTCAGTTAATCAGATTATGCAGCTTGAAAAATGCTTATGAATAGTTACCTGGATGCATAAATAAACATGAAAGAACAACGCAACTTAACGTGGTTCGGAGAAACTACTCCTACGTCCACGACCAGAAACCTCTGGTAATCCACTAAGGATACCACTGACTTTTCGCGCAGTCAGCAAGCGTTGCGGCTTAGTTCCTCAAGCCGGATACAAGTTTACGCGTACATCGTATCGAAACGTAACCAGCATCGTTTACGGTACGCATCGAAGCCTAACCTGTAGTTTGCGGGTACTACAGAACCAACACTCGAATTACGCGCTTCGAGCAGGCGTTCCTTTACCTAACCTTTTCTGGGTTTGGGTTTGGGGGTTTTCCAACTATGAACGAGTTCTTACAATGAAGAACTTTGAGTATGATGAACTCGTTCAAACTAGGCTTAAGATGGGAAGGATTATATGCCTAGATACTTGTGGGAGAGAGCTGTACTCGAGAATAAATAATAACTCATAAGAATGAAGGCTGCTGGATCTTTGAAGCTTTTCTGAGAGATTTCTTGATCTTTGGATAGACTTCCTTCAATGAAGTATGTTGATCTCTCTTGAATATATTCTCTCTCTTGTCTCCCTATCTGATGATGAAGAAGACTTCTATTTATAGGGAGAGATTAGAACTAGCCGTTGGAAAGAGCCGTTCTGAATCTCTACCTAACTTCTGACATGATTGACTTGTCTTCTTCCTTGATTTCCTCGTAAAGCAATCCTAGGTGTGACTTCTAGGTCTTGAGGTGTCGAGTTCACGATGGTCCAGATCGGATTCCGACTTTATCTCAAGTTCACTTCGACTTCGCTGTTTGTCTTGGTGACTGCGAGCATCTTGAACTTCTGTGGATCATTGACTCTAAGCTGAGTCTTGAACTCTGCTGGGTCTTGACGTAGAGCTGAGTTGTCACACGAGCTGGGTCTTTCTCTATTTGTGTACGGAAGAGCTTTATCGTCTTGAATGCGGATAACGTTACTTATCACTCGACTTGGCTTACCCCGCTTCGTGTACTTTGGGTCTTCTCGTCTTCGGCCGATTCCAATTCGAATTTAGAAACTCTATAAGCTCAAACAGGTGAGCTGGAAAAACGCTTGGGTTTGAGCAAACATCTACTCGGTTGAGGTCAGCTGGGTTTTGGTATCACTTCAAAACTCTATTAATTTTCCCAACAATTCATTTTATGTCCGGACATATATGTCCAAAAAGGATTAGTGATAGAAAATATTGATTCGAGGTGTTTCAGCATATTTCAGCCCTCTCTTGAATTTGCCACTATTAAATTGTATCTGCATCAAATTAATTGAGTACATTTTAGTTCGGGATAAATTATCTTACTACTAAAAATCAATATTTATTCATATATATATATATATGTATGAATATGTATATATTTCTCTAATGTTTTTTCTTGAAATTTATGCAATTCTTCTGCATCAAATTTCTTATTTATATTATATATACATGCTTACCTTTTGATTTGTTTGTATGCAATTCCTATTTGTTTTATATTAATATACATAATACATGTGTAAATATATAACACTTTAATTTATTGAGTTTTTACTTTATAGTATAACTTTAGTGTTACATATCTTTACCTTTTGGTGACATTTGAGTCGAAATTTCTCTACAAAATTTTAGAACTAATATCATTTATTACTCCATTATACAATTTTCCAAAAATCAACTATCCAATCCAAAATTCCAAAGTTTTCCAAATTCTAAACTGAACTATACAAAAGAACTTCCTCGAGATATTCAATAAATCAGGAATCAGGCCTCGGTCACGTGACATTTTGTTGGTAAAATTTGTTTTTATATATGACTTATTTAAAAATATATAATTGTAAAGAAAAATAATTTTGTTATGGAAATGACGTACGATTACAAATGAACAAACATGGCATCATAAAGAAATAGGAGGGACCCACTGTGATTTCGATGTTGATATACTACTAATTAATAAATTACAAATAAAATACCTCTAATCAGTCAAGTAGCGGTCATACCTAGGAATGACAATGGATTGGGTACCCACCCATTAAGCATTTTCCAAATCCAAACTCATTAAAATTTTCTCAACCCATACCCGTCCCAAACCCGATTAAAAAATCATTTCAAAACCCGTACCCGACCCAAATCGGTTGGGTAATACCCAGTAAAAACCCGCTAAAAACTCATATGAACTAGAACATAAACATCAATATTAAATTTAGTAGAAATAACAAAATATTATAAACATAATTTTAACATAAGTATAAATAGAAAATTTCATTATATTAAAATATATGTGGGTTAAAAGAATAATATAAAATCCTAAAATTATTAATATTTATACTAATATAAATTATATATAAAATAAATATTTAATTTACTAAAATTATTAATTCTTTGTATGAGGTTTAAAAAGAATAAAATGAAATCCTAAAATTAATAATATTTAAACTAACATCTATGATTATATTATAAATTATATATATAATATTTTGTTATCCTACAAATATATAAATGGGTTTGGGTAGCGGGTATCCGTAGGTAATTTCCCAAATCCTACCCAAACCCGTCACGGATATGAATATTTCTACCCAAACCCATCCCAAAACCATTTAATGATTTCCAAACGCCATTAGAATTTGGGAGAGCCGGGTACCCGTAAAAACCCGACCCATTGCCATCCCAAGTCATACCATCTATGACATTTTGCTTTCAAAATTAATAATTTAGAGGATGTAAAACTTGATATTTAATTGTTCGATTAGATTGATGAAGGCGACGTGCTTATTTAAGAAACATTATCTCCATCAGGAAAAGAAAGTCTAGTTTTTGACTTCGGATGTGATATCTATAGTAAAAATAAAATAAAAAAAGTGTTTCACTCCTGTATAGCCCGCTGTATGGTACAACCGGCTCCACCCGATCTGCCTCGATCAAAGTTGACCGGTCAACAGTGGTCAACATTTGATTGTTGATTTTTACGATTTTTTTGTTTCCGCTTTCGGCTCAAATTTTAATTTATAGATAATAATTGTGGCAACATTAATGTTTTTTAGCTCACTCCGAGACCTTCGACTCCCCTCGCTCGACTCTTGAAAAAAATAAAAAATAAAATAAAAAATAAAAAGTCAACGGTCAACTTTAACCATTAACCGTTCAACGTTGACCGAGGCAGGTCAGGTCGGGCCGAATGTACATGAGTTTTTGTCAATAAAAAATTGTAACATCAAAATATCTTCACATGGTGATATTGGTACATAACTTGATCATACGTTTACCAAAATTATACCTAACTTTTGACACAGTCAATTTATGAGAATATATGGCAAGACAATATATAAATTTACATGTTTTCATAATTTAGATTTATAATTTCATTTAAGAGTTAGAACCTAAAAAGAACTTTGTCACATGATGAGTATATGTGACAAGACATCATCATGTATTAACGATAAAGGATAAAAAGTGCTTTGTCTACTTATTAAATTTTGCCTATAAATATCGTATTATGTCCTCTTTCGTCTTAACTTAAGCTAAATGCTATAGTAGTAATCTAGGGGTCACTGTAACAAACTTCACATTTATGAATTTATAATTTATGTCATCTTTAAACTCGATAATTGCTGCTATAAACTGCACTTGATTATGAAGTTGCATCAATTTTAATAGTTCCATATCACTAGTGTGTATTTCAATTAAAATATGCTAAGCTCGAATTATAAATTAAATAATCCATAGATTTTTTTTAGAACAGGATTGTTAGTCCCTACAAGTGGAAAAGGGCCCTACAATATTAATCAAGGACCATATGGTCATGTTCCAAAAAGCACCCTAAAAATGATTGAATTTTAACCAGCAAGAGTATCCTTTTGATTTCTTTTTAATATTTTAAATAAAGCACTCGATTACACTAATAATTAATAACCATAAAGGCATTGAAGCTAATTATTTATTGCCAACAAAATTTTGCTAAAATAGCAAATGTTGGATTGTTGTTGGGTTGAAGAGGAGATAAAATTTGGATTAAGTGTTTGTATATCATTCAAAATTAATCTCAAAATATCAATATCATAAATATCTTTATGGTAACTTTCCATTGAATCCCTTATGAGTTACATACTCTGATATTGATAAAAATATTCAATAAACATTACTTTCACAGTGTAACGTCAGTTTATAATAAATGGTACTCCATTTATCTAATCTAAGATGAGATAAAAGATTAAGATATTTTTTTTGAAAAGTGAGATTAACTGTTATGTAGCATTATAACCACGTTTCATCTTATTGTTGTTGTACCAACATCTACTGAGGAGAAATCAAAATAAAAACAAGACGCCTCTCGTTGGATGCACGAGAAATATTTTATATTTTTAATAAATAATTAAATTATGTAAAAATACGGATAATATTACAATTTACGAATAAAATTACGGTGAATAAAATTAAAATCTAATAAAAAAAAAAAAACGATTTCATCTGTCTGAACAGGGGCAATAATGTCCAATAACTTAAATCACAGTCAATCGTACAGGGAAACAGTTAGATAAAGAGACCCCATGATTCCCTGACCAAGTTCATCCAATCCACGTCATCCACGTCACCCAGCCCACAGACGGTCAGGATAGTTTCCTCAATTCGCCATCTACGGCAGAGATCCTTCATTCTAGACCTTTCCATAAAGCGGGCCACGCAACTAGGGTTAGGCACAAACTAACCGCAGTTAACTCGTAACCCAGGCCACCTTAGGGTTAAAAAAGAAAATTCCAAGAAGGGAGAAGAAAAAAACGAAAAAGATGAAATAAAAAAAAGTAATCGTTCATACAGTATATATACAGATATATATCCATGTAGAAATGTAGAGAGAAGAAGAATTCTAGAGAGAGAAGATAGCTCAGAGCAAGTAAGGAAGACGGTAATACTCCGATCAAATCCTTGCCGTTAGCCTTGTCGTTGTCCGTTGTTCCGACCGTTGGATTGTTCCAATTTTTCCAACATTTTCGTCAACGGTTTGTCGTTGTTTACGGATAGCGGTGATAGACATGGAAGAGTTTCTTCAGATCTGACCTTTTGGTGAGTTGATTTCCGAATCTTGCATTTAGTTTTGGTGGTGGTTTTGTCTGTTAGGGTTATCAACATATGCGATTGCGTTATATCCTTTCTTTTATCCTCTTCTTTTACCAGAATAGTTTGAGTTGTGTTTATCCATTTATTTGAGCAAGTTTTCTTGCTTTAATTTTGATAGGATTAAGTTTTCCGTTGTTTATGCGTGGAAATGTTTGCGCGTGAATGTGATTGAGGATTGGAGTGTGGATTGGTTGATTTAATAGATCAAGATTCAGTGGATTCGTATTTGTTTCGTGAATTAGCTGATTTATGTGTTTCGTCACCATATAAGTAGTTTCTCCTTGTGCATTTCCGGGATTTAATTTGGTGAGGATCGTTTTTTTTTTGGTAGAGAGTGGATCATTTGATATTCAGCTTGATACTAAGATTTTTGCTAGGATCCTTATGTTCTTATCGGTCGGTCTTTTATGTGTTTTGGAGCAATTTTGAGCATCTGATGTTGTGTTTGCAGAGTTTGTACGGTTTAATTCTTCAGCTTTTGGATGATGTGTGTTATATACTGTTAAATATTGTTGTTTGACTGGCTCTTTTCTTACTCTCAGATTGTGGGTGTGAGGTTGATTGGAATCATCACATGGCTCTCTCTATGTACTGATGGTGTGATTCTCTCTCGGTCCGTTTGATTATCTAGCATATTGGTTCTTTGATCCATTTGGGTTTCAATTGTTATTTGAGGGTACGAATTTGGATTTTGGTTTTTCAATTGATGACCGTTAGTGGCACGGATATACTTCTGGTTCTATCGCTCCCGGCTTCCGAGGTTGGCGCTCAGCTG
Source organism: Agastache rugosa (assembly GCA_031470985.1). Taxonomy (NCBI): domain Eukaryota; kingdom Viridiplantae; phylum Streptophyta; class Magnoliopsida; order Lamiales; family Lamiaceae; genus Agastache; species Agastache rugosa. Next base: position 70,988,726 of record CM062601.1, on the reverse strand, counting down.
AGAGTGAGGCGAAAGCTCTCTCCCTTTGCCATCTTGGTTGCCGGTTGTGGGAAGAACCATCATTGGTCATTCCCTTCCTTTCATGTCTCTTAACTCGGACAGTCCTGTGCAGACCCAGATGGCTGTAGCCGCGTTCAAGAGTCCGCTTGGAAGTGGGGACTACCATGGGACTAATGGGTTAGAAAGGAAATCCTCATGCCAGAGACGTGTTTTTGTACAGACCGAGACAGGCTGTGTGTTGGGGATGGAATTAAACAGGAGTGACAGTGTTAATACTGTGAAGAGGAGGTTGCAGCTTGCCCTCAATTTTCCCATTGAGGAGAGCTCTTTAACATTTGGAGATATGGTTCTGAAAAATGACCTCAGTGCCATTCGAAATGATTCTCCTCTTCTGCTAACCAGAAATTTGATGCATAGGAGCTCATCTACTCCGTGTTTGTCTCCAACTGGTAGGGACATCCAACAGAGAGATCAAAGTGGACCAATCGAGATTTTGGGTAATCCAAATTGCTTTCCCAAGACAAAACAGCTTGTTAAGGAAGCTATCAAGGCAATTAAGAATGGGGTTGAACCAATCCCTGCTCAAGGTGGGCTTGGAGGTGCTTATTATTTCAGGAATGTTCGAGGTGACAGTGTGGCAATTGTGAAACCTACGGACGAAGAACCATTTGCTCCAAACAATCCGAAGGGGTTTGTTGGTAAAGCCCTTGGGCAACCGGGCTTAAAGCGTTCTGTGAGAGTCGGTGAAACAGGGTTCCGAGAAGTTGCTGCGTATCTACTCGACTATGATAATTTTGCAAATGTGCCTCCTACAGCACTGGTGAAGATTACTCACACAATCTTCAACATTAATGATGGTGTGAATGCAAAAAGGCCACAGACCAGGAAGCTTGTGAGCAAGATTGCATCCTTCCAACAGTACATCCCACATGATTTTGATGCTAGTGACCATGGAACCTCAAGTTTCCCCGTTTCTGCTGTGCATCGGATTGGGATTTTAGACATTAGGATTTTTAACACAGATAGGCATGCAGGTAATCTTTTAGTTAGGAAACTTGATGACGTAGGCAGGTTTGGTCAAGTGGAACTGATCCCCATTGATCATGGCCTCTGCTTGCCTGAGAGTTTGGAAGATCCATATTTTGAATGGATCCATTGGCCGCAGGCTTCCATCCCTTTCTCAGATGATGAACTTGAGTATATAAACAATCTTGATCCTGCCCGTGATTCAGAGATGCTGCGAAGTGAGCTCCCTATGATTCGAGAGGCTTGTTTGCGCGTCTTATTTCTCTGCACAATTTTCCTCAAGGAAGCTGCTGCATATGGGCTGTGTCTTGGTGAGATTGGGGAAATGATGAGTAGGGAGTTCCGCAATGGTGAGGAGGAACCCAGCGAGCTTGAGGTCATATGCATCGAGGCAAGAAGGCTTGTTAATGAGGAAGTCTTCTCCCCCAGGAGCGAAACAGCCGATGACTTCCTGTTTGACATAGATTGTGAAGACGGTGGGTACGAGTTAACCCAGAAGTTGGCATCTGAAGAGACTGTACCACCGTTCCATTTTGTTAATGGCCATGCTCCGCTCTCTCGACTCGAGGAATGTGCAGAGGAAGAAGAGGATAGCGAAGGAGACGAGGAGAAGGAGCTGATCATTCTTCCAACCTTATTGAAGAGCCACAGTATTTCCAAACTGTCCGTGTCGCTGAAATATAATAGTTTAGGCGAGAAGAAGCTGCCCAAGTTCCCAAAGCTAGCACGATCCAAATCAGAATACAGCGATGCTGCTGCTGCTGCTGCTGCTGCTAATTCCTCCAGTCGGAGGAGCGCCAATGAGCAGCTCCCAGCAAGTGTGAGCTTTGTGAAGCTAGCAGACATGAAGGACAACGAGTGGGTACTGTTTCTGGAGAAGCTTCAAGAGCTGCTCGTTCCTGCATTCGCCAAGCGCAAGTCAGTCACGCTCGGGCAGAAGCAGAGACAGAGGCTTGGGACTTCTTGCCAGTTTTGAGAGATGGAGGTATGTATGGCTGTCTGACTTTCGGTACGCTGCTATAATAGGGTAGATTTGGTTTGTGGTTTCTTCCACTGAGTTGTAATGGGAGGGAGCCGTGGTAGCTGCGGTGAGATGTAAATATTCTTTGGAGTAGGGTGAATGAAGAAGAGAAACGCAGTGTAATTGGTTGTATTTGAAATGAGATTGTTTAATAAATAATTTGTAGAATGAAATCTTGAAAAAAAGAAATAGATCTTTGTACATATAAGGTTTGCTCTTAATATGAAATAGTCTACTTTTTTTGTATTTGTTCATCTCCGTACAATACCTGCATAGATCAGCAAGTGTGCTTCGATTTGTTTTGAGGGAACCAAGCCAGAAATTTAATATCTAAAAGTTATTTAACATTTTTTTTAAAGGGTTAAACCCGATTTAAATATTATGCCTGAATTCCGATTCTTTTCATTGTACCAAAAAAAAAAAAAACAAAGAATTAAAAAAAGAAACTGAAAAATAAAGAATATCAGATATGGAAGATGACAATTATGAAAAAAAAAATACAATATTTTCAGAAAGTACCTGTTTTTTTTTAAATTTTTGAGTTTTATTTATTTTGGGAAAAGTTTAAATTTGGATATATTTTATGGATTTAAAAATAAATTATTAATTTTTCAAAAATCAAAACGATGTTTTTTATTAGTAAACTCGCTACACATCAGTTTTGATTTGGTCGGAACTAAAATTCGGAATGAATTTCGGAGTGCACAAAATTTTTATATTTATACCACGGGTGTTTATATTCATTCTTCAAAAAATCAAATTTTGAGTATAATTTATAAATTTAGACTAAATTAATTCTATTTAAAATTTAAGATTAATACAAGTCTGGTAGATCATCTTACAGTCCTAACTACATTGGGACATCAATAAAGATCAAATAACTCAGATTCTTGATTGACATTCCCCCCCTTTAAAAAGCTGATTTGGTGGTAGATAATTGTCATGAAGAATGGTACTTTCTCCGTTCCAAGAAACACAACACATTTATTTTGGACATATATATTAAGGTGATTAAAGTGGTATGATCACAACTTTTAAAGAGATAATTATTTTTATTTTAAAAATGTGTCATTTATAATAGGCTGGCCCAAAATGAAATACTTGTCATATTTATTGGGTCGGACAGAGTATTTTTATCTATCAATTTGAACTTTTTTTTCCCTGAAATTTACTTTTTGTTTGACATGAAAAATGGTGATATTTACTATGAAAGCGAAAAAAAAAAATACAAAGTTTGGTGCAAGTCTCCATCTTCTGCAGTCAATTTCTCCGGCAAACAAGACATCCCCATTGATTAATGAAGATTTAATATTGCAAGAATTTTTCGAAAACAATAAATATTAAAAATTTAAAAGAATATAAGATGACTGGACAATGATAGGGCATGGATGGCTACAGATTTTGCAGGCCAATATAAATAAATTTGAGAATGGCCCTTGTTTTTATTTTGGACATCTGTAGTTATATGAATTTTAATTTACGTTATAATGAATTAATGATATTGGACCAAAGTTATGATATAATTTGTGGGCCCCCAAGTTGTCAACTTGTTGGTTGCTTTTGTATGTCCTATTTATATGTTCTTTCAATCAATTATTGATTTAGGTGGACATATATATATTCCTTCATGTCTATCAAGTGGAATTTAGTAGGGTTAGACAATTTTCGACACGACATGATAACTCGACACGAAATTAATGGATTGAAGTCAAGCCTTGTTGAGTTCGGGTCCTTATCGGATTGACCAGATAAGGACCTGAAAATTCAGGTTGGGTCGGGTCGGGTTCGGATTACCCGATAAGGTATTAAATTTTTTAATATTATATTTATTTAATTCGTATTAAGCTTTTAAATTGATGACATATTTATTTTTCCTTCCAAGTCATCAAAAGATATTAAATTTTTAAATTTTATTTATTTTTCTCTTATTAAATTTTATTTTAAAATATTTTTTTCTTATTAAATCTTAATTAAAAATATTTTTTCTCTTATTAAATCTTTTAAATTTGGGTTCGGGTCATTATCGTGTCGGGTCAATCCGAATTTTATCGTGTCAATTTCGTGTTCCTGTCGTATTCGAGTTTAGTTATTTCGGGTTGGGTTCGGGTTGAACATATCCTTAACAGGTCGGGTTCGAGTTGGGCCTTAACAGATCGGGTCGAAATCAGATCGATCCGAACCCAACCCGACCCGATGGCCACCCATAGAATTTAGTGTGTTTTCGACTATGCGTGTTCTTGGGATTTGAAGTGTGACGAGTGGATGTGTATTCATTACTCACACATTCATTATGAATAAATAGAGGGTGAGTATTTTAGTTATGTATTTTTCGAGTATGATAAAAGGTAAGATCTTTATTCCGAATTGAAGCCGTGGATTTGATTTGAGTGTATGGTTTTGATATGAATTAGTTTTAACAAAAATTCCTGGTACGGTTGACTGCACCATACGGTCAACTCGATTTTTCTTATTATTTGATTTAATATTTATTAAATTCAGTTAAAATTTATTATTTTTAATTAGAGTTTATTTCTTTTGAATTGGGGTTACACAATTCCTATTAAGATATACTTATTAATTTCTCATCAAAATTTATTAATTTCAGTTAAATTTTATTATTTTGTAATTAGATTTAATGAAAAAAATTACTAAATAATTAATTAAAATTAAATAAAAATTTAAGGGGTGGACATGAGAGTCCACCCCGTCAGTTTTTACATGGACTGTATCATGATGATAATCTCTCATTTTACCTTAAAAAAAATAAAGTATTTTATAGACCTAATTTGTTTAAGGGTAATTAATCTCCTATAAATATAGGGATTTGGATGTCTTTTCAGTTTTTAATATGATTTTTTCAATTCAACCTGTAAATTTATGAACTTTGAATTTGTTTGATATACGGATAGATTAATCCTTTGTTTAAAAAAAAACTTTGTAATTGTGACGAGTGATGAACATTTCACGTGTGTAATGTATTGGGCCTTGCTGTTGGAAGCCCAATTAAAATATTACAAACCGGATCCAAAAATCCCATTCCCTAAGGGGGCGTTTGATTTGATGGATGAGATAGATAATATTTGATAGGGGCAGGGGTATCTTCATCCAAAAACATTATTAGAGGCAGGGGTATCTTCATCCAAAAATTCAGAAGCTTTATCAACATGCTTCGAAATACCTACAAAAGAAATAATTTTCTTTGTAGCAACATCAACATCAGCAGCAACATGATCATGTTGAGATGAGATTTCTCCAACTGTTCCAACATTATCAGGAACATGTACCAGCTTCCGTACCCACTTCTTCTGGACCTTTCTTTTTCTCTTCTCCTGTCTATCCTTATGATAAGATCTGCAATTTGGTCTAATATGACCTGGTTTGTCACAATAGTGACATATTGGACACCATGTGCTTGCAGATGTTCTATGAGATTGATACTTTCGGGCCTGGAAATTTGCACGTCTAGGAACAGACTGTGTCTTCTGTGTCACATATTGTGCTTTATCTTTGTACTTTTCAGCTGCACAATATTTCACCTTATTAGGATAAGGTTGATTGGTCTTTCCTCTAGAATAGCCATTGTCCTTCTTGCCACGTCCTCCATTAATAAGAATTTTATTTGACTGAAAATTTTTTGTATTCGTCATCTTTCTTCTATCATCAAGATAAAATCTGCAATGAGGTCTGATGTGTCCAGGACGATCACAATAGTGACAAATAGGAACAAATGATTTATTCCTTTGATGAGAAGAGTACCGAGTCTGCCGATTTGACTCAAAACATGGATTCTGAGTGTGAATATGAGCCTTCTTCTTGGTGTTGTCAGAATGTTGAACAAACTTATGTTTTTGATCCTGAGGTTTGGCTTCATCTTGCTTCTCTGTATTTTTCTCTTTGGTAGGAACAAACATGTTTTGTATGTTGGGATCCACAGATTTCCATTGATGATCCCGATAACCAAGACCAGCCTTGCTTGTAGAACTCTGACCCATCTCTAACATTTGATCCAACTTTTCAGTTCCGTTGTTCATCATCTTCACAACTTTGTTGAAGTGTTCTAGCTCTTTGGTTTTCTTCACATTGTCTTCGTTCATTTGATTGACTTCAAATAGAAGAGCATTATTTTGAGCTTTCAAACTATCTCGTTCTTGACACACTTCACAAATTTGACCCTTCAAGATGTCTCTTTCTTTACTTATCTCCTTGATCTTTACGTTCAATTTGACATTGATACCACCCACTTCTTCACACTTAGTCTTAAGTATTTCAAAGTGTTCGATCAAGAGATCTTTATCCACATCTTCATCATCAGAGTCATCTGTTGAATATTGATCCAACTTCTGTCCTTCCACCGTGGCAATATGAGCCACTAAATCTTTCTTCTTTCTTTTACTTCTTTCTTCTAAAAAAGTAGATGAAAGACTATTTGAAGATTTTCCAGAGATCTCTTTCTTCTCAAATCGATCAATGGCTCTTTCAGCGATTCTTGAGATCATATTCAAGAATTTCACAAATACTTCAGGACTATCTAGCACAGACTCGGGCACCTGATTCACATTATCTGCTGCAAAAGCAACGTTTTTCCACTTTTCTGGCTTGTCACGCTCCATGCCTATTTCAAAAATTCTCAATGATCCAATTAGATCATCCAGCTTCATAGTAGACAAGTCTCTTGCTTCTTCAATAGCTGCAACTTTGAAGTCAAACCTTTTTGGAAGAGATCTTAATATCTTCCTCACCAATTTTTCTTCAGACATCTTTTCCCCCAAAGCAAAGCTCCCATTGGAAATTTTGAGAAGTTTGGAATGAAACCCGCCGATAGTCTCATACTCTTCCATTTTCAACATCTCAAATCTGGATGTGAGTTGTTGAAGTCTATGACCCTTCACATGATCATTACCTTCAAAAATATTTTGAAGAGTATCTCAGGCTTCTTTTGCAGTCTCACATGTAGATATGAGAGAGAATGTTTCCATATTAACAGCTGATTGAATAATATTAATGGCTTTTTGATTCATACATGAAGTAGTCAATTCTCTTACAAGCCATTTATCTCTAGGTTTCTCACTCCCATCGCCTTACTTTATGACTCCACCCAAACTCCACAGCGGTCCATGCACTTTCATTGATAGACCTAATGTATGACATGAGACGAACCTTCCAATAACAATAATTAGATCCATACAAAATTGGTAGTTTCACAAAATAATCTTCATTCGAAGCCATTGTAGCTCAAACGCTGCAACAGGTTTAGAAATTTGTCCCTGGATCAACACTTGTATAGTCAGTGTACCGCTCTGATACCAATTAAAAGTTTTAAACCAAGCACTTTATGCATATAAAGTACGAATCTGTCACAGCAAAACTTAGCACAAAATATAACACAGAATATAATGACTGAGCTAAGTAAACGACACACAGAATGATAACCCAGTTCGGTTAATCAACCTACGTCTAGGGGGCCACGCCCAAGAGAGAATCAATCCACTATCCGAAGTTCTAGTTACTTAGGATCTTACGCATACAAGTCTTCCACTTTATGCTACCCGTTCACTCACACACTTTCCGATCTACGTGAATTGATGATTGCAAGTGCACCACTTACAACCTAAGCTCGAGTCGCAACTCGACATCCAACCCCCTTACAAAAGTATTTATATATGAAATAAACGCTCTCAAGAACAATAAGAAAAATACTCTCACGAAAGTATAAGGCTATGAACAATAAAAATAGCAGCGGCAACTCTATCTTCAACTTATCTTGGTGTCAATATATATAGGTCTTGAGAAACCCTAGATATGCTCTCCACCTCCTTTGCCCTAGTTTCCTTATGCATGAAAACTTCATTTGAAGATATACCTTGTGGAACAAATAATTATATCACCAATATAACATCTTTTCCGCGTCAAACAATGATAAGGAAAAGATCTCCGCAAAATCCGCATAAATATGGAAAGAATCTTTTAGATCTGTTCCATTCTGTTCCACATCAAACTAGCTCAAACTGAAGCTCAGAAACCAGTTTCTGTTCTCGCACAACTCAAAAACACTTCAGTCAATTTTGCTTCTACATAAACTTGCCAACTTCAATTGAGCTACTCGCTCAAATCCAACACTCCTTATCAAGCAAACCAAATATCCCCTAAGTAAATAAGAATTAAAGACGTATATATACCTTAACTTTTAGCTAGCTACCCTCTCAAAAGAAAAGAAAAGAAAAAAAGCTTTTAGCTAGCTACAGTTCAGACCCATAAATTTAACTCTATAATAAGTACTCCCTCCGTCCCTGATAAGTGTAGTTCGGAGGGAGGGGCACGAGTTTTAAAAGAATGTTAGGTAGATGTGTAGTGAGTGGAGAATGAGACCCACTTTATTGTAGTATTAGTTACTTTTAAATGGTCTAAGGGTAAAATTTTAAGTGGGGTCATATTCATTTAAGGAAGGACCACACATATGGGGGACGGACGAAAAAGAAAAGTGGACTACACTTATCAGGGACGGAGGGAGTATTTTTAAAAAGAGATTAACCAAAACGTGTTGTTTTCGACTCATATAACACACAATTCATGCAGCTGCTTCTTCAAAATGCACATTCGAATTCATGTTTGGCGGAAAAACGGGTGATGATCGTAAAAAATAGAGATTTGAATATCCAGAATGATTTAGGGTTTAGGGATGGCTAACCACTTTCGCGTTTGAGATACTAGTAATGCCTCCCATCGTAGGTAAACACCGATCATATTATAATGTTTAAGTAAACTCTTCAACTAATGTTGTTTACTCATGATTAAGTAACCACTTTATGCAGCTTCTTCTTCAAAATGCAGCTTCATACTTGGCGACGGCGGCCAAAGGGGTCATCATGGTAAGAAATGAAGATTTCGATATCCATAATGGTTTAGGGTCTAGATGGTTGCCCGGTTCGCGTTTGAGATGCTGGTAATGTTTACTCTTATGATTAAATGACTCATGGATGCAAATAATTTCTTAATATATATGTATTAAGAAATTATTTGTATTCAGGAGTTGATTAATCACATAAGAATAAATAATAATAGTTGAATAGTTTACTTAAACATAAGAATAAACATTAGCAGTGTAACCTTACGATGAGAGGCATTATCAACATCTCAGACCCGAAGTGGGCAGTCGTCTAAACCCTAAACCCTAAACCATTCTGGATATCAAAATCAACATTATTTTTAGTGTTGTGGTGATCAAGACTTATCACCTCCAATTTATAGTCGGATCAAGAAATTCAATCTTTCTCTAATAAATCGCAAAAATTATATCTGAAGGAATGAAATCCAGACAAATCAATCAAAATCTTTCCATATATAAACAAGAGGCATTTATTGGTCCATATGCAATGTATTATTGTGAACCAATATTTACTATTGTGATTTCATATATTAATAATCCGAGATATGCACGATTATTCAAAATCATAATTGATAATATTATATATAGTTTTTCAAAATCATAATAATGATGAAATTTACAACCAAATATCGGTTGTAGGAAACAGAATCGAAACCTTCAATTTTCACATTTAAAACTTAAAAAGTGTTTTAGCCGAAGAGAATTTGAAACTTGAAAGACACGCGCGGTCATCGTAACATCAATCTCATAATTTAAGTAGCAATAAAATCGAGCTTAAAGGACACTCTTTATGTTCATATCCAATTAGTTTTCCACCAAAACTCGGTTTAGTCAAAGTTGACCGAACTGTAAGCTCAAGCAATTTTTTTAAAAATATTTGTCTATATTTAATTATAGTATATTAATTATTAATTCAAATTTATTAATTCATAATTAGAATTTTTATTTCAATTAAGATTTATAATCCTCAATTAATGTTTATTAATTCCCAACTAGAATTTAGTTTTCTCCAATTAGATGGAGTATGAATTAAGAGGAAAGTTTATTATATGCTCGAAGGACACAATAAGTGTATAAATATATTTAGACACTAGATGAAATATAATACTATGTGACATTTAATTTATTCCGGAGACATTGATTCTAACCTTTTTGACTTTTTCTGTTTTGCAGTTATTGCTCTTCTTTATTTGAATAAATCTATGCAGTCACATATGATGACTAGCCATAATTTGATTGAATAACAAAAAAATCTGCTTATTTAATTTCTTTTAGTTCCAAATGACTTCTAATATTTAAAATATTTAATTTGTACAAATTTATCTTGATATATTTGGATTTTGATGTAACATAAATCTCGATAAATATAATAAAGGTAATACAAAGATTTTTGTCGAAAAAATAAGAAAGAAATATATTTACACTAATCATGATAGAATTAAAGCCAAAAATATAAACAATAACATAAAATATATAATCATACTTTTTATATGAATCAAATATCTAACAAAATTGATCTATTTGCACTTAATCAACCAAATTATGACTAGCCACATTATGACCGAATAACATCACTCGTTTGTTTTTTCCTCTTTGTAGTAAAACCGTATAACGTAACTATATCATGGAAAACAGTTTGCTTAGAAGAAAAACTATTATTGGAAATATTATTGTGATTAATTTGTGACAACTCCTCTCACATTATACGCCTGGTATGTTCCACCCTGCATACCCCCATCCAATCCAATGAATACGATTATATATATTTTGAGCTCCCTTTTCTTAATGCCATTATTCTTGCAGAAATCAAATTATTCTCTAACATTCAACCATTTCTTTAAAATTGCGGGAAAAAAAAATTCAGAATCATAAAGCTTGTATTGGATATGGCCGTACAATTCATATTTGAAAAACCATGACAATGACCTTGAAGATTTTATTTGATTTTATATTTTCTAGTGTTTTCATGGTCGTTGAATTAATATTTGTCTGTTAATTAAACTTATAAGTCAATTTCCATATTAATCTATACAAAGTCTAATAGTTATAATAAGAAAAACTTACACAACTCTATCTTAACATTAATATTCTATTTTTTCGAAAGGAGCTATCTTTTTTTGAGTGAAAAATTGAAAGACACTACCGTAACAATATTCTAACTGCAAGCAATACATCTTAGGTAAATAATTTTTTCAACCTCCGAAAAAGAATAAAGTGAAGAGGCGGTTAATGTTTGCTTTAACGATCGAATTTTACTTCTTCTTTGGCTTTTTTACCACTGCTCGTTTTCTTGTACTAGTTGATAGATTCTGTTCTTTGATTTGGAGGGTCAAAATAGTAATTTACTTAGGAGGGGTGGGAATATCTTCATTCACTACCAATCAAACAGTTTAGACTTGTAACAGAAAAACATTAGATCAATCCTATCTATAGTTAGCAAGGCGGTGGCGGCGGGCAGAAGAATTCAGCTACGCCGCTGCATATATTTTTGAAGATGCGGCCGAGTTTCGTTGTACAGACCTCAAGCATTGAAGCATCTCCTTCCTCGTCCACAATCGTGAGTTTGTCACAAAGATGCACGTACAGTAATTGACCTGCATCGACCAAGTCCTTGTATAAATTTAATTTATACTCAGAGAGAGAAGGGGGGTAGCTAGTAACGGATTTACCTGTTAGGAAATAAACACACAATCACGAAATCAAAAAAATACAAGAATTGTTTATCCAGTTCGATACGATGTGTATCTACGTCTGGGGGCGATGCCAAGCCAGGGATTTCACTATATTTTCGGATACAAATTACAATGAGAGAACAACTACATATATAGCAAACAATTGAGCCCTAATCCTAGTAAAACTAGGAAACCGCGTAGAGCCCAAAATACACTTGGGAAACCGCGTAGAGCCCGAACCCCCGGGCGGGGGCCCACCCCCCTGCAATCGTGGTATGATTCACTTCCTTTCAGGCTTCATACTCCAACATTACCTGCAAATAGCAGCCTGAAAATGGTGTAAATATTCGGGGCTGCCTGATCAGGGAAGAGGAGGGCGGCGAGAGTGGAAACCGCCGCATAAGCGCAGCAGACTGTGATATGCTTGGCAACGGCTCGTCGGAGATTGGAGAATCCCCATGTTGAGCAAGTAGTATAGAGTGATGCTGGAAATGGCAACCAACATCGTTGTGAAAGGGGATTGCATCTGATATTTTACTTGGAGCAAGGCTGTGAGCTGTGAGATTACGGAAGCAGTTAGTTGATGGAACTCAGCCATAGTAAACATTAATTGCACTCAATAGAGAGAGAGAGAGAGAGAGAGAGAGAGAGAGAGAAATTAAATGTATCGAAGAACATGCATGAATGTATCGAAGAACATGCATGCATAATTTATAGATGCATATAATATATGGCATTTAATACAAAATATTCAAAACTTCATTTGCAAGAAATTATTACTGTTTGTGTCACAGAGGGTGGTGATTGGTGAATTAAGAAAAAAATCAAAGCGCGCATGAATACTCAAATATTCAAGTTTAACTAAAATTACCATCAATTTGTTTTTTTTGTGTGTGGATAAAACTCATCCTTATCTAACAATTAATGATATTAATTTATAATAATAATAATAATAATAATAATAACTTTTTTTACATATTTTTTAAAATAAATAAAATTGGATATAAAGAGATGATAAATTATTGGTAGTAATTCACAAATGCTCACCCAATCCCATTCGCATCTCTGGGTACTAAAACTTAATTTTCAAGAAATTAGTGTTAATTCACAAAGGGTGTATCAAGAAATTAATTCAATGAATATTCAATCTTCGTCCCATTTGACCATTTTCTCAACACGATTTTCGGCTGAACTCACATTTGTAAAGTTATATCACTATAATAATAAAAATAGCTTTTGCGTTTTCAATTTTATAAATAAAAATAGAGAGAAATCGGATGTAACAAGATGGAGAAATTATTGTTGGACCATCTTGTTGATGCTTCAAAAATAGAAATAAAGAAAAGAAAACCTCTTAGAAATTAAGCCCACTATTCAACAATTACCTACATTAAGGAAATATTGGTATACCTAAAGCTTGAAGGGATCACTTACAATTGGAGGCGTTACCAGCATCTCAAACGCCAAGTGCGAGAGCACTCCAAAATCAAATCGCACATATATCCATTTTTCTTCATATGGATTTACTTATCTAAACCCTAAATCCTAAACCCTAAACTCTTATCATCTTATGGATATAAAAATCACCATTCTTTTCTTATTGTACTGCTCTTGTGATAAAGGCTTGCTTGTTTACCTCCTATTTATAATCGGATCAATCTTTCTCTACAAATCGTCATAGTTAATTTGTGAAGGAATGAAATCCGGAAAAATTAAATCCTTCCATAGAAATAAGAGCCATTTATTATTGGTGCATGATCTCTATATTATTGTAAACCAATATTTACTTCTGTGATTTCATATGTTGAATAAACCGAGATATGATCATTCAAAATCATAATGATAATATATGTTTTGAAAATCATTATGATCAAATTTACAATCAAATATCGGTTGTAGGAAACAGAATCGAAACCATCATTTTTTCACATTTATCAACTGAACCAGATAAGATATCCATGCAGTAGAGTGCAAAAAATTCAAAAAACAAATTAAGTATTAGTGTTTCATTGTTGATAACTAATATCACATTCGTGCGTTGCACGGTAGAACGCACAGTGGAATGCATTATAAAAATATGAATAGTTGAATTATGGAATTACAGGAATAAGGAGAAAAATTATTAATTATAAAATTTCTTTCAGCAAAGGAGAATAATAATATTTATATATTAGATTTTTAGTATAGAAATAACGACATTTTTTGTAATAACAATAATAAATACTACTACATATTATATTTCAAACATTTCGAAAAACTTCTTTGTACATAACATATTCGAGCTAGAGGCTTTTTAGGACAGTAACTAAGGTCGAGTTGAGATTCAGGACAAAAAATTTTCGGGCTGACTTTTTGGGACAATAATTTTTAAGTTGTGCGTCCGTAGGACTTTTTTGAGCCCGAACGGGCTAAAACTCACGTGCAAAGCACGTGACTGCCTGCGTGTCCTTATTTGCTGATGTGTACCGCCACATCACTCCTCCTTTCACCCTCCCCTCTCTTTATATCAAACCAGCGTCCATCTTCAAGCATTTCCCCCCAAAATTAAAGAACCCTAAAACAGGCGTACATATTCTATGAACGGGCAAGAAATTCACAGCGTGTTTTGTCATGGTGAAGTGAGAGAGCTTCGCACATCATGGAAGGAGCCAAATGCGGGGCTGAGGTTTCTGTGTTGCTCCAGATCTGGGGTAAGAATTTTCAAACTTCATGTTTTTTAAGTTTCTTTACTGTTATTAGAGGCAAATTAATTGGGCTACAAGAGTTAATTTTTTGCACTTTATTCGCTCGTAAATGATGGATTTTTTTTGTAAGAGCAATAAATGCTCGTATTGGACTTGGTTCGATCCTCCGATGTGTGCCCGTTCAAGAGCAATTATACCGGGATTGTTAAGGAGGATGAATGTTGTTCAAGCAGAAATTGTGGAGTTGAAGAAAACCAAGAAAAAATTAAAGTTCGTTGTCCTACTACTGTTTAGCATTCTAATATGGAAGCTTATGTATTAGTGGCTTGGGAAGATAGTGTAATTCTATCATTTAGTTTATGTATTAGAGGATTGGGAAGACTGTGATTGTATCATTTTGTTGTAATGTTTGGATATTTCTTCTTTGGTCATCAGTAATGAAGTTAATGTATTTGTTTATGTCTCATGAAATTGCATTTAGCTATAATCTTACTGCTTTGTGTTATTTTCCAACAACTGCAAATATTTAATATAGAAAGCATAAGCAGAATCATATGGCCAAAAGTGAGAACTTATATTAGCAAAAAAGTGCACAGATTACATTGTTTGGTGCAATGTCTTTCACAGACAAAAAGTGGCTAATGTTTAAATATTCTACCAAATATTACCAAAACAACAGACAAAATGGGCTATACATATTCAAGGCTACTGCAACAAAAGGGGAAATGTTTGTTTACTGCAATAGAAACAAAACAACAGATTCATCTATCACAACATCATTTCTTCCTTGCTTGTAATTCGCTTTTGCTTAGGAATTTCTTCTGACTCTGCAAAATGAGTGGACCTTGTTTCTGAAATTTGTCTTGCTTCAACTGCTGTAACATGGAAGGTCCTGGAACAGGGGCAGGTTTTGATTGTGATTCTTGTGTAGGGATTGGTGTTAGGTCTTCCTGCTCTTCTTATTCTTGATCAGAAGAGTGAATGGAGGGTGGGAGCATTGAAGTAGCTTGAGTTAGTATGCTGCCACTTGATGATGAACCACATGCATTCCCACTGCCTCTAGAAGTATCTTTCATCACCTAGCAGTGCAAGTAAATAATTTAGAGAGTATCTTGAACATACATAATGAGATCAAATTAGTGGAAGAATAGTACCTTGTCTCTGCCACATGTCACATAATTGTGACCTTCAATTCCACACCTGGTGCACTTCACTGTGCTTTGCCTTCTTCTGAGTTTGGTCTTCTTCTTGTACAACTTCTCAGCATTTTCATCTTGTGATTTTCTCCTTGCATTAGCTTGCCTACCTTTTCCTTTGTCCATGTGTGGAGGCAATATTTGGTGGAATATATATTGTCTCACCCCACAAGACTGCACCATTCACACCCTTTATGGTTTTTGCATATGCTTTGTTATAGGTTCAACTGAGTAGCAGCCATCTATAAAGTCATCCCTATTTAACTTTCTATGGTTTAATGCACAGATGGCATGGGTGCATGGTATTCCACTTAAACTCCAATTAAGCTCTACAGCTGCAAGCCCTAGCATCTAATTCAACAAGAAACTAGTCCCCATTAGAACACTTAATCTCATAATGATTTTTATTCCCTTTGATTGGAATGCATTCATGTACTTTCTCAGCATTGATTTCAAGTAATCTCTTAATCCTAGGGAAAATTGTCCCTTTCCATCTCAAGGCTGTTGTCTCTCTATTCCTCTCAAATCTCACCATTAACCATTCTCTGATCCACTCTAACATGGTCAATATGGTCATTTCCCTTGCATCTAAGTTAGTAGAATTGAACACTTCACAGACATTATTGAGAAGCATGTCACACTTAGATTTCTCAGAGAAGTGAGACATACTCCATTGCTCAGCAGGCTTTGAATCTAACCATTGCTATGCAGCTTCACTCAAAGCTTTCAATTCTGTCATCCTTATCTTCCATTCTCCAACAGTGGTGGACCTTGCACATCTCCACAATGCATCTTTAAATTTTTGTCCCCTAAACCCTGCTAACTTAAAGTTTTCATGCAAATGCCTAACACAAAATCTGTGCTCAGCATTGGGAAACAACTCAGACATAGCTTGGATCAATCCCTTATGTTTGTCAGACATGAAGGTGTACAAACTATCATCACTCAACTTCAAATCTTGTTTCAACATAGCCAAGAACCATTCCCAACTCTCTCTTGTCTCTCTATTGACCACATCCCAAGCTATAGGGTATATGCTATTGTTAGCATCCACCCCTACGGCTGAAAGTAAAACCCCCTTATAAGTTGTCTTCAAATGACATCCATCTATCCCAATTATGGGCCTAGACCTTACCTTGAATCCTTTTTTAATTAAATCAAGATAGACATAAAATCTGTCAAATCTAGACTGATCATTCTCATCATCTAAGGCTCCTATAATGACAGTAGACCCAGGGTTAGTCCTTCTCAACTCCTCTGAATAATCCCATAATCTAGAATACTGCTTATCAGGTTCACCCTCCAATTTTTTCAAAGCTAATTTCTTAGCCCTATATGCCTGCTCTCTACTTATCTCACAACCTAGTTCTTCCATTGAATCTTTCCTAAAAGTTGAGACACTTCTTCTCCTATCTGAAACAAACTTGCTCAAGAATTTATCACACAACCACCCTGACTTCATATTCTTGACATGAAAAGTAGTATCACATTCATGTTCACTCACATACTCCCTAATCTGATTCCATACCTTGGGACTTTATGTTCATAATGATGTCATGCTTGCTTTTGGTACTCCGGAAAAGCAAATTTTGATCGAACCCGTATTTGCTCAATGGATACAATCGGCTCATGGGAAAACTTCATATGGGTTCGAGGAATTTATCATGAATCCACTGGTTTCTAACTGCTAGTTATTCTTCGCTTGGATTGGTAGGGCTTGCTTCTATTGGACTGGAGTTGGTCGAGGAGCGCGGGTCAAGCCGTAGAGGGTATTGCAAGACAGCCCGAGGCAGAGGGAAAAATACGAGGTACTCTATTACTTAGTTTAGCTTTTATGGAAGCTTTAACGATTTATGGATTGGTTGTAGCACTAGCACTTTTATTTGCGAATCCTTTTGTTTAATCTTATCAGACCGGTAAAACAGCAGTAGCCACAGATACGATTCTGAATCAACAAGGCCAAAATGTAATATGTTTGGTCAGATGAATTTTCCAAGGACAATCTTCTGCTTCACAATTTGCATAAACTCGTGTAGGTGCATTCTTTGAAAAATACAATGATCTTTTTGTTTGAATCACATGAGATTGCACAGCCTTTTTAAATTGTTTAGTAGAAATAAAAATCATGCCAAGTGAGAAATCAGGTTGAAATATAGACACAGAATTAAAAACAGGTGGTGGCCTCTCATACTCACCATCAGAATCCTTATATTCATCAAATTCTGACACTACAACATCATCATCCACATCACTCTCCTCACCACTACTTGTTCCTTCATTATTATCCACAAACCTCTCAAATAGTATTTCATCATCAGAGTCGGGTTCTTGCATATTAGAGTCACTGTCATCCTGACTCTCATCACTCACTTCCTCAGACTCCTTACCCATCTCATTTCTAATTGACCCAGCACCAGAAGTAAACTCATCCAATATTACAAATTGGGTCCCTAGTAACTCTGTTACTTTCTCTTTCCCAGCCCTTGTTACAGACCCCCCTTCACTCTCTTGCCCCACTTCTTCTACATAGAAAGCAACTTGTCTGACCCTCAGTGCACTTAAACAAACCTGTCTAACTTCATCATCACAAGACAACAACTTAAACATATTATCTTTTAAAACATGAATCCTTATATCCCTATCCAATAATAACCAGTCAGCTAAAATGTTTCTTATATAATTTAATGTTAATTGCCTAGCAACAACCTTGTCCAGTATCATCCTATCACCACCAACATACTTAGCACTAGGGGATGTAATTAACTTGCCACTGTGATGAAATACAACTGACACATATGTATTTGAAGGTTCTGCAGCAAAGCAATTAAATAAATCGAATAAGCCCTAAAAGAATCAAAACAATCAATAATTAAAGAATAAACCCTAAAAGAATGAAAAAACCTAATAAAGAATAAACCCTAAAAGAATCAAAACCCTAAAAGAATCAAAACACCCAATAAAGAATACACATATCCATGGCCTACAAACCCCACAATCTGTAATAGTGATAAAAAACGAGCTAAGGACAAATTTTTCAATAAAATAAATATATTGGACCACCAACATTCATTACAAACTTCAATGCTCCAAATCACCTAACACCATCTACCACCAAACATTTACAACATAAAGAAACCTATTCGGGACCACCAATACAAAATAAGAGAGAGAGAGAGAGAGAAGTTACTTACTGTATATGGGAGGAGGTCGATTATGATGACATCTCTCCCTCACGCTCACCATCGTCGCGCCTTGCTCTAACCAGTGACAGAGGAGTTAAGATTCTACCGCTGCGATGTCCTGATTTTGGGATGACTGATGGTTTTCTTCCAAAATTAGGTTATCTATCGTCAATTTGGGAGAATTAGAGAAGCTGAAGAGTTTTAGATTTTTCTTAGTTAAATTAGGGAGGGTGAAAGGAGGAGTGATGTGGCGGTACACATCAGCAAATAAGGACACGCAGGCAGTCACGTGCTTTGCACGTGAGTTTTAGCCCGTTCGGGCTTAAAAAAGTCCTACGGACGCACAACTTAAAAATTATTGTCCCAAAAAGTCGGCCCGAAATTTTTTTGTCCTGAATCTCAACTCGACCTTAGTTACTGTCCTAAAAAAGCCTCTAGCTCTAACATATTCGGTAACTGTTGAGGACTACTCATCATTAACACCCTTGTGTTGCACGGACGGAACGCATTATAAATTTATATAATATCAAATTACAGGATTAAAAGAGAGTAACAAAAATAAATATATGTATTACATTAATATATTTTTTTTCCTTAAATAAAGGAATGAATCAAATCAAGACTCTTCATTGTCGAATCATTCAAGAAATTAGAAACACTACATCCATAGTCTGACAAAAAAAGTTATAATTTTAGTATATCAAATCTTTTAATAAGTAAACATAAAGACATTATAATTATAGATATAATTAGCTTAAAACAACTTAGGGAAAAATGCATATAAATACATGAACTTTGTTCTCCCTTTCATTTTGCACATGACTTTTGAACTTTCCCCCTAAAATAACAACCTTTTGATTTTGTTCAATTTTTTCATAAATTTAAATTCCGCCCAAATTAAACTGACTTGGCGCTTATGTGGCAGTCGGACATGTTCCGATCTCTTTGCAGTCCGACAAATTAAACAATACAGTTAAAAATGCAGTATGACGTCGTTTAATGCTAAATTAAGGTGAAAATTCGTACGTCATACTGCGTTTTAAAAAACTGTGTTGCTTAATTTGTCGAACAGTAGAAAGGTCGACACAAACCCGACTGCCACATAAGCGCTAAATCAGCTTTAATTTGGGGGGGGGGGGGATTTAAAAATTATGGAAAAATTGAACAAAATAAAAAAGGTTGTGATTTTAGGGAAAAAAAATTCAAAAGTAATGTGCAAAATGAAATGGGGACCAAAGATATGTATTTATATGCATTTTTTTTCCAAAAACTTACTATTAATTTTCTCACACTTTGATAGAGTACTATCTAAACATCTCTAAACAACCATTTTCACATTATCAACTGAACCAGACAAGATATCCATGCAGTAGAGTGCAAAAAATTCAAAAAACAAATTAAATATTAGTGTTTCATTGTTGATAATAAGTGTTTCAACCGAAGAGAATTTGAAATTTGAAAGATGGGCGGACCCAGAAACTAATTGTTGTGTGATTGTGCATCGTTTCTCTTTTATATAGGTGTGTTACGTCAAATTCGATTTCTTTCAAATTTTTCTTAAGAATGAGGTTGTTTTTTTTTTTTTTTAAATTACCTTAACCATACTCTAACCATGACGAGCCGATGTTACAAATTCCCGACAAATTATGATTTTTTTCATGTATAAAAAATAAAAACAAAAAAGTTTGGGGGTGCCGAGGCTCCCCAAGAGCTGGCTGTAGGTCCGCTCGTGATTTGAAAGATGGCCATCGTAAAACTCAATCTCATATTTATTTATTTTTTCCCTTTTGAGTTAAGAGAGAGGGAACATTGATGATTTAATCCGAGTATTTGTTTTTTTGTTTATTTTGGGTGATAAATATATAAAAATAGTATAGGTTAATCTATCATTTATTTTGATGGATTGATTAATTTTGAACTTGTTTAGATCAAGATTATCTAATTATTCATTTACTCATATATTATATCAATCTATCATATTACTCAAATTAAGTAAACGCGTAGAGATCCATCACATTAGTGTGCCATAAGGAGCTGTTATCTCATAAATTCCATATATCATAATATTATATCAAGATGCATCATTATAGAATTTACGTAGCAATAAAATCGAGTTTTTTTTTTCTTTCTTTCCTTTAAATATATAATCTGTTCACCAACTCAATACATTGCTCACAACTCACAATACTCACAATATCAACTCAAATAACACTGGGACCAAAATAATAAACATAAAAATAAAAATAAAAATAAAAATAAAAATAAAAATAAAAATAAAAATAAAAATAAAAATAAAAATAAAAGCCACCCGTCTGTACATCTCAAAAACTCAGACAGAGACGACATTCCATTCAAACTTCTAGGATAAGATATGTAAATTAGGAATAGTTATGTAAATATATATATACTAATTAAATTTAATATTTATTTCTTAATTAATGCAGCTAGCTTATAAATTATAAATATCAGAAATGTCTCCATGGCCTCTCTGCAAGATTGACACAATCTTCAAATCTGAAACAATCAACGAGATGATCAACGGTCATCCCTGCAGCTTGCATGAACGAGTAGACGATCACGGGCCCCACAAAACGGAATCCACGTGTCACCAGATCCTTGCTGATCGCCTCTGCCTTTGGGCTCCTCAACGGTACATTTCTTGAATGTTTGAATTTATTTATAACTGGTTTATAGCTCACGTACTCCCACATGTAGCAGCTGAACGATCCACATTCTCTTGCAACCTAACACGTTACCATGAAAAAAATGTCCCTTCATTCGATGCTACACTCGGTGACATGCATCTTAATAAAATTGCTACAAGACCATATATCTATTGTATATTAATAAAATTCTCATGCTTCACTTGATATCAGAGTTGACAAAAGACCAGACCGGCCCGGCCCGAGCCCATAGGGCCTTCAAAACCGGCCGGGCTGAAAATGTGAGGCCCAATCAAGCCCAAAACATCTCATTCATAATTCAAAAAAGTTGGGCTGGGATGGGCCGGGCAGAGCCCATTTGAATTTTGGCAAGTCCAAACTTGCCCAAAAAAAAATTTGAGGCCCAACTTGGCCCAATTTTGGCCAGTCGGGCCGGGCCGAACTTGTTTTGCCAGCTCTACTAGATATACTTCAATTATATATTTTGTAATATAAAAATCAGCTTATTTTTTTTATTTTTTATTTTTTAGATGTTGCACGTGGTGAAATAAAGTCGTAATTAGGGATGTAAGAAACTTGCCTTAGTAATGCATTTTGCATTGTCCACTATGCACCTAATTCTCCTTTCTGCTAAAGATACACCTTTGTTGGAGATAATGTTGGTAATCTCTTTTTCGCCCATTTTGCTCACTTTGTTGGGATCAAAACCGGCAAAAGCTTCTCTGATTGATATCATGAATATATTCCAAAATCTTGATTAATAATATTAATGCAATAAAGTTATGGTATAAAATTAAAATTAAAATAGTGATCAAATAGATGAAATATGAAAGAAATATATATCTGACCTTAAAAATTCTCTCCTTTTAAGGATTTCGGTCCAGTTGAAATCCATGAGCAATCCACACATTGCAAGCAGCTCAAAAAGCTTACTGCCATAGGATTTTGCAATATTTAACACCTAAATCAATAATTGTTTAAAAAAAATTGGAGTTTGGCATTATTTTGACGTAATTAATTAATTAACTTACTTGTCATCATAAACTGGAACTCCCCAGCAATCATCGTGAAATTGCACGTAAATTCTGTCTGATAACCATTTCCAGTTAGTCTCATAACAGGTAATTATAAGGTTAATTGATGAAAATAACTCCCCGTTCACTTGAATTTGTAATTTTTGCAAGATTTTTGAAACGTTGCAACTTAATACCAACTTATTACCGTATTTTAATTTTTTACAATTAATTACAACATTCCCAATTTTTTTTCTGCAAAACTTGTTCACTATAATGTTAAAATAACGTTGCTTTTTCTTTTTCATTGGTGAAAAAATCAAGAATATTGTCATTGCAATTTCTAAAAAAAATAGTATCATAATTGCAATGTTTCAAAAGTCCCTGTCAAAAAAAATTTCCGTAAATTTTGGCTGCAATATTATTATAGTGATAGTAATAAACCACATTATTTACATAAATGCTGAAGATACTAAAACACGTACTACTAAGCTTATATTAAACTTTTAGACGAGACGATTATATAATATGCTATATATTATCACAGTTTCTATTCTTACCACTGTTTTTGGTGATCCATTTGCACCTTCTCGGCTCTTTCTCACCAGGAACATCATGGTCGTTCCGACAAGACTGCTGCGCAGCTTCCGCGGCCCGTCTTTCGACGGGGGCGATCGAGCGCAGCGCCGACAAGATTTCTTCATCCAACGGCGGAGAAGAAGACTTAGTTACCGAAGAATCGTCGGTGGAATTCTGCGACAATGACAGCGACAAAGAAGATAATGAGAAAGGCGAAGACTCGTCGCTGCAACTCCTTTTCTGCAGACCGATGGGATATATTTTTTTGAGGTTTTTGGAGAAGAAATTGGTGTTTTGCTTCTGCTTTTCACTGTAAGTTTCTTTGTATTTGTTGAGGGTATGTTTCCTTACGTAGTATTTGGACATGTTGGAGAATTTGAGGTTAGATCGATGAAAATATTGAGAAATAATTATGTCTTAATTAGGATATATGTGAGCAGTTGAGAGTTGTATATAATGTGAGGTTTTTAGAGAGAGAGAGGGAGAGAAGAAAAGTTAATGGTTTGGTAGGAGAAATGTGGATTTCATGAAACGTATATTTTCGTACTTAGGTTTTAAGCAAATGCTAATAAAAGGAATGTTCGACTTGTAATATAGTTGTTGAACGTGACAGTTGAATTTCAACAAGAATCTATTTAATTTTTAAACAGGTGAAAGATTCTCATTCATCATGATGCCAATCTTCCAGTGACGTCTCGTGTCAAGAGTTTAGACCCGATGGAACTCTTTCGGTTGGTTCGGGCCCCTAAAAAAATGAGCTAAAATTGTTAAATCGGTGGGTATATCCTAACTCTTTTATATATATATATATATATATAGGGAGTGGATCTGGTAAGAACACATCTTATATAAGAACGTAAGAACAATGCATTTTTATTATATCGGAAATGCATAAAATGCATAAACTAAATGCATAAATATTTTAATGCATAAATTACAATAACTTAATGCATTGATATTTAAATGCATAAATTACAGTAACTAAATGCACGGTTAAATCTAGACCGTAGATCAACAAAGATCAAGGGTCCATATTTTTTCTTATTTCTCACCTAAGAAAGTGTTCTTATTTGATCCGCGCTCTATATATATATATATATATATATATATATGGAAGAGATGGTATGTAAAATCATTTTTTCGTAAGAAATGAGAAATAATCTTATTCATCCAATTTCAATGATCTACTGCCAAAATTTATTTTTATATTTTAATTATAATATTACGTTGTATTATTGATGGGGGGACATTATTGTACTTTATTTTCAAAGTGAACGATTATCCCCTTAAATTAAGGGATAATTTTCCGTTTTTCTTTGCTATCTATTTCTACAAATTCATCTCTCACACCATCCATTCTTACGCAGAAAAATGAAATTAAAATGTTTAGTCCAATTAAGAGAACATGCACCAAATACATTTTTTAATGGCAGACATTATGCATCAATCACATTCTACAATACATACAGAAACATACTATGCATTGAGGATTATTTCAAGAATTTATAGGACAATGAATCTCTAAAAATCCACCACAATCCAAAATACAAAATGATGCATCATATTATAATATGGTAATGCATTTAATATTTTCGTGCACTGCATAAGTTACATTGTTTTTTTATAATGCATTATAAATTGTGCAACAATGCATCATAATATAACAGTAAATGCATTGTAAAAATTAATGTATCGGATAAAAACTTCAAATTAAAGATGACTATACCGCCGATTTGTTTGCTATTTTTTTGTTTTTTATATGATTTTTAGATTATTGATTGTTTACAAAGTACTCCCTCCGTCCCATTTATATAGGCGGATTGAAATTTTCACATGGATTAAGAAAATTTATTGGAAAAGTAAATTATATAGTAAATTTCTTAATTTGCCCCCATTTATTATTTGACTATGTATTTTTTATGAGTTAATCAAAGAATTAAATAGGGATATATTAGTAAATGAGCTAAAAAACATTACTTTTTATGGAAACAAGCCTATATATTTGGGACATCCGAAAAAGGAAAACAAGCCTATATAAATGGTTAGGAGGGAGTAGTAGTATATTAGTTTTGTGTTGATATATGGGAATTGAATATTTGGATTTGAATATTTTTGTCCAATTTCCTAAAATTGCGCCGCTAAAATATGATGCCAATATACGTGTTAATTTTTTTACAACTTTGCCCTTATTTATGTTAAAATTCAATTGCCACGATCAATGCATTAATCCGTATGATCAATATAGATTCAAATCTGGCCATTAAATTATTAAGGATCATGGACTAGAATGTTTCTTATTTCCTATACTAAAAATAATAGATTTACCCGCGCGCATTGCGCTGCGCTGTATGATAATTAGTGTTTTAATTAGTAATATCAAAAAATTAATACATATTTCAATATATTTATATTCTAAATGATTCTCCAAAATTATATAATTGTGTTCATTAATATTATTAATACAATTATTTTTTACTTGATTATAAATACAATTATATTATATATATATAATACTTATGTTGAATATTAAGATTTAATTAAGAAACTCATCCATACAAATTTAAAAAATAAAGTATCACAAAATATATTTTACCAAAAAAAAATTGTAACATAGTAATAAACAACTTTACTGCAAAATATTATCATTTAAATCACAAAATTAATTTTTGGCCGGTATTAATGAATGATTTTTTTTTTTTAGCAAATGAATGGTCATTTTGAGTGGGCTAGGCGGAGAGTGTGCATTGGCCATGCAGAGAGTGGGAGGGAAAAGTACATAAATGGGCGGGAAAAGACATTGTAATTATTTTGCTTTAATATAGTAATAGATTTTACATGTGAACTCATCCATATATATATATATATATATATATATATGGAGTGGTTCACATGAAAACCAATCCCTATAAGTTAACTAGGATCTATTGGTGGCCATTGATTTCATTAGATCTAGGGCTGATATGTAAATTAAGTAAGTAAGATTTAGATGATAAACGCCCCAAAAAATTTACAATAATACTTTTTGGACATATATGTCCGGACATAAAATGAATATATTAATAATCTTAACTTATAATTTATCAAATAAAATAATGGTGTTGGTTAGTACTCTAATGTATTTACTTAATTAATCTAAACCGCCATTTTTAAAGAGAGAAATATGAATACAAAAAATACGAAATTAAACTAATAAAGTTATTTTGTGATTTTCACTAATATTTCGGAAATACTATTACTTAATAAATATTTATGCATTCACTTGAATTAGATTACTCAAAAAATAATAAATTGAATGAATGTGGAGAAATTACAAAATTAAAGAAATAAGTAAACGGATAGAACCAATTCATTTACCTAAACTAGCTAGATTATGTCCGGACATTTATGTCCGAATAGCATCACTCAAAAATTTAATGCATGTATCATTAGGGAATAGGGATAGATTGGGTTAATCTAATTCACTCATATTTCTTCATTAACCGACTTGGCGACAATATAGGGAGTTAATCACGGTTCCCCACAAAGTCAAATTAAATCCAATCACAAAATGAATTTTTTGCTACTCGTTAATCTTCATTCTAATGCAATAGATAATACAATTAGTCCATTCTCTCTTTTTTTTAATGAACTATTCAATACTTATTAATACTTAAGAATTTAATATGCAATATTTTAATTTAAAATGCGCAATACTTAACATTTAATATGCAATACTTTTATAGAAAATAAGCAATACTATGTATTAAAATAATTCAATACTCTTAATACTTAAGAATTGTTTATGCAATATCCTTATAGAAATAATTAAGCAATATTTAACCATTTAATAAGCAGTAATTTTATAGAAATTAGCAATACTCAAGCATTTAATAAGCAATATTTTTTTATAGAAATTAAGCAATACTTAAGTATTTAATAAGCAATATTTTTATAGAAATCAAGCAATATTCTTATAGAAATGAGGAAAGGGGAGCGATAGAGATAGAACACGATCGAAATAATTTTGATCACATACAAGATTATAGAAAATAAGAAATATGTATGCAATATTTATGCAGTAGAAGTTAAGTAATTCAATACTTAGTTCTTTTTAAAACAATAATTCAATTACTTAATTAAGTATTTAATATGCATTATTTATATAGAAAATAAGCAGCACTTATGCAATATGCAGTAAAGTAATTCAATGTCAAAAAGCAAAAAGAGAAAAACAAAAAGAAATATATGATGACTGAAACGAGAAATAAATTTTGAAAACCTTACTTGAATAATTAGAAACAATTAAACCAAAAATATATACTCCCTCCGTCCCATTTATATAGGCTTGTTTTCCTTTTTCGGATGTCTCAAATATATAGGCTTGTTTCCATAAAAAGTAATGTTTTTTAGCTCATTTACTAATATATCCCTATTTAATTCTTTGATTAACTCATAAAAATATTTTGTCAAATAATAAATAGGGGCATATTATGAAATTTACCTATATAATTTACTTTTCCAATAATTTTTCTTAATCCTTGTGAAAATTTCAATCCGCTTATATAAATGGGACGGAAGGAGTAGTTGAAATTATGAAGCATATCCCATGAATCAAGGAACGGGGGTTACAGATTAATAACAAATCACTATATTATCCATAAAACCTTAAAATGGTAAAAGAATAAACCAAATTTGTTGGATTGATCTCATCCATAGATTAAAATAAATGAACAATCATGATTGGTTCCTAGTTAACTCATGGGGAAAAGTTATTATTTGATCCTTCCCTATATATATATATATATATATATATATATATAATATAGAGCTCGTTTGGTACGGAGTATGGGATAAGACTATTTGACTGAGATGTCTTATATTTATAAAAAAACTAATATTCTGTTTGGTATGATGGATTAAATTTTCTGCAAAAATAGTAATTATGGTAACTTATTGTTATAATTAGTTGTAATATTATTTATACCACTTATAGGTGGTATAAATAATAACAAAAGTAAGGATTATGAACCCGAACTTTATAAATAGCCCGTATATTTTGTACCAAAAAAGATATTAAAGTATCATAAATATATTATGCACCCTAATCACTCCTACAAAATGAATCATATAGTAATGAAATATCCCTTTGTAAAAGTATACATATTTATATCATAATATATCAGCACTTTTAGTTGAACTGTTTATCTCAGTGAATTGCAATTGGCTCTTACTTGGTAAACTTAAGCCCCACTCATTTTGGGATAAAGGAACGAGGCAAACACTTTGCCTACATGGATAAAGATATCTCATCTTTTTTCATGCACATAAACATTTGTCCTCCTATTTAGGGGTGCATATCCGGAAAACGGGTTTCCGGGTAACCCGTACCCTACCCGCACCCGGCCGGGTAACGGGTACCCTATACCCGTAATTTTCGGGTACGGGTAGGGTACGGGTATGAGTTTTTCAAAAATTTTGGGTATCGGGTATACCCGTTAGAATATCGGGTACCCGGTCAATACCCGGTCAAAGAATTATTTTTTTATTTATATAATATTTAGTATGTTTAATTATATTTAATTATTTTTGCTATTAAAGTTGAAGTGTTTGAACTACGTATTTGGTATTAATTTGTTGTTGTTGTCTAGTTATTTATGGTTATTTATTTGCATCGTTGAAAATCGTCGGAAAATCGAGCAGAAAACAAGTGAAAAACTGAAAAAATATGGCTATTTTTTTGGGTTTTTTTTATTAAACGGGTAAATCGGGTACCCGTTACCCTGTCCGGATATACCCGACCGGGTATTGAGTACCCGGTTGGCTAAAACGGTTAGGGTACGGGTATGGTATTTTTGCTTAAACGGGAACGGGTACCCGAAAAAAAACGGGTAGGGTACCCATTGGTACCCGTTTATGCAGCGCTACTCCTATTAGAAATTTAAAAAATTGTAATAAGTAATGGTATTTTAAGGATAAATGAGTTGAAAGAAGTAGTTGCTTATCGAAGTTACATAATACATTTGCTTAATTTGATAAATTTATTACTATCATTGAAAGTATACTCTATCGACATATCCTAAAGTGGTAAAAATTCAGTATTACTAATTAAATTGAACTATTATCGCTGATGAGAACTTCTATTTTGTACCCTCCAATAGCCTTACTTTCAATATTAAGAACATAATTAATTACTACTTGTTAGGCTTTTACTTCTTCTCATTTATTTCTTTTATTTTTTTATTTTTCCTTGTCTGTATATTTATTCAAATTCTACCTCAAACATGCTGTAATTTCTTTTTTTTTTCCTCAATGAAGGCTTTCCGAGATCCTTTTATTTTTATCTACTTTCTTCCAATCTACATTTTGATCAGCTGTATCGAGTATCCATAATTTTTCCGAGATCCTTTTATTTTTATTTTTGTCTGTATCGAGTATTTAGCCCATACCAATAAAAAAACTAATACTGGACTCTCCTGGCCTAAGTGGGCAGATAATAATGGTCTTTCCATCATATCATAAAGAGTATCATATTTTTGTTTGTGTCAATCTTGGAAGTTATTTTTATCTAAAAAATAAACTAACCCTAATTGGGATTTTGGTCTCCACGAGATTTACGAATTTTTTTGAGGTAATGCCATAAAATCCTACAAATTTAGTTATTTTTATGAATGTTCATTATTTACTCGATCGAAAGAGTTATAATAACAACTAGTAAAAAATATACAATATGAAAAATGGATCATTTGTTAAATTATAAAAAAATTAGACAAATAATTAGGCCATGACCATGAGAGCGAAAACAGCTTAGGCCAAAATCGAATCTAATTGGAAATTCTATTTGGTTCTTAATTAATAATATTCTGGTCCGCAACTGAATTTTGTTCAACACGATTTGACTACGACGTCCAAAGAAAATAAGATAGATTTAAAAACCTTCACCACGAAGGCATTAAACTGATAAATATCAACACCCAAAGGATGCATGCATCGTCATTAGGGGTGAGCAAAGCAAACCGAAAAACCGAACCGACCGACAAACCGTACCGAAACTGTCCCGAAAATATGGTTAACCGAACCGACGGTTCGGTGTATTTTTCTAATTTTAAAAAACCGAGGGTAATGGTTAGGTTTTTATTTTTATATATAAAAATCGACGGTTAACCGAACCGAACCGAAACTCATTTAAAATTACAATTTTACTAATTATATGTTATAAAATTATTATACCAACTAATTATATGTTATAAATTATAATATTAACTAACTTAATTTTACTACTTTGACTTGAAAACATGAGAGTGTTCATTTTATTATTTATACTTCTTTAAATGTATATTTCGAATCCACATTTTAAGATATGAATTTTTGTTTTTCATGCTATGAATTATAAAGAAATTGAAAGCTTTCTTTCTACATGGTTAACCGTTGAATAACGGTTAGTCGAACCGATTAAAAACCGTATGGTCATTTTTTTTGTGGCAAACGGTCGGTTAACCGAATCGTGCTCACCCCTAATCATCATAGTATTATGTAATTCCAAAAAATCATTAAAGTTTTATTTTCTAAATTATAAATTAAAATCAACACAAAATTTATGTAAGACCGACTGATGACTTAAGATCCATTAGGTAAATCAAATTTACGGATCAAATTCATTTTCAATAACATATTTGTAATTTTAATACTTCCTCCGTCCCATTATTCTTGTCTTGTATTCCTTTTTGGGTTGTCCCGTTATTCTTGTCCTGTTTCCATAAAAAGAAATATGCTTCTCTCACAAAAAGTTATGGGCTCCACCACTTTCTATCTTTTTACTCTTTAAACACCATTCTCCTTAATATCCGTGCTCAAAAGAAATGAGACAAGAATAATGGGACGGAGGTAGTAGTAATTATTTGGATTTGAATAATGATGAAAAATATTCAACGGTCTATATATGTCAGGCTATCTTACACTAACCGCGGTCTTAAAAAATATTATCGCCCACGCGCGAGATGAACTTGAAGTTGTTACATCAAAAAACATTTTCAACGAAACTATCAAGAACTTACCAATTCCTTGATGAACACGTACGCGCTTAAATATTCAAGAAAAAGTAAGTATACTGTATATATGTGGTCAAATATTATTAGTAAGAAAAAGAGAAAGATACAATTTTTTGTTGACAAAACAACCAACGAAAGGTGACGTGGTAAAAAAAATATGTAAGGGTGCCTCCAACGGTGGGTTCCAAAATTTGGGACCCACCAAATCCACCATTGTGGAGAAAAGAAACTGGTTTCCAATTTTGAAATTGGAAACCAGTTTCAAAACTGAAACTGGGTGCAAGAGGAGAGAGGAAGCGGCTGGGAGCAGAAGCAAGGGCGGCTGGGCGCGTCACCCACGGCGCGTGCACCACACGCGCGCGCTGGTTGGCGCGTGCAGTACACGCGCGCGTGGGGTGGCCGCCACTTTTGACTTTTTTTTTTTCTTCTGTTTTTGTCCTTTTTTTCATTTCGATTTTTTTTTGTAGTTTTTCATAAATACGGACCTATTAGCTCGTCTAAAACATATCGAACATATATCTTATATTAAAGATCACGACGAGAGCTTTTATTCGACATAAAAATCGTAAAAATCCGATTTGAAACGAGCAAATGATGATATTTTAAAGTTCAAAACTAATAATTTATGTATAGATATATAAAGATAATGTGTATTATAGTGGGACCCTTTAAATAGTAGAAGCCTTGGTTTAAATTGTTGTGGAAGGTGTTTAGATAAAAAAAGTAGGTGGGTTAAAAGGCGATGTATGTGGCGATTTGGAATAAGCTGGTTTCATGGCCCAGACACCCTAATGAGTAACTGTCTAGTGTCTACATACAAATTAATAATAATCAGATTCTTGATTTTTCTACTTTTCTAGTCAACTTCATTTGGTTCATGCATCAGACACAAATTCTCTCCAGCTCCACCTTATTCACCAAGAAATCTCTGCCTATAAAAATTAATAACTTCTCCTTCCACAAAAACAACACAGAAAAAAGCATCAAGTTTTCAGTCCAATATTAGATTTATTATTGGAAAAGACGAAGAATTAGGTATATATAGAAATGATGAAGCATAGTGGAAGAAGTAATAAAGATTGGTTATCGTCAATTTTGTGTTGCTTTTATGTCTCAAATAATGATGAAAAATATTCCAAGTCTTCAAAATCTGCAGCTGCTTCAGATCATGGACCAGAGGCAGCTATGGTGAATGCAGCTAAGCATTTTTCTGGGAAAGTACGATTAATTTGATTTTAATTTTGGGTGATGAATTAAATATTATTGTGTTTTTTTTTTATTTATAACTTTTTCGTAGATTTAATTTAGTGTATTATTGGCTCATCTGCCTCATAATTAGTTTCATCAATTTGGTGAAGTGCGTGTGAAAATTCTCTGTTGTATAATGAATGTTTAGTTGAAATGTAATTATTGATATTTCATATATATATATATATATATATATATATATATATATATATATATATATATTAATTTGTTATATGATTTAAATTAATCAACCGTGGTGTACTGATGGATTGTGTGTGTGTCGTATACAAGTTAAATAGATCAATGAAGGAAGAAAAAAAAAATCCAAAATAAAAAATTAGAAGAGTACTGCACATAATATATATTTTTGAGCGATCAATAGAGCAATCATTCTTTGTTCAAAGGTGAGTGATATAATTATCTTCAAACTAGCTTGCTGTAGAAAATTAAAATAATCGACTCCAAAATCTGGTAATTGAGCAAATCAAGAATATGTAAACGAAATATATAATTAATTATTATAATATTCGTTTTTATAAAAAATTAATATTTTATAATAAACCATAATTAATATTTATTACTTAAAATCGGATTTTAAATTATATACTCTATTTATGGAATAATATATCAACCCTAATAATCAATATTAGCTAAAAAACTGCGAATTAAATATAAAATGATTATAAATCCCAATTAAATTAATGAATCCTAATTAATAATCATAGAATTAATCTAAAACACAAAAAATTTAAAATTGAAAGGAAAAAAAACCAAAAAATGATAGTGCGGGTGGGTGTGTGACAGAGTGATCATACACCAAAAATAGGATAGAGGATCCCAAATGCATAATTACATAAACCACACAGTCCCAAAACAAAATTTTCTTGCACCTTACATATATAGTTAACAAAACTAGGTGTTTCCTTAATTTGGAAAATACTCATAGTAACAGCATGTTGAAATTAAGTAGGAGTAAAACATTTTAAGTAATTAAGAGCAAAAAAGTAGAAGAAGTTGTTACTTTAATTTAATTTCCTGCTTAATTGTTCTTAGGTGGATGACGCCTAGGCCCTTTGTAATCTGCATTGAACGCAACAAAACTAGCTCGATAATTTTCTTTGGGCTCAATATTCTTTCTTGATTTTCTTGTATATTTTGATCTTTCAACATTTTCTTTCATCATATCCATCTTCATCAAGTAGTAATCTTCAGAAGCCATCTTTCGTCCTCTTATCTTCTTTTCAATACTCCGCATCATCTGTGAATTGAAAACGCGCCGTAAACAAATAATGAAACTAATTAACTCTCGTATGTAGTTTGCAAACTGCAACATATATAGTAGTCGAGGTTATTCATGGAGCATCCACAAAAAGAAATTCTATAATTTCAAATGCTGGTTGGGACTGTGGACCAGAAGATCTCGACTCGTTAGGGCAATCAAAACAAACATTGATGCGTACGTACCTTTCTTTCTGCCATAATAAAGTTGCATTCTTGATCAGATGCACAAGAGTAGTCTCCACCTACATGGAGTATTTGAGAGTCATAAGAATTACCATGCAATAAACCCTAATCAATAAAACCTTGATAAAATTAGATCAAATTAACAACCTTGAACTAAGTAGGCTGTTGAAAAAATTCCAGCAACCAAAAGAAAAATGAGAACAAATCTTGCAGTTTTCACAGTTTGCATCATTTTCTCTATCAATTTTAATGGTATATCTGTCTGTTTTGGAACCATCCAAATTCCAAAGAGAAAAAAGTTGCTTCAAATAAATGTGGGATTTATAGAGAGAGAATTGTGAGCACGCAAGTCAAAGATATGGTCCAAAGAATTTAAAGAGTTTTGTACATTCCCAAGTCAAAACGAAGGACTAGGGTTCCAATGCTAATATTAAATAACTTAGATTTCACGTTTCACTAAAATAAAGGGGGACCAAATTTCACTGGCATGCAATTCTAGGATAGGTTCATTTAATTATATTACCATTTTGTGGTAATCCATGTGTCACGCAGGACAGTGGTACTAGCTATATAGGATATCGAGATTACTATTTCAATTTGTAATCAGATTTGAAATTGATATCTTGTTATTGGACCACAACATAAGTTATTATTGTGGATTCTTGAAAAGTAGTGAAAATATATTCAAACATATTTTTGGAAAACAATGTGCTTATTGCAAAGACATGATGTAATAAATTAGGGGTCTGGAATTCTGGATGGATCAACGGATCTTGACCTGTCAGACGGTCCAACACAAATTTAAATGCACGAGCTTGAACTTGCACCATTTTTACCTTTGGTGGATGTGAATTGATTCCTAATTAAATAAGTCCTTGGCATGTGGTGTTTACACACTAAGTCGAACACGTCGCACGTGTTTTTCCTAACTAGTGTGGTGTTTGTCTCGGTGAATTGCATATTGTTGCACTGATACAAAATTTATCAAAATCACACAATTGAGTAATGTTGCGTATTTGTAGAGGTATCAAAGTGTTGGCCTAGCTCGGTGCGGTCTGAGTGCATCGGGCAGGTCAAAAGGACATTACGATTGGGTCAATATTTTGGATTATATCGTGCCAATGTCTGGAATTTTTTAGGTCCCACGAGTCTATACCGGTCACTCAGAAAAATTGGCCGACCGGTACTAATTCCGGACGGACTATTTTTGACACATGTCACGTATATGCAATCAATGTTAGAAGAGTCACTTATATATGGTACCACGTATCCGGGCAAGTGATAGAGGAATAACAATATAATGCATGTGATAGTGAAATGGATTGAAATGTTCAATGAAATATACTCCATGAATAAATGGATTGAAAAATGAAATAAAAATAGTAAAAATTAGGAATGGAAAGTGCATTAGTAACGTGGAGGTGAAGATACAAGCGTTTAGCGCCTGTCTTCCGTCATGCACTCTACGAGACTAATTAAAACTAATTAAAAACTTAATTTTGCTTAGTTTCCTGAGCCCCTACATGCCCTCAACTAACTTTTCCCTCTCTCTTTTTTTTATACCACATACTACTATATATACCCACACACCTATACATACATATATATTTATATTTTCGTGTGTGTGTGTGTTGACTATTTCTAGGATGGCTGCATTTTATTAGAACGGTATATATATATATACACTACAAAAAATGCTGAAATAACGACTGAACTTAACGACGGAAAAAAATCCGTCACAAATAACGACGGACTTTTGACGGAAACACTGAGCCAGAAATAACGACGGAACCCACGACGGAACTACGACGGAAACCTTCTAACGACGGTGTTAGCGACGGCAATTCCGTTGTTAACATTTTATTTTTCAATTTTTTTATTTAAAATAAACTAACGACGGAATTATTCCGTCGCAATTTTTATTTAATAAAATTTAAATTTAAATTTATCGTGTAACGACGGAATGTTCCGTCGTTAATATAAAAATATAATTTTATAATTTTAATTTTAAGTTTACGACGGAATATTTCCGTCGTGAGTATTAAATTTATTTATTTTTAATTTATGATTAACGTAACGACGGAATTATTCCGTCGTAAACTTAAAAATTAATTTATACCAGACGAGCCCTAGTTTCAGAAATTCCCAAATCTCTTTCGTCTCTCGTCTCTCGTCCCGCCATCGTCTCTCGCCGCTCCGTCTATTTCTCACCGTCGACGGGTAAGTCACCCTATCTCTCTATCTCTCTTTAATTTCATTGTGTCTCTCATTATCTCCCTCTTTCATTCTCTCTCTCTCTCTATCCTCTGCCGTGCAGTCGCCGGTGCGGCCGTCGACCATCACAACCCTAACCCTCTTCGATTGTCGACTCTGACCGCCGGCAAAGCCTTCATTCCGGCATTGCCGCACCCTCACCCAAACAATCGGTCTCTCTCTCTCTCTTTGTGTGTGTGTGTGTGTCTCTCTCTCTCTCTCTCTCTCTCTCTCTCTCTCTCTCTCTCACTCTCACTCTAAGCTCCTCACTGCCACAACTCGGCGCCTCGTCGGAGCGCCGCTCGTCACTATCGTAGGACTTCTCCACTGCCCTGACCTTGACTGTTACTGCCGCACCGCCTCTTTCTCTCTCTCTTGGTAAGTCTCTCCACGTTTACGTATGTACAAACCTGTATCTAGATCTTTCTATCCCTTTACTAATTGCATTCTTGGTGCTCTCTGATCTCCCGTGAGTTTGAGTTTTCCAATTGTTGCCAATTTTAATTTTGGGGTTTTTCTGCTTAAACCTGTCTGAGCATAAATTGGGGCATTTGATGTAAGAATGTTAATGTTATTTTGCTTTCTTTTACTGTTTGAACTATTGGTTAGTAAAGATAATTGAAGAATTCGTCCACAATTGTTTACTGTAAGTTTTTTTTTTCCAACTTTTTGATAAATAGATTCTCTTTGTTTCTGCCTTTTCTTTATGCGGTTTTTACCCTTTTCATTCAAAATCTATACATTTTTCTAATTCATGAATCTTGCCCTTCTCTGTTGAGGAGGTTTTGAATTTTGTTTACAGTAGCTCAATGGATGAAAGAAGCTTTCTGGAGATGAAGTTGGAGAGCTCCACTATTCGGTTGAAGCAGGAGATGGGTGAAGCTCAACTCTTGTATACCGAGTAAATTTAGAATACAACTTAGTACGTTAGTTTGTTTGTAGATTTTAACAAGTTCAATGCACGAATTGGCTCTATGTTAAGTAAAGAAATTTATACCATTTTTCTTGTGGACATATATTGTTTCCCTTTTTTATTTCATATTTTTAAAGTTTAATATTTTGAAATTTTATTTTTTGTTACTTTGCAATTTTCGCTACTTTGCTAAACTTAAATAAGAGCAGCAGCAGCAAAAAAAAAATAATAAAAAAAAAGTTAAATTCCGTCGTTAATCCGTCGCTAATGATTATAGGTTTAGCGACGGATTTTATTCCGTCGTTACTAGCGACGGCAATTTCCGTCGCTATTCCGTCGCTAATTCATGACGACGAACTTGACGACGTAATGTTGGCGACAGAATTTCCGTCACAAATCTGTCGCTACCATAGCGACGGAACCTAAATTCCGTCGTTAAATGTCTTAACGACGAGCCATTTCGCGTCGACCGTTTTCCGTCGCTATTCCGTCGTTAGAGTCGTTTAGCGACGGAAAATCATGAATTTGCCACGGATTTTTCCGTCGTTAAATGTAGTTTTTTTTTGTAGTGATAGCAAAGGCCCGAAAATGTTACTTTCAATTAGGGAAACCATGAGTTTATGCTATTTAGTATCTTGATCAGGAAGATCAGGTGTAAAATTTATGTGGTTAAATTGGTGTCGCGCCCCAATTTTCAAAAATGAAGGATCGGGGAATGACTGAATTAAATGAAAGAGTTGAACTTTAACATTATTTGAAGACGAGAATCCACATAAGAAGACCGTCAAGTTCAAATGATAATATTTACTAACATTCAACTCAAAAGTCTACAGGATCGAAGTTCTAGTTCGTATCCGAAAATATAAAGGTTGACATAATTTACATACATCAAAAGCGATCAAGTCTATGATTCCCAAAAAGAAAATTTAGAAGTCGACATAGTCAACTAATCTCAAAAAGCTAAAACTAATGGAAGCAATTTCGAATGCTGAATCCTAGCCTCAGTTTCACCTGCCCGCGCCTGCTCCACGACCTGAAAATATTTGGAAACTTTTGGGCTGAGTACTAACGTACTCAGTGGGCATCGCATTTCATAAAGCAATTTATGAAAACATAAACATAGCATATCCATAACATTCAATGATTCTTAGAAGATTTCAAAAACAAAACCACTTCTAAGCTCATTCAAAACATTTCATCTTACTTGGCATGCCATTTGTCACGTTCATGTGTTACTCTTAAAACTGGGTGAACCTCAAGCCGAAGCTCCAAGAGTTCTCTGGTTGAACCTCGAGCAGAAGCTCGGAGAATTTCATGGGTGAATCTCAAGCCGAAACTCAGAGAATTCACTAAATTGTGTCAAGCACACAATGGTGATAGGCCATTGCAATACATGACTCTGGGGGTGTACACAACACTCATCAAATGTATTAGATTATCCGAGTGTCTCGATCGATAACATAAGAGCTTTAAACACACAGAGCGTACATAAAACATTTCATCATGGATAGCATTTTCATTTCTTAAATATCAGAGCTTAATAACTTAAACATTGACTTTGAAAAGTATAGCCCACCTGATAAATGAATGATGAAACCTGCTTTGGATCTCAAAGAATTTGCTCACTGCTCTCCTTCCAACGGGCCTACAAAACGGACCTTAACTTAGACTTGGTTTCCAAACCGAAGGCTTAAACAAGACACATTTATACTAAGCTTCTATTTTAACTAATTCTGAATTTTTTTACCAAAAAGAATTTGCTCACTGTTCTCCTTCCAACGGGCCTACAAAACGGACCTTAACTCAGACTTGGTTTCCAAACCTAAGACTTAAACAAGACACAGTTATACTAAGCTTCTATTTTAACTAATTCTGAATTTTTTTTATCAATTATCTCAATAATTCTCATGCTTTATCAACTCTAACATTGCACAACAAAACACTTATTTTGCACAACAAAACACTTATTTGTACATCATTCATCTATACTAAGATATACATACATATATATTTTGTAACGACCTGGCTTCCGGACTAACGGCTGGCCCCACAAACCATCACAAGTCCTTTCTAGCGTGTTTTGTCCTCACTTGCACACTTTCTAGGAAAACTTCCCTGGAGGTCACCCATCATAGAATTGCTCCAGGTCAAGCACGCTTAACCTTGAAGTTCTTCCACAAAGAGCCCCAGAAAAGAAGATGCATCTTGATGGTATAAGTAGCCCAATCAATTCCTTTAAGCTCTACTCGAATATGTCGTCCCATTCCGACATATTCTTGGAATCCCTCTCATTCGGGTGTGTTTCTGTTCGTTCTTGTCCCCTCCGCTTTGAAGTCTTATCGGAGCCGCTCCTTGTCCGTGCCTCTGCACCGACAATCACTCCGTACTTCTGCCCCGAGCGTCACAATTGGTCCAACGACGGACGCAGAAAATAATATTGTTGGGATCTACGATTTCATTAGTTTTCTAAAAGGTTCAATACTGTCGCGATGAAGGGGCTATGTATTCTCAAATTTTCCGTCAATTCACAGATTAATATACAAAAAAAAATTAATCTTTTTTCTGGTTGGTGCCGGCCTTGGACTCACACATCTTATATATATATATATATATATCATATCATATCAGTATAAAAACGTAATAATATGTATTTTAAAATAAAACGAACGATTAAAACTTTATGCCAAAGCTGTCAGACATTCTGAACAATTATGATTAGCTAGGGATCATTTAGAATAGTAGTATTGAAATAAATTCCTAAACAGACTTACAAATAAATAAATTAAAAGTATTTTATTTTTTTACAATTAAAATATGAGGTTATTGCTTGTAAATTTAAATCGTTTCAGCAAATTCTGGAATTGCACACAATCTAGATAGTCTGAAATATAATACATCACCTTTGATATATATATATTTTTTTTTTCTGATTTTGATCTGATGGTCGGTTTCCCCCAAATTAAATCTTACGTGGACGTCGGATTTAACACGATGGACACCGGTATTGACAAAACGACTTCGTTTTGTTTATAATTAAAAATAAAAAAAATAAAAATGACATTTCACATATTTTTCATTAAAAAAATTAAAAGTTAAATTAAAACTCATCTTCTTTTTCCTCCCATCCCCATCTCTCTCTCTCGCCTGTTCTTGACTTTTTTCTCTCCCATCCCTCTTCTTTCTCCTATCCATCTTCTCAGGCCCGGCCCTGAGGGCTGGCGGGCCTGGGCGACGGTCCAGGGCTCCAAATATTTAGGGGCCCAAAACTATGTATATTTAATATTTATGGGCCCAAATACTATCTCCACGACACTACAGTCTCACCACTGCTTCAACTTTACCCAACTGATAAAAACAGTTAAAAAAAATATACCCATTAATTTACCCAATAATCATTTAGTTTCAGGCATCCGACAGCCCGCATATTCATTCACATCACCATAATTTCTTCTCGATTTGAAAAATCCGCAATTTTGGGAAAAACATATTTTCCAGAATATGAAGAGGAGGGAGCGGTGGACGCAGCCGCCCGGTCATCGCCGGTGAACCAGAGGTGGTGGTGGTGGTGGCTGTTCGGAGAAGATGAATGGGAGAAAGAAGAGGGGTGGGAGAGGAGAATTGACTAGAGAGAGGGGATGGAAGGAGAGAAATGGGTTTAATTTAATTTTTAATTTTTTTAATGAAAAATATGAGTTGGCACATGAAGTGTCATTTTTTATTTTTTTATTTTTAATTATAAATAAAACGACATCGTTTTTTCAATTCCGACCTCCAGCGTGTTAAATCCGAAAAAAAAACAAAGGTAATATCAGGAAAAAAAACAAAAGTAATATACTATATTTCAGACTATGTAGATTGTGTGCAATTCCAGAATTCACTAAAACAATTTGAATTACAGGCAATAACCCTTTAATATATTGTGCGGCAGTTAGCACATAAAGACCGACATAGGCATTGAAATAAGTGATTGAATAACATGGCCGACTCATCATTATATTGCATTGAATCACTCACAAATTAATCATATAATCTTAAATTAAACAATTAACTTTGCAAGTTTGCGTGCCTCATATATTTTAAGTAGCGCCATAAATGAATAGAGGTACTTGTGAGTTATTCGTCGATCAATTTGAAAAAGTTCATTCAAAACTTGTTTCGATAACAAATCGAGTCAAATTTTAGTATTTTGTTGCTCGATTCGATAGGCTCGCGAACATGTTTGCGCGAGCTTGTAAATCGAGCATGACCCGCAAGCCTAAAAATCGAGATTTCGCGAGCCTACAAATTAAGTTTTGTACATGAAACCAAAAAAGTTCCTAAATTAATAGAGCTTTAAATGGAGCTTGAATCGCTAGATGAATTAAAATATAATTGATTCTTTGACGAGTCGGGCTTGAGCTCAAGCTCGAATACCTCATTATTGAGTATTTGACAAGC
Organism: Agastache rugosa; assembly: GCA_031470985.1. Classification (NCBI taxonomy): domain Eukaryota; kingdom Viridiplantae; phylum Streptophyta; class Magnoliopsida; order Lamiales; family Lamiaceae; genus Agastache; species Agastache rugosa. The sequence continues at coordinate 70,947,468 of CM062601.1, read as the reverse complement.
CAAACTCAAGCTCATTAAATATAGGTCGAGCCGAGCTCGATCACGATGGCAAAAGCTCGACATGAGCTTGAGCCAACTCGAACACACGAATATTTAATTGAGTTGAGCTCGAGCAAACCAGTATTCAGCTCGGCTCAGCTCGGCTCAGCTCGACTCGATTACAAACATAATTTTAAGTTCACAAGAAATCAAAATTTCACCTCCTTTATTTTGCCCTTTAAGAAAAAAAAAATATATATATTTAAGCAGTTATCCCTTATGATTATTAGTAGCTATTCGTTTCTCCAAAAAGAAATATATAGGAAATATGTATTGGGAGAATGAACATCAAATATTGTAATGTATGAAGATTATTGAAATAATTAATATTTATATATGTGAGTAAGTAGTACTCCCTTCGTCATATTATTGTTGGCTTGAAATTCATTTTTAGGCCGTCCCACGAAAGTTGGCTTGTTTCCTTTTTGGGAAATATACTTCTCTCACAAAAAGTTGTGGGCTCCACCACTTTCTATCTTTTTACCCTTTAAACACCCTTCTCCTTAATACCCGTGTCGAAAAGAAACCTGCCAACAATAATGGGACGGAGGGAGTATAATTTAAGAAAATACATATAGTTGGGCAAGCTATTCTCATTAAGAGCATGCGCAATGGCAGGCGTGATCAGCAGCTCGAGAGGCCTCGCCGTCGCGCCTGCTTGTTGGCGAATCGAGTTGAACGGGCCTCATCCCGATAGAACGCGCCGGGAACGAGGGGTGTTATTTAAGACGCGTACATAACACGAGCCATTAATTAAAAAAATTGAAAATTTATGTAATTTTCTTTTTTTAATTAATGTAATTTTTATTTTTTTTAATTAATAAAAAATTCAGTTTTACCAAAGTAATTCTATCACGCTCAGTAATTACAACATTAGACGTTATGATGGGACCGCATCGCTATCACGCCTCTAAGAGATACAATCATTATCAATGCAATATCTTTTTTTTGGGAAACTCAAAATCGAAAAATTCTATTAAGTGTGTACATGTACTACACCCAGCTCTCACATAAAAATATTTTAATAATATAATACATGTAAGATATAATTTCTCCTCTAAACCACAATAAATTTTTTTCAAAATTCTTAATTAGACGCCAAATTCCTCAGCCGATGAGGAAAATTTGCGTGTATCGTATTTTGTGGGAGGAGGGGTAAAAATGTCTTCTTACATAACTTGTCGCAAGCCCAAAGCCTGTTCGATCTGACCCATTAGAACTTGGGCTTATTATTTGTGTTGTTCTCCATTTTTTATCTTGGATATGTTACTGAATATGGGCTGGGCCATATGCATAATCCAGGAGCCCAGCGGGCTGTCGGGCTATATTTGTATCTTCTTTATATCAGAGTTTAAAATTACCCAATTTTAAACGTGACCCCCAAATTTTTTACTATAGTATTCTAATTAAAATAATAAATAAATAGTAAATCTACTATTATATCCTTATAGCCCTTGACTTAAGATTTTAATTACATAAATACTTCTCTTCTACAGTATTTCTTAGCCCCTAACTTAATATCTCATCTTAATTTCTATCGGCATCTCATACACCCAATGAAAGAGCAGAGTCACCCCTAACTAATTTTGTTTTTTATTGTGAATTTAGAGTAGAAGATTTTAGAATTCGCTTTGGACGGATGGATTGAATCCCAGTAAATCGAACGGACGTCTCAAAGTTAAATGCAGATGGTGGTTAGAAAGACTACGAGATGTCTAAGTTTGTGGCATGTGGTAAGGGTGCAGCTAGCCCATATTCACGTGCATTAAATTTAACCGATGAATCCACAAGTAAGGTTTGGAGATTCTCAAATTTAAGCAGTAACGAATGAAGCCATTGCTGAAAGCTAGGAATTTTTAATGAAGAAGTTGAAGTATTTTAATTGGAAAGGACTCAAAGTCAAAGTGTGCTTCAAAAATATGCGATAATAAGTTGGGGGTTATGGAATAAAAGAGGAGTAAAAATTTATGTAACTAAAATCTTAAATTGGGGGCTATAAGGATATAATAGTACATTTACTATTTATTTAATTATTATTTTAATTAGGGGGCTATATTGAGAGATTTAGGGGCTACGTTTAAAATTACCCTTTAAAATTTTGATAAATATGAACAAAGTTGTACTTCCTCCGTCTCAATAGCAAAGTCTCACTTGTTTTGGGCACGGTTATTAAGAAACAAGAGTAAAAGGAGAAAAAGTGGTAGATCCTACAGCTTTTGAAGAGTTAATTATTTCCATTTTTGAAATGTGACATTGCTATTGGGACAGACAAAAAATGAAAGCGAGACCTTGCTATTGGGACGGAGGAAGTATTAATTTTAAACTCATGATTTAGTACATTCAATGATCCAAAACATCATCTCATGTAGAGTTATCATAAGGTCGGGCCGACTGAACCCACTAGGTCAAAGAGGAAAAATCGAGCTAGCTCAAAAATTTATGAAGTTATTTTTTAATAGTCTAATTTGATTCGGAAATATATTTTCAAAGTAAATTCATTAGATTGTGTCGAATCAAGTCTATTGGTCAACTACATTTGCAACTGGTGCAGGTCATGAGGTGAATCCGAATATCCATTTGAGATGAAAATTTCACAATCAATTATGGCCTAATAACAGGTCGCCCCATTTAGATTGGATTGGACCATTTTTGACGATTCTAGTTTCGTAGAAACAATCATACGATGATCAACTCTAGGTACGCGCTTCTTTTACTATGTGAGTGTATTATGTATATAGTTTGTGGACTAACCAATCCAATCATGCTCTATAACATGCACAACACTTCACTACTCACATTTACTAAATTTAGTGCGATCGAATCTTGTAAATTAGGATTCATCCAACTGTTAATTAATAAATAAAATATTTTACAAGGTATTATTTTCTGATTTTTAATTTAAACTGTTCGAGCATGTAAACACTTTTAGTGCAAAAATTGCACAAAAAAATTGCAAACCATAATAGACTTGAGTAAACCTAATATAATGTTAAAAAAAATTATCAATGGCTTTATTGTTACATTTAAAAAGTTGATCTTGTTAATACAAAACATCTAATTTGTTTATCTTACTATATTATTTTATCTTGTTAACTTAAACAGGGAGAAAAATAATAAGAAATCCAATAAGATTTTACTTTTATCAAACTCTGTTTTCTTCATTTTTTTTTTAATTATTTGAGTACAGTCGCAATCGTTACAGGAAAATGAAGAAAGCAAGAAATTTTATGCCATCATCAATAAAATGCAAATAATGAAATTTGCGGCCATTAATTAGTTATAAGCCCTATGACCTAATATCTTATTAAACAAAAGCAGGATTAGTCAGACCGAAATATTAATTTGAGAAGAATATTATTTAAAAAAAGGAAAAAAAAAAAGAAAAAGGAAAAAAACTGAAGGATAATTGCGATGGCTGAAATGGCAGAATCCAGACCTTACAATTCTGTCAACAAATACTTCCAAATTAAACTTCCTAACCCCTAATTCTGGCTTTGCAATTTGGAAATTCTAGAACCCTCCAATCCCTTCCTTAAACCCATATTCACTTTGAAAGGGTTCTCTTCTTTCATAGAGATAGAAAGAGAGAGAAACTCACCTCCAGTTATCTACTTCACCTCCCACCTAACCAAGAACCCCTTCTGCCCGTAATTCGATTGACCCACGAGGGAAACGGATTGAATTTCAGACGCAAACACCAAGATTTTATCTGGGTTTTCTCTAGATATTGAGAAGATGGCGCCTGTGTTGAGCAGAAGTCTGGCCTCTGCGGCGATGGCCGTAAGCCCAAATATGTCGTCTTTTTCTATCAAGAGTGGTGGGAAGAGCAGTAGGGGTTTTTTGAGAAGCGCTTTTCTGCCCAAGAGTGGATTGAACAACGCTTTTCTAAGGAGCGGATTGGAGTGGAAGGTGGAGAGGCGGCGGAGTGGAGTGGTGGTCAGATGTGAGGCCTCCGCCGTGGCTGAGAAGGAGGCTCCGGAGAGCGCTGGAGAAACATTTGAATATCAGGCTGAGGTGAATTATCCTTTTATTTCTTCTTTTTTTAGCAATTTGTGTGTGAATTTAGGAAAAAATGATGGTTGGAACGAATTGGTATTGTTAAAAATCATTACTTTTTATACTCTGTGATTGGATTGTTTTGGGTTGTTAACGTTTGTTATGACGTCTGTAAAAAACATTACTTTGTTCTTCATTTCAGGTTAGTCGATTGATGGACTTGATAGTTCACAGTTTATACAGCCATAAGGAAGTTTTTCTTCGTGAGCTTGTAAGGTGAGGACGTGCTCCTTGCTGTAGTTAGTTTCGTATCTCGTATTTCGAATTTCGTATTTCACATTGTGTACCATACTCCATTTTTGAATATATGAATGTGATTGTGCATGTTTAAAAGAGTGTGCTGCACCAGTGTTGACTTAAAGGAGAAGTTGTTGGGAATGTATTTCTGTTCATTATTGGGCTGAGTTTTGACTAATTTGTTTTCTACAGTAATGCAAGTGATGCACTTGATAAATTGAGGTTTTTAAGTGTGACTGAGCCTGCATTACTTGGAGATGCTGGTGAGCTAGAGATTCGTATCAAACCTGATCCAGATAATGGGACGATTACCATAACGTATGTATATACTTTATCTCCTTTGTATTTATTAAAATGGTGGTTTAGCTTAGTGTTGATTTGTTCTTTTTCAGGGATACTGGTATTGGAATGACAAAAGAGGAGCTTATAGACTGTCTTGGAACCATTGCACAGAGTGGCACTTCTAGATTCCTGAAGGCGTTGAAGGTCGTTACTTCTTGTTATATTGGAGTATTTGAGTGCGAACTACTGTAATTATTAACCTGACATGTAAAATTGGATTTTCACCTCATGCAGGAGAACAAGGACCTCGGAGCCGATAATAGCTTGATTGGCCAATTTGGTGTTGGGTTCTATTCTGCTTTTCTGATTGCAGAAAGGGTACTCTTGGGCTCCCATATCCTCTAATATATGTTCTTGATATTGAATGTTTTCTGTTTCTTCTGATAATCGTGGTTTTGTTTAACTTTTTCCTTTCCATTTTCATAGGTGGTCGTGTCAACAAAGAGCCCCAGGTCTGACAAACAGTATGTTTGGGAATCTGTGGCTGATAGCAGCTCTTACTCAATTAGAGAGGAAACTGATCCTAACAATTTGCTCAGTAGAGGCACCCAGATCACACTTTATCTGAGGGTATTTATATTTTTCTCTTGCAGATTGAGATTTTCGCTTGTGTAAAGTGTCTTGTTCTATTCTGTGTAAATCTTATTAATTTGGGAGCGAAAGCTTCAAAATGATGACTTTCTGCTTCTGCCAATTCTAAGTTTCTCGTGCAACTTATTCCTATGAATTTTTTAGGGGTGGCTGTTTTCAAGCATAATCAACTTAGTACATTTTGTCTTGCAGGATGACGATAAGTATGAATACTCGGAGCCTACAAAGATCCAGAGTTTGGTCAAGAATTATTCACAATTTGTATCATTCCCCATCTATACATGGCAAGAGAAGTCAAGGACCATTGAGGTTCGACTTTTATATCATGATTAGTAGGCTTTGACTATGCTTTGTTACTGATGACACTGTCAAATATTGTATAATGGACATAACTTTTAGACCTAATCATACTTATGCTTTTGGAGGGAGGAAATATGCCTTCCATCTCTTGACTACCTTTCCCATGTCATTACAAAGCAATTGGCTTGACATGTTATTTGTGCTATTTGTGTATGCATATAGCTATAGTCACGTATGTACACTCAAGCCAGGGCTGTGTCAAGAACACTTGGGGCCTGAGGTAAAATCTTAAGAGATGCCTATATATATATATATATAAAGGAGAAATCTCACTCCTTAAATAATTTACCACACACAGACATATACATATGTTTATGTATATGTATATGCCCCAAATTAGCCTCCGGTTGCACTCGATCAGGCGCTCAGCAGTATGCTTCGGACAAACTGAAACAGTTGTTACATTTCTTCTGTCGTATAGTTCTTGTGTAAGGCAAGCTAAGTCTGATGTATATTTCCAAATTTTGGCAGGTAGAAGAAGAGGAAGAACCAAAAGAGGGAGAAGAAGTACCGGAGGTAATGGCATATTAGAACCACCTGATGATGGTGTTGCTTTTCCTCTTTTAAAGGATATGAAGAAGATACTAATTTTTACTTTCTGGTGCTTTTCCCAGGGAGAGAAGAAAACGGTAAAGAAGACCAAAACTGAAAAATATTGGGACTGGGAACTGACAAATGAAACAAAACCTATATGGGTAAGCCTGATCTTGAATTGACCTCATGTTTTTCGTGACTCACATCTGGATTTTTATGTATGCTTTATTTATGCCTTCCTTTTTTGTATTTAATATGCAGATGCGCAGCCCGAAGGAAGTTGAAAAGGATCAATATCAAGAATTTTACAAGAAGACGTTCAATGAGTTTCTGGACCCACTTACCCATACCCATTTTAACACAGAGGTATAAGTGTTCGTGTTGAAATAGCTGGTAAAATTTTCAGCGAGTCCGCTGTGATTTTGATCCAGTACTTCTGCAGGGCGAGGTGGAGTTCAGATGTGTGCTCTATATTCCTGGAATGGCACCTCTTAACAATGAAGAAGTTATCAATCCCAAGACGAAAAACATCCGTTTATATGTGAAACGTGTATTTATTTCAGATGATTTTGATGGTGAACTGGTAAGAACTTTCTATGTTGCCTTGAGACTTGTTGGGTGTTTTTTTTTTTTTGGTGAACCAAGAATGTCAAGTTTTTCACCTAAAAACAATAAATTGATGTCACATAAGATGCATACTTTCTAAGTTGCAGAAATATTTTCTAGACGTAGTGGCCAATTAATGATTTTATCCCTATGTTTTTGGCAGCCAAAATTCTTCTAAATGCTGCATTGAACTGGTTATGCTTGTTTTAACATAAAACTCATCTGATAATGCAGTTTCCAAGATACTTAAGCTTTGTGAAGGGTGTGGTGGACTCGGATGACCTTCCACTTAATGTTTCCAGGGAGATCCTTCAGGAGAGCCGAATTGTAAGGAAATCGTTTCTTATCACCAAATCCAAATCAATATTATAAGCAGCTATTCCCTGCTAAATTAATGCATTTATTCTATTTCTTGATCCAGGTGAGGATAATGAGGAAAAGACTGGTTAGGAAGACATTTGACATGATTCAAGATCTTTCTGATACTGAGAGCAAAGAGGTTGTTATAAATGAACGAACAAATATATGTTCTATTTCTCATTTTTCATGCGACTAACACCTATGGTGGTGGTGCAATTAGGATTACAAAAAATTCTGGGAGAATTTTGGTAAGTTTTTGAAGTTGGGTTGTATCGAGGACACTGGAAATCACAAGCGAATAACACCACTGCTGAGATTTTTCTCGTCCAAGAGTGATGAAGATCTAATAAGTTTAGATGAATATATTGAGAACATGGGTGAGAATCAGAAGGCTATCTATTACTTGGCAACGGACAGCTTAAAAAGTGCTAAATCTGCTCCTTTCGTGGAAAAATTGTTACAGAAAGGCATCGAGGTATGTAGACAAACTTGAACCAATGAACCCTCCTTTATCTTGTGACAAATCGATGCTAGGGGTAGTTGAGAATGATGAATAAACTAAGCCGTTTGCTTGATGGAACATACTTCAGCTTTTGGTCTAGGCTTCAGATCCATTATGAGTTCTCCTTATAAATGATAATCTTAAAATTTTAGCCTTAGTCATAAACATGGAGTCTGCATGTTCTGTTTCGAGTGGAATTCATGCTTTTGTTTGTCATTTAGTGTTCTATGCAAGCTAATCACTTAATCCGCAGGTGCTTTACTTAATTGAGCCAATTGATGAAGTTGCGATTCAGAATTTAGATACGTACAAAGAGAAAAAATTTGTGGACATCAGCAAGGAGGATCTAGATCTTGGTCAGTATTTGTTTATGTTCTACATTCTTCACAAATTACTCCCCAGATTTAAATGCCACCTGCTTTAGATGAACTTTTATCTATACTTTCAGCTTAATTTTGCATCTGAACAACAGGTGATGAAGATGAGGTTAGCGAAAGGGAAACTAAGCAAGAGTATAATCTCCTCTGTGATTGGATAAAACAACAACTTGGTGATAAGGTGGCTAAAGTGCAAGTGTCAAAACGTTTAGCCTCGTCTCCATGTGTGCTCGTTTCTGGCAAATTTGGATGGTCAGCCAACATGGAAAGGTGCCCTTTTTAATCACATGTTCTTGATGTGAAAATGCTCGTATTATCTTGTTTCTAAATCCACCATTGTTTGATTTGATCTCCTCGAACAGATTGATGAAAGCTCAAACTCTTGGGGACCAATCAAGCCTTGAATTCATGAGGGGTAGAAGAATATTGGAGATCAATCCAGATCATCCAGTCGTGAAGGATCTGAACGTATGATATACCGCATAGTCCAAATTCAAGATCTAATAAACTGCTCTTTGTACGTGCGAGATTTAGTCACACCGTTTGCTTTTGCAGGCTGCCTGCAAGAACGCACCCGACAGTTCTGACGCGAAGAGGGCCGTTGAACTTCTATACGACACAGCCTTAATCTCCAGTGGATTTACTGTAAGTATTAGAATTAGAACAAACATTTGTCTTGCTGCTCTTGCAGCTCTTTTAAGGTTTTCCCCTCACCTGCTGTAAATATAACAGCCGGATAGCCCTGCTGAGCTCAGCAACAAGATATACGAGATGATGGCGATGGCCCTCGGAGGAAGATGGGGTAGAACGGAGGATGATGATGACAAGGGTGATTCCAGTGCTGCCTCGGAGGCTGATGCAAGTGCCAGTGCCACGGAGGCTGTAGAACCGCAAGTCGTCGAGCCTTCAGAAGTGAGGACTGAGAGTGATCCCTGGAGTGATTGATTGCCTTTATTCAAAGAAAAATGGTAGGGTTCTTGATTAGGCGGGACAGTAGAACCAAGCTTGAGAGGGAAAAGGAAAAAACTGTGTTTTGATTATGAAATTTTTCTACTACATTTTGTATCTCGTTTTCTTATGGTTGAGTTTACAAGTTTATTTTTACATGCACGGAAACATTTTAAAAATTTTGCATTTGGGATTTTTATCTATCCCACATTTTTTTTTTTTGAATATCATTACAAATATTAAACTCACATACCCCACCTAGGGTTTTTTGTGTTCTATCCATGTCCTACTTTCATTTATTTTTAGGTTTTCATCTATTTTTTTCTTCAATTTTAATTTAACATTTTAGTTATTAATTAGGGTTGATTGTTCCCAAATAGTGTTTTATAAGTATTTTTTTTAACACGTTCAATTTTTTTTTAGTATTTAATTTTAATTTTTAAGTTAATATTGGGATAGGATGTTTCATAATTAGGGTACATAAATTGTTTAGAACTTTAATTTTTTGTAAAAAATGATAACTAGAGCTCATTTCATCGTAATAAATTTTTTATTTAAAAAATAGGACACGAGTGTGATGCAAAATATTGGGACTTAGCACTTAGGATCCAAATTGTTTTTTCTTTTTTTTTTTAAATTGATTTTTTTGGCTAACTATTGGAGGGGAGAGTCGGAGAGATGTCCATTTAACCAGACAAGTGTGTGTGTGTGTGTGTGTGAGAGAGAGAGAGAGAGAGAGAGAGAGAGAGAGTGTGTGAGGGTAATAAATCAACTTATATATTGCATGACTTGTGTGTTCAGGGTTTTTTCCCTTAATTATTTTGGGGTTTCCTTGTGTATTCAACTCTTTCCAATTACATACCCTACTAATAATTTTTCAGAAAATTAACATTGATTTAGTACATCAGTGATACTAACTAATATCCAGTAATGCATATATCTCTATAATTATTGGAATTTGCAACTCAATTATCAATCACACGGTTATTTCATCATCGGCATATGTTTCTGGAGATGTTCGGCACCAACAGAACCCATAGTTGCAAACCTTTAGTCGACAATCGTTCCTCATTATTGCAACATTGCAGTCGAAGTCACTATTGCATCTAGTTCCAATTTGTAAAATTTCGAAATCATCATCTGATCGCGAAGTTGCATCACACAACAACGATGAATCTGTCAAGTTAAAAATTCATAATGTTAAATTTAAAATAAAGATGATGAATATATATCATATGAAAAATTTTCAGATTAACTACAAAATAAACGATATTATTTTGAATTTATATGTTTTTGTTCATTTGCATATGTTGGAAAAATTGATTTTATTAAATCAATTTGTGGATAATATTTATTTTATTAAATATTAAATATTTAAGTAAAATAAATATTGAATGGTTTAAGTTGGGTGTTTGGAACTTATGTTCTCAAAACCATTAAATGGTGAGTGAGAAATGGTACATTTGAGTTGTGTGTTGGAATTGAATTTGTTGGAGACAAATTCATTAACGTGGTTATTTTACGTTGAAGAAACGAGCTCGAGCCCGAGCCGAAGGCATTGGGCCTGGATCTGACAAATTGACTTTGAGCTTGAACTTAGATTAATTCTAAAATTTGGGCTAGATGAACTTGTCAGTTTTATAAACTAATTAAACATTCACAATGTTTAATTATTTAGAATTCTCGGCTATGTTGTACAACACACAAAACAAAATCAATTAAATAATTTAATGTTTAATTGATAGAATTTAAAGTCACAACCATGTATGACTTTTCAAATGGAAGAAACGACCAAATTGATTTTAATCAATTGCGTAACACACCCATAATTGCTGAATTGATAACGATCAATTGTAAATTGTTTAACAACAATTTTTGAAAACAAAAACCGATGAAACATCAATACAATGATGTAATTACACTTTAAGGTGTATTGAATCTTCCACAAGTGAGTTTGGCTATATATAGGGTGCATTTGCATGGTTTTAGGTACATAAAAAATTGGCATCTCATAATCATACTAAAAACATTTTAGTTTGCTCAGTTTCTCGATTCTCTTCTAGTTCGTCGGAGCTCGGTGATCTTGTGGTGCTACTATCTCCGAGACGAAAGCCGTTTTATCTTTGGGGAAGGAACGTTCGATCTGAGAGCACTACCGGGGGCGTATTCCTTCTTGTGGATAGAGATCTAATCTCGACTCGGCTTCCTATTGAGTTTGTTATTCTGTTCTTCTTTTTCAATATATTATTTCCTTGTAATATCTGAGTTTCTGTTTTTCCAAGTTCAGTTTCTTGTCCAATTTTCCTTTGTAAAAGTTCGTGTTCATCCGGTTGATAACAATCGCAAGAAGGAATATTGATCGTTGTTGTTACACGTTCGTGAAGAAGGAGATCTTGGACTGTTTAATTTGACTTAAAAATATCGAAACTTAATTTCCTTTGCTTTTGAGGATGTCTGCTTCAACTGAGCCTGCTACCACTGCTGCCACTCTTGGCTCCTCTGCCGCCGCCACCGTTGATTCAACTGTCTCTGCTACCATAGGCTCTACCACCTCTGCAACCATTAGAGCTACTATGTCGGCCACCATTGGGTCAACCGTTTCCAACACGGTTGGTTCAACCACTTCGAATCCGAGTAGATTCACCGGTGGTCAATCTTCTACTATGGCTCCATTGCAGATGTCAAGGACGTTGGGATTAGCCGAGAAGTCTCCAATCTTCTCGGGAAAGAACTTCAAGCATTGGCAACAAAAGGTATTGTTCTACCTCACTACCGTGGGGTTTGCGGGATTCTTAACGGAGGACAAACCGGCAACACCAAGTGAAGAAGAGACGAGCTTTGAAGTTCGTTCCAGTTTTGCTAATTGGTGCCAAGGCGATTTCCTTTGTAAAAATACTGTTTTAACGTATTTAGACAATAGCCTATATGGCGTGTATTGCAATGTAAAGACTTCCAAAGAATTGTGGGGGTCACTAGAGAAGAAATATCAGGTGGACGAGGCGAGCACGAAGAAGTTTGTAGTAGCCAAGTGGTTGGACTACAAGATAGTTGATTCTCGACCGGTGATGGAACAAGTGGAGGAGTTTCAGACTCTGGCCCATGATGTTCAATCCGAAGAGATGGCCCTACCGGATGCGCTCTCTGTAGCGGTGATGATTGAAAAGTTGCCTCCTAGTTGGAGGGATTTTCAAAACTACTTGAAGCACAATCGCACGGAAATGTCTATTGAGAGCTTGGTGATGAAGCTTCAAGTGGAGGCTCATGTGAGAAGCCGTGATCAAAAGGCCAAAGCTCCAATGGAGGCTAAGGCTAACTTGACCGAGGGAACTACTTCCAACAAGCGTCCTCGGCCGAATGTTAACAACAAAGGCAAGGGCAAGCAAGTGGGACCATCAAAGTTTGGTGGCAATTGCTTCAATTGTGACAAACCGGGTCACATGGCTAAGGATTGCAAGAAGCCAAAGAAGAAGAAGATCAAGAACTACGCTCACAATGTTGAGAATGATTTCGACAAGTGGGATCAAGATGATTTTTTGGCTGTGATCTCCGAGGTGAATCATGTTGAGAATCCGAAGGCTTGGTTTGTGGACACCGGTGCTACCGTCCATGTTTGTTCAAACCGTAGCTGTTTCTCAACGTACATGAAAGTTGGAGAAGAGAAGAAAGTCCACATGGGCAATTCAGACACCTCAAAGGTTATTGGTAAAGGCAATGTGGTGTAGAAGATGATCTCTGGAGTGGAGATAACTTTACGTGATGTGCTGCATGTCTCAGACATCCGTAAGAATTTAGTGTCAGGCTCTATTCTAGTTAGAAATGGTTTTCAACTAGTATTCCAGTCTAACAATGTTGTGATAAAAAAGAAAGATAAGCCCAATGGTAGAGGTTTTGAAACCGACGGGCTTTTCAAGCTCAGTGTAATGACGGTGATCCGTCCTCCAAAATCAAGTGCTAATGGAAATGTTTCTACTTCTTCTTACTTGGTTGAGTGTTATGATTTATGGCATTATAGACTTGGACATGTGAATCTAAATGCTATAAAAAGATTAGTAAAAATGGATTTACTAAAAATAAATGAATTTAATTCACAAGATAAATGTGAAGTTTGTGTTGAAGCCAAAATGGCTAAGTTACTGTTTAAATCGGTAGAACGGAGCACAAAACCTCTAGAGTTAATCCATACCGACGTATGTGATTTAAAATTTGTGCAAACTAGAGGTGGTAAAAAGTATTTTATTACTTTTATTGACGATTGCACAAGATATTGTTATCTTTACTTATTAAGAAGTAAAGATGAGGCTATTGAAGCTTTTAAGAACTTAAAAAATGAAGCCGAGAATCAACTAGGTTGTCGAATTAAGATAGTTCGAAGTGATAGAGGTGGAGAATATGTTGCTCCATTTGAAAAATTATGCAACGAAAGTGGTATAATTCATCAAACGACAGCTCCTTATTCACCACAATCAAACGGCGTTGCTGAACGTAAAAATCGAACTCTTAAGGAGATGATGAATGCTTTGTTGATTAGTTCAGGGTTACCCCAAAACATGTGGGGGGAAGCTGTTCTTACAGCCAATTATATTTTGAACAAGATTCCACTCAAAGGGAAAAACGTGACTCCCTATGAGCTATGGAAAGGTAGAAAACCTTCTTATAAATACCTTAAAGTGTGGGGGTGTTTAGCTAAGGTTGAAGTGCCATTTCCAAAACAAGTTGCAATTGGGCCTAAAACGGTTGATTGCATCTTTATTGGTTATGCACTTAATAGTAGTGCTTATCGTTTCCTAGTACATAGATCGGAGATATCCGATGTGCACGTAGGAACAACAATTGAGTCAAGGAATGCAATATTCTTTGAAAATATCTATCCGAATAAGGAAAAGATTGATCAAAGCTCTAAGAAGAGATTTGAAGAAGAAGCTACAAGTTCTAAATCTGTAGCCGAATCTATAAGTTCTGAACCTGTAAACGAAATCACGAGTTCTAATCCGGTGTTCTATGGACCACCGAATAGGAAAAAATCGAGATCTAATCATATAGATGCAGAACCTAGACGTGGAAATAGAGTCAGAAAGGCGAAAATCTTTGGACCAGATTATGTCGTCTTAATGTTAGATGGTGAACCGATGACGATCAAAGAGGCCTTATTTGGTCCAGATGCGGCTCTTTGGAAAGAAGCTATCGATAGTGAAATTGATTCTATTATGCAGAATCACACTTGGGTGTTAGTAGATCTTCCACCTGGGTGTAAAGCTTTAGGCTGCAAATGGATCCTAAAGAAAAAGTACAAAGCTGATGGTACTATCGATAAATACAAAGCCAGACTTGTTGTACAGGGCTTTAGACAAGAAGAAGGACTTAACTTCTTTGATACCTACCCGCCAGTGACGAGGATCACATCTATTAGGATGCTTCTCGCTATTGCTGCTTTGCACAATCTTGAGATTCATCAAATGGATGTGAAGACTGCATTCTTGAATGGTGAGTTGGAAGTTGAGATCTATATGAAACAACCTGAGGGTTTTGTGGTACCTGGGCAAGAGCACAAGGTCTGTAAACTCAAACGGTCGTTATATGGATTGAAGCAAGCGCCGCTTCAGTGGCACTTGAAATTTGACGAAGCTATGTTGTCAAATGGTTTCAAGATCAACGAATGTGACAAATGTGTCTACATTAAGAATTCGGATAACGGATTCGTTATAGTCTGTCTCTATGTAGATGACATGTTGATCATGGGTAGTAACTCTCGTGTGATTGGAAAAACAAAACGCATGTTAAGTAAGAATTTTAGCATGAAGGATATGAGCTTAGCTGATGTTATTCTTGGAATTAAAATTCTAAGAATGCCTGATGGCATTGCTTTGACACAATCTCATTACGTTGAGAAAGTGCTAAAGAAATTTAATGCTTTTGATAAGCCAATAGCTAAGACTCCGTGGGAGCTTAATGTTCACTTGAGCAAAAATTATGGAGAACCTGTTGCTCAAGAGGAATATGCTAAGATCATTGGGAGTTTGATGTATATCACAAACTGCACTCGTCCTGATTTAGCATGTCCGGTAAACAAATTAAGTAGGTTCACGAGCAATCCAAGTAAAGAACATTGGAAAGTTCTTGAACGAGTTTTGAGATATTTAAAATATACTCACAATTTTGCAATTCACTATACAAGAGATCCCCATGTACTTGAAGGGTATAGTGATGCTAATTGGATATCTGATGCGAAAGACTCGTTCTCAACGAGTGGCTATGTATTTACTTTAGGGGGTGGTGCTGTGTCGTGGAAATCCACGAAACAGACTTGTATAGCTAGGTCCACCATGGAATCAGAATTCATAGCTTTAGACAAAGCTGGTGAAGAAGCTGAATGGCTTAAAAATTTCCTCGAGGATATTCCATGTTGGTCAAAACCTGTGTCATCAGTAATGATTCACTGCGATAGCCAAGCAGCTATTGGACGAGCACAGAATGGTTTGTATAATGGTAAATCTCGACATATTCGTCATCGACATAATACCGTGAGACATTTGATCATGAGTGGGGTTATCTCGATTGACTATATAAGGTCAATAGATAATCTAGCTGATCCGCTGACTAAAAGCATACATCGAGATCAAATGTATAAACTGTTAGAGGGAATGGGATTAAAGTCCACATCTTAATGATGATTATAGTGAAAACCCAACCATGATGACTGGAGGATCCCAAGAACTTGGTTCAATGGGACAACGAAGCTATAATAGTCAATGTGAATAAAGCACTCAAATTCACCTATTCCCTGAGAACAATGAGTGTTTTGAAAACCTGTGTGTGGTGAGGTTAAGTATTTGACTTTTAATGATTCTTGGATACCTTAAAGAGATGAAGTATAGCAGGATACTAGAATAAGAATCACCTATGTAAGTGTGAAGTGTAGGCCGCTTCGACGTTGCACTTATGAATCCAAAGGGTGTTCCAGGGCCTGAAAATGACACAAACGTGAGAACGGATGAGGATTGAGACAAATTGTGTCAATATTGTTGACTCGGTATACACCAAGGAGGACTAGTTCAAGGCATCGCGTCCACTAGGCCGCCAGTATACTCGATGATTTTGACTATGGAAGGTTCAAGGTCACAAGCCACATATCCAAATGCAATAACGTCTCTTGAGGACTGAGCTAAGTGTCTGCATACATTTGCATACGGCTTTCTTACTCATGTGGGGGATTGTTGGAAAAATTGATTTTATTAAATCAATTTGTGGATAATATTTATTTTATTAAATATTAAATATTTAAGTAAAATAAATATTGAATGGTTTAAGTTGGGTGTTTGGTACTTATGTTCTCAAAACCATTAAATGGTGAGTGAGAAATGGTACATTTGAGTTGTGTCTTGGAATTGAATTTGTTGGAGGCAAATTCATTAACGTAGTTATTCTACGTTGAAGAAACGAGCTCGAGCCCGAGCCGAAGGCATTGGGCCTGGATTTGACAAATTGACTTTGAGCTTGAACTTAGATTAATTCTAAAATTTGGGCTAGATGAACTTGTCAGTTTTATAAACTAATTAAACATTCACAATGTTTAATTATTTAGAATTCTCGGCTATGTTGTACAACACACAAAACAAAATCAATTAAATAATTTAATGTTTAATTGATAGAATTTAAAGTCACAACCATGTATGACTTTTCAAATGGAAGAAACGGCCAAATTGATTTTAATCAATTGCATAACACACCCATAATTGCTGAATTGATAATGATCAATTGTAAATTATTTAACAGCAATTTTTGAAAACAAAAACCGATGAAACATCAATACAATGATGTAATTACACTTTAAGGTGTATTGAATCTCCCACAAGTGAGTTTGGCTATATATAGGGTGCATTTGCATGGTTTTAGGTACATAGAAAATTGGCATCTCATAATCATACGAAAATCATTTTAGTTTGCTCAGTTTCTCGATTCTCTTCTAGTTCGTCGGGGCTCGGTGATCTTGTGGTGCTACTATCTCCGAGACGAAAGCCGTTTTATCTTTGGGGAAAGAACGTTCGATCTGAGAGCACTACCGGGGGCGTATTCCTTCTTGTGGATAGAGATCTAATCTCGACTCGGCTTCCTATTGAGTTTGTTATTCTATTCTTCTTTTTCAATATATTATTTCCTTGTAATATCTGAGTTTCTGTTTTTCCAAGTTCAGTTTCTTGTCCAATTTCCTTTGTAAAAGTTCGTGTTCATCCGGTTGATAACAGCATATTGATTTACTTTTAAGAAGAGTTAAAGGATGAAGAGACACAAACCTAATATCATCAAAATAATGCTAGCCAAGTAAGCAACCTCAGTTGAAACCATACTAACATAGATTGAAATAATATTTATTACTATTTTTATTTTCTTTATGTGGTATTACTATGATAATATTTGAGCCTATATATAAGGGTGAGTCGTGTGACGTTATATAATAGAGTAATAAAGAGATGACTTATATTTTTCAGTTTGCAAGCCATCATCACTGTAAAGATAATTAATTCAATTAAAATAACTGGTCAAGATGTTTAGACAGGCGCGAAGCAATTAATTTTTCACTACTTTTTGGATGATTAAGAAATTATCAATAATTACTACTCCTCCGTTCTTTTTTAAATGTCCTATTTAGCTTAATTTTTTGTTTTCATATAAGTGTCCTATTTCAAAATTTGAGAGTAAATTAATGACATTTTTCCAATTTTATCCTTATTTAATGCTTCTAATAATTTGTTAATTAGTTGTATGTAAACATTAATGATGGTAATTAATAAGGTTACATAGGTAAATTTCTTTATTTTCTTGGTATGTGTAATTTGACGGTGGGAGACACTTATAAAAGAACGGAGGGAGTATTTACTCTCCTAATTGAACTGTGGATAATTCAAATTAATTTATCGGATACAATTAATGTTAGGCATGATGATAAACTCATGGTAATCATAATTGTCACTCAATTAAAACTAGCTAATAATTATGCATTTTTTGTTTTAAATCTTTTACTATAATAT
Organism: Agastache rugosa; assembly: GCA_031470985.1. NCBI lineage: Eukaryota > Viridiplantae > Streptophyta > Magnoliopsida > Lamiales > Lamiaceae > Agastache > Agastache rugosa. The sequence goes on along the minus strand of CM062601.1, from coordinate 70,929,493 downwards.
TATTAATATAGACCACTTATTCATGAAATCTGAAATAAATTTTTTTTTTGAAAACCTGTCACACTAGTTTATATTATTACTCCATATAATTATTTAAACGGCTTAAGTTACATTTATATTCTTTAAAAATAGTTACATTTATATAAATATATAATTTAAACTTATTTCTGATTAATTCGGTGGACCAAGAACAAACTCATTTGAGTTTGTTTTTAGCACTTCTAATTAGCTTTTTGTAACTTAGAACTTAAAAAATATAGTATTTTGTTTCTTTGATTTTTTTTTTCTCCCAACAAATTAAATCTTTTCTTTTGACTTAAATTATGAATCTGACATTTTCCATTATTCACTAAACTCGTTATCAAGTTAGCTACTTCAAGTAGGGTAATCGGAATAATCTGTGATTTTTCTTGTGCATTTAACTTGCTGACATGTCACACACCAATAAATTAATATTTATTTATTACTATAATAAAAATCAATATTTATTTATTCACTATTCGTGACTAGTAGTACATTAGCGATAACTACTATCCAATAGTGCATATATTTATTAAAATTGCAAATTTATTATCAATCAAACGGTTATGTCCTCATCGGTTGATTTTTTTGAGCGCACCAACAAATACCATTGTTGCAAACTTTTACTGGACAATCATGTCTCGTTACTGCAACATTGCAATCTGAGTCGCTATTGCATCTAGTTCCAACTTGTTGAAGCCCATAACTACCCCCCGATCGTGAGGCCGCGTCGCACAATAATGATGAACCTGTCGAGTCAAAATAAGTCAATCGATAATTTAACTGAATAACAATGACATGTTTAAAATAAAAACGATGAATATGTATCATGTGCAATTTGTAGACCATTATTTTGCTAAATTTAACGAACTGAATTTACATATTCTTCTTTTATTTGCCAATTATTTTTTAATTATAAGTAGATTTGATGATGGGAAAGACAAACCTAAGATCATCAGCATGATGGTAGCCAAGAAAACAACTTTAGTTGAAGCCATTATTCTCTAATAAAAGAGATTGAAATGATGTTTACTACTACAATAATATTTGAGCCTATATATATAGTTTGACATTATTCTCGAAGGTGGTGATTAGTATAATATTTAATCAAATTATGGTCGATTTTGGTAGGTAGGTGTTGTTTTTTATGTACAAGTTACCTTGATTTTTTTCATCAATATTTTGTATAAGAGTACGTTTTAGATTATGAACAAAATTTGCTTACCAATTTAAGATGTATTGAAAATTTCATTCAATGATTATAGGTGATTTTATAGGTAATCACATTAAAATTTATTAACTTAATCGTAGTGGGATTGGCTAGATTTTGAGGATTTCTATGGATGTCTTTGTAGCTGTGTTTATCCTAAAAAAATAAAATAAAAAAGTCTATGTAACTGTGGGACTTTTAATGATATCCAATGCTATGCTACAATAAATATTATTTTTGAGTTCGATAAAAACATATCCGCTTGTACACTTTTTATAAATATACTTTCGAGTTATATTAAAATAAATTTATCTATCAGGTATATTTTGATTTGCTTGGATCAAGAATTTGCAGATCTAGTTTAATTTGATTTTATTTTTTCTAAATTAAAAACTCCACATTCCTCCATTGTCACGTTCATAATGCATGAAATATACAAATGATATGACGTTACGATTCATACTCACAATCAAGGACAATTTTAGTGAGAAGCTAAGTAACTCGCATCTCACAAACCAATAATCAATTTATGGAATCAATATATATCCATTTATTCATAACATTCATAATATTCATTTATTCATAGCATTCAACTGCAGATTTATTAGTTTTGCATATATCAAATAGTAATTAATTAGAAATTTCTTCATTGTTAGGTTTACACCAACAAATGCCACCCATAACAAAATTGCAAACTTTTTCTGGGCAATCCATCCGCATTACTGCATATGCGCAATCACGGTCGCTGCTGCATCTAGCTCCAATTTGCTTAATCCCAAATTCGCCACCCGACCGTGAGGTTGCATCGCACAATAAAGAGGAACCTGTCAATTCAAAAATTATTAATCGATCTTTTGAATACACCACTATTTATATTATATATCAAATAAAAGATAGATTATATATCAATTGAAATTCTCCGGCTAAAATCTTTCTTGGCTTATTATTAGATAAATTTAGTGTATATATAGAGAAATTTTGTCAATCTATCTTTCCAATGGTCGATAATACCATGTTAATTTGAAAGTTCTCGTCTAACTATAGGATAAATAATTGTTTATATTTGCTAATTGTTTTTTTTTTTTTATTGTTATGAGTATATTTTAGGATAGGAGGGACTAACCCAAGATCATCAACGCGATGCTTGCCAAGAAAACTGCCTTAGTTGAAGCCATACTCGAAAAAATAAAGCTTAAGAAAAATAGTGATTTATTATTTTTATAGTACTATAATGAAAATATTTGAGTCTATATATAGAATGTGGTAGTTTTTTCAGAAAATGAGATTAGGAGAATAAATCAATCAATGTGAGCTTCATATTGGTAAGTAAGTGTTGTATTTGTTACATATATCACATTGTTATTATTATTTGCAATTATTTACCTCACCAATTCAAGATGTATTAATAATTCCATTCACTAATTACATGTAATATTAAAGTTTAGGCGATCATAATAAAATTTAGCAAGGCAATTTCATCGAACAAGCCTTTATATGCTAAGTATAGTTGTTGATTTTGTGGATACTTAATTAACCATATAGATCATATATATTGTATGGTATGTTTCGCTATGTGAACCCAACTGGTAAGCGTATATAGTATGTATCATCATTATATATGTATTTTGTGAACTCCTAAATTAAAATATGAAATCAAAATAAAAGAAGCAGATGATTCCGCGAATTTGTGAATATTGCGATTAAACATCATATAGTCATTTACATGTAAATTTTTGACGTATTGGTTAAAATATCTGAATATTTGTTTCTGCACAAGTTAGTAATTATGTTTACAAATATAGCTAAAATCTATATATTTAAGCTGTGATAAAATCGTACACTTGAACTTTTTTTTTAATTTCTTATATTTTACGACGTTTCAAAGAGAATTATAGTTTTTTTTTTTTTTTTGAAAGAAAAATTGTATTCAAATTACGTAGAATCCGAACGTACAATCTCCTCCAGCCACGCTGGAAAACAATTAGTCCAAGTAGTAGGACTTAAACACTGCACCGCATATCGAGCGAGAGCATGTGCCGCTCTATTAGCGGTTCTATAAGCATGAAAAACATCAATTAAAATACCTTTCCTTGCCATCTCAAAAATATCAAGCACATCATCTGGTAGAAGGTCACCCGCTTCGTCCGGATCAGCAAGAATTCTCGCCACCAATAATGAGTCAGTGAAGATTTCCACTGGAAAGATGTCATGCTCCATGCAAACCAAAATACCATTAATAACAACCATTAATTCTGCCATCATGATAGATTTTGGCCGTTTGAGCCGTTTAGAAAAGGCCACAATGATGCCACCATTCAAATCTCTAACAATAACCCCCACTCCATAGCAATTTACGTGAGGATTAAACATGCAATCAACATTATAGTTTGAGTCTTAGTATCATTGGACAACCACATTAACTTTTTTTCTCTTGTTGCACGTTTGTCAACAAATGTCGAAATGTTTTGATGATGATAAGTTTGAGCTATTTACAAAGGATGGCGGGACGCTGCAGCGTAGGTTTTACGGTTTGGATTAGTTTGTATTTAAAAAAAAAAATTCAAACCATAAACTATAATATATCAAAAATTTAAATCAAATCACAACTTTGAAATCATAAACTAAACTAAACCGAACAAATATGATTTTGTTCGATTTGATTTACGATTTAAATCAAATTGAAAATACCCCTAATCACATTCAAATCTATCAAGGTAATTGTAGTGGGATTGGTTTGATTTTGAGGAAATATTAAAAAAGGAGTTTGTGTGCTGCATGGTGTTCATCATGATCATGTGGATAAGTGGATAATATATGTTTAATAGTGTGTCTATTTGTTCAATTGCACATTTGCAATGCACATAATGGGTATCATTATTATATTTATTCTATTAATTAATTCTTAATTATTAATCTCTAATTAAATTTAATTACATTAATTAATTAAATTTTGTAAAAGTTAATTAAAGGATAGACCGCACAGTGCGGTCTGTCGCATATTAATTCACCTTATCAATAATGGGTGGGAGCTTGGGATAAAATGGTACCCGAAAACGGGGTTCGTATCTGGGTCAAACCGTATCCGTGGCCCAAGCCGCCTTCAAAAGCCGAGAACGGGCTTCATAAGTATCCGTGGCCCAAACCGCCTTTAAGAGTGATAACGTTTCTCTTTCTCCCTCTCTCTCTCTCCCCTCCAGTTAATTACAGTAATAATTTAATAAAAGAAAAAGAAAAAAGAATTTATAAAATAATCGGCCTAGGTTTTTGGAAGGGTTTAAGGCGGCCACAGCCTCCGGTTGGTTTCACCACTCTTCCGTTGGACTCTTCTCGCTCTAAACTGCCCAATTTCCCCCTTTTTCGTTTTGCTCTTCAATGCCTACTTTCTTAATTTAATCTCTCTGTTCAACATTAGTGATTTCATTATGTCTTGATTCTCTCTCTCTCCTCTCGCGATTAAAATCAAGCTGTGATCTCAATTTGTGGCTCTCTTTTGCTCGTCAACCAAGTTGATTCACCCATCGCAATATGTGGAGAAATCTATCAAAGCAGTCCTGTTTGAGAAAGTTGAAGATTTTATCAGAATCCCATCTGTCAATCAATGCATTTAGCGCTGTCAAACCCTCGAAAAGTTCTATCTTTCAGCTCCAAAACCGTGTAAATACGGGCAGCTCCGAATTAGGTTTTTTTCAAGATATAATCTATCGACGAAAGTCTGGTAATTATGCATTCCGCAGCCATTCTTTTAGATTTTCTGGGAATGCAAGAGGTTATGCTGCTGCAGCTGAGGCTTTAGTGTCCACCTCCGAAGAAGAGGTCGACGATATTCAAGAATTAGTTGAAAAGCTTAACAAAGAAATCAATGCGGAAAGCCCGGACATCAAGGGGCGGAGGCAGCAGCCGAAAACGATGGGAGGAATGGCGTTAGGGAAATACAATGCTCTTAGAAGGAGGCAGATCAAGGTGGAGTCGGAGGCGTGGGAGGAGGCCGCGAGAGAGTATCAAGAGCTTTTAGTTGACATGTGTGAGCAAAAATTGGCTCCTAATTTGCCTTACATCAAGTCATTGTTCTTGGGGTGGTTTGAGCCTTTGAGAGATGCCATTGCTGCTGAGCAGGAGACGTGTCAGGATGGAAAAAACCGCGCTTCGCATGCGCCTTATTTTGATCAATTGCCTGCAGAAATGATGGCGGTTATTACAATGCATAAGTTGATGGCATTGTTGATGACCGGAGGGTGCAATGGCGGTGCCAGAGTTGTACAAGCTGCCTCTCATATTGGCGAAGCCATCGAACATGAGGTTGGCTTGAAGAAAACAAAGTACCATAATCATAGTGATTGATTTAGTTTATTTATTTTCTTTAGTGGCGCATTCTAGTTATCTTGGTATATTGTCGTTTGCCTGGTCTTCATTTTCTAATTTCTGGGCTGGTTTCAAGCATCCATAGTATTATGTCATTAGATACATGATGTGGATTTGTCGAGCCACATGGCTGTGATGGTCATATATGTTCTTGTTCATTCGAAGAACTAATACAAATAATATCATGTCAAGACTATATGTTCTGAATGTTCAGTGATTACTGTTTTTATTGTTGAGCAGGTCAGGATTCATAAGTTTTTAGAGAATTGCAAGAGGAAAAATTCATTAAATAGACATTGTGATGAAGAAGCTGATCCTGGGGCTAAGGAACAAGAGAGACTAAATAAAAAGGTTCAGTTTTTGATGAAGAAACAAAAAGTACAACAAGTCAGAAGAATAGTGAGCCGACAAGATGATTTGAAGGCCTGGGGACAGGATGCTCAAGTGAAGGTATCTTAATATCCCTCCACCCCCCTTGTCATTGTGTTTGTGTGTATACAAATGAGTTGCTCACTTTCTGCAGAAACACACACTACTGCATACGTTTCTCTATCTGTTTTTCATCTGTCCAAGGTGATTTTGGACACCTTCCTTTGAAGACTGAATATATGTTCATGATGCATTTTATAGGTCGGCTGCCGTTTGATTCAGTTATTAATGGAAACTGCCTACATACAACCCGCAGTTGATCAGATTGTGGATACCCCTCCTGATATTCGACCTGCATTTGTGCACACACTCAAATCTGTTGATACAGTGTGAGTGGAACTGTATGGTTTCTATCTGAGTTATCAACCCCCTGGCTATCTTGTTTTGCAAGTATTCACTGCTTGGGTTATTTTTATGATGATCTTTTTGTAGAAAAGGGACCAGGAGATATGGGGTGATTGAATGTGATCCTCTAGTTCGAAAAGGTCTGGAAAAAACTGTAAGCACAACTTCTTCTAGGCTTCTCTCAGTTTGACCTTTGTATTAGCCATGACATGGCAGAAATCTGCTCCAGCAGTTGTTGGAGTTCTGTTAAAAAAAATGATATTGCCACTTTTGAGTCGCTATGGAATCTAAATAAATTGTACATTTATTTTCTTTCTATACAGGCAAGGCACATGGTGATTCCATATATGCCAATGTTGGTTCCTCCACTAAATTGGATAGGGTATGCTGCTCTTGGTTTCTCTCACAAAAAGTTTCTATGTTAAGTATTTTTGACGAGCCATGTTCATGTTTTGCTGCCCTGTGTTTTTTTCTTGCTATATGGTAGTATACAGGATATGCTGCTCTTGGGTTTCTCTCAGCATAAATTTTTTAATTCAGTATATTTTTCAAGTCATTTTCTTTTTGTGATGCCATTTTTTCCCCTCGCTATATGTTAATCATTTACGTTATAATATCACGTAGGAAATTCTGGGATGTTATTAGGGTATATTCTTTTCTGTGGTAAAAAATGAAGAAAATGCTAAAAAATTATCCATATCAAAACCTTTGATCTCAACAAGTAGGAGGTTGGTTGATTAGGTTGGTGCTGTGGAACCAAGGGTGAGTTGGTGTTGATTTGGGTTTGATAGAATAAATTAAGGGTACAAAATGAACTTAGGTGAGGGAGTGCTTGCCAAAATGTTCATTGAGTTGTGTCAGACCATTTGAGTGTGAATGATTTTTACTAATGCAGCCATAATTTTTACCCTTCTCGATCTCGTAATCCGGGCAGCCACTGGTTGTGTTTTACCTATGAAGAAGTTCCTGCTTTAGATCAATGGCGTGTATCTATTTTTTTTTTTTTTTTTTTTTTAACTTTTAGGATTCTAGCTAATCAATCGACATAATCCCTCAATATGTGTGACCTTTCAACTTACTAATGAGACCGCTGTTGAATGTGTTTAGATTTTCTGCTTCAATGATTAATTTTATGAGTTGTTGGTAGGTATGAGCGAGGTGCGTATCTATTTCTTCCATCATATATTATGCGTACACATGGAGCAAAACAACAGCGGGAGGCTGTTAAAAAAGCTCCAAGGGAACAGTTAGAGCCTATCTTTCAGGTGTGTTGCTTTGTACCTTTATTCTGCATTATTATCTTGGTGTATCTTTATATTTTGTTTTCACTGATGATGACTTGAAAATTGTGCTACCCACTTTTAGCTAGTTTCTTATTTTATTGTATCTTATGCAGGCACTTAATACTCTTGGCAATACTAAATGGAGAGTGAATAAAAGAATACTGAGTGTTGTGGACAGAATCTGGGCTAATGGAGGTCAGCTTGCGGACTTGGTTGATCGTGAAGATGTAAGAAGCATTCAGATCTCTATGTTCTTTTGTTGGCAGAGTTTCCTATTTTATTTTGGTTTTATAAATCATAAAGCCGACTCTCTCCCTCACAGACGAAAAAACAATATCTTTTAGTGCTTTAAACTCCTTTAATTTTCCCTCAATTTGATGCTCGATCAGGCCCCTTTGCCAGAGGAACCCGATACGGAAGATGAATCAGAAATTAAGAAATGGAGGTGGAAAGTCAAAGCTGTGAAAAAGGAGAACAGTGAAAGGCATTCACAGCGATGTGATACAGAACTCAAACTTGTTGTAAGAAGCTCCTTCGTTTAGTTTGATTAGCACTTGCTAAAGTTCTGCAGTGTTACATATTAATTAATAAGTTTTATGGAAGAGTAGGTGGCCAGAAAAATGAAGGATGAAGAAGGATTTTACTACCCTCACAATCTAGATTTCCGAGGGCGTGCATATCCCATGCATCCGTATCTGAATCATCTTGGTTCTGACCTCTGCCGAGGAATACTAGAATTTGCAGAAGGTCGCCCGCTTGGCAAGTCTGGCTTACATTGGTTAAAAATACATTTAGCAAATCTATACGGTGGTGGCGTTGACAAATTGTCTTATGAGGGTCGGGTGTCATTTAGTGAAACCCATCTGGAGGATATATTTGACTCTGCAGATCGGCCTCTTGAAGGGAGGCGATGGTGGTTAGGTGCAGAGGATCCTTTCCAATGCTTGGCCACTTGCATGACCCTAGCTGAGGCATTAAGAAGTCCTTCTCCTGAGACTGCGATCTCATATACACCTGTTCACCAGGTAATAGATTGCCAAGTCACATTTTTTGATGACAGATCATTACAAATTACTCTGTGGCCATTTCTCCTTTGTCATAAAGCATGTTATGGATTTGTGGCTGAACCTCAGCGGCCAGCGTTAAGAAATTTATTGATCATCAAAGTGTACCACTGCTCCTTTGTAATAAAGTCTCTTAAGCTTGTATGGCTAAATCTTTATATCATGCTTTCTGCAATTTATTGACTGTTAAAATATTTCGAGTAAATATCTTACTTTCTTTTAACAATAGATTGAGCATCAGAATATCTTTTCTGAGCTTTTCTAAGTTTGGTCACTGTCGTTGAATTATAAGCAGTTAAGTACTTAAGTTCCAGTATTTACTTTTTTTCTACAAGTTTCTATTTTCTTAAAAAGGATTTGTTATCTGCATTCTGTTTGAGCGAAGCTGTTGATTTACACTGTTTAAGCTGATTTTTTTTTTCTTCATCTTTTTCAATTTCAAGGATGGCTCGTGTAATGGATTGCAACACTATGCTGCCCTTGGAAGGGATAAGGTAATGAATTACATCACTAATATCATCTGTGTTCTTGTGCATCAATAGGGTCAACTAGAAAAAAGGGCCTGCATCCAGTAACTGATATTGTGTCTTGAGTTCTTGTTTTCAACCTTCGATGTTTGGTATAACCTTACAGATCCAGAAACCAGCATTGGACACCCTTCTCTACCTGTGTAGTACCATGTTTCATGGCACGCGTAGGCTCTCATCTAATTAATTTTTTATTGTTTTTCATTGTTTTCGAAGTGATATTCTGCTGCACATGGATTGATTCATGGGATCTTTGGAATTTTGATGTCTGTTGTGTATAAACATGTGTTTTAAGCATTATAACTACATAGATTATATTACTTTTGATCATTATGAGTATATACCTAGTAAGTTTGGAAGGATGACAATCTAATAAATTTGAATGTAACACAGTAGTTCCTTCCTTATTGACAAGAAATTCTTATATTTATATAGCTTGGAGCAGAAGCAGTGAATCTAACTGCAGGAGATAAGCCGGCAGATGTTTACTCGGGGATTGCTGCAAGGTAAGCTTAAAAACCATGATTCCCCGTTTCTTGTAGTGACTTTAGTTGCCTAACCTTATGCCCCTATTGCACCCGGGGGGGGGGGGATCTCAAAGTTAAAGTGAACGCATACAGAATCAATCATGAACAAATTCGAGAACTAGGGGCTGCATTGCTCTATTATAGCAAGCATAAAATGAAAGCATCACTAGTTTAATTTAGGGAATAAATTGCTATTTTGTAATTCTGATTTTTGTTTATAGAGGATTTTTCATTGGAGCAAAGGACTATAATATAGGTGATGTTACTTTGGGCATTATAGTCAACTGATCAAAAGCTGAATTTTCATTGGATTGTTTCTGGTGCAGAGTTCTTGAAATAATGAAGACAGATGCTGCCGGAGACCCTGCACTTGATCCTAATGCCAAGCATGCTAGACTGCTAATCGACCAGGTTTCTCTCATTTTGTCATTTAATCTGCACATATAAATTATACTTAGTTATTTTATTCCAAAATAGGAAACACTATAACTTCTGTTCTTCTCAGTGACTAGTTTTATCTGGTGTGAATGTTCTATATGAAATTCTATTGGTTTCTATTACTCGATTTGCTAGATGTCATTTTGACACATTGGCTTACGTCACTATGCTCATTGAATCTACTCTTCATTTGTCACAGGTGGATAGAAAATTAGTTAAGCAAACAGTCATGACATCAGTGTATGGTGTCACATATATAGGTGCACGTGACCAAATCAAAAGGAGGTTAAAGGAGCGTCATGCTATTGATGATGATGCGGAGATGTTTGCCTGTGCTTGCTATGCTGCCAAAGTTAGTGCTTTCTGCTTTATCTTTAAGAAAGTTAAATTTTAACTTGAACTATGTGTTTTGGGCTTCTCAAATGGCTTTGAATCTTTCATGATGTTAAATTGATGGGACGCATTTCGTCCTGCATTTATTCAAGTTTTAACTTAGCATGATTTGAGCTAATTTCTTTTGGAACCGTCAATCAGACAACCTTGACTGCCCTGGGAGAAATGTTTGAGGCTGCAAGAAGCATAATGGGCTGGCTGGGAGACTGTGCAAAGGTTTGTCCGTTGTGTTCTCTGTCATTCTTGTGGTTCTTTTCTTTATGTGTATCCTATTTTCTTTTAATAAATAAATGTTTCGTATCTTCAGATTATAGCAACAGAAAACCAACCAGTTCGTTGGACAACACCACTTGGGCTCCCTGTTGTCCAGCCTTACCGCAAATTAGGAAAGCACATGGTATTTTAATTTATATGTCTTTTGCCTCTTCTGCAACATCAGCATCAACAGTAATTCAACGCAATATGGGGTTTTAACCATTTTCTTTGAAAATTTTATTATTGGTTTGAATGCAGATTAAGACTTCCCTTCAGGTTTTAACTCTTCAACGCGAAACTGATAAGGTGACTTCCATTCTTCTTTTCTTCTCCCTGTCAAGAAGAGTACAGTAAGCATGACAGCATCATAATTTGCATTCTCATCTTGCTGTAAGATAAGCTATTAAAATAATTATTCTCCTTACATCGTATGTTTTTCATGATCATCCCTAGGTGATGACCAAGCGGCAGCGAACTGCTTTTCCTCCGAATTTTGTGCATTCTCTCGATGGCTCACATATGATGATGACTGCCATTGCTTGCTCTCAGGCAGGCTTAAGTTTTGCAGGTTTGTAAGAACTGGCTTCGATTTTCTTAGACCATTTTATTGTATCATATTATCATTAACATATTAACCCCGTAATTGACCTCAGGAGTGCACGATTCATATTGGACTCATGCATGTGATGTTGACCAAATGAACCAGATTCTAAGAGAAAAGTTTGTTGAGCTCTACGAGGCACCTATTTTGGAGAATGTAAGTTCATTTCACTGTTACACATCTCGTGCTTGTTCCAATTTCTAATCATAATTGATTTGTTTTTTTTTTTCAGTAACCAGTTTACTGTCTCATCTAATTGTAACTTTGGGGGAAATTGCTAAGATCACTAATCAATTCTTCTTCTTCTTAACAGTTGTTGGAGAGCTTCGAAAAGTCCTTCCCACACCTAAAATTCCCTTCATTGCCAGAACGAGGAGACTTCGATCTCAAGGAAGTTCTCAACTCCACCTATTTCTTCAACTAGACAAAACAGATATTGCTTATCATTCTTTGAGGCCATGGCATCGCGATTTTCTTGGATCCTTACTGCTGCTAGTACAATCCGTCTTGCTTGGGAGATCTCCGAAAGCAGGCTGCACTGGCCTGACCGTCTTTCTAGGTACTGAGATGACAGCTTTGATCATAATAAGATGAATATCGGATGCTATACTGTAGGATAATTTTATATGCATGACGACTCAAGTTCCTATACAATAATGGGAGAAGTGTTGTAGTTGAGGAAGTGAGATTCTGCTCTGTACATGGCAAAACTAGGAGTGAAGTTGAGCAAATTTTTGTATATATGTCTCAGATTTGACCCAAGCAGGAGATAGATATAGATCAATCACAGTGGAAACAGGTCAATTTTATAGATACATTTTGAATTATTAGGATATATTAATGTATGAATTTTGTAGGAAGAATCTGGAGAAATGCTTCTAGAGTAATTTCTAAGCAATTTCACATTCATCAAATTTTTGTAACTGATGGTCAGTATACTTGGGTTTCCCTCAAATAAATGTAATTTTATTATTATTATACTATCGAGATTATTATTATTAAGAAATTTTATTGCAATTTCAGAGGATTGAGTCAACGGAGTCTGGAAAATAAAAATCTTCGTTGACTTAGTGAATTCATCCAAGCTACTCAAAATCATGACATCTATAACATGATGCAACTTGGGGAAAAAAAAAGTTTGAAGGCAAAAATATTTACTCTTCTTAGTAGTTTTTACCAAACTGTTACCGAATAAAAACGACCTCGTTAACTCCCAAGCGGTGGATAGGTGGCGGATAATATGCATTGTTGTGTTTAAGACTTTAAGTTACAATGAGTTGATGGAGAAAAAAAAAACTTTTTATCCATCACAAAATTCTGGTGAATTTTGCTAAAATTCGATAAATTATAGAATTTGTGCAGAAGGCATGGAAGATGAAATCTTGATTGATTTTAAATTCCAATGTAAGAAAATTTGTTGAGAGCTGACTGAGTCCATCTCCTGACATCCTGTTTCATAAAATAATCAATAATTTTATTATCATACAAGAATTTATAGCATGCTGCATTATTCTATCAAATGAAAATTTCAAACTGACAGCATCTTCAGAGACTGTTTCAATGATCTTACATATGTTAAATTTCCTTCTCAATGTGAAAATGATGATGCAGCACTAGTGATTTTCAAGAGTTAAAAGAGTTTCTTGCACTGCTAACAAACATGTCCGGCAGTAGCTCCGACTGGTCGCGTTCTCAGGTACCTTATCTCTCTCTCTCTCTCTCTTCAGTTCTTGCATCAGTTCTATCAAACTTCAATACTAAGCAAAAATCATGAGGATATATCTAAGAAACTCAAGATTGAAAGACTTACCAATCTTCAGACAAGGATCTTTAGATTTTCTGGTACTGCTCTCTGATTTTGTGTCTGAAAATTCTGATTTTTCTTCAAACTTTCTCCAGTTGAGGGAAGACAGGAGTCCAGTTGCTGAGTCCTTGCTGGCAAGTATTTCAGAAATCATAAGATCAGTGATATACATACAAGTAGAGAAGGAGATCTTCACTGAAATCGGATGCTACTTTTACCGGGCGTCCGCCATTGTAATGGAGCTTCACATAAACTGGACAACTCCAACAAATACAACAGAGATCTTACAATCTCTGTGCAAGAAAGTGGAGCTGGCCAAAAGCTTCACTGCAAAATTAGAGAAGAACACACGCGCGATAAAATATTCCGAATTCACAAGCATGGTGAAGCAACTTGAAGATGTAGTGAGAGGTATAGGTGAAAACCTTAGCCTAATCCCACTCTCAACATATGGGAACCATGAATATGCAGAATGGGCAGCCAAGGCTCTCTCGAAGGAGATGAAAGACGTCTCGTTTGCTGTCAGCCCATCTCGTAGCACAGAGTCAAAAGAGCAGCAGCAGCAGCTTCATGATCATAGGCTCCCCTCAAGGGAGATGATGATGAGGGAAGAAATGAAACAAGTGGAAACAGATCTCTACTCTGTTGATGCCGATACTTCTGCTATGAATCTCCGGTTTTCAGATACATCACAGTCGTACGTGACCGCCAATCAAGAAAGAACGACAAGCCTTGATAAGAGTGACTCCAATAGTTTGAGCTCTAACTCATCAGTGAAAGCATTTCCACAACTAGCTCAGTATATGGAGCCATTATACGACACGTTCTTCTGTCCTCTCACGAAGAAGGTCATGGAAGATCCTGTAACGATAGAGAGTGGAGTGACATACGAGAGAAAGGCGATATCTGAATGGTTCGACAAATTTGCTGATGCAGCAGAAATTGTCTGTCCAAAATCAGGACAAACTCTCAAGAGCAGAAACATCAACAGCAATGTAGCATTCAGGGCAACAATTGATGAGTGGAGAGAGAGAAACGAAGCTGCAAGAATCAAGGTCGCCCGAGCAGCACTCTCATTGGCCAGTACGGACAACATGGTGCTTGAAGCAATCGATGATCTACGAAAAATCTGCAAGAGTAAGCCGTACAACAAGGTGCAGGTTCGCAGCATTGGAATGATTCCACTGCTTGCGAAGTTTCTAGAATACAGAAGCAGAAGCATTAGATATGCAGCTCTCGAGCTTTTCAGACAATTATCCGAGGATGATGAAGAGGGGAAGGTGATTTATTTACTTTAAACATTAATATTCTAACATGATTAGTCTTAATTTCAGTTGCTTCAAACTTTCATTTCATTCTAGTTTTGACAAAATTTGGAACTGTTCTGCAATATGAAACTCGTACCATATCTGATCCGTCGTGCCTTTTTCTACAGGACGCGATCATGAAGACAGTTGATATCTCAACGATAGTAAAGATGCTGTCGAGTACTCACACACCTGTGAGACATGCATCCGCGTCGCTCCTGCTTGAGCTATCAAAATGCCAGACTTCCTGTTATAAGATTGGGACGGTAGCCGGAGGAATTCTGATGCTGATCACGGTCAAATACAGACGATCCTCGGATGCATTTGCTTCAGAAACAGCCGATCAAATCTTGAAGAACTTGGAGATTCTTCCAGATAACATCAAGCTCATGGCAGAGAATGGATACTGGGAGCCATTGCTAGCTCATCTACTCGAAGGTAATACTAAATTTGCCCGTTTTCTACCTGCAACGAGATAGGTAAAATATATATAATGAAGTTGAATGAACAGGCAGTGAGGAGATGAAAATGGAGATGGCAAGCTATCTTGGAGAGATCGTTCTTGGACCAGATAGCATGGCGTTTGTAGCAGAGACGGCGTCTCCATCTCTAATCCAAATGGTGCAAAGTGGAAATTCTCTGACCAGAAATGCAGCATTCAAGGCCTTGAAGCAGATATCGTGTTACCATCCGAATGCAGGGATACTCGTTGAAGCTGGTATAATGCAGATTATGGTGGAGGAGATGTTCACAAGAACGATCCACAACGAACCAATGAATTCAAGAACTGAGGCTGCTACGATACTAGCTAACATACTCGAGTCTGGTCTTGAGCTCGAGAATCTCCCAGTCAGCATGCAAGGCCACACGATAGCATCAGACTACATAGTATACAACATCATCTACCGAGTCAAGAGCACGAGCCCTGATGACTTGAACATCAACTTCATCCGAATCCTTCTATGCTTGATCAAATTCTCAAAAGCATCAGCTACCATTGTTTCGATTGTCAAGGAGACAGAAGCTAGTTACAATCTGATCGAACTGATCAATACCACGAGTGAAGAACTTGGGGTTGCATCGATCAAGCTACTCATTGCCTTGTCACCTTTCATGGGACACACACTATCAGACAGACTCTGCAGAACTCAAGGACAACCCGGGAGTTTAATCAAGAATCCATCCGAAATCACTAGGATCACAGAAATGCACGCAGTTTCAGCTAGTTTCTTGTCGAAGCTTCCTCATCAAAACCTGACTCTCAACCTCGCTTTGGTCAACAGCAACACCATTCCTACAATCATAAAAAGCATCAATCAGATACAGATGAGTGGTACAAGATCAAGCAGACATGCAAGTTCTTATTTCGAAGGCTTGGTGGGCGTTCTTGTTAGATTGACAACAACGTTGTACGACCATCAAATCTTGCTTACAGCAAGAACATACAACTTCGTTGAAGTTCTAACAGAACTCCTAACCAGATCATTCACTGATGAGGTACAGAAGTTATCTGCAATGGGGCTGGAGAATCTGTCGAGACAGACGATCAATCTATCAAGACCTCCAAACAGGAAGAAAACCAAGATCCTAAAATTCTTCTTTTTCCGAAAATGCATATCAATCAATCTGTCCAAAGGAAAAGGGGAAGAATTCTCACTGTGCCCCATCCATGGAGGGGTGTGCTCTTCTCAGGAAACGTTCTGCCTCCTCGATGCAGAGGCCGTGGAGAGACTGCTGGCTTGCTTGGACCATGAGAACGTGGAGGTGATCGAGGCAGCTCTATCAGCACTGTCATCATTGTTGGATGACAAAGTTAATGTGGACAAAAGTGTGAGCTTGTTGTCTGAAAAGCATGCTATCTCGTATGTGCTGAACGTAGTGAAGGAGCACAAGGAAGAAGCTGTATGGCAGAAAGCATTTTGGGTGATAGAGAGATTTTTGATGAAAGGTGGAGATGTGTCACTTTCAAATATATCACAGGACAGACTGTTTCCTGCTACATTGGTGAGTGCATTGCATCACGGGGATGATAACACAAGGCAAATGGCAGAAAAAATTTTGAGGCATCTGAACAAAATGCCTAATGTATCGAATACCATGAGCTTTAACATGTAAAAATTCCTAATTTCAAGAAATATTACTATATACAGTTTCCGGCAAAATCATCAAATTTCCTAAAATAAGGTTCTGAGCTAGTGAACTTCCTAGTTCATATTAAGAAGGTAAATAGTGGGATATGCCTTATGTGGTTGTCTTGGTCTTCAATATCTATGGTGGTATTTGCATGAGAAATGTGTCTAATTTGCATCTGATAAACTTTAATTTTGTTAGTTTACCATGATGATGGCAGTAAATTTAGAGTTCAGAAGTTACAAGTAGAAAAACTCAAACCAAAATAAAATGGAAAAAAAATTGATAGGACCTTGATGAACATGTAATTTAGAGTTGGTTTGGCCGGCAAAGCCGAAAGGATCTCCTATTCAAATATGTTTGATAAATAATTCCTTCCAAAATTTAAAAGCTTCCCAATAATAGAATAAGACAAACAAGTGATGGTCATGGTAGCCTAGAATCGATCCTTTCAAATATAAAAATCATTAGATAATCTAAATAAAATAGAAGTCTTTACCTTACCCCATGGATAGCCATTTCTCACCAGCAGCTCCAAAATAAAACTAAACAAAACTTCTCTTCAGTAAGTATCTCACCACATACGACACCGAGAAAATGCCAACTCCCGTTGAACAAGGCAAAGAAAAAAAAAAACAGCCAAGTTGAGAACTCAATCAAGGGGAGTGGGACAAATGTCGGACATATCGAATGGGATGCATGTACTTCTTAAACACCTATATCACATGATTAGGCCAGCATTGTCCTTTTTCTTTTATAACACAAGAAACTGACTTTGCATAAGACAAGTCAGAAACTTATAAAGAGGTGGACTCAGAACCTGTACTAACTGCAAACAAGAAGATGGCTTCTTTCTCAATAGAAGATTTTGTTGGGAACGGATGTCTGAAAGAATTGTTACCAAGGCTGCTAGATGAAGGCTGGGATGATGTACCAACTTTGAAGGTGATGAATTTGGACGACATGGATGATATCGGCCTGACTCGACAGCAGAAGGTTTGGTTTCTCTATCATTTTTTTTTAATAACATATTTATCTGTTATTGGATATTACTAAAAAACTGCATCCTTTCTTGATGAACATGTTCACATTTTAAAATATTTTTCAGCACCGTTTGCTGAAAAGGTAAACGGTGTCATCAGAAATAATAAAAAGTTAACATCTTTCATCTGCCCTGTTCAAGGATACACTTGAAATTAGGTCATACCTGCATGACCGGACGCTGATGCAGTACGGGGATCAGTTAGAGGCCTCGGGGAAAGGTTTGCCTGAGCTTCTCGCCTTGGGCAATGAAGATCTTGCTTCTCTGTTTGGAATGAAACGAGGCCATATTGCTCGTTTCATGAACAGAAGCACTGCGTGCGCACCAGATCCATTACCAGCATCATATACCCTCCCAGCAAGGAGGCGAAACCACTTGCCTTCTAGAAACAATAGCATATATAAGAGTCAGCTCACATCTGCCAACTCCAATAAACTTAGTATGGCGAGATCTGGTTCCGATTTTACCTTGGAACAGTCCATGGCAAGCTTCAAAATCAAGGATGGATATGTCTTCAAGGGAATTGTAGCAGCAATGCCGGCAGAGGCTAGGGCATGCGGCTGCATGGAATCCCCTCCCGTGGTCGAGAATGTAGCTCCCTACTCCACGATAGAGAATATCTCGGTCCAGAAACTAACTCCAGAATACAAGATTGGAATGGAACGGTTGATCAAGACAAAGACACCACCAATGAAGACTTCAGAGCTGTGGCGTGAGAAACCAGCTATTTTCATCTGCATCCGTAGGCCCGGGTATGATCTATTTTGCACATTGCATTATTTGCATAGGAATGAATATTCTATGAGAATGATCGTGTAAATTATGCAATCAGGTGCATCATGTGCCGAGCTGAAGCACATCAACTCTACTCCAAGAAACCTATATTTGATGCTCTTGGAATTCAACTATTTGCAGTTCTTCATGAGCACATAGAGTCAGAGGTACAAATTCTTATCTCAGATTACTATGCATGAGAAACAACTAAAGGATGTTCGATAAAAACAAGTAAACGGTTTCAGATAAAAGATTTCTGGCCACGATACTGGGGTGGTGTAGTGCTCTACGACAGAAGCCAGGAGTTCTTCAAGGCCCTCGGTGGAGGGAAGCTGCTCAAAGACAAGTTCATATCTGGTTTCCTACTTAATCCTCGAGCAATCGCAAACTACAGGCGAGCAAAGGCTTCGGGTATGCAAAATAATTTCAAGGGTGAAGGGGAGATCAAGGGTGGACTCTTTTTAGTTGGCAGAGGTAAAAGCGGGATCGCGTACCAGTTCATCGAGAGAAACTTTGGCGACTGGGCTCCTCTTCCTGAAGTCATAGACATCTGCACTCGTATTCAGGTAATTTCGACTCCCTTAACATTGATCCTCGTTCTGCATAAACATTCATCATCATGAGCTAATTTTTGCAGAGCCCACAGAACAGCCAATTAGAGCAAACAAAATCATTGAAAGAAGAATCAGAAGAATGAAGTGAACCAACCAGATTACCTCTCACATCAGATTCCATATCTGTCCTCAATTAAATTCCAATTTCAAGATCTTTAATGTTTAATACAAATATCTTGTAGTATGATTTTCTTTGACATGGATTGAATTTCTTTATTACTTTAAGCCATTCAAGAACAGAAATGTTTTGTTACAGAAGCTCCAGCTCTGCATCAGTTCATCCATTAATTAAGCCAATGTTATTTCAATCATCTGTGAAAATTAAAATCTAATGACTCAAACTGTACTTGATGTTGACTCGGTCGAGATCCAGTCCTGAACTCTGCAATTGTTGCCATAAACAAGAACCAGAAAAAGTAAAATTAACTTCTGTTAACCATGAAATGAATTTAGTTCCTTTTCTTTTTGGTGATGGGGAAATAAGTTAGTTTTTCATCATATTGACGACAAATGAACTGCGTTCTATCGTGCAAATCATACCAGTAGATTTATAGGTTCACATGATGCTGGAAAATTCAATATGATATAAGAATATACACAATATAATGCACAGCAATTTCTCAGAAGATTCATAAAACTGACTCTCTAACCAATTACAGAATGCATTCAATATCCTGAAGAAATGATTGCCAGAAACAATGCAATATTCTCCCAAAGGAGATGAATTTTGAGCTTCTAACAAAATGTGAGTTTGAATTCTGTTACCCAGAATCTATATGATATCTTACCTTCATCCATCCTCCTAACGAGTTGGGAGGCTCTCGACATCTCTGTAGTCCGATCAAGATCCACTACCAAAAGTCTCCACAAGAACATTCCCCATTTTTAAACAAATGGAACCGTACAGCATCTCTAACAAGGATTTCTCGCTGGGTGATCTTCGAAATGATCTTAGTTGCATTATGGCAATCATCACAGACGCGAAGGTTTTTCACCACCTTTATCTGCAATTCATGAGGAACGAAAATCAAACCAAATGCAATTGCTAGCCTCTCACTATGATGGTTCAGCATCTTCAGTTTCTCCGACTCGTGAACATCATGCAAAACGGATTTCACATCAGGCACATATCCCTCCTCTATCATTTTCTCGTATATTTTTTCCAACTCCCGGTATATCTGATCCGAGAATGGGCTTGACATGTCGTCAGCAGTGAAAATGTGCACTTTGTTCTTATACTTGATCCAACTACACCCCGGCTCTTTCCTGACTCCCTTCTCTCTCATTCCTCGTCTTATCTCAGCCACCTCGTCCCATTTTCCTTTAGCAGCGTAGATGCTGGCAAGCAACACGTGGCCAGCAGAGTTTTGAGGATCCAATTCGAGCAGAGATTCTGCAGCCCATTTTCCTATTTCCATATTGCCCCGATTTCTACAAGAGCTCAGCAACGTGGACCAACCAATTGTATCGGGACGATAAGGCATTTGAAGTATGAACTTTCTTGCTTCTTCCAACTCCCCAGCTCGACTAAACAGATCAATCATGCAAGTGTAGTGATCAAGAACTGGCCTAATCCCATATTTATCAATCATCAGCGCAAAATAATGGCGCCCTTTCTCCACAAACCCGGCCCTGCTGCAAGCAGACAGAACCCCGACAAAAGTAACACCATCGGGCAGGAGACCACGAGCCAACATTTCCTCAAACAAATCAATTGTTTCATTAGCTTTTCCAAACTGGGCATAGCATGAAACCAATGCAGTCCAAGTCACTTGATCCTTAAACTTAATCTCATTAAACAACCGATGAGATTCTTCGATGTTGCCACATTTACCATACAAAGTTACAAGCGCGTTCGACACTGTAACAAAGGCGATCAAACCAGACACGAGTGCTTGACCATGAAACTGAGCTCCCTCTTCCAAACTGGCTAGATTTGCACAAGAGCTTATCACACTACCTAGAGTGTAATAATCTGGCTGAACTCCATTTCTTTGCATCTCACTGAATATCCGAACAGCTTCCTCGCTGTACCCATTCTGACCGTATCCTACTAACATGGCGGTCCACGACACAATATTCTTGTACGACATCTTCCTAAAAACTCTCTCCGCATTCTTGATGTCTCTACACTTGGAATACATATCAAGAAGTGCACTGGATACAAAGACATTATCCATATAATCAGTTCTAGTCAGATATGTATGAATCTGCTTCCCTTCTTTCAATGCAGAAAGAGCACCACAAGCAGTCAAGACACTTCCAAAGGTGAACTGATCAATATCCACTCCGTTCAATCTCATTTCTCGGAACACCCCCAGCGCCTCTCTATCCATCCCGTTCTGCGTTAGCCCAGTAATCATGGTCGTCCAAGAAATCGAGTCCTTCTCCGTCATACATCCAAACAAACCGTATGCTTCCTGCACCATCCCACACCCCAAAAAACCCATAAGCATCGTGTTGTAAACAACCACATTCCTCTCCGGCAACTCATCAAACACGCGCTTCGCCTCACTTATCAACCCACATTTCGCATACATATCCACTAAAGGACTCCCCACAAATGCATACGACTCGAACCCGAGTTTGACTACTTGCCCATGAATCACCCCTCCCAAATCCACCCAACCCCTTTTCGACAGCATTATAATAACAGTCGAAAGCGTGATCCTGTTCATACTCTCCAGCCCCTGCCTCAACATCGACTTATAAGCCATCAAAGCCTTCTCAACCAACCCACATTTTACATAACCCGAAATAACTAAATTCCACGACACCACGTCTTTACGCGGGATCAAAGCAAACATCTTTTCCATATTCGCAACGTCCCCCTGCTTCGAGTAGACGGAGAGAATGGTGTTCCAAGAGAAACTGTTTGGTCTGCGCATTTGGTCGAACACGTAGCGTGCATACGCAAAGTTGTTGAGCTTGTAATACCCATTGATGAGATTGTTGAGCAAGAACGGCTCTGGGTCTACGACGTTCTTCATAATGTGGGCGTGGAGCTGTTTGGCTTGCCGTATGTTGTAAGATTCGCAGCATTGCTTCAGACGCGAAACATAGTAGTCGGAAACGTTTGACGCGGCGTTGCCCAAGATTTGCCTTCCCTTCATAACCTCCGAATTTGTGAGGTAGTGATGCTCTAATTTTGCTTTCTTTGGCTTAAGCATTTCAAAAGTCCCTTGTTGAAGAGATTTGTAAGGCGAAGCCATTTGCAGAGACTTTTTATAATCATATGATATCTATCTGTTATGTATGATTCATTGATTTGGAGTATTTATTATATAAGAGCGAGATTTATCTATAAAATGTTGTGATTTCTGCTGCATGACACTTGTATTAGCTCAGTTAGAGAGAGAGAGAGAGAGAGAGAGAGAGAGAGAGTTTACTATGAACAGTCATATTCAATCTGGAAAAGAAAATGCTCAAATACTTATACGATTTTCATGCACTCATTCAACTACACCAAATTTTTCTCAGGAGAAGATTTCATCATGAACTAAACTGAAATTTAATCAGCAAGAACACATTGGAGCAAAGACGAACACTATTTTTACACTCGATTTTTGTCAATATCTTCTTCAGAAATCTTCCAGCATAACTCAAGAATGTACAATTCTCATCTTCCCCGATTCTCAACATACTGGAGCTGGAGCTGCCAACACTGAAGCAGAATTCTTACCACCAACTGCTGCAAGTTAAGCTCGAACACGCGGCTAATTGCACGAACGTCATATACTCCATTGCTATACTTAGCCCAGAGACTTCGACTCCTGACTCCAGTATGTGCAAGTGCTTCGATTCCAGACAAGGATGAGTTTCTGGATAAGGAATAGGTGGAACTCTAATCTGTGTCACGCCCGAGAAGAGAAACGCTTTGGTTTGCTTCGTTATCCCCCACAATGGGTCTTCCAGTAAGGAATACAGTCGAATGAGAATGATCATGGTTCGGCTTTCATGTGTCCTGGTGGTAGAGAGCCTGAAAAGAGACGAGGAAGAAGCCTTCAAGAACTGAGATCGAGATCAGCAAGCAAGATTCTGTGATCGTATCTGGATATTATGATATCTCGTTTTTACCGCTTAAATCCTGGCTACTGGGTGGAGCAGTCGAGTTGAAGCCCATGTGAACGACATTGTGAAGTTCATCCTCCCATACATTGGTCACCTGAGGATGATTTCAGATAATAAACAACATAAGAAATCTTCTATCATGTCTTCGGAAAGCCAAAGAAATTGATGAAAAACGTACTTGAGACGAAGGTTCTTTGAACCCTCCACAGATAGAAGGTGACTGGAGATTGATCGGTCTGCGAAGAGCTTCAGCAGAATTACTCTGAAGACATGACTGGATTAGTCTAGGTTGCGGTGGATGAATTTGAGGAAAGGGCATAGCCATATCTGGTAATAATCCCAGTGATGACGGCATACCACCTCTAGATTGCAGCATCTGTCGTAAATTTATCACCTTTTTCAGACAAACTAGGAAATAATGCTTAACAATGTAATGGATTGCACATTGCAGTAGGAGGTGTGTATTCTTACATCTTTAGCTAGAAGCCCTTCGATATTGAAGTCCAAACGAGGATTTACAGTCGCAAGCTTCATTGATAGGAACTAATACAGAGACAATATGCAATTCTATAAATAATCTTTTAACTTAAAATCACAAATGTCTTGTATAAATTAAACAACACTTGAAAATATTAGGAGAATTTATCTATACCTCAACCTGCCGCTGCAGTGATTGCACATAATTGATGATTTCATCAAGCATTACAGCTTTTCCAGTGACCTAATGAGAGAAAATAATCAGCGATTATCGATAATTTTCATGCTAATTATAACCTTTAATCAACAATGTAATACCTTGCTGCAACCAGGCACAAGATCCTGAAGGAATTTCATCCTCTCACTGATCTTCTCTCTCCTCACCTGCATTATCAATAATTTATCTAGTTTCAATTCAAGAAACATATTGTACTTCATTAAAGATTATTCAACATTGTTCAAGAATTCTATTTCAGGTATCAAGCAAACAATTTATGACAAGATTGTTTGTTACCCTCTCAGCAAGACTGTGGCTGTTCGTGGCCTGCCCTCTTCGTGCTCTAACATGTATGTAATCTTCCTTAGGCGGATCCGAGCCTTGAGATCCCTGCTGCTTCTCATGCTTCCCTCCCGGCTTACTGTTCGACGGTGTGCTCTGATCACCTTTTTGTTTCATCTCCGCCGTGTTCTTCGTCATCTCAGTCGACCGCGTTGGGGTTTCATTAATCTCATCATTCTTAGCATCCTGCCCCCCTCCTCCTCTCTTCCTCTTCTTAGCACCAAGCCCTTTACCCGAAGACTCCCCCGTCACGCAGTCCACCTCGTCTTGACCACCCCGGCCACTATACTCAGCCTCATCCGACTCATTACCCGACACATGCTTCGCTTCATCATGAAAGCTCTCACTCCTCTTCTCATTCTTGAAAGGGCTCCCCTGCTTCCCCTGCAACGGGGCGTCTTTGGCTAACTCGATCACATTCATCCCATTTCCACCCAAAACATCGTGAACAATCCCCAAGCTCCGAGAGTAAGGATTGAGAGGGTCAGGAACGGTGAACGGATTCATCATTTCACCGTAATTCCCTCCATTGAAGCACGAAAACCTCGCTGCCCTCTCGATAAAACCAGAATCAGCCGGAAAATTAGGCAGCATCCCTGAAACCTGGGGGAGAAACATACCCCCTCTCAGCATTGCAGCCGGATTCCAACCCAAATCAGCCCTCACAGAACCAAGATTACTCGAAGTAGTAGCATCACTTTGCACATTCACTTCACAATACCCCAAATTCTGCCCATTAATCGAATGACCCCACACCGGAGCGCAAAATGAGTCGACCATGGAGGGCGAGGAACAAGCAGACGACTCCACCATTGAATTGCAGATAGACATCATCCCAAGAGACGTATTCGTTAGATTATCTCCATTAACTTGCCATTCTGAAGCCATATTAGGTGTGTGATGATAGTTTACAGAATCATCATTTCCATTAGAAGGCTCAGCACTAGTAGCATCCTTTCCAACAACATCCATTTTTCTTTTCTTTTTTTTCCTTTTTTTTTTTACAAGAGCGAGAGGAAAGGAAAACCACCAAGAAAAGTGACTATTCTAATTACACTCCTTCAAAGAATCAAAACACCCTGATAACAAGCACAATCAGACGATCAAATTCAACCCTATTGATCTACAATTCCAAGGATTTTACACAAAATTTAGCAAGAAAACATTCAAGAGACTATTGTGTAACTCGGTAAACGAGCCCAGCTAAAAAAACACAGCTCACACAGTCAAAGTACTTACTCCATGAGAAACAGCTGCCCAGATTATAGATTAATAAATCACTACAAGTTTTCATGACTCGTGAATTGAAGAGAGAAAACACACACACACACACAGAGCCAGAAACATGAAACGGAATGCCACAACTACACTAATGATAACAACTGTTCCCAAAGCTATTTTTCTCTGAAATTAAAGCACCAAAACCCCATTAATGCAGAGAGGAAAAAACATAGCTCAGTTCAATAAAGAGCCGAAGAAAGTTCGCAGAAACTCAGTCAATAAAAGCAGGAAACATTAATTGAGCATCATAAATACCAGTAGCACACTCATTTACTCGTTCAAAAACAAACCCTATGGGAAAAAAGGGATTCCAGTAAGTACTCTGAAGACGCAGAACTAAAAGGGGACAAAAGCAAAAAAAAAAAGATACCATTTTGAGATTGTGGGCTGCCTTTAAGAGCTTCGGTACTGTTTTTCAGCAGCCCTTCAAGAATTCCTTTTTTTTCTCTCTCTCCCTCTCTCTCTCTATTCACAATTTGAATTCGTGGGCTTATTATTGTTCAAAATCAAAGGTGAGACTGTTATGTACTGTACACAGTGTGACCTGAGCATTCAAGAAAATCATAAAGAGGAGAGAGAGAGGGAAAACGAGATCAGGGAGCAGAGGGAGCGAGGAGAGAGAGAGTAAATGAGAGGGAGGAAGCCAAAAAAAAAAAAAAATGGGTGATTTGAAGAAAATGAAAAGGATAACTTAATAGGAAAGATGCTGCATTTATACCCACGCCTCGCATCAAAAACAGAGCTCTTGATGCTTTAAATTAAAGAAGAAAATAAAGAAGAAGCTCTTGATCATTATATTAACCAGTAACCACCGCCATTGCTACTTGTTAAAATATTTATTTAAATATTACGGTGGTGATGATGATAGCAAAGGTTTTATTGATTCTATTTCTAGCAATTATATTCAATTTTATTATACTTTATCCGTACATGAAAAATATATCATTAAAATCCTTTTCATCCGTCCACAAAATATATCATTTCTATTTTTGTATATTATCTCACATAATCTCTTAGAAACATTTACCAAATATTTTAAAAAATAATAGGTCCATTTTCATTTAACAAACATCTATCAAACATTTTTTAAAATTCGTGTCAAAAAAATTGTGTTATAATTTTCGTACGTGGAGGGAGTATATCATTCATATAGCTAATGTCACTTGTATATTAATATCTACAAATTACAATTAATTTTGGTTGAGGATTTTTGAGAATTTGGAGGATTGTGAAGAATTACATTAAGTGTGAGAATTGAGAAAAAATATTCCCGAAATTAGGAGTTCTAAAATGTATTTTGAAATTTCCAAATAAACAAACTTTATGCAATGTGATTCATCTACAATTAGCCACTTTTGAGAAAAAGAAAGAAATTTGATGTGATTTGGAATTTTAAAAAAAATGTCTGAGTTGACTTATTTTGCAACTCAAAAAAAAAGTTGACATCTTTTGTAAATAGCGTATACTTCTTTAATATTCAAAATGTCATTTTTGGCTATACATACATATATATATATATGTGTGTATACAAACATATTCATTAACATAACTTGAAATGAAAATTTGTTAGAAAAATACATTAATGTTCATAGTGCCCCAAACAAATACTATTACAATTTACCATCACAAAAATATCCTACCTAACAAATTTTTATTTACTCAAAATAGAAAAGAAAATCCCACAATTCTGACCAAAGCTGTAGGTATAAAATAGTACAATAATTTAATGGTAAATGCATGAGTGTGTGACACTTAAACAGGGTATGAATATTTTTAATTTCTTCACTTCCGATATTATTTTATGTTACTCTTTACTGTCTGAATCATAATAAAAAAATAATAATAATAATTTTATCTTTTAACTTTCACCAATATAATGTTATCCAAACTTTACTTATAAGTCTCATGATTTGTACCTTAAGGCATGTACATTAATTAGTTTTACAGCTTTTATGTATTTTAACTTTACTTTTGTTTGTACACTTATGTTTTAAAATTAATAAAGATAAGACTGGATTTGAGTTAGCAACTTACAATGCCAACTCTTAATCTTAGATTTACTATATCTTTTAATAATTAAATTTGGACAATGACCTTCATTACACCTTGGAATGTGAGTTTATAATCTTTTTCTTTATTTTAGAGTTCGTTTGGTCAAGAAGCCTATATAGCTACTAGCTTGGTTTCACACACTTCTTGACCTACTTGGATTGCTTCTAGACACTACCTCTCTAGTCTCTCTCTCTCTATAGCTTAACTACCTTATTCATTTATTTTTGAGTGATGCTTTTTGAACATAATGTGATTTACCATAATTTGGTCGATTAAATGAAAATATATCAATTTTGTTAGATATTTGATTCCTATAAAAAGTATGTTGATATATTTTATGTTAGTATTTATATTTTTTACTTAAATTCTATCATGATTAGTGTAAATATATTTCTTTCTTATTTTTTCGACAAAAATCTTTGTATTACCTATATTATATTTATCGAGATTTATGTTATGTCCAAATCCAAATATATCAAGGTAAATTTATATAAATTAAATATTTTAAATATTAGAAGTCATTTAGAACCCAAAAATTTAAATAAACTGATTTTTTTGTTATTGAATTAAATTATGGCTAGCTATATATAATGTGGCTGCATAAGTTTATTCTTTATTTTTTATATATGTATGTATATGTATATTTGTGTGTTGTGTGTGTGTGTGTCCATACCACCTTAGGCCAAATGTATGGGGAAAAGGACGTATGTTTTTTTGTTTTCACTTCATCTCTGAAGAGTACTCGTGCCGTATAATTAGTATACTAATAAAGTAACAAATTTTATGAATATTATTTTTACTCTTAATTATTGTATGAAAAATTGAACTAACTAAAAAATTACATTGAATATAAGGATAGAATGAGAAGTTTGGCATTATTTTTTTTTTAAAATTTCAAAATAGTTTCATAAATATAATTAACCATTTAATGAATTAGTGTATTAAATGTGATATGTGATTAATAAGTATTAATCTTACATAAATTTCCATTTGTTCCCAATGACAACATATTGCTGCATTGGTGGAAAATCTATGAAAATTTTCCAACTCAGAGCACTCTTATTAGGTCACTCAAAATCATTTTTTAACTTTAAATTTAGACTAAAATAATAAAAAGTGAGACAAAAAAGTCATTCAATAGATATCTCAAATTGAATGGACCCACAAAAATATTTACATCCATCTAAATTTTTCCTCAAATTTACAACTCCCTAAATCTACTCATATCTCAAAAATTGAGTTGGGTCCACAATTTTTATAAAAAAATTAATAAAAAATAGGATAATTATTGTATACATTTTCAAAATAAAAGCTAAAAATAGTATAGGTGACGATTTAGCAGACAAATTTTGAGAATTTTGTTTGTGAGTGCTCTTAAGGGAGAAACTAGAAACCTTGTCCTATGAATGTACATTTATTAGTCTTAAAATTTGTTCTCTTTTTCTTCTTTCATACATACATATGTATATATAGGATTTGGTTCATATAAAAACTAATTCCCATGTAAAAATTACAAATTAATCTCAACCGTTGATCATAGTATGATCTACGGTTGTTAATAATCAAAGCATGAAAATGTATGTAAAAATCATGATTTTATATAAGCATCATTTTTATACAAAAAACATGAATCGAGAATAGCACTATTAAGCATCATTGTATATATTAAAAAACATGATTATATATTGAAAAAAATATAGTTTGTAATTTGTACGGGAGGACCGGTTTTTATACTAACCAATCCCTATATATATATGTATGTATATGCTTTATTTATTTTGTTTTGTAAATGTTGTATAAATACGAGTTCTTCGATCATCCGATGTAGTTTATGATATAGAACGCTTTAATTGATCCCTATTTAACATGCAAATTTAGAAATATATTGGATCTCTTATTGTTTGATTCTCTTTTGAAAGTGCAGGTAATTAATCACTCTCCAACTAAAATTTACAATTTTTTTATTAGATTTGGGACTTCGATTTATTGTTGTTTGTGGGATTTTTTTTTTCATTATATATGAAGGATATTGTGCGAGTTAACTACTAGTACTATGTTTTTACCATTTTCAAGTTTCAACATTCAATTGCTGAAACAAAATCCCTGCATGCGTCGAATAAAAAACAAAAAACAATACTTAATAAATATATATAACACTGCATTTTATTCATGCACTTGCTCATCCTCTTCTTAAATAATACTCTCTCCGTCCACGATAAATTTGCCACAATTTCCTTTTTGATCCGTTCACAAAAAAATTGCCACATCCATTTATAGTGGGACCCTTATTCCACTCATCTCACTTACTTTTTCACTCACAACACAATTTAAAACTATATAAAAGTGGGACCCTTATTCCACTCACAATACAATCAACCAACAAACTATTAAAATTCGAGTCATTCACAATGTGACAAATTTAATGTGGACGGAGGGAGTAGTATTTCATATTCTCAAAATGATGCATGTATATATTCCAGGCCACCCATACACACACTGATATTCACTTATATTCCCTCTGTTCCGTTTATCTTGATTCTTGACACGTTTTTTTCAGCAAGAGTATTAAGAAGAAGGGTATTAAGTGTAAATGTGGTGTTTAGTATAGTTAATAAAGTGATATAAAGCGTTTTTAAAGTGAATAAAGTAATATAAAGTGCTTTTGAAGTGATATAAAATGCTTTTAAAGTGAATAAATTGTTTTTTAAGTGAACCTAAATTATTTCCATAAAATAAGAAAATGTGTCAAGACGAGTGAGACGATCCAAAAAAGAAAACGTGTCAAGATAAACTAGACGGAGGGAATATTATATACTTCTAGTTGCATTAAATTTTGATTGAGAAAGAAGTTTCTGTAATTATACCGAAATTAAGGAGAGAGAGAGAGAGAGTTACTACACATTAGAATAATGATTCGAGCAAGAGAAAAAATGGCAGAAAGAATCATGGGACCAATGTGTTAGAGATTCCTCTATCAGATTTAAGGTGTTTTCTGGCATCATTAATTGTACAGCCTAAGGTTCCAATCAAAGGTACAATTTTACGTCTAGCTATTTTCAGATGAGTAATTATAATGGTACTACTATTATAAACTAAATTAATATTTTGGCCCATTAATATTTAATCACTTCTACAAGCAATTTGAGCGTTATTGTCTTGTAATTTTTTGCTGAAATTTAATTTTAAGAATTTTGTGTCGAGATAAGAACCATATCTATTTCTGATTAATCATCATATGATTATGAACTGAATTTAATTGAACCTGAACGACTCCACTAACATTCAATGTTGGAAAATTTTGAGGTTTTCTTCACTTACTTAAAAAGGTAAAATCATAACTTTAGTATTCATTTACTCCCTCCGTTCTTTTTTAAATGTCATATTTAGCTTAATTTTTTGTTTCCATATAAGTGTCATATTTCAAAATTTGAGAGTAAATTAATGACATTTTTCCAATTTTATCCTTATTTAATGCTTTTAGTAATTTGTTAATTAGTTGTATGTATACATTAATGATGGTAATTAATAAGGTTATATATATAAATTTCTTTATTTTCTTGGTATGTGTAATTTGACGGTGGGGGACACTTATAAAAGAACGGAGGGAGTACATAAAAAGGTAATTAAAATCAGTCAAGATTACAGTTTCCATTTCTCCCATCATAAATTAAAGAACATAAAAATATTAACTGGGCCTTGTAAAAGAAATTTACTAATTTAATCTAATCCAAGTAATAATAATTAGCTACTATTATTCAATAAATTATCCCTAAATCAACGCCTGTTCAATAGAAAAAGGTCAGTCAAATTAAAACCTTTTGATAAAAAAATGGATTGGAAGCAATCAAGATTATAAAATAATTTATGTAAATTATTATTCTCAAAATCTAAAAAAGATTGATTTAAAAGTGTTGGCAGGTCTGTTGATGGACTGTCCCTTTCTTCTTTTCTCTAATGTCATTATTAGTTGGCATCGG
This sequence comes from Agastache rugosa, assembly GCA_031470985.1. Classification (NCBI taxonomy): domain Eukaryota; kingdom Viridiplantae; phylum Streptophyta; class Magnoliopsida; order Lamiales; family Lamiaceae; genus Agastache; species Agastache rugosa. Next base: position 70,897,953 of record CM062601.1, on the reverse strand, counting down.
GACTTGCATATAAATTTCAAAGATCTAAATCGTAGAATCATAGAATCAAAAGATCTAAATATGCTTAATTAATCCAAGGGATTTTAATATTAATAAAAAAGGACTGGAAAATGATTTGTATTGATTGGGTTGGTTTTACTAGGAATTTTAGAAACCAAAACCCATAATAATCAATTTAAAATAAGGCTTGCTACTTCCACTTATCTAATAGTTACAATTAGATGGCATGCTATGTACTACATCCGTCCCATTATTCTTGTCTCATTTCTTTTAGGTATGGGTATTAAGGAGAATGGTGTTTAAAGGGTAAAAAGATAGAAAGTGGTGGAGCCCATAACTTTTTGTGAGAGAAGCATATTTCCTTTTATGGAAACAGGACAAGAATAACGGGACAACCCAAAAATGAATACAATACAAGAATAATAGGACAGAGGGGGTATATAGTATAAACGAGTTGAGTTGAAACCAAAAGAATAAATCTATGCAGCCACATTATGGCTACCCATAATTTCATTTAATAACAAAAAAAGTTGGTTTATTTAAACTTTTGGGTTCTAAATGACTTTTAATATTTGAAATATTTAATTTATACAAATTTATCTTGATATATTTGAGTTTGGATGTAACATAAATCTCGATAGATATAATAAAGGTAATACAAAGATTTTTGTTGAAAAAATAAGAAAAAAATATATTTACACTAATTATGATAGAATTTAAGTAAAAAATATAAACATTAACATAAAATATATAATCATACTTTTTATATGAATCAAATATCTAATAAAATTGGTCTATTTTCACTTAATTGACCAAATTATGGCTAGCCACATTATAGCTAAATAGCACCACTCAAACCAAAAATGTTATACTTCCTTCGATCCCACTAAAGTTGGCTCACTTTCATTTTCAGATTGTTCCAATAAAATTAACTCGAATCCAAATGACAAAAATAAGAGCCTTAAAAAAGGACAAATAGAATAAATAAGATTAAAATACTCCTAATAACAAGTGGATCACAACAACTTTATGCTTTAAACACATTGTTTTTAATATCCGTGTCCAAAAGAATTGAACCAACTTTAATGGAACGGAGGGAGTATTAAAAAAGTGTACTTGTATAATTTATTATTGAATTATATAAATCGTATTCGAGTTTGTCTGATTAATTACTAATTACTCTTCGTTCCTAATAGATCATATTTGGATAAAATTTATCTTCTAATAAATTCCATATGGCCGAATTATTATAAAACTTACAATTGTATGGAAAAATGATAGTATCAAACTTCATATTTTACCCTTTTACGTATTGTAATTTTTTAGTTATTCAATTTTTAATGCAACAATTAGGATAAAAAAATTGAATTTACTCACTTTCTTCGTATACGATTTTTGACAATGAGTTATTTATTTGGGTGAAAATTCTCACATGCTATCTATTGGTATTCTTAAAAAATTATGCTCTTTTTTTTGTTTGAAATAAAAAAGCTTTTAAATGCTATAGAAATTTTAACATAAAATATAATCCCTCTATCCCAAAAAAATAGTCCCTTCCATTTTTACATTAATTAAGAAAATACATTTAATTTTCTTGGAAACACATTATTTCTATTCAATTGTTCAATATTGTCTCTATTTATTACTCCGCACATCAATTTTCACAAATATTTGAATAAGGTTATATTAATAAAATAATATTATAATATAATTCTAATTAAGAAAGTGGACTATATTTTAAGGATATCCCAAAAAAGAAAAATTGAACTATTTTTTTGAGACGGAGGGAGTATTAGTTAAAATTCAAAATTATAATATTCTTTGGTATAGTCAAAAGATTATGCTACAATACTAACTATCAATAATATTTATAAATGTGATTTTTTTTTACTTGTGAAAAGAAATAACTATAGATAAATGTATCGTAAAGACGCAAGAAACCATAGACAAAAATAAACAAGAAGATAGTACAAAGAAGAAGACGATGAAATAAAAACAACCTACCACCATTTTTTTAAATAAAGAAAAGTTGATTAGATTCCTTAGATGACCTTCTTTGTTAATTATATAAAAAAATATATATACTTCCTCTATTCCAATATTAAGGTCTATCATTTCTTTTTCGTCTGTCCCAACAGCAAGATTTCTTTTCAAAAATATAAATAATTAATTCTTAAGGATTGGGACCTACCACTTATTATCTTTTTACTCCTATTTCTTAATAATCGTGCCCCAAATAAGAGGGACCTTGCTATTGAGATGGAGAGAATAATATATATATCGAGTATAATAAAGAACTAAAGAAGGCAATAACGTCACGAATTGGTCGTTGCCACGTGGAACTTTGTGCCCTTATTCATAGGGCCCTATTGATTAATGTCGTACATGTCAAAACAATACTAAATATTTACCCTATGCCCTAAAAAATAATACAAGTGTGAGAGTTGTTTCATGGTTGGCATTGGGCTCTTCTTTTCGGAAAACCTTAAAAAATTATACTCCCTCCGTCCCATGATAAGTTGCTACTTTCTTTTGGGCACGTGTATTTAGGAGAAGAGTGTTTAAAGGATAAAAAGATAAAAAGTGGTGGAGCCCACATCTTTTTGTGTGAGAGAGGGTGTTTCCATATTAGGAAAGAGCTCAATAAGAAAATGTTGCCACTTATGGCGGGACGGAGGGAGTAGTAATTAATTAAACAATCAAAAAATACCAAATCCCTTAAAGCAACATAGAATTGGAGTTGGTGATTCGAGAGATCTCTTACCAAGAGCTTTTCATTTCTTTAACATATTATCAAAGCCTGTTTCTTTGATCATTACTCTCTCTCTCTCTCTCTCATATATATGTATACATATCAATGAGAGGAAGCACGTTTGGAAGTTTGAATTATGTAGAGTCCGTCCTTGTACTTAAAATGCAGCAAAGATTTAGAAGTATGTGCAGATATATAATTAGACCAAATGACTATTATGATCACTAATTGCATGCCAATTTATATATAAGAATATTCCATGACAAACTTTTGGTCAAACCGACTAGTGAAGCAGTTCAGATTCATAACAGCTCATTAATCCCACATTAAAATGAATTAAATCAGTGTTTACATTGCTATTTGTTCTTTCTAAAAAAATTAAAAAGAATATTTATTTCTCGTGATATATATAATTATTCTTTATTCTATGACAAGTACACATCAGATGTAATGTGAAACCAAGATTAATTATGATACCCTAAATCTATCGTCCAGCTTCAATTTTTTTTCCCTCTAATTAATTACTATAATTTGAATTTCGACCGAATTAGTATATTTTGGGCGCCAGTTGGCCTATAATAAATGAAATATTTCTGCACAACGAACTTAATATGAACATATATAATTCAATAAATTTGGTTGAAATCAATATTTTGAGCAGTCACAAACATAGAGTGACACTGCATGTTCTAATGTTATACGATGATATCTACTCTACATAAGTAGTATGGTCCATATTGAAAAATATTGCTGTGACAGAGCATATATATAAAGCAATTGTTATTTCAACATTTGTTGGCTGGACTTTATGTTTGTGCCCCTAGAAATTCATGCACATACAAATCAATAATTAAATGCTCTGGTTATAACAGATGCAAGGATTAAAGAAATCGACAAAAAAGGACACAGAAATTACGTGGTTCACTAACATTTTTTCAGCTAAGAGATGATATTTATTGATCAAATGAGAGCACAAACACATAGTACGATTTCGGCTAGGTTAATATTTTGAATGTCTCAATAGACCATATAATTAAATGTTGTTGCCAATTGATTTGGGTTGAGTAATATATCTGCCATAAGTTGATAAACTATATTAAAGAGGATTATAACAAAAGGTAGGGTTTTCAATAAAAGAAAACTTTTTATATGGGGACCAATTAACAAATATTGATTGTGATAGAGTAGTGCCTAACACTTACAAAATTAAAATTATTAAAAAGGTCATTTTATTACTTTAATTTGATATATTTCTTAATGATGAGGATGGAGCTTGATATAAATGTTTGGTAGGGACATCAATCCGTTCAATCATATTTCTTCAAACAATTTATACTAGGAAATATAAAATTATTAAAATTATAAAGTTGTGATATATATATTTTACTTATTAATTTCTCTATTTCTTTTCTTATCTATATATTTATCTCCCTCCGTCTGCATTATAAGATGAATCTCAATTCTAACCGAAACAAGAGCTAGCTCCTCATCGTACAACGATTCGAATTATTATTATTATTTTTTTAATATCATTACAAATATTAATACTCATACACCCCATCTAGAATTTTTTTGTGGCCGAGAGTACTCGAACCTCGAATTATTAATATTGCCATGTTGTTTTGGGAAGTCTAGGGTTTGCTACGATAGCGGTGCCAAATGAGAGCAAACTTTGTCACATTTGTTCATTCATTTAGTTAGATATGGAATTGTATGTTAGGTCAATGCGGGTTGATTGTTAATAGCATCGAATTGCAATAAATAGATTATAGATCTGAAAATGAAAGGGACAGCTAATAATTTTTGCTTACTTTATTTGAAAGGAAAATAGTGCTGTCTCTATCACAAAGCCTATTAATCATAAAGATTGTGACAGATGAGTACAATCATTTTTTCACAAAATTACTATCCACTGAAACAAGATTAAAGGGACCTGATTTTCAATTTATGCATAATTTTTATGAACCCTACCAAAAAAGATTATGCCTAACCATCCCAAATCTATGGGATTGATTGATAGATCAAATTAAGGTTAGTTGAATGTCTAATCAATGCTTTCTAAATAGGGTTTTGATTCCATGCGCCATTAACCATTAATAGATTACGTGATAACTTTATAAACAAATAAATTCAAATGCAAATGTTCCAAAAAGCCCCGATAAGCATTATATTTCCAAATAAAATCTATCTCCGAATAAGTAATATATTTTAAAATTCTATGAAATAACGATCTCAAACTTCTCCTTTTAATCTTGTTCACTTCTCCATTACTACGATGACATTTTAGACTCTTCATATTATACAAAATAATTAACTGTAAAACGAGTAAATTTATGCATTTCTTTGGTATAAAATGTTTGACGACTTGGAGACACTTATTCGAGGATGGATAGAGTATGTTTTGATAATACTTTATACAAATGTCTTGTTATTTGTTTTATTTAAAATGGTTTTATGGAAATGAAGTATCATATACAACAGCTCAACCTTTGTATGAGACACTCTTATCTTGACAAGATAAGAAATTTAACATATACAAAGCTTGTTAGACATATTAAATTTTCTAAAAAGTTGGTGATGGGCCAGTCTGTTTGGGCTTACTCATGAAACTAGGGCACGCCAAAAGCCCAAACATCTTGTTACATTCTCAATTGAGCACAGGCCCAAGCCCATATAATAGCCCAATTAGATCCAGCCCGCAAAATCAAAAACTCGTAGTTCGAACAAAATGGGAAATATTTATTTCCTATATTTTTCGCAATTATGATGATAAAAAAACCAGCACTCAATTTTCTACTAATAAATGTCATAAACTCATTATTAATAATCGAAATTCCTAAAGAGTGATGCTATTTAGGCATAATGTGATAATTTGGTCGATTAAATGAAAATAGACAAATTTTATTAGATATTTGATTCATATAAAAAGTATGATTATATATATTTTATGTAAGGGTTTATATTTTTAACTTTAATTATATCATGATTAGTATAAATATATTTCTTTCTTATTTTTTTCGACAAAATCTTTGTATTACCTTTATTATAACTTTCGAGATTTATGTTACGTCAAAATCTAAATATATCAAGGTAAATTTGTATAAATTAAATATTTTAAATATTAGAAGTCATTTAGAACAAAAAAAAATTAAACAAACTATATTTTTTTGTTATTAAATCAAATTATGTCTAAGTCATAATGTGGTTGCATAAATTTACTCATTCCTAAATCCAACATAATTCCTCTATCCCCAATTAAGTGTCCCCAGCCGTCAAAATGCGTATACCAAGGTAGTGGGTAAAATGACTTATTTTACCCCAATTATTGTATGGAAAAATGAAAAAGTAATCTTTTTGGAATAAGATAAGGGATAAATATGACAATTTGACATAACTTTTGCATAGAAATCTGAAATATGTTACTTATTCAGAATAAAAATTTGACGATTTGGGATACTTATTTTCGGACAGAGGGAGTAATTTTTATCATTCCCAAAAAGATTATGAATTATGATAGGTCAAATTTATAGTAATTGGGAAAAGGAAAGCCATTAAATTCACCCGTGGCCCGTGGGGGGCCCGCAACCCGCCAAAGAAGAGCGTGACGTGGCCCCCACTCTGTATGTAGGGACCTTTTTTGGTACTTTGTTGTTATATTTATGCTGTTTTGTCTTAATCATTGGCTGCCCACTATTCCAAATCCCATTAATATTTGCACAAATATTGGTACAGCCATTTAGATGGGCTCAATCCTCGTAAAGAATATTTTAATCACTTTTAGTATGTAATTAATCAATAATCATCGCATTTATTTAATCTACACATTCTCTCTCACCTACTTAACTTTACTACTGAAAGTCTTCCAAGTTCCAACTAATATGTCTCAAAGTAAAAAAAAAAATAAAAGTACTAACAAATACAAATATTAACTCGTGTTTCATCTGCAGTTAAGTGTATAAATCACATGAAGTTCTTCTATTTAAATAATAAAAAAAATATTCGGACAGTTTACATCTATTTTATTACATTCATAGTTAGCAAGACTTCGACGAAATTCACTGCTGGCAGAATTTTTTACCTGCTGCTCCACCAACAAGTCTCAGAGGTTGACTTCTCAGGTCCAGACGCACCCACGGCGCATGTTAGCAACCACCCAAGTTTCCGATAGCTCCGGAGTTGGCCGTACGCTAAAACCAACGGTTGACGAATTTTGGCAAATCATTAAATGCGACCCATGATTTCCTCACTAAGCCGAAAGGAGGAATTCGAGAAGACACACTGAGTAATTTCGTAAAGGTATCAACTTTAATCTTTGTTCTAAGCAATATGAAAAATAAATTTTCATTCTCTTCTGTTCTGTTCTGTTCCGCCCTTCTGAGAGGTGTGCTGACGACTTCATCAAGACTGCTTTTGATTGCTAAGTTTTGTAATTCTTGGTTTTGTATAGTGGATTGTGGTGTTTATGAGGCGTGATTGATTGTTGAAATTACTGGTTTCAGTGTGAGTGTGTATGTGTGTGGGTGTGGGTGGGGGGGTGGGTGGGTGGGGGGGGGGGTTATTTATTTCATTTTTTGTTTCACCTAGATAGATGTATAATTGGATTCTTGCAATTTGCTATGCCTAGGTTTTGTAGCTAGATAATTGGAAGAATTGCAAGTTGCATGTCCAGAAATGATAAAATTGAGGTTAGAGAAGTTGAGACATAGGTTTTGGTAAAGCTGTCTGATTTTTGATATGTTTCTGTATCCAAATTATTTGGGAGCTAAGATTCATGGTAAAGATTGAATTTTGCTTCTTGTTTCTCTTACCTTAGGGCTTTTCGCATAGTTCAAGATTGCATTCTATTTATTTATTTGTTTGTTTGTTTATTCTATGAAACTAGTGCTGTTGTGTGTGATGCCTTGTCTTGTTTTTGGCCTTTTCTTATCTTTTCTGCATCGAATTAAACTTTGTTTGTGTAGCATTTGTGTCGTTTTGGAAGGTAATTTTGTATTGGTTGAGTATGAAGATATCCTTTTGTTTTTTTGAAGAGTATGTTCTGCTTTCAGTGATATAGTTGAATCTGCACAAGTGTCGTTTCACATTGTGTTAAATATTAGATGTAGTAAGATCAACTAGTACTACGTCGTATGTTTGATAGTTTTATTCCTATTTGATGAAGATAAAAAAACAGAGGTATAATATGTTTTTCTTATGTTTCTGCATCAGATGATGTTTGGTGCTATAGGCATAGATGATCTATATATACCATTAGGTTAAGCTGCATATGTTGTTGAAATGGGAACACAGTGCAACCCGGTCCTTAACTTTCTTAACAAACGAATGGATGGAAAAATTGAAGGGGAAAAACATGATCACCTATACGATGCTGTGTGTTCTTTTTTTTTTTATCAATTGCTTTCTTGGTATAATTGGTATCATGCTTTGTAACTTCTTTCTCGTAATTTTTGCAGCCTCAAATTAGAACAGCTTAAGAATGGGTAATAATGACATGATTGCTATTACATCCAACTCTCTGGATGACGGGGTATTGCAGAACGCCTTGAAAGTGTCATCCGAAGTGGATATGACCTTAGCATACTCGTCTGAGAAGTTAGCAAATCTGGAGAATCTTTTCCTGCATGTTTTAGCTGCAGAAAATGATATTGAAGCTGTTAATTTCGAAAACGAGAACATCTCTGCAGAATTTGTCGAAAAGGCTTTCACATTTGATCTTCTTTATGCCATACTGAATTCTGAGCTGAGAGGTCTGGACAATCTAATGGCTGGTCTTCAAGATCTTACCATTGATTCCCTTAATAAGACATCGTCTATTGAGCATTCAACAGAAGTGCTCACTGTGCTGGCTGGAAAATTGCACGAGTCCGAGAATGTACTAAAACGGTCACAGGAGCGTATTCTGGGGATTAAGATGCAATTAGCTAAGTTGCAGCTGACATCATTCATTTTCAAGAAAAGTGAATGTAAGTCTCACTAAATTTCGACTTTAATAAGTATGTCTATTATTTATGCGTTTTTTATCATTTTCTCGAGTAATGAATCGTTTTTAACAGATAAACATGACTGGGATTTGGGTGTCAAAGAAGAACTACATTTAGCAGACGTAGAATGGAAGCCTCAAATGCGGATGATTGAACAAAGACGTGTTCTCAGAATGCTGGAAATTTCTCTTGCACGAGAGGAGGAGCTCGAAAAGAAGTTGAAGCAGGTCAGACAAAACGAAGAAGATTTCAAGTCGAAGATATGCTTGAGAGAACAGGTTGCAGTCGGCATGGAGGAGGCGGCAGAGGCTGCTTGGGGTAACTTCTTAGAGGCGGATAATAGAGCCGAAGTACTTATGGGAATTTCAAAAGAAATGGCGGTGAAGCTTCAAAACGTTGATCCCAATGTTACTAACGCGAGCAAGAGGGAGGAAGAACTAAAATCGAAGCTGCAAGACTGCATTAAGCAGTTAAATGAGAAAGGGGCTTTAGTTCAGAAGCTAAATTGCAGCATGTCACAGCTTGTAACAGACAATGCAGAAGTAAGAGAGAGAGTTCAAATGCTAGAATCGAAGCTGAGCCAAACTGAATCCCGTCTTACAGAAGCTAATGTTTCTTGTGAAACGAGTCAGCAGGAACTTAAAGTACGGGAAGACGAAATCGAGTCTTTAAAGGAGAATATATATGCTGCAGAAAGTAGGGCAGGAAGTGCAGAGGAAAAAGTTTCACAGTTAACGGACTCGAATCTGGAGTTGACAGAAGAGGTCGACTTTCTCAAAGGTAGTAACGACAGCAACACGAAGAAGGTTAGCTTACTCGAGAAGCAGATAAGGGAATTAGATATCCAACTGCAACATGCTAGGGCATCCTCAGAAGCAAGCCAAGAACAGCAGCACATGTTGTATACTGCTATCTGGGACATGGAGACATTAATCGACGAGCTGAAACAAAAAGTTGCAGAAGCTGAAAGTAAGACAGAGATTGCTGAGGAGCAACATATCATATTGTCTGAAACAAATTCTGACATGAGCAAAGAATTAGATTTTCTAAGAGCGAAATTGGAATTCGTGGAGACGTCTTTGGACAAAGCAGCTCTTCAAAAAAGGTCAAATGCAAAAGACATCGGTATTAAAGCTAGTCTTATTATGGATATGGTTATGCAGATAGCAGTCGAGAGAGAACGTATACAGAAACAGGTTCAGTCTTCGTTTCTCCTTAATTCTTGTCGCGTTATTTTCTGCTAGTGAATGTGAATAAAATGAAAACTGAATCACATAATTCAGTGCAGTTAACCTCTTTGACAAAGGAAAACAAATTGTTGAGAGGAAATCTACAGATGCAACAGAAGGGCGCACGTGTAGTTCTGCAAGATGACATCAAAGGTTATGATGATGGAGAATCCCTGTCGTCTGGGCTTGATTCAGCTAACCCAGAGTCTGCAGAGAATTCTCCAGCTAAGGCCACTGAGACCACATCAGAAATTACCGAGGCAAGTTTCTCCTTTTTGCAAATTATTATTGAACTATTGTTGGAAAAAATAGTTTTTATCATTAAGATATTTCTGTGTTGTGATTAGACCATAATGTGCCTTCGAACGTGTCAAATCAGGTGGAGGAAGCCGCCATGAGTTCTTCCCTGCATGAGCATGGAACAGGGGCATCCGGTTCTGGTAATGAAAGCACAAAATCCTTGCTCGACGTGGAGGATGAGATCTTGGTAGAGAAAGGTAAATCTCGAAAAATGTATATAGTCATCGCGATTCTTGTTCTGTTGGTGCCGATTTTAGCAGCACGTTTGTTCCACAAATGACTTGGCCACCTTCAGACCGAGAGTTGATTCTTCGAGCTGTAAGACGACGTGGATGCTCGCCCCTTCGTTTCAGACTTCTTGCAATTTGTAGTATGCAGGCATAAGTGTGTTGATGTAAATTATGAATTCCAGAAGTGAGTGTGAATATTCAAACTGTTCCTAGGATTAATCAATTGCTATTCTTTCATTGTATTTTATTTCTTACGTAGGAGCAAACAATTTTTTATTTATTTTTAATTATTGTAAAACTTATGTAATTGTGCAACATGTGCGAGTTTGTTGCAAGAATTTTTTTTGGTTCAACTCTGTTGTTAATGTAAGTCTTTTGTGTTCACTGTTTGCTGTTTTATTGGAGAGGCATTTTATAATGTCTTTACTTTGTAATTTTGGATTATTATGAAGATAGTTCTTGACGGCTCTATACACCATTATTTCTCTTCTTTGCATTTACATTATTTTGTGATTACATGTATAGGGTCCATTCAGCGACGAACTCAGAAAATTTCATCAAGTAAGCGCCATTTTTCGAATTTCCTGATCTAGTCGACAATATTACATGTATATATAGATTCCCTTTTAAGCTGGAAACTGTAATCTTTATCTTTATAAACTATAATAGCAAGGCCGATTTGCCGTTTTTAGAAACTTTTATTTTTCAGTTTTTTTAATATTCCATTTCTAAAAATAATTTTCATAATGGTATAATTCTAATTATTCATTAATATTTATCAATCAACTAATTAATATCGGACGTTACAAAAGCATAATTTGTGGCAAAAAATTTAATTATAATAATAAATTTTCTATTTTTGTGCTATTTTTCTACCTATAAATTCTAGAATTCTGCAACCAATTTCATTCACATTTCACATTCTTTGTGGTCATTCATTCTGACTTTTCCGACTGAAGGAAACATGATTGATAAGAAAGAGATGCACCAAGAGCATTGACATAAATGTTGTCGTGGATTAGAGTATGTTTTTTTTATTAGGTTTAGATAGATCGATGATGAAGATTCACTAAATTGAAAAAAAGAAAACTCGATCCATGAATTTGGTAGAGTGGAAGATGAATATGAAGATGGAGAAATATTAGTCAGATATATCCCCCCATTGAGAGAAGAAGATACAAGGCTCTTGAATTCTAAAAATACGTAGTTGTAATATTGACCTATTTTACTATTACACATTTTTTGGCATCGAAAGACAACATCAGATTATTCTATATAAAATGCATGTGAAATTTAGATGACAGTGTTTGTGCCCATCTTATCCTTTTGTGAAGAAACGTAGAATGTTTGTCCCTGGTAACAAAATTGAATGTTTTATATTATTTTCCTTAGTGCAATATTTGTGGTTTTGTTTTATTTATAAATGCAAGTTATTATATTAGACATATGTGGAAAGGTATAATTTAATATTGTCTAATCTTATTACCCAAAATATTTATAATTAATTTAAGACATATGAAAGATATGTAATTAAGTTAATTATCTAAATAACTTTATTTTCTTAAAAATAAACATTGTCCATAACATAACACTATATATAATAGCAAGACCGGATTGCCGGTTTTAGAAAGTTGTATTTTCTATTTTTTTTTCAATATTCCGTTTTAGAAAAAAAAATTTAATGGTATAACAAAATTATATATTTAATAATTTTCAATCTATTCATTAATATTAGACGTTACAAAAGCATAAATCATGTCAATCAATTAATTTATTTTTCCTAATTTTGTAGAATTCTTTGCCTATATATTTTTGAAATTGGCAACCAAAATCACTTAGCTCACATCCACTGCTTTAATTTTTGTATTATATTTTACCATGAGAATGGAAGCAAATTAAATCTGCTCTCGATTCTCGCAAGTTCAGATTAGCGTACTTGTGCATGGTTCTTTCCAAACCAAATTGATTGTTCAAATGAGACAACATCAACCACAAGTACTGTGGAATGAGAATTGAGAAGCATGGTCACAAATTATTTTATTCAGAAATCAATATGAAGAAAATCAAAATCGCCGTCGTGATGGTGGAGAAAGAGTAAATAACGCTTCATTATTTTCATATTTGTGGTTTTCTGTTTTGTCTTCTACTTCAATCCGAACTTTATTCTACTATATTCCATATGCAAATTGCAGAGTTCTTAGAGAATATTTGAATAAGTTAACAATGAATGATTCTTTTATTTATTTTAACGCCAATCTATACAATTTTTTTTATTGAGTTATTATTCAAAAATTTGTTTCTAAATTCATATTTTCTATTAGATATATTATGATAAGGATGAAGTGGTAATTATAGGATCATCATGATCGTATAACTCTCAAGAAAAATTCTCTTGAAATGTAACAATTCTTCTTCAAACAATCAATTGGCACATTGAGAATAGCAGCGTTTGTGCATAAATTTCAATCGTGCTTACTATCGAACACCTCGACAACATCATCACCACACCCACATTTGCCATGCATTTGAATTTACAGTTGTATGATTTTTGAGAATTGGGCGTTTCTTAATAGCGTAATCAATTCATTAATTTTAATTAAGTTTTCTTAATTATATTTAAGGCAACGTGAAGTTTAAGCACAAATATATCTATCATTCTCAAATCTTTACAAGATAATGTTCAGCCCACACAACAGTACTCATGACTTATGTTTTTTACATTATATATTTTCCAGCTTTGAAGAACTTCGGTAGGAGGTATAGTTAGGTTTGCAATTTAATATTGCCTCATTTTCATATCATACACGAAATAATATTTCCTTGCATTCATATATTTTATAATTTTAATTTTTTTTCCAGGGTTTTTTTCAGGATTTTTTTATTTCTTTAATTTGTCTTCGGGATTTTTTATTTTTAAATTTATCATAATTTTTATTTACCAATAATCCACGTGTATTTCTAACATGGACTCTCCAACTTTTCATTTTTAGTAATTTTATTTTTTTCCTCTATTTTCACCATTCTATTTCTGTAAATAAATATCAATATATATATATATATATATATATATATATATATATAAGTTTAGTTTCATATATTTATTGTTAATTATAAATATAAAGGAATTTACCATTTTCAGTCAAATGTATAAGGGTTAATTTTAGTATAATTAACGTTTAATTATAGAAAGATATGAAAATTAGAGTTATTCGATAGGCATTTACTTATATATTTGTAGTAAAAAAACGTAATTTACATTTACATATATATATATATATATATATATATATATATATATATATATATATATGTATTATACCAGTTTGCATATGTATGTTACAATACGAATTAATGAGGCAACAACAATTTTGGTAGCAAAGTTGTTGCATATTGCCAATTTCTATCTCATTTTTGGATGGGATGCATATATATAGTGGTCATAAATGTGAGATTTTTTCATATTACAAGATCCTAAACTTTGAATGCATGTCCTTTGTTGGTTCATTGCTTTTCATTTCTTTCTAATTGTTTTGTATATTTTATATTACAGATATATATAGGTGGTCACATTATAGAGACTAATGTTTTTTTCTTTTTTGAGTCTATATATATATGTAATTTGTAGAATATTTTCAAGTTTGGAAATGGATCCTATATATGATTTTCATTATTCGCGTAAGATTAGCATTGTTTGGAAATAATTAAATAAAATAAAAAAATATTCATACCTTTTATGCAACTATATTTTAGTATAAATTTCAATATTGATATAATATATTAATTAGATATAGATTTCTATATGCTAATGAATAATTTAATCATACTATCATTGTGGAGGGCATGCAGTGGTGCAAACTATGTTTAAGCAATGAAAGGCTGCTTTTGGTAAAGAATATTCATGAGCAGAAGACTTTGATGAACTTATAGGTTGGTGGGGAAGAATGGTAATGAATTGATATGGTCAGAGTAGTGGATGTCGGAGCAATGATCGTAGATTGAGAAGACACAACTGTGAGGGGTAGTCAATGATGGTGGTGAAGACGGTGGATGGAGAAGATGATGTACGATCATCGATTCCTCTACTTTAATCTTTTTTTATTATTTAGTTCTTATTTATTCTGCTTTCAATTAAATTTAGATATTTATTTGTTATAATTTCTCCAGACCAAAACTCACCATTTTGATCTCATGTAGCATTTCAACGAGCCACATATAATATTTTGCGCTTGAAATTAGATCTTATGACATTATTGAAAAGATATTAATTAATGTTGCATATCAATATGCCACAAATTAAAAATGTGACAATATAAAAAAAATGTTCGAACGTTGTGTAATTAAGTTCTTAAATTATTAACTATTTATAGATATTGAATATACTTCAAATTTCTTTAATATTATGTAACAAATAAAATGATCCCACGCAATGCGTGGGTATAGTACTAGTTTTTGTGAATGATAGCAACTATTTTGTTACTATATATAGATAAAATAACGGAATTCTCTACATAGTATACTACAAATCATATATTGCAAAACATCCAAATTATTTAAGATCTTTACATAATTAATTGGTGTGATCTCATTGCATTACTTTCTAGTAGGGGTGGAAAACGGGTTTCCAGGTAACCCGTACCCGGTTGGGTAACGAGTACCCTATACCCGTAATTTTCGGGTACGGGTAGGGTACTGATATGAGTTTTTCAAAAATTCCGGGTATCGGGTACCCGGTCTATACCAGTCAAAGAATTATTTTATTTTTTTATATAATATTTAGTATGTTTAATTATTTTTGCTGTTGAAGTTGAAGTGTTTGAACTACGTATTTGGTATTGATTTATTGTTGTTGTCTAGTTGTTGATGGTTATTTATTTGAGTCGTTGAAAATCGTCGAAAAATCGAGCTGAAAACAGGTGGAAAACTGAAAAATAGGGTTGTTTTTCTGTTTTTTTTTGTTGAACGGGTAACCCGGTACCCGTTACCCGGCCCGGGTATACCCGACCGGGTATTAGATATCCGGTTAGCTAAAACGGTTAGGTTACGGGTATAATATTTCTGCTTCAACGAAAACGGGTACCCGGAAAAACGGGTAGGGCACCCATCTATGCAGTCCTACTTTCTAGTATATGATCCGAGAGTAATACGATTGTGATTTTATTTCATAATTATGCAAGTCACTTAAAGAATATTAATATTACTGTAATTTTATTGTATTAACTATACAAGATTAATACAGCAATCTTGCATAGTTACCTTTTCACTTTACACACATACTATGCACACCCACACACACATATGTATATAAATGAATACATGAAACATTACCTCATATATTATTGGGTTATAGTTACTTTATGGCCTCATCTTTGACCCATTAGTTACTTTATGGTCTGACCTTTTAAAAATTATAAAAATGACCTGACCTTTAGCCCTTATATCCATTTACAGTACGAGAGCAGAAAAGCTGTGACGGAATTCCACGTTAGATTGCCGGATTCTTACATGGCATTTTCGCTCAAAATTAATTTATTACATGGAAATTCCACATCATTGATATTTCTACATAATCGTATATTTGACAATTTGACTCCTAGGTTAAAAATTAAATACTCAGCGCCGCAACCAAATTCAAGAATTCTCAACTCTCTTGTCGTTTTCTGCTTAGATTCAAGAACAATTTCACCTCTCTTCTCCTTTTCCCAAAAATTCTCGACAGAAGGGACCACATGACCAAATTGAAGACCAGAATCTAAGGTAAAAAATTAGTATTTAATTATGCATAATATATTCAGCATAATACAGTATTGCTAAAAAAATGATTTTTGTGTCTAGTGATTATTGTACAGTAAAAATTAGGGTTTAGGAAATTCTTTTGGATTTAGTTCTAAAAACATTTGTGATATTTCTTACCCTGTAGATTGTGCATATGAATAATATTTCTTTGTATGTATCTTGAGCTTCAGTTGCGAACAGAAGCATGCTCTCTGCATAACCATGAAAATAGAACAAAGATATTAGGAATAAGAAGTGGGTATATATATAAGTGACACAAGAACATAAGAAGAAGAATGAGAAGGAATAAATTAACTAGAAAATCTTAGAAAAAATATATTTGTGGGATCTGATGATTTTATGGTGCCTTTTGTAACATGGTGTTTAAGTTACTTTTGTTTTGCTAATCGTGTTGTATTTTTTTTTGTTTTAGCTTAAGAACAAGAAATGATACCCAAGATTGTTGATGTTCACATACATTATGGAGGGGAATTTATAGGTGGTTATGACTACGTTGGGGGGAAAATATACAAGATTGAAGAGTATGAATGGGATTTCATGGGTGGTGACAGAGACATATTAGTAGCTGCAGTAGGTTATGATAAAATAATCAAAAGCGGAGTAAGGGTAATTGGCAGTAAGGTTTTCACCTTTTTGCCAGATGATGATTCTGCTGTTCAAGATATTGTTGAGAAAGCTGTAGATGTTGAGAAGGGATGTGTTGACTTATATATTGAGTGTGTGAGGGTGAAGGCTGGAGAGAAATGTCTGGTTAATAAGGGCAAAGGTAAAGTTGTAGAGAATGAAGAACATTTGATGTGTGAGGGCAGTGAAAGTGAAGAAGAGATGATGAACACAAGTGATACTGATTTATGCAATAATGGTTTCGAATAAGATTCTGATGAAGTACGATCAGATTTTTCAGACGATGATGAAGAAGTAATAGAGGCTAGAAAAGAATTGAGGTTGAGAAAAATGAAAGCAAAGATGATTGAAGATGAAGTCCATGATTCTGATGTTGATAGTCTTGATAGTCTTGATAGTATGGATCTTGATACTGGAGTGGACCAAGAAAAGAATCTAGTTAAGAGAAAAAAAAATAAGAGCTTTTTTTTTTGCAATAAACTCCAATCTTAAGGACATGGATTGGGAACTTGGGATGAAATTTAAGGATGAAGTGGAGTGCAAAGATGCAATTCAATCATGGGCAATTGTAAATGGTTGGAACATTAGATGGACAAAGAGTAGTAAAATAAGGGTTCAAGCTGAATGTGATAAAAAGTATAAGTGGAGGCTTTATGCAAGCAAGTTGTCTGATGAGCCTACATTTGTGATTAAGTCATACTATCCTACACACAACTGTATCAGAGTGAAACGCAACAGACAAGCAAATAGGATTTGAATTTCCAAACAGCTAATGAGTCTTCTTAAAAGGAATCCAAGCTTGTCTACCGCCCTAATGAGGAAAGAGATGGAAGAAAGGTTTGACGTGATAATTACTTTTCAAATGTGTTATAGGGCAAAGGCACTTGCATTTCAAAAGATCAGAGGATCCTTCAATGGAGAATACAAAAAGCTGAGATCATATGTTCTTGAGCTTATGAAATCCGATGTAGAAGGAAAATTTGTTCTGAAGACATTCTTAGAGAAAAACGGGAAGACAGTCTTTCAAAGAATTTTCATTGGATTTTCTGCACTTAGGAAAGGTTTTCTCCATGGTTGTAGACATATAATTTCCTTTGATGCTTGCTTCCTAAAGACTGTATTGGGAGGGGTTCTTTTAGCAGCTGTTGGCAAAGACTGTAATTATCAAATGTATCCTATAGCTTGGGCTGTAGTTGAGGCAGAAGATGAAGCAACATGGACATGGTTCTGTCAACTGCTTTTTGAACAATTTGGGATAGGAGATGGTATCGGTTGGTCATTCATGTCTGACAAGCAAAATGTATCTTAAAAATTTTGCTAATTGATTTCATATACTTGCAGGGGCTACTTACTAACTGATTTTATATAAATGCTTGCAGGGCTTAATTAATGCAATTCAAAGGTTGGCTCCAAAGGCAGAGCACATGCATTGTGCTAGGCATGTGTATGCAAATTTTAGAAAAAAATGAGGTGGTCCGAATTCGGAGTATAGGGAACTCAACTGGGCGTGTGTAAAGGCATGTACACTAACACAATTTAAGACTTGTCTATTGAATTTGAAAGCAAAGTCAGAAGAAGCATGGTCTGATTTCTACAACAAGAATCCAAAGAGTTTCTGTAAGTCCTTGATCTCATCTCATACAAAAGCAGATACAGTTGACAACAACATTTGCGAGTCTTTTAATAGTTACATTCTACAAGCAAGAGATAAGCCAATACTACACATGCTGCAAGATATTAGGATGAAAGTGATGAGAAGGCATCATGATATTGCAAACACTTTGGAGAAGTGTGATGATGAAATTTGTCTAATGTTAGGAAAAGGATTTATTTGATTGAGAGATTCACAAAATTTTGTGACATTACTCCTTGTGCTGGTGATAAATATGAGGTGCGTTACTTTGAAAATACCTACGTTGTTGACTTGAACGCTAGATCATGCAGCTGTAGAGCGTGGATTTTATCTGGAATTCCTTGTTGTCACGCACTTGCATGTATTCACTATAAAAGAGAAGATATTATTGCGTATGTTGACCCTTTTTTGTTGAAGAGTAATGCTATTGAATTGTATAAGCATGGTCTGGAACCACTTCATGGGGAGGAAGATTGGCCTACTGATGACATGCCAGATATATTTCCCCCAAAAATTCGGAGACTTCCTGGGAGGCCAAAAAAGAATAAGAAAATGGGTGATGATGAGGTTAAAAAGCATAATGCTCATAAAATGACAAGACATGGGATAAGAATGAGATGCAAAACTTGCCGTGGTTTTGGGCACAATAAAATAACCTGCAAGGCAGTGCCAAATGCAACAACACAAGTGGTAATTTATTTCATTGTTACTCAAATATTTCAATGTGGTTTGCTATACATGTACTCAATTGTTATTCTTATTTCAATATGGTTTAGTAGGGTCAATCAGGAGATACTTCAAATGCTAAGAGATTCAAAAATGATTATAAGAGATTAATGGAAAAGGATGCAACCGTCTCAAAGATAAATGTTGGAGAGCAAATGCATCGAATGATAGTGAAAGAACAATAAGGAAGGATATGAAATTGGTATGTTCTAATTATCAATAATTAATGTTATTTAATCAAGAAACATCCAAATAATGTTAGTTAAATGAATTTGCAGGCTGAGTCAGTGAATATTTCGGTTAATTCATCTATGTTTGGGGTTCTACACACTGAATCAGAGAATATTTTTTTTAAAGTAAGAATATTTCATCTATGTTTTTGGGTTTTCCATGTAATTCAAATAACTAATGAGGATGTTCTATACTGTTGTTGCAGCCTCCTGGTGGAAATTCAAAAGCTATTTATGTATCAGGAGCCCAAGCAATTAAGATGCAAACAAGGTCTCGAAAGGCAAGGAACGATGCAAGAGATGGTGGCAGTCAAGTTGTTAACCCTACACCACCATAGGAGTACTTTTCTATCTGCTTAACAAACAATTTATAGACAATTAGTTTTTGTGGATGATGCTTGTTTAGCTGAGTATTTTTAGAAGGATTAGTATTTTATTTGGCTATATGTAATCTTTGCAAACTGTAAAAGCAAATGATTAACAACTATATGTGCATGTACGCCGTTTTGTCGCTTAACTCTTATTGCATCTTTGCATATTTTTTTGGTTGTCATTGTTGAATTTCATAATATTCAGGCATTGCAAACGAAATACTGAATAAAAGGTAATTTTATAATTTTTTAAAAGTCAGGCCATAAAATAACTAATGGTTCAAAGGTCAGGCTATGAAATAACTAAGAATGATGTATCAATGATGTGGAATTTCCATGTAATAAATTAATTTTGAGCGAAAATGCCACGTAAGAATCCGGCAATCTGATGTGGAATTCTGTCACCGCTTTTCTGCTCTCGTGCCATAAATGGATATAAGGGCTAAAGGTCAGGTCATTTTTGTAATTTTTAAAAGGTCAGACTATAAAGTAACTAACGGGTCAAAGATGAGGCCATAAAGTAACTATAACCCTATATTATTTATATATAGCTAGGTAACACATCAATTCATTGCATTGTTCTCTACTTCTCTCTCTACGTACATGTACAAGAGAATGGATTCCCAGAAACTAATTATTTTGGCCATTTGCATGCTTCTTACAACAGGTATATATATATATATATATATATCTATCTATCACTGTTTCGATTTAAATATTGCTAAATATATATTACTTACAGAAAGTGGTTGCATTTAAATAATATTTGATCCTCTCCCGATATATACATGCTAAATTTAGTCAATGTTTGGGTACACAGCAGCTTTGGCGATAACAAGATGCAAGACCCGCGTTGACTTCCCATGCAAGAAAGGGAAAGTGGCCATCTGTTTCGGGGGCTTATGCCATTGCAATGCTGCTGCTGGTCAACAACTCCGTGATGCAGCTGGACCCCACACAAATCTTATAAATAATACTACCTCCGTCCCATGATAAGTGGCTACATTCTTTTCGACACGGATATTAAGGAGAATGATGTTTAAAGGGTAAAAATATAGAAAGTGGTGGAGCCCACAACTTTTTGTGAGTAAGACATATTTCCTTATAAGGAAAGTGGCCACTTATTCCGGGACAACCCAAAAAGGAAATGTGGCCACTTATTGCGGGGCGGAGGGAGTATTTATTAATTACTTGATTCTTGAATGAACTTTATTTTACTAGACTTGGATATCGAATTCTCTAATTGTGGTATATATGTTATTGTTAAAATTAAGAGTTAATTTGCCTAAAATACACCACCTTTTTCGGATTTTGAAATTTAACATGTCTTTTAAAAATTCTCTGTAAATACATCATCTTTACATCCGTTTGAATTTTGACATGAATCCCAAAATCCCCAAATTTGCAATTAACGTGGCTGCCGAAATTGTACACGTGGAATTTCTTTCTGATGAGAAAAATGATGTCTTTAAAATTGTTACGATGGTGATTGAAATGACCTCAAATATTCTGAAAATTATACGATAGTGAATGAAATAAACCCTAATTTAAAGCCCATGTTCAAATTGTTAAAACGATATCGTTCCATTATATTCATATAGCCACGTCAAACATGAAATGCCACGTCAATTAAAAAATGACACGTCAAATAAAAATTGCCACGTCTGTCGCCGGAGGTTCTCTCCGTGTCAAAATTCAAACAGATGTAAAGGTGGTGTATTTACAGAGAATTTTTAAAAGTCATGTTAAATATCAAAATTCGAAAAAGGTGATGTATTTTAGGCAAATTAACCCTAAAATTAAAATATATTATAATACCAATAAAATAAATAAAAGATTTATTTAGCGCAGAATAATAATAATACGTGACTAAATAATGATGCAGCAAAGAAACCATTTTCATAGAAAATTTAAACAAAATTTCGTAAGCAGTTAATAAACAAGGATGTATTTCGTAAACAACAACATACTAATAACAATTGGATAATTAATGTTTGTTCAACAAAAAAAAAAACAATTGGATAATTAAACTATATCATGTGGCCTTTAAATTTTATGGGCTCACTATTCACTTTCTTGGGCCATAATTAGTGTGTTTGTAATTGGGCTAGAAATGTTTTTTGGCTGCAAAGTGCCCCAAAAAATCGATAAATATAATTCTTCTAATAGTGAAATATATTACGTACTATGGACGCAATTCATTAAACAGTCACACCTGATAAACACAATTTGAAATCATATATTTAAATCAAGATCACCCATTTCAAACTATAAAAAATAAATGGGGCGTCAAAATAAATGAAAAAAGTATATAAATCTAGGAAGGAATAGAAAATACCAAAAATTGTTATCCAAAGTTAATTTCAAATTTACACTTTAAATAGTACAAAAGTAATACACAGTACATGGCAATTATTAAAACGCTCTCATATCGTATTTATGTTTAGAACAGTTAGTTTTAGAGTTATTAAAATATCTTACTAGCTAGATTTCATTTGTGCACGTGTTCAACAGTTTCAACAAGTGCGTTAATTAAAATGGTTATATTTTCATTTGGGTTGTTTTGTTGTTTATATATATAGGTGACCTTAATCAACTCAAATATGTACAAACGTTTTTCTCACAACTCCAAACATATTTGTTCAAAAGAGTAATAATGGCTTCTCCTAAATCGATCATTTTAGTCACTCTCTTGCTTGCAGCTCTAGGTTATCTCTCTCTCTCTCTCTCTCTCTCATATCATGCAAAACTCAACGTTTCTTTTCTTTCCTATGATCAACAGAGTTAGCAAGAAGCGCGGACCTAACGTGCAAGACGAAGGAGGATTGTATGGGTAAATTGCAATATTGCATTGAAATTCAAGGTAAGACATTGACATGTGACAATGGCACGTGTGCATGTATTAGCGAAGATTCAATTCGAAGTGATGTCAGCGATGACGACTTCCACACAGCGATGTGCAAGACAGACAAGGACTGTAGGCGTTTCCAAATATATTGTATCGATGCTAAGTTGAAATGTTATAAGAACATGTGCCGTTGTATTAAAACCTAAGCACCAAAGCCATTTAGGGTTTTTGTGATAACTTATTTTGGGAAAATTATCGTCTTGTTTTTGCTATATGAATAGCAAGAATACTAATAAATCTCAAATGCAACAAGCATCTATTTATTAATAGCTGAGTTTTAGTTGATTTTTTTTGTTTTTAATTTGAATTATAATGTTTATATTGTAGGCTTTATTGCCTGAAATTGCACTAACATTTACTTGAATTTGCAATTTTTGGACGACTTTTATCTAATATGTTGCTACCTTTTAATTTCTTGCATATTCTTGATTTTTTCTTCAAAATTAATTTGTCTAATGTGTACCATATACCAATGAAACGATACAGTTTAATTGATGAAAAATTTGAGAGTTTTTAATTACAAAAGGTTGAAAGGTGACTTCGTAATTACATTGTTATGTGAAAATTTAACGGAAAAATTTGCAGCCAAAAAGACTTTTCGCCACTAATATTTCAAAGCTAGCTATCACGTTGATCAAGTATATTTTGCAGCGAACACTACAAAAAAACGCAGAAATAACGACGGAGTTAACGACGGAAAATATTCCATCACAAAACAACGACGGAATAACGACGGATTTCTGTCGGAATATGTCGGAATCAACTGACGGAATTCACGACGGAATTCCGCCGGAAACATGGCGGGAATTGTTCGCGCTCAGACTAACGACGGAAGTTCCGACACAGGTCGTTATTTATTTTAAATAAATATAATATAAATTTGCACTATATTTTGAAAATTAAATCTATTTAAGGTTACATTATTATTAGGGTATTTTTTCCTTAAAAGAGAGTGATTACAAAATATTTCGTAATGTGTTGATAATCTGTGAAAATCATAAATAAATTATCGATTATGACTTACTTAAATTAATCTTTTCACATGCTACCATCAATCTCTCTCTATATATATGAGAGTTGGAAAAGGCTAAAGCAGTACATAGAGAATAATGGCTTCTCAAAAGCAGATATTCTTGGCCGCCCTTCTGCTCGCTATTACCCTTTGCTGTCATGGTTGACCCCCCCTTTCTGTGATGTAATGTAATAAATTATAATGTAACTGTTGATATACATATATGATTTTTGCATGCAGGTGAAAAAACATGTGTTAAGAACAAGGACTGCCCACCATGCAAAATTGGTGAGGCAGTGTGTGCGGAGGGTAAGTGCACTTGTTTGGACATGAATGTGAACACAAACACGAACACGAACACGAACACGAACACGAACACGAATAAGATTATGACGAGGGGCCGGCGACAACTTCAAGAACATGCTGTTCCTGGCACAGGAAACGACTAGCGTGCCAAGCACCGTCATTTAGGCCCTCAATGCGCCATTTGTGAGAGCGGATTTTGATTCTGTGCCTACCCTAATTAATATATATATATATATATATATATATATATATATATATATATATATATAAGTGCCAAATAAATTGCAGGCTTTTTAACTATTACACACTATTGTTTCTCTCTGCAGTGCAGATCTATATATCAATAAATGAATTAATTCTCTCTCTCATACGATACGAGTGAACCCTAGTAAATCATAAGCCGAATCAAAACACCAAAATTGTAAATATGCCAATATAAATACCGTCTGGCCAGAGTCCATTTTGCCAAAGTGAAAATTTAGCCCACACTAATTAATTGAAAATGGACAATTTCATATTATTTTATTCTAAATTTTTGAAATAGAACACTTATTGAAATATAAAAAAATTAGATAAAAATAATACCTATTAAAAACCGGAGAGTAAATCATAAGACGAATCAAAGCACCGACAAAATTGTAAATATGCCAATATATATACCGCCTGGCCAGAGTCCATCGTGCAAAATTCAAAATTTGGCCCACAAACACTACAAAAAAACCAAGATTTACCAACGGAATTACTGACGGATTCAAAATCCCTCAGTAAATACCGACGGATTTATGACGGAAAAAAAGCGGGTCGGCTAAAAAATATTTACCGACGGATTTCTGACGGACATTTGGTGGGGTAATTCGCGCCGTAAATACTGACGGATTTACCGACGGATATTCCCTTGTTAAACTTACCAACGGAAATATCCGTTGGTAAAGTTCATTATTTATTTAAAAAATAAAAAAATAAAAAAATAAATTTACCGACGGATTCCTATCCGTCAGTAAATATTTTAATTTTTTTTCAATTTAATTTTTTTTATTTATGGATTTAGTGACGGATTTACCAACGGATTAGTGACGAAAATTTAGTAACGGATTATTTTCCGTCAGTAAATTTGTTAAAAAAAATTCAAAATAAAAAATAATTTTATTTACCAACGGATTTTGCATCCGTCGGTAATATTCATTTAAATATTTTTGATTTAAATTTTCTGCTTTATATAGTGAAGGATTTACCAACGGATTAGTGACGGAAACTTAGTGACGGATTCGTTTCCGTCAGTAAATTTGTTAAAAAAAATTCAAAATAAAAAATAATTACTTTTACCAACGGATTCTGAATCCGTCGGTAAAATTCTTTTAAATATTTTCGATTTAATTTTTCTTCTTGAGATAGTGACGGATTTACCAACGGATTTGTGAGGGAATATTTGTGACGGACGCAAATCCGTCGGTAAAATTTAAAATTTATTTAAAATAAAACTTTACCAACGGATTATCCGTCGGTAATCCGTTGGTAAATAGGTTAATAGTGACGGTTTTCATATCCGTTGGTAAACCCTAAACTGTAAATCGAAATTCTATAGTTAACGACTCTAACAATGTTCCGTGTTGATCGATGGAATCGATAAGATTACCAAGTAGTTGACTTTCTTGTACTCGATGTGCGCTAATTTCTTCTCGATTAATGGTGGTGATTAGTTAATAACGTCCGTGAAAGTCGAGAGAAACAAAGATCGATCGAGTTAGACAAATCTGAGTAATTAATCTTCACCCGATCAATATATAGGTTGCGAGCCTTGTTTCTAGAATTATGATTTTGACTCGTTTCTCAAATAATGGCTGAGATTAGTAAACAATGTATGTGAGAATCGAGAGAAATGAGAAGATCGCGAGATACAATATCGATGTTGACAAATCTTGACTTGTGTACGCTCGACTCTCGAGCGGTGATTAGTTCACAAAGTCCGTGAGAATTGAGGGTGTCGTAGAGATCAAGTTAGATGATGACTCGACTACAAGGTCGTTTCAGGCATAATTTTATCACTTATAAATATAATTTTTTAAATTTATATTTAGTGACGAAATTTTCCGTCAGTAAATTTACACATAACGGGAAAAAAATTTACCGACGGATGGTTCCGTCGGTAAATACCAACGGATGTTGTATCCGTCGGTAAATTTAGCCGGGTCAAATATTACCGACGGATACAATCCGTCGGTAAAATTGAATTAGTACAGCGTACGCGTCTCTTCCCCCTCACTTCTCTCTTTGCCCTAATTTCCTCCCTCTCCTACTCCCACCGCCGTCGTCGTGCTGTCATCGTCCCGCCGCCGCCGCCATCGTCGTGCTCCCTGGTAAGTCCTCTCACTATCTCTCTCTCGCGCGCGCTCTCTCTCTCTCTCTGACTCTTTCTCCTTATAGTGCCGTCGTCGTTGCCGTTCCGCCGCCGTTGCCGTTCCGGCGCCGTTTTGCCTCCACTCCGCCATCCCGTTGCCGTCTTCGGGTAAATCCTCTCGCGCGTTCTCTCTCTCTCTCTCGCTCTCTCTCTCTCTCTCTCTGACCGTTTACTGATTGAACAACGTCGTCACCGCTCGCCGTCGCTCCGCCGCCGCTCCTCCGTCGCTCCTCCTTCCCGTTGCCGCCGGCCAGTTGCTGCCACCGACCTCAGTTGCTGCCACCCCCTATTGCTGTCACCGGATTCCGCCGCCGGCCAATCTCACCCCTCCCCTGCCATCGCACCACTGCCGCCCTCCTCTCTTCCAAGTCAGTTTCTCAATTTAATTAGGTGCTGCAAATTAATTAGGATTTAGGATTATGAGTTTATTTGGAACAAATTAAATATTTTTTTGCTTTGTTAAGTGCCTATGTTATATGTTGTATGTTGTAGTATGTATATATATTTGTCCATGTTGAAGTATGTATATATTTGTAGTATGTTTTTTGTCCATGTTATAATTTGTAGTATGCATATCATTCAATACATGAATGAGTTGGTTATATATGTTTTATATTTTTGTGATCGAAGCATAAGAGCATGAAATTTATGAGTTTATAAGTTATTGTGAAGTTTTGTATGTCTTTGGATATATATTATTGTGGAAAGATGTAATTAATTTCTTAAGGATCTACTCCCTTTGGGATAGAAATTAATTACATCTTAAGAACCAACAATGTGATGTTAAAGTTTATTTCAATATATTGATGTAATTATTTATCATTATATGTTGGGGATGAACTTAGAACTTTATTGATGAAAGATTTAATTAATTTCTTAAGGATCTACTCCCTTTGAGATAGAAATTAATTACATCTAAATTAAAGACATTCACATTGGGGGTAGATATAGACGTTTAGAACCATTATGGTTAACATAGCTGGTAGAGTCGAGCACTTGGTAGTTAAGATAGAGGGGTTATGCTGCCCAATTTTTGTTTGAATTTTAAAATTACTGCATTTTTATAATATTCTTGTCTTCATCACCTTACTTCATTTTATTGTTATAATTTATAAGAATGGGTGATGATCGTGACTAATTTGTAATTTTTTGTTTTTTTGAAACATTTTTTTTAGTAGTAGTGATGATGATGATGAGTTGAAATATTTGTTAACTTATTTTTCTTAGATGATGAATATATATATATATATATATATATATATATATATATATTAATTGCCGCTGGATTTATTGTATTGTATGTTACTTAATAATGCAGATATGTCTTCGAGCCGCCGCCGTAGTTCGTCCTCCTCACAGTCGGTACCTGAGACACCAGAGACGCCAGTGGGCGAGACTGGGTCTAGTGCACCGTCACGAGGCGTTCCAGCGAGGGCTGCTTTTTGGCTTGGGCCTAATGGGTTAGTATTAATTATTTATAATTACTTTGTTGATTTATTATAATTTGCTAAATGTTAATTGCTTCTCTCCACAGGGAATTACTGGATGATGGCAATATTGCCCAGACGTGCACTGCAATTTTTAAGAGGGTTGAGAATCCTACAGGCTTCAATTGAAAGTTGACACCAAAAGAGGTGAAAGATAAGTACTTTGATGAATTTAAGGTAAATAACAATTAATATTTCATATTTATTGATTAATTAACTTTTTTTTATCTAACTATTGAATTTTGTAAATGATGTTAAACAGAAATATTACACGTGGGAACCTGAGTGGGAAACTCAGGTGTACAAGCGATGGGAGTCCAAGGCACGTCAAAGATACAGCGGCTGGATTAATTATTTGAAGGGAGAGCGTCCAGATAAGCCGGCATATATCAATGAAGAGATGTGGGATGGTTTGTGTGAGTATTGGGATCGTCCTGAGGTCGTTGAGAAGAGTCAAAAAGCTAGTAGAAACCGGTTGTCGGAGCCAGATGGGCCAGGAACCGGTATTAGCAAACACAAGGGAGGTTCCAGGCATGTTCGTCGACTTCTTGATCAGATGGTTAGTAAATTATTATTTAATTATTAATTTATTACTTATATATATTTGCTAACTAAACATCTATTTTGTTTATCTTACATGAATAGTCCCAGACTCGAGGGGTCCCACCAACCCAGTTATTGCATGACGTTTTCCTACATCAGCACATGAAAGCTGATGGAACTCCATTGACTAAAAAGGATGAAAAGATTGATGTAAGTATTCTTAAATATTTTCTAATTATTACATCTTATTAACTAAGTTATATATTCATAATACTTATAATTTTTCAAATGTAACTTGCAGAGACGGATTAAACGGCTTCTTCTTTGAACAAGGAGAGGGCGGATACGAACGAGATCTACAAGGCGTGGTGCGGGGAGTACGAACTAGCTCATAAGCAGAGGGTGTACTCCTTTGGAACACACGGGTCGAGCCTTTTCAGCGACGGCTCGAGTGGTAGTGGGGGTAGTTCTCATCAGCTCATGACACAGGAGTTTGTTCAGACCCGCATTGGGTCTTTAGAGCAGCAGCTGGAGGAGGAGCGCCAGAGGAGAGCTGTACACGAGGAGGAGGAGCGCCAGAGGAGGTTGGCGGTTGAGGAGGAGCTGCGCCGGGAGAGAGAGGGCAGAGGGCTTCTTCAAGCACAATTTCTGGCTCAACAAGCCCAGTTTGAGGCTACACAGAAGATGATGCAGGACTTCATGGCTCGTTGCAACCGCCCTCCTAGTCCGTGATTTTTAGTTAGTGTAGAACAAACACTCTTTTACTTTAATGTTTCTTTCATATTTGTACGTACTTTGTTGCCAAAAATATCAGATTCTTATTACTATATTACCGAGCGACTTTTATATTATGTTTTATATTATAAATTACTTGTTTCGTATGTTAAAAATTGGGGCTAAAATATTAATAAATTAATTAGTAAAAATCGGACTAAAATATTAAATAATTAAATATTCCAAAAATATCATAAAATTAACGACGGATTACCGACGGATAAAATTAAAACAAAAAAATTTTTACCGACGGATTTTAATCCGTAGCTAAATACTGACGGAAATTCCGTCACGTACAAAACCGTCACAATATTTCCAACGTGACGAAATTAGGGACGTCAAAATTTACCAACGAATTTTAAATCCCTCAGTAATTACCAACGGATTTGCAATCCGTCAGTAATTACTGACGGAAATCCCGTCACTATTCCGTCAGTAAAATCGAAATTTGACGAAAATCAATTCGTCAAACATTATAGACGGATTTAATTTCGTTGGTATTTACCGACGAATTTTCCGTCACAAATCCGTTCGGGGAACCAGTTCGTCAAACGAGAATTTGCTGACGGATTATCCGTCACATTTCCGTCGGTAAATTTACTGACGGATTTAATTCCGTCGGTAAATCCTTTACCTACAAATCGAATCACAAGGGAACATGTCCGTCGGTAATTCCGTCGGTAAGTCCTTTACCGACGGATTTGATGACTTTACCGACGGAATTTTCCGTCGGTAAATTGCCCGATTTTTGTAGTGAAAGAGCCTCTAATTATTGTTGTTAACTGGTTAGGAGAGATTAATTAATGAATTAATTGTGGATGTTCCCAAATTTAATTGATACTAATCCCTAATTAGAGGTAATTAATTACAGGTGAAACTGATGCTGATGTGGCGAATGAGATAATTAATTAGGGCCAAGTACCATGGTTATATTTGTTAACCACTCTTTATTTATCGTTTGGAATCCTCTGTCCACACTATTATTTTCACCATTTTAATAATATTTATTTGAAAATAAAATTTTGGTATTATATAATGAACGGTAATAAAAATATATTACAAAAAAAAAATCAGAATTTAACTAAATAATATTACCTATTTTTAGAATAATCAACCTAAATAATCAATTATAAATTTAAAAGTTGCAAATTAAATAAAAATTTTATTTATAAACCTTAATCAAATGGATGAATCTTAGTTAATGATTTTCTTTTTTCTTTAATTTATACAGAAATCTTTGGATATTCTATTCATTGCAGACGACCAATTTTGATTAGTAGAATTTTTTATTTCCAAATTTTTGTGTGGTGAAAAAATAATAAGTCGAAAAAAAAAAGAATTTTTGTAGTGTTATGTATTTACCGTGCGAAGGATATGTTATCTATCAATCTGCGGCTTTATTGATAGAAAACATCTATTTAATTTAGACTCATCCACGACACGCATAATCATAAGTACAATATAAGATCGTGATTAGGGATGGCAATGGGTCGGGTTTTTACGGGTACCCGGCTCTCCCAAATCCTAATGGGACGGGTTTGGGAATCATTAAATAGTTTTGGGACGGGTTTGGGAAATTACCTACGGGTACCCGCTACCCAAACCCATTTATATATATATATACACAAAATATTATATATATATAATTTATAATATAATGATTGATATTATTGTAAATATTATTAATTTTAGGATTTTATATTATTCTTTTTAAACTGCATACAAAGAATTAATAATTTTAGTAATTAAATATTTATTTTATATATAATTTATATTAGTATATATATTAATAATTTTATGATTTTATATTATTCTTTTAACCCACATATATTTTAATTTAATGAAATTTTCTATTTATACTTATGTTAAAATTATGTTTATAATATTTTTTTTTACTAAATTTAATATTGATGTTTATGTTCTAGTATATATGGGTTTTTAGCGGGTATTACCCAACGGGTTTGGGTCGGGTACGGGTTTTGAAATTATTTTTTAATCGGGTTTGGGACGGGTATGGGTTGAGGAAATTTTTATGGGTTTGGGTTTGGGTTTGGAATATGCTTAATGGGTGGGTACCCGACCCATTGCCATTCCTAATCGTGATTTCTTGTGTAATTTTGACTGCTCTTTTTTTTTTGTTCTATTTAAGCACAATGGACTATATATATATCTTGATTTATGAGTTTCTAATTTGAACTTGCAATGGCTTATCATTTGCTTAATTGAAATAAATTTAATTAAATGGGTGTTCTTTTTCAATTTTCATACTGCTTATTTATTTTTATTGTTTTTTGAGGAAAATTTTCATATTGTTTATTACTTCAAAAGGAGGTCAATGATTTATACAGGAAAAATTAACGTAATTAACCACATACGATAAAAAGGACACAAGACTGAAAACATTGTACGAGAAAAGGAAATTTGAATTTACAGCCCTAATTACAATTCTTCAATTTATGAAAGTTGAGAAAAGGGCAAAAACCATATTGGTTTCTTAGCCTCCATAACATTTTTATTTTGTGCATGTTAAATCTTGAGAAAAAATGTATTACTCCCTCCGTCCATGAAGAGTGTGATCAGATTTTCATTTTGGTCCGTACACAAAGAGTGTGATTTTTCCATTTAAAATGAATAGGCCTTTAACCCTTTATTGCTTATCTACATATCTATCAATAAAGAGAAAATTACAAATTTAATTGCAAACTTTATCACATTTTCCAATTACAACACGGACTTTGAAATTTTGTAATTAAATAAATAAATTTTGAATTTTTTGTAATTAGAATTCAAGTTCTGTTTTCGGCGCCGAAAACATTAACGTGGCCTTGTTAAATTGACATTGTGGCACACATTCCAGCCTATTAAACGATGTAGTCTTAATTTGGTTATCCAAGAATGAAATTGTGGCTTTTACATTTAAATTTGGTTTTATTGGAAAATTTTGGGTGATATTATGGGGATAGCAAAAGCCAAATTTTAAATGTAAAACGCCGAAATTGTGTCACACGCTGCCAATTTAATAAGGCCATGTCTGAGTTTCGGGCGCCAAAACAAAGCTTGAGTTTTATTTGCAAAATAACATTTGTACATTAATATTTAATCGCAAAATTTCAAAATTTGTGTTATAATCGTAAAATAAAGTAAAATTCATGATTTGATTGGCATTTTTTCCTATCAATACACGAATAAATTCTCTCTCTCCCTCTCTCGTAAAGGGCACGTTAATGGCGGATATTCTTATTTTGTTCTGGGTGGGGTCCGTGGGCTCTGTTGTCTAATTACGGCTGAAATCTGAATAACGGAAATACGACATCGTTTATTTTATTCTACTATAGTACTATTTGATAGCCTAGAATAAATGGAAGGTGTACAGGTGATTCGTATTAGGAGTAAAATTTGTACCGTCTTTTCTTACCAAAACTGAAAAGTAATTGAAAATTTTATATAAGTTTTGTACTCCCTCCGTCCCATGATAAGTGGCTACTTTCTTTTGGGCACGGGTATTTAGAAGAAGAGTGTTTAAAAGGTAAAAAAATAAAAAGTGGTGGATCCCACATCTTTTGTGCGAGAGAGTGTGTTTCCATATTAGGAAAGTGGTCACTTATGATGGGACAGCCCAATAAGGAAATGTGGCCACTTATGGCGGGACGGAGGGAGTATTTCTTATAGGTTAATATTATTTTATATCTCAACCTTTGTTCGTTCTTCAATTATATCCTAATTTTTCGAACTTATCAATTTATCTCAATCACTTCAATATATCAATTTTGTAATCTCATCAACTGAAAAAAAAAAATTGAAACTTAAAATTGATTATGTGATTTTAAATTTTATCATCAGACGTCCGACATCAGAATAATTTAGTGGGGAAGGAGTTGACATAGTGAGGAATGGAAGTCGATCCGATGTGAAAAATTAAAAAATGGCTTGATCAGATCAATAGATTCAAAAGTTCCCAATCAATTTTGAATTTTTAAATTATTTTTGTTCCGGTAATATAATTGATACACACCATTTGATTGAGATAAAATTGGTAAGCTTTAAAAGTTAGGATAAAATAAAAAAAGAGTCAAAGATTGTACACTAATTATGATTTCAGATATTGTATGCTATTAATATATAGAGTATTTTTATGCTAGTCGACAATTTAGTGTTGGATACCTTTATGTGCACCAACTAAAATTAAAAAAAAATGATAAAAAAGAAAAACACGATAATATGATAAGTGTTGAGTGCCCACAATAGATGAGTAATTAACATATCATCTCTCCTGTCTATAAATGCTAAAGTAAATGATTAAGAAAATGATTTTGAAGTCTTCAGGAATAAGGGGACATCCAAACGCTACAAACTTCAATTTGTAATAAGTGAGGTGTAGAGTTCAAACATCATCACTCTCCCTTCTCCAAGTCCAAAAAAAAAAAGATTTTTAACCTATCAATCTTTATTATAAAGCTCTGTGAAATTAATTTGCTTTTCTTATTAAAAGGAAACACATGTTTTTTGAAGGGACGAATCAAAAAGAAAATTTAGACATTGTTTTAAGGGACGGAGGGAGTAACACTTTTGAACTTTTTTACCCCTCTGTGATCACAAATTTTTATTTGTTCTATCATAAATAAAAAGTGTGAATGCAATTGTAATATTTTCATTTCATACGTAATCACGAATTTTTATTTGTGCTATCACTAAATAAAAAGTCTGAAATATACTTCTAATAGTTTCATTTTATATGTAATTCACAATTTTTTTTATGTAACATTACTAAATAAAAAGTGTGAATTCATTGCGGGAAAAAAGGAGAAGTATAAATGTCTAAAACTGCTATTATTTATCTTTTTTATATTAAGTGCTATAATTTATCTTTTATATCTAAGAAAAGTGCTATTATAACTTTCCACTATTACAATAAATTAATGATCATGATTTCTTGAGTGATTTTGACTTTTTTTTTATTCTATTTAAACACAATGGACTATGTACTTCTTTCGTCACATTTTAATGGTCTTATAAGTTAGGACGCGGATGTTGAAAAAAAATGTATTGTTTATAATAAATTAGGAATTAGGAAAGAAAAAGTAAATTTTAATTTGAAGGATATTTTCATCAAACCAATTAAGAAAGAGACGAGATAGATAGCTTTTGTGGCATATTATATATTTTATGAGTTATGTTAAAGATATTTATTATGTATCATAGCGCATTGAATTTTTTTATTTTAGGTATAAGACCATTAAATAAGACAAATAAATAATATAATCAGAACCATTGAAATGAAAACACGGGGATTACTTGATTTAATTTTTGGGATTCTGATTTGAACTTGCAAAGGCTCATTCGCTTAACTGAAATAGGTAGGCCGGCGTTATTTTTCAATTTTCATATTATTATAATTATAACTTCGAGAAGCGGTCAATGATTTATACCAGAAAATTAACGTAATCAGATTGGGTCAAACCACATACGAGAAAAAGGAAAAGGGCTGAAATTATTGTACGATTAAAAGAAAATTGAGATTATAGATCTAATTAATTACAACTCTATAATTTTTCTTTGCTTTTTTTTTAAATAACTATTCTTCAAATTATGAAAGATTTTTGTTTTTTAGAACTACACAATTATTGTTCTTTTGGTTTTTTCTTACATTATTTCTTGTTATAGTCTTGTTTTGAATCATTACTTGTAATATTTTTTGTAATAGCCTAGAGTAGATATTTTGGAGTTGTCGGCCAATTTTGGCTATAAAAAGAGCATTGCTCTTTCATTGTAAACACACCAGAGCAGATATACAATCCCCCTTTTTATTCTAAATACAAGAATGAGTTTCTAAATTCTCCTCTTCTTAGTTTTTAGCAGATAGTTATTCCTTCATAGTTCATATAATATATCCCAATATAAAAAAAAAAAAACTCCGCTGTGTATACTTCTTCTCTATCTCAAAGATCAACCTGGAGTGCTGCCCTTTTCTGGAAAGCTC
Source organism: Agastache rugosa (assembly GCA_031470985.1). Lineage (NCBI taxonomy): Eukaryota > Viridiplantae > Streptophyta > Magnoliopsida > Lamiales > Lamiaceae > Agastache > Agastache rugosa. The sequence continues at coordinate 70,862,682 of CM062601.1, read as the reverse complement.
CTCCATCTCGTAAGATCTTCTTCTTTTTATTTCTTGTGGATTAATGTGTATCCCTAAAAACACACCATACAACTACACATTGCAGAAAAACTATTAAACTTTCCAGATAAACTAGAAGGTTTAAAACAAATTCAAGCATTCTTAGGATTGCTCAATTATGCTAGAAAATTTATACCAAACCTTAGTAAGCTTGCAGGACCATTATATAGCAAAACTACTAAAAATGGGCAAAGAAATTTTAATAGAGAAGATATTCTTTTAGTTAAGAAAATAAAAGAAGCAGTTAAAATAATTAACCCACTAGAATTAATTTATCTAGTTCTTTAGTAAAATCAAAACATTCTGAACTTTCTGTTTCTTTAGTTTCTTTTTTGCGATTTTTTAATTCTGCAATAATATAACAATTTTGATCTTTTATAAAATCTAATTTTTTTTAATTTTATTAATATAAGTCTCTCTCTCAAGACTTTTTGTTTTAATTATGTTAAAATTTTAATAATTTTATTATTTTCTTTTTCTAGGCCAAAGCCTAAATTTAAAATCAGATCTGTAATACTATTTAAATGATTATTTTCACTGTGTAAAATATGATTAAAGCCCTTTTTTAATTTACAATTAAACTTAAAATTTTCTACAGAAACACAATGATTCTCTTTTATCGAATATTCAAGATCAAGATATTCGAGACGTTTAAGCGGATTTAGATCAATGATGAGAGTTTCTTAGTTTTTAGCTTTTAGTTACCTTCCTTTTCTATAAATAAAACATATCCCAATAATTAAAATTATAAGTATAAACAAAACAAAACATCAAAAGATAAAGAATGAAAACTAAAGAACACACTAACTTTTCCAGTTAATATTAGTGCTTTTAAAGAAGAATAATCCTTTATTCTGGCGGGTTCTTAGTATATGCTCCTCTTTATAGAGAAAGATTTAAAAAAAAAATTCCAGAAATGTTAGAACAAAAATTAATTAGAAGATCAGAAAGTCCACATAGAACATCAGCTTTTATAGTTAGAAATCATTCAGAAATAAAAAGAGGAAAAGCAAGAATAGTTTATAATTATAAAAGATTAAATGATAACACCATAGATGATGGTTACAATATTCCGAATAAGGATGGATTAATTAGTTTAATCCAAAATAAAAAGATTTTTAGCAAATTTGACCTTAAATCAGGATATAATCAATTACAATTAGAAGAATGGTTTAAACCATTGACAACTTTTTCCTGTCCAGAGGGACATTTTGAATGGAATGTTTTGAGCTTTGGCTTAAAAACGGGGGGAGGGGGTATGGTGTGTTTTTTAGGGATACACATTAATCCACAAGAAATAAAAAGAAGAAGATCTTACGAGATGGAGGAGCTTTCCAGAAAAAAGGCAGCACTCCAGGTTGATCTTTGAGATGGAGGAGAAGTATACACAACGGAGTGTTTTTTTTTTATATTGGGATATATTATATGAACTAGGAAGGAATAACTATCTGCTAAAAACTAAGAAGATGAGAGTTTAGAAACTCATTCTTGTATTTAGAATAAAAAGAGGGATTGTATATCTGCTCTGATGTGTTTACAATGAAAGAGCAATGCTCTTTTTATAGCCAAAATTGGCCGACAACTCCAAAATGGCTACTCTAGGCTATTACAAAAAATATTACAAGTAATGATTCAAAACAAGACTATAACAAGAAATAATGTAAGAAAAAACCAAAAGAACAATAATCGTGGCCAAATAATTTAACTTTTTGAATTTTTTTGGCCACAATTATTGATATTTGGCCACGATTATTATTCTTTTGGTTTTTTCTTACATTATTTCTTGTTATAGTCTTGTTTTGAATCATTACTTGTAATATTTTTTGTAATAGCCTAGAGTAGCTATTTTGGAGTTGTCGGCCAATTTTGGCTATAAAAAGAGCATTGCTCTTTCATTGTAAATACACCAGAGCAGATATACAATCCCCCTTTTTATTCTAAATACAAGAATGAGTTTCTAAACTCTCATCTTCTTAGTTTTTAGCAGATAGTTATTCCTTCATAGTTCATATAATATATCCCAATATAAAAAAAAAACTCCGCTGTGTATACTTCTCCTCCATCTCAAAGATCAACCTGGAGTGCTGCCCTTTTCTGGAAAGCTCCTCCATCTCGTAAGATCTTCTTCTTTTTATTTCTTGTGGATTAATGTGTATCCCTAAAAAACACACCATACCCCCCCTTTTAAAAATGTATTAGAAACAATGTCATTAATGTTTGACGTACTACTTCTTCCTTCTTGTATTGTTCTAGATCTTCCTATAAAGCTATTCATTTTCTAGCTTTCCAATGTTTATAAATAGGTGGAGTAATATCTTTTTTAAGTCTTTCAATTGGACCTAATTCTAATTTTTTTTATGTTTTAGTTAATTTATCTAGTTCTTTAGTAAAATCAAAAGATTCTGAACTTTATATATATTCACTATACTCAGGGACGGAGCCAGGAATTTTATATAGGGGGCGAACTTTCTCAAAGCATTAATAATATTTTTCGCACAATATATACATATTTTATACATGAACATTAAAAAAAATTATAAAGGTAAATTACTTAGTAATAATTAATTAGAACAACTAATTCCAAATTTGACCATTTACACAGAAACAGTGGAGTAAACACATAATGTTAATATTCTAGTTTAGACTTCTGTAACTAATTTCAAATTTGACAATATAATTTTAGATAATAAACATGCTTTTCTCACTTAATCAATTCAACACCGTTGCCGCCCTCCGCCATATTCAATCACACAAAGTTCCAAACAGAATCATTTTTCCTCCTCCAAATTAAATCTCGTTGTTGATTCTATCTATCCAGAGATGTAGTATGTTATTTAATTAATTAAAACCCAATCTATTTAAATTGAAAATTTTAAATCATTTGAGATTGAGTTTGAATAATGAGCTTAGAAATTTCTGTATAATTAGTCTTATAATATATATGTGAATATATATTTTTAACTACACAAATTTGTAAATATTTATAATATATATATATATATAAGTAAATCAAAAAATTTGAGGGGGGCGTCCGCCACCACCTGCCACCCCCTAGCTCCGTCTCTGACTATACCAAACAAAAGTAAGACCGCGTTATACCATCACACAAGGTGAGACTATACACGACCAAACAAAGTGAGAAATATGTTACAACATACACTCAGGTGGAATTAATTAAATTCAAGGCCTCTAGCTAAGATTAGTATTGTGGTGTATCAACTTTGCCATTCAAATTATGAATAAAATTGAGAAAAGGGTAAATGGTATATATATAATATATCTGTGGAAGATTATTCTGAAAATCGAAATTATTTAACCTTACGCAATTATAATAATATATCGTTAATGACAATCATTTCCAGTCAACTTATGACTCTAATTAGTACTCAAAATTATGTTTTATCCTGTTCTTCTATATATATTTGAGCACGCGCTGCTTGTGGAAAAAAGTAGATAGATAATTTCTTGTCTGCTAACATAAAATATTTATAAAACTGAGACAAATGGCTTCTCAAAAGCTAATTTTCTCGGTCGCCCTTCTGCTTATTATTGCCATCACTTGTCAAGGTGACCTCTCTCTCTCTCCCTGAAAGGTTCTCTCTCTCTGCTTACTTTGAGTATACATCAATATTTTTAAAATCAGACCGTAAATATACTTGGCGAGGCTTCCTGGTCATAGTTCAATAGTGATTGAACCGTTTAATCGAATCGTTCAATAAATAAATAAAATATTAATTATATACACGATAAATATAAAAATATCCTCATTTTGTAACCAATATAAAATAAAATTTCATCATAAATAACATTAAAATTCATAATATATAATATGTATTTATTTTTACATATATCTATTATGTATTATATAATATTATATATTTTTTGGAACATACTTTTATAGTGTTCAGAAATAACTATAATAATAAGAAGAGTCAAACTAGTAACAAATTGCTTGTTGGTGGAGATGGGTTCAGTTTTCCTCCCCAACATTTAAAAATTTTGGCTGTTTTTTAATGAATCAGGGGATTTTTGAGTGAAGAAAAAAGTCCATAATTACTCCATCCGTCCACCATATAAGGTCACATAGGATGGGAATTTTTTAGTGGAGAAAAAAATCCATCATAATTACTCCCTCTGTCCACCATATACGGTCACATAGGATATGACACGGATTTTAATAAATGTTAGGTAGGTAGTATTTGAAGAGAGAAAAAAATCTATCATAATAAGTTGTTGTAAGTTATAAAATAATGAATATTTTTTCTAAAAGAAAAGTGATAGTATATTTTTTGTGCACGACCCAAACAAGAAATTGGGATATAATTATGGTGGAGGCCTGGAGGGAGGGAGTAATAATTATTGTTGCTAACTTGTTAGGGGTGATATTAATTAATTAATGAATTAATTAATGTTTCCCTATTTGATTGATACTAATTATTCCAGAATTAGTGAATTTATAAAAAAAAAAAAAAAACTAATCAATAATTGGTGGTGATTAATTACAGGTAGAAGTAGAACCCCATCATCGAAAGCATGTCGTTCGGGCAAGGACTGCCCAGCATGCCACGTGGGTTTGGCGATGTGTTTGGAGGGCTTCTGTACTTGTTTAGACATAAAGAAGAAGATGATGCTGACGCAATCACTCAAGAACGACGCTGACGTGGCACAACAGAATCCAGATCCGACCTGCAAAATCAAACAAGATTGTAAGGACCTTTGTCCTCAAAACTGCTCTTACTATTGTGTCGATCGTCTCTGCTATTGTGATTGTTTCTAGGGATTAATTAATTTAATTACTCATGACTAGAGATTGGGCAAATTAATTTGTTAATCACCCTTTATTAGTATTTTTTTTTATGTCTCTGTGCAGACCAGATCTATATATGTAATGAATAAATTTTGAGATTTCTCTCTCTCTCTCTCTGTCATAAGTCAACTACGACGAAATGATTCGATCGATCCGTTCGATTACACATTTATGATTTTCTTTAATACAACATTAATCTATCTAACTAGGGTTCATTTTTTTTAGATACAAAATATATTATCATATCATAATTTGGTGATATTATAAAGAATTTTTCATAATTTACAGGTCCGCAAGGCTAATTAAACTATTTTTTTTTAAATATCAGTATTGACTATTGATTAACAGTCCAAAAGATATGCTATCTATCAATATGCGGCTTGAATGATAGAAAATAAATATTTAATTTGGAGCCATCTACTCGCATAATCATAGATGTTACGATATAATTAATTAGATCAGAATTTCCTGTGTGATTTTGATGGCTTTTTTTTTTCCTTTTTTTCTTTGGTTCTATTTAAGCACAATGGATTATATAAAACTTGATTTATGGGTTTCTAATTTGAAGATGCAAAGGATCGTTCGCTTAATTGAAATGAGTGGGCGTTCTTTATTTCAGAAGGCCGTCAATGATTTATACCGGAAAAATTAACGTAATTAGATTAGGTCAAATCACATACGAGAAAATTAAGGAAAAAAGGCTGAAATATTGTACGAGAAAAGGAAAATTATACTATGTCTTAATATATATTTTATTTCAATTAAAATAATCTATTTCTGATTTCCTTCTTAAATTTTCGATTTAAGAACAAAATGGATTTGCGGGTTCTGTTGTTTGATAAGGGCTAATTAACGACATTGTAAAACGTCGTTTAATGAGTGGATTAACTCTTTTCGTCTAAGATTATTTATTTTATTTTTCAGAAAACTTAATTTATTGCATTTGAAAGCTTAGCACGCACATAAGTTTATTTGTTCAATATGGTGGGGCCACCATCGGAGGTCTACTGTAAATTCTAATTCGGATTGTAAAATTAAAATACATAAAATCAGTGCTTAATTACAAATATAAAAGGCTTTTAAGAAAATAGAGATTTAAAAATGTGTCTAGTATTGGTTATAGACAGTAGTATACAACTATACATATGCCATGAGCAGCACTTGTGTGGTGTACGTATTTTTTTTATTAATTGAGATTACTAAATTTTAATTGATGATTAATATGGCCTAATTAGTCATAAGCTCCCTTAATTATCCCCTAATCACAACCAACCCTACAGTATGATTGGTTGTACCCAATTTTTTGCCATTTGATTTCCATCATATAAAATAGAGTAACTATGTGAAATAGCCACTCAAGTTAATAAAAACAAAATACTAGCCACAAACTTAATGTTATATAAATACTAGTCACTATTTGTTTGAAAATACTTTTTTACCCTTTAACTTATATTTCTACCATTTTAACTAGAAGTTGCAATGTTGCCGCCACGCAAACGGGGGTCTCGCTGTTCGGTCAGTGAGTCGGGGGGTCAAGGGGGGCGACGCCCCCTTGCATGGGGGTCCGGGGGGGGCTATATTGCTATGTTGCTATATTGGGCCCGAGTGAGATCTACTCGCTCCAATGAGATCTACTCGCTCCAGTCGCACCTTCGTTCGCCCGATACGCTTCGGGTGTCGAACAAGGAGTGGTGCGAGCGGCCCTCGTTCTGTACGCGAACGGGCGAACGACAGCCCATTTGACCCGTTCGAGCCTCCACCTCGCGAACTAGTGTGGCGCGAACGGCACGCACGAGCACCGGTCGATCCGCTCGCGCCGCTCACACCGCTCATGTTACCCACACACCCGAGCAAGGTGCGAGTCGCGCGAACGGCCCTCGTTCACCCTGCTCGCGCCGCTCACCTTACCCACACATCAGGCGCGAGTCGTGCGAACGACCCTCGTTCGCCCCGCTCGCGCCGCTCGCCTTACCCAAACATCAGGCGCGAGTCGTGCGAACGGCCCTCGTTTGCCCGCTCGCGCCGCTCACTTTACCCAGACATCAGGCGCGAGTCGCGCGAACGGCCCTCGTTCGCCCGCTCGCGCCTAGATCTATTCCCACAATACATGGGGCGAGTAGATCCACTCGCACCCTACATGGGACGACTAGATCTATTCGCTCCTTCCACCACCGCAACAGAGTTTTGCATCATAAATTAACACCATTAACATATAGATTTATAGTAGGAAACTTACATCGGCGCCATAATCGTCGTCGGATTTCTGTTTGAGCTATTCGACATCGTCGGCGGAGATGGTGGCGCGGCAGAGAGGGAGGCGCGATGGGTAGCACGAGCGGCGGCGATGGTGACGCGGCAGAGAGGGAGATGCGACGGTAGCACGAGCTGCGGAGATTAGGCGCGAAGAAGCCTAGACGCGAAGGTGTTGGTGGAAGAAGATGCGAATGCGGCGGCGGAGGAGATGCGAAGACGGCGAAGGTGCGAAGACAGTGCGGAGGTGCGAAGACAGTGAGGAGGTGCGAAGACGGCGGAGAAGATGAGAAGACGGCGGAGGTGCGAAGAAGGAATGAGATTGTGCAAAGACGGCGGTTCTGTTTCTATCTAGGGGTATTTTTGTAAGAGTGGCCAGTATTTATATAATATTAACTTAGTGACTAGTATTTTGTTTTAATTAACTTAAGTGGCTATTATAATATTTCACTCTATAAAATATATCTATAAATTTTTAATAATATGTTTAGAAATCTTTGATTGATTAAGAAAAGACACTTTTAAGAAACAGAGAATCTTTATTAAATTTTGTGAATTTGATCTTTTATTTCTCATATGAAAGGAAATAAAGAAATCATGTATCATCATTTATATATGAGAGCATGGCTAGTTGCAAATTCTTTTATAGTTGCTTAACCCTTCTCCTTATTGCCCTAGGTCCCTCACTCGCTCTCTCTACACTTTCTTCATAGTTTCTATGTCCATAATTAAACTAGATATAAACTATTCATAAAAATGAAAGAAAATAAAACTATTTCTAACGCTAGATTTTAATGGTTTAAATTAATTATATTAATGTGTTCTTTGAAAATTAGTACTCCTATTTATCTGAATATTAATTTGATTGAAAAAAACACACATTTAAAGATTTTCGTGCGGTCAAATATATCCCAAACTACAACCTTTTTTTTTTCTTCTAATAATTATATCCTCAACTATTGATTTTAACTAGTTATATCTAACTACACAAATCTAAGCTTGAACAAATTTTCTGATACTACTTGAAAGCTGAGTAGGATCATTGGGAATGTGACATGACTTGACATGAGAATACATGTGTAAAATTAAAATCAATTTTTTTAATGTCGTTTAAGCCCAAAACAACATAATTATATTATTTTTATTTTCAACCTCAAAATTGCGACATTTTGGACTTATGTGGCATTTGAAAAAAAAAAATTACACATTTATTTCCACGTTACATGCATTCGACGATTTTGACTGGAAGATATAGTTGCATACTTTCAGGATATATATACTGTAAATTAAATAATGGTGATGGCTTGAGATATATTTGACTATTTAGCCATGCAAATTTATATTTCTTAAATTAATTATATGCAATATATATCTAACACCTTGTAATAAGTTTGAAAATGCAAATTCTATTATTTGGTCGTTCCAAATTTTATTGATTCTAATCTTGGAGTGTATACGTAGGAAGGAATTTCGGTTGGAAGCTTATCAGCGGACACGTGTCATTCGAACAGCGAGTGGCCATCATGCGGTGATGTAGGTGAATCTTCAACAGATGTTGCTGACTATACTACCTGCAAAACAGACAGCGACGACTGTGCTAATGTTTGTCCTAATTGCAGATCCGTTTGTACTGCAAGTATTTGCGTTTGTTCTTGTTCAACCTAGTAAGCAAATAATTAGGGCAAAACCTCTAGTTTTGTAAGCCTGATTAATAATGTCTCTCTGCACAAATAATGAAAGAACGAATAAATTGGATCTCTCTCTCTCTCTCAAGTCTGGTCTCCTTTGTTGGTTAACCAAAATCAAGGTACCAAAGATTTAATATCGTTATGATCAATGCATGATGTATGATGATTAATTTCAATATATGGTATGTACGTATTGATAAATGAAATATGAAAATATAACTGATACATCGAATAGGGCTATACGAGAACATCTTTAATCGCACAATTACTTTCATGCGGCTGGTCGCATACCGTGCGACCGAGCCCATGCGTGCGGGCGCATGCACTACACGCGCCCGCGATCGACCGTTAAGTCAGACACGTCCACGCACCTGACAAATTGTTTTTATTTTTATTCGGTGCATGTATTGCATGCGCTTGACTTTTTTAATTTTCGATTTTTTTTCAGTTTTTTTAATTCTTTTTTTCCAGTTTTTTTTTGCTTTTCTTTATTCTTTTTTTTCACTTTTTATTCATTTTTTGAATGAGTCGAGCGAGAGGAGCCGAAGGCCTCGGAGCGAGCTAAAAGACATTAATATAATGTTGCCACAATCATTATCTATAAATTAAAATCGGAACCGAAGGCGGAGAAGAAAAAAAAAATCGAATTAAAAAAAAGCTGAAAAGTCAATAGTTGACCCGGTTTGATCGGGTCAGGTTAACATGGATCCGGTCGCATCCCATGAGGTTGGTTGCATGAGAGCGTTCCTCTAAAAATCGTATTTGATGTTTTGAAAATATTTTTTTTACCAAAGACTGATTTTTTGTAAAGTTTTGTGAATTTAATATTCTATATTTCTTATAAAAAGGAAACAAAGAAAATACAAGTTCACTGTATACTAGTGCATGTGTTAATTTGCTTTTTAAACCTCTAAATAGAGGGATAATATAATAAGTTATAAATTTATTTCTAATAGAGAGGACCACAAATTTTATATCTTGTTTGGTATGAATGATAATATATTTATCCCAATTTTTAAGGGGGCCATAATTTTTATATCATGTTAACTTTGTATGAAATTGATGGATAAAGGAATTAATGTCTAAAATAAATAAGAGGTAAAATATGGTATAATATTATCACTCCATTTCTTAGGTATAAATTTATACCTTGGACAACCGGAAAGGGGTTGCCCGAAATTTAATACCTCTTGCCCGGCTTTTTTATTATATCAAAGCAAACAAGATATAAGATAGTAAAATAATATTATCCTCATTATCACTCATTATAAATCAAGTAAACGCAATTGTGCTTTCCATCATATTAAAAATTGGTGTATAGATAATCTGTATAAAAATCTTGTTTAATTAGTCAAGATTTTTTTTTAGGAAAAAAACAGTCAAGTTTTGTAAATTTTGTGAATCTAATCATTTATATATATTATGAACTGAAAACGGGGCTTATTTAACCTTGCGTGATTAGGATAATATCTCCTGAAATGAGAAATTGAGAATTAATGCGAAGGTTTGTGAATTAATTAGTGCTGGTAATCTACTCATCCTGTCATCTATATATAAGGGCTGCTAGTAACAAATTCTCAACTCACTCAAATATTAATTTCAAAATATATTTTAGAAAAAATGGCTTCTCTAAAGCTTATTTTCTTGGTCACCTTTCTGTTTGTCGCCCTAGGTACCTCTCACTCTCTCTCAACTCCATAATTAAACTAGTTATAAATTCATCAAAAAAGAAAAAAAAACATAATTAAACTATTAGTATTAGGATAATTTTATAGTAGAGTCACACCATCAAGGGTAATTTGTATTTCTGAAATTATATACAATATAGTAACATATCATAATAAGTTAGTTTAATTTTACAACACATGTACATTCTTTTAGTTATTTGTTTGTTGTGGATGGAATTTTATTAATTCATTCTAATCAAGATAATTAATTTGTTTGAGTAGGAAGGTCGTCGGCGGATTTTATATGTCATAGCAACGATGATTGCCTACCGTGCGACACAGGTTCATCGGGGTGTCTGAATGGCATGTGCGTGTGTACTGGTGACGTGGCAGGACCAAAGAAAGATCGTATATCCTGCACAACTGATAAATATTGTGCCAGCCTTCACCTTTGTGATCCTAGTTGCCGCACCTATTGTGAAAGTGGTTTTTGCATTTGTGCTTGTTGAACCAAATAATTAAGATCACAAAATTAGGCCCAAACTTTTGGCTACCCTTTATTATGTATCCGCAGATCTATTAAAACAACGAATAATTCTCTCTCTCTCTCTCTCATTAATCTAATACAGTTGTTTGTGGTTTGTATTGATGATAAATAACGCGCACATGAATTTATTTGTTGGATACGGTGGCGCCATCATTGGTAATTTACTTGTAAGTCGGATTGTGAAATACAGAAAGTTAGTATTTTAACCAAAAAAAAAAGGAAAATAAGTTAAAAAAAAACGATGGTCCAGGAAAAAAAAAAAGGGAAACCATGCATTAACAATCTCGTTACGGGGAAATTCTATGCTATATGTACATGTACTACACCACCTCTCACACGATAATAATATAGTTTATATTATTAAAATATTACTCCCTCCGTCCCACTGAAAATCTCGTGTTACTGTTCGGCACGGGTATTAAGGAGAAGTGTAAAAAGTTAGAAAGTGGGTAGGTCCCACAACTTTTGAAGAGTTAATTGTTTCCTCATATGAAAACAAGACTCAGTGGGACAATCCTAAAAGAAAAGAAAAACAAATTCAGTGGGAGGAAGGAGTATCGTATTAGAGGTGGTGTGGTATATGTATATCTAGCACGGAATTTCTCCTTGTTACGCAATATAGTTGGCTGTTGGAAATGGTTGCATATTTCTTCATTGTCTCTCTTGCTCTCTTTTCAAGTTGGGCTTTTTAATTAACATGAGTGTGGGATTTTCGGTAATTAGGTAATTTGAGAGCCCATATGTTATTACTTAATAATTAGCCCTATTTTTTTGTTGAGAAGATAACGGGTCTTCTAAGAGAGTGGTGAACGTTGCGTAGCAAGAATTTTTTTTTTCTAGGGGTTCAAACTAACCGTAATTTTTAAAATTCGTAAGAAAATTTTTAAAAAATAATGTTAAAAATACATAAAAATTATAATACAATCTATAATAGGAGATGGCGTCTTATTAAAACATACCACTTATTTAAGAAATAAGGAAACAAGATCAAATAATGAACACAACATAATTTAAACTAAAAATACGCCTAATTTTCATATTTTATACTCCCTCCGTCTCGAGTTAGTATGGTGTGGGAGGGTGGCACGAGTTTTAGAAAAAGTAAGTAAATATTTGGTATAGTAGGAGAATTTTTAGTGGAATGAATCCATTTAAGATATAGTGTTAATTTTTCAGTGGAGGAAATTAATAACTTTCTAGGAGTAAATATGTGAAACTTTTAATGATAAAAGGGTAAAAAAACATGTTCTAAAAAGGAAACACCATACTAACTTGGGACAGTTAAAAAATAAAAGAGACCATACTATTCTGGAACGGAGGGGTATAAGATTGTAATATTCATAACTCTGACTTATTTATATTTGCAATAAAAAGTAAAAGTTATTGTCATAACTAAATTAATTTTTCTATTTACATCTCAGTATTCATATTTTTCCAATTAACTAAATGATATTTCATAATGTAATATGATTATTAAATAAAGAACACGTCTTGGAAAAATAAATTTGTCAATACAAACAAGACTAGCAACAACTAAATTATTGAGAAGGAGAAAGGGAAAAAAAAAACAGATCGAAGCAAAATAAATGGAAAAAGATGGACTTGGAGTTGATTTAGACCTCTATTTTTAATTTATTTCATGAAACTTGAATGAGAGACACAAGAAATGGTTACCCCTTTCTGGTTAAGAGCAATTTTTTTTTAATCTTTTTTCTTAATTAATAAAATAATACCACTAATATACTAATTTCTTTCTCCATTTTCTGATTTTGCAGGTGTTCTTCTTGAACCTGTTCAACTCGGCGTTTTTACAAACAGTTGGTGGGGCATTTGTGTTTTACATGTTTCAACTAGTAATTATTGCACTCCAGCTGTTCGACGAAAGCTCTGACAGAAATACTTGACAGATTTCCTACATCGGTAAATATTTATATATTCGGTACATATTCGTCGTATAATAATTATGATTTCCATATATAAAACAATTGATAAATAGACTATTATGAATGATAACGTCTTAAAAAATCTTGTTAGATTGATTAAGTATTTATTTTTTAAGAAATCGAGAGTGAAATTTAATCTCTTAGCTTCACTGCTTCGATTTGCTCGAAAGAATGTTAATATACAGTTGTTATGTGGTATGTATTGACAAAATGAAACTCGAGATATAACATAAAAATGTAACAGAGAAAATGATTCCGATGGCGATAACACTATCATTGAAAATAATAGTGATTCAGGTAGCAAAATATTGCCTTTCTTACCCACATTGAAAAGTCATTGCATTTTGGGCAATTAACATTTATATTCATTGTATTAATTATTTTTACAAAATAGATATGTATATATAATATTAATAGAAATAAAAAATATATAGAAACTATTCACTAAACGATCTCGTTACGTAATTGGTATATATATATATACACACACACACACGGTACATATATACAATTAATTCGTCGTATAATAATTATGATTTCCATCATATAAAAACAATTGATTTATAGATTATTATGAATAATAATCTCTTAAAAGATCTTGTTAATTAGATAGATAATGTTTTTTAAGATAGACTGAATTTTTGCGCAAACCTATTTTAATTGTTTAAGAAAAATTTTAGGAGATAGGGTTAATTTTCGTAAATTTTGTGAAATTATGATATTATATATATAAGTACTATATATTGTGAAGGGAAACTATTATGAAAATTGGACTTATTTAACCTTGCGTGACTAGGATAATATAAATATTTCCTCAAATGAGAAATATTGTGAACGTTTGTGAATTAATTAGTGCTGATAATCTGCTTATCCTCATCTATATATAAGGGCAAGGCTAGTAACAAATTCTCAACTCACTCAAATATTCCAAATTAAATTTTAAAAAAAATGGCTTCTCTAAAGCTGATTTTCTTGGCCACCTTTCTGCTTATTGCTCTAGGTACCTCTCACTCTCTCTTCAACCTAACTCCATAGTATAGTCACATCCACACACCACCTTTCAAGGATAATTTGTATTTCTTAAATTATATACAATATAATAAGAAGTTGTAATAAGTTTGAAGAGAAATTATTTTAGTTATTTGCTGTTGTGGAATTTTATTAATTCATTCTAATGAAACGGATTTGTTTCAGTGGGAAGGTCATCGGCGGAGTTTTGTCATTATGACGGCGAGTGCCTACCAGCCACGTGGTGCCCTACAGGTGGTGCGACGTGTCTGAACGGCGTATGTGTTTGTAATGTTAACGTGGATAAACCGTGCAGAACTGATAAATATTGTGCCAGCCTTGGCCTTTGTGATCCTAGTTGCCACTCTTATTGTGGAGGTGGTATTTGCCGTTGTGCTTTTTTTTTTAAGGGGATAAAAGGATTTCACTCCTACCCCCAAGGTGACTCGAACCCTGGACCTTGATTCTAGGTAGTTGTTTGGTGCGCTCGGCCTCCCACCAGGCCAAATAACTTGGTCTTGCCGTTGTGCTTGTTGAACCTAAGAAAGATGAGAAAATTAGGGCACAACTTTTGGATTTGTTAGCATTTTATGTCTATGCTGATCTTTCAAAAGAGCGAATAACTCTCATTCTCTCATACAATTGTATTTTTTAGTTGGTAAAGGGAGAGCAGTGGAGTTGAACCTGGATATCACTATTAACATATAAGGTCCTCATCATTTGGATATCATCGAAAGAATTGTAATACAGTTGTTATGTGATATATATATATATATAGGGAAGAGATCATATATATGTAAAGTCTTTTCCCGTAAGAAATAAAAAACGATATGGACCATTGATCTTTGTAGATCTACGGTTGTCATTGACCGGTGCATTATAATTGAACATGTAATGCATTATCGTAACAATGTATTGTAGCAAATAAAAAATGCATTATTATGACAGTGCTGTTGTGTTTTTTTGTAATTTTCTGGAATTTTTTTACTATTTTTTTGTATTTTTTTGGAATGAAGCTTTGCTTGGGAAAGAAGATAAAAAGAAACGAGAGGAGAGAGAAAGAGACTTTGGTGCAATTTTTCTGATATTTTATTCTTAGTCTAACAACCACTTATATAACAAAAAGTGGTGTCCAACAACTTACAGCTGTAAAATAAAAGTGTTATTACAAAATAGAATTACCAACATATTGAAAATGCTACTATCTGCTAACTTATTGAATACTGAAAAATCCAACGGCCAAAAAGAAATAGAATCAATGGTTGAGATTCAGCCACTTTTATGTTTGACTATAAGCTGAATATCTCCATCCCCTTTCTTTATAATCGAACTCTTCCTTTCACAAGACTCCATTTTTGCCTCTTTCTCAGAAAACCCCAATCCATCCTCTTCAATATCTACAGATAAGGGCATTCTCATGACAATACCCCCTCCATTTTTAGATCCTTGTCCCCAAGGATCGAATGTCGGAAATTTCTTCTTGATAAATTTGGAATCTTCCCAAGTAGCCAAGGTCGGATCAGAAGAGTCCCATTGGATAAGAAACTGATGAACCTTTTCATTGCCTCGCATAACCCAGCGTTCTTGGAGGATAGAAATCGGGCAAACCGAAAAGGCACCATCTTGATCAACGACAGGGAGATCTGGAGCTAGAACCACAGCGCGACCAATAACCTTCTTCAGAAGAGAAACATGAAACACTGGATGGACACGAGATCCCTCTGGTAAGGCTAATTTGTAAGTGACCTTACCAATCCTCGCAATTATTTCATATGGTCCGTAGTATTTGGCTGCAAGTTTGACTAACCTTCGAATCGCCACAGATTGCTGGCGGAAGGGCTGAAGTTTGAGGTAAACAAAATCTCCAACCTCGAACTCTCTCTCTGTACGATGAGGATCAGCATAGAATTTCATCCGTAGTTGAGCAAGATGTAAATTTTCCTTAATTTCTTTCAGGAACTGGTGTCGCCGTTGAAGGAACAACTGGGCATCTGTATCACCGATTAGCAGGTAAGCAGAAATAGCATGTAACGGGGGAGGATAGCCGTAAAGGACCTCAAAAGAGGTAGCTTTAAGACTGGTATGAAAGTTGGTATTGAACCAAAATTCAGCTAGAGATAACCATTTAAGCCACTCCTTAGTATTTTGATGTACCATACAACGTAAGTAATTTTCCACACACTGATTTGTCCTCTCGGTGAGCCCATCAGATTGTGGGTGATAAGCTGAAGTCATGTCCAACCTTGTTCCCATACCCTTGAACAACTCTTTCCAAAACGAACTTGTAAAAACTTTGTCTCTGTCAGTAACAATACTCAGAGGAGGACCATGTAGCTTATAAATTTGATCCAAGAATAGTTTAGCAACCGACTGGGCAGTAAAGGGATGAGCCAAGGGTAGGAAATGACTGTACCGAGTGAATCTATCCACCACACAAAGAATAACATCTTTGCCATTAGATTTAGGCAACCCTTCTATGAAATCCATAGAGATGTGAGTCCATGGCTGAGTGGGAATAGGTAAGGGTTGTAAAAGCCCTGGATAAGCACCACTGATTGATTTGCCTTGAGCGCAATCAGCACAAGAGTTGACCCAATTGACCACATCTGCTTTCATCAAAGGCCAATAGAACAACCTCTTCAACCGCATATAAGTTCCCTGAATTCCAGAATGACCCCCATAGGCAGAATTATGCATTTCTTGAAGTAAAACCTGCTTGAGGTTTGTGGCTGTACCAACTGCCAATCTGCCTTTGTACCTGAGTAAATCACCTACCTTTTCCCAATCAGGAAGCTCCTTTGGTTGAAGTATCTTGGTTTCCAGAATCTTTTGTAGGAATCCATCACCATCATAGCTCGAAACAATTTGTTGTAACCAACTCGAGAGTACGGTAGAAATAGCCGTACAAACCAAACCCTCAGGTTCCCTTCTGGATAAGGCATCAGCAGCCTTATTCTCACTGCCCTTTTTATAATGAATCTCATAATCATAACCCAGTAACTTGGTAATCCATTTTTGCTGCATCGGGGTAACAATTTTATGATCTAAAAGGTGTTTAAGGGCTTGTTGGTCTGTGTTGATGACGAACTTATGCCCCAATAGATAATGCCTCCACTTTTGAATGGCTAGTAGAATAGCCAAGAATTCCCTTTCATAAACTGAGAGGGCTTGATGTTTTGGGGATAGAGATTTGCTTAGAAAAGCAATAGGACGACCTTTCTGCATTAGAACAGCCCCAATTCCCTGACCACTGTCATCAGTTTCTAATACAAAGGGAGCTGTAAAATCTGGCAGTGCCAGAACTGGAGTGTTAACCATGGCTTTCTTGAGTATGTGAAAAGCTTTGTTTGCCTCTGATCCCCAGTGAAAGCCTCCCTTCTTAAGTAAACAGGTTAAGGGCTTACTAATGAGTCCATACCCCTGCACAAATTTCCTGTAATAACCCGTTAAACCAAGAAAACCCCGTAGTTGCTTCAGAGTTTTAGGAGTAGGCCAATTAACCATTGCCTCAATCTTCTCGGGGTCAGTAGTCACACCTTCTGCTGAAATCATGTGTCCCAAATAGCTAATTCTCTGTTGTCCAAACTGATACTTACTCCTCTTGGCATACAACTTGTGTTGCCTTAGAAGCGATAGAACAGTCCGGAGTTGATCAATATGCTCCTGCCAAGACTTGCTGAAAATTAGAATATCATCAAAAAATACTAAAACAGACTTTCTTAGTTGATCCTTAAAAACTTGATTCATTAAGGATTGGAATGTAGCTGGGGCATTACATGACCCGAATGGCATCACTAAGAATTCAAAGTGTCCATGGTGAGTCCGGAAGGCAGTAAGATGTCTGTGTTCAGGTGACATCAGGATTTGAAAATACCCTGATCTTAAATCAATTTTAGAATAGAATTTGGATCCGTGAAGCTCATCCAATAGTTCATCAATAACTGGAATTGGATAGTTATGCTTAATTGTCAAGTTGTTCAAATACCTGTAATCAACACACATTCTCCAAGTGTTATCCTTCTTCTTGACCAACAATACAGGTGAAGCAAAAGGACTTTTGCTGTGTTGAATTTCCCCAATCTCCAATAAACCCTTCACAATACCCTCAATTTCATTTTTTTGTTCATGTGAGACTCTGTATGGAAACTGTTGCTTAGGAACACTATCAGGTTTCAGTATTATACTATGCTCAATTCCCCTAACTGGTGGTAACCCTTTAGGTTCTGCAAAAACATCCTCGTATTCTTGTAATAAACAGTCCAACTCAGATGGTTGTGTTGGATAATCAGGTTTAGTATGTACCAAATAGATTTCCTCCACTGAATCTTCCTGCAACATTTGAAATAAGCTTGGACCAGAGATCATTTGACAACTATCCGTTCTAGTAATAGCTTGTATCTTGATCCTCTTTCCTTGGAATGAAACTGTGAAAGTAATTTTTTCATAATCTAATTCCACTGGCGTGCAGGATTTGAGCCAATCGCCACCCAGAATCAGATCACAACCTTCAGTAGCCAGGAGCCTAGGTGAGTAAATAAATTCCTGATTCTGCATAGTCCATTTGAGTGCTTTTACCACCTTGGAGCTTACCATTTTACTTCCATTAGCAACTTTTATCAACAAAGGTCTCACAGACTCTGTTGTGCAGCCCAATGTAGTAGCAGTGGTTTCATTGATAAAGCTCAAGGTACTACCAGAATCTATGAGAATATTGATTCTTTTCCCAGCCACTTCACCAAACACCCTCATGGTAGTAGGACCCCCAGCCCCAGTAGCAGCACTAAATGCCACCATAATTTCTTCCATTTCTTGATAGCCTTCCAGTTGTAGTTCATCATCTATGTTGGTAGAATTTAACAAATTTTCTTCTTCTTCTGCAGACATGATCATATAAGAAATCCTCTGTTTACATCTATGTCCAGGTGCATAGTGCTCATCACAGTTGTAACAGAGTCCTTGCTTTCTCCTAGCTGTCATTTCAGCTGATGTAAGGAGTTTATAATGTGATTTGGTAGGAGTTGTTGGTGCCTTAGGAGCAGTAGAAGGAATGAATTCAGGCTTCTTAAAATTCTGAGCAGGAGAACTAGGGAATCTGTTGAGTCCCTTCATTTTCTTTGATATAGCCTCTAAGGTATGCAATTGATTCCTTCCCAAATCAATAGTATGATCAAGGGTGGTTGGATTAAACATTCTGATAAAGGATTTCAACTCATCACTCAATCCACTAACAAAACTTGCAATAAAGTACTCTTCAGAATATTCACCCTTGTGCATCATTACCATACAAGCTTTCAATTCTTCGAATCTCTCAACGTAGTAGCATAACTACCAGTAAGCTTCAACTTGTTAAATTCATCAATGATCCTCGATTCTTTCAAATCTTCAAATCTAGCATAAATTAGCCCAATAAATTGTTCCCAACTCAGAATAGATTGTTTTTTAGCTAAGTTTTGAAACCATTGTGCAGCACGACCCTCGAAATACATAGATGCTAATGTTACCCTTTGATGATCAGGTATATTAGGCATAAGCTTAAAATAGCTTTGACATTTTAGAATCCAAGATCTAGATTGATTACCATCAAATCTAGGGAAATCAATCTTAGGCAAAGAGTGTTTACCTGATAGTTCATCTTTTTTAACAGATGGTTCTTCTTTCGTCTTCAGCTTGATGGTATGGGGAGATCTAGCTGTGTTACACTCATCCTCTGGATCCCCAAGGATAGACATCTCCTCCATGCGTGACTTTCCTTTATCCATGTTAAACAGTTGCAGCTGGATTGCAGCCAAAGACTTTGCCAGGTTGTCCATTTTGTCACCAATAGATCCCACCCTGGACTGGAATTGATCTATCTTTTCTTGCATTTTTAATTCAGCAGCATCTCTCTTCATTGTTTCAGTAGTCACCAATTGCTCCAATTTTTTGTGTGCCTCTTGCAGATCTTTGAACCGAGTAACTTCACCCATAATCAGGATCTAGGCTCTAGATACCAATTGTTGTGTTTTTTTGTAATTTTCTGGAATTTTTTTACTATTTTTTTGTATTTTTTTTGGAATAGTGAAAAAAACTGTAAATGAAGCTTTGCTTGGGGAAGAAGATAGAAAGAAACGAGAGGAGAGAGAAAGAGACTTTGGTGCAATTTTTCTGATATTTTATTCTTAGTCTAACAACCACTTATATAACAAAAAGTGGTGTCCAACAACTTACAGCTGTAAAACAAAAGTGCTATTACAAAATAGAATTACCAACATATTGAAAATGCTACTATCTGCTAACTTATTGAATACTGAAAAATCCAACGGCCAAAAAGAAATAGAATCAATGGTTGAGATTCGCCACTTTTATGTTTGATTATAAGCTGAATATCTCCATCCCCTTTCTTCATAATCGAACTCTTCCTTTCACAAGACTCCATTTTTGCCTCTTTCTCAGAAAACCCCAATCCCTCCTCTTCAATATCTACAGATAAGGGCATTCTCATGACAAGTGCATTGTAATAATACATAAAATACATCATTTTAGTACATAAAATGCATTATTATTATTTTTTACTGGAAAAATATTTTATATGTGAACCAACCCCTATATATATATATATATATATATATATATTTTTTTTTTTTTGACGAAATAAAAGTACTCGAGACGATATAACATCAAATTGTAGCAAAGAAAATTATTCAGATAACTGTCATTGGAAATAATAGTGATTCAAGCATCAAAATATATCAATTGCCTTTCTTAACCAAATTGAAAAGTCAAAGCATTTCGGGCAATTAACATTTTAAATAATATGCTCATCCCAGATTTCCTTCTCCTTGGATGTTTGATTTATATAGTCCTCTGATAAAGTGCTATATGTTACACCATATTTATTTTTTAATTTTTAGTTTTATTTATAATTAATTAATGTTTAATTAGTCCTAATTAATAAACCTTAATTGAGATTACTAAACTCAAATTGAGAATAAACATTGATTAAAATTAATAAACTATATATACTTGAGATTAATAAACCTGAATTATGATTAATAAGCTTTAATTAAAATTAATAAATTCTAACTACCCACTAATTATTCCCCTAATCCCCTGATTATAACCACACACACGCTGCAGTTGGTCGTACCAAAATTTTTTATCTTATTTTTTACTCCCTCCGTCCCGTTATTCTTGTCTCATTTCTTTTGGGCACGTGTATTAAGAAGAAGGTGTTTAAAGGGTAAAAAGATAGAAAGTGGTGGAGCCCACAACTTTTTGTGAGAGAAGTACTATATTTTCTTATATGGAAAAACAGGACAGCCCAAAAAAAAATAGAAGACAAGAATAACGGTACGGAGGGAGTATGATTTGAATAACTTGCAGTTGTTATCTGAAATGTGCATAGACAGTTTTATTACTAAAATTCTTGAACTTGAGAGTTTAGAAAAGGGCAACGTACCATTGGTTTGGTTAGCCTTTATAATGTTTCTCAATAATACTATTAAATTAATAAATTATATTCTCTGTCGGCCCCAAAATATTAAATTAAGAACAAAACTCAATCTATTTTACCGGATGAGATCCTCTGTCCCCAACTTATGTCCCACTCTCCGTGTCCCACTATTAATTTCACTATTTTAAAAAGATTTTTTTAAAAATAAAAATTTAGTAATATATAATGAACCTTAATTAATATTTATTATAAAAAATTAGAATTTAAAAAAATTATATACCCTAATTTTAGAATAATAAACCCTAATAATCAATTAAAAATTTAAAAAAATGCAAATTAAATATAAATAAATATATATATATATATATATATACCCTATTCGGATGGATGAACCCTAGTTAATAATTGTAAAATTATACTAAAACATTATAGATTGAAATTGAAGAAAAAAAATGACAAAATCATTATTAAATATAGATTGTGGGACAAAGTGGGACACCAAAATTGGGGACAGAGGATTCTAAGTGCTATTTTACAGTACGGCGGGTACCGACAATTGCCGTCGATCCGCCTCCCCTTTTTCCACCATCCCTCAGATGCAGTGGAGACAGACACATATATGGAGGATTCTATTGTGTGTGAACGACATTGCAAAACATAATAGTTATGTCGTGGAATTCTTTCGTCTCAAATTCTTTTATTTTTATTTTATTTTTTTAGAAAATTCATTTTATTGTATTTGAAATTAAGCCTATCGCGCAAATGAATTTATTTAATTTGTTGGATAGGTGGAGCCATCATCGGAGATTTACTTGTAATTAATTCGGATTGTGAAACACACAAAATCAGTAGTTTAACAAAAAAAAAAAAAACGCACACAAAAGAACGCTCAGAGAAGTAGATGATCGAGAGAGGAAAACTATATTCGATCTCGTTAGTATATACAATTTGTTGTATAATAATTATGGTTACCATCATATAAAAAACAATCGATATATACTTTATTATGTATTATAACATCTTTAAAAATCTTTTTTGATTGATTAAAAGAATTTTTTTGAAGAGAGACTAAAATTTTGTGAATTTAATTAATATCTTATTTTTCTTATGAAAGGAAACAAGATTTCTTATACCATTCAATTTATATACTAATTATTCTTCCCCTCAACAAAAAATAAAAATAAGGATAAATCTAGGTGGCCATAATATGGCCAGTTATAATATCCTTAAAATTTTAAAAAATCGATCGGTTTTAATTTGAACCGGTTAGGAGAATTTTTTTGTACTAATATATCCCTTATATTATTTTTAGCATAGATTCTCGTGCTTAAATTTGAAAATATTTTCTTTTATATATTTGGTAACAAGATTATCCTACTTAAATTTGAAAATATTTTCTTTTATATATTTGGTAATAAGATTATTAAATTAAATTGATAAAAAAATATTATAAAAAGAAAATCCAAGTAAAAGAAGGATTACGTTTCTTAAATGCATAAAAATTGGAAACAGTTACTTAAAAAAAAAATCCACCGACACCTAATGATATCTAGTAAAGGAAAGATATTCAACTCCATCACTACATCAGAGTTTCATGTTAATTTCAGGTTGTATGAATGGAAACATTGGAGTCTCAACACTTAATGATATCTATACAGTGGAATTGCAGACGATCTGCTGAGTATAAGTTTGCCAAGTATGGTGGATAAGAGATGATTTTCGGCCGATAATGGAGGGGCGGCTCCAAACCCATAGATGACATATAATGAATATATTATGACCCGAAATTATGGAGAAAAAAAAATGAAAGATGAATATGAAATAATTTGGAAAGATAATGATTGAAAAAAAAATTTGAAAATGGAAATTAGATTTGGATTGCAATTGTTTAAATTGAGCAGCTACCTCTAGTTTTGATTATTTTTATGTACGCGGGTGGTAACAAATAATTAATTTCAATTTTGATTGAAAAATATAATCTCTAATTGATGTAATTAATGATTTAATTTAGAATGTAATTTTAGGAATGATCTTGGATTAATTTTTTCTATAAATAATATCAAGGGTACACCAAGTAAATTAATAATTCAAATAAAATTTATTAAATTATAATTATTATGCAATTACTTATGTAGCCCTATCTGACCATAATAATATGGCCATTTACCACAGCCCAAAAAATAATTATGCTTTCCGTCATATGAAAAATATAATTAAAGATCTTTAATACATGTTAGGAGATAAAGTGAATTTTGTAAATATGAATCTAATCATTTGTATATATTAAGAGAAACAAAAAAATCCGCCGAGCCCGTCCCACCACCATACATATTGCAGAAAACCATCATTTAATATATGAACGTACAAATTAGTAAACTTTACTTTTTACATATATGAGTATGCTTCTTTATATATAATTAATAATAAATTTTTAAGTTATATATTGCTTCTTTATATGAATAATGATATTTTTGCACGATCTTAATTTTTAAGTATTGTACAATGATATTTTTTCATGACAATCATAAATTATACGAAGATTAATTCTTATACTAGGATTTGTTTATATGTGTAGTGTTAATAGGAGCAAGTAGATTACGAAAACCGGACTTATTTAACCTTGCGTGATAATTAAGGATAATATTTCCTCAATTAAGATTTACTGCAAACATATGTAAATTAACTCACTATATATGAGTGGATTAGGATAATCCACTCATCCTGTCATCTATATATAAGAGCACGGCTAGTAACAAATTCTCAACTCACTCAAATATTTCAAATTAAAATTTAGAAAGAAAAAAAAATGGCTTCTCTAAAGCTGATTTTCTTGGCCAGCCTTCTGCTTATTGCCCTAGGTCCCTCTCACTCTCTCTCAACTCCATAATTTAATTTAAACTAGCTAGTTCTAAACACATTAAAAAAAGAACATTAAACTATTTGTAAAGCGAGATTTTATTAGTGATATTGTATTTTTTGATAATTAGTATATAATGATGATTTCAATAGTAGAGTCACATCCACACACCACAACTTTAAAGGATAATTTGTAGTATTTCTTAAATAATTATATACAATAACATCTTGTTATTAATAAATTTGAACGCAAATTCTTTAATTTAGTTATTTGATGTTGTGGACCTATGGCCGTTCCCAATTTTTTTTCTTTTATATCGTGGAAACTCGCAACCGCTATGAGTAAACCCTCATTCCGAGTTTTATTCATTTTAACCGTAAACGAATTAATTTCAGTTGGAAGCTCATCAGCGGGCACATGTCATACGAACAACGACTGCTCACCGTGCAGTACAGGTGATGCGTTGTGCGTAGAGGGCTTCTGCTCTTGTACTGTCGATGCTGACGTGGCACAGAAAAAGCAAAATAGCTCATGCAAAACTGATAGGGATTGTGCCAAGCTTTGTCCTAATTGCAGCTCTTATTGTGCTGATAGTATTTGCATTTGTTCTTGTTGAACTTAAGAAAGATGCATGAGAAAATAATTAGGGCAAAACTTCTGCATTTGTTAGCTTTTATAATGTCTCTGCATGTCTAATAAAAGAACGAATGATTTTCTCTCTCTCTAGTCTCTCCCATTGATTAAACATAGTTGTTATATGATATGTATCGAAATAAAATTCAAGATCTAAGGGAAATATTAGTAATTCCGGTAGCAAAATATATTGCCTTTCTTACCCGAATTGAAAAGCCATTGCACTCTTGGGCAATTAACATTTACATTTATTATATTAATATTTTTTACAAAATAGATAATGTTAATAGAAAAAAAATATCTATAACACGCTCGATACAAAGTAATTTCATTATTTAAGTTTGTTAAAAAAAGTATTTGATAAATCTGTTAAGATTAATCAGTTTTAAATAACTGCAGCCCATTTAATATGGAAATGAACTTTCGGAGGAATGTGAGTGGCCCAAATTTAAATTCAAAAAAGTTACCTTGTAATTTTCATTTAGCAGTCAGGCTACTCTTTTTTGATAAATTTATATAATTTTGATGAATTTATAGTATGAAATAATTTTTATCTTATAATATATGTATATTATAAATAATATCTAAATTTATAAATATAAACCTTTATAATAATAATAATAATAGATATGTATTATTAAGATCACCCAAGTACGTACATAGTTACAAAAAAAGCAAGTATTAATGGGCAAAATAAAAATACAAATTTTATTTCATCAAACGCGTAAAGGATCTCTTGATTAAGTAGTAAAAAAGGAGACCTTAAAACTATAACGTTCTTGATAAAGAGTCTGGCGATGAGCATTAGGCTCAACTTTACATATGCCCTTTTTTTTTAATAACATTATGATTTTACTTATATTTAATGAATAAAAAATTAAAAAATAATGGTGGACATAAGAAAGAACATATATATAAAAAAGGGGAGAAATGATGAATAAGTTTTACATGATGACGGATGTGTCCAAAACTGAAAAATAGTTGAATAAAAAACCCGAGATTCTAACAAGTAAATCTTACTATTAATAGGCCTAGATAACGTATTCTAGTACCCAAAAAAAAAAATCCTTAGATTCTCACAAGTAAAATAAATATATATATGTTGAGGAAGTGGTAGAGTAGGTTTTCAATCAGTCATGATGTTTGGCAAGAATTTGGAATATGAGATTTGTCCAAGGTCAAAATGGTCCCATCAATCAAAAGTGTACCATAAAGGAAAGATTTGGCACGGCCACCACGAGTATCTCACAACTAAAACATTCTTATACCTGCATTCATGTGTAATAACGTAAAGTGTGGTTAAATTAATGATTTTAAATGTGGAAAATAAATAAAATATTGTTTCGTTTGATTGAAGCCTTTCACCAAACTAGATAAATTATTCAATACCAATGAAGAAAAATGGTACATGGCCTTTCGAAGGTATTGATGAGCCTTGTACTAGTTAGTGTTTACTACAAATTAAAGGTCACCAACAATCAAGTTTTTAATGCTACCTATTACATTTTCTCGACATATAATAAATGAGTGCTACACAAAATACTCAAACGATTTATTTATTTATTTTATATGGTTTCTTGTACAAGAGTTTGTTAATTCTCCACAAAAAATTATACAAATTTTAAATTACTAATTTATCCTCAAATTAAAATTTAAAGAAATATTGCCGCTTTGGTGTACATATATATATATTTTTTTTTTGAGATACGCTTTGGTGTACATATTACAATATACTAATACAAGCAAAAGATGATATCATAGTTCAATTAAGTAAATAAGCAGGGGCATTCCGATTTGGAGAAGTTCTTATTTGAATCTATAAACTTTAAATTACGAGCGAAACTCTCTTTACCCTCTTTTAATTAGTTTTATGAAGAAGTCTGAAAGTGTTACACTTTAATCACTTTTATTCGATATATATACTTATGAATTTCAATTTACGTTCTTCCTTTATTTTTATAGAAACACAATTATTTGCGTACTCTTTTTATTATTTTCTTTTTAGAGGTTTCTAAATATCAATCTCATAAGAAAAGAATTGAAAGAAAGGAAGAAAGAATACCAATCTCGACATCTAATCTACCGAATCAATCTTGACATCTAATCTACCGAATCAAAATATTGGAGGCGTTTGTATTTACTTTAAAAAAAGTATAAAGATTAAAAAAAGAATATGACAAAGAATAAACCAAGAATGGAATAAAATAAAGATAAAAAATTAAATAGTAAAGACATAGGACATGCATGTCTTTTACCCTGAAATATTCCTCCATCTGCATATTTTGGTCATTATGTACAAAATCACATGCTCCCTATTATTGCATGTAGCTGTCAAACCTTATTATTAAATTCATCAAATATTATTAATTTTTTCACTTCTCAAACATATATCTTTAGATCCGATCATTAATGATTATTATTCTTCTACCGTTCATACGGTTCATTACCTAATGATGGCCCCAAATGTGACATGTGATTTTTTTTAAATAAATATTATAAATGGATCACATGTATAGATAAATTAACATAGATTCAAATCCTCACCAAATTTTTGACTATTGCGTTTCACACACATCAAATTAATATGTAGTGTTGTAGTTGCTTACATGCAATAAATGTATATAAATTTTGATTATAGTCAAATTTATTCAAAGACATGAATCTTTATTAAATAACAATAACAATAACAACAACAATAGCAATAAAAAAAAATAATTGAAACATACATTTGGACCCACACCTGGGCATGTTGTGCTCTATCAGTCTATCTCGAAATAAGACAATGTTTGACTTAATACACTGTTCAACATCAGTATTCTATACAATTATTCCCTAATATTTTAGTGCTGCCTTCTCACGAATTAAAAGGGTGTTTATGTTTCACTAGGTTTTTATTTAAATATTATTAGTAATATTATATTTAAGGTTGTTAAACTTTCGTGATACAATAAGTTACTATAATATAATAGCATAATTTACTAAGTCTCAAGATATATACATAATACTCCATCCGTCTCAAATTGATGTAGTTCAACTAATATTTTATATCTCACAAAAAATTAAAAGTACATCATATTTTTGGGGGACAGAGGGAGTATGTTTTATTTCTTTGCCAGAAATACAATCAGAATGACTGAATTTATGATATCATGACTTTGAATTTCTATTTACTTATTTTTGGAGGAGAACGTGTTCGAATCTATAAATATTTTTTAAATTAATTCTGTCCATAATTTTTCCTTATAATAGAAATTTATGCGATTTTGATTAGGTACTTTCACGAGTACCGAAGGAGGGTCCACCTACGCAACTTTCGAGCCAATGAAAAAGCTCCACCTCAGCATTCTGGAAATTGGGACGGGCTCACCTGTGAGGTGTTTACATGGGATTATTTCCCTGCCTTAAAAGTTGAACAAAGAAGAAAAGCTTAGTGAGAAACTGGTTTGCTGCAATGAAAGACTAATTTAGCTGTGTTTTTTGTCTTACAATTTGAGAACCGAAAGAGAAAAGGTATCGTTTCTGCAGTTCATTTTTTCTGTGTCATTTTTCAAAACTAGGTTAATTTTCTTTCTTTTGTATTTTTTGTTATATTTATGTGATTTTCATATGTAAGAATTTTCTGTGCCTGCATTTACGTGTTTTGTGACTGAATCTTTGAATTGAATTTCATTGTTTTGTGGGTTTTCTTTGTTTTCATGAAATCTGTCCAAAGATTGAAACTTTTTATGGCGTGATGTTGGAAAAAATTGAACCTTTAATGTGGGAAATGATTTACTGGGGTTTAATTGTTTCTAGGAATTTCCCATAAAAGAAATTAATTATGATTTTTTTTGGTTTTAGATTTAATGGGATTTTCTAGTCTAGCATTTTGGAGTTGATGAGTTTCTATCGCTTATATATTTCCCACTTATATTGTTGTTCACACTGGAATCATTGGTTTCTTCTGCAATTGATTTTTTTTTACCAAGAAATGTGGTATTCTCATTTTGAATTTCTACGGCATATCATAATTACTTCATTTTTGTTTTCCATTTCTAGCTGTTTGATTGTGAACCTGTTTCTTGACAACCTTGTATGTTTGAAACATCAGCATTTTATCATTGAACTAAATGGCATATAGGGTTATGAAATGACAAATTGTTGTAACATAAATATGCCTTTCTTTGTCGTTAACGAAGTTAATGAAGTCTTGGATCTAGTAATTGACATATTTTTGCCGGTAGAGAGATATGCATTTGATGGTCGACTTGCCAAAATGAGTCTGATTTAGTGATTTATCACGCGTCTTTCCTACCAGCATTTTTCACTTAAATATCATTGGATTCGTTTTTTCTGCTGTTAATAATGCAGACATAGGCCACGACAACATTTTTTTGTTTGTTCTAGCCATTTGGATATACGTCCTCTGTCCTCACTTACTTTTGAAGCCCTAGGCTAAAATGCTAAAACCTTCGTGATCTCCTCATGTTATCCATGGTTTGAAAGATTATCATTCTTGATTACAAAACATTCTATGATTTTGAACAATATTCTTTCTATTGTAATTTATAACAAATTATTTGATGTGAAGCATGCAAACTGAAAGTCATGAATATTTGAATGAAAAACAACATGAGCTTAAACAAAAATATAAACAAACGTGAGCTTAAGCAAGTTACTTCTACCCATTCTTTGTTCCCATGACTGTACTAAAAAATAACTTTATTCACGACTTCACGTTTGTATCTGTAGAGAATTCACGTGTGAAGCGTTCGTTGGGGGCATCTAGTTTGTGATCTTAATCATTTTTGTGTGATATTGCTCTATCTACTTAGATGACCTAGGAATCTTGTTGCACTGCTCATTGTTCCTCTACAAGGAATATTTTGATACTTCTTGTCTTTCCAAAGATCCCTAGAAGGTCCATGAGTGATGATTCTCGTCTTGGTTTTTCTCTATACATGGTAGCAACACTACTTTCTGAATCGTGAACCTATTAGATAATGATGGTACTTTTTTGGAGATAACCTTGTCTTCACGAGTCAACTTAGTTATCTTTTTTTATATCGAAACATTATGTATAACAAGACTACACGAACTGCTATATCTTGCAAAGGTTTCATTATACATCATTAATTAGTCATTTGCTACCTTTGCATGTTTCTGACTGCTTCTTGTTTGTGTAGTTACGTCTTGCATGGAAATGATTGGGATGATTTCTCTGAGAAATCTTGTTATCTAGATGCTTAGTTTTAGTTCTATTACGTAGCATTCTTGCTTACGTGTCATTTTTTTCCCTTCTTTCTTCTGTTATCTATTATGATGGAGTTAAATTTTTTTGATTATTCTGCTATGAAACGAAAACAAAGATGCAGGTCTGAAAATTTTGTAAATATTCATTATTTTCAACAGTCGACCAAATTACTGTAGGAGATTTATCAAAGGAAATCTATTTAATGTTTTTAACTTGACAAATTAAGGACATGGATTTAGTGTTAATGTGATCAAACATGCAGTTTGTGTCTTATGTTAGAAACTTTTCCTGTTTCATTGTGATTCATAATTTCAATTTTGTTTCTGAAGCGAGGCGAGCACCTGCATTGAAGTGTAGCAGATGGTAAATTGTGCTATACATCGTGGATACCTGGTCCTTTGAGAGACTGAGGAAGTTTGTCGTTTGAAAGAATACCTTTCATTGCAGTTACACTGGACATGAGTATGATTGTTAGGACATGCTTGAGCCAAGGGAAACCGATATACCGGCTTTGTTCCTCGTTTTTGTTGTCCTTCCCCTGGTTACATATTTCATACTAGGGAAATGGAGTGAGACTTCCAAAAGGAAGGAGAGGATAAGTTTGATTGCTAGTGGAGCAGCTGACGAAGCTCTGCCAGTCGACCATATGGCTGTTGGCAGTATTATGCCTGTTGTACATTTGCCAAACAGTGGGGTCCATCAATGTGCAAGATGCTTTGGCCCAGCTGGGACTCGTTGCTCACAATGCAAAGCCGTTTGGTATTGGTATGTCAATTTCTTGACTGTCATGACCTTTATCGACACACTGACCTAAATGAGTATGATTGAGTACGAATTAAGAATATTCTTAAATGTTACCAGAAACTTAGTTGATTTCTGTTAAGGGGTAAAAAGCATTACTTTCATAATACAACGTGACTTTTTGGCTTTTGAATCTTACATCAACTGTCGGCTAGATTATTATCACGATGTTGTTTCTAACTCAAACATCTATGTAGTTCTGGAAGGTGTCAGATCGTTCATTGGAGGCATGTTCACAAGCTCGAGTGCCAGCAATTGGGGAAAGACGGTCGTGGAAGGGTCTCTTATGGTGAAACTACCGAACAATGTACCGTCAAATACAATGTGCAGCAGCCCAGCATCGACAGTGCTTCTTCAAATGATTTTGTTTTGCAACCTCTAACCGCACTTACTCCTGCAACTAATTCAGACGTAGGCGCATTTCTTAGTAGCCGGATAGACTCCTCGAAAACAACAGATGGTGCTGTATTGAGCTCCTCTGTCGAAGCCTCTGACAGTAGTTTTACTCTTCCGAATTCTTCTCAGCCATCGGAAGATCCTTATGTGAGAAGCATTACTGTGTCCTCTTTCTATACTCATGTATATAGATGTAAAATCAGATATAATATGCTGAAAAACTTATTTTCTGAAAATTTTGATAATTGTTTGTTGCAGCTGAGAGAAGGTAATTTTTCTCTCTCGGAACGCCATGCTAACAGTCCTCGTGCATCCATGGACGGAGATAGGGTAGAAATAGAATGTCGAAATGCATTAGACGAGACTCAAACTCAAATGATCTCGAGACAAGACAAATACCCGTCTCAGAGAAGGATCCCCTGCACGGATGAGACCAAAGGCTTGAATTGCACTTCAGAAAGGACTTCAACGAAAAGGAGTAGCAAATCAAAAGTAGTTTCACATTCTAATGGAATCGAGCAGCATAAGTATCAAAAATCGAGAATGGGGGCATCTAAAGAACAACCGTCTCCAGATGCAGAACCAAAAACTCAAACTGCAAAGGAGTCGGGTAGATTGATATACTGTTCCCCGTCGCATCACAGTTTGCTCTTCCCTTTACCATGGTGTTTTTGATGCAGGAATTACTAGTACAAAGGACAACTTTCCTTTACAGGAAAGTAACCGGGTAGCAAATCTGGATTTGACGAGGATGAAGGGTATGAAGAAGTCGGCAAAAGTTGACAATCATCAACAACTAGAAGATAGTACAATTAAGAAAAGAAAAGTTAAGGTGAGTTAACAAAAAAAGATCGATCTGTGCCAGAATTATAGATGTTGACGTATGAATTTTTCACATCGAGCTTCTCTTAATTGCCAGATGATCTTCCCCTACGAAGAATTTGTGAAATGCTTTCAGCATGAAATTTTCAACGTGATTCCTAGAGGACTTGTAAATTGCGGGAATAGGTAAATTTATATCTTGTGCTTTCTTCTACAAATTGAACACTTGGAAAATACTAAAATGATTCTTCTGCAGTTGTTATGCCAATGCTGTATTGCAGTGTCTAACATGCACGAAGCCTCTGAACATTTATCTTCTTCGTCAAACACATTCTAGAGCCGGTACTTGCTTAATCTTAAATTTATCTTTCATAAAGCTGCTAAACGAGACTCTTTTGTAATTACTAGTGAAATTCACTATTGTTGTTTGTGCATGTCAGGATGTGCCAAAGATTGGTGTCTCACGTGCGAACTTGAGCGCCTTGTAATGATGCTGAGACAAAACGGGGGCCCTCTATCGCCTGTAAATATTCTCATGTACATTAGAAGTCTTAATACCCAGATTGGTGATGGAAGTCAGGAAGATGCTCATGAATTTTTAAGGTCTTTTAGCATTCGACTAAGTTTCTCGTACTTCTTCACTGCTATAGTACAAGTAGTATATATTTGTTTTTCAGTTAACAAATTTCTATGTGCATACTCAGGCTTCTCGTGGCCTCGATGCAATCAATATGTCTCGAAGGTTTTGGTGGAGAAAAGGTTGTTGATCCGAGGCTGCAGGATACGACTTTCATACAACATACATTTGGTGGATGTCTCAGATCGAAGGTGCTTGATAACCCTAGTAAAAAAAAAATTAATTTTCGAGATGCCCCTTTCCGTTCAATAACTCAGTGAACCCTTATAAAATAATAGGTCAAATGTTTGAGATGCCATCATGAATCGGAGAGGTACGAGAAAATGATGGATCTTACCCTCGAGATATTCGGTTGGGTTGAGTCGTTGGAGGATGCACTAACGCAGTTTACTAGCTCAGAAGATCTAGATGGGGACAATATGTATAGATGTGCAAGGTATCTTTATCCATGCATCATTTTCTTTAAAAAATTTAATTTCTAGTTTGATGCATCTTACTTATTGTTCTTATAATTGAATAAAAGGTGTGCTACGTACGTTCGCGCTCGGAAGCAACTACACATAAAAGAGGCTCCTAATATCCTCACTATAGTATTGAAGAGATTTCAGGTATATATGTAAATATTTTTTTAGAAATAAGGTATTGTTTTGTTATGCGCTACATATGCATTTTAAATTTCTGCATTTTATTTTGGTCTAAATTTATGTTCTAATATTTTTTCAGGAAGGAAATTATGGCAAGATTAATAAGTGCATCACTTTTCCTGAAATGCTGGATATGATTCCATTTATGACTGGGACTGATGACATACCTCCCCTCTACATGCTTTATGCTGTCGTCGTTCACCTCGACACATCCAACGCATCTTTTTCCGGTCACTACATCTCGTACGTGAAAGATATGCAAGGCAACTGGTTTAGGGTTGACGATACGGAGGTAAATTGCATGACTTACCCTGCCCTAGTAGTCTGCTTTCGTTCTATTTTACTATCTCGTTTAACAATCTCTCTCTATCGCGTCTCTTTTGGCAGGTTCAACCAGTCGAATTGAACCAGGTTATGTCCGAAGGAGCTTACATTCTGTTCTACATGAGGTAAGCTTTCAGAAAGATGATGATTAGTGAGATGGTGATGAAGAAATCGAGATGACAATATCCTTTTTTACGCGTTTTCTGCAGATCATATCCGCGCCCTGCCAGATGCAGCAATGGCAAGTCCAGCCGGCATCAAGCTCCTTGTAACGGTCCATCAAAAGGGCAAAGGCCATCGAGACCAGAACAAAGCAACCACCCGTCTCACAACCTCGTTGGAAGGGAGCCTGGTCCGGAGACGAATCCAGAGCAGAGCAGCAGTTGCAGAGGAGTGCTGATAAGAGAGAGTGCAAGCAGGCCGTCTGCTATTAGAAACTACGCGGAGTTCTCAGATGCCGCGTCGAGCGAGTGGTCCCACTTCACAAGCTCGGACGACTCGTCCTTCACGACGGAGAGCACGAGAGACTCGTTCAGCACGGTGGATCATGCAGACGTGCCGTTCTCCTCCATCTTCCAGTCCCTGTACCCGGCGGATTCTCCGTCGAGGAGAACCATCTTGTGCAGCGTGTTCCCGGGCAGCAAGCCGGAGACGAGGTTTGCTGCCCGCGAACGTGAAGAGAGGGGATTCGTTTCGGTGTGTGTAAATTATGGTAGTGAAGAGGGGATAAAAGGAGGTATGCCTCAAACTTCATATGGTTGTAGGATATGATTCAGATTCAAATCCTAGGATTGATTCTAAGATTTTCTGAAATTTCAGTTGCTAAAAGTAGCTAGTTTGACAGGAGGTGCCTCATATTTTTGGTTTTCGATATTGGCATGAGGCGAAATATGATTATTAATTAATTCTAACCATGTACGTTCAAAATTATTTCTTTTTATGTCAAAATAGTTCCAAAATTTGCCATTTTTTTCTCATTTTTTCTTTTTCTTGGGGAACCTGCAGTCATTTGGATTAAAATAGGCTTCATTCTGGGCATGTAATATTTTTTTCACGATTATACCCTGATCTAAGTACAATATCTTTTTATTAATTTGATTAATGTTAAATTATACTATCTAATTGGTGAAAATAAAATCATAATTGAGGATTAATAAAGCGAACATTACCATTTAAAAGTTAACACCCAAACTATGATTTTTTTACAATTACACCTCAATCTAAAGAGTAATCAATCGAATACAGATCTATCCAATTTTTGGCTTAATTTCGGGCGCCAAAATCGACGTGGCTCGCCGGAAGACAAACAAGAGGCATTTATCGGTCCATGCAATGTATTATTGCAAACCAATATTTACTTTTGAGATTTCATTTGTTAATTGATCCGATATACGATTGTTCAAAATCATATTTTTTTATTTTTTGATTAATTAATCTTAATTGGGGCTTAAAAAACCATCTTTATAATATATAAAAGCAAGCCCGGCTTAACACTTTTAGTAACTTTTATTTTCAGTTATTTTTTATTCCACTTTTAGAAATAATATATTTAATTGTTATTATCTTAATTGTTCATTAATATATACCAATCAACTAATTAATGTCGAACATTACAAAAACATAATTAGTGGTAAAATTTTAATTAATAATATTAAAATTTCCATTTTTATACTATTTCAAGAAATAATGTGTAAAAATGGTATAATATAATTTTACATTAATAATTTTCAATCCACCAATTAATAGTTGACGTTACAAAGCATAATTCATGACAATAATTTAATTTCAATAATAACTATTATAATTTTACCATATTTATATAATTTTTTATCGATATAATTCTAAACTTTATAACCAATTTCAACCACACACTCCACTTGCTTTGTGCTATTTCATTTCTACTTATTGTTGTAATTTATTTTTTTGTATGTTAGAGATTAGTATCATTAGGTATACGGAAGGCTCAAAGATAAAGATTCATAGAGCATGAAGGGAAAATTTCGATTCATGAATTTAGTAGAATGAAAGATGAACATCAAGATGGAGAAGTAGTCAAATATTTATAGTTGCCAATTACAGAAAAAAGAGTACAAGACTCTACTTGCTTTGTGCTATTTCATTCCTATTTATTGGTGTAAAACTTTTGTTGTAAGTTAGAGTATAGTCTGTGTAATGAAATGAAATTATGAGTTCACCACTATTGTTATAATTGAGGCATGTATATTTTGTAATGGATTATAAATTACTTTATTGCGTAGGTGCTTTTTCTAATTTTTTTTTTATGTATTACATGTTAATGTGATATAGAGGAAATTTTCCATAATCTGAGTATTTATGCAAAGTTATTATATGTCGGAGATAAAAATCCGAGGCTATATTTTTAGCCAAAATCTATACTAATTAATATCTGCCAATGAAATTAAAAAACGGCTATGTTGACCTGACATTTCATAATCACATCCATGATTTTTCCAATTAATCAACTATTATTCTAATTGGTCGCAAATAGCTAGCCCGAAGCTCAAATTCATTTCTTCATCTCTCTAATTCTTCGTTTCCTTAAAATATCATCTTTAAATTGGTGAAAAATGAGTTAGAGAATTTAATCTTTTTCATTTTCATTTCCATCTTTCCGCGCTTGAGAAAATATGAGATTATGATGTGAATTTTTTGGCAAGGGCATCAAAATAATTGTATGTACTTTGATGTTGTTGTAATTGGTTTAGTGAATGATAAGTATACATTCGAATGAAATTAGAAAATTTATATCATAACTATTCTTTTTAATTATACATGCGAGAGTGGTAGATGCTGAAGTGAAGCATTCGCCAACAATGGATAAGACGACAATTGTAAGGGACCGGGTAGCTTATGATGACGGAGAAGACGGGAGTGGAGAAGACAATATGCGATTGTTGATTCTTCTACTCTATTTTGATTTTCTATGTTTAGTTACGTTTAGATAGCAATTATAATTTATTCGGATAAAAATGATGTTATTTTAATCATCCGTGGCATATCAACAAGCCACTTAGAGATCTAATATTTGTGAGCCTATGAAAATAAAAATTATTGATCATACAAATTTTATTTTTGAAATTCGTGATATAAATTTTTTATATCTTTTTTATTTTAAATAAATAAGAAATATCTCTCGATCTATTTACTTTGTTCGAAAAGAATTTAAATATTGATTATGAATAATTTGTATCAGTAATTTTTCTCATCAAGGGTATAAGATAAAACGATTGTTATCAATTTTTTATCCACTTAAATTAGATGTATAATTTTACATATTTAGACATAATAAAATAAAACAAAAAGCTATTAATATCTTAAATGCAACTATATTTTTGCATAAAGTAATATTAAGATGTATATTTCTATATGTTAATGAGTTTTTCAATCATACTATTGTGGAAGCAACCATGCATGTTGTTATATTTACGCGATTGAGAGTTATTTTCAATGAGGAATATTCTTGAGCATAAGAATATTATAGACATGACATGGGTTGGAAGAGAAGAATATGAATGAGTTAATGTAGTCCGAGTGGCGGTGAAGACGAGGGATGGAGAAGATAATGTACAATCATCAATTCCTCTACTCTACTTTTATTAATTTATGATTTAGATTTTCTTTGCTTTCAATTAAAGTTATATATTTGTTGTTTTAATTTATACAGGCTAAAACGACGTAATTTTGACCTGATTTGATATTCCAACAAGCCACATATAAATTTCGGCACCATAAATTCGGGCTTATGATATTACTGAAAAAAAATATTAAAACGTGGTGTACCAATATGTATGTGACATTATAGACAAAGTGTTCGAACGTTGTTTAACATAATCTCCACGCATCGCGTGGGTGTAGTAGTACTAGTAATTGAGAATAATAAACCCTAATTGGAATTAATTACCTGTAATTATCTCCTAATCACCTCTAAGTATCCATAATCCCCGTAATTATCCGTAGTGAAGTTTTTGCCAATTTACAATCAAATATATATCGGTTGTAGGAACAGAATCGAAACCTTCAATTTTCACATTTATAAAGTTAAACAGACAAAAGATGTCAGTTTATGCAGAAGATCGATCTTATTACAAATGAGGTCACATATCTAAGAGCATATAAATCAAGATTATTACTTGTGTAATCTGAAATTTATTAAAAAAAAATAAAAGGCAACTTAAGTAGTACTCTTCCCTGTCTTTATGAACTGTCTTAAAGCAGTTATAACAGCAAGAGGATTCTCAACATGAACAGCATGCCCTGCACTTGGAATTTCCGTCACTAATGGCGAATCGACACTACTGTCTTCATGCCCAATTCTCGTCTGCATCAAAAGCGCGATTTTCTTGAACTTCTCATCCTTTTCTCCCACGACGAGCTGAAGTGGCACTCTGCACTGCTTCAGATCTTCCCACAGTGATCTGTCATGAGACGAACAAGGAAGAGAAAGCTCGACTCTTAGTCTCGAGTAAAGATTGAGAGCTGTAGAATGTAGATACTTACATTTGCCTTCCAATACTTGAATCACACAGAATTTTGCCCAGAGTGTGCAAGTCTTCATGCTTCAAACGTTTGTTCACTATCTGCTTGAAGTGTGGATGGCTTCTTAAGCTGTTCGATGGGAAGAATCCGTTCATACAAATTTATCGGAGATTATATGAAAAACACGAATGCACGAAAGATAATGTAACGAGCCATTACCTAACCCAGAGTTCTTCAGCATACCAGGTGTCTAGAAAGAATTCTAAGCCGTTTGAGATAAGTGTGCTTGCTCGGAAGTCATCTTTAGCCTTGCGGATTGTTCTTGCATCATTATCTATCAATCCCGGGCCACCAGAGATGATCATAGCTCGTTCGACCTTTTATAAAAAACGCGTAGATAGATACCATCAAGCAAGTGAAGAAAATCAAGATTTGCACGCGGAGAAAGTTTTGGGGATGTGTTGGTATATACCTTTTCGCTGCATTTTAGGGCCGTGTATAACGAGATCCTAGCTCCCATCGAGTATCCAACTAGCGTAACCTTTCCACGGGTGAGATTGTTCAACACCTTTTGTAAGATATCTGCCATTACATCAATTGATAAGTTAGGTCTGTCTGAGTCGTTTTCACCATGATATTGCAATTTTGATCCACCATGACCAGGAAGATCAATTGCAATGCATCTGGTGGAGCTCGAGACAGCCTTCATGATGGGAATCCAATCTCCGCCCGTTCCAAGAAATCCATGAAGAAACACGACTGCACTGCCCTGTATTGATTGAAACAACGCAAGGGAAAGAATGAAAAGGGCATTAAGTAGTTTCTGATATGAAGTCAAATGCTATGATCTATGTATATGAATATCTATTTTGCAGTAAATC
Organism: Agastache rugosa; assembly: GCA_031470985.1. Lineage (NCBI taxonomy): Eukaryota > Viridiplantae > Streptophyta > Magnoliopsida > Lamiales > Lamiaceae > Agastache > Agastache rugosa. The sequence continues at coordinate 70,823,576 of CM062601.1, read as the reverse complement.
AGACAATAATCGAGTAAAATAAATACCGGTAGTAACGAATATAGTTAAATTCGTTACTTACATCGTTGCTTTCTCCAGTCTCGACCACATTTATGGAAAAGGAGACACCTTCTGCCACAACTGCTACTTGGTATTCCTTCACTTCTTCCTGAACAGAAGTTCTAAGAATAGCTTCAGGATTTAGTCGACATTTTTGGAGGAACTGACCAGCATCGACAGCATCTGCCTCGACAGAGGCATGTCGTGGATTGTAATTGATATTTAGAGGCTCGGCTGTCACTTCTTCCTTAAACCACCTATAGGTTCCAAAACCATGTGCTATGGATGATTGTGGTTCCTTCTTCATCAAACTCTGCATTTCAGCATTCTGCACCTCCAAATATCGAGCAAATTGGATGTAGGCAGACAAACCTAATGCACTTTCAAATGCGGCACTAATAACAGTCATTTTTCCGTGCTGCTGAGCCCATCGTGCAACCAATGCAGCATTTTCAAAACCTCCAATAACACCCGGTTTGATAACCTGTGTTCGGATTTAGATAAATAAATCCGTAATGCGAACTCAAACAAATTTCCAAATTTCAAAGCATCCATAAATTGAGCAGTTGTTTCTCATATTGAATTGGAATAAGTTTTAGTAACAAAAAGTTTTTACTTACAACAGCAGCTACTCCTGAGTGGCTGTATTTCTGAAGGACTTGAAGAGGATTCTCCCTAACAGAGTTGATGGTTTCATCCAAAGCCACTGGTAAGCCCGTTTCTTCGCAGAATTTCACTATATCGTCTTCATTATCAACAGGTTCCTGTAATCCCATAAAGTAAATGAAAAATAGTTTCCAAAACAACTTATTGTAGAACACAACAGATTTCCTGACACCATATCATGGCAGAAGTCAATGAGAAATATATCGGCTCCTGCAAAGAAATCGAGACTACGAAAATTGTCCCAAATGCTGAAATTTGGTACATGGGATCTTGGTTGAAATTATACCACAGTCAGATGAGGAAAAAGATGTACATGTCATACCTCAATATATTGCAAGCAGCAATCTTTGACGCCACGAGCAAATTTTACAGCTGCATCATAAGTCCATTTTCTGTTTGCATCTACACGTAGTACAATATGTTGCCCCACCTTCCTCCTCACCTCTTGTATTGCAGCAATATCTTCGTATGGATCTTCCCGACGAGCCACCTGTGACAGATAAATTTGAAAGCTGATAATTTCACTGTACCGACAGTTTTACTATTGAAACATATGGGTAAAAGAAATCTAAAAATGCTCAATGTTTGGGGGCAGTATTACTTTTATTTTGATGGTAGTAAATCCCTCTGCAACGAGAGTGGATGCAACAAATGCTGTGTCCATGGGACTTCCATACGAGTCGATAAGAGCACAAATTTGAACGGCAGACGAGCTCTCGGGCAATTCTCCTGCCGATGGATGAAGTATATTCAATAAACTGCTACCATTTCTACTTGCAATTGCACTGAGGATGGCCATCTCTAATCCGCATCGTACACTTGGGAATATTGAACCTGGCTATAGTATATATATATTGGGGACATTAAAGTAATTGAAATAATAAGTATAATATGAGAACTAAGACTTAGAAGTAACGGTATTTCAAGGCCTACCGGAATTCCTAAATTGTTCCATATCCAAGAGGAGAAAGAACCCTTCAACAAAAGTAGGTTGTCACCGATTGTATTTCCTTCTATGGTATGGATTAGAAACCGAAGTTGCTCTTCGACATCAAGCAGGTTTTCTGTGTGAATTTCAAGAGGTGCAACCTGTTCAACCATTAAGGAGGGTTATGAGTTAACAAATGCTCTCAGTATGAATATATGGGGCTGCCATGTGAGCCAGCATGCACACGCACACACACATGCACACACTCTCACAGAGGGAGAGGAAATATACTGATTTTTGATGATTTATGAAAATTACAAATATCATTATCATGCACAATTTTGTCAATGTCAATGCACAAGCTTCTATAGAGTGAGAATCATATAACACGAAGTTAAAATTTGAAATGGGTAAGATAATGTGTATGTGTATGTATCATCTTAGTCGAGCTGCTTGAAAGAGAGACGAGTTTAAAATCAGGTAAGCTAACCTCACCAAATCCAACACTACCGTCGTCAAGAGACAGACTTATAACAAAACCTTCTCTATAGGATAAGGTGGTGTTAGAATTTCCATAAGATGAAGTGGGTGGAGCATTTAGCTGAACCCTGCCATAAGTTAGAATATTTAAATAAACAATCTGAATATTTTCTGCTTAGCTGCATCGGATATTTATAATTTACGTTCCAGAGACTTACCTGTATAGCGAGTAATCCATCTTATTGATTTTGTAATCTGTGGGGCCCTGTGAGGTAGAGTCTGCAATTGAAAGCTTTGAGAGGACATCATAAGCATGATCTGAGGCTTGGCGCGTAAAACTCCTCAAATTACTGTGAAGAAGCATACATGCATCAGTGTGTGAGAAAAAAGTAATGACTTGTTAATATGGGAAATTGGTTTCTGGAAATGAAACAGACTGGTGAAATGCAACATTGGTCTCGATTTCGCTTTCAACTTCCACTAAGCAATCAACGTCTTCTCTCTGAGACGTAAACAAAGCATGCTGCAACTCGCTTTTTGTTTGAACTTGGACATGCTTCACACTGCACAGAATATCTTATATAAATCAAGTGGTCGAAATCCAACTCACACCCCAAGAGTCCCAAGATCCTTAAGAGTTAGAATGTAAAAGAAAATAATATTCTCACCCATGTGCCAGACATAGATGACGTATTGAAACATTGTGAGACGTGTAGAAAAACTGATCCATTATATTTCTGTCTATCGTGCTTGCAACTGGGAGTTGACTAAAGATTGCACCTCCATGGTTGTTTACCACAACTATGACCATTGGCTTGCGGGACGTCCTTTCAGAAGAAAAGTTATATGTTAATAAAGGCAAGAATGAAGATAAAAGAAGCAAGACATTCAGGAAAAGTCTACCGTTGTCTCAATAGTGCTAGTCCGTTGGTATCGTGCAGAAATGAAACATCTCCCATCACAAGAAGCACCTGGGATTACAAAGAATACAATGTAAGCCATTCGACTATTTACAGGTCTATGGCCGATCCCAGAATTGAATGCTTTTGTACTTACTCGTTTGTTGCAGCCAACTGCAAATCCAACAGCAGAGCTAATCAAACCATCAATACCACTAGCTCCTCTATTTGCGGTAACATGGACCCAGTGGCACGGCAAACCAGCACTTAACATCAAGGAAGCACTATGGGTGCATTGGACCCAATTGCTCCCATACATGTCTGCATCACGTATTGGCATGCTGTTTCCAAAAAATAAAGCAGATCCACAACGAAGTGTTTCAAATATCTTTCGTGCAACATACGGTTCGGTCAGTGATTGTTCGGAACTAATAAATGATGATGACTCCGAAGCAGCCTATAAAAGAGCAGATAATATTAATTATACGCATTGCAGAAAGAGTGGATAAATATCTGCACGTTGCTTCTTTTACGAGTTTTATGCAAAAAGTAAACATATCTTGGAGTTTGAAGCAGGATTCTCAGAGTACTAAGTTCAAACAATAAAATGCTAAAGCATGGTAACATACCATCATGTCCAATCCTCGTAAGAGTTCCTTCCATCTCTTCGTTACATCTGGTTTGCAACATTTAATCACACTATAACTGAATTGAGAGATGGTACTTTGGATCCTGTGTGAAATGATATTAGAAGGATCATGACGACCCGGATGATCATCAACTAGGATGTACGAGCAAGGACAACATTTCTGTATCATCTGAGAAATGCGTCTTCCAGTTATCCGACTTCCTATCTGTTTTTAAAGAAAGACTAGAAATAAGGACTTCACCAGCATCATCATCAAAACGGGTTGTGTTAGATCTCAAAACTTTCACTTTTATCGAACTATCTAAGTAAGAACTTCGACATACCTGTACTATCACATCAGCCTTCATCCAAGCTCTGACAGAATCTGACTGCAAGAGTTGATCAAGCTGATCAATGAATAATATATCCTTCCTGTCGAGAAAGGATGACATGTACTTCCTCAATCGCAATCCTGATTGGACATCGACTACAACTGGCCACCGCAAGTGTTTAGCCAGCATAAGAGCACCCCACATATCATCTTCTTTGTGAATAGAACCAAACATTAAAATCCCATTATTTGCCCCTTGAATCAATTTGAGGACTTCATTCATATGTGAGTACGAGTTACTACACGCTAAGGATTTTTGTGGTGGAATATATCTGGTGAATGGTTCGGCATTTGACATCCAAAAGTCTAATCCATTTACACAGTTACGATTCCAATGCTTCAGACTGTTCGCCAATGGTTCTCGGAAAGGGCAGTTGATATGTATAGGACCATTCGGTGAAGATGTTGCTTTAAGTACTGCAGAGTCAATCGTGGTAAGAACCAGTCTTGCGGAAATCTCATCAGTAGGAGGCGGAAGACTGAAAAACTGCCTCACAAATGTACCATAATGATTGACCTAAAAGACATATTTGCAGAGTTATTTCTTTAAGGTCCACTTGCAGAACATGCAATAATTAAGAAACTAGCAATTTCTTCAAATATGAGCAGCATCAAAGACAAAATTATCAAGATGGAAATTCTTACTCAAATCAATCATAGCTCCAATACGCAGGTTGGTATTTTTCAGTTTAGTATAACAAAGAAAAAGTGTGTACATATACTTCCTGTAAATCTAGAAAATAAAGCGAACACATTTATACCTGATTGATTGCTTGGTTTGCTCCAACATCTACCAGCTCAGGAGGGCGGTCTGCTGTAAGTAACAGCATAGGTACGAAACTTTGACAGGCCTCCACAACCTGCATATCAAAGTGCAGTATGACTTATAGTAACTAGCAAGATGAAATTAAAGCATCGAATACTTGGAAGTGATAAGAGAGATGAAAGTAATTGCGTTTATGGAACTGTAAAACTCACAGCAGGAAAAAGATTTGAGACTGCAGTGCCCGATGATGTTATAATGACTGCTGGTTTTTGGGAACCTTTGGCGTAGCCAAGAGCGTGAAATGCAAGGGACCGTTCGTCAATGCATGCAATACAAGTTGTGAGGGGGTGACTAGCAGCAGCAATCGTCAGTGGAGACGACCTTGATCCAGGAGCTATACAGAAATACTAGAAGACAAATAAATCAGAGAAGTTGAAAACCTACTGGCCAGGAACAAATTCTGCTAGTATGACTCACTGTCAAACCAAGTCTCGTGCATTCTTCAACTATAAGAGATGCCCACAAAGCATTGATATTAGGTGAATCTAGAGAGAAATAGTTCACTTTATTGGTCTCGTCTCCTGGGTGCTGAAAACGAGACGAAAATGATTCCACAAAGTAAACAGAAATTTTCAGTGAGAATATAATAAACTTCAATAGCAGAAATGCTGAATTGGATTAATTAAGTAAATGAGAATGGTTTTGCCTCATGAACTAGCTTCATACCATGTTACTCGCAATTGTTAAAGTTGATGAAAGCCTGGCCGAGAACTGACTAAAGCATGACGAGGCATCTTCCTGCAAGAAATGTAGATTCCCAATAAGCCTATTGGATTAACATACATAGAAAATATTACATGATGCATCATAAGAAAATAAGTACCAGGATAGAGGAGATACCAGTTCCAAAGTGCTAGACTCAAGTTTCTTCCCATCCATTACGAGTGAATTTACACGTACCTACCAAATGTTTTCATAGATGCAGCATGAAAATGGTCAGTACTGAGAAACACTAAATTACCTATTGCAGTTGATTTTTTTCTTTTTTTGGGGGAAAAATCATCTTCCATAGTTTGAAACACAAAACATGGAAAAAAAAAATAATAAGTCTAGCTTATGGAAATTAAATTTTTATCACATTGAACTTCTTCTTTATTTCCTTGCTTCAGGAAAAAGTCAGACAGTGAAATATAAGATATACAATAAAGAAAATAAGGATTAATCACAAAGGATACACAGATTGAGACAATATACAATAATAACTAAAATTGTTAATTTTGCAATTTTATGCACAAACTATTTAGGCGATCTGATACCACAGTCGGCCTGGGAACACTCACCATCACCAATCTAGCCCTCTAATAACCAATCGAACTCACACACATCAATTTGTAACTCAATTTTGATACTGAAAATGTCTGAGCATAAAATTACAAAAAAATTAAAAGTTTAAAACTGCAAACTGCCTCACATTTTGAGTATTTTTTTTGCTGTTAACCTTATAAAAAAAATGATCCTGATAGGATTGTATTTCCAGCAGAAACAGTTTTGTCTTACCATTTGTCTATGCTTCTCTGCATTCTTGAACTTTAAAAGAGAAGAGAAAATTAGTTGGCTACCACTTGCAGAGGTATACCTGGCCTGAAATAATAAAATGAAGGGTAAAAAGATAAATATAGGAAAGTGTGTGTACCGTAATCTAGCAGACAGTGAAAAAAGTAGGAATAACAAGCAACAAAAAAATGAAGTGTCAATCAACAAATTACACTGCTTATTTAAATCTAAACATTGAGATGAAAAATAATAATTAAATTATTTGCAAATTCAAATCGATAGCCGTTTCAATTTATTCTGTGTACTGATTCGAATCAAATTCAATATAAAAACCAAGAAAAGTAAATGCCAAGCATAATTTTTAGCCTTGCAGAGACTTCAAAAACCAAGTTTTATCAGATCCAAAAACGAACATTGAGCAACATTTGAACTCTTGGGTTTCATCCTCTCGTCTTTGAAACAGGGAAAAGATGGAAATAAGAGGTGATACAAGGTTAAGAACTCTCTTAACATCTGATTTTAAAAAAAAATGTGAATGTCAAATGTTGGAGAGGCTAAAAGCAACAATCTTGTAGTACCTGGTCAAAACTGCTCTCGAACGTGTGAACAGCTTCACTAAAAGTACACATTGAAGAGTCATTCCATGCCAGTGTAGCAGATAAGAAAGAGATATCCTCAAATTCATCCAATTCAATCTGTTGAAAATGTAGCCTGATTATAGAAGTACTATAAGTACTGAGGACAAGCATAGCAAGACTCTCAAAATCCTACTCTAAATATATACGGACTCACAAGTTCATGACTAAGTACAGAATTAAAATGCAAGAGAATGATATACTACCTGTGGGATGAAAAAGTAATAAGAGCCAGTCTGATGCTCTACGGAAGACATCTTTGAGTCGAGCTCAATATCCAAGAACCCGTAAGCCTTTGAAGATGTAGATTCAGCTGGAAGATATCTGCATAAATATTCGTTAGCATGCTAGTTCAGTAGAAATGAACACCACGAAGCTGCATATAAAGCTAGTTAATGATCAAAGCAACCAGTTACCTCAGCAATGGACTGCATTTTCCGGAAGCATGAGGAGACCCCTTGAAGCTGACAGCTGAACCAATGCCAAAAACCCCTCGGGTTCTTCCCAGAGAAAGTGATTCGTAGGTTGCATTCTCCTCATCACTGGAAATGAAGAATAAAGGAAACACCTTTGATGACTCCGGTTGAGAGCAAAACCAGTTCAACGCTTTTGCACTTGGAGGCACTGCAAGCTACGCATAGAAAAGAATAAATCCCAAATATCTCTTGAAGACAGATGAAATCTTCAAACGATTTTGCACAACAAAGTGTAAATCACTTGAATGTAGACATACATACACATGATCTTTTTAACTGAATACCAGTTCATCACAAAACTACTTAGCATCTCCCCCCACAATCAAGAAACATGCAAAATAATTTAATCACGTGACTTATTTTACCATTCTACTTTGCAACCTTACGAAAGAGCTTAGAAATCTCGTCACACTAAAATAGCCCCGTCGTTTCTACTTGAGGAAAACAGACATGGAAATATGCCTACGGGCCTCAATTTGCTAGAATGTGAGAGAAAAGCTTAAAACTAATCATATAATTATCAACCTTAAAGAATTTGATGACTACAACATAGAAAATGAGCCACAGAACACACATAAAAAGTAAAATAGGAGCAAGAAATTCTGATGATCATGTCACCACAACATAATTCTCTTTCAGACAAATGATCAAACGGTCAGACTACAATAGACCAGAACCAAACTCAATCAAGAAGAGCAAAATAATTAAACTCGTAGCACCTGAAATCTGTACATCCCACTTGAACAAGGAGGAGGATTGGCCTTCATCTCCTCCACAGCCGCCTTAATCGCATCCAATCCTTGCTCCAAACTCAACACCGGCGGCAAATTACGCGTAATGCAAGTATTAACGAGCAATGCAGCATCCTTGTCATCCAAGACTTTATTATCTTCTCCCATTGAGCTTCTCACAACCTACAAGATCATAACCACAAACAAAACAAATAAGCAGAAAGAAAGACAACCCACGAAACTAGAATCGGTAAAAAACCATAATTTGGAACCTTAGAAATGGGATTTTGGCGGTTATTGAAGCGGGTGAAATATGGGAATGCAGGCTTGAGAAAATGGGTGCGGTTGGTGGTTGTGATTATGGTCTTTTGGTGAAGGTGGAGCTGCGGTGAAGGGAAATGGAGGGTGATTTGAGAGTTGAAGATGAGAGAATTCATTGCTAATGGACGTCGAGTGAAGCAGGGGAGGGAGAGCTAGAGCTTTGGCAATGGAGTTGCATAGAAGATGACCTTTATATGCACACTACCTTCTATAATTTATTAATTTAAAACATCTTTTTTATATTAATTTATGAAAAGGCCATCTTAGTATTTAGTTTTGTTGAGGCCTACTCTTTCTTACGTTTAGATTATCCGTTCCAATATTTTCTTTGTTCGCTCGTTTCACTATTAAATTTATTATTTAAATAATATTTCCTCCGTCACCTAAGAGTGTAATGCATATTTAATTAGTTTTATATTAGTTTTATAATGGATGGATGGAGTATTTATTATAAAAATTATAAATTATTAATATTATGGATCATAATTATCTTTTTACTAAAGACTCAAGTTTGAAAAAATTATATACCCTAGAAATCAATTTTTTACTAATTACAAAAGAAGAATGGATTTCAAAACGTTACAAACAATACCCTTTTTCAATTTTCATTGTGTAAATTTAAGATTTTAAAAACCAATTGATTTTCTTACATAATTAAACTAAATTTTGGTGTAATTTTTTTATTATTCCTAATTACTTTTGTCCTCTAGAAATTCACAAGAGTTTTGCAGGAATCTAAGACGTAAGTTAAAAATTAAACGTCCCTAAACAAAACAGTTGAAGTTAAATTAAACGCAATGGTGTATTATTCTCTAATTTGACTTGAGTATATCTTTTTTTCTTTTTCTTTTTTTTTTTTGAGATTTGACTTGAGTAAATCTTGATTTATTTTTTATTTTTTTATTTGGGAAAGAGTAGATCTTGATTATTAATTTAACAAAGAACAAAGAATGTATCAAGTTGTACGAGAATCTATGTTCCGAAACAAGCAATTCTAACGTTTCCTTCTAGCGATTGGCCCCACAAGAAATTTCAAAAATAAGTCAGAAGATACAATAATCTTTGTTAAAAAGAGAAAAAAAAAATAGAAGAAGAAGAAGAAGAAGAAGAAGAAGAAGAAGAAGAAGAAGAAGAAGAAGAAGAAGAAGAAGAAGAATATTATAGTAACATATTGGCGAATTAGATTGGATTATTTGTCGTGCACATCACTAATTATAAAATTAAAACCTAAATTAACCAAATTATGCTGAAGATTATCTAAAGATTAAACAGTGTTTTAACTTCAAGATGATTAATTAAGGGTTGTTAATTAAGGCATCACAGACCGTTAATTAAGGGTTGTTAATTAAGGCATCACAGACCGTTGGAATCACAACAGTTGACTAATTTGCATGGCATGGATCAACACTATTTATTAATTAAGTTCTTATTTTATGGCTTATTACATGTATAAACATTATTTACACCATATGATTTTAGATTATATTAGATGCTTGGATTAAGAGATGGATTGTTGCGTGATCTATAAAGGAATGATTTTACTCTTTTTTTTAAACTATTATAGTTATCGAAATTATATATTTAAGACTGGTGTGAAAACTACATGCAGTAGTTTTATGTGGTATTGACACATTATATTAATTTTCTACTTGAATTTATAATAAACAAATAAAATTCCTCCTTCCAAATTATCACACCAACTGACCAAAGTTAAAACTAAGCCGCACCATAGCCTCACGATGATATTTTTGTTGTAATGAAATTGTAATTTTTAATTATATTAATTAATATATCGTATTGGGTGATAATTGGGAATCACAGATTGCATAAAAGACTTCCAATTTTTAACCAAACCTAGTTCTAGATTATGCGTGGAATAGTCGCTCGTTAATTTCAAGGAGTATTTCAAAATTAATTTTACTGATTTATCTTTAATAAAATTCCAATTATTCCACTAGAGTATATACTAATGATGAACTGGGACTTGTGTATTTAGTTCTTAGATTCGATTCTTCTATAGAGAATATAAGTACAAAACAAATTTCCCGAATTTCGTAGCTTATGACATTTTTAAAATTATTCACCTTGTAATTAATATTTATTTTTATATTTTAACTAAGAAAAGTCCTAACCCTAAGTTGATAGATTCAAACATGTGATGTTTAATCACAAATTCATCAATATAATTCTAACGTTTCTATATCCCAAAATGTGTGCATTTATTATATATGTTGCAATCGAATACAGACGGCTTTCAGCAATTCATAAAATTTTCTAGTATAACATTATAGCTAAGGCATGCATCATGCTACAATTGATTTTAATTATTAGGTAGCTGCCAGAATTATTTATTTAATTTGTTTTATTATTTCAATATACACATATATAGGCATTTAGCATGCTAAGGTTTGTTCATATTTTGGGCTACTCAATTTTTTGATTCAACCTATATATATTTACCCGACCTAGCTACATATTTCAAGGCCCAATAATTACTTGCATGTATTATATATTTAATCGAGTATATATTGATGACACGCATAATATCTACCCATCATATAAAGTCACAATTTTATTTTAATTACATAATTTTTAAGGATTGTGAGACTTATAAATAGCATTATTACAACATTTTGTTGTAGTATAAATTCTTGTTGTGTGTTCCAACAAAATTTGACATTTTGTTGTAGTATAAATTCTTCTTGTTTTAAAAATGTTGGCTGCATCTATAAATTGCTGTTTCGGAGTATTTCAAGAAATGTAAAAAATGATTGGATTAAATCAGTATTTTTCGTTGTTAACATATTATTACACGTATGCCAAATATTAATTGCAGCTTAAATTCTCAATTCAGATTAAGATAAGCTAAATCGAGTACATTTAATAATATTGAAACTAATTCGGAATACGAGATACCACTCTTGTATCTCCATCATTGTATTATTATTATTATTATTATTATTATTATTATTATTATTATTATTATTATTATTATTATTATTATTATTATTATTATTATTATTATTATTATTATTATTATTATTATTATTATTATTATTTTCTTTAAGGGCAATTGACTTATTACTAATCCCTTTGCCTACGATAAATGTATCATATTGGGTTTGACACGAATTTTAATAAATAGTTGGTAGATTAATTTTGAATGGAGAAAGGCACATACCATAATAAATTGTTGTGAGATTTAAAATAAAGAACGTGTGTGGGGTATTATCTAAAATGAAAAATAATACACTCTTTATGGACGCACACAAAAGAAAATTATAAACATTTATCGTGGACGGAGGGAGTGTTATTTTTCATTTTTCCAAGAGATACCAGGTATTGATCTTAATCGTCATCTATACATGCTATTGCACTAAAGCGGATGTTTATCTAGTGTGCACCGACAAAAACGGCTACGGACTCGTGTACATAAAATAAATACATAAATAAAATAAATAAATAAATAAATAAAAATACAAATTGTTAACGAGATTTATGTACTGGGCTTCTAGCCTTTTACATAAGTCATGGAAATATAAATTTTAATGAGATTCTAAAACATTATGGCCTTTTTCAATCATTCGGCCCAAATACACATGCAGTACAAAATATATTAATTTGTTATTGAACTAAACCACTCATAGTTGAAAAATATATTTTACGAATTATAACTTAAGATAATTTCAATAAATCCAACAAACAATAAATTAAATATGTATGATACATGCGTTACATATATTTTAATAATTCCTTTTTTTAGGAAATATTTTAATAATTCTAACAAACACAATATTAATACGTTATATGATGAAAACAGGTTAATTATTACATACTTTTACACCTAAAGTTTATCCCGTTTTTGAAAACAAAACATACATTCGACTTTGACATATTAGTAATCCCAATAAATACGTGTTATTCAAATTTAGATTAGGTCGATTTTTCGATATTGAATACTTGCGTTAGTTGTATGAAATCCACATGAAATTCTTTGATTGCATGGCTGCTAAATTGCTAATGCAATAATAAATAATCCGGGGACAGAATGTCAATTTGGGCTAGAATTGAAAACAGAATATATTCATTAAGTTTTAATATGTCAAAGTTGAAAGTAGATATTAATTCTGATAATTAGGACAAACTTCGGTTTAAAAGTGTAATTAAATACTCCCTTCGTCTCTAAAAGTGTGGTGCATATTTGATTTGTTTTGAGGTATAAAATATTAGTTGAACTACATTAACTTGGGACGGAAAGAGTATATCATATTTTATCTCATACTGTTCCGAAAGTAGGATTTATTTTTTTTTAGGATGCAAATGTTGGGGTTGTGTTAAAAAAAAGGAGTTTATTTTTGTCCCACGTCGGTTTTATGATCAAATGGTAGGAGCTTCCTAATGTTAATTAAGAAGCCTAGATGTTTCTGATGTATGTGCATCAAGTTATACACTTTAGTCTTGTGTTTGACTCTAGGTAAAATTCATTGTCTTGGGTTGTGAGAAAATGTGAGAGTTATTCAAAGACTTGTAATAGTGTAGAGGTGTCGAGTATATATTGCTTGGTGTGGTGGGTTGTGGTTTTTTCTCCGGTTTGGAGTTTTCACATTAAATTGTTGTGTTGTTGATTGTTCTTATTTTTCCATTTTATTTCTTGTCTATTTTCGTTTTCCCTTAGTTGTGATATGGACGTGATTTCCTAACAGCAAATGCCACGGCTACGGATATTATGAGAAATGCAAACGGCCCTGCCGCCGACCAAGGACCGGTGGGAGGTGCGATCGTTACGGCGATCACAATCGCTAGTGCCGTCGCAATTGCGCCGGTCTTTGCTGTAACTGCCGATAAATCCGGCAGCTTCCGCCGCAGTGACAGTGCCGCGAAGATGAAACTGTGGCCGAATAAGATACGTACATAACTCGACGGAATAAAGCGACCACGAAGAGGTGAGTTGTTTCAATGATATATCATTGCAGTTCTCAGATCGAATCAATCTCGATCTCCTCCTTTGATCGAACGGCTCTCGCCGCGCCTCTGATTTATCTGACGGCTGTGGTCGAAAATCACGCCGCCTTCTGTCCAGATGTCGATTCGCACCTCGCCGGCCGCCGTCTTGGTTTACTACAGTAGCTGCGATCGATTTCATAACTATTATTTCCAACTGGCTGATCAGAAGTAGTGAAGGGATAGGGGGGAGAGAGAGAGAGAGATGTATTGCGCGGGGAACTTCTAGTAATTAATTTAGTTCAAATTGCAATAAGAATTTTAAAACCGTTTTTTCGCAAGACGATTTCCGCAATAAGCAAATTAATTTGGATTTTGTAAATAGAGAGGTCGTAAATGTGCCCCATCTTTTTTTTTTTAGGCAAAATGTGTCCCATCTCTGTTGTCGTGAATCGTGATCATGATACTAATTTTATGTAAGTCAAATATTTATTATTTTTAGAAATTCGATTAACTAATATTAGTAATTAATTAACCTTGTTTAAATCGATTTCTTGGTACTAGGAATCGCGCGCATATGTTTCTACTTTCTAGTAATTGGAGAGACAAACTCTCGTCTTCGTTTGAATCGACATATCCTTGTACATACAATATATTGTTAAAGTTAATGTCCTAATGTGGTGCATGGTGGGATCAATTAATTCAATTCATCATTTTCACTCAATATTAATTAATTTATCGTACAAGTGTATACTCCCTCTGTTTTGTTTTAAGTGTCCTATTAAGAAAAATTACAAAAACCAAGGAAGCATGAGATATTACTTTTATACCCATATTTATTATTTTCAAAGTCTAATAATTACATTTTTCAATAAATATTGTGAGAGTAAAATAGGAGTTTTGTTATTATTTTAACCTCAAATTCCACAATATGACACTTAAAAAGGAACAAATTTTTTTTCTCAATAGGACACTTATAAAAAAACGGAGGGAGTACTATATAACTGCATATACATACTTAGATATTTCCGTGACATTTTGTCCCCTCGAGCTCGATTATATATGCTTGTAATAAGCAAATTTCGGCATTTATTTCCAAATATTTTAATCACTCTTTATACATGTACGTTTCGTACTGAAAATCTTGAAAAATAAGAAATACAACACCATCCATGTATGATGATTGATGGGGTAACAAGAGATAAACGAAGTGTAAAAGAGGATTTCACATGCAATATTGTTGGTGTATTTTTTTATTTTGTTTTTTCTGAGGGACGGTGTAATTTTGTCTTTTGTTGAAAAAGTATTTGATGTGCTTCATCTAAACATAAGGAAATTATTACTTGTCTCTATTTGTAGATTATATTTCATTTCAACTCACAAATACTCCGCCACACATATTTCTTTTCAGGTCAATAGCAAGAAATAACTTACTACTACTATTTGGTACTCCCTCTTAGGAGTGAGCATTCGGATTTCGGTTCGTATTTTTGCTAAATTCGAACCGATCCGAAAATCCGAAATTACTTGAAAAAAAATCCAATCCGATCCGATTCGAATTGTCCGAAAATCCGAACCGAAAAAATTTGAAATTTGAGATCTAAATCTGATCCGATCCGAATTGTCCGAAATTCTCCAATAAAAATCGAAAAATCTGAAAAAATAAAAAAAAATATAGTTTTTTTATATTTTTTTATCCCATTAACCTGCAACTAAAAAATATAGCAATCTCGATATTCATAAAACTTAAGTACCAATCATACATTGCTCATTACAATCAACCAAAATAAATATTTGATAATGTTCACAAACCATCAACAAAATATTATCATTCAATCATTCACTGCCAAATTATAAAAATAAATAAAAAGAGTTTACAAATTAAACTAAGAAGTCAGAAGTGAAAAATTAGGGTAGGAAAAATTTAGAAACTTAGAAATTATTTTAAATAAAATAAATAATATAAATAAATATGTGTGTGTATATATATATATATAGTTCGGATTTCGGATTTATTCGGATTTTCAAAGTACCTATCCGAAAATCCAAAATTTTAAGGAAAAAAACATCTGATCCGATCCGAAAAATCCGAATCGAATTTTGAATTTCGGTTTGGATATTCGGTTTTCGGATATTTTGCTCACCCCTACTTCCTCCGTCCCCCAAAAGTGTGGTACATATTTGATTTGTTATGAGATATAAAATATTAGTTGAATCACACTAACCTGGGACGGATGGAGTAGTATTTAGCAAGTTGCATCTTTGGTGTTCTTTATTGAATTTTTAAAATAAGTCATTGGCTTTACTAATTACTCCACAAGTTTCCGATTAAGCTGTCAAGCCAAACAAGAAGATCATGAAAATAAATAGTGCGACTTCAAATGTAGTGTACGACTATTTGTTTCTACTCTTATAATTCCACTTCAAAATTATTTGCAGGTATCAAAGTTATGAAATTATCTAGTCTTAATTAAAATTAAGTAATTTCTTTAACCAAAAATCATATTTTGTTATAAGAAATACTAACCTAACATTAAAACAATAAATAGTTCTTCTTCCTTTTTTTTTTTTGAGTTTGAACAATAAATAACTTTGGGGATGAACTCTAGTATGGTCGACCATCATATTTTTATTTTTATTTTTTTGAAAAGGTCTACCATCATATTAATTTTTATTATTATTATTTTGTAAATAATTAATATTTAATTAATTCAAAATTAATAAGTTTTTGAATATTAATAAACTCTAATTATAATTAAAAATTTAATTAAAATTAGTTAACATTAATTGAAATTAATTATTCACTAGTTATCATATAATCCTTTAATTAATAGTACTACTTAACTACGGCCAACCAACCGTAGTTTTTATTGCCTAATTCTTAATAGTGATGCATGTATAAGTATAATAGTATTATTTTTATTTTTTTCGTAATCTTTTTTTCACTCCTATAAATCGAAAAATGGAAGCGCACACGATTAGGAGATTAGTGAAACTGCTCTGGCCCCCTTCCATCTACTGTATTATTAAACTAGTAAGTAGCCCGTTGAAATTCGACGGAAAATAATTTTATGTTTAATTTGTATATATATATATTTTAAAAATAATTTTATATCTTATTTAGAAGTTGTGATATTGTTGGCGTTAAATATTAATCAAACTTATAAAATTAATTTATTTCACGTATCTAAATTTATAATTAGGAATGACAATGGATCGGGTATACTCAATCATTATGTATTTTCTAAATCTAAATTTGTTATTAATTTTCTACATGTTCGTCCTAATCTCGGTTAAAATAGTGACTTTACTGTACATACTCGTCTCAAATCCGTTGAGTAATATTCGATAAAAATATGAACACTCCAAGTAAAATTAATTAAAATTAGTAAAAATTCTTCTTTCTATGTTATTTGAACCGTCTTGTTGGTTTATTCTAAATTACTCGATAAAAATCTAAACAAAGTTAATATTAATTAAAATTAGTAAAAAATATTCTTTTTAAGTTTATATGAATTGTCTCGTTGGTTTATGCTAAATCGATATATCTAATTTTTGCCAAAATGCGGAAAAAAAATATTTACATCTTCAAAATAATATTAATTAAAATTAGTAAAAATCATTCTTTCTATGTTATTTGAACCATCTCGTTGGTTTATGCTAAATTACTCGATAAAAATATAAACAAAGTTAATTTTAGTTAAAATTTGTAAAAATCCTTCTTTTTAAGTATTTTTGAATCGTCTTGTTAGTTCATGTTAAATCGATATCTCTAATCTTTGCCAAAATGCGGAAAAAAATATGTTTACACCTTCAAGTTTTTTTGTTTTTTTCTTTAGCTACCTATCCCATATTTGATTCAATGTATATATTTTATAGTCGGATTTTTAGAAAAACATGAATGAAAAATAAAAAATGATTCCATATAGACATGTTGATTAAATATATTTAGTCTTCATAGGGATTTTCATTTATAAATTTTCTATAGATTGTTATATATGAATTAAGAATGTATAAAATAAGGGTTCATAAGAATGCATTCCGAAATTGTTATTATTTTAAAATGGATAATAGTAAAATTAGTAAAAATCATTCTTTCTATGTTATTTGAACCGTCTCGTTGGTTTATGCTAAATTACTCGATAAAAATATAAATAAAGTTAATATTAATTAAAATTAGTAAAAATCCTTCTTTTTAAGTATATTTGAACCGTCTCGTTAGTTCATGTTAAATTGATATCTCTAATCTTTGTCAAAATACGGAAAAAAATATGTTTACATCTTCTAGTTTTTTTTTTCTTTTCTTTACATACATATCCCACATTTGATTCAATGTATATATTTTATAGAAAGCACTAATCGAATTTTTAGAAAAATATGAATGAAAAATAA
Organism: Agastache rugosa; assembly: GCA_031470985.1. NCBI lineage: Eukaryota > Viridiplantae > Streptophyta > Magnoliopsida > Lamiales > Lamiaceae > Agastache > Agastache rugosa. The sequence continues at coordinate 70,805,729 of CM062601.1, read as the reverse complement.
AAAGGATTCCATATAGACACGTTGATTAAGTATATTTATTTAGTCTTCATAGGGATTTTCATATACAAATTTTCTATAGATTATTATATATGAATTAAGAATGTATAAAATAAGGGTGCTTATGCTAACGCATTCCGAAATTGTTATTATTTTAATATGGATAATAGAAGAAATTAATTAAATAGAGGGAAAGATAAATATGAGATGTGATTAATAGATAAACATGTGATATTTCAAGAATATGAAATTAATAAAAATAAAAAATAGAATATATATGAATTAAAATTAGACAAATTAGCAGAATAAAGGAAAATCTGAACGGAGCACCGTGGAGGAGCAGCTTTATTTTCGTATTAGTAATAGATTATATTTAAGTAAATTCATCACCCAAATTTCAAGATTAATTCTCAATCGTAACACTTCAAAATTTTTTCAGATCTCATTCACCTAAATATTTTCGCAATTTTTCTTACTAATGGCGAAGTGCAGCAGTTCGGCGACAGTTGATGTTTGGATTTCACCAGCCATTCTTATGATATCATCCACCGCAGCAGCTTTCCTACCTATCTTACCTTTCAGGATTCCGGCCGGCGGCGCCGCCGACCACGGGGCGGCTCCGGGGACCATCGCCGGCGAGATTCTATGTACCGATCATGCATATATCGTGTCGGTTTTGTTTGCTTTTACCTTCTCCTTCAGCGCCGTGTTTCTCGAGAGTAAACCTAGGGCGGCGAGAGTTTTCAAACTCTCCGCCACCATGTGGCTGATTTCTGCGGCGGCGCTGCTAATCTACGCCGTTTTCTTCAGTCGCGTTGCGTAGTTTAAGAGCTCTCTCTCTAAAAAATAGTGTTTCGTCTCGCATTCCAATTTGAATCTCTCGTAATTTATCAATTGCTAATGACGTTACTTAGATTTACGATCGAGTCGTATCTACCAATTAAGATTTAAGGATGGCTCCGGTTGAGATTTTCAAATATTTTTCAAAGCATTTTCAAAATTTAATACATGCATTTTTATATTTTTCGTAATACTAAATGTTAATTTAGTATAGTAATAATTTTTATTTTTTATAATCAATATTATTAAAATGAAGACACATAGACACATACAACTGTGTCTGTCACTACAAAAAAAACAGCTTTTAGTGGCGACACATTTTGTCACTATATATGTAAAAATCGCCACTATAAGTTACTTAGTGATAACTTTTGTGTTCGTCACCGAGTTGCGACTGTATGTCTTGACACTAAAAGTAGTAGTGATAACGAACAAGTATCGTCACTGCATGTTAAATTATAGTGACAGATGATCTTGTCACTGAAAATGATTATGTTGTGACGGTAATTTGTTCTCACTATATTTCGCTTGTTATAGCCACAAGGAATGTCTGTCACTGTAGTTTATGATTTCAGCGACATGAATTATTTTGTCACTAAAACTCTATAATGTAGTCACATGATTTAATTGTCACTAAATAACTCACTTTATAGTCACATGTGTTTATTTTATCACTAAAGCTTCCTAATTTAGTCACATGCTACCATTGTCACTGAAATTCCGTAATGTAGCCACATTATAATGCTAAATAGATTTTGGTAAAATATTAGTCATGTATGACAGAGGATCCAAAAACAGAATACTAATATATTTGAATGAATTACATGTATCCAAAATTAAAAGAAACATCTCTAAATATATCAAATTTTGTTTATAGAAATTCACGTAAATGACTGCTTAAGTAAAATTCAGTGATAATCATAAGTTGATGATATTTGAAATATTGCATAATACGACAGTAGATGATCCGGCATGATATAAAAAGTTCATTTTTTATTCATCAGTCTCAATAATGTTAAGTCATCGATGATCACTTCATTTTCTTCCCTATATGAATTATAACGAAATATTAGCGCACACTAGCAAGAGTAAATTGACAATTCTTTTCGAGTAGCAACAATGAAAGAATTATCAATTTATTCTTTCTAGTGTGCCCCGTACACAAATTATATTTCACAAAATGAAAATAATGTATTCAAATGATGTATTGTATTGTTATATAACCTACTAGAATACAGAGGAATAGAAGAGAATTTGCTAAACATATAATTTAAAAAATGTTATGACTTCATCATAAGTGGGACCTCATTTGGGACAAAAGAGTTCAAAACGAAGGTGACCGAAAATGATGAGCTGAATTCTCACATTCAATGGTCAAAATGAACTCAAGGATGGGAGCTCTGGCCCCACAATTTCATTGAGATCTTACAATGAAATAAGAATTCTCAGCAGAGGAATAAACAAATATAACTTGTTAATTAACAAACTGTTTCTGCTTTCCTCCCGTTTTAGACATTTAGCTCTCTTTCTCTCTCTCCTCTCTCTGTCTAGGGCTTATGGAGATGCCGCAATATGCTAACACAACTACCATGAAATTTAGAATCTGAAACCTGGATCCACATCCATTGCCCAGGCGAATTTCGCAAGTAGAGATTTGTTAAAAATCTGCACAACACGAAACCACCATTATTGAGAAAGAAAGGTCATTTGAGAAGACGAAAATAGCCAGCAATATACAACTATACAAGATGTTGAAAGCACAAGCTCACCTTCTCAATAGGAACTTCATGGCGTTTGCACCATGCAACGGTGATCCTAGGATCGAGATAGTTGATCTTTGACGTACCCAATGCTACAGTTTTTAGATCCTCTTTTGTCTCCTTATCTCTTTCCATTTTTTCAATCTTTGCAGTGGTTTGACTTATCTTTTTCTCCAATCTGCACAACACTAACGCCCTAAGCTACATGTGAAAAGCATTGCATAACCAACCCCACCAAACAAGTCATTTACTTACGAATCGGGATTTAAATTCCTCTTCGCCTTCCCATCAGGACTCTTCGTGGGGGGCTTCCCTTTTTTTGCCCTAGCCAAATCTGTCCGCAATTCGTCCAAAACACCCTGAAAGAAGATTAAAAAGTAAGCCATTCTAGCAATTGAATAAAAAAAAGGAGCCTGTGTGTCTCATCAGGTCTAGTGGGTATAAAGTAAGAGTGAAGCCTCTCTTCTCCAAATAGGCAGCCTTGGTAAATAGATTGATTGACATTACCTTCAGTTCATCTATCTTTTCATTCAAGCGTGTCATCTGAGCGCTATGGGACTTTGAGACAGTACGTTGATGATTACAAATGATGGCAACCTAAGTACGAAATGTAGAGAATTAGACATTCAAATAGAAGTTGGAAGAAAAGGAGATCATCAGAATTGACAGTCTTGCCTCCTTGTTTGCGTGATTATAAACAACAATTTTCTCAGCAAGTTCTCCACCTTTTGTCTCCCTGCTCAACTGTACGAAAGAGATCTATGCATTAACATAAATTATCGAGAGAAAAATTCAATATTAAGACAACATTCGCTGAGGTTCATTACACTTGAAATCAACGATACTTTTAATGAACAAACATGCCACACAGAGGAGTCTCAAATTGCATCTTACCATGTCGTCCAATGTAATAGATGCATTGTACGTACGGAAGACCTTAGCAGTGAGACCAGGCATCAATTCCTTTAGATGAGCATTCAGTTTACTAGTATCAAGTTTGTCAAATAAATCATCTCCACCTTTTTTCCCTGGACATAATACAATATACATGTAAGTATACACCAATAACAAACAAGAGTAGCATGCATATTATTATAGCAGATCGGTCACTGACGGTTTCGAAATTCTTGGATTGCCTTGAACACAGCAACTTCAACCTCGACTTCGTTCTGATATCTTATAGAATCTTTACCAAGGAAATCAAACTGCAGATAGAGAAGTGCTATTTGTTAATTAAAGCTATAACTTTGAGGTGCAGTGTAATAGAGCATTGCAGGGTTTTAGACTTCCTTTCAAAATCTCAACTTCTTTCATAATCAATTTTTGACGGCAGTATCAAACTGGTGAATCCAATCAAGGAGACTATGTAACAAAGTGAATCTGAAAAAGTTACATTAAACATGAAGTCACTGGACCTTCAAGATATTTGGAGGCACTGGTTCCACATTTTCAACTTTTAACGTACAGCAACCTACTGTATCAGCTTCATCATCATCCTATAACATGAAAAAGATTTTAAAAGCTGCATAATCCATATTTTAAAGCACGAGAGAAATTTAACAGTCCGAGAAAAGATTAAACATAATAGAAGACATAAGAACATGATCAAGAAATTTAAAGAATAATAAAATGTGAAAAACTCTTGCACCTTATACCTTCTCATTACCCGCCCTAAGAGCCAGTTTGTCAATAAGATATGTTGCTACTGCTATCTGCTTCTTAGTAGGATCTTTGCTTGTAAAGTCCTTGGTATAAGCTGCTCGGATACCTTGTATATAGTCCTTCATTCAAACAGCATAATATGCAAACAATTAGTACACCAGTCGTCACAGCCAACACAAATGACAGGTAAGACATTTAAAGTTAAGTGTCTATCTCAATAACCTTTAATAGCCTGGCTTTCTCATACTTCTCTTTGTCACTTTGTCCTTTCAAGGAACTACTTGCAGCAAGAAATACATATTTGAATTCCTTCGGGTTAATGGGATCATTCCAATAAGCCAACCATGTCACTGTATTGTCGTGCCTTATTTCTTTCCAGCTGCCAGTCACGAAGTTCAAAGAGTATTAATTTTAGATAAGTTTACATTTGAAGCAAAAAACAACTGCTCATTCTTTGTAGTATTTCGAGAAAAATGAGTCATCAGCAGAACCTTTCACCAGGGATAGGACACTCAGGAATTGGAGCATCCCTTCCAATATTGATAGTGATGTCACTTGGGCGAATTCGTTTTTTCAGCTTCCCCATCTGTATTGACCATTAACAATTTTCAATCAGTAAGAGCCTAAATTTCTAAGCGTTACAACACTTTACTTAAGGAAATTTTCAGTACACCTTTGGGTGCTCGCCCCGGCCGCGGAACAATCCAGGTGGTTCAACTCTAAAGTTTCCAACCTGTAAATGGCACATCAAGTCAGATTCCTATGGAGATATAATGTCAAGAAATTAATCTTGTCCTAGCAATTGAGATCCGAAGAACTAATTTAACATTAATTGACTTCCCAAACATGATAAAAAGTCAGAAGCTGCAGTAGAAAATTTTTTATCCAAAAAACAGACCAACTTCAATTTACTTCCCCAAGGAATACACGAAGTGATTATCCAGGTAAATCAATGCTCAGTACAATAGATCGGGCAATAATTTCGAAGTTTCTTATTCCAACAGTAGCTCAACAGTAGAAGGGTAAGAAAATCATCAAGATGCTCCCACTCTCCAGTCAGCATGATCTCATCGATGACAAAGCAATCATGAACAAATTAAGTCACAGGACATCAAAGGATGCCTGCAACAGTTTCTGTATAGTTCATGAAGAAAGTAAATGAAGGGTTCTACACCTACAGGAGTCTAAGGGCTGATGAGTCCATGGTAACAATATATTATACTCACATATTTGCTATTTCATCTTGTAAATGTTTGTGGCAAAGTATCTTACAACAATTTGATTGACCACATTATAAGAGAAGCATTTAATTGTTTTAGTATACTAGGAAAAAAGTACAAGGAATCATGATGAAAATCACACCTTATCTTCTACTACATGATTTATGGATGAAGTGGTGAAAGAAAAAGCATAGATCCTTAACTATTCGGAAAATGAAGTTGGAGAAAAATATCAAGAAAAGATCAAGTCACGAGATGACAATTATACCTTCTCTTTCACTCCATCAAGAACGGCCCACATATATTTTTCCTCTAGCTTTAGTTTCTCCTCTTTCAAAGCTTTCTTCTCCTGACCAGTGTAAAAGAAAGAGGAAGTGAAGAAGGCATGTACAGTTTCATCTTGTTTCAAATCTGCTACTTTTTTTTTTACATAGGAATAAAAAAACTTATAAACAGTTTCAAAAGAATCAGATAACATGTGAACATAACTGTTTGTGCTGGCCAAGTTTATAGCACAGTAGACAAAATTATCAAACAAATAAGCATAGAATCAGGTATCGACAATATTACATAGCAAAAGTCTTCACAATTGAAACATAGCACACCTCCGTTGTCATCTGTTTCTTTTTCTCCTTTTCTTTCTGATGCCATTCATATATCGGAGTGAAATCACAGTGTTCTAAGTTCTGAATAATGTGTTTTTTCCCCAAAATCTTCCGCCAGTCATCCATGAAGTTCTCTTTGAACTTAGGCTTCTCCATGTACTCAGTATCAAGCATCACCGCGAACATTGTCGCCACCTGCAAATAGGAGAGATGAATACTTTATATGTAAGGATTCTAATTAAAAGAATTGGGGGGGGGGGGGAGTTCTAAGCATAGATGCACAGGCTAGGTGTGTGTGCGTGAGAGAGAGAGAGAGCACCTCTTCCTGTTCTGGGGTTAAGTCAACGGGCTTCCCTTTGTAGAGCATCTTGACACCATGAGGCTTGTATGGAGGCGGAAAAATCACACCATTGTGGACCAAAGTCGTCCACTTCTGCCCTTCACCAGAGCTAGGAGGAATCTTTGATGACTCGGAATACTTATTTGGGGTTTTATTGAACTTATTCGGGGTTTTATTGAACTTCTTGGTTATTGCAGGTGTAGGTTTAGTCATTTTTTTGACCGGTGCTGATTTCTTCTCTGAAATAACTGTCTTCTTCATTCTCTGTGATATGGGAACATGATCTTCATCATCTTCTTCCTTCATTTCAGCTTTAATGGATGATTCTTTATTTTTATGAAGTGTAGATGTCTCAGAAAGCTTAGGCCGTTTTAAAGAAGATGCATCTGTAGGTTTTACATTATCTACATTTCTCTTCTTCAAAACAGTCGAAGGTTTCCTTTCCCCTGATGCTGAACCATTTTGTCCACATTCGGCCAACAAAGGTTTTTTTTCACCAGAAGTAGAAGATCTGAAGGCTGGACTCCCAGCAGCAGAGGTAACTCCAAACTTAGAAGACAAAGTTTTTTCGTCATCTGAATCTTCTGATTTGGGGATCTTTGGCTTTTGACCAAAGTTTGAAGCATTAGCCCCTTTATTGCCACTGCCAGAGTTGACCTTTGATCGTCCAGCATGAAGCCTAGCACTAAGTGGTTTATCATCTTCCGAATCTTCTGAGTCCTCCTTTGGTCCACTAGTGGATTCATTCAAATTATTCTCACCTTTAATCTGACGCTTGACAGAGTTTAACTCACCTGTCACTGGAGTGGAAGTGGAAGGTTTAGAATCCACCACGGTAGATTTTACTGCCAATCCCTTGGTGGACGAATTAGATAATTTTGGGCTCATCAGAGGAGATCTATCAGGCGGTGTCCGGGAAGAAGGGGCCATCTTATTCCTATGAACAAAGTTATTCTGACCATTCTGTGGACGTGAATTTGATGTTGGCCTCCCTAACTGTTGATCATGCTTCTGAGGTACTGATTTGTTAGTTTCCGAGTTTGATTGGTTTTGCTTTGAAGATGAGCTACTCCTTTTGAAAACTAATGGTTCATCATCCTCATCCAAATCATCCATCACCTTTTGCTTGTCACATGCCTCAACAGCCATCGGTGGCTATGACCTACAGATATACCAATGCCATTATTAATTATATAAAGCAACTTCTCCAGTTCTTTTTATGTATATTCTAATTATTTATAAAGTTGGTTCTAAGCTATAATCATGAGTTAAACTGAAAGTTTCTTACATGTGAAACTTCCGTTCCTATTCTACTCAAGACTGCTAAATAAACGTGTATTCTCTACAAGTTAATAGACATAGATGCATATTGATTTAAGAAATACTTCTTTAACAAATTTGATTATATGTCAATGTTTCAGAAGGAAAATGATATCTGTCAATGATGAGATACAATGAACATTTAAACAAACAAATATAAACATATGTCCATTCAGATTCAGAAAAGATATAAACATTTAGTTGAGCACTTTAAAGTATTTAGGTTTGCTCCATATTTCAAATATACCTAGTTATACATGTTATGCATAAAATCAAGTCACCTAGCCATCAGTCTTGCTAGGACATGGAGCCGAGGACAGCAAGTCAAATTCATTTATGAAAACCAGAATCTAAAACCTTCACTTCAGCATTAGCTTAATTCATTATGATATTATGTTATATGAGTGAATGAATGTCCAAGGGAATGAATTAGCGCTCAAGAAAGAGTTCTCTTTCGAAACCCTGACTTAATTGATCCATAATTTCCATCTCAACCAAACCCGCCCCAAAATCCTCAGCCTCCAAACCATTAAATGGATAGAGAGACCCTATCTATGCTCTTAATTCATTATATGCACACATACATCTCATTCTCTATCAATTTCTTGGATGAGGCTAGAAGCCAACTCTAGGTTTGCTCACCATAATGAAGGGTATTCGGATAGATTGAAAAGGGCTTACTTATCATATGATCAGAGAGTTCTCAGTTTGTTCATTCTACGTTAACTTGGGTTTGACATCACCAGTTTCAGCATTATGTTTTCCCCCTAATTAACAAAAAAGCAACGCCTATAAGGTACAAACTGATGGACGTTTTATCACCATATTAACCAAAACTGATAATTTTGAACCAGAATCACCATTAAGCATCAGTTCTCTAAAACTAAAATGCATTTTCATGAAAGGAAACAATTTTATTAACTTTTCAAGTCAGCTAGCTCACCATCCAACAAACAATTACATGCATAAATACCATAACAATGGCAATGACCCAAACTTGACCATTTATTTCCAGAAGAATACCAAACGACAAAATCCCTAACGCCAAAACGGCAAATTAGACTATATCTCCGCCAAATTAATCTCATAAACAACATGAAACAAATCAAATAGCTAGTTTTTTCTGACAGGAGGAACCACCAGAGTGAACCAGGATTCAAAATTGAGCTTCTACCTTCCCCCTCTTCGTTGCCCCAATTCAGAGACGCCCAATCACAATTTCGTAGGAGTATTCGAATTTTATCGGAAAGGAACGCTTATTCTCTCGGCCTACGGATTCCCTTGTAAATCGGCGGCGGCGGCAAGGCGGCGGCGAGCGGTCTCCGGCGAGTCGGAGGCAGAAAACGAGGGTATGGCGAGTGAGAAAATAGATGCGGCGTAAGGTGTATGCTGTTAATAGGCATATATTTCATCAATTTTTCTCTTCTGTGATTTCCGGGTTCGGGTCTCGGGTCGCGACCCTATAAATTGATATAAATACCGACTGGAGTCAGAGAAAATTCAAATATTATCCAACCAAATTATCCAATTCCACAAAATATAAAAAATTATAATGTTCCCTCTGTCCCACTAATATCCACTTAAATTGTCTTGTCTTGTTCTCAATAAGGAAAGAATTAACCATTCAAAAGTAGGGGTGAGCAAAACAAACTGAAAAATCGAACCAACCGACAAACCGTACCGAAATCGTCCCAAATAAAATGGTTAACCGAACCGACGGTTTGATTTATTTTTCTAATTTTAAAAAACCGAGGATAACGGTTAGGTTTTTATTTTTATATATAAAAATCGACGGTTAACCGATCCGAACCGAAACTCATTTAAAATTATAATTTTACTAATGATATGTTATAAAATAATTATACCAACTAATTATATGTTATAAATTATAATATTAACTAACTTGATTTTACTACTTTGACTTGAAAACATGAGAGTGTTCAATTTATTATTTATACTTCTTTAAATGTATATTTCGTATTCACATTTTAAGATATGGATTTTTGTTTTTTATGCTATGAATTATAAAAAAATTGAAAGTTTTCTTTCTATATGGTTAACCGTTGAATAACGGTTAACCGAACCGATTTTTAGGTTAACCGTTATAGTGGTTTTTTGTTTTTATTTTCTACATTTTAGCGGTTAATCGAACCGATTAAAAATCGTATGGTCGGTTTTTTTTGTGGCAAACGGTCGGTTAACCGAACCGTGCTCAGTACCCCTATTCAAAAGTGATGGAACATACCCACTTTTTATTTTTTACCCTTATTTTTAATCTCCGTGTGGAACAGTAACAGGACAATATCAATGGGACGGAGGGAGTATTAATTATTGTGACATGCAAATAATGTTTTGGTATACAATAATCTTAACCTGCAACCACGATATGTGATGTTCATTTTATTTACGAGAACACAATACTCTTTTAGGGTGCGTTTGTTTTTATCTCTTTTTTTTTTAAATAGAGGGATAAATAAGAATCCGACCTTTAAGTCCTTTCTTTCTTAAACGAAAATATTATCACTCATAATTAGAGAGAGATAATATCTTCCTCTTCCCCTCGTTATGTGTGAAATTTAGTGAAAATGAGGAATATGAAATGGTGCAAATAGAGGCGGATGCGGTTCGGTTCGGTTCCGGAATCGGAACCGAACCGGTGGTTTTCGGTTCCACCCTAAGGGAATCGGAATCGAACCGTCGACCACTTCGGTTTCGATTTCAAACCGGAACCGCAAGTTTCGGTTCGATTCGGTTCCGTGGTTCTAGTGGTTCCAAATCGAAACCGCATATTTTGGGTTCAAAATTTTTTTCGTTTTTTTGTTACTTTTTCTTGTTTAATTGTAATTTTGTGCATTCTAACGTAACATTTAAGTGAACTAAATATGAATTGTAACATAAATATAGATAAAAAATAGGAGGAACCGGCGGTTCTCGGTTCCGCAATTTTGGAACCGGAACCGAACCGCCTTCGATGCGGTTCTCGGTTCCGAACCGAAACCGGCGGTTTGGTTTCGATTTCGAAACCACCGGTTTCGGTTCGATTTCAGTTCAGTTCCGGTTCTTTTGGCCACCTTTAGGTACAAATGAGGAATTTAAGAAAGAAGAAAGATTTAAAGAATGAAATTTTTATTTATCCCTCCATTTAAAAGGATAAAAAATAAGCGCACCCTTGTAATAATATTACGTCCTAAATATTGTTATCACTAGTACCACACCCATACGATACCCGGGGTAAGTTTAATTTTATCTTTTCTTTGTATAGAAATAAGAAAATATAAGTAACAAAAGTATTAATTAATACAAATTCTTACTCAACATAGAACACAAAGAAATAAATCATAAATCTCAAATTTAAACATTATAGGTTAATCAATACTAAGAGCATTCAAAGTGGTGAGCCCAATATGGGCTCTATAAATAGATTCTGCACAACAATAGGCTCTATAGTTATAGCTCTATAGAATATTGCATTATTTTTATCTTATTAAATAAGAATGCAAAAATGGCATTAATTCAAAATAAGAAAATTTCATTAATTAAAAATACGGAAATTACATAATTAAATTACTTGAAAATTACAATAATTAAAAACGTTAAAATAGCATAATTAAAAAAAGACTAGGCATACACCTGAATGACGGGTCGCCACTTTAATTATTTAATTATTAATTTAAAACAAATTAACATAATCAAGCACACAATCAATTATATACTCCACATTATAATTTGAAGCTTTTAGAAGCCCATAAAAGCGCCGCTAAATTGTTCCATCTTCTTCCTTCTTCCTTTTTCTTTCTTCTTCCTTCTTCCTTCTTCCTTCTTCTCATCTTCATGTAAATTATCTGACAATCAGCATAGAACAAACAAAAGAAAGGTGTGCAACTTGCATGGTATTTTCTCTTCTCTCCTCCAACTTTTTGAATTTGTTTTTTTTTTAAATAGGCACATCTTTGCCATCGAAGTAAGACTCTCCACAGCAAACCTAATAGAGCCACGGGGCTTGCCATCTAGTCGGCTCGAGCCGCTCGATGAAGCTCCTGCTATGGGTGCCCTAAAACAAAAATAACTGAAGACGATACTACCAAAGCTGATACCCTACCATAAACTATAATAAGGAATGGATGATATCCTACGTACCCGATGCATATGTATCGTGCAAGTTGGAGAAGAAAACATGATAGTCTTCTGATTTTGTAAGAAGAATTGTTTCACATTGCCTATGTTTTTCCCTGCAAAAATCAATTCAAAAACTATAAGTAATATTTATCTTAAATACATGCACTAAAGAAGTTATCAAAAGATAAACATACAATATTCACGAATTTCAAATTACATATTGTTGTCATATAATAAGCCCTATAGTCTCAAGGATAGGATACTTTGTCCCCAACTTGTGTCTCACTCTTCGTGTCCCGCTATTAATTTCACTATTTTAAATATATTTATTTAAAAATTAAATTTAGTAATATAAAATACACCTTAATTAATACTCCCTCCGTCCCACAATAAGTGGCCAGTTGTTTTGCTTTTTGTGAGACAAAAAGCAAAATAACTGGCCACTTATTATTGGACGTAGGTAGTATGTATTATAAAAAATTAGAATTAAAAAACATTATACTCTAATTTTAGAATAATGAACCATACTAATCAATTAAAAATTTGAAAAATTCATATTAAATATAAAAATATATATAAACCCTATTTTGATGGATAAACCCTAGGTAGTAATTGTAAAATTATACCAAAATATTATAGATCAAAATTAAAGAAAAAAATAAAAAAACTAATTAAATATAAATTTCGGGCATGAGACACTAAATTTGGGAAATAGAGGATCCAATGCTCATCTCAAGCACAAATAGTATTATCGTAGTATGTTTGTAAAAAAAATCGAGTGACAATGATGCAACATATTTTATCATAGTATTTCGTATGTGCAATATTATGTTGTTAATCTTAAAAATAGTGCGGAAAATATAATGTTAATTAGTATTTATAAAGTTTCAATTTTTCTTCATAACTTATTCACATTCCCGATGTAGACATAGTCAACTAAATGAACAAAAAAAAGAACAGTAAAATTGCAAGAAATTAATACGTATATATGATTTAAAATGATCATCATACCGTCCAGGCACAGACTTTTTCTTCAACGGCGAGCGTGGCTATTGCACAAATAATCAGTCTACCGTTTGGGGGCATAAGTTCTCCCTACGGTGATTCGATTTTCGTTGAAATTGTTCATACTGTAGCACACTTTTATACTATAGTATGAACATATTAGAGGCGTGTAGTATGATAAACAGCCTAGCACCGCATTCTTTCATCAAATGCATTTTTTATGGATTTATATTTTCCCATAATTCCATAATATTATATATGTAAATTGTAATGCAATTCTAATGCTCCAATATTATTGAAATATGAGATATATAGGGTTTAGGGTAATACAAACATATGTAATACAATTCTAAATGCTCCAATATTTAGTAATATTATTCCAATTAACCAGAAAAACAGCTCTTATCGTACTAAATTCGAAAGACTTACAACTAAGATATGACTCATTTCTGACACCGTCTTATTAATCTGAAAACTATGACATATTATTTATATAAAACTTGAACAGAAAAAAAAAAGCACAAATTGTATTAGACTAAAGGAAGAAAGATGAAAACAACAACAAATTAAATTGAAAATCATGAGACACCATCATTCAATCTTTCTTCATCTTGAGGAAGGTTTTTATCTTCTTTCAAATTGATTGTAGAAGAAAATTGGTCTTCCAATTTTCTCTTAATTTGTGATCATGCTTCTCATTCGACACTCGTGTGATCGGTGATGTCTTTTGAAGTTCTTCGTCAGTAAAGTCTAAACTTGCAAGAATAGAGAGCAAATTTTGTTTCCGTTCGATTGTTGATTATAGAAAACTTAACAAAAATGCAGCAGAAAAGTGTGAATGATGATGGTTGCGGATTTCTAAAATATATAGACAATTTTCTTTATGAATTTAGGAAATAAATCAATTGATTGTCATGAATTATGCATTATATTAATTTGTAACGTCTAATATTGAATAAATTAATTGTTTAGCATAATTATTGCTTTTGTAACTTATTACTTAATTGATTGATTGAAAATTATTAATATACAATTATGATATACTATTCAAAAAAATTATTACTAAAAATAGAATATTGAAAAAAAAATTGAAAAATAAAACTTATTATAAATGGAAGTCCGACCTTGCTATTATAGTAGTAAAGATTAGCATAATAGGTGATTCATTGGAAAAATCATGGATGTGATTATGAAATGTCAAGATTTCCATTCCAATTTGTTGCTTGGATCATGACGTGCCCCAATACTGTTTCCTATTCGTTTTGTGTTAATGGTGTGTTGACAGAACCTTTTGAAGCAAGGAAAGGGCTGAGACAATGTGACCCTATCTCACCTTATCTCTTTGTTATCTGTATGGAGTATTTGCACCGTTGCTTGTTGGACTTGAAGAAAACAAAAGGATTTCAACACCACCCTAGGTGCAAGAGATTTGATCTTATTCACATGTCCTTTGCAAATGATCTCCTTTTGTTTTCTAGAGGTGATATTAGATCCATACAGCCCCTTCTGCAAGCTTTTCAGAAATTTTCAGATACATCAGGATTGAAAGCTAACCAATTGAAAAGTTGCATTTACTTTGGAGGAATCAGAAATGATATTCAGGAAGCCATGTTAAGAGAATTTGGAATGACAAAAGGGGAATTGCCATTCATATATTTAGGTGTTCATTTGTCATCCAAAAAACTTTCTGCTTTGCAATATCAACCTTTGATTAAACGAATCCTTGCAAGGATTGATTGTTGGTCGGCCAAACTTCTATCTTATGCAGGCAGACTCCAACTAATCTAATCTGTGCTTTCTAGTATCCAAGCATATTGGAGCCAAATCTTTCTCCTACCTCAGAAAGTTCTTAAAGCAATCCAATCTGCTTGTAGAACTTTTTTATGGACTGGGAAAGCTGGAATATCTAAAAGATCACTAGTTGCTTGGGAGCATCTCACTCTTCCAAAGACAGCAGGAGGGTGGAATTTAACTTGTGCTCAAGTTTGGAATAAAGCTGCTTTGTGTAAATATTTGTGGAGTGCTTCTCACAAGAAGGATACATTATGGGTAAAATGGGTTCATGCTTACTATATAAAGAACCAATCCATAAATTCAATGGAGATTCCAGCTCAGTCTTCTTGGATCATCAGGAAAATCTTGGGAGCTAGAGCCTACTTCTCTGCCTTACCTGAGGGTAACAGG
The DNA here is from genome assembly GCA_031470985.1 of Agastache rugosa. Classification (NCBI taxonomy): domain Eukaryota; kingdom Viridiplantae; phylum Streptophyta; class Magnoliopsida; order Lamiales; family Lamiaceae; genus Agastache; species Agastache rugosa. The sequence continues at coordinate 70,790,680 of CM062601.1, read as the reverse complement.
TTTCTTAGTCAACAGGAATTCTCTATCAGAAAATTATATCTTGCTATGAGAGGAGAATTTCAAAAGGTGGCATGGCACAAGATGATTAGTCAAAATGTGGCCCCGCCAAAATGTTTGTTTATCTCATGGCTCGCTATTCTTAATAGACTTGCTACATGTGACAGATTAGCCAAGTTTGGAGTTGCTTGCGACCAAGAATGCATCCTTTGCTGCAAAGAAAATGAGACCATACAACACTTATTCTTCACCTGCGATATCTCATCTCAAGTTTGGCAGGAACTCGCCAACTGGAGTAGAATTCAAGACATGGTAAGAGATTGGGACCAAGAGAGAGTGTATTTGAACTCCCAATGCTACTCGAAAACTGGAAAACAGAAGATGTATAGAGTTGTGGTGGCTGTAGCTATTTACCATATTTGGAAGGAGAGGAATCATCGAAGATTTCAAGAGAAGAATGGCTCGGTGGAATCTATTATCCAGCAATGCAAACACCTTATAGCTGCATGCTGCATGAAGGATCCCAAACTTGCCAGATTGCTTAGAAACTAAAGACCCCTTTTGTTTTGTTGCTTTTTTTGTTCTGGGTGGTTGTTTTGTTTACCTTTGGAAATAAAAATTTATTTACCAAAAAAAAAGAATGTCAAGATTTGGATATTGTACATAGCCATTTTTTTTAATTTCAATGGCAGATTTAAAGCATAGATTTTGGCTAAAAATTATTAATGTAACATTATATTATTCCATTTTTATATATTATTTCTTGAAATAGTATAAAAATGGAAAATTTAATATTATTAATTAAAATTTTACCAATAATTATGCATTTGTAACGTCCGACATTAATTAGCTAATTGGTAAATATTAATGAAGAATTAAGATAATAACAATTAAATATATTATTTTTAAAAGTGGAATAAAAAATAACTGAAAATGAAAGATACTAAAAGTGGCAAGTCGGACTTGCTTTTATATATTATAAAGATGCATAATAATCTTTATTCCTTTATCCCCTTAAATTATATAGTTGCGTAGACAAAGATTTTGGCAATAATTCACCCCTTTAAAACGTATTATGGGAATTTACAATAAAGTAAACTAGCGTGTAGCCCGTAGAAAATCGATGGGAATTCATTATTTAACTAAATTATTAGATGCATTATGATTGAAAATTATATAAAAAAAATTTCAAGGTCAATATCTTTAGTTTCTAATTAAATTCAAGAAAATCATTGGTTTTTTTGTTATTTAACCGAAAGTAGCATCCAATCAGTCTAAGTCGTTGGTTGTGGTAGAGAATATCTATGAACCAAGATGATGAAGCTACGATTCATCTACCCAGACCAGTTTAAAATATATAATCGTGCATATTTTAAATCCGATTAATAAGTAATTATTCTACTCGTTTTGTCCCCTACAATAATATTCGTAATTAATCGAACCTGTTTAAATATAAAATATCAAAGTACTAAATTATAAATAATATGTTATTTATCTCAATTAAAATATGAACACAATAAAGTAAATATTAATAATGAATAATATAAATAGTAAAAGGTTACAATTAAATTTGAAGTATCAATTTGAAGTTCATATATACAATTTATGGAATTCGTTTAATTATGAATTTAAGATTATATAGATGTACCGAAATCATACAATGTATGAAACCCGTTTAATTTAAATTAATATATTTACTCGTCATGAACACAATTAAATAGTAATTTTCTCTTGTTCATGTATCAAACATTTAAGAAAAATAGGAACAGAATATTGGAAGAAAATGTGATTCCTAATTAGGTTCCATTTGATGAAGTCTTTTAAGAAATCAATATGATATTCCTTTTATTTGAGTTTTTAGAAGAAAAAAAAATGAGTAGAAAATGAGGAAAATATTCACGCAAATATATACATGACCACCCATTTAATTTGAAATCATCTAAGATGTTATACAAATATATTTTAGTGCATACTAATAATTTTAATTGTATTCTTCAATTGGTGAAGTCTTCTAAAAAATCAATGTGAAATTACTTTTGTTTTAGATATTAGAAATAATAAGAATAGGAAAATGAAGAAAAATCTACGTAAGAATTTTGATTAACGTGTTCACCCGTTTAATTTGATATTACATTTGTCGTTATTCAAATACTCTCTCCCCCGTCTCATATAAGGTGACACATTTTCCATTTTGGAGTATCTCATATAAAATGACACATACCCAAAATAGAAATAATTAGTACTCCCTCCGTCCCCCAAAAGTGTGGTCCAATTAATATTTTATATCTTACATATAATTAAATTTGGACCACACTTTTGAAGGACGGAGGGAGTATCTCATAAAAAGTTGTGGACCCTACCACTTTAACCATTTTATATCTTTATTTTTAATACACGTGTCCAAAATTAATGTGTCACCTTATATGAGACTTAGGGAGTACCTCTTAGGACGTATAAATAATCCAGTTGTATTATGCAATTAGTGAAATCTACAAATAAATCCATGCGAAGTTCCTTGTTATTTAAGAAAGATTTTTGAAAAATGAAAATTGTAAATGAATCCGATTGAAATTTTAATAAATAAGTAATTAAATATAAAAATCCAACACATATTTTTTGTGTATTCTGTTTGTTCCAAGTTTATGTCTCAAAATTATAATCTTCTATCTTTTATTGAAAATAAATATTATAATGAAATATTTTTCTCTTAAAATACCATATTTTGAAATTAATTATTTTTTATTTTTTATTTAGAAAATCTTTAGTTTATGTTGTCACTTCTTTCTCTCTCTATATATATTTTTAAATATTGATTGATTAAGAAGCTCATTTAAAATTTATATATTCATACATGTCGCAAATCAATTTAAAAATTAATTTTACTATTCGTAAAATTGAAGAATTTAGAAAAAAAAAAGAATAGAGTGATTAGAGGTTGCCACATAGGAGAGATGGAACTCTATACTATATATATAGAATATAAAATATGATAAATATATTGGTTTTAATTCAGAAAATTGGAGAATTTAGAAAAATAAAAATAGAGGGATTAGAGGGGTGTCACATAGAAGAGAGGGCCTCGAATCCATTTTCCTTTATATAATAGATTAAGTGATAGCGTTAATGATGTAGAATTCGAATCATTAAACAAAACCAACTGAACAAAAAGGTGAAAGTGATAGTTTTAAATGGGATTGAAAGTCCCTCCAATTAAAAATCATGCTTGTCACAAATAATTTCAATTTGAAAAAAATACATCTTTTCATTTCGATTCTCAGTTTGAATACGTGGAACTTTGAATTCCTAAGCAAGAACTTTCTTAGAAACAAAATGAACATTAATGTTAGTGTTGTGTTTGCTTAAGAGTGTAGAAAAAAATTATATCAACCATTCTAATTAGAATTTGTCTTAAAAATTAAATCATCATATCAAAATATTTCTCAAAAGTCCGCACGCTTGTCTGGCCAGAACGATCGAACTTCAGGCCAAATAAGCCCAATATGTTTCTATAATGATCACTTTACATATTAGGTTAACTATGGTGTTAGTAGTTGCATTGTTAAAAAGTTGGTCTCCTCGAGCATATCTAAGCCTAGCTTTTGATTGCAATAAATTGAAAGATTGTGTAATGGTTTGCAACATTTTAAAAATTAAGTCAAAATTGTAAGTATGCTCAAAGTCATGGTACATGATAGTTATCAACAGATTGATGTTCTACATGTACATGAGTTTACCTATGCACTACTCGAGTTTGAATTTATGAAAATGTATTTGAGTTTGTTTGTTACTCGTGATAAGAGTGTGTGTATATATAAGACAATTATCCTATACGTTGTTGCTCACTATACTCTCGCAGGAGACGCACCGAGCAAGCGATAATTTAGGAGAAGGAGACGATGGAACACCTTTCAGATAGGAAGACTTTGATGTCTGTTCGGGAGCTGGCCAAGGGCATCACTTACACCGACCCTTTACCAACTGGGTTGAAGCCGCCCTTGCCAATAAGTAGGATGTCAAACAAGGCTTGTGATGCCTGCCATAAGAAGGCAGTGGCACATTATCGTTGATGGAGAAGATAACTATGATAACTTAACAAGATACTCAAATGACATTTTGTGTGTATTTGCATAAAGTGTTCATTGACTAACTTTCAAATGAAAATATTGATCAAGCCAGCACTAGCAATTCAGTTTGGGTGCATGACGGGTGATCTCGTTTATACACACATTAGTCTAAATTCATCAAAATATCTAATTCGATTACTTTGGCCATTTGTTGAGTTTAATTTTTTGAAGTTAATCGAAAGTTAATTACAGGCAGTGGGTCGGGTCGGTTCGGTTCGACTAATTGGGCCATCCACATGATATAGATATTAATTGGGCCAAAGGTGTAAAAGTCAATCCAATAATCGATTCGTTATTTTATTCGTTACTTACCCAGCCCCTCTTCCTCATAACAAACACAAACACACACACACACAATGGGAGAGATCCACCATCCACACAGTGAACCGAGGAAGAAAAAAGAAAAGGAAAAAAAAGAAAAAAAACACCACAAAAACTTGAGGAGCGGGTTTGATATCAGGCAAACACGACGGCGACCGATATAACGAGCAGCGCATATGGGGCGACGGTCAAGGCGATAAGCGGCGGAAGGTGAGACGCCGCCGAGATAACAATCGCCGCCGCAATTGCGGTGGCGCCGATCTTCGCCATGACGACCGATATTTCCGGTCGCCTACGCCGGAGAGATATAGCCGCGTAGGTGAAGGTCAGCCCCACGATAATAAATAGCTCCACTAAATAGAGCGGCCATGAACAAGTGGAGCTACCTAACGAGATAGCCATGACGGCTCCGACGGCCTGACCGCCGAGCCCTAGGGTTGTCTCGACGATCATCGCCGTTGAGTCGTCGACGACGCGATGAGTTATTTGCCGATTGAGATCGAGCGCCTCACCGCCTTCCTTCCAGATGTCGATACGAACTTCAGCCGCATTTGAGCCTCCGCCGCCGGAGAGGGGATTCAAAGAATCGCACATGAGATCACCAGCATTGAGAAATTCAATCAAGTGTGTAAAGAGGAATCAGTTGTGATTTAGGGGAATTTATAGATCAAATTGCTGAGAATCGGAAATTGATGTGTTGTTTCGCAAGCGATTTTGGCAAGATGAAAATTTTGGATTTTGATAGAATATTTTATTATTAATTGTTAGGGATTTCATCTTATTGGCCTCGAGAAAGGCTGAGCTCAAAACAATGCCTGTTCCTGTTCTGGTGTGGAGCACCTCTTTGCAAATCACAGTGAAATTCGTGGAACATAAATTAAGGAGGCGAAATTAACTTAAAATGGTGACGTTGATGTGCACATCCTTAGTTCTTGTGAACTAAGAACCGTATATTTTTAGGAGATACCTCGTTACTGTCGATAAGGTTGTAATATGGAATTTTTCTTAGGGAGTTCCTCTTACCCTATGTTACATGTACTGTATTCGGGTGCAGATCCGAATGTCAGCTACATTTTTTATGAAATAAGTGTCGAACATATATATTTTTTATGAAAATTTAGACATATGACACTGTCGAACATCGGTAATTCGGTATGGGATATGTCAACACAAAATAAATAAAGAACAATGTTATTACAATAACATCAGATAACATCGTCAAAAGAACAGATCCAATAAAGCTAAAAAACAAATTCTAGGAATTTGATTGGTATGTTTAGAAGGTTAATTATATGGATTAGTAAGACTGTAGAAGGATAATTCTCACGCTTGATGTAGCAGGCGATAGTTTGAGATTTCCAAAAGAAAATAAATTAATAGGTAACTCTATAATATGCATGTGAAAAGTTTGGATACCTCTCTCTCTCTTCTAATCTTAAGTCTGAAGTCTGAACGCATTTCTCTCTCTTCATGGAGAATTGTGCAACCAGTATCCGTGTGAACTCGTCGTATCGACACGCGTATATTGTATCAAGTAATTTAGGCTTTATACTGTACTTGAAAAAAGGAAAGCGGTGGGGTTTTAAATCTAGACCTCACTGCTTATAAGCTAAAGCCTGAACCGCTTGAATGTCTATTTGAAGACGAATTCATCATTATGATAAAAATAAAAGAAATAACAGAAATGTGGACTCTTTTTTTGTCCACTAGAAAATAGAAATGCTTAAAATGTGATATGAAGAGCTATATTCCCCCTCTTCCGCCATGACAATTATCGTCACCATTCTAAAATCTTAAGTAATGACGCTTCTTGCCGCGTAAATCCGATCAATTCAAAAATTGCAGATCTCATTCTGCAAAATATCTCCTCAATTTAATTTTGCGATGACATCAATCATATTCGATCCTCCTACCAGAGTAGCAGCAGATCTCGCCGCCGCTTCGCGATTCACTCTCATGCTATCATCCGCAGCAGCAGCTTTTCTACCTCTCCTCCCGTTCGCGCGGCCGTCAGTCGGCGGAACCGACCTCTTTCCGTCTACGGTGACCGTCTCCGGCCGGATTCCATCTGCTTATCATGCATTTATGGTGTCCGTCATCTTTGCCTTCACCTGCTCATTCAGCGCCGTGTTTCTCGAGAGCAAACATCCGGCGGCGCGGATTTTAAGACTCACGGCAATCGCGTGGCTGTCTTCTGCCATGATACTCTTTCTCTACACCGCTGTCTTCGATCGCCTCGCCTAGCGACAACATCCTCTGCTGCAAATAGTGTTCCATCTCGTATTCTAAAATCACATACACGCGTACGACACGTGTGTGTGATATTAGAATATAATGTGAAACATTATTTGCCGTAGAGGATGTGTTATAAGATTGCCTACTGGCATTACATTACATGACTCAGTCACTCAAATGAGATTTGATCAATTCCTCTAGAAAATATGAGATAAGAAAATGTTGTTTATAATAATAATTATGTTATGAAGCTTATCTCAGTGCAAAACTAATAAATAATTTTCTATGAATTAGTTCGTATCATTTTGCTGTATGGTGCATTTTTGTCAATTTCAACTTCTCATAATTTATCAATTGCTTATAAATTTTCTTCGACTTAATTAGATTAAGTTATGCGCATGAAATTGCTGTGTTTATGCAATATATATTTGCATGATCATTTTGGCTTCTCTATGTATCGATTACAACGAAATATGCAGAAAAACTCATACAATTAAAAAGAAAAAGAAAAAGAAAAAATTATCGTTAAAAAAATATGTATAAAAAAATAATATGCAGAAAACACCAAAAATAGATACACCCAAATTAAAAGAATAAAATTTATACTGCTAGGCCCAATTTATAATTGGGCTTTTCATTGGGCTCGGAGAGGATAATATCCGTGAATGTTTTACATCAATAGCTCAAAAATTAAAATGTATTCTTTAACAACCCTAATTTACTGAAATTATTATTTTTTACACCAACTTTCAATATTACATAAAATTTTATACTGAGCAATTTTAATATTAAACTGAACCTTAAATTAGGTTAGTCTTAGTTTTTCATAAAACCGCTTTATCTTCCCTGTGCGGTTAATTTACAGAAACGAGCCTCAAGTAAGAGTTATGTATTATCCTCGTCATAAAGAAAAAGTACTAGATAACTCGATTTTAAAAGACATTACAGAATAATCAAGTTTTTGGAAGGTGGAGGATAGTGGTGTTCACGGGCCGGTTCCGGTTCGGAACCGGGCCCGAAACCGCCGGTTCCGGTTCGGAGAAATTGGAACCGGAACCGGCCCGCCACATACCACGGTTCCGGGTCGGAACCGGCCCGTATTGGACGGTTCCGGTTCCGGGTCGGAACCGCCGGTTTAGGGCCCGAACCGTTTTTTTTTTTAATTGAAATGAAACACATAAATCATCAATGTAATGTATAAGATCGAAATAGAATAATATATGTCTTCATTTATAACAATGTGTAATCAATTACAAATGAAAATATATTATTATTTAAAACTCGAAATCCTAAAACCCTTGGAATTCACAAAGTGTGAAGAAATGATTGTGGGTAGAGAGGTATTTATAGTTGAAAGTCGGAGGAAATGGGGGGGAAAACTTTGAATCATAGCCATTGGATCACAAGATGAAATCCTAGCCATCCATTTTGAATTTCAAATGGGTGTAAAATCCTAGGTGGTTGAACCGGCGGTTCACACGGTTCGGCGGTTCCGAACCGGAACCGCCGGTTCAACCTCGAACCTTTTTTTTTTTTTTGACATTTTTCGTTCCATTTAGCATTCTAATTGTCATTATTGCTTGTTTTAGGATATAATTAACATGGATAACACAAAACATATTTTAAAAAATTAAAAAAAAAAATAGTGGAACCGCCGGTTCACGGTTCCTAGCCCTTGGAACCGGAACCGGCCCGTCCCGAACACGGTTCCGGGTCGGAACCGGCCCGTTGACCGCGGTTCCGGGCCGGAAACTGTTGACCACGGTTCCGGTTCCGGGCCGGAACCGGCGGTTCCGGGTCGGATGAACACCTCTAGTGGAGGAAGTGAAAATAAACACACTAAATGAATTGTTGATAAGGGCCAATCATCTTATAAAGTTTATAAACTTTTACAAGCGGCTTTCAAGTAAATTGTAACTTCCAATTTCTGATCATTACATAATTTGATTGAGATTTTCAAGTCTTTCTAGGCAAGACACTTGTTGTTTATTGACCATTGTTACTGGACAACAAATCTTACCAGATTTTTAAGGCTTCTCATCACCACAAGTAAAATTATAATAAATCTAAGCCAAAACTTTTAAAACAGTGAATCAATGTAATAGTACATGTTAATTTGGGAGAAAGGATTTGAGGGATGAGTTTGAAATATAAGAATTTTGCAATATAATATACGTTATAACTTACAACAATGTATATGTTCACGAGTCACAGCCCCCCTGGCCCCTGCTATGCAGAAATAGAATGGGATTTTTTCTTTTCTCCCCGAATATAATTTAATCGCACAAACTTATAAATATATATATATATATATATATATATATTTATTACATTGATTAATGAAAACACAAGGTACGTATAACATTATACAATAGAGAATTCTCAGTGGTTAGAAGCTTTTTCAAACTTAGACATCAAATTAAAACCAATTTTTTTTTAATATTAACTAATTCACTTTAACAATATGTTCGTGATGTGCAGCGAAAATCAAATTAACAACAATTGCACTCATTGCCATTGAAGACTTTACAAACATCTGTCTGTTGTGGATTAATTATCTTTATTTTTATATTATAATATTTTAACACCTGATCGAAGTTTTAGCAATATATATATCTTTTCTTTTCTTTCTAAAAAAACAAGTGTCTTTTAAAATTTCCATATATATTCACTGAAATATTGAATTTGCAATCCATATATATTGAAAAAGTGAACTTTCAATTTCAAGTAGGCCTGCCCACTTTTTGTGTTTGCAACTACTAAAAAAAACATTTAAAAAAAGCTATTATAAATTAAAGAAAATTGAGGCTAAATCGGCCCTAGAGTTTTAGGAGGGCCAGTTTAGGGCTGGTTGTTTTTTTATGAGAACCACAGACTGTGACTATCGAATTCGATTTCTAACCATAGATTTTCCTATCGCTGACGATATTATTTCCTATATAAGTAGTATTTTACATTCAAATGGAATTTGATTTGAAACAAAAAAAAAGATTGGCCAAGAAAAATAAAATTGGATATTTATATAAGCTGTCTAAAATCAAAACAATAATAGAAATCGGGAGTGACGACTCCAAACTAGAACCTAAATTTGTCCTTCAGTTTGGTTCATACTTTTTTGGAACCAAAACTGATGGTTTGTAAACCGAAACCATTGGTTCTTAAATATAGCTAGACCTATATATATATATATATATATATATATATATATATGAATAATTAAATAATATACTAATTTAATATTTCAATTTCCAAGTTGCTACAATCATGAATCAAATTACACATGAATATATACCAGCTTAAGTCCACTTCTAATTATTAATATTGACTATGTAATCAAAGATTAATTGAATAAAAACAAGTAGAGAATAAGAAATGGAGAACAAAGAAAGGTTGATTATGAGTTAGTGGTAGATGAAAACAAGAAGTGATTAATGGAAGCACCAAATAAAAATAAAGCAACGAAGTTGACAAGTTTGTGCCACCTTTTTGTGTTGTTAGGTTCAAAGGTGACTATAAGTGTATGCCACTTTCCTAATTTTAATGCCAATGTCAAGCATGCAACTATATTATACTATTAATTATTCTAATTTTAAGATTATAATTATTAGTATATATCTAAAGTGTACATTAATTGCTTCTAAATCTTTACACCTCGATTAGATCTAGCAAACTTAGCTTAACTATGAGTAGCTCCATTAAACTCTCTTCGGACATGAGGAACTGATTATGCGAGTGTTATTAATTATTTAACTAGCTAATTTTGTTAGTTGTGCTTTATTTTCTTAAATAACCAATTTTAATCTATAGTTTGGTGTTGGCGAAATAAATAATGGAAGATCACATATATTTCAAATAATTAATTGTTTGATCACTGGCTTTAGATGAAATTATTTCGTTAGATATTTGTATTTCTAATATATATGTGGAATTTTTACATTCATACACATTGACATTTGAATGCAAATAATCAAATTAAATCAGACTAGTACAATATTGAAGCAAGTATGTACAAGATTGTGTTTAGCTCAATCTAAACCAAAATTTAAATCACATGTATATTATATATATGGGTAGTGATAATGGGACATAATGGGGGTATTTAAGTAAATTTGAAATTTTCGAATTAATTGAATTAATTAATAGGATTTTTCCAATTACTCTATTGTCCTTAGCACTAATTAAGGGATATATTACATGATTGATTTGAAATTTGGAAAATCAAATCATATCTATATATTCTATAATTAATTTCAAACATATCCATAATTATTTCATAAAATCATGCTACAATTAAGCAACTAAATCGAAATAAAATCATTTATATTAATCTTGATTGAATTTCGAATTTTTTTATGTATTATTCGAATTAATAAAATAAAAAAATAAAAAAATTGGAAGCCAACTACAATGAAATAAAAAACTATTAAAAAAATCGAAAAAAGTATGAAAAAATCGACATTAAAAAATTACACACACTAAAAACTAACAAATGATAAAAAAATATTAATCTTGATGCAATTTCGATTTTTTATGTATTATTCGAATTAATTATTTATTTTATATCTAAAAAATAAAAAATAAAAATTTAGGAAGCCAACTACAATTAAATAAAAAAAATTAAAAAAATCGAAAAAAGTATGAAAAAATCAACATAAAAAAATTACACACACTAAAAACTAACAAATGATAAAAAAAATATTAATCTTGATGCAATTTCGATTTTTTATGTATTATTCGAATTAATTATGTATTTTATATCTAAGAAATAAAAAATAAAAAAATAGGAAGCCAACTACAATGAAATAAAAAACTATTAAAAAAAAAAAGTATGAAAAAATCAACATAAAAAAATTACACACACTAAAAACTAACAAATGATAAAAAAAATATTAATCTTGATGCAATTTCGATTTTTTATTTATTATTCAAATTAATTACTTATTTTATATCTAAAAAATAAAAATAAATAAAAAACCAACTGCAATGAAATAAAAAACTATTAAAAAATCAAAAAAAGTATGAAAAAACCGACATAAAAAATTACACACACTAAAAACTAACAAATGATAAAAAAAAATATTAATCTTGATGCAATTTCGATTTTTTATGTATTATTCAAATTAATTACTTATTTTATATCTAAAAAATAAAAAAATAAAAAATATGAAGCCAACTACAGTGAAATAAAAAACTATTAAAAAAATCGAAAAAAGTATGAAAAATCGACATAAAAAAATTGCACACACTAAAAACTAACAAATGATAAAAAAATATTAATCTTGATGCAATTTCGATTTTTTATGTATTATTCGAATTACTTACTTTTTTATATCTAAAAAATAAAACATAAAAATAAATAAAAAAACGAACTACAATGAAATAAAAAACTATTAAAAAACTCGAAAAAAGTATGAAAAAATTGACATAAAAAAATTACACACACTAAAACTAACAAATGATAAAAAAAAATTATTAATCTTGATGCAATTTCGATTTTTTATGTATTATTTGGATTAATTACTTATTTTATATCTAAAAAATAAAACATAAAAAACCAACTACAAATCTACAATGAAATAACTTTAAAAAGATTGAAATAACCAACTACCCATGACACACGACACCACCACGCCACGACACACGGCGCCTCGGCCACGTGCGCCCCAACCCCGTGCACGCCCCATCCCCGTGCGCACCAAGGCACACAATGCTCCATCCCCGTGCACGCCACCACACATGGCGCCTCGGGGACCCCATCTCCAACATGACACATGGCGCCCCATCCCCGTGCACGCCACCACACACGGTGCCCTGGCCCCCCATCTCGAACACGACACATGGCGCATCATCTCCGTGCACGGCACAAAATATGGCGCCCTAGCCGGCTAGCCCCCGTCTATACCGATTAACTTTATTATAAGTAAATTGAAAAATTATATATGAAACGGTAATCGATTAACCACACCACTACTTTAAAATTATTTTATTTTTTCTAAATGTTTATTTATAATATATTACTTCAATTTATTTATAATAAATTTAATACTATCTATATCAACTTCTAACCATTTAAATTATCATCGATTAACCTTCTGATAAATTAATTGATCATATACTACAACAAATTCTCATTGATTAACAATATTATTAGTTGATCCATCAAATTATAGCCGATTAACTAACTACTATATTACAAATGAATTGAGCTTAACTAGAGCTTAACTATATTGTTAGTGAAATGATCAAATTTTCACCGATTAACATTTTGATGAGTTAATTGATCATATACTACATCAAATTTTCATTGATTAACAATATTACTAGTGGATCCATCAAATTCTCACCGATTAACTACTATATTACAAGTGAATTGAGCTTATACTAGAGCAACTTCTGACCGATTAACTACTATATTGTTAGTGAAATGATCAAATTTTCACCGATATTCTGATGAGTTAATTGATCATACACTACAACAAATTTACACAACTTCAATATAAAATAAGTGAATTTAATCTATTATTTAAATTTAAAAGGAATTGATTTTTCTAAGCAAATTTTATCTATTAGTTTACTTTTATAATTTTTTAATAATATCGTCACTCAATCCTATAGTTAAGTACAATTACTTGTCAACATATTTCGCGGGCTTCCACTTACCTCAGTGGCAAAGTACTCTATATTATGCTTTGATGTCTCGAGTTCGATCCTAGTTAGTAACAATATTTTAGAATTTCTTATAAATTTCATTTTTTATTTTTTAATTTATTTGGTTGTTTTTCCGGTTTTTTTATTTATTTTTATACTTTTCTTATAAATTTAATTTTTTTAATTTATTATGTTGTTTTTTTTCCGGTTTTTTTATTTATTTGTATTATTTTAAAATGTTATTATGTATATGATACCATATTTATATGATCCACTGTCATATATATCTAAACAAGATCAATTCGAAGATGTTCTCAAAATTTTAAGATATTTGTGGCTCTTTTAGGATTTGATCCTTTTATATAATGGGGATATATACTATACCAAATTTAAGTGATAATGGTCAACGATTTTTATACACAATAAATATTGATCGTATGATTCTCGATTTATATAAGTTTCACACGTTTCTTTTATCGTGATTCATTTTTATTTGAAACCCTTAGTGAAACCGTCTTTCATTTTTTTTTGAAAACATGTCGATGCCTTCTACCCTATTGTCTCCGAGGAAACTAGTCATCAAAACGTCCGAATTCGGATAGTCGAAAAATATATGGGCAAAAAATCGAAAAATGCTTATAATTGAACTCGAAAAATATATGGGCGTAAAATCGAAAAATACTTATTACTGAACTCGAAAAATGAAAAATGGAAAATGAATAACTGTTACTCGAAAAAAAGTTATTTAAAGATATTATGAGAATTAAATAATTGATATGAAAATATATCTCTAAAAAATAATTAAAGATATTATGAGAATATTAATAGAGATGAAAATATATCTCTAAAAAATAATTAAAAATACTATGAGAATAATAATAAATATGAAAATATATCTCTAAAAAATAATTAAAGATATGAAAAGATAAAAGTTATTTTATCCTAAGATTTGAAATCACAAAGATTTTTAAGTAATATATTATAGAATAATTTCCATATTAAATTCCTACAATCTCGAAATATTTTTTTTCCAAGATTAATCATATTAAAGAATAATATTATTCAATAAAATATACGTATAGGCTAATTAAATATATTGGCTTTATTGTGTCATTTACAAAAAAATATAGTGTATTATATTGAATTATAATTTTTTTCGTTTAAAACAATAAAAAAATATAGATAAACATAATGAGGAAAAAAGATAAAGAATATGAAAAATGATAAATCATTTACTAGAAAAATTAAGTAAATCGTAGAAAAAAAAAGGAAACAAGATTATGTATATTTCGATTTTTTATTTAGTTACCTAATTTTAAGGGATCAAATAATATTTACCTAATTAAGATTATGATGATAATTAAAACATTCCAAAATTAGATAAGGGTAAATTAGAGAAATGTGTAAACCAGAAAACCGGAAATGAAAGAACCGGTTTTGGAAAAATCAATTTTTAAAATATATGGGCAAAAAAAACCAATTATTTCCAAGACATTATGTCAAAAAATCATTTCCCTATATATATATATAATTGAAATTTAAATAAATTTATAGGATATATGCAAATTATAAGCCTATCCTGAATATTACGGAATCTAGCTATAAAGCTGCGAAATCTTAGGCTATAAATTAATGAACAAACTTCAATTTGGCTATATATATAAATATATCGCATATATCAAACGATGTTGAAAGGAGATCATTGATTCATTTTGCTATAGAAACCCTAGATCAAGTAAATTGCTTGAAGAAATGTCAATTTTTAATTGGTTGATCGACATTTATTAACATATAAAAAAAAATAGTCCCTTTTATAAGTATTTGACAACTCTCTTTCGGTACCTGTTTCGTACACAACGTCTGGCGAATCATTTCATCAGATATTTTTTAACGTTAAATTAAATTTGTGGCTCCAGTATTACCACATGTAACCTAATATATATATTTTTTTTCTTTTACCTAAATAATTATAGGTAAGTAGCGTTTGATTGATGTGATTAAGGGCCAATTATCATAGTTGATGAGTCGGGATTATTTTAGTAAAGTTTTATTGACTTAGAATTCGAAAAATAATTGGGTAATCTATGTATAATAATATATAATATCTATTACTAATACGAAAATAAAGTTGCCCCTTCCACGGTACTCCGTTCAGATTTTCCTTTATTCTGGTAATTTGTCTAATTTTAATTCATATATATCTATTACTAATATGAAAATAAAGTTGCCCCTTCCACGGTACTCCGTTCAGATTTTCCTTTATTCTGGTAATTTATCTAATTTTAATTCATATAATATCTATTACTAATACGAAAATAAAGTTGCCCTTTCCACGGTACTCCGTTCAGATTTTTCTTTATTCTGGTAATTTGTCTAATTTTAATTCATATATATCTATTACTAATACGAAAATAAAGTTGCCCTTTCCACGGTACTCCGTTCAGATTTTCCTTTATTCTGGTAATTTGTCTAATTTTAATTCATATATATTCTAATTTTTATTTTTATTAATTTCATATTCTTGAAATATCACATGTTTATCTATTAATCACATCTCATATTTATCTTTCCCTCAATTTAATTAAATTCTTCTATTATACATATTAAAATAATAACAATTTCGGAATGCATTCTTATAAACCCTTATTTTATGCATTCTTAATTCATATATAATAATCTATAGAAAATTTGTAAATGAAAATCCCTATGAAGACTAAATAAATATATTTAATCAACATGTCTATATGGAATCATTTTGGCAAAGATAAGAGATATCGATTTAACATGAACTAACGAGACGGTTCAAATATACTTAAAAAGAAGGATTTTTACTAATTTTAATTAATATTAACTTTGTTTAGATTTTTATCGAGTAATTTAGCATAAACCAACGAGACGGTTCAAATAACATAGAAAGAATGATTTTTACTAATTTTATTTAATTTTACTTGGAGTGTTCATATTTTTATCAAGTATAACTCAACGGATTTGAGACGAGTATGTACAGTAAAGCCACTATTTTAACCGATATTAGAACGAACGTGTAGAAAAATTCTAAATAAATTTAGATTTAAAAAAAAATACATAATGAATGAGTATACCCAATCCATTATCATTCCTAATTATAAATTTAGATACGTGAAATAATTAATTTTCTAAGTTTGATTAATAATTAACGCGAACAATATCACAACTTTTAAATAAGATATAAAATTATTTTTAAGATATATACATATAAATTAAAACATAAAGTTATTTCCAGTCGAATTTCGACGGGCTACTTACTAGTATGATCTAAAAGAAAATATATTGTTAATATTGGGACATACAGTTATAGTTTATAATGACTTGATTATTGGGAGAGTTTAAAAATAATATAACCATCAAAGTATTTGTGCAAAATCCTATCATTGGACAAAGTTTCAAATAATATGCGCGGAAAGAGAGGTATTTTCTGAGAATTTAAATCGGACTCAACTCGAAAGAGACACGCGTGAAAATAAATGCTCGGATTTGAACTTGGGTAATTGTGCCACATGACATGTCTATTATCGAGTTGGGTTATATTTTTGTTCATGAAAAGTATCTCATGTGTTATATTTGAAACTTCGTCCATATATCAAAATTTCTTACAGATATTTAATATGAAAGTCATGCTAGTTTTGATAGTCGCCTCGAAGGTCAGACCATACACTATAATTACCCTACTAATATGATTTGACTGATTGAAATTATCACTATATGACTGAAAAAATCACAAATTTCAATTATATTTTTTTTTTAATTTTTAGTTTTGATAGTCACCTCGAAGGTCAGACCATACACTATAATTACCCTACTAATATGATTTGACTGATTGAAATTATCACTATATGACTGAAAAAAATCATACATTTCAATTATATATATTTTTTAATTTTTAACTACTTTATAATGAAATTAATATGCATGAATGATCGATCCATCGTAAGAGTTTACAAAAAAATAATTCAATTTAAAAATAAAAGCAGAAAAATCAAAATATGTGATTCCTTTCTATGATGATAGTTTTTTATCATTTTTAAATCCCTAATATATATTAATTATTTTCTTTTAGGATCTACTTAATAAATTAGCTTTATGTTGAGTCCTAAATCGATAAAACACCTTTGATTAATTAGTTTAACATAATTAACACGCATAATTATCCGCATTAGTTAGTGGATTAAGACATACGTAAGAGTGAATTAATATGCGGCAAAAAATTAGTAATGATTATCTTAACAAGGCACCATCCCCACCATTAAACGTATCAGACAAATTACAAACTATAAATAAAACAATTCGACAACGAAATCAAGAATAAATTATTCTTCTTAAGCCAATAATGTTTGCAAAAATTAGTAATAATTAGCTAGATAAAATATTTATTATATGTCAAATCTATAGTATAACATTGGGAAGAAGAAAGTATGTGCAAAATGATGATGGACTTATCCTATTTCAACCAATAAGAGGTGAGATGACCTCATATGAGTATATATATATATAATTTATATGGAATAAAAGTTGGGATTCTTTTGAGTGGGGAAAGTGGAGAAAGCAAGAAATTTGAAAATTTGATGATGTAATTCTTAGTTAAAATTGAGAATTTTGACATTGATTGGATCTTTAATTTGGTTGTGGTCTTAAAAAAGTGTTTGACAAATTAATCTGTTGTCACGCCTATATATATTCAACTTCAATTTGAGTTATAAAATACTTGTACATAGGTAGTAATATATCAACAAATGAGTATATACAATACATAAGTATATATACGTAGATAATATATACATGTGTGACCTGATCGATATAGTGACGATTTTATGACTGAAAAGCTATATCTCTCCACCGTCTTCTGGATTGTGATACCAAAAAGTACTCGCACCCACAAATTACAAATAACATGCAATTCTTAATAAAAATAATACAAGTTGAAGTAAAAGCTGGTATTATATATGAGTCGACTGAACTCACATACGTACTTCCCTTATTCAGTTATTCCCATTTCCAAAGCTACAGTCCCTAGTATTTTTTATTAGCTCAGAAACATAAAAATGAAATATATTCATTTCTTACTGAAAACCCCTAAATAATATCTTGATATATATATATATATATATATATATATATATATATATGTGATCCCATAAATTAATCATTTCCGGTTCCTTTTTTTTTATGGTTCCTAGGGTCGATTGGAAAATATGGTTGTGCAATGAAATTGAAAGAAGGTGCAACATGATGATCACCAAATTTATTTATTTATTTTGATTGTCACAATTTCAAAACTATACCCCATTTTAGGTTGTCATCAAAATCATGTTTGGTGAAAATTGGTGTAGCCTTTCATTTCAGCCCCCTCCGTACGTAACAATCTCCTCGTTTAGTTCCTCTCAAAATCAAAATTTAAGGAAAAATAATGATCAAACTATATATTATATATACTCCATATGATTCCAAAGATATAGTACTATAATATTTAGCATGCATTATGCACAAATACATTTGTATTATTTTGAGTCTATTTATAAAGTGGAAATTATTTGACCCTACCTCGTACATTTTCGGTGTGATCTACTGTTACTTACTATTTGTGAATATTACTTTTCATGACCAAAAATAAATTGGACAGCCATGAATAGTCATTTTCGATAATTTTTCTGTCATTTTCTTGCGTACGTTTTGTTTTTGTTTTTGTTTTTGTTGTTTTGCATATATATGCGCTGTAGGACCTTTCAATATATATTTGCTTATCTTTTATTAGGAAGATTGTAATGAGGTTTAATTTAGTAAATCCCTTTTGGGATTTATTCATCCAATTATAGTGCTGCCGTGCCTATGCTTCCAATCCTCTATCACACAATTTTATATACCACACTCGTGCCACTCTACTAAATTCACTATTTTAATAATTAATTTATTATAAAAATTAACGTAAGAAATCATAATTAACATTTATTACTAAAAACTAAATGTTAAAAAATTATATCATATATACACCCTAATTAAGGAATAATCAACAATTATTAATTAAATAAATTAATGATCCTAGCTGGATATAATGAACACTAATAAATAATTATAAAATTAAGCTGAAACATAAAAAGTTGAAATTGATGAAGAGTTTGCAATATTTTGTTACTCCTTCCATATTAAGGGGATTCACATATGAGTTTTGGGGTTAGTTTAAAATTATATTAAATTCAATAATTATCGATAATCAGTCTATACTCACTACAATAAAAGTGTCTAGTTAGTGATACCAAGAGAAGTATCAAAAAATTTATTACATCTTTGCGTATAACAAATTTTAGTAATATTCACACATGCATCTATATGATTTTGCTATATAGAAAAATGTAATTAAATTTTATTTCATTTAAAAATGTAATATATTAATTACATCCTCAAAATAATGTCACTAAATTTTGTGACATGCACTTTTTATTTTTGTGACATGCACAATAGCTACTCATTATAAGATGACACAATTTAATTTTAGTGATATAATTTTTGAAGAATTGTGAGACTTATAAATGTTACTTGGAGATTTAATTTGTCGTAGTGACCACATTTTTTTTTAACTAAATATATAGAGGTTTAGGTTTATTATACATTTAGTCGATTAATTTGCTGACAGAATTTCTAGTCATTTGGCGCATATGTCGAGTTTTTACTTTAAGGTTTTTGTTTTTTTTAAGTTTACTGTAATTTTTTTTTATATTATATCAATTGATTATCTACCTATACTGGTAGATAAATTAAATAATTGATAAAAACTTGATATGGGGTACAAGGTAATAATAAACACAACTTCTTCAAACAGAATTTCCTTCAAATTAATTTATCAGCGTATTTTATTCAAAAAGATTCCTCAAATATATCAAATGCCTAATTATAGCAATTTGAAAAGTTTATGAAAATATCATGTGGCGATATTAAGCTAGTGAATATGCCTCTTGCCACAGAGGAATAGAATTTCAATATAATATCGAAAAAACAATTTCACTTACATAAAAGAGCTAGTATTAAATAATTAAACGTACCGAACCTTCCATGCATGCATATATGTTTCAATCAAAACTTGATATGTGTGGACTAGAATGATCTCTTTACAATTTAATTAAAGATTTAATAATAACGTATAATGGGAAAGTTCTGTATGAGACCGTCTCACCGTGAGACGACGGATGACTCATAATTAATCAAGAATGAAAACTTTCGGAGGTTCCTTAGAAGTACATAATATTCTATTTCTGTTGCATGGAATTTATTCCCAAATGAATTCTCATCTCAACTTTTCTTGAATTAAAACAAATGTTTCTTAGTGGGGAATCACCTAAGCCAAAAACCCTAAAAAAATTAAAATAACAAAAGTAGCGACAATAAAATATTGAAACACTAGACCAAATTTTTTTCCTGAGTAATAAAGAAAAATGTTTCTGCGGTTGCAAGTTGCTACCTCTGAGATTCGGCCAAAGACTTTTTTTTAGATACATTTGCTGCATTTATTTTAATCATAAATCTTTTTTCATTTAGTTAGTGGCCACCATAGGATGGATATGAATCAAAACACAATTTTTTTTTTTTATATTATAATTTAGGCTAATTAAAACCATCCACGATTTATGCGTGACAATGACTCTAAAATTGACACTTTTTGCTTATTTCTTGAGTGAGTGTGCGTGTACGACACATATGATCAGTTGCAAACATTTTACTAAGTTGAAAGTTGAAACATTTAATTAAAAATTAAATTACGAATTGGATTCTCGAGGAAACTTCCATGAGAAAGTAATTATGGTTATCGATTCACACTATCCATAATTATGCTAATTAAGTGAAGATAGTTCCAAACAAGATTTTTTTTTTCTCAATAATAAAGGTTCTTCTAGATTAATCAATTTGTTGGGAAAATTATAAAGTTTTGATTTATTACCAAAACCCAACTGATTCTCCAACCGAATAGATGATCGTTTATCCTAAGTAGTGTTGTCCAGCTCACCTGTTTGAGCTCTAGATTTTCTAGGTTTACAGGCTCAGGAAGCAGAAGACAGCAGATGATCCAGCTGTGTCTACAGCAGGAGTCAATCTTCAGCTGAGTCTTTCAGCAGAGCATGATCAAGCTGAAGAGAATTCGAGCTGAGTTCAAAACACAGCTGGTCCAGCTGTACAGAACAAAATGAACTAACTCTGAAGACATCACTTCAAGTCAGTTTGCCCAATCCAGCTCTGAATCCAGAAGCCAGCTCCAAAGGCAGAAGATCCCGGCGTCAGAGGAAGTCAACATGCCTCGACCAATGAGGGATTGCCGAATCAGCATCCTAGACTTCAGGACCTAGGATGTGACACAAATGAAGACAGGTGCAGATTCGCCCAACGGCAGATATCGAATTTAAGGAAAGTAGGTAAGATTCAAACGGCTCCTCCAACGGCTAGTCTTGAATCTCTACTTATATAAATCCGTCTTCAACCTCAGGATCAAATACGAAAAACTCTCTACAAGCTTTCATTCTCTGAAATCCTCAATCTTTCAAAAGCTCTCTAGCAGTTCTACATAGTTCAAAGAACACTTTATCTTAAAGTGTTTCTAGTTCAGAAACTGCTTAGTTTTTCGTCTGATCCCTAGGCCAAAATCTTTGTATATCTTAAGCCTAGATTTCGAACGAGTTCATCATACTCTAAAGTTCTTAATTGTAAGAACTCGTTCACAGTTGGAACCCCAAACCAAATCCCTCTTTACCCAGAAAGGTTAGGTCAAGGTAACGCTTGCTTGAAGCGGGAAATTCAAGTGGTTGTAAGGTTTTTTCAGTACCCGTAAACTGAAACGTTAGGCTTGACAGTGCCCGCAAACTGTTGGAACACAGCTCGGGTTAGAGTTGTGAAGTTGCTTGGTACTTGGAAACCAAGTGGTAGTGAATTACCAGTGAACCTGGTCGTGGACGTAGGAGGTGTTACTCCGAACCACGTAAAAATCTCGTGCTCTTTTCTTTCTCTTTAAATTCAGTTTTTGTACTAACTTTATCATCTCATTGCATATTTGATCTAAAACTGCATACACAGCTGCTCTCCAAAGACAGCTGTGTCTTTTTGAAAGTTGCACAACTTGACTAAACTGAAAACATAAAGTTAATCTTTTCAAGCTGAGTTTTTCTAACCAACCGAGCTAAGTTTTCAAACCACCACATTCCGCACCGCCAGCTGAGTTATTTGTCCAGCTAACCCTCCTCAGCTGGATTAATAACTGAGCTCACCAACTCTGTTATTTAAACTAGAAAAAGTTTTCAGAAATCTATTTGGTGTATTCACCCTCCCTCTACACCAAATACCTAGCTCAAGGACCATCACAATTTAATTAAAGAGTCGATCTAGATAATTTAAGAGATTTCAAGCCTTGGCATTTTAGTTATGATGTACTTCCTCTATCTCCGAATGAGTACATGTTCTGATATGCATTATTATTATTATTATTATTATTATTATTATTATTATTATTATTATTATTATTATTATTATTTCTAATATTTTCAATTATCAAATGATATACTTATTCGGGTACACATTTTATTGTCAACTATAACATTTTTTAAAGGATGGAGGGAGCTAGCAGAAACCAACTTGGTAACTAATGGCAAGTTCTACACAATTTTTTTCACTACATATTGAGATTGATATTAAAGATGCAATTTGCTATATACTAATAGATGTGGCCTTTTAAAATTCTCTTTAAATTATAATTAATAAAATGCTAATCTGAATGATATTAATCCTGATTGAATGGTTTTTTAGAAAGTTTTAGATTAATAATATTTTCCTTTCCTATATAATTTGGATTTTTGATTTGTCTTGTGTCAAAAATAATTTGGCGATCGTCCAACCGAATTTCGTTTCACTTTATTAGATCATCGCTCTAAATTTTGATTCAGTATAACTTTACGTATTAGCATGGTATTTATTCATATGAATATTCCAGCTGGAAACATCAAGACTTTATGGTAGCTTTTAAATAAATTGAAGTCGAAGATCGACCTACATATACTACTTCTTTTAACTACGAGATTATTCATTCCACCAACTAAATTACGTAATAAACAAACACTTACATAGTTACATGTCTCTTGAGATGCTATATCTTAAGAAATAACCTTTCTTAAAAATAAATAAAAAATAAAAAAAACTAGCAAAAACCAACTAAATAAGAATAACTTTGTTCTCGATGAGACATGAACTACATTTTGCGAAAAAGAAAGAAAAAACAGATTGACGTCGAATTTTCTCATGGTGTAATATTTAAGAATAACAATTAAATAAATTCGATTCTCATCCTACTTTTACAACTTTATTTCCTCACATATGTACTATTTATCTCCCTATTTAGATAAATTAGGCAGCAAACCTCAGCAGAAGAATATTTTCTTTTTCTTTAATCTGATTCCAACTGATTCAAATAAGGAAAAGACAGCCACACTATAAATTAAGGATATTCTATCCATTTCACTTATCTATCTCTATTAATCTTAAAATATGTACTTATATAAATTCGATTATCACTCAATAAAATATAATAGTATAAAGTATATTTATCAAAAGGCTAGCTAGTACTATAATAATAAGCATATAATGTCACAAAAAAGTGTGAATTCGAAGGCCTATCATTCTTTTGGCCCTTGTGGGATTTCTGCCTACCATTGAAGCATATATAGCCTTACCACATAGCAAATGTTGATGCTAAGCATAAAATTCATGGCGAAAGACGACGACGAAAGAGACAAATGGTTCCAAAAGTAAAGATTAGGGACACAACATATCAAGAATTCGAATAATTTCTAAGCATATCATCTTAATCCGATAGAACTCGCTATGATAGTATGATCTAATCATGCAAAAACCTCGATAATTCTCGAGAATCGAGAGAGAGTGAGTGAGTTTGCAGCCAAAGTTAGTGAGCAAGAGATGCAATTTCCCACTTGCCATTAGCAGAAGGTGAAAGGACAGCCAATATTATGTTGGCAGAAAACATAAATAAGTGGGAGCATGAAAGAATGTTGAGGTACATATGATTCAAACAAGGCCATTTAGCTGCTAAAAGACAACATTGTCCTTACATCCTATCCACAACTAAGTAACTAAATATAGACTGTAAGAAAAATATGTATTAACTTTTGTCTTTTTTTTGTACATGAAACTTAGCTTTTGTCTCAGATCACAGTTGGAGGCCATTATTATTACAAGTAGAATTCTGGCACAAGTTGATGAATCTTTCTTTACCAGAGTTTACCATATTTGCAGCAAGTCAACTAATACTTCAAATTTATTTTGAAGAAGTAGAAATATGTGTATATATACAATGTATCTATTTCACACAAAATTCCAAGAAAATTTAGCTTTACATATACATATATGTCAAATTGAGTTTAAGACAGCTGCTTCTTTACCTCCCACTTTCAATTCACAAACTTCATCCAGTAATTAATAATATAAAAATTTCACAGCCTAAGTTTAGGTATTTGATCTAAGCAATATGGACCATATGAATTTATAATATGGGACCCTTCTATCCCAAAGCCATAGTGCAGATTGAGTCATCAAATTATTATTAAAATTGACATCTAAATTCTTCCAAGTCTTTTAAAAATTTGTGTTTAACCTTTAGATTGACTTAGATTTCGTCATCGCTCACCAAAAATAAATAAATAAAATCTCATTGGCTTTTTTTTTTTAATAATATTCTTGAAATGGATTGACTCACATTTCTTGTGTATGGAACAATAATTATCCATTTCCAAATAATTGCATCCCATGATCACAAGCTTTTGATCCATTCCAACTTTTAATTAAACACATTCATCTAAGAGCAATTAGCTAGATATTTAATCCAAACTATCAAACTATTAATCTAATCCGACATTTGTTACATTTTCATTGACAAGACCATTAGCTATGACTGACTCATGTTAGTTAGGACTGACTCGGCCAAGGCGCAGGAATGTCGCCACCTTTAGGCATTCACATGATGTAGGCCATGTTGCCGCGCATTGGCTGAGTCAGCCGTAACTAACGGTTTTGTCAATGAGAATCTAACAGAAAAGAGTAAAAATTTGATTGTGTGGATTATTTATGTGTAATATCGACAGTACGAAACATTTCGATTATTTGTCCTTCGTCTGAATATATATAGATCATGATCACATAGCATGCATGCATAATTCAAAAATGACATAACATGATGCATCTATAACAAGATATATAGTAATTCAATCATGTCATTAAGGCCTAAGAGAAAAGCATCCCACATATATTAACAAAAATGGGACCAATCATTACACATGTTATGCATACATCATCCATTTATATCTACCAATTTCTTCTTCAATTCTTCTTTTTTTTTTCTAACTGAGTTTAATTTGCTTATGTAAGCTGCCCCCCCTGAAACTGTTGCTCATTAACTTATAAACTCCCCTATAAATACCCCTTATTTTCATGCATTTCCATCTTACCATCTCTGAACAATCTCTCAACAATCTCCCAAGAAACAAAGCATTTAAATTCAAAAATCTCAAATTTCAAATTTCCAAATCAAGCATGATTCAATCAGAATTCCAAGAAATGAACTACTTTACCCCCCAAAACAACCTCCCTTCCTTCCCAGCCAACTTTGGCTTCAACCAAAGCAACCTACCAGCATTTGAATACAGCAAGTTCTTTACAAATCTTACCTCAATCCCCACCGGGACGATGCAAGAATTCAGCCCGAACTCAACGAGCAACTCAACCTCAACAGACGAAGCAGAGGATCAGCAGCAATATCAAGCTGGCGCCATTGATGAGCGCAAGCAAAGAAGAATGATATCCAACAGAGAGTCTGCTCGCAGGTCTAGGATGCGTAAGCAGAGGCATCTCGATGAGCTATGGTCTCAAGTCCTTCGTCTCAGGACAGAGAACCATAGCCTCATTGAGAAGCTGAACCACGTGTCTGAAAGCCATGACAGAGTTGCGGAAGAGAACGTTAGGCTCAAGGAAGAAGCTTCTGATCTTCGACAGATGCTGACAGAGATCCAAATCACCAATTCCTACACCATTTTCAGAGATCTCGATGACATTCCATGCAACACTGCTTATCTCAGAGCTGAATCATCCAACCAGTCTGTTACTACCTCCACCAACCTGCTCCACTGAGCATGAATCATCAACTTGTTTACTAACTCTAGAGAGAGAAGCAGAGAGCGAGGATGTTATTTACTTTGTTTTGTGCCAGTGTTGTTTAAACTTGCTGCTAATGGATGTTTCCTAGAATTATGAATCTGCAAGGAAATGTTTGCTTCATTCACATCATTGCAAAATCTCAGTTCATCTTCGCCGCATAATTATCCAAACTGTGATAATCAAATATTCTTGCCATGATCATCAGGTTACCCCACCTTCACCAATCACCATTAAAATGCTAAAAAAAAGGAATCTTGATTAAAATCATACTAATTCATAAATGAACATTATATAATATAAGACTGTGTATACACAGAAGATAAGAAGTAAACAGTTACCTACATATATATGCAGAGAGAGAGAGAGAGAGACAAGAGGTGGTGGATATGCTGGTGATAGTGGATCATAACTGGAGAGCTACCATAAGAAGCAAAAACATTAAAAAAGGATAAGCACTAGATAAAATCCGCTACTGTTTTTATCTTTTTGTGAGGAGATTCAATCCAGTCATCGCAAGCAATTCAGACAAAAGAAGCTATGATTTTTCAGGTGTTTCTGGAGATGGTGCGTCGCACTGTTATTGCATCAACCAAAATGGCCGGAGAAAAAAGACAACAAATTCGTCTATGCTCGCCCCTGTTCTCAGTGTTCATTCCACTATTACATTTTCCATGAATGAATCAAACCCTAAAAATCTTCAATTTTGTGAATTACCATCAGGCCCTCATAGTGGATCAGGTTAGTATTGGATTGGGTTCTGTTCAACGTGATGAAATCCAAAAAGGTGACTTATTTCTGGTCAATTAATTTCCAACTAACCCTAATACCCAAATCGGTGGATGAACTCAGAGAATTTCGACCTACTTGGATTAATTTAATGTGATTTGTATTTCCTTTTTCTTATTGTGAAGACGACGGGAGAAGAAAACAGGCTGCGGCGGCGGAGGTGGCCGGTGGTGGTGGGTTGGTAATGGTATAAGAGGGCATAAAAGAAGAAGAACGTGAGAAGAAAAGAGAGGCAAAACTTCCTTTGAAATACAGAAATTTCCGAGAAACATCTCTTATTTATTTATATAATTTTAATTTTAATTTTCAAACAAAAAGAACAAAAAGGAAATACTACTTTTGAAAAAAATCGAAAAAGATTTTCTTTAATGAATAGATAGAAAAGATGAATTTTACTTCATCACATATCAAATTGTTACTTCGTAACACTATTTTCTAATTTTTGATAAAATAAATATTCCAAGTTTGTGGTGGAGAGTTTTCGCATGGATAATTCTAAGGGGGTGTATTCAATCAAGACTTTGTGGGAGTTTTAAAGAGTTTGGAAAGTCTGTGGAGTTTTGAAGTTGATTGACTCCGCGTGGAGTCTTGAGGAATTTTTGATGGAGTTCGCGTGGATTTGGACGACTTTGTTGGAGTTGAAGTCGATGGAGTCCAGCGCCGGCTGGTCCCCAGCGGTCGCTAGGATACGACGAGATAAATACCCAGTGAGTTCACGCCCAAATCAGAATTAGGGCAAAACTTCGCCCAAATCAGAATTGCAGCGGACCTTCCCACCCCCAACCCCTATCGCCGCGCCGCTGCCGACCTCGGCCATCCCTACTCCGTCACTCCATTCAATCATCTCCACTCCCACCCCCGCTGATGAAGGAAAAGAATGATAATACGTGAATAAAAGTCTGGAGAGTTAATAAGACCTTTCAAATTCCAGCCGGGGTTGGATTCCAATTCCAGCCGCGGCTGGGTTCCAGCCGAGGGCCGAATATAGCTAGCGGTTTATGGGAAGGTGCCGGCGCTGGAGTATCATGGAATCTCAAATTCTCGTGGTTGAAGGTCGGAATTCGTTCAGTACAAAAAAAGCTTGAAATCAAGATAAATTCCATCAGAGTCAACAACTTTAAAAAGTCAGTGAAGTTTTGAATACCACCAAATTTTTATGGAGTTCAGAAAGCTGTGATTGAATACCACCAGATTTTAAAGGAGTTTGAAAAGTCTGGATTGAATACACCCAGACTTTCAGACTCCTAAAAAATCCCACAGAGTCTTGATTGAATACACCCCCCTAAATGTAGCTCCCAAATTACTCTCCATAGCCCCTATAAAAATAATTAATTAAAATTAATATAGTTTTACAACATTACCCTTATAGCCCCCAAAGAATTATACTCTCTTTGTCCCAATAGCAAGATCTCGTTTTCCTTTTTTATCTGTCCCAATAGCAAGGTCTTATTCCAAAAATGAAAATAATTAATTTTCAAAAGTTGTAGGACCTATCACTTTTTCTCCTTTTACTCTTGTTTCTTAATAACTGTGTCCAAAGTAAGTGAGACCTTGTTATTGGGACGGAGGGAGTAATTAATTAATACTAATATTCTAAATAAATAATCAGGATAAAAAATGTGAATAAGTATTTGGCATAGCCCCAACAAAATTGCAAAACATAACCCCAAACCAAAAATTAGAATGAAAAAATCGTTGTCGGATAGAATGAAAAAAATCTCGTTATAGTAATCAACTCCCCCTCTCTCTCACACACAGATCATTCTATTTTTTTGGTCTGATTTAGATGACGCGCAATGATATAGAGAAGGCAAAAAAGACAAAAATCATCGAAGAACACTATACGGAATCATGAATTGGGAATGATAATAATTACCCACGAAAAAAAAAGAAAGAAAAAAGAATTATGAACATACATTATTGAGTATTATTTATGTATATCCAGTATGATGATAGTGTGTATCCCCCATAACCAGTTTTGAAGACATGTATAACACATAACCACCAAGACTTTTTGACTTTTCTAATTATATCTATTGTGACATTTTCCAAAAAAGTGTCATTTTGTGTGAAAAATGGGGAAAATTGGACTAGTTAACCAAAATCATATAAAATCATGTATTTACCCTCCTATTTTAGCTATTAAAATGATAGCTACGTATTTCTTTATTACATATTTTGCTAATCGATCCTTCGCTTCTAAAATGGTATCAGAGCCCTGGTTTTATTAAGGAATTATATTTTATTTATTGCTTTAAGTATTATCCTAACGGAGGAGACATCAAGAAAAACATGAATCCGGACAATTGTCCGAGATGTGATGGTTACAGGAATTATCTCCAAGATTTGGAGATAAAAAGAGAAAGAAACCAGATGACAAGAATCGTCTGGAGAGAATTGTTCGACTCCATAGTCGTACGAGAAAGAAGGCTTGAATACCTTGAGCCTTTGGTTCAAGAAATTGAGGCAAGAAGGAGATATGATTCAGATCTAAGCGATCTCCTGTTCGAGGTGACAAATACCATGAGAATGAACCATCATAATAATCATATATGATGAATCCAGAAGAATGTCCAAGGTGTGGACATTTCCAGGAACGTCTCCAAATTTTGGAGCAAAGAAGAACCAGATATCAGAGGATTCTGACAGACTGGCGAGATAAGCTGAACCTTTTAATTCAGCGAAACGAGAAGAAAAGAATGATTCGTGAAAAGAAGAAATGAGTAATCTTGAACGAATCAAGCTTGACGACCTCCAAGAGTTAGCAGAGTCTTTTTCTAACATGACGATGGTGGACTTAAAGATGAACCAGAATGTGGTCCAAAACCCACAGCCAGTGAATCAACTACCACCAGGAGCCATCATTGGAAATCAACAAGATTTTCAGAATGCACCAGGAGCCATTAATGCAGTCCAGGATTTTCAGACTAGAGCAAGGTATGATCAACATACCCCAAATGATGCATACATGGCAGCAAGAAGGACAAGGGCAAGAAGGCCGCATCCAAAGGTGCAAGATACACCCTATGGAAAAGCGACCCTGGATCCCATCCATCCTTACGGAGTGATGCTCGACCTTGATGAAGTAAATTTCAGAGATCGAGAATCCGTTATTGACGAATGGACGTCAGCCTTGAGAATTGCAGCAGCAACTCTCGATTTGAACAAGGAAGGATTCGTTAGAATCCTCGAAATGAGTCTTGCAGGAGTGGTCAAGACAGCATGGGAATTCTTTCCTGTGGAAATCAAGAATTCATGTTTTAATAGTGATAACTATACAGAACATGTCCAGAATATGGCCGTTCTTTTTAAGAACCATTTTCTGGGAGAAGGATATTTCGAAGAATATGATCTAGAGAAGAGAAAGAAATACTTGATGGCATTGTATAATCTAAGACTTGCGGTCTTGGATCAACAATCGCTCAACAAGTTTCTACAGCTCTTTACTCTTTATCAACATCAATCTAAAGTTGATGATAGAGTGGCACTGGAAATCTTCTTTCTGAAATTTCCAAGCCCATGGAAAGAGATGTTGATCCGGGATTACGAACCAGGTGATCCTGAAAACGTCGCAAGAAGGATGTCTTATGTACATCGAAAGCTCTCGGAGTGGTGTCAACAAGCAACAGCTCTGAAGAACTTGAAAAAACTGAGGAGGATTAACAAATTTGCTCCTCTAAACTGTGAAGACAATGATCTACCAACGATCATTGGAGGAGAACCACCGAGGCTGAAGAAATACAAGAAAAATAAATTTCAGCCCTATCAGAAAGGTGGAGATCCAAAAAGAAATTCTTGGAAACCAAGAACCAGATGGTCAAGACAGAAGGCCAGATCTTACAAATCAGGCCAAAGAAGTGGACCATCAAGGAATAGGTATCCATTCCAAGGAGATGATAAATCTCAAGGAAGGACACATGCTAAGAAGACTTTCAGAAGAACTCACACTAGAGTTAATGAAAGTTTCAAAGATTGCAACTGCTGGACGTGCGGTGCAAAGGAGCATATTTCCACAAATTGCCCAGACAACGAGAGAAGAGGTATCAACAAATTCGAATCCACTCCGGATATCGAAGATGCCGTCTACTACCAGGAACTGGTACAAGTATATCAGTTCGAAGATATACCCTCGGATGAGAGTATATATGAACAAGAAGAAGTCTTCAGCGGAGAAGATTCAGAATGGTCTGATGGAACTAGATCAGAGTCAGACTGATCCAAAGATTGTTCATCAGGAGAAAGAGGACAGGACATGATTTTCCAGTCACACAACTCTCTCTCAAAGCCTGATTGACAAGATCATGAAGAAGAGTCTGAATATACAAAAGTATCAAGGCTTTTCGGCAAGTAATATAGATCAAGTTCTAAGGAACTTTAATCTAAGAAGCAGGAAACAACAAATCGTCTATGGAATTTCTAGGCGAGAAATGTCGCTTCCTATAGAGCTTACAGGGAATCAAGTGGAGATACAGTTGATTCCAGCCAGTGACATCCGGGAAGATTTATCAAAAATGAAGCCCGAAGTCGCTGAAAAGATGAACTGGATTCATATTGGAGCAATCCAGTTGATGTTAAAGTCGGCTCTCTTTACCGGAGTTCACACGCCGATTGATATCGCTATATGCGATAAAAGAGTCAGAAATCTGAAGGATTCCGTATTGGGAACAATAGCGGGAGATCTCTGTGCAGGACAAGTAGTGGGAATCATTTATCCAAAGATTGCTTATAATCTTAATGATACCCATTTCAGCAAAGCCCTGACGCTTTATCAGGACTTTAAACGCAAGGATTTATTGGAGGAAGGAAACAGGCCTTACTCCATTACTTATCAGGTATCATATGCTCTTTCCAACTCACATCACACTGAGTTATTTTTGGGAAATAAGTTTATTGAGATACCAGATATCTTCAACAAGGTGACAACAGCTGTTTGTCCCGATAGAGTTGAAATTGCTCGGTTAAGGAATGTGGATATTCAAATCCGAGATAGAGAAGTCATGAGACACGACCAGAGTCTCAGGATAACTTCAGGAAGATTATCCTTCCAAGGAGACAGAATTATGTCTTTACCATATGGAAGAAGTCGGAGTCTCATTAGAGAGGCAGAGCTGGAAGAGAAGCAGTTTTGCTATTGGGTTTGGATTTTCTTGAGGATCACAAACCTTGGGCAAACAAAGAAGATGGAATGGAAGTTACGATTAATGGAAGAAAACTATTAATCGAATGACAAGTCCATTCTCCATATACATCTCTATAGGGATGCTATATGAAAAATATAAGGCAGGATATTTTGCTGCTTATATTGACTCAGGTGCAGGGATTTGTACTGCAAAACGAGGAGTCTTCCCGGCAGAGGTAGAGGATGATCTACCCCGAATTGCAGGAAGAGATTTCTTAAAGAAGATTTTACTCTTGGCTAAAGGAGTAAAAGAGACGGAAATTCTTATTGGCGGAGCTAGAGGTACACCTTGGTATAAGGTGAAAACTCCACCAATTTATTTCCATGACACAGGTGCAGACATTCTGTTGGGAAACAATTTCCTACAGATGTTCAAAAGATACATGCAGGATAATGAAAAAAGGCAATTGGTTTTCACAACCATTTGTGATCACAAGATCATTGTCCAGAGGCTCAAAGGGGCTTTTAATCGCCAGATACCATTGAGTTTTCGCAGCAAGCGTGGTGATGAAGGAAAACTTCGACACCCAAAGATGAAAGATCAAAGGAGATTCAGCGAAGCAGTGCTGAGCTGTATTAGGGATTGGGATCTCGAGGATGAAGAGATTCAGATCCTCAAAGCTTCTTTAATATCCTATCAAGATATTAGGGAAGAGGAGAAGATATCCCTAGAAGATGTCAAAAGGAAAATCAAAAGAAATTACAGTGAGAATCCTTTGGCATGGTGGGATAAAAACAAGCTTAATGCAACCTTGAAGGCGAAGCCGGAAAAGGAGTATGAGTTTGTGAGATACAGACCAATCCTGATGAACCTCAAAGATCAACAGGATATGAAGGAGATAATCAAGGAACACCTTGATTTAAAGCTGATCGAACCAGGGAACTCGCCCTATACGATCCTGGATTTACAGTAAGAAATCATGGTGAGATCAAACGAGGTAAACCTAGACTGGTTATCAATTATAAAGGAATTAATGACATTCTAGAGTTTGATGGATATTTTATCCCAAGTAGGGAACACCTTATTAACTGCATTAGGAATGCTAAGGTTTTCTCTAAGTTTGATTGCAAGTCAGGTTTTTACCAGATTCGCATGGAGGAAGGGAGTAAGAAGTTTACAGCCTTCTCCACTCCACAAGGGCATTATGTTTGGAACGTAATGCCAATGGGGTTAGCTAATGCGCCTCAAATATTTCAGAGAAAGATGGATAATCTATTTAAAGATTATTTTTCTTTTATGTTCGTCTATATTGATGATATTTTAATAGCATCAAAAGATATGAAAGAACATATCAAACATCTTGAGATCTTTGCAGATGTTTGTTATAAAGAAGGTTTAGTACTGTCTGAAAAGAAGGCAGTAGTGGCAACTCGGAAAATGGAATTTCTGGGTATTGAGATCGATGAAGCAGGAATCATTCTGCAGGACCATATTGTTCAAAAGGTCCAGAATTTTCCTGAAGATCTTAAAGAAAAGAAACAACTTCAGAGTTTCTTGGGAGTTGTTAATTTTGCGGGACCATTTATTAAAGATCTCGCAAAACATAGAAAAGTTTTCAGTTTATTACTGAAAAAGGATGTTCCGTTCATCTGGACAGAAGAACATCGACAAGGAATGAGAGAGTTAAAAGAGGTTTGCAAAAATCTCCCAAAGCTCGCGATACCTCAGGACGAAGATGACTTGGTCCTGTATACAGATGCTAGTGATTATTGGTGGGCAGCAGTCTTAACCAAGATTACTCCTAATGGAAAAGAACCCTGTAGATACTGCAGTGGTTTATTCTCAGATGATGAGGCTGTGAGATGGCACATCAACGAGAAAGAGTTCTTTGCAGTCAGAAAGACGTTTAAAAAATGGCCTTTATTTTTACTTGCGAAGAAATTCTCTTTGAAAGTTGATAACACACAAGTTAAAGCTTTCTTAAAAAACAAGATGGAATCTAAGCCTGAAAAGGCTAGATTAATTAGATGGCAAGCTGAATGCCAATATTATATTTTTGATATTGTCATTCTGAAATCTCATGAAAATATTCTTGCAGATTTCTTAACAAGAGATGGAGCAAACTGACGTGAACTCCATTCTGCTAGCCCATAGACATCTCAGAGAAAATCTGGAGATGTTATCCGGCGAGTGGGACGAGTGCATTCTGAATGCTGAACAAGTAGGAAGATTGCAAATTCTCGATAAGACGAAAGTCACCGAGAGAATACGAGCTTGCATACGGTCTCAGAGTCAACTCTGGACTGCATGTCAAACACCAATCCTTCGGGTGGCCAAAGATCCTTTGGTAAAAGAAGAGTTTCGAGTACATGGCTCTAGACCTGTAGCAGAGGATTCAAATACCTCTTGCCCAAGTTCTAAGGTGGTGGTATCTTCGGAACCATTGCCCCAAGAAAAAGATGATATTCAGGGGTCACACTCTGAACCATCATGTCAACCCCCGGACCTGCACGGGGAAAAAGAGGGAGAGATTAATCTTAGGCCAATGACTGGCATTTCTAAGATTAATACTGATAAGATTGAAGTTTCTTCTTCGTGGCAGGTTTATCAAGCCAATTGGGAGAAGCTCAACACAAGGACGGGTATCAACCCCGAAAAAATAAGGGTTGATGTCTCGGGGAAATATCCTCGGGTGTGGATGATGCCAAATTCAGATCCACACGAAGTCAAGAGATGGTATGAATTCGGAGCACTTGCTTCAGTTTATACCACATCCCCATCATTTGCCGAAATCAAGAATCTACCCAAGTGGATTCAAGAAGCGGTTTATGATACCTGGGCTAACAATCCGCAGCTTAGCCGAGGTGACGTTTTGGAGTTGTATTTCATCAGTGCAGCCCCAGAACCAGCAGGGAAAGGAAATCATGAAGCCTTTCACTATATTAGGCTTCGAAGACCTGATGCACGCGCCCTGGAAAAGATAAAAGCGCCTGCAGAAAAAGAGACTACTCTAGTCTCAACGTTGCCAGAAGATCTCATCTCCACAAGAAGAGCATGGGGTTTATGGGTATGTCTCACTGAGATGGACAAAGTCAAGTTCCCGTTCAAATTCTTTCAGAATTCTGTGAATGGGTCCTTCCTGTTAAACACCATGACAGGAAAATCTACAAGATTCGCAGAGGAAGCTTTCGAAAGAAAGAGGACCTTGCTCTGGGAAAACAAGATTACGACGAGTAAAGACACTCATAGTAAATACTGTAACATGGCTCATTTTGGAAACTGGTCTGAACGAGTTTGTTCGGATTGCCAGAACCAGAAGGAACCAGAGTTCGGGAAAGGGTTCATGCCCAGAAAGGGAAAGGAGAAGGCTCGGTCCCACGAGCATCTCGAGCAGAAGGCGTTGCCGAAAGCAAGAGCGCCAAGGGCCCCGGGAAAAAAGTAGATTCCCGACACAGGTTGTTGGAGTCATGTGACTCTGAGCTGGAGCACCCACTAAAAAGAAAACGACAGTAGTGGGTGGAGGAAAAAGTGATTACCCACTAAACAACAAAAGGGTAAAAGCACAGGAAAAGCATTATTGAATAAAGATAATGTGGAATGACAAGTAGCACCGAAAGTTTGGCGTCCTTATTCAATAATGGACGACAGCAGTGGTCCTACGCTGAGTCAGAAACAGGCTGGCCACGGAACAAAGGCATCCGAGGCAATAATGAAGGATGGAGGTTGAGAATTCCAACCTCTATATATTTCAAGAGTTTGGAGAGCAGAAGAGAATCAAAAATCGACACCAGCAATCTTCTACACCATCTCCTCTGCTCTCAAAAATAAATATTTGTTATAGTTCCTAGCTTAGTATAGTATAGTTTATGTATTTTAATTCCGCTACCATAGGTAGCTAAACAAGTCTGTCTCCTCCCTAAAGGAGATATACTTATGTTGTAATAAGTTTTATATAATTCCTATATAAAAGTTCGGGCTTTTGCTCATCCCTTCCAGTGTCTATTTATTTTATTTATACCGACTAAATACCCTACGCCCCGAGTAGGAAATGAACGAGGGCTGTGCTGTGTGCTGCTGAAGGAGTCTGCATCTGGAAACCATCGGTTGCGATCGTGTGGTTGGACGAGGTCCCTAAAACTTCCGGCGGAAATACCCGGCAGCATTCCGGTCAAAAAGGTATGAAGTTGGTATACGTAGAATTTATTTATACGGAAGTGTGATGGGCCTGATAATGCATGATTTATCTCCATATTGAAGAAATGAATTGATAAATCAGAGTATGTAATGAAGAAATTTAGTAGAAGGGTAAAAGAATTGTGCGTATTGTATGATCATAAGGTTCACTAGGTTATATCAATATTTCCCCTTATTTTATACAATATTTTATACACAAAAAATGGATATAATAATCTTATTGGTGGGTCAGTGGGTACTGCTTATACCCGCTATCAAAAGTGGTCGTAGGAGGTACACACTATCTTGATACTGGATAGAATGAATTTCCTCTCTACATTATTTTATCTTTGAAGCATGATGTTTGAATTCTTTCTGCACGTTGATTTCGTTCTTCCATGTCCGACATTCGTACACGTTCTTCTATAATTTCTATGTTGAGTTAGGGGCTATATTTTTTGGGTTATATTACCGATGGATTATTGTTATTAGTTTTAGGGGTTTTGTAATTATTAATTAATTATAATTTTTTGGGGCTATACGGGTAAAATAGTAAAATTATATTAAGTTTAATTATGATTTTTTTTATAGGGGTTATAGAAAGTAATTTGGGGGCTACATTTAGAATTACCCTTTTCGCATGCTTGTCGAGAGGCGAATGGAGCAGCGCATAGTTTTGCTCGTTTTAATTTTAATAATTAAAGCGTAATGATCTGGACGTCGGCCTTTCAAACTTGACTCCTAAATATTGTTCGTTGGATTCAATTTAATGTAAATGCATCTTTTTCCATTCAAAAAAAAATATTCCAAGTTTGTGAAAAATATACGTACAATATATATTTTAGTGAGGAATAATATAATTTGTAAAATTATATACCCCTCTGTTCCCAAAGAACTTACGGACTTTTTTTTCCCGTACATTCCAAAGAACTTGCGAGCTTTCTTTTATAAATACTAGTACTACACCCGTGTGATGCACAGGGTAAATTAAATTTTGATTTTTTTTTTGTAAAACAACATAAGTATGAACAAGGAAAAAAAAAGATAAGTATGAAACAATATAAATTAAAATTTCATTCAAAATTCATACATCTATAAATTTTGAAAAATTTCCTTGTAAACAACATTCGTGGTACATGCAGTGCTCTTCTTATCTTCATCGCATATCAGGATCTTCAAACCACTTCGACTCCGTACTCTCGATACAACGACGTACAATTGACCATGTGAGAACACTGGTTTATTGAGAAAAAGTCCCACATGTGATAGAGATTGTCATTGACTTTTGTTGATTATCATGGCATACGAAACAATTAGAGGGAATTGTTTTCGTTGAAACTTGAATGGAAGACGTGGATCTGATGAAGTTAATGACATTCTCGGAATCAATACTTTATGGCCTGAATTAATTCATGTCAATATTTTGGCCTCCAAAACATGCTTACCAACTCTGGTGACAACCAAATGCATTCAATTGCACAATCCAAGAGAATGATCAATGTTCCTTAACAACATAACCGGCGTGCCGACCTTCAGAATGAGCTTGTGGTTAGGCATTCCCGAACATTTCAGACCATTTAGAAATTCAGGTGTGTGGACATCGTTCATTACATCAATAACTACATCAGAGCTGCATGTCTTGTCTGAACTCAAATATTCTTTGTTCACGGAATTATTCTTGTCTATCATGTACTCATTAACTGATTCGACTACATCGAGTGTGAGAGCGAGTATGGCTCTGTCCTGAAGGTAACTCAAGTCATCTGGAGCAACCATGAATGAAGGATATGTATCCTTAACAATTGCTTCTGTTGGATCTCCCGAGAATTTAAGGTGAATATCGTCTGCTATGTCTATGTTTGCATGACCGTCATTCGTATCACCAACACATATATATGACGTATCTGTCATTATTCAGCAAAATGTGTTTAATGTACTGTCAAAAACTTAAAATATATTAAAAGCAGATCTAATCATACACAATGTCATACAAATTATAATTACATGTATAACCACAACTAATATTATGCAAAAAATACGTAAAATAAAAGATTTCTCTCGATTAATTTCGGGGGAAGCACAGGATGTGTGATATTACAATTTAAATTGAATAGTAATACATACTCATTATTTTTGAGATGCACGTCCACCATTATTGAATCACGGCCATTTACATTCTTCCTTTGCGATTCGGCAACATAATCCACCTTGCCTATGATATATGCACAAATAATTTAATTCGTATATTAAATTTTTTATATAAATAAATAATATTTTAGCAAGCATAATACATATTTCAAAAATAAAAGATTACCAAATAGCATGTTTTTGTTGCAAATTTGTCTGATTCAATATAGTTGAGAAATCACGAAATTCAAACATGTGCCTCGGAAAAAGCTTGTCGGTAGTTGGAGCCACATCAGTCTCGTCGTTTGATGCAAACTTAAACCTATTTGAGGTAGTTTTCAACCGCATATTATTATGTTGTACGGTGAAATACATAAATGCATATATGTTACCTACAACAAACTTAAATTTGAGTTTTGAACAATCGCTTAAATTAATTATTCCGTGTATGTGTTCTCCAGAACGATCATGGCCAACTAATTCGTGGGAGACAATTTGTTTCTTGTTTCCATAACCATATGTGTGATATGCTCGTACAATACGAAGTTTGAGAATAAGATCTGCCTTACTTTTTCTCACATCTTCGATACAGTTTATCAAACTGTAAAAAGGGGCCATTGGAGAAAGAGATTTAAAAAATTATCAAGTATAAAGAGTGGGGATTACTATTATTATGAATGGAGTTTGGAGATTGTGTTGTAATATAAAATAATGGTTGCTAACATGTTTATATAGTGGATTAGAAAAAAAATTTATCTTGCAATGTATTAATTATAATTTATTTATTCATGCAAATTGTAATGATTTTATGGCTTGAAATCAACCATATAAATTAATCGAAATTGTGATTTTGAGGCTTGAATTTGTATGACAGTTTGTATGATTATATCTCCTTTTAATATATTTTAAGTTTTTGACAATACATTAAACGTATTTTGCTGAATAATGACAGATACGTCATATATATGTGTTGTTTCTGTACTATTCTAAAAAATATATATTTGAAATTTTTGTATTAATTACTGATTTACATATATTTACGCCCACCTAAATTGGCAATATCATATTTAAATCTGAATTGGGATTAAAGTGAGTAAAATTTTCTTCTTTTGATTTCCTTCGAAATTTTAATATGATATTGCTAACATGTTTCTGTAACACCAAATTTGATGCATTAATTATTGAACAATAGTAATAGAAATGATGAGAAAAAAAATGAGTAGATTAGGGGATATTTAATATTATTTAACTTTTTAATTATTATTACATTGTGATTGATTTATTACACAACAAATTTTAATATGATATTGCCAATTTAGGTGGGCGTAAATATATGTAAATCAGTAATTAATACCAATATTTCAAATATATATTTTTTAGAATAGTACATAAACAACACATATATATGACGTATCTGTCATTATTCAGCAAAAAGCGTTTAATGTACTGTCAAAAGCTTAAAATATATTAAAAGCAGATCTAATCATACACACTGTCATACAAATTATAATTATGTGTATAACCACAACTGATATTATGCAAAAAATACGTAAAATAAAAGATTTCTCTCGAATTAATTTCGGGGGAAGCACATGATGTGTGATATTATTGTTGTTAAACCTTTTGTAGCCTAAAATTAAACATTTTGTACCTTGAATTATGCATTAGTAACATTTTATATTAATTAGATGATTGAAAATCATAAATGAAAAATTAATTAGATGATTGGAAATGTAAATGTACAATTATTATATAACATTTAATATATAATTTTAAGAAATGGAATATTGAAAAAAAATGAAAAAAATATGAAAAAAAAAGTTTCTAAAAATAGCATCACGGGCTTGCTATTATAGTTTATATAGATAACCCCACACTCCTTAAACTTTTAACTTTTATTCTATTATTTATTTATGAAAAATGTCATTCAATTCACTCAAACAATTTTACTTCATTCACTCACACAATTTTTTAAACACTTTCTTTGTATGAGACCTTTGTCTACGGGTGAGCAAAACAAACCAAAAAACCGAACCGACCGACAAACTGTACCGAAACCGTCCTGAAAAAATGGTTAACCGAACCGACGGTTCGGTGTATTTTTCTAATTTAAAAAAACCGAGGATAACGGTTAGGTTTTTATTTATATATATAAAAACCGACGGTTAACCGAACCCAACCGAAACTCATTTAAAATTATAATTTTACTAATTATATGTTATAAAATAATTATACCAACTAATTATATGTTATAAATTATAATATTAACTAACTTGATTTTACTACTTTGACTTGAAAATATGAGAATGTTCAATTTATTATTTATACTTCTTTAAATGTATATTTCGTATTCACATTTTAAGATATGAATTTTTGTTTTTCATGCTATGAATTATAAAAAAATTGAAAGTTTTATTTCTACATGGTTAACCGTTGAATAACGGTTAACCGAACCAATTTTTAGGTTAACCGTTATAGTGGTTTTTAGTTTTTATTTTCTACATTTTAGCGGTTAACCGAACCGATTAAAAACCGTATGATCGATTTTTTTTTGTGGCAAACGGTCGGTTAACCGAACCGTGCTCACCCCTAGCCTTTGTCCACTCAAATAACAATTTACTAACTTTTTCTAAAATTTGTGCCGTTTCACTTTCCTCAAGTTATTCTTCTCATTTTACTACCCTCAATTTCTTGTGAGAAAAGACAAAAGCCCATTAGCATCGAGAAGGATATTTTCTATCTCAATTCTCTCTTATCCCTCTGAAACTCTGGACTGCAAATAATATCAAGAAAAACACCCTTTCGAAATAAAAAAAAAATCATTTATTACAGCCAGATTCTTTGTTTGTCCAAATTCTTACACCAAACATGGTATGTTCTTTCAAGCCACTGCCTGCTGCCTTCACCTACCAACAACTGCCCACTAAAATTGCCAAGAAACCTTCAATTTCTATGTCCAATGCAAAACAAAAACCTGCGTTAAAGGATTTGTACTTTAACCATGATGGTTCTGCCACTAAAAAACTACTGGTAAATCTTGCATGTTTTTTAGTTTACAGCTGTTGAATTTGTTGAGGTTTATGTTGGAGTATGCAGTCATTACATGACCAAATGTTCTATGTGTGTGTGTGTGTGTGTTTTCAGGCAGGGGTTACTAAGGTTGCAGAGCTGATTGGAGTGACAATGGGCCCTAAAGGGAGGAATGTGGTGTTGCAGAACAAGTATGGACCTCCCAAGATTGTCAACGACGGCGAAACTGTGCTTAAACAGGTTCTACCACATTGTTTATATTTCATTTTCTTATCACATTTTACTGTTCTTGCTGCAATTGAAGATAAGTGTTTGCTGATTCTGCTTAATCACATTGTAGTAATTGAACAAGTTCATTTCCTTCAAATTTTTTAGTTGATAAAAGAAAAATTTTATTGCTTATTTTGTAATTTGGTTAAGGGAAGTTGTTCCTAGTGCAATTGTCATTTTCTGCAGATTAATTTATGTGGTTTTCAATAGAAAGATTGCACTCTAGTTTACTTCTTGGGAGAGAGAGAGAGAGAGAGAGAGAGAAGAGAGTTGAATAATGATAAAAAATTGTTATGGCTACTAGTAAAGATTGAGCTGGATGACCCTCTTGAAAATGTTGGAGTGAAACTGGTGAGGCAAGCAGGAGCTAGAACGAACGATCTTGCTGGTGATGGTTGCACGACGTCCATAGTTCTAGCGCAGGGCCTCATTGCAGAGGGTGTCAAGGTACAAAATCTGCACCAGAAACGCGCATACTTTCCACATTGGAACTAAAAACCAAATCTCTTCTTGTTAGGTCATTACAGCCGGCTTGAATCCAGTTCAAGTCTCGCGTGGGATTGAGAAAACCGCGAAAGCCCTTGTTTCTGAACTCAAATTAATGTCCAAAGAGGTATAATGTATGAAAAATTTAATCATTTCACATTTGGAAGTGAAGGATTGGACTAAATTGGGGAAATTTTGAAGGTTGAGGATCATGAACTTGCACATGTTGCTGCTGTTAGTGCTGGAAATGACTATGCAGTCGGAGATATGATTGCTGCTGCTCTGCAACGGGTAGGAAGAGAGGGCGTCATCACCATTGAGAAAGGGAACTACGCAGTGAACAATCTAGTGATCGTTGAAGGAATGCAATTCGATAGAGGATACATGTCTCCATATTTTGTCACAGATAGGCAGAAAAGGATAGTGGAGTTTCATGATTGCAAAGTGAGGAAGTTAGTCCTTATTTCCTCCTTTACTTCATTTTTTTTTTTTGTAATAAAACAAGAATGTGGTCTGAATCTGATCTTTCATGTAATAACAGTTGCTGTTAGTAGACAAGAAAATCACAAATCCAAAGGATCTTCTCAAAATTCTTGACAATGCAGTCAAGGAAAAGTACCCGATTCTCATCATTGCAGAGGGGATCGAGCAAGAAGCTCTGGCTCCGGTAATCAGAAACAAACTGAGGGGAGTGCTCAAAGCAGCAGCCATTAAAGCTCCTTCTTTTGGCGAGCGCAAAAGCCACTGCTTGGATGATCTTGCTATCTTAACTGGAGGTGCTAAAACTCGACTCTCATGTTTGAGAATCTTTAATCAAGGTCTACATACATACATACTCCTTTTGCTTCTGCAGGAACTGTAATTAGGGATGAAATCGGATTCACACTTGAAAATGCTCACATAGATATGCTGGGGTCCGCGTCTAAAGTCACGATTACAAATAATTCGACCTTAATAGTGACAGATGGAGCCACTAATGAAGCTGTGGACGAGAGAGTTTCTCAGTTGCAAAGGCTTGTAGAGGTACATTTCTTGATATACACAAAAGATTTTAGTAATTTTAAAAAAATTGTAAATAAAAAAGACAAAGGAAATGGCTACCTGCATTTGTAATGGATAGCTGTTGCATATATTACAGAACACTACAGAAGAGTTTCAGAAGAAAATTGTGAAAGAACGGATAGCCCGATTATCAGGCAGCATAGCACTGATTCAGGTGAATTAGCTTCACTTCTGGGAAAACAATGAAGTCAGTTTTGATAATACTTCGTTAATATTATAATAGGTCGGAGCACAAACAGTTGTCGAGTTGAAAGACAAACAGCTAAGAGTTGAAGATGCACTAAATGCAACAAAGGTAGTTAATTTTGTTATAAGAACTTTCTAGAAACTTATCAAGTACACTTACACTATGTTTCCACACTCCTCTGATCAGGCTGCGATTGAGGAAGGAGTAGTCGTTGGTGGTGGCTGTTGCCTCCTCAGGCTATCTACAAAGATTTCTAGCATCAAAGAACAGTTAGACAATGAAGAGCAAAAAGTATTCATCTCTGTTTTAAAAACACAGACATGCTTTTGTAGTTGATCATAGCTTTGCCTTATCTGATAAGTGCATCTGCAGATCGGAGCCGACATTTTCAAGAGGGCTTTGGCTTATCCTGCAAGACAGATAGCTAAAAATGCCGGTGTCAATGGCAATACTGTAATTAACAAGGTCTCTTCTTCATACATATTTTCCAACAGTTGTAAGAAGAATATTTAAACCTTTGAGCTGAATTTTTCGAAGTTCTTACATGTGCAGATTCTATCATCAGATGATGTAAGATTTGGTTACAATGCTGCAAGCGACAGATACGAAGATCTAATGGCTGCCGGCATCCTAGACCCTACTAAGGTGAAAATCAAGAAACTGGATTTAATTAGCCTTTGATCATATTCGGATATCATATTTAATTAGTGAAATTATTTTAAGACGGAACATTTTGAACATTTGGACTAGGTTGTTAGATGTTGCTTAGAGCATGCTGCATCAGTTGCCAAGACGTTCTTGACAGCTGATGCAGTTGTTGTTGAGATCAAAGAGGCGGCGCCACCTAGAAGGATGAGGATACCAAAACAAATGCCAACCTCAGGTAATTACTAGTTCAAATTATGCAGCATTTGCTCTTTACTATACCAGATGATTTAGGTCTAGTATTCTGTTTTGTGGTAGGTATTGGACCGATTAGCCGGTTCATGAAGAAAGGATAAGCCCATCGTCGTCTGGCTGCACGTTCCCGCCAAATTTTGGCT
Organism: Agastache rugosa; assembly: GCA_031470985.1. Lineage (NCBI taxonomy): Eukaryota > Viridiplantae > Streptophyta > Magnoliopsida > Lamiales > Lamiaceae > Agastache > Agastache rugosa. Next base: position 70,745,844 of record CM062601.1, on the reverse strand, counting down.
TCCATATACATACATCCATGGACTAACACAAGATTGATCAAGATTGTGATGCCGAATTGATCATCCCAATTCTTATTTAGTTTTTTACACCAGAAATGTTAAATGGTGATATATATTTTCATACATGAGAAATTAATTATTCACTAGCTATTTATGTGGATTGTTTGTTATGTTGCTAGTCATCCCTCATGCACGAAAAGTAGTTTTTTTTTTTTTTTGAGTCGATTATATTTATTTCTTTTCTTGTCTTTTTTACAATTTTTATTTGTTTTGAACAACAATATTCAACTTGCATGATGCAAATTTCAAGGACAAGGAGATGAAAAGAGGATAAAACTGCTATATGCTTCAAATTTCGAAATCCGCCACTAGCACAAGTTGTTCGAAATAATAAATCTGTAAGAAGTAGAGTCTTATGAACGTGTTTTGATAGTTTAAACTATAAGGTATTTTGAGAATTAAAATTAAGCTCATTTTTCTATTTTAACTTTGATTTGATACCGTGTACTGGAAAAATTCAGTATTTTTTTTATCTGAAGAAAAGCAATATTTATAAGGATAGTTCAAGGTACAAATCTATATATCTATATTAAAATAGAATAGTTAAACAGAAATTAATTTTGCCTCCATTTTTCTTAATTTCCGCTCCATTTTTTACGCCAGTTTTAATTCGCAAGTTTAAAAGAATCCCCATTAATCCATATTTTTAGGAATCATAAAACCGTCCAATTAATCCATATTGTTAGGAATCATAAAACCGCCATTTTAATTGTAATTTATATTTAAGAAGTTATTTTTGAATGAATAATTATTTGCGTAGTTATAGAGCATGTTGCAATTTTTTTGTCAACAAACTCAATTAATTCCATCCTTTTTGAAATCGGAATCTCTCCATTACCATACGCACGATCTGGTTTCTCTCTACGCATTATCTCCTCCTAAATTTTCGGCTTTAATTTCCATTCCACTCTCTTCATGTTGAAAATCATTTGATAATTTTCCGTAATCTCTTCAGCAGATTATCAGAACAAATCTACTCCACAATTTGAAAAGGTGTGGGCCCTAATATTGCGATCCCTTTTCTCAAAATTGCCGCAGCGACTATCCGGCACCGGCACTGGAGTGACGAGAAATTGAAATATGTTGCAAAAGTTAATATGAAGTTTCAGTTTTTATATTTCTAAGTTTATGTTATTGTATATTACTATTATTTGCTTGAGGCGTTAAGTTGATTTATCGATTGATTTTTATCGACATCTCTTCTTCCTGTGTTATTTGATTCACACGTACTATCACTAATCACGAAATTGCAGATAAGTTTATCATTCCTCTAGAAATCTCCTTCTCTTTCTCTCAACATTTAAATCTGAAACATGGAGACACCTTTTTTCAGTTCGTCACTTCTGCTTCAATTTTGGTTCGGGCTGTGTTGAATCATTGCCAGTGCAATAAATAATTCCCTCATTACTACTACAAGTGTGAATCTTTATTTACATTATCTTTTACTTTCACATTTGTGAATTAGGCCAATAATTTATACTGTAAATTTGGCAATTGCAGGTGATTAAAATTATTGTCGTGATGCCTCTTGACGGCATTTGAATCGCCGTTGTTAGTGTATAATGGATTTGTGAGGTTCAACTTTCCAAGCGATCGATTTATGTGGCGGATTTGTCAACAAAGGAAGATGAAATGTATGTTGAGGGAAAAATGTATTAGAAGCTTTTGATGATGTTGCAAGATTTGAACCTTAATTTTTTATTTTTTAACTAAACCCAAGTAATCTTCTTTTACCAGATTACTATTACTAAGTGTTGATTTTGCTTCATTTCCACGAGGAGCAGGAGTATGTAATACCATAGATTTCTTTTTTTTTTTTGCCTTTTCTTATCCATTATTCTATTTGCAGATTTTTCTTTTCTTTTTTAATTTTATTATGAATGCTTCCAGATATTACTATTTGTCTTGATCTCCAAAACACATAATACATGTGATATAGTGCATACAGATGGAAAATGCTTCATACTCTTACCCTTCCTTTAAAATTACAGATTACGAGGAAAATAAGGATGGGAAGACGATGAACGCTTTACAGAGTAAGTTATTTATTTATACAATGCAAAGATATAGTATTAATTTTTTATTTTCTTATTAGATATAGATTACTAGAAATATATTTTTCTGGGTTATATTTGTAGATTGATAATATGAACTTACAGATGATTTGCTTCATAATTACGCAATATAAGAAGGATCATGACATTCTGGATTATCTTTTGTCTAATATTACTTGAATTGCTTATCTCTAACATGATTTTTTTTTTTCAAAAGATTGGGGTTACATATTCAAAAAACATGCAATATTTGTATACTACAAACAACAATTATTTTGATAAAATGGGTGGTAGCTTATATTATATGCCCTTTATAATCTGTCTCCTGTTTGATATCAGCATGCATTTGTACTATATGTGATGGTATGTTTAGAATTAGAGAAAATATGTACAATTATATTTGGTTGTCTGACACTAAATTAATTATGGAAACTATATTGTTAAAAAAAATGAGTAACTCTTGACTAAAATTAGGAGCTACATGGATAGAGCGTATTATACGAGAAAATGGAGCTACAAGTTCTTGATAGAGTGAATAATGTGAAAGTATAATTTATGACAACAATGTTGTTTCATTCTTCTTTTCCCTTGATCTCAAGCTAACATGCAAAATCCTTTATTTTTTGAATTGTTCTACAGAAAATTTTAAAGGCCGCGTGACGGTAGACTCGAACCCGAGACTTTTGGCCTCACGCATTAACCACTCTACCACTAAGCTAACACATCCTTTATTTTGATGTTCAGTTCTTGGCTGATCAAACTGATTTGAGTTCTTTCAACTCAAGTATAGTTAAAGTGTATATAGTTAAGAGTAGGAGAAAGAGTAACCTAAACCACAAGGGTATTGCATAACTATGCTTAAGATATCCAAAGTAAGTTTTGGTATTTTGATAAACAAATCCATGATCTTCTAAATGATCAACAAGCTGATTTATAAGAAAACTTTATAGAGTGATTTTGAAACAAATATCGGTAATTTTGAAATTCTTTGCTTCTAATAGATTAGAAAATATATGCATACCTTTCAAATTACACTAAATAAAATATTAAAATGAGTAAAAGTTGGGAAAAATTGGATCAATGTTCTATTTTAGAAGTTGTTCAAGATGGTTTCAAAAATTATACTGAAATTCAAGTTTATGTAAATTTTATTGTATTTTTCTTCTTCTTTTTTTCTCCTTAGTAATTGAGTTAATATTTGTTACTATGAATTTATAAAATGCTTCCTGGACTCTCTCGCATCGCGCGGGCTGCAATACTAGTTTTAAAATAGAAATCTTGATGTTCAAATCATATGCATTACATAGTAATCGGAATACGAAATATTAAACTATCTTAGATAATTTTAGGCGCCAATTTTTTTTTTTTTTTTTTTGAATATCAATACAAATATTAAACTCACACACCCCACCTAGAATTTTTTTGTGGCCGAGAGTACTCGAACCTCTGACCTATTGGTCAACAGGCAACCACTCCACCACTAGGTCATCCCCACTGGGACTTTAGGCGCCAATTTTAGACAACACAATATGACCTATAACGTCAGATTAATCAATCTTTACACCGAGTTAGACATAACTAATTTGAGAAAAAGAGAAAGAAATAAAAAAATTGGTCAGGACTAGGGTTGGAATAATGGAATTAATAATTATTTAAAACTAATTGGCCGTAGAATTTTTCAAAGATTACAATAATGGAATTGGAATATGTAGTCAAAATTTGTAAGAACTGGACCGATAATGATTTATTCGGGCCGGGCCCATACGTTCCACACAAAATAAGTCGGCCCATTTGAAATTAAGAATTTATCATCTGCTACGCTCTGCGGTTGAAGCGGCGTGCAGCCGCAGCGTCAGCTGCCTGAAATGAATAATGTGTGAATAGTCATCTTTCCCAAGACGCTGCGCCATTTCATCTAATACAAATACACCGTTTACATCTCTCTCTCTCTCTCTCTCTCTCTCTCTATATATATATATATGTATGTATAAATATCGGTTGCAGAAACCCACACACATGTGAAAGCAGAGCCCTTTCAGCTCAGATTAGGGAATTTTCGATTTCTATTAAAAAATAAAAGAGGGAGAGAAGAAGAAAAAATATAAATAAATGGCGATGGTGTTGATGGGATTGAGCGTGCAATTCGTTTTAGACTTCGTGGTGGCGGGTATTTCCCTTGTGATTGGGATGGGATTATTCGCTTTCATCGCTTCAATTCTCTGCTCCGCCGCTTTCTTCCAGAACGCCAAGGAGATTAATTGATGGGGTTTCTGTGAGTAATTTTTTTATTTTTTATTTTATTTTTTTTGTGTGTCAAATTTCTGCTTTTTGTGAATGCTGTAATTTTGTTTTTGATTTATTTTTTACCGAGGATTTTAATGAATGTGAATCAGTATCGTTGTGTGGCACTGGAGAATGGCGTCTGTTTGGAAGCTGAAAGTTTGTGAATGTGAAAAAAAAGGAGATTATTTTTAAAATCAAACAGAATCTAAATCGTCCAGATTGAACCAAATTGACAGATTCGCAGCTAAGAATGAGTCGTTGATATTAAATCGATGAATTAGAATTCTATTTTGCGATCCATCCTTGACCTCATTTAAGAATCGTTTTTGATGAAATATTAAAATTTCCAGTCATACTTGAAGGTTAGAACAACAGCTATGAAATTGAAATGCAGGAATCTTGGTGGAGATTAGAATGGCTCCCCTTAAAAAACATGTTTCTAATTTCTTTTGGCATAAAATGGTTGTTTAAATGGTGCTTCTAGTGATTGTCTAATGATTGTTTTCCTATTTATTTCATTCCATTTACAAAGAAGATTTTGTCTTAGTGTGTGATTCAGGTGGACCATGAAGGTGCTAAAATTAAAATTTTGGGACCAAGAGGGGTTCTAAAATCAAAATTGTTAGTAAATTTACCTTTTTAGTCTTTTTTTGTGCATCATTGCCTTACTTGCTAGCATGCTTGGCTTCTTGTTCTAGATAGAAACACGAACTCGAGCTCGTTGTGTCTTACTGATCTTGACTTCCTGGCTATTTTTGCAGGCTGAAAACATATTCCTTGCTGCAATTGAATGAGGCTATAGGTTCTCATCTTCTCCCTCGTGATGTTATGTTTAGTTTAGTTTCAAGCCGACTGTCGATATAGATAGGTTTCTTGTCTGTATGTAAATTATCTCTTGTATAAAAGGACATCATCGGCTTAATGATTACAAAATCCTCCTAATAAAGGCCTTTTTTTACATGTACTATCTGTTTAGGCTCGTATTTTATTTCATCAATACACGTCACAAAAGCAGATATATATATATATATATATATATATATATATATATATATATATTAGGCCTTACAAATAACAAAGGATAAATGTAGAACGAATAAATTGAAATGGTGAGTACATATTTGCTGTGAAAACAAAAAAAATTAAAAAAAAAAAAACTAATTCTTTTTTTGTTTCCGAGAGTAGACCATTCCTCGGATCCCATCCGGGTCGGCCACAAAGCCCAAAGGCCTATAAAACCCGAGAACTCGGGGCTCCGAATACAACGCGATGTTAGTTATCCCCTTCTCTAACAGCGCGGTGACCATCCTCTCCATCACAGCCTTCCCCAGACCAATCCCTTGGAAGTTGGGGTCCACTACCACGTCCCATATTATCGCGTTGAACACGCCGTCGCCCGTCGCTCTAGCGAACGCCACCGGCCGTTTCGTTTTCTCGTACTCCACCCACAGAAGCGGGTCGGTGTGCTCCAGCGCCACCCGGATCTTATCCGGGTCGCGGCGGGGGAATCCGACGGCGGCGAAGACAGAGTTCAGATGGTCGAGGTTGAGGTTGTCGGCGGTGCGGTGGAAAGTGAAGCCGCGGGAGGAGAGGGAGTCGTCGGAGATTGATGAGTTCGCCGTGGCGCAGATGGCAGCGGCGCGGCGGTGGTTGGGTTGCCGGAGTGGTGGTGTGATGGGGATGTGATTGTGGAGGAGCATTCTTTTTTTTTCCCCTATTTTTTTATGTTTAATATTTTTACTTCGTATATATGAATATAATGATAGATATATGCTGGATATTGCAGAGAATGAGATTTGGAACTTGTGGTTTTCATGTTGCCATGCCATGTGAAAGTAAATCGTGTATATATTTACATAAATTAATCTAAAGGATATAATTACTAAATATTATTCTATATTGTTTTCCAAAAAAAAATATTCTATACTCATAAAATTTTGAATTCTTTCATATAAAATAATTGTAGGCCTAATTGTTTAATTACATCTCAATTTTCAGACACTATTCCAATTTTAAAAATGTTTCAATAATATCACAATCTTTCAATTTGTAGTAAATTTATTTTCCGAAATGTTTTGCACATATCTTAAAGCTAAGATTTAAACGTTCATCAGATGTGGAAATTCAAGTCCATTACTTGAACTGTCCTTTTCTTTTGTCGGAATCATCGTCGGAAATCCAAAGTGAGCCGTTGTGAAGTCCTAACCCTGCCACGCCAATTTCTAATAGAATTATACCATCGTCGAACATTCAATGGTGAAATCGACTATACAGAAGGATATTTCAAACAACATGCTTCAAAAGCTTTAATGAATTTTGATTTTCGAGGTTGGATGAGTATCTAAATCTCAGCTCCAAACTTGCTAAGAAAATTATAGGAGACGAATTTATTACAAATTGAAAAATTGAAATATTACTGAAACGTTTTAAAAGTTGGCTTTAATTTGCAACACGATCGAAAGATTGAGATTTAATTAGCGCTTAAATTCTATTTAATCCGCAGAATGGGCCATTTTGAACATCACACAACGGGCCTATCTCTGGATTTTTGGCCCATATAAATAGTTTCTGCTCTGAGGTTTATGTAAAATATTAAACATTAATCTTTTAATAGTATTTTTTTTTCTTCGTGTCCATCTCCATGTGCCCATGTCTGAACTATTTCATGCCAAATTAAAATCATATTTTCATCTGCACAGTACATATATAAACATAACATAGGACAAAATTTTAAATGGTATTAGCTTCTCTACAGATTTCACGATTGAAAAATTTTCTGATTAAATTCTAGCTGTTTCATTTAATCAAAAAACTGCAAAATGTATTACTAACTTCTGCATTCTCTTCTTATATACTCATCTGCCAAAAAGATTTTCGGGAGAAACTATGAATTGATTCTTACTTCTTTCTTGATCTTGTAGCGCTACCTGCCTTGTCTTTTGCTGCCTTCATCTTCTCATCATGTTGTTTCTTGTCTCCATGTTTTTGCTCTTTCTTACCGCCATGAATCGTTTCATTCGTGTTCTTTGCATGTCTGTAGCCAAACTGTTTGTTGAAATGTCCATACCGATTACTCGGAGCAGAGGATGCATCCGAAGCCATTGAATCATCACTGGCGGCATCTTCCTCCTCGCGTTGTTGTTCATCTTTGCCGCGATCTTGATCATCATCATCATCGTCATCATCATGATCTTCTTCCTGGTCTGGTGAAACTATATACGCCGTCCATCCCGATTCGTTGCTGCTACACTCATCACTGCCTTGAGGGGAATCCATTGTAGGTAGAGTTGCAGATTTTGTGATGATCCTATCCTATCCTATCCTATTTAACAAAGCAATCAAGAATTTTTGAGTTGGAACACTCTTTTATCTCTTCGAATTTTCCATGCATGAAAGTACTGATTAGCTGTCTCTGCGTTCTGCAGATTGAATTATATCAATATTTGGCCTTTTATTTATAAGAGTGGGGGCCTTTTTGCAGGTGAAGTTATCTCACTTTGGTTAACAGAGTTTTTGGGGTCTTTTCGGACATGTTGGCCCTCGAAATCTTGCTACTCTTTTTATCTGTTTCATAAGTATAAAGCTGTCTGTGGATGATGACAAAGGCGAGCCCCACCCCCACCCGCCCACGAGCATGGTCATGGTCATGGTCATGGTCATGGTGTAGTGGTAAAATATATAACGATTAACGAGATTCGTTCTAGTCATGGTTTTGAACCCTTATAGAGACTTGGAAAACTTTTGGATTCAGGTACTCGTTTTATTTAAACTCTGAAAAAAGCTTTAATTCTGTGCCATGTCATCAACTAAAGTGAAGTACTGCAGTGAATCCAACTGTGTTTTTGGGTCTTGTAATATTTAAAAACTTTGATAAATCGTTTCTGTTATTATTTTTTCAGCACATCGATCAATTCTTGCAACAGTGACAAGAAATCATAGGATTTTACTATAATTTTGGGACAAATGTTGAATAATTTTTAGTAGCTTTCGCCTTAGCTATCATCACATTCTTGGATGTTAGTAGTAGCATGTTTGCAGAAGAGGGCTCTACATTATTCTTGACACGAAAAAAGCATGCATCATCACATTTCTTGGAAGTTATAGCTTGTTTGCAGAAAAGGGCTCTTGATTCTTGATGAGAAAAATTGATGGATGTCGATCCGGTTTCCGGCCTTGCCTTGGCCGTATTCCGCCGTGGCTCCCTACCAGAGCTTTGATGGCTTGGCCTATTCTCTGTTTGGACGTGCATGCTTTGTTGAATTGTCTATCTGTTTTCTCATTCAGAAATTGACTCCACTCTTGGAGTTGGGCTCCATTTTCAGACAGATTCTTGGAGGTTTTTGAATCAGTGGGACAAACATACCCTTAGCTGGGATTTTGATAAAACATTTTGTTGGTTTGCAGCATTTTGTTTATTGATTGGAATTGTGGCAGCTAGGTATTATTGTTTGGGAGATGTTGACACTGTTTCTGTGCAAATGTTGTTTCATCAACAGTTTCACGTGGAACCGTGCGAGCCGTGACTACGTGTGACGGGTCAGACGGGATTTTTATTTTAAATAAGCGTTTGTTGAAATCGTTAAAGCCGGTTTATAAGAGGATACTGAATTTTTGTAACCCTAATTATAGTGAGTTTTATCGGTGGAAATTGTTTTTCATAGTATGTTCTTGATTTTAAAATGTGGTCTTTTTAATACTAGGAGAGAGATTACGTGCGTTGCACGTATAACTTTTTGTTTAAGATAATATATTTGAAAAAAAATTGTAATATTATTAATTTTGACTATTAACTTCAACAAAATTCCGGCGCAATAAAGTAATTTCAAGGTATCAAAATTTATGTTGTCTTCACTTTTGAGTAATAGAACATGCATGACTATATTGTTGATTAACTTATTAAGTTTAGCTATAATAGAAGTAGGATTATAGTATTAATTTATTATGTTTTTAATATAGATTACACTATTGTCCTTAAAATAAATATAACAATAGAAATATTTTAGATAAATCCGCTCTTTTATAATAAGTATATACGTTGTCCTTTAACTTTTGTTGATTTTTTATACTTTTGAGTTTTGACACAGAGATAATTTCGTCTACGTCCAATTTTGTGGTCAACGTTACTTTCAAGTAGATGACTTTTTGGATATTTTGATAGTTGTGATTCTTGGTTTCTTTTTTAGATTAAATTGTTTAGATGAATAAGTATATATATATATATATATATATATATATATATATATATAAAGGGGGGTATGGTGTGTTTTTTAGGGATACACATTAATCCACAATAAATAAAAAGAAGAAGATCTTACGAGATGGAGGAGCTTTCCAGAAAAGGGCAGCACTCATCTTTGAGATGGAAAAGAGTTATACACAGCGGAGATTTTTTTTTTTTATACTGGAATATATTATATGAACTAGGAAGGAATAACTATCTGCTAAAAACTAAGAAGAGGAGAGTTTAGAAACTCATTCTTGATTTAGAATAAAAGGGGGTTGTATTTTTCTTCGGTGTGTTTACAATGAAAGAGCAATGCTCTTTTTATAGCAAAAAATTGGCCGACAATTCCAATCTATCCTATAAATAAAAGTTAAGCTAGCTAGTCTAAAAAACCACAAAGTCTTACAAGTAATTATCAAATAAAAGACTAAAAAAGAAAAGAAAAGACTACAAAAAGAAGATAAAGACGGTAATTGTGGTCAAATAACAATAATCGTGGCCAAAAAATTCAAAAAGTTAAAAAAAAAACTTTTTGACTAATGTCAGTGACAATTGATAAATTTTCGTCATTGCATTAGTCATATCCTTCCTAGAAATCCCTGTGAGTCTCTGGAATTTCTTCGTCATTTTCTGTATCACTTTCTTGATGAAGAGCAAACACTTCTTCAGTATTGATGATGTGTTCTTCGTCTTCTAATTTTTCGCCTTCACCGCTGAATGGTAAAAGCATTTTCCAATTTTCTGTCCCAAAGATCTGGGTGAAATGTCATTCTCCAAGGAGTTTGTACTGGTTCCAGAAAATTAGTTCGAAACCCATATTTTCTTGATAGTATTCATACACCTTGGAATTTTCAATTTCCTTGAAATCAAATGATGTTGAATCATGATTTCTTAATCTGTCTTTTTCTTCCATAAAAATCCTCTTTCTGCTTGGCACATAAGAGCCATTTATAACTTGTGGAAGAGAGGATATAATTTTACAGAATACCTTGCCTTTTAGGGATTTTGATGCAATATTCCCTCCTATAAGCAAGAATTTTTCTCCCAATTTTTCCAAAATGTCTTCAATTTTTGAGCCTTCTTCTTCAAGACGGAACTCAATAAAATCAACCATGCCATTGTGATAAAATTTTAAAATGTTTTCACAATTCATGTCTGTTGAATTTAGGTCAACTTGGAGTTTGAAAAGTCCAGGGACTCCATCTGGAAATTCTTGAGAATCAAAGTAGTATGTTGACTTTTGTACTACTTTTACTCATTCGAAGTGAATTTCTCCAAAAATAATTTTTACCAATTTCTTTTGGAGATTTTCAAAATCCTTTAATATTCCTTCCAAGGCCTTTGTTGAAATTATTTGTTCCAATTCAGGAACTCTGTCTAAAAGTGGTTTTAAGACCTCTTGGTAAGGGAGATCAAGCACTCTTGCCTTGAAATTTTCGAATTTTCTTTGGGGAATAGAATCCTTTTTCATTTCAAAATCTTTGATCTCAGTGTTCAGGGAAAAAAATTTTGAATTAAGGTTTGAGATCCCTTTTTCCATTGTAAAAATTGTTTGGTCCTTGAATTTTAGGGCCTCAACATTCTCTTGAATTTTTGAATTGGCGAGAGAAAGTTGACTTTGTAAATCAAAAATTTGTTTTTCTAATTTTTGAATTATCTCGAATTGGGCTGAAATTACCCCACTTGGGTTTTCTTCTACAATTTGTGAAAAACTTTTGACTTCTTCGGGTTCAATGAAAAAGTTTAACCCTAAAGAATCTCTAGCATTATCTAAAGCTTCTTTAAAGGTATAATATCCTTTAAAAATAGGGTTTTGACAAGTAATATGTTTTCTAACTGTATCGAAATTATGAAAAAGACCTACTTTTGTACCTCTGTAAATAACATAATGAGAAAATTTTCTTTTTGGGATAATATTCTTTTCTGCCTTTAAATCTGAAAAATAGAAACTAAGGGCATTAAGAATTTGAACTTTGAAAGAGGTGGCGTTTGGAAGAGTTTGAATATGCCACAAATTATCTAACAAACACTGTTGTTGAGGATTAACCTCGATTCCAGTGTATGGTTTGAATTTTTTATTTTGATCTGTGTGAGTAGAAAGCATAACAGATCCAAACTGAAAGTGTGTTTTTAAATTCTTTTCTCTCTTTGTTGAAATTTTGGAAATAGGAGAAGTTTGAGAAAAATTTCCCATCTGTAAGAATTTTGAACTGGGAGAAATCTGAGAATCACTTCCCATCTGTGTAAATTTTGAATATGGAGAACTAGTAGAAGTATGTCCCAATTTTAGAAATTTAGGGCTACTTTCTGCACTAGATGTTATCATTGGAGAATTGTCTGTAGAAACTTTTTCTGTAGCAACTTTCTCATTGCCTTTAGGTCTGATGACTTTTCTGTGATTCATGACCTGTATTTAAATATTTAAAAATGTTACGGGAAAGTAAATCAGCTAGATTATTATCTTTTCCTTTTATATGTTCAAAATTTATTATGTAACCTTTTCCTTGAATTAGGTTTTGTAAATGTACCCATCTGGTTCTATTTACTTTTCTACTATTATCATTTTTTAAAAATTTTACTATTGCTTCACAATATGTTCTTACTGTAAATTCATTATTTAAATAAATTTTGAATTTTTCTAATGAATTTATTAATGTCTGTATTTCAAAGTCTAAAGAAGTCCAATTACTTCCAATTTTTCCAAAATTTCCACTGCTATATGCAGCAATTCTTTCTTCATTTTTAAAGCAATATTTATTTTTCTTGCATAACATAACAGCTCCCCATCCTTCTTTGGAGCCATCACATTCTATAATAATATAATCTGTTACTAGAGGTAATTCTAGTGGGTTAATTATTTTAACTGCTTCTTTTATTTTCTTAACTAAAAGAATATCTTCTCTATTAAAATTTCTTTGCCCATTTTTAGTAGTTTTGCTATATAAAGGTCCTGCAAGCTTACTAAGGTTAAATCTTTTATGGTTTTAGTTAATTTATCTAATTCTTTAGTAAAATCAAAAGGTTCTGAACTTTCTGTTTCTTTGGTTTCTTTTTTGCTGTTTTTTAATTCTGCAATTATATAACAATTTTGATCTTTTATAAAATCTAAATTTTCTTTAATTTTATTAATATAAGCCTCTCTCTCAAGACTTTTTTGTTTTAATTCTGTTAATATTTTAATAAATTTATTATTTTCTTTTTCTAGGCCAAAGCCTATATTTAAAACAAGATCTGTAATACTATTTAAATGATTATTTTCACTATGTAAAATATGATTAAAACATTTTTTAAATTTACAATTAAACTTAAAATTTTCTACAGAAACACAATGATTCTCTTTTATAGAATATTCTAGATCAAGAAATTCAAGACGTTTAAGCGGATTTAGATCAATGATGAGAGTTTCTTAGTTTTTAGCTTTTAGTTACCTTCCTTTTTTAAAGATAAAACATATCCCAAATATTAAAATTAAAAGTATAAACAAAACATCAAAAAATAAAGAAACTAAAGAACACACTAACTTTTCCAATTAATATTAGTGCTTTTAAAGAAGAATAATCCTTCATTCTGGCGGGTTCTTAGTATAATAGGAGAAGTTTGAGAAAAATTTCCCATCTGTAAGAATTTTGAACTGGGAGAAATCTGAGAATCACTTCCCATCTGTGTAAATTTTGAACATGAAGAACTAGTAGAAGTATGTCCCAATTTTAGAAATTTAGGGCTACTTTCTGCACTAGATGTTATCATTGGAGAATTGTCTGTAGAAACTTTTTCTGTAGCAACTTTCTTTATTTTGAGATTTTTTGAAAAAATCTAATTCACCAGTTCCACCACGCTTTCGAGCGAACTCTGATGTCTGACTATATCTGTTTGTAGGAAAACTATAAACTTGTTTACCTATAAAAAAATATAGATTTCTTAATCTGTATCCATAAATAACAATAATCGTGGCCATAATGTGAAAATTTTCTTTTTGGGATAATATTCTTTTCTGCCTTTAAATCTGAAAAATAGAAACTAAGGGCATTAAGAATTTGAACTTTGAAAGATGTGGCGTTTGGAAGAGTTTGAATACGCCACAAATTATCTAACAAACACTGTTGTTGAGGATTAACCTCGATTCCAGTGTATGGTCTGAATTTTTTATTTTGATCTGTGTGAGTAGAAAACATAACAGATCCAAACTGAAAGTGTGTTTTTAAATTCTTTTCTCCCTTTGTTGAAATTTTGAAAATAGGAGAAGTTTGAGAAAAAATTCCCATCTGTAAGAATTTTGAACTGGGAGAAATCCGAGAATCACTTCCCATCTGTGTAAATTTTGAACATGGAGAACTAGTAGAAGTATGTCCCAATTTTAGAAATTTAGGGCTACTTTCTGCACTAGATGTTATCATTGGGGAATTGTCTGTAGAAACTTTTTCTGTAGCAACTTTCTTTATTTTGAGATTTTTTGAAAAAATCTAATTCACCAGTTCCACCACGCTTTCGAGCGAACTCTGATGTCTGACTATATCTGTTTGTAGGAAAACTATAAACTTGTTTATTAAGAGTAATATGGTTTTTTGCTATTGTAATTGATCCATTTAAACTTGTAACAAAGTTTAATCCTAACAGAAAATCTTCTGATTTTACAGATTCTGGATTAATAATAACCTGTGGTAATTCATATCTAGGAATTGAATTCCTAATGCTTCAACTTGGTGTGTTAGTTTAATAATTCTATTTTCAACAGTTCTTGTTTCTATATTATAAGTTAATTTTTTATGATACTGTTTTGGGATTAGACTATATCCTATTAAACTTTTAGTACTTCCAGTATCAAGTGTGGCTGCTAATGGTATATAAGTATTTTGATCTAGCCAAACTCTGCAATGTAGAGTTATTAAATTAGAAATTCCTTTATTAATACTTTCAAGACTTTTATTATTTATTGAAATGACTTCCTGTTTTTCTTCAATATGTTCTAAATCTCCCGGTAATTTTATAAAATATTTATCACATAACTCATCTTCCATAGCCCTTCCGGTTTGTGATATTATTCGAGTAAAATCTGTACTAAATTCTCTAATATATTTAAAATGTAAAATACTTAATTGTTCAAGATTTCTAATTGCAGTATTTTGAATAAATGTATTTTCTTTTGTAGGATCAACTCCTAATAATAATATTCTAATTTGACTTGTGAAATTGTAGGGATTTTCTCCTAAAGATTTAATTTGATTAATTTGTTCAGGAGCTTGATTCTTTTTACTTTGCCACAACCCTAGAGCAATTGGTCCTAGCGTTGTTTTTTTTTAACTTTTTGAATTTTTTGGCCACGATTATTGTTATTTGGCCACAATTACTGTCTTTATCTTCTTGTTGTAGTCTTTTCTTTTCTTTTTTAGTCTTTTCTTTGATAATTACTTGTAAGACTTTGTGGTTTTTTAGACTAGCTAGCTTAACTTTTATTTATAGGATAGATTGGAATTGTCGGCCAATTTTTGGCTATAAAAAGAGCATTGCTCTTTCATTGTAAACAGACCGAAGAAAAATACAACCCCCTTTATATATATACTTTTTTCCCTTCTTCTTTTACTTTGTAAAACTGAAAGGAACAATCTCATGAAAAACTGTATATACATTACGTGAGACGGTTTAACGAAATATCTTAATAATATTTTTGAAAAAATAATATTCCTTTATCCCCTAAAAGTGTGGTGTATATTAAATTTATTTTAAAGTATAAAATATTAATTAAAGTACATTAATCTGGAATGGAGGCAGTATAAAAAAAAATATTAGTCAATTTGAATTATCAAATTTGATCTAACCTAGAGGTGTCAACCGGGCCGGCCCGGCCCAGGCCCTAGTTTGAAATGGGTCGGGCCTGGGCCGGGCTTTTTATAAAATATACCACCCAGCCCGTCTGAAGCCCATGTTTATACTGGGCTTGAACCGGTCCTGTCTGGGCTTCAAATGGGCCGGTTTTGATGGGCCTCAGATGGGCCGGGCTTCGAATGGGCCAAGTGGGTTATACTTGTGATTTTCATACTGATTTCTTGTATTGTAACTTTAATTTGATTTTTTCTTGTATTGTGACTTTAATTTGAATTTGAAAAACTAAAAGTGATTTGAATTTGTACGTATAATTGAATATTGGAACTTGGAAAACTAAAAGGATTAGATAATTATAGCACAATTAAGAGAAAAGTAAAAAATACACTGCATATAAATTAAAGATGACAATTTCATTTCAATTACTCTAGAAGCTAAAAATATATTTATTGGGCATTAAATAATATAGTCTTGTATAATTGTATTATATATATATATATTAATAAAACAGTATTAGGCGGGCTTGGGCCGGTCCTGGGCTTGGTTCGGGCTTGAAATGGGCCTGGTCCTGGGCCGGGCTTCAAAAGGGCTTGGGCCTGGGCCGGTCTTGGATTAGAGAAAAGGCCCAAATGAGGCCCAGATCTAAGTATAAACCCGGCCCAACTAAACCACTTGCTCAATTGGGCCGGTCCTGAGCTGGCCCATACCGGAATTGGGCCGGCCCGACCCAGTTGACAACTCTAATCTAACCCGTGGCCGTGGAATCTTTTCCATCTGACTCGATTTCTATTTGGGCCAGCCCATATTTTTAGGTCATAAATATGGTGGCCCAATTTCATGCATTAGTTTAATGGGCTGGGACAGGGTGGGCCCGATTGTCCCCTCTCCCCAAGAGTTGAATATTTTTATTTTTTTGAGCCCAGTATTAGAATGAGTATTTTTGTGACATATTATAATAAAAAGATTAAATTTATATTTCACTAATATTTATAGGTTGAATGTGTCATAACAAATGTTCTTAATGTGGTTTAGCTTTTAGATGTAAACGAGAGTTTTACACAATGCGAGTACCTCAATATAATGGTTGTGCGTGTGTTAGCCTAGTGGTAGAGTGGTTAATGTCCGGATCAAAAGTCACGGGTTCAAGTCCACCATCACACGGCCTTTAAAATTTATTGTAATATTTGTTTAAAAAAAAAAAAAGTTTTGGTCACCTTCATAATAAAAAAAAAAAGTTATTTTTTTCTAACAAATAGAAGGTTTTGACTTTTCCTTATATCCTTTCTGCAAGCGGTAAATAGTAAATACTTCCATTTTTCCACCCAATGAAGTCCAACATTTGCTTCCATTCTCAACTTGCTACCGAACATAAAATCTCCAAATTTTCCCTTTTTGTCTCTTCCTCTAAATTCCTCTCATAATAATAATACTCATCTAAGATTTTTTGTTAAAGTTTGTTCGAATAAGAAACAATGATTGATTAACATTAACCCCTAAAAAAAAAATTGATTAACATTAACCATAAAAAATATAATACCGGTCGGATATGTGCTGTGATTGGGAGAAGCCGCGTGACAAAGGAGACTTAAAGTCAATTATGACTAAGTTTCCAACTCCCAGATATTCAATCTTTTTCCATAATTCACCCAAAAAGAAGCACCAAATCTTGCTTCTTCGCCAAGAACTATGATTACACAGCTATTCACAACTTAAAGATTTGATTTTTCTTCTTCTTTTGGGCCATAATTGTATAAATTGAAGTGTTTAGGATAATTTCTTGAAGATGGGTTTTCTCGATATTGCGAATTCGATGAACTGGGAGCAGGAATCCTACCCTCAGTATGGAGACTTCCTCGTGCTTCCCTTTTTTGCTGCCTTTTTCCCAATTGCCAGAATTTTGCTGGACAGATTTATTTTTGAGGTAAACTTTTTTTTTTTTTTTCAGATCATCATGCACGTTTAATATAATATTGAGAATATTTGTATCTATGTTTTTTTTTTTTTTTTTTTTTTTCTGGATGACCCTTGAAATTTAGTGTTTTTCGGGTAGTGAGGTTGTGATTATGCTTTATTGCTAGTTCAAGTTTGAATTTCAAGAATTTTATCCAAGCATTGTGTAATCAAGATGTGGTTTCTGCAGATTGGTAATTTGGCAGCTAGCAGCTAGTCAATCAAGTTAGATGATTGCATGAATTTTGAGTTGTGAAGAAAAATTTTGATGGATGAAAATTGATATTGATAATTTTTTTTTTTTTTGGTAAATAGGAAGTTTATTTAACCAAAGGCGTGAATAACAGATTACATCACACTCTCAGAAACATAAGAAACATAACAGCAGCCTCTAGTTTAACAGAAATCTAGCTAATCGGGGCTCTTTGTTGCAGCTCATTGCAACCTGAATTTTGCATTCCTTGACAACCTTCTCTATTGTTTTCTCCTTGGAATTTCCTTCTGTTTCTTTCTTTCCAGATGTGATAAACAGCAATAGACACCACAATCCTGTAGAGCATTTGCTTTCCTGTTTTTGATCTGCATTGTGTGGCAAGAAACACTTTCTCTCTATCCCAATCAGCTCTGTTCCTTAGAATACCACTCCATACTGTCAGCTCCATCCAAACTTGAGAAGAGTAATCACAACTGAAAAACAGGTGATTAATATTCTCATTGTCATTGTAGCATAAAGAGCACTTTGATCACAAATGATCCCAAATTTATTCAGCTTATCACAAGTAACCAGTCTGTCTAGAAGAGCCAACCACAAGATAAAGATGCATTTTGGAGGGGCTTTATTGCTACTTATCATTTTCTGCCAATCCACACGTTGCATAGCTCCCCTCATACATAAATACACTTTCCTGATAGAGAATTCAGTTTGCAGTAGGAGCTGTTCTCTATTGGTTATATGTTCCAAATATTCCCTTGCTCCAATGATTTTCCTTATTACCCATGAAGCTTGAGCTGGGATTTTCATGGTATTAAGGTCTTGATTCTTCACATAGTATCCATGTACCCATTTAACCCATATCTTGTCTTTTTTTTGGGTTAAATTCCACAGAAGTTTGCACAAAGCCGCCTTGTTCCATATCTTCATATTAGTAATATTCCAGCCCCCAGCTTTCTTCGGAAGACATAGTTGATCCCAAGCTACTAGAGCCCTTCTTGAGGTGCCTGATTTGCCCATCCATAAGAAAGTTCTGCAGGCTATTTGGATCACTTTGATTACTTTTTGAGGCAGCAAGAACACTTGGCTCCTATAAGTCTGCATACTAAACAGTACAGACTTGATTAATTGAATCCTTCCAGCATATGAGAGCAATTTAGAAGACCAGCAGTCTATTCTAGAAAGAATTTTCTTAATCAATGGTTAGCATTGAATGACTGACAACTTTTTTGTGGAGAGAGGGACTCCAAGATATTTAAAGGGTAGCTCCCCTTTTGTCAAGCCAAATTCCTGCAATAGAAGCTCTTGGTTTCTGTCCGAAACTCCCCCAAAATAAACACAACTTTTTGTCTGATTTGCCTTCAAGCCGGAGACTGTTGAGAATTGTTGGAAGGCATTCAGCAATTTCCTTATTGATTTCATATCACCATGAGTGAAGAGGAGAAGATCATCACCAAAGCACACATGAGTGAGACCAAATCGCTTGCATCTAGGATGAAACTTGAATGCTTTGTCAGATTTAAGCCCTCTGAAGCATCTATTCAAGTATTCCATGCATAGAACAAAAAGATATGGAGAGATAGGGTCACCTTGTCTTAGCCCTTTCATGGCTTCAAAAGGTGCAGTTATTTCTCCATTGATGTTTATTGAATATGAGACAGTAGATAGGCAAGCCATTATCCATTGTACAAACTGGTAGGGAAATCCCAGTTCTAACATTAGATACTTGATATTGATAATATTAGTATCTATGTTTTTTGATGTTTTTTGGATGACCCTTGTTGGAATTTAGTATTTTTTGGGTAGTGAGGTTGTGATTATGCGTTATTTCTTTAATGGTATCCAGTTCAAGTTTGAATTTCAAGAATTTTATCCGAGCATTGTGTAATCAAGATGTAGTTTCTGCATATTGGTAATTTGGCAGCTAGCAGCTAGTCAATCAAATTAGATTATGCGTGAATTTGAAGTTGTGAAGGAAAAAAATTGATGGATTAAAATTGATATTGATAATATTAGTATCTATTTTTTTTTTTATGTTTTCTGGTATGACCCTAGTTGGAATTTAGTGTTTTTCAGGTAGTGGGGTTGTGATTATGCGTTATTGCTTGTTTAATGGTGGCTAGTTCAAGTTTAAATTTCAAGAATAAAATTTTTATCCAAAATTTTTATCCAAGCATTGTATAATCAAGATGTAGTTTCTGCGGATTGGTAATTTGCAGTAGTCAATCAAGTTAGATGATAGCATGAATTTTGAGTTGTGAAGGAAAAAATTGATGGATGAAAATTGATACTATAAGCTTCTGAAAATCTGAATTCTGAAATTGGATGATTATGGAGTTTTCACTATTGGATTGGAGATTGAAACTGGGAGAACATGGTGTATTAGAGTGACATGCTTGTGGCTTGAATTTGGTGAAAAGGGAAATTTGATTTTTGTTATATATCTCAGAAAAAATTATGTTGTTGAAGTATTAGTGATTAGGTTTCGCCTTCATTTGTGGAGTGGATTTCCTTGATGCAGTTATTATAAGCAAACTGCTACTTTTGTGATTGAAGACAAATCATGTACTGAAAACTGATGTTCATTTGTTTCCTAATCTCATCGGTTTATATGTTTTTCATGCCTAGTCAGATTCACTTCGTGAACTAACAAGTCTTCAATTTGATTTCTTAATCAGCATTTGGATGATCTTTTAAAGCATTTATCATGGTGGATTATGAATTAATTTTCTGAATCTTGAGGCAAGTCTACTAACTTATGTGAATAACTAATACTTAAGTTCCGGATTTTATGCTGCAGAAAGTGGGGAGACGATTGATATTTGGAAAAGGAATGGAAGTGGTGGAAAACGAAACTGAGGAAAGAAAAAAGAAAATACAGAAGTTCAAGGAGTCAGCATGGAAATGTGTATATTTTCTTTCAGCTGAGATTTTTGCACTTTCTGTGACTTATGACGAGCCTTGGTTCACAAAGACGAAATACTTCTGGGAAGGTCCTGGAAATCAGTCCTGGCCTGACCTAAAATATAAGTAAGGTTCCATTCCTTTTCTTTATTTAGTCAAAGGAGTGCAAGACGAAAGTTGGAGAAGTTTTGATCGAAAGTATTTGTATTTTGCTTGACAGGTTGAAATTGAAAGGCCTTTACATGTATACCGGTGGATTCTACGTGTACTCCATATTTGCTCTGATATTTTGGGAGATGCGGCGCTCTGATTTTTGGGTTTCTATGGGTCACCACGTCGTAACATCCGCTCTCATCATATTATCCTACGTATTAAGGTGTGTGTTTTGATTTTAACCTGTGCTATTATTGTATTTTGTCATTTTAATTTGAATTAACTTCAAAGTTTTTGGCAGTAATTAAAGATTATTGTGTAATCTAATTGTATGTGCATTT
Organism: Agastache rugosa; assembly: GCA_031470985.1. Taxonomy (NCBI): domain Eukaryota; kingdom Viridiplantae; phylum Streptophyta; class Magnoliopsida; order Lamiales; family Lamiaceae; genus Agastache; species Agastache rugosa. The sequence goes on along the minus strand of CM062601.1, from coordinate 70,724,847 downwards.
TAGATATTCTCGTTTCTGGTTACTGCAGGTGTGCAAGAGTTGGTTCGATTATTTTAGCTCTTCATGATGCTACTGATGTATTTTTGGAAGTAGGAAAGATGTCCAAATACAGCGGTGCAGAAACATTGGCTAGCTGCTCGTTTGTTATTTTTGTCATTTTATGGATAATACTTCGTCTCATTTACTACCCTGTCTGGATTCTGTGGAGTACAAGGTCCGTCGTTGCACTCTTGCTTCTTTTGCCTGTTTTGTTCTCGACATATTTGACAACTGCAAAATTTTTGACATCTAAACCATCTTAAAGGGTCTATGCATAAACTACTTTTAAATTGATTTTTCATGTTTCTGAATTAAATCCTCATCGAATCTAGTAATTTGTATATTCTATGCTTCTATATAGTTCATGTTTGTCTGTCGTCTTTGATGCAACGAATTTGGCTACAAAGTGTGAAAAAACAAACATTTTAGCTACATTTTTCGAGGTTGGATCGATCACCTCTAGATATGAACAAACTTATGCTTCCTTTTTTCTGCATGAATAGTGCGATCCACCTCCAAGCCTTTCAAATTCATGGTCTTTTATTTAAGTTTAATCCCGATTAGAAAAAAAAAAAAGTTTTATCATACTGATCTTCATGGCTTTATGAATTACTTCCTCAATTTCAGATGCTGCCTTACTTATATCTTATTTGTGTTGTGTATAAGTAATGCTTTGCTTTTCGTGCTCTCCTCTCTGTGATACGTGTTATATCTTAACATCAAGGTTTTGTGTAGCAATAATTTCTGCACTTTTTATGTGGTGGTTCTTAATTATATTTTGGCAGTTACGAATTTATCGAGTACATAGATAAGGAGAAACTCAAAGTGGAAGGACCGATCTATTACTACATTTTCAATAGCCTTCTGTTCTTCCTGCTTGTTCTTCATGTCTACTGGTGGGTTCTGATGTACCGGATGCTCGTTGCCCAAATCAAAGCAGGCGGGGCAGTCAGTGATGATGTTCGATCTGGTTAGTGAAAATCGAGATCTACTTATCCACATCACATTTACTCCACTTGTTAATGATATTAGAACATTTAGTACCAGTGTACTGTTTTTGTTATCTTTAGGCTCTTTTTTCCCCCTTCAACTCAATCGATCATAACAACCATGCTCGTCCCATTCTGTAGATTCGGAAGATGAAGATCTACACGAGGAATGATCTTGAGAAAGTCAAGATGCTGATCCTTCATCCTCATGGAGGTAGGCAGTAAAAATCATCACTTCTATATTATTCCATTTCCTTAATGTCGTGCATATTCATGATCTCTTTCAAGAATTCTGGGAAAAAAAACACACACACACACACAACAGTAGTGCTGCTAGTAGGTGGGTTTCTTGTAATTCATCTGCAATGATTTAGTTTGATTGTCCGTTCGTTGCTTCTGAACTCTGACTTTATCTGCTCAAATGGATCGTGCTTTTTCTTCGTAGATCCAAGAATCAGGTGAGATTTGCACCGCTGATACTTCAAGTTGGCTGCTGAAGAGTAAAAATGGCAGCAACAACGGCAACAGCAGCAGCGTATATAAACAAAGGCTGATTGAGGTGGAGTAGAAGTAGATCAATTTTTTTTTTTTTTTTAAATTTTGCGTTTGGAATATGTTTTTTGTTATACAACATTAGACATTAGTACATAGTGTTCATGACATACTACACATTTGTGACATTGTAATATCAAATAATTATTGCAACATGGACGAATAGTTTTTCTGATTGGATCTTACACTCTGTATTCTGTATCTCTAGACGGTTGAATTTTAATGAATTATTTTGTTTTCCCTCTCAAACAACCAAAAAGAATGCCAAATAACAAATTATATAAAAGTCTGAAATCAATGTATATATATTTAGACAGTCCAGTCAGGCCCATGGGAGGTAACTTCTGTTGGACCAGAAACATTATGGCCCAATCTAGCCTTAAAAATCCACCCCATTAAGATTATTTTATATTCCCTCCCTCACAGGTTACCTAAATAATTACATATTTTGTGTATATTTTATTACGAGATGGTTAATGAATAATATTATTGTTTAATCTTGATCATCTTAAGAGTTATTTATTTATTTTTTGTTATTATTTTTGATTTTGTCTATTTTACAATCAGAAATAATTACAAAAAATATCGAAAACATAATTATCAGACAACATGTATAGAGAAGAAAAATGTAATTAAGAAAATAGAAATGCATTAATATGTTTTGAGGTGGAACAATTAGGCATAATAAGATGATACTAGATAACTAAACACAATATATAAAAGGGTGAAAATTCGTTATATCCTTTTTAGAGATAAGGAATTCTTGACATATCCCTTTGTTATAACATGTACTCCCTCCGTTCTTTTATAAGTGTCCCCCACCGTCAAATTACACATACCAAGAAAATAAAGAAATTTACCTATGTAACCATATTAATTACCATCATTAATGTATACATACAACTAATTAACAAATTACTAGAAACATTAAACAAGGATAAAATTGGAAAAATGTCATTAATTTACTCTCAAATTTTAAAATAGGACACTTATATGGAAACAAAAAATTAAGCTAAATAGGACATCTAAAAAAGAACGGAGGGAGTATGGTGTAGATCTTCTGGCCCACAAACACTCAACTTTTCAGATATATTTGACAAGATTATTTCCTTATTTTCTGTGCCTTGACTGCATCAAAATTAGGATTGAAAAAATGGACATTGATTTCCATATTTGTCAACAAAAACATACATATACTGAGTTCATCAAAATAGTGTGAATAAAGAAAGAGAAAACGGTCACGAACAATGTAAAAAGGGTCTCGGTCATTGATTTATTGGTACCGATTGTATTTTTTTGTATCGATCGTGATCAGATTTTCTCGAAACATTAATTAATTTAAATTTAATTTGAATTCACCTGTCAAAAATTCATTTGAAAATGCCTTATTATGTAACATTTATCTTAAGAACGTGAGGAGTTTTGAATTGGTACGTGGTAGCGTGATTCTTTTTCTACAAAAAAAAAAGATAATAATTGTTAAAACAACATGATAAATATTGAATGTTCAATATAATAATGCACGTAAATAAAACAAAATTGGTCACAATCATGCAAAAAATGGTCATGATCGTGGATTTGTTAGTACCGACCGTCTATTTTTGAACCGATCGGTACCCTTATTTCAATGGCTACATGACAAATCAAGTACACAATCACTCTCGCAAAAATTGAGGCAAAAGTGTTGCATGATTTCAATTAAAATTTTGAGTCAAAGTTGAAAAAGTATGTCCGTTGATGAGCCAGATGACCTATGGTATGCACTATATAAGAAAGAGATATAATAACAATTCATTATGAACAAATGGGATATATGTAAATAATATCTCTGAAATAAACATAATATAGATGATGATGGTAGATAACTAAACACAGATACTAGATTAACTCCTAATCCTAGATACAGGGAGCATATTTCACAAGTCAAGCTAAAAGAAACAGGGAGCATGAACCACACCAGAATCATGGTTCACGCTTGGAGTCGAAGAAGCTTCCAAGCCACATGAGTGTGCAACACCACACGTAAACCGACACTAGTATGTGTTATTACATCGTCTTCAGAAACTTCTTGATGATTATCGGCACGATGATCGACGATGTTTGCCAACGCAAACGCGAGCTTCCCCGGCTCATGCACCTTTAGACAAAGGACAACCGCATGAGTTAGAAGGTTATCCCCACGAGACAAGAGTGATTTGTCAATCTTTGGCACCATGTTGTGTTGTTAGTGTTGGCGGTCATATGATGATTAATGCAGTAGAATGAATGAAAATAGAATACATGATGCAGTAGAGTGAATTGAAGTAGAATACAAGTAGGGATGGCAGTGGATCTTGGACCCGGTCCAGATCCGTGGATCCGGATCTCAAAATTTTGGACCCGACGGATCCGGGCCGGATCTGGATCCATATAAAAAAATTCGGGTCGGATCTGGATCTTGAATTTTCAGATCCGGATCCGGTCCAGATCCGACCCGCAGATCCATACTATTAATATCTATATTTTATTTTTTCATTAAAAAAAATAAATATACTCTTTTTTAATAAGTAATAACAGAAATCCTAATCTAAAGAATAAATATACTCTTTTTTGTTTTGGAAATTTGGATACTTATAATTTGTTGTATTGATTTTATTTGATTTTTTTTTAAAACGGATCCGGGTCCAGATCCGTAGACCCGCGGATCTGAATCTGGATCTCAGATTTTTAGACCTGACGGATCCGGACCGGATCTGGATCCAAGCAAAAAATTCGGATCTGGATCTGGATCCAAAAGGATCCGGTCCAGATCCGGCCCGTTGCCACCCCTAAATACAAGGACTTGTTATATAGACAAAAGAGTTCATCATTAAATTAATTCACAAATTTTTAAATATTGCAAGTCAATCGATATCGAAATTATCAAAATATTGGATGACAAGGGACAAGAGATGAACTTTCACAAAGTTGTCATCTTCACTATTCCAACATAAAATAGTTCATAGTCTATAAATTTGAACATACTGAACGAAGAGGACCCAACATAAATTTCATGTAATTCGTCTACAATAATACTCCCTCCGTCCCAATCATATAGGCTTCTTTTCCTTTTTCGGATGTCCCAAATATATAGGCCGATTTCTATAAAAAGTAATATTTTTTAACTCATTTACTAATTTAACCTTATTCAATCCTTGGATTGACTCATAATCAAACAATAAATAAGGTCATAGTAGGAAGTTTGCTTGTATAATTTGTATTTCCAATAATTTCTTAATCTTAGTGCAAAACTCCAATCAGCCTATATGATTGGGACGGAGGGAGTAATAGATTTAAAGGCATAATATATTATTAGGTCCCTCTACTTTAAATTTTTATTTCATTAGGTCCTCGTACAATTTTTTAGTTTTAATAAGTCCCTCTACTTTTATTTTTTATTTTAGTCAGTCCTTATTTAAGGGAATGTTAACTTTTCCGTTATCAATATTACACGTCACAATTTATTGTTAAATCAAATTCCACATCATTTCTTATTTATTAAAAATAACAATGATATCAAAACAATATGAGAGAAGAAGATCCATGTGTTTGCCAATATAACCTTAATTAAAGAACAACGAGGTATTGCACGCAAGAATACCAAATCATGCAATCCCAGACAACAAAGAACCACTATCCTAAACAATTTAACGCAAAAAAACAAAAGTGAAAAAGAGAAGCAAAGAAGAAGCATCGAAAATTTTGCATCAGAAATTGATCAATAGATGCCTTTACGATGCTAATTTACGATCCAGTCCTGCGCCTAGTATACAATTCAATGATTTTGATAGCTTGGGGGGTTACAATGAGCAGTTTCTTCGCGAATTCTAGGTCCCCAAAAAAATTTGGGGATTTTCTTTTGAGATTTAATTTGCTATAGAAGTCGCACTAATTCATTTATTGTTGCTTCTTGAAGCTTTTTGAATCATCCTCTTATGATCTAGCAAATTTGCAGGACTCTTTATTAGTCATTGATTAAATGATGTGAATGTTGCTGCTGGTTCTTATTTCTTCTCTCATTTCTTATGATATCATTGTTATTTTTAGTAAATAGGATATGATGTGGAATTTAATTTAATAATAAATTGTGACGTGTAATATAGATAACGGAAGAATTAACATTCCGTTAAATAAGGACCAATTAAAATAAGAAATAAAAGTAGAAGGATTTATTAAAACAAAAAATTGTACGGGGGATATAATGAAACAAAAATCTAAAGTACCGTGACCTTGTAATGCATTTTGCCTAGATTTAGATTATACGTAGAAACTTAAACCTCAATTAATTATACTGATATTCCAACTTTATTATATTAATTTCCTTTCCTTAAAATAACTTTGTTATATCAATTAATTAATCAAGATACTAACTACAACGCGGTTTTCCATATCATTAACTCTTAATTTGCGGCGGATCGAGATCGGATCTCCTCCTAATTGCGCAACAACACATGAAGAAGATAATTAACCTACTATAACAAAAATAATTATGCAAATAACATAAAGAGACACCCCAAATTCAGCCTTTATATTTTTTCAACAACGTAACTGAAGAAGAGAATGCTAGATTTAGTTTTATTGAGCTCACTTCAACCAATCAAATATATGATTGAACATACATTGGTCTCATGAAGAAAATTTAGAGGAAGAACATATACTAGGTATATATCGAAAAAACAAAAGTTAATGATGAGCTGATAGAAGTAAGAGTATTTAAATCAATAAATTAAAACGACCAAAATAAAGAAGAAGAAGAAGAAGAAGAAGAAGAAGAAGAAGAAGAAGAAGAAGAAGAAGAAGGAGAAGAAGAAGAAGAAGAAGAAGAAGAGTATTGTCTTAAACTGCAAATTAAATTAATTCGTGTTTTATTTCAAATGTGAAATCTCAACTCATATATGTAGGGCACGAATTTCAATTTCTAGCTTGACTTGCGAGACTCCCGGCGGCGTCAGTGGCGGAGCTCCTCCTCCTCCTCCTCCTCCTCCTGTCAGCTCACGCCTTTTTCCACGGCCACAATCGCAATAGATTACAGCAAAAAAAATCGCGAATGTAGAAAGAATGATCGTAGCACTAACAAAGCTGCCGTTCAAATTTTCAGCCATTTTTTTTCAACAAATGATAATATTTGGTACGCAGATTAGGATTTATTATATGTTTTAATAGAGTAATGCAAAATTAGGTTTAGTTATATTTTTTTTTAATACAGTAATGCAAAATCCTATAAAAACGGTCAAGCTGGTATAAGACGTTGAATCATTCAAACAATATTTATTTATTTAATTATGTTTCATTTTATAAAAAATCACAAACATTAACTCCATCAGTAGAAGTGCTACAACTTTCAAGTTACAACACCCATCAACTAACATGTCAGTTCGTGGAATTCCTCATGATTTATACCACAATTAATATTGCATGTATATTTCTTATGAGTTTCCAATACATTTGAAAGAAAAATATATACATGGTAGTTGGAAATAAATGAATATATTGTTAGTAAATATTTGTACGAAAATGAAAAGATAGAAATTAATGAATCGAGGCTAGAGCTAGGCTCTGACCATAAAACAGTATTGCTCCGCTACAGTGCACTCGGTCTACAGCAATTACCTCCAAGATACAAAGGTTCGGGGGTGAATTAGAGACGTTGCATTACGTGTCGATGTTCCGGCTAATTATATGAGTAAATTGATTATCTTGGAATTAGTGTGTTAAATCGTCCATAGGAGGGGTCTACTTATAGCATGTTGGTGTCTGTTCGCAAAGGGGTGCGTAGGTGGTAAATTTGAACCTTTCGGTCAGTATTAGGCATACCGCACGCATAGCCACAACTATGCTCTAACTGACGTGTCCCTTTGGTCTCAACCGCCCCAAGGCGTGAACAGATATGAGCCAATCCGAACAGTCATGTTTGTTCAGTCTTAATTGCTCGGTATTCGGTCGGTATGGGCATATCGTATGTGTGGCTGACACACATATATAAAGAGAATTGGATATTTGGCCCAATTCCCCTTAAAAAGGTTTTATTAAGGGGATGGATACCTCACCATTATAAAGAGGTTCATGCCAAGATCTCCAACCAATGTGAGACATTTTAACACGCCCCCTCACACGCAGGGTGGACAATACCAACGCCATCTGTTGACAACCACAAGAAATTGGAATTTTACCCACACTTAAACAGCCACACATAAAATGTGTAGGTATTTTAGCCACACATAATTTAATTAAGTGTGGCTAATAAAGTAATGCTAATTGATTTATTAGGTGACAAATATTATGTGTTGCAAAAAATTATCTGTGATATATATTTTTTTAAAGATATTAAGACCCCTCCATTCTTAGAAATTGGCGGTCATTTAATTTTTTTTTGTTTGGTGACCTGTATTATTATTATTATTATTATTATTATTATTATTATTATTATTATTATTATTATTATTATTATTATTATTATTATTATTATTATTATTATTATTATTATTACCTACACTTAATTATAAATGTTAAAAATATGTGAGTAAAAATATAGATAGACGTGGCAAATAACGAAACATTATTTTTATTGAATCAGAGATAAAAATTTCGCTGTTAAAAAAACAGAGAGAAAATTTTCGTTCTCCCGCGCTAACAAAAATTAATTTCGCTCCTAAAAAAATCAAATTAAGGCCACCCCGCCACTCTTCTTATTGCATCCACAATTTTATTCTCAACGAAATCCTAAACCCCAGAGTTCTTTCTACTTCCTACTCATGACTGTTTCTCATTATTCTTTTTCTCTATAACCAAAAATTAGTGAAAAAAAAGTTAGACAAATTATTTGGAAGAAAAATCCGATGTAATTGTTCTCCATTTAAATCTTTCTCAAAGTTTATATGCATTATGAGAGCTGTGCACAGAAAGTCCGCCGCTGCCTCAAAGAATTTGATGGTAATTACATTAGATCCTCATTTTTCTTATGTGGGTCATTCATTTCTTGTCTCAAAATCCATTATTTTTAATGGGTTTTTGTTTCTTGATAGTGCATGTGACTTAATTATTTTTATTAAGTAAAAAATTGCAGGGGTTGAAGATGTGATGATGGATTGTAGAACGAGAAAAGTGATGGTGAAAGGTGAGAAAATAGATTTGCTTCGAGGGTACAGTGGAAGAGCCACCGCCAAGTCGAGCTCATCTCTCCAATCCCGCTCCCTCCGCCGGAGGAGGCTAAAATTTAGGAGAAAGAGGCTCCCAAGGCTGAAGAGAAAAAAGAGAAGGTAATACTCCCTCCGTCCCATTTATATAGGCGGATTGAAATTTTCACAAGGATTAAGAAAAATTATTGGAAAAGTAAATTATGTAGTAAATTTCTTAATATGCCCCTATTTATTATTTGACTATGTATTTTTTATGAGTTAATCAAAGAATTAAATAGGGGTATAATAGTAAATGAGCTAAAAACATTACTTTTTAAGGAAACAAGCCTATATATTTGAGACATCCGAAAAAAGAAAACAAGCTTATATAAATAGGACGGAGGGAGTATTAAATTCCCAAATTCAGACCCTCTAATTCCAATTTTCATTTAATTCCGCTAGAATTATTCTCCATCATAATTCTCAATTTCAGGATTGGTGCTCAATTGTAGATTTTGTTCTTTTCATAATTATTCCATTTATTTGGTGGGTTGTGGGTACCCAATTTGATAACACTCTAACTTTAATGCTCTTGATTTCCACATAATTTCTAGATCTTTTGCCTCGGGCATTAACTTACCGCTTGGCCAACACATGTACACATAATTAATTATATATGCTCTTTAGCACTAACATTATAGTAATTTATATATATTGTTATACATGTAATATTTATTGATAGATTTTTCCTTATATATGTTAATTATTGAATAAAATACAAATTAAAGATACAAAACTGAACCCGAATTAGAAATTAATTAACCACAAAAGAGTGTTAGCATAACCCAACCACGTGTTGTTGGTAGCCATGGCAGTAGGAGACTGAGGGAGGAAGAAGGTGCTAAAGCCGTGAAGATGCATGGTGAGAAGAAAATAATTTAGCTAGCTTTACTTTATAAAAGCGTTATAAAATGTCTCTCTCCTTCCATAAAAGAGTAGCATGTCATGTGGTGAGAATATAATGTGAATGTATAGGAACCGATAGGCCTCGCTCAAATGGCTAGTTAAGGCACCATAAGTCTTTCCTTAGTGAGAGATTTTGGATTCATATTCCCACCTTATTTGGTGATGTAGTTGTCCTACCTTTGTGTGGTGTAGAGATTCCACCTATATGGCAGTGTAGCGATTTATTTGATAATATATATATATATATATATATATATATTTCTCGTGTAATTCTCTAAAGAAAATGTGAATGCATAGGAAAGAGAATATAATTTGAGAATATGTTAATACTAAAAATGGATTAAGTTGGATTTATTAAATATAGTTGCGTTATTTAATAGTTTTTTATATGATGAAACTAAACATATATTGAAATTATAAACGATCATACAATATTGAAATTATTTATGTTGCTTGGGGTGATTTTACGATAAATAAATCTTTAGGACTTAGGAGTTAGGAGGTAGTTTGGTCCCATAATTCGTTTTGGGCCGTAAATTTATTTAAATTGGGCTTTGATTAGAGCTAATTGTTATTATTCGTCCATGTTCGTAATATGGGTAATTTTATTCATAGTTATCTTTAAAAAAAAAATAATAAAAGCATTAAAATATGTATTGTTTTACCTTTATAGTCCTAATAAAATATAAAAATAATAACCCTACTAGCCCCCCAACTCCCCCCCGCGCGCAAAAAAAAAAACGGTAGATGAAAGATTTATATATCTATGATTTTTGTTGAAAAAAGGAGAAAATTGAAAGAAGATATCGAAAAAAGAGAAGTTAATGAAGAGCCGAAAAGAAGTAAGGAGGTGATTAGTATGATGGAATGGGGTAAGGAATGGAATGATCATTCCTTCCTCCATTCTATTGGTAAATCATATGGAATGAAATCATCATTCCATTAGGAATCGCCATTTCTTTTCCATTGGGATTAGCCATTCCATCCATACTCCATGGTATTAGTCATTCCTAATTCTCATATATATATATATATATATATATATATATATATATGTATCAATATATTATTTGATTAAATTATTCATTTAAATTTTATTATTTCAACAAATAATTTTAGATATAAAATTTTAGAGAGAAAATGTGTGAAAAAATGTTTGGAGAGAGAAAATTGTAGAGAGAGAAAATTTCTAGAGACAGAGTTCTAGAGAGAGAAAATTTCTAGAGAGAAACTATTAGGTAGAGAAAGTTCTAGAGAGAGAAAAATTTTAGAGAGAGAACTATTAGGTAGATCAAGTTCTAAAGATAGAAAATTATAGAGAGACAAAAATTCTAGAGAGAGAAAATTTTTAGAGAGGGAATTCTAGAGAGAAAGTTTTAAAGAGAGGAAATTATAGAGAGATATTATTTCTAGAGAGAGAAACTAATAGGTAGAGCAAGTTCCAGAGAGAAAATTTTTAGAGAGATAATTTTTTAAAGAGAGATTTTTAGAGAGAGAAAACTCTAGAGAGAAAATATTTAGAGAGGAAAATTTTAGAGAGAGAAAATTCTAGAGAGAGAAAATTTTTAGAGAGAGGAAAACTATACAGAGAAAATTTTGGAGAGAGAAAGTGCTATCGAGAAAAAAATTATAATGATAATAATTATAATAATTTTCTCTCTGATATATTCTATCTTTAGATTTTTCTCTCTCTAAAACTCTAAAATTCCTCTTTCTAAAAATTTTCCCTTTCTAGATATTTCTCTCTTTAAAATTTTTCTCTCTATAATCTTATCTCTAGAATTTTTCTATCTCTAAAAATTTCCTCTCTAAAAAATTTATCATTTCTAACATTTTTCATCTAATATTATTTTGAGATAGAAGAAAAGGATATAAAATGTTAAACAAATAATGATTTCATTCCTTTCTTTAATTCTTGTTCATACCAAGCAAATGAATCAACCAAGGTTTATCATTCCATTCCTACCTCATTCTATTCCATCATACTGTTCGCCTTTTTCTTTTCAAGCAAATAAAACCCGCAAGTGTATGGGGCTATTGTAATATTTGGCAAGCAAGGTCGTATTCCACGAGGACTAGTTCGAAAGCCTTATGAATACTACTAATAAGCTATTTTAATCTATTTAGACTAACAAATTAATTGGGGAGATTAAACTAAATTAAAGAAAGTAATAAACTCAAAATAATAATAATAAAACTAATAAGCGGGAGGAGAATATGGAAACGAAGCTATCCTATGGACTAGATTTCGATGGACAAGCAATTAGAAATCACTCTACTAATCAATTATCGATAGAATCGATCTCTTTTCCACTCTAGCCCCCTCTTGGGCGACTCGAGTTGTAGATTACAAACTAGTTATGCTGTCTCTAGTCACTAAGCTAGCCTATAACTCCTAACGGCTCCTTAGATCAAATGCCATCACAACACCACTCATCCTCTCGGGCTATTGCAATATTGTGCCTCGTGTTTGGTTCTAGTATCGATTCCTCCTTTCTCTAGCCTCAAATCGACACAACAAAAACATTCAAATGGTAGTTAAGCATTCAAATATTCAACCAAATCAACAAACACAAGAAAATAATCGAACTCATCAACAATTAATTAAAATAAAGATCAATCCATCACAAACTCATCTAATCCAATCCCTAAAATAGGAAAATTTAGCTAATCATAATTAGGGGTGAGCATTCGGTCCGACCCGGACCGAACCGCCCAACCCGCCGACCCAAAATTTTTAAAAATTTGACCCGACCCGAAAATAAATTAAAAACCGACCCAACCCGAACCGAAACCAACCTCAGGTTCGGGTCGGTTTCGGTCCAACCCGGGACATTTTGGACAGAATAATTTTTTCCTGTTTTTGCATCATTTCCGGCATATATTCACCTACAAATAAAAAATGAGAACTAAAATTTACACTCAATAACCAAATCTGAAATTTACACTCAATTTACAAGCTCAAATGACAAATCTTAAAAGTAATCGAAGTCTATTACGAAAATTAAATTTTGAAATCTGAAATTTACACTCAATTTGCATATTTAGTTTACACTCAATCTGAAATTTACACTCAATTCGCAGATTTAGTTTATTAATCGAAGTCTATTAGGACAATTAAACTTTGAAATCTTACCTTAATATTGATTGAATCGGTGGAGTGGAGCCGTGGAGGTGGAGGCGTGGACTGAAGCAGCGGAGCCTGGAGACGGAGCCGTGGAGGTGGAGGTGTGGACTGGAGCGGTGGAGCTGTGGAGGTGGAGGCGTGGACTGGAACGGCGGAGCTGTGGAGGTGGAGGCGTGAACTGGAGCGGCGGAGCCTGAAGGTGGAGGCGGGTGCGGCGAACCGCGGTGACGACTGGCCGGTGGCTGTGACTGTGAGAATGAGGGTGACGGACGGCGCTGGAGAGTGTAGCTGGAGAGTGGAGAGAAGAGTGAGAAGAGCGGCTGCTGCTATTAGGTTTTAGGAGATATTCAAATTATAAATAAAATATAAATAAAATGATTGATAATATATATATATATATATATATATATATATATATCCACCAACAAAGATAAATAAGAAAACAAGAGATTCATAGACAAATCCATGGTGATCTTGAGCTCCAATCTTGAAATCCTTGTTGTCTTCTTCCCAATTCTCCCCAAGCACAATTTCTCTCTCTAGATTGGTGGGTGGAAGATGAAAATGATGGAGGTGTGTGTGAGAGAATATGGAAGCTAAGAATCGGGGATTGTGGCTTGGATGTAAGTTAGATGCTAGGGTTTGAGTTTTGGAGGTATTTATAAGTTTTTGGAGTGAGAGAAAGTTGCTATGGAGAGAAAATGCGAAAATAGGGATGAAATAGAGGTAAAAACGTATTTTGGAAAAAGGTGGGTTCGCCGCGCGCCATCGCGCCCAAAGTCGCTCGGTCAAGAAGGAATTTTCTTCTTCCGCGCGCAGAATGTCCCGCGCGCCAAGGTCGCTCCCGACTGCGTACCTTTTTTGTTTCGGCCCGTTTTCGTCGTTCGAACTCCGAATCGACCTCTATTTTTTTTTCACGTTCTCGTATCGAGCTCCTCTTTCTCATTCCAAGCTCCTTTCACTCTAATTCCACATCCATTTTCATGCAATAATTCTAACACAAGAAAACGAGCGTAAAAATCGACAAAACAAGGTTTAACTTGGGAAAAAGGTTAAACGACATGGTTTTTCACTAACAAATGGTATCGAACGCGCCCAAAACATCGTGAAAAATCCATGTTTGTCACATACCAATCACCTCCTAAGAGTATTTAAACCAATAAAATGATCAAAAAATAGAAGAAGAAAAGTATTGTTTAATGTTTTACACAACTATATCACTTTTCTTATCCTAATTAGTTGTTATTCTTGGCGATTTATGATAATCTATGTATTATTACAACGATTACGCATTCGAGGCATTCCCTTAGTTTTAGGTCCTATGTGGTGCAACCTCCTTGCACTATTCATATTTATCTTAAATTCTCATTTTATGCAATTTTATTCATATTCTATAATACTTAATACTCCCTCCGTCCCATTTATATAGGCTTGTTTTCCTTTTTCGGATGTCCCAAATATATAGGCTTGTTTCCATAAAAAGTAATGTTTTTTAGCTCATTTACTAATATATCCCTATTTAATTTTTTGATTAACTCATAAAAAATACATAGTCAAATAATAAATAGGGGCATATTAAGAAATTTACTATATAATTTACTTTTCCAATAAATTTTCTTAATCCATGTGAAAATTTCAATCAGCCTATATAAATGGGACGGAGGGAGTATAAAATTTTCTATCTCAGATTAATTTTCAGTAAAACTTCACTTTTGGATAACCATTATAAATATTCAAGATCAATATATATATTAGTCGCCCCGTCGAGAAATTTTTTAAAGAGACTAGTACTACACCCACGCAATGCGTGGTTATATGTTATGATATTAAAGAAATTTGAAGTAAAGACAATATATATAAATAAATTAATAATATAAGAGCTTAATTAAACAACGTTTGAATTTTCAATAATATCACATTTAAAATTTTTTGAATATTGATTCACAACGTTTTAATATTATTTTAATAATGTGATAAGATTCAATTTATGGCGCCAAAAATTATACGTGACCCGTTGGAATGCTTCATGAGATCAAAACGACGCCGTTTTGGTCTTGAGAAATTAAAACAATAAATATCTAAATTTAATCAAGATCAAAGAAAATCTAAATAATAAAAAAATAAAAATAGGTAGAAAATCTAAAAAAGATCGTACATCATCTTCTCCACCCCGTCTTCACCACCCTCACAATTGTCATTTTCTCCATCAACAGTTGTTGCTTCGACATCCACCACTCTGAACCACACATTAACATTCTTTCATCACAATCCATGTCATCTCCCATCAAAGTATTCTGCTCAAAAATATTCTTCACTCAAAGCAACTCCTAAATTCATACTAAGATATACAGAGGCGGATTTAAAGGTCCAGCAACCCCAGCCGACGTCCGGTCAAATTTTTTATTTTTCTATTACTATATGTATCTATATATATTTTAATTATATGCATATTTTATCCCACTTATTTATTATACGAGTATCGCATCCGTGCACGCACGGTGGAATATATTATAAAAATATGTAATATTGTAATACCCCGCTCTTTCATAATCGGACTTAGGGATAATTAGAAGTTCGCCGAAAAAAATTAAGCCGTGAGAATTTAGAAAGAAATTAAGTTCCGGCAATTAAAATTTTTCGGCAGTACTAATTTGTTGAATTTAAAGTTTCTAAGATTTATTCTCATTCCGATTAATCCTAAATGAGATAATGAAGGTATCTATAATTACGTGCTTATATGTTTGATATTATCTGAGAAGTATGTGTTATTTTTGGAAGATTTGATTTCTCCGAAATCATAAAATTTCTCCAGCAAATTATTTTAGTTACGGATTTTATTTCCGAAAATTTCTTGAGAAAGCTTATATTAGGGTTTGAGAAACCCTAATAATATTTATAAGTTCGAAAGCTTTTTAATTAAAGTTGTGATGATTGTTTATTGGATGTTTGATTAATTAATTAGAGAATTAATTAATCAATTAAAGTAAGATTTATATGCTTAATGTTTAATAAATTAATTAAGCTAATTTATGAAGCATAATATTCCTAGGAAATAAAGCTTGTCTTATAAGCTTTATTATTAATTTCTAATTAATTTAATCTAACAATATCTAAGAGAATATATGATAAGATATTGTTAGTATTAAATTTAATTCATAATATCTTAATTTAGATATTATAACACTAAAGTCAAATTACTAACTAATAAGGAAGTGACACCTCACCTTATCCAAAATGCAATGATGATGAAGAGATTAGTCAAGATTAGCATGCTACATACGTGTGTTTAAGTTCAATGTATTTGGACTTAGCTATTAGTTAAGTGTGTTAGCATTTATCTTCATCCTCATTTTCTCTCCCTCAAACTTTCGACACACACACGACAACACACACTCAATCACACACAATCTTCATTGAAGAAGCTTCATCAAGCTAAAGAAATCAAAGAAATTAGCATTCAAATTAATCAAGAAGGTTAGATCTTTCACTAATCAAGTTCTTAGCTCAAGATTGAGCATAAAAATCCATCTTCTTATTCAAAATTTATGAAAAATATGGAAAAATAAAGGCTTTTTAATTTTGATGCTTGATGATTAAATTGATGGATTATTTGAGCTTAGAAAATTATTTTAAGCATGTTTAATGTTGGAATTAATCAAAGATTCATGACCCTTTTATTTATTTTGGAATTACCGAAAATTAATGAATAAATTAGGGGTTTTTTATTGTTGAATTTCATGATCAAATTGATGATTTATATGAGTTCATGTGATGTATATAAACATGTTTAGTGATTGAATTTAGCAAGATTTGATCATTTGTTAATTAATTTAAAAAGGGCCAAAATTAAGGGCTAAAACTAAGAATTTTTTTTATCTTACATGCTTGAATTGATGTTTAATTTGAGCTTATATAATGTTTTTGAGCATGTTTATACATGAATTAAATGAGTTGAAACTCCCTGGCCTAATTTGTAAGAAATTCGAGATTAATGGTCTTGAAATTGAGAGTTTCTGGAGTTTAATTGCTGGATTAAGTCAGCTGGATCCAGTTTGATTAAATTTGGATCCCGACTTGATTAACACAATGGACCCACCAATTGATTAACTCAATTTGGACCCGATCATGGAATTACCCAATTGACCGAGCCTTGATTAACTCATTGGACCCGATCATTGGAATTACTGGACACGATCATTTGGATTAACTTTGGTCCACTTAGTTTTTCCGGCCGGCTCGGTTTTTTGCTCGGTTTTCCGGCCATTTATTTTTCGGCTCAGTTTTGGCCAGCTTTTTCCAGCTAGCTCAATTTTCAGCTAGCTTAGTTCTCCAGATAGCTCAGTTTTCCAGCTAGCTTGATTTTCCAGTCAGCTTGATTTATCCAGCTGATCTTTGTTCAACTTGTTTCTTCCGTAAACTCAAAAGTTAAAATGTTAGCTAATTTTTCCTAATGATACGTTAATGATGAGTTTAAGTATTAATGATACGTCATTAATGAGCTTATATGTCAAAGACATATATTGATAATATAATGTTAAGCTTAAATGTTATCAAAGAGCTTAAGCATTTTTGATGTGCTAAAATAAATAAATAAAGAGTTTAATGATTAATGAGATGCTTATATGAAGAAAGGAAATGTTTATTTTTTTTTATGATATGATGTTATGAATAATATGATAAGCTTAAGTGTTTAATGATGTAAATAGTATGAGTTTAAATGTTAATAAAGTATTTATATGCTTAAGTATGAGATTAAATGATGAAATATGTGATTTTATGTTTCTAAGTAATTCCTGAAGTTGTGATCGATTAGTTATCGATTAAAGAGTTAAGTAAAGTAGAAAAAGTAATTAGAAAAGTTAAGTTTTACATTGCCGAGAGAAAATCCTAGAAAGCCGAGTCGAAGTAGAGAATTTAGATTATGGCAGCAGCATCCCTCATTTCTTTGTTTAAATTCTTCTCGATCTTATGTTAAAATCAAATTCTTAAATGAAGGATCGAGCAGGATCGCAAAGTGAGCGAAAAGCCGAGAAGCAAAAAGTGTAGTTAAAGTAGCTTCAGTCCAGGTGGGCTTTCTGAACTAATGAAATAAAGAATGTGATATTATGATTATATATATATGTGTGATGATTTTTAAAGTGATTGACTTGCCAATTTTTGAAGTTTTTGTATGATACCCTCTACCAAGGAAAGACGAATTCGGTCCTACTTAAGGTGGGATTTGTGTACACTATGTGGTAATCGGGAGCCTTCCTTTATGGTGGGACGATTACAAGTCTTTGAGAAGGAGGCCTACTTCTCAACACTCAAAAGTTATAGTAGATGTGGTACATACATAAAAAGTATTTTGACTGCAGTCACTTATAATGAAGGAAAATGTTTTAGCATGCACAGGTTCGTTTTTAAAGTTTACTTGTGTTATGCTTTATGGCAAGCTTCAATCTATAGCTCTAAGTAGCAACTTTTAAATTATTTTGGCATGTGTTCACTGAGTGCGAAAGTACTCATGTTTATTTTCTAAAATGTGCAGGTTAGCTCGGATGGAGATGGAGTGTGCTGGGCAGGCTTTGTTGTTGTTTACCTCTTGAGATATCAGTCTAAGTTAGAGCACGGTTATATGTCTTCATACATGTAACCAAAACTATGTTTTTCCGCTGCAACACTCTCTGAACTTGTTTCCCTTTTTGTTACTTTGTTATGTTGATGATGTTATGAATTCCTAAATCATGGTTCAGTTTGTTAAACCCTAAATTTCAGTATGCTTAACTCTGCAACGAGATGGTGTAGCTTCTTGACCATACTCGTTGATCGTTGATTGTTGATCAAACTTGAATATATGAATTGTCTTTCTTGAATAATGATGTCGTTGTTTGATCTATGATTGATTCTGTTTGTCTTGATAACATGTTTTGTTGATTTGAAAGTATGATTTGGTGTATTTTGGTTCCTGTTCGATAACTTGGGTCGTTATCTTATCCTTTGGTTAATCATAAATTGTGTACGTCGCGGGACCCACCGACTTAGTCATCTTCACTCTAAGTCGGGCTGCGACAAATATATAAATTACTACCTCCGTCCCATTATTCTTGTCTCATTTCTTTTGGGCACGGATATTAAGGAGAAGGGTGTTTAAAGGGTAAAAAGATAGAAAGTGGTGGAGCCCATAACTTTTTGTGAGAGAAGCATATTTCCTTTTATGGAAACAGGACAAGAATAACGGGACAGCCCAAAAAGAAATACAAGACAAGAATAATGGGACGGAGGGAGTATCAATTAACTTAACGGGTTGTCAATATAATTTTACAGCATTTCCAAAAGACAAAGACTTTGGTGCGACCGGTCGTACGGTACGATCGAACCCACGCGCGCGGGAGCGTGTAATATACGCGTCTGCTATCGACCGTTAAGTCGGGTGCGTGCGACATTTTTTTTAATCGACGCGTGTATGACACGCGCCTGACTTTTTAATTTTTTCGTTTTTTTTATTCTTTTTTTTTTCAGTTTTTTATTCTTTTTTTTTTCATTTTTTTATTCTTTTTTTTCAGTTTTTTTTTTATTTTTTTTAATGAGTTGAGCGAGAGGAGCCGAAGGCCTCGGAGCGAGATAAAAAATAGTAATGTTGTCATAATCATTATCTATAAATTAAAATCGGAGCCGAAGGCGGAGAAAAAAAAAATTTAAAAATCGAATTAGAAAAATCAACTATGCCGCGGATCTGGTCTCATGTAAGACCGGTTGTGTTGGGAAAATTCTAGAGTTTTGATTCGATTCCAAAACCCAACTGTTCTCCAACCTAGTAGATGAATGTACAAACCTAAGTTAAGCTTACCAGCTCACTTGTTTGAGCCTTAGATTTTCTAAGTTTACAATTAAAAGTTCGAAGACGAAAGAAGACCCAGCTGAGTAATCAGCTGGACCCAAAGTCAGCTGAAAGGTTTCTTAGCTGAACAGAGTTCAAAGACTGAGCTGAGTCAGACTGACTCTCAAGAAAAGAAGAGTGGATCCAGCCAAGGAGATCCGACGGAGCAGAATAAATTGAGCTGACTCAAGTCTAAGAGAGTCAGCTGAGCAGACAAAAAGGGAACTAACTCTGAAGTCGTCACTTCAAGTCAGTTTACCCAATCCAGCTCTAAATTCAAAAACCAGCTCGAAAGACAGAAATCCCGGTGTCGGAGGAAGTCAATATACCTCGATCAATGAGGGATCGACATCTCAGCATCCTAGAAAGGCGAACCTAGGATCTGACACAATGATGAAGACCGGTGAAGATACGCTCAACGGCAGATCGACAGATCAGAGAGTAGGTAAGATTCAAACGGCTCCTCCAACGGCTAGATTTGAGTCTCTACCTATAAATACCAGTCTTTAACCTCAGAATCAAACACGAAAAACTCTCTACAAGCTTTCAACCTCTCTGAATCTCTCAAGTTTTAAAAGGCTCTCCAGCAGTTATCTAATTCTTTGAAGAACACTTAAATTCTTAAGTGTTTACTTTCAGAAACTGCTTTAGTTTTTCGTCTGATCAATAGGCAGAAATCTTAGTAAATCCAAAGCCTAGATCTGAACGAGTTCATCTTCCAAAGTTCTTCATTGTAAGAACTCGTTCAAAGTTGGAAACCAGAACCCTCCTTTACCCAGAAAAGGTTAGGTCAAGGTTACGCCCTCTCGAAGCGCGAAATTCGAGTGTAAGGTATTTCAGTACCCGAAAACTGAAAAGAGATAGGCTTCTACAGTGCCCATAAACTGTTAGAACACAGCTCGAGGTAGAGCTGCGAAGTTGCTTGGTACTCGTAAACCAAGTGGTCATCCTTAGTGGATTTACCAGCTAAAACCTGGTCGTGGACGTAGGAGTTCTCTCTCCGAACCACGTTAAAATTCCGTGTTCTTTATTGCTTTATTCAGTCTTTGCATTTTATATTTAAAGAACTAACCGCATTTGCACAGCACAAGTTTTCAAAGCTTAAGTTCTCTGGCTGTGTGACCCAGCCAGCTGCATTTGTTTCAAACCTGCTTAACTGAAAACTGAAACTAAGTTTTTCTGAGATTTTGTAAAGGGAACGAGCTAAGTTTTTCTTTCCACCACTTTCCGCACTTCCAGCTGAGTTATCAGTCCAGCTGATCACCTTCTTTAGAAGTCAGCTGAACTCATATCTGAGCTCTCACTTAACTCTGTTTTAATTTGTCAATTGTTTTCAAAAATCCCTCTTCGGTGTATTCACCCTCCTCTACACCGAATCGAATGGGTCAAAGTTAAAGCCCACACAAATAAAAAATTATCAAGATCTAAAGCCTAGTTCATTTTTTTTTAAATCAATAACCATCACTATCTGCTTTCATTATTACCAAACAAACCCTAGTATAAAAAGTGAAAAATCAGCTATTATGATTTCATCTGAAATGAACTCACCCTATCAGTGACGGCGCGAGACAAAACCCTAATCTAACATACACTCATTCGCTAAATCTATCATCTCCGCCACACGCTTCTCTGCAAACCACAGTCTCTGCCGCCGTACATCTACCCAACGCAGCCGCAACTGCAAACTTGATTTTGTACGGTTTGGCGTTGTTGCTGTCGTTTCCCGGCGGCAGCGGACTGGGGCTCAGAATGAAAAGCTTGAACGGCAAAGGCGGAGGAGCTGCGTCGCTTCAGGAATCAACAATGACTGAACATAGTGGAAGCGGTAATGGCGGCGCAAACCAATGGAGGAATTTTGGAAGCTCGTTTCATGATGACTCTTCCAAATTTGTCCTCACCAGCAGTGCCAAGCAAGATGTGGTATGTCGTGCTTCCCGAGCTTGACAATGGTTGTTCTAGTGAGAGAGACCGTGGGGAGAAGTAAGAGTGTGTGTGTGTGTTTATCTCATCTCTATATGTTTTATTTCTCTTTTGATTACTTCTTTTTGCATTTATTTTTTATACAAAAAACTGAAAAAAAAAACACCTGTAAACACAAAAGTTAATCATTCTCTACTCCGGCATGTGTAAATCTCAGCAATTTAGATTTTTGTTTTAACAATTCATTTTATTTATATTTTATTTTTAGAAATAAACAGATCGTGTTTGAGATGCTGCAGGGCTTTGACAACAAATTGAAAAATGTGTATCTTTTATATTGTAGATTTGAACGCCTCCAGCTCAAAATAAAGCTAAGATATCCAAATCTAAAGTAATATTTCTAGTTTTTCTATATATTTTGTTGTAAAAGAAAATTTGTATTTGAAAATATGATTTCGTTTTTACTGAAATTGGATGTAATGTTATGTTTCCCTTTCAGAAATACACTGACTTAGCATGATGTATTTTTAGTCTTTGATTTTTCAGACGAAAAGAAAAAAAAAACCTTTAACTTGCAAAAAATTCTGCATATGTTAGCTGACTTTTCTGCCATCTTATATTATATATGCCAATAAATTTATACCTTGAACAATGCTTTTTGGGACAGATTTCAGTATTAAAAGTCAATAAATTTATGCAAATCTTGACTAACTTTTGAGTCATTTCGTGTTTTGCAGGAACACAAAAGAAACTAAGAATTCAAGATGCTAATGTTTCATGGTTCCAAGATCATATCCACATCTACGTTTCATATTATAGAGGTAATATATTCATAACGATTATTTAAAAAAATAACAAAATTATTTTCGAGAACAAAAATAAGGTATAAACTAACATTTCATTCCTTTCATATTCAGGAATTCCAAGATACCCAAGAACACCAAGAATAAGCTAAAATTAAATGGCGACAATGAAGTGGAGGTTAGCCTAAATCTCTGTATTATATATGCATACATGTCTCAATTTTTAGGATACCTCCCAATGTGTTCTCCTCTTTAAACCTTTTCTGACGAAAACAATAAATTTTGTACTAAGTTTTATCATTTCGAAAATCTATATTCCTTCCTAAAACTTTCCAGTGATGATATGTTGCAACTTCTGGAAAAAAATATAAAAAAATGTATATCTATAGAATCCTCTCGTACAACTCTAAAAATATAGAATCGTGTTGTAGTAAGTTTGATAAACATCAAGTAGTAATAAAGTAAACCTGAGCCAAGGAATAATCATTTGAATAAACTCATGGTTATCTAATTGTAGGAACTCCAATATAGTAGAGCAAATCCTTATAGAGAGTGTATACAAATGCAGACCCACTTTGAAACCTAAATATGAAAACATAAAATTTCAAATGCAATGCATTTGCTCTTCGTTATCTTGAATCTCAATGATTGCATCCAAATTTTTGGAATAAAACCTTGATTCTTTAATCTCTGTGGCTAATAAAGTAAACTGTCAATTATTTTAAAAACATTACTGAGGGAACAATTCATGAATTTCTATTTACATTTATTATTTTTCTGCATTTAGTCATTAGCAACGTATGTAATACATATTTAAAACTTTTATCATATAATACATATTTAAACCTTCTATAAAAAGTAAACATTTCAATCATGTAATACATTTTTAAAGATGATACTGTTTGTTTTGAATATGACTTTCTCTCACTCAACAAGCTTTGACGACAGGAGGATGTTTTGGAAGGATGCAAATTAGCGGAGCATCATTTTCGAACTAAACTCCACACCCTGCACCTGCATATCAAAATATAAAATGTTTTAAGCATCCATTTCAATGAAGATGTATAGAGGGAGGGAGAGCTCTAATATTGCAATAGTCAAATAGCTTATAAAATTAAATAATGTGATAGTTTCAGTGTAAAAGAAAAAACAGAGAAAAAACAACTAACACTTAAAGACGAAAGAGAATATAGACAATTACAGTACATGTGCTAAGATTTTAGGAAATATGATCTAGAAGGATGAACTAAAGCCAATTATGTGTTTTTGTAGAGAGAGAGAGAAGGAACTGATGTAGAAAAACTGCAAAGAAAGAGGGGTATATATAGGAGTAAACAAACTTTGGCTTCAAGAAATTTGATTTTGAAATTCAAATATGGGCTCCAATTTTCTAGGCACAGATTTCGGATGTTTGATATGAATTGCGAGTCCGAAACTATCAGACAACAATTATACTTTATGCTGACAAATACATCATTAAAAATATTATTTAAGAAAAACAAATAAAAATTGAGGGACATCATATTGTCCCAAATATATTACAACAATGAAGATCTGAAAGTCAACAACTATTAACCAATTCAGCTGGATATGACGGCAAAAGGGTAACTTATGTAAATATAGCTATAACTCTTCTTTTTAGTATTAGTATAGATTTTATTCTCCCTCACCTTCTTTAACTTCTACAACTAATTAACTAAGCGACACATAAATATAAAAAAAAAAAAACAGATCTTCTTTTACATACTCTCTTCGATTTAGAGTTTGATCTTATAAAGTCACAACTTAAAATTGGCAAGTATATGTACCAGTCTTTAATATCAGAGCAGTTTGTTTAGCACTAAAAAAATGATTAATTTTTTATTGCTTTAAATTTAAATATAAAATAAATAAGATCATTTATATAAATTTGACAATAAATTTAGCACATATCAACGTATATTTGTATGTATCATTTCTGAGTTCATACTCCGTCACCGAAAAACACACATAATAACCAAAGTGACACATGGTATGTGGCCAAAACAATGTCATTATCTAGTCGATGTGGATACACATATTTTTCAATGTCCGAATTTGAAATTGCCGTTACATATTATTTTTTGGGTATGCAGTTTTTAATGGATATTAATCTATTACTAATACGAAAATAAAGTTGCCCCCTCCATGGTGCTCCGTTCAGATTTTCCTTTATTCTGGTAATTTGTCTAATTTTAATTGATATATATTCTAACTTTTATTAATTAAAATTTTATTAATTTCATATTCTTGAAATATCACATGTTTATCTATTAATCACATCTCATATTTATCTTTTTCTCTATTTAATTAATTAATTTCTTCTATTACACATAATAAAATAATAACAATTTCGGAATGTATTATTATAAATCCTTATTTTATACATTCTTAATTCATATATAATAATTTATAGAAAATTTGTAAATGAAAATCCATATGAAGACTAAATAAATATATTTAATCAACATGTATACATGGAATCATTTTCATTTTTCATACATGTTTTTCTAAAAATCTCGATTAGTGATTTCTAGAAAATATATACATTGAATCAAATGTGGGATATGTTACATATGTAGCTAAAGAAAAGAACAAAAAAAGTTGAAGATGTAAACATATTTTTTTTCGCATTTTGGCAAAGATTAGAGATATTGATTTAACATGAACTAACGAGACGGTTCAAATATACTTAAAAAGAAGGATTTTTACTAATTTTAATTAATATTAACATTGTTTAGATTTTTGTCGAGTAATTTAGCATAAACCAACGAAACGGTTCAAATAATATAGAAAGAAGGATTTTTACTAATTTTAATTAATATTACTTTGAAGATGTAAACATTTTTTCTGCATTTTGACAAAGATTAGAGATATCGATTTAACATGAACCAACGAGACGGTTCAAATATACTTGAAAAGAAGGATTTTTACTAATTTTAATTAATATTAACTTTGTTTAGATTTTTATCGAGTAATTTAGCATAAACCAACGAGACGGTTCAAATAACATAGAAAGAAGAATTTTTACTAATTTTAATTAATTTTATTTGTAGTGTTCATATTTTTATCGAGTATTACTCAACGGATTTGAGACGGGTATGTACAGTAAAATCACTATTTTAACCGAGATTAGGACGAACATATAGAAAAATTCTAAACAAATTTAGATTTAGAAAATACGTAATGAATGAATATACCCGATCCATTATCATTCCTAATTATAAATTTAAATACGTGAAATAAAATTAATTTTCTAAATTTGATTAATAATTAACGCGAACAATATCACAATTTTTAAATAAGATATAAAATTATTTTTAAAATGTATACACTTAAATTAAAACATAAAGCTATTTTCCCTCGAATTCCGACGGGCTATTTACTAGTTGAGATAAAATTAAAATATATTTGTATGTATTGAGTATGAAATTACGTTATGTATACTAATATCATAATAAACACTTGTCGGAATAAAATTGAACAAAATAAAATTAGGAAGGTTAAAAATAGTTGTCTTGCCGCAAAAGCTTTTCTTTATTTAATTAATTATTTTACTTGCAGATCTTATTTCTCTCATCAACGCGCCGCCGACGCCCTCCACCGCCCCCGCCGCCCCCACCTTTCCGCTGCTGCTTGCCGCCGCCGCTCCTTCAGCTAGGTTCGTACAGCGTCATTTCTGGTTGCGTTTCCTCAATTCCATGAATGCGATGAGCTTTTCTTTTTCATCAAGATATTTCTGTTAAATTCTTTATACACAATGTTCGCTGAAAATGATGAGATTTTTATGAATAAATGTCCTATCAGTTCTTTTTTCACGTGATTTCTCAACTACAACAAATTATTTTGTTCTATGGTTTAACTTAGTGACCGAGGTTGGATTCTGTAGCTAAAATTTCTTTCTTTAGGATAAAACCCTAATTTTGTCTGGAATTAATTGTGATGTGATCACTTCGCTTAGCTATTGCTGCTCTTTCTGGAGATAATTACAGTTTTGGCAAATAAATGTACTTTTTCCTGAATATACTCTGTTTCAGCTTCATTTTTTCGTACCAATCGCATGATGGTATGTATGCGCTGTTTAGTGGCATGAGTTTGACATGAAAAAACTTAATTGTTTCATTTGCATTTTACATTGTTTATTATGAAAATGATGTACGAGTATAATAGTGATCGGATTTGTAACTATCTACTTGGCTGAATAACGACTTTGTAGTTTAGACGAAGCTTTGTCGCGATTCATGTCTGGCTCATGGTTAGGAGACTGCCTGAGTGCAGTTACTAATTTCTGTTCTAGATGTTCTTCACTTGATTTTGTAGATGAATGCATCTAGGATGAAAAAGGTTGCATAAAACTAACTTTGCATTGCTTATGAATATGCTGGGATCTCCAATACATTCTCGGAGAATTTCGCTTAATTTCTTGAGATCATCTAATAACTTAGCTAAAACAGAATACAGGATGTGGAACAATCTTGTTAGAACATGTTTTCTTGATTGATAAGTAGCTTATTAAGCTTTGTGCACTTCGTTTTGCATATATAATTGAATTTCTTGTGAACTTCTACTTGCTAATGTGATTCTTGGTGCCTTTAGTAATATCTAGCAATTGGTTGATGCTCAAATGTACATGACCATAAGTTGATGTATTGTTAAATGAAATACTGTATCAGGGTATACGACTGGGATAAAAGAGATGGCCGATGTGATAACAGACATTCCCCCGCCTTCAAGACTTCTGTTGGAAGATCTAAACAACTTCACCCCACCACCACCTTCCCTTCCATCTCCATTCCTGGTATTTCCATGTGCCGATTCAAAGAAAACCTTTGCTCCCTCACTTCTCCTCATTGCCATGTCTTCCCCATCTCTTCACCTTCTCCACCACCTGTCCTCAAAAACTCTTATTGGGACGCTTATCCTCCCCGAGATCCCCTTTTCCGGAAATTCCGTTGAACCTACACTCCGAAACAAATCATGCAACATATATGCCCTCAATGATGCTGATAAAATGATAATGATCGTCCTCGTTCAGTTTTCTGTCACTCCAGAGAGAGCTAATGCAGTGGCTAGGTTGCTGATTGGTGAAAAGATCATACCTCAGAGGGTCTTGATTTTAGATTCTATTCAAAGCCACAACTTTCGTGGTAGGCTTTCTCCTGATGAGACTATTGCCTTCAAGCTGGAGACATCATTGGAAAGGAAACATTCGGAAGCCAATGATTCTTTTGTAAAAGGTCTCGATTACTATCCATCAGGAAGCATGGTAGACGGCTTGGATGCTGCTCTGTTGAGTCGATGCCAATTGAAGAAGATCAAGGGAACTTTATGCGTTTTATGGCCTGATTTTGGTATTCCAGTGATGTCTCTGGTGAAGTCTCTTTTGGTGAGGAATGTCTTAACAGGCATAAGTTACACCATAGATGAGGACTACGAGGATGAGTATTTGAGGTCGAGCCGAAGAAAGGATCGTCTCGATTCTGACTTGTATACATGATCCATGAGTTCCTAGCTAGATATGCTGTCTCTGGATTGCATCATACTAGAAGCAAAACATTTACTTTGATCATGTTTGTTTTTTGTACTTTCAGTTTTCCTCCCTTTTTAGCCCCCCTTTCATCCAATTTGACTTTGTTGTTATTTTTATCAATATAGTCTCATTATTATCTTCTGGTGCCAATTTTTTCCTTGATCAATTCTGCTAAAATTGCTCAAAATCAATAATTATACAGGTGTCTCTGTGTAAGAATCAAGATTCCTAGTACTCCCTCCGTCCCATGATAAGTGGCTACTTTCTTTTGGGCACGTGTATTTAGGAGAAGGGTGTTTAAAGGGTAAAAAGATAAAAAGTGGTGGAGCCCACATCTTTTGTGTGAGAGAAGGTGTTTCCATATTAGGAAAGTGGCCACTTATGATGGGACATCCCAATAAAGAAATGTGGCCACTTATGGCGGGACGGAGGGTGTAGTATTCTTGTCCCTGAATTAATTTAAGTTCCTCTATCTTCAACATTTCGTAGAGAAATTACTAACAAGTGTCAAATTTGAACAAGAAAATTGATTGCTTCTATGTTAGCATATCTTATATGGTTTCTCAAGAAATTTATTAGATTATTTTATTTTAAATTTAATTTTTTTTAACAAAATTCAAATCTCTTTTGCTGGTCCACCTTGTTGGATCATACATGCAACGGATTAACTCCTTTTTGTTATAAAGCAGTTGGGAATTTTTGGGTCCATTCTTTCTAACCTTAGACAACTAACATAGAACAAGACATTAATTTTTCTATTATCAGACGGAGGAAAAGTTGGAAGGGGTAAAACATGAAGCACTATATTACAAGAAAATATGCCAGACACTTAGGTCTGGTTGCTTGCCCGAATTTTATGTACAACTCATTCCAAGGTACAAACCTATAACTTCTGTATCTCTCTCTCTCTCTCTCTCTCTCTCTCTCTCTCTCTGATTAATTTGGTTCTTTAGGTTTGGGAGATCCCACCAACCAGACTGATAGTAGTTACATCCTCTCTTGACTAATACTTTCACAAATTTTTACTCAACAAAATAACAGCCATTGTTTGAATGCATGTCCCAAATCTCACTATATAACTCATACTCAAAAAGCTTTTTCCACAATCTCTCTCTCTCTCTCTCTCTCTCTCTCTGTGAACCATCGAAGAGAATCAGACATAGCAAGAAAAATGGCTCTCTCTCTTAACTCAAAAGGGCTCATTTTGCAATTAACATTGGCTCTTTGCATAGCCTTTTCCACCTTGCAAGCAAGTGAGCCTCCTTTAACCTTAGATTACTACAAATCTACGTGCCCTACCGTGCTTGAAATTGTCAGGAAAGAAATGGAATGCGCGGTTCTCTCGGATCCGCGCAATGCAGCCTTGATTCTTCGATTGCATTTCCATGATTGCTTTGTTCAGGTCACTTTCTTGATCTCCTTGTTCCACATCATTTCATCTTTTGCTCCATACTAATAGCAATCACAACGCATTTTTGTAACAAAATTTGAGAAAAATTTCGATGCAGGGCTGTGATGCATCGGTTTTGCTAGACGACACAATCACACTTCAAGGAGAGAAGAGAGCATCCAACAACATACATGCATTGAAAGGATTCAGAATTATCGACAGAATCAAGAACAGGCTCGAGTCCGACTGCCCTGCAACAGTCTCTTGTGCTGATATCCTCACTATTGCTGCTAGAGATGCAGTCATCTTGGTAACAACATTCGTAAATATAAACGAAATCACAAATATATTGCTCTAAACTAAACCCTGAGTCATAACTGATAAGAATCCATCAAATTTTCATATTTTTCAACTTTTTATCAAATGCAGGTTGGTGGACCTTACTGGCATGTCCCTCTAGGCAGAAAAGACTCAAAGACTGCAGGCTATGCTCTCTCTGATTCCAACCTCCCCACAGCTGACGAGGGCCTTCTCTCGATTATTTCAAAGTTTATTTATCAAGGCTTATCAGTCACTGATATGGTGGCTCTTTCTGGTAACAACATTACATTAATTACACCATCATAGAATCATCTAGAAGGTTCCAAGAATCAATCTTTACACAGATCCCACCAAGAATATCATATCATATCATAATATTAGGACAAAAAACCAAGGAAACATTATCATCAGTTTTTGTTATACATTTGTTTTTGTTCATGTTACTGCAGGGGCTCATACAATAGGCATGGCTAGGTGTGTGAACTACAGGAACAGAATATACGGAGATTTCGCGACAACTGCAGGAACGAATCCACTTTCAAAGAGTTATCTAAGCAAACTGAAATCAGTTTGTTCACCTATGAAAGGATCATCAGACAACAATGAGTCAGCCATGGACTACGTAACGCCTAATTTATTCGACAACTCCTATTACCAGATGCTGTTACGAGGAGAGGGACTGATCAATTCAGACCAAGAACTGTATTCTAGTGTTCTAGCAGTTCAAACCAAGAAACTTGTCCAAAAATATGCTGAAAATGCAGTTGCTTTCTTTGACCAGTTTGCAGAATCAATGGTGAAAATGGGGAATATTACTAATCCCGAGACTTATGGTAATGGAGAAGTGAGGAAGAACTGCAGATTTGTGAATACTTGAGTTTTTTTTCATCTGCAGCAGTCAGCAGCTGTCTTAAAGTTTCTGGGAAATTAAGAATGAAATTCATGCGTCACTTATTTCATTAATTTTGTATTCATCAGAAAGATTTCATGCATACGTTTACCAGTTCAGTTTATATATTTATGGAATATATATTTCGTTTTTTTTAGTGTTGATGTAATTTTGATGTTGCATTCCTTCTTTTTTTTATGTTTATTCTTGCCGAACTCACCAACTCAGATTGCCCTAGTTTTGATGTTCTTCGTTTGGTTTGAATATCTATAATTTTTTTAATTAATTTCGGAAATCAAACAAATTAAAGAATTGATCATACCATCATGAAAATGGTCTTTTCAATTGAATTATCTATTGAAGAACGAAACGGAATAATACATCAAAACTTCTGAATAAGTGAAAACTAGTGTGTAACCCGTCAAAATTCGACGGAATCACTTAATATTATAATTTATGAGTAATTATTTAAAAAATTCAATTAAATAATTTATTAAAAATAATAGTATGACGACGAATAATTAAAAGAAGTGTTACATTACATATAAATGAAAATAATTAAATAGTAAAAAGAGGGGTTTATTCAATTTATGTCAACTTATTTTTATCTGCAAGAAACGAAAAGAAATCAAAGTAAACATATGCTTAATATAATAATAATTATAATTATAATAATAATCAATTTTTAAAATAATTAATTTTGTAATTACCTTACAATTTGTTGAAAATTTCATCGTAAACCATGTTAGTTATTGTGTCATGTACCTTACCATCATCGTTACAGATTAAAATTTTGAGACCTTTTTTTGCTAATGACTCGTGCAATAACAACGTACAACTGACCATGGCTAAACACAGGTTTTGATATGTACAGTCCTATATTCGAAAGAGATTGACCCTGACTCTTGTTTATGGTCATAGCTAAACAAATAGTCAAGGGGAACTGCCTCCTCTGGAATCGAATTGAAAATTTAGTAAACTTCGATGACTCATGATCATTCTTGCAACTGGAATCTTTTTGTTCGCATTCTTTCCTGAAATTAATTTGACTTCAATTACACGGTCCCCGAGTGTAGTGTGTTGCCCTTCGAAATTTGACGGGGATTGATTAATTATATAAAATGTGAAAAAGTAGTAGACACATATATCATATCATGTAATGTCAATGGAGTAATATTTAACTTAAGTGCACAAATAAGTATCCTCTTATATTTATGAAATATCTAGATAATAAAAGTAAGTCAGTACAATAACTGACTATCAGTCTCATTTAAAACTCGAACATAAAAAAAAAGACATTAATAATAAATTATACAAATAACAAAAATTTAAAAATTGAATTTCAAGTTTAAACTTGAAAAGTATGCAATCTAAGAAACATGTTTAGAATTTATATAGTTGTACTTGCCTGAAACCCAATTAAAAAGTGATTCACTATCAGCTCTTGTTCGAAAACCATATAAAAGTACCCGCTAATTATACGAACTTGTTTAAAATTAAGAAATATCTTAATAATTAAATATGTTACAATTCTCAATAAAAAAACTCGGGTATTATAAAATAGACATTAATAATAAATAGTATAAATAACAAAATATTAGAAATTAAATTAGAAATTTCAAAATTATACAATATACAAAATCCGTTTAGAATTTATATATTCATACGCATTTTAAACCCAATTAAAAATTAATTTTACCACCCGTTTTCATCCAAAACACGTATAATAATACCCACTAATATTACAAAGCAAACATCAATAGCATAAATAACCAAAAGAAAAAAGAAATTCATAATTTATGTATAAATTTGAAAATTATACATTAATTCTACGAAACCGTATAAAAATTAAGTACCCGTACTTGTCCCAAAGCCTATTAAAAAGTAATTTAGTACTTGTTCTTGTCTCAAACTACTCGTTTATGGTCCAAACCCATATAGTAAACTCGTTAATTACTTGAATTCATTTTTATGTACACGTACCCATTTCAACTTGTTCTCGTATAAACTTGAATATTACAATGCAACCATTTATAATATATAGCACAAATATATAACAAAAAAATTAAAATTTTAATTTAAAATATAAATTTTAAAATAATACAATCATGAACCCCTTTTAAAATGTATATACTTATACTCATCCTAAAGCTGATTAAAAGTAAAATAGTTTTACAACTTGTTCTCATCTCAAACCCATAGAGCAAACCTGTTATAAAGAAGAGTATTAACAATGTAAACATTAATAATTTACAATATAAAGAACAAAAGATTAAAAATTAAATTTCAAGTATAAAAATATATAATATCTCCAAATCCCATTTAAAATTTATATACATGTATTCGTTTCAAAGTCGATTAAAAAGTAATTTACTATAAATAATAATACGCATTAATTAATTACTTCATTTAAATTTATAAATATATAAATAATAAATTATAAGATGTTACTATAATTATTGATTATCCATCTCACTAAAAATCGAACATAAGAAAGTAAACATTAATAATAAATAAATGACAACTATTTAATTATAGTCTAGCTTAAAAAAAATTTTACTTCTCGCATCTTAAATTTTAATTAGGAATGACAAATGGTAACGGATCGGGTATCCATCTATTAAGCATTTTTCAAACTCAAATTCGTTCAGAATTTTTCTACCTGCACCCGTCCTAAATGTGATTAAAAAATGACTTTATTACATGTCTAGGGGTTCAAAATCCATTGGATAATATCCGATAAAATCGGAACCATAAAGAATAAATATTAATTATAAATAGTAGAAACAATAAAATATTATAATTAAAATATGACTTTAAATATAAATATATATAGAAAACTTATTAGAAAAAACTCAAATAATTAATAGCAAGATCTACCATTAGTTAACCCACGTCTTCCTTCATCACACTTATTGCATTACTTGTGTATTTATATTGATTCTAACTAAATAATTGGCCAAAAAATAAAATTTGTAATTATAATTATAATATCCTTAGCTTAGCAAATAATATATGTCGGTATGTATACTAAAATATCCTTAGTTAAGTGACTAATTGTGATACTAAAAGATACTCCCTCCGTCCCCCAAAAGTGTGATCCAAATTTGATTATATGTGAGGTATAAAATATTAATTGAATCCTACTTTTGGGGGACGGAGAAAATTTATTTTACATTCACGACTATAGGTATTATTCAACATTTTTAGCTCAATATAATTTATTGACTTCTAGAGACTAATATTTGAAGTAAATTTATAATCTATCTATACTTACTAATATATTATACATAATAAACACTAAATAATATATTTGCACGCTTATATATAACATATTGCATATATGACCCTATATGATATTCCCTCCGTCCCAATAGCAAGGTCTCACTTCTATTAATTAATACTCTCATTAATTAAATAAGTGAGACCTTGCTATTGTGACTGGATTTCTCTGTCCGTAAATGAAATCACACTTTGAGAATAACTCTGTAAATGAAAAATGAATGAGATCTGGAATTGAAAATGAAAAATCAAATTAAGCTAATTAAATATGGAATGTAGAATAATATAATACTGTTTAATTTTATTAAAATATTAAAATGATAAATTACAAAAATTAGAAAAACGATAAAACTTGCCTCCTTCAAACGCACGCAGATCAACGTTGCTTCCCAATTCTTAGCTTTTCCCTCGGTCGACTCGCTTACTTTCTTCAATCAAAACAATTTCGATCTTCCAACAATTTCTACAATGCCCTAAAAATGATTTGATCTCATTAATCGGAATTGCTTTGTCAAGGTACATTTGGTTTCGATCCTTTTTTTTTTTTTGGAGTTGTTTTTTTGTTGCTTGCTGTTATTGTGTCTCAAGATCCCACGCCTGTTCATATTTGTGTGCGATTTTGTTAAGTGTAATTCGGGTTCTCCTTTGAAAGATTTATCGTCGATTAGTAGAATATTTTTTTTCCCCTTCTTCAATCGGGTGAAGTAGCAAAACCATTAGTTGATAAGGAAGTTGAGAAATTTTGAAGAAATTTGAAATTTGAAATTTGATCATGGTTATTAATTCCAGTGAATCTTGTCTATGAAAGATTCAATCAAGAACGCCAATGAGTATGAATTTATGTTTTCTTTTTGCCGATGAAGTTGGAGTCTCTATGCTGGCAATAATTTTAGGGCTATTTTATCTTGTTTTCTTCCTTTTTTTTTTTGAGTTTTTAGAGGAAATAAGATAGATCTTTGATGGTTTTTTCTGTTCTGCGTTTTACTTATTTTTGTGCAAATTTTGTATGATCATTCTCAAACTATTCCATGAAAATTCTTGTTTTTGATCACATACTAATGGTGGTATAGGTATTTGTAAATAGGATTTTTTCGGCCTAAGATTCAAATGGAACAAGATTGTATGCTCAAACTATTTCGTGAAAATTCATGCTTTTGATCACATACTAATGCTGATGTAGGTATCTGTGACTGTAAATCGAATTTTTTTCGGCTTGAGGTTCAAATGGAAAAAGATTCAGGGCGCGATTTGATTAGTGATTTGCCCGAAAGCATTATAGAAACCATCCTCACAAGGCTTCCAATTAGGGATGCTGTGAGAACAAGCATCTTGTCTACAAGGTGGAGGTATAGATGGGCCTCGATGACTCATCTGGTGTTTGATGAGAGTATTGCGGTCGACAATACTGAAATTTTGCATTTCATCACCAAGTTTTTGTTTCTTCATGATGGTCCGATTCACAAGTTTTATGTTTCAAATTCTTTTCTGCGGATCTCTCCTGAAATTGATCAATGGCTTCTCTTTGTTTCACGAAAAGATGTCAAAGAGTTGGTTATTGAATTAGGAGAAGACGAATGGTTTAGGGCGCCGTCGTGTCTTTTTTCTTGTAAGAATCTGGTTCGGTTGGAGCTTGTTCATTGTGCATTGGACCCCCCTCCTAATTTCAAAGGATTCATGTGGTTGAAATACCTTGATCTTCAGCAAGTTTTGATTCCTCCAGATGATTTTGAATGCCTTATCTCAAGCTGCCCCCTCCTCGAGGATTTGACATTGTCATCCTTCGAGAGCTTAGAGTTGACTATCCGCGCTCCAAACCTCAAGTACTTGACTGTGGATGGTGAATTCATGGAATTATGTCTTTCAAACACTCCACTTTTGGTTTCTGTATCCATTACTATGTACATGAATGACGACATGGCTGAACATTTCGAACAAAGCTCAAGCTGCAATTTAGACAAGTTTCTTGGTGGTGCTCCCAAGCTCGAGAGGCTGGTTGGGAACTTATACTTCACCAAGGTATAACCATTTAGTCTCGTTAATCAAGTAACACGCAAGATGATTTTGCATCCCGTCTTATGTGTAGAGAGATAGCCGTCCTGATCATTCAAAACTTGTAGCAGTTTGTTGAAATTTTTAACTCATCAATCCCTTTACTTTCAGTTTCTGAGTGTAGGTATTGACCACCGACGTAGTAGCCTAATGGCGTATCACCAGTTGAAGTTTATCGAGTTAGATGAGGTTAGCTTCGAAGACATTAATGAAGTGTTGGTCATGCTTCAGCTGATTGTGAATTCTCCGAATTTGAAGACGCTGGAAGTCTCTGTAAGTTGCTCAACATGTCAAGAACTATGCACTGGCTTTCTTGCAGTTTGCTTTATGGTCCGTTGATCTTTGTAGGTTTCGACAGCATGTCGTGTGCATCGAGATCCTGACGACGTGCAAATTTGGGACAAGAACTTGTTCGATGATTCCACGCTTCATGAGTTGACGACTGTGAAGCTAAGTGATGTGTCAGGTATGCCTGCTGAAATGGGATTTATAAAGTTTCTTCTCGAGCATTCGCCTCACCTTGAAGAGATGATGGTTAGACCTAGTAAATACGCGATAGATGGAAGTTTGTCGATGTTGGTAGAGATGGCGAGCTTTCGACGTGCTTCGCCCCAAGCATCGATAGTTTTCGTTCACGATCCAACTTGTGCATAACAAACTTCATTTTGGTTTTTTTTTTGTTGGTCTTTGCCATACAATTTCAATGTGAATTTTAGTACTATTATTTTGTTGGCAGTTATGATCCTCTGTTTTTTTGTTTATGATGTTGTGTAGTGTATTTTTGCTTCTGAAATACACCGGGGACACGTGTATTTGACGACCACATAAATATACGATTGATATTATTGAA
Source organism: Agastache rugosa (assembly GCA_031470985.1). NCBI lineage: Eukaryota > Viridiplantae > Streptophyta > Magnoliopsida > Lamiales > Lamiaceae > Agastache > Agastache rugosa. The sequence continues at coordinate 70,688,130 of CM062601.1, read as the reverse complement.
ATCTGTTCAAAATCGCAAAAACTTGGATGCAGTCTATCACGGTAAGATTGGTTTGATTAGGGGTTAATTAAACATTAAGTGTAATTAAGGATAATTAAGAAATAATTAGGGTTCAGTGATCCTTATAAGAATTTATTAAACATTAAAAAATTTAATTAACCAAAACTTTTTAAAGCTTTTGGAGCGGCAAGAAGCACTCTTTCAGAATCATATTGTTCAAGATATCAATATTTTTTATTTTCCTCTGATATTTGAGATAGGAAATTGTTGCCATCACACTACAAAACAAGATTCTCCAAAAACCACATTGCAGTCACAAAACTGCATCTTGCAGAATTCAGCCATATCTACAACATTATTGTTATTACAACCTCAAATTTCTAACGAACCCGGAAGAATCGCCCTCACCATTATCATGTGCCAAAAATATACAAAAACCCCCCCAAAAAAAAAATACAAAAAGTCAGTTTCTGAAGACTGATTACTGTACAAGGTTGTATGATCGAACTCTTGTGTTTTGGTAGTAAAAGTTTGTTATTTTGGGAAAGGATCATCTAGGACCAGAGAGCTCCATTGCCTGAACTAGCAAAGAAGAATCATCTGTAAGATCAGAGTATCTCTCCGAAGAAGAGAACTCATTAGCCCTGCACCTAGTTGTCTCTGCTCTCTGTGAGGCCTCCCATTTCTCTGCGAGCCCGTCTCCTTCGAGCATCCTAACCACTTCAGACATCTTTGGCCTATGCAGAGGAAGATATTGTGTACACAACAAAGCCACCTGCACCATTTCCTCTAGTTCAATCCGGTCGTAGTTGCTCTTCAGACCCTTGTCCACTAGCATGTCTAGCTTCTTTTCTTGATGTATCTTCTTCACCTAAAATCATTTTGGTCTCATGCTTATTAAAAAAAAACATAGAATTTCAGTTAGTTAGTTAAGTTAGTTAGTTAGTTAGTTACCCAATCAAGCATGGCTCCTTTCTGGTTTGCTGCTTTGCCAAATTCTAGAGCCCTTTGGCCAGTGATGAGTTCTAGCAGAAGTATTCCAAATCCGAAAACATCTGTTTTCTCGGAGGATTGGCCCGTGGACAAGTACTCCGGTGCTATGTGGCCGACTGTGCCACGAACAGCTGTAGTAACATGTGAATCGCGATGATCAAGAAGCTTAGCTAGTCCGAAATCACCCACCACTGCCTCACAGTAGTCATCAAGTAGTATATTTGCCGCCTTCACGTCTCTATGAATGATCTTCGGATCACATTGCTCATGTAAGTATAGCAAACCCCTTGCTGCCCCCAAAGCTATCCTCTTCCTCGTACTCCAATCCAATGGTGGTTTTCCTGCAGTTGTAATAATAATATCAGTTTATTCTATACTTATCAAGAAAAGGGCATGAATGTTTTGCATGATTCTTCTACCTTTGAGGCAAGAAGCAACGCTTCCGTTAGACATGTAGGGATAGACGAGGAGCCTCTCCGATGGAGTTATGCAGAAGCCATAGAGGCGGAGGAGGTGTCTGTGGACAGCTAGGCTTATCATTTCAACCTCTGTCTGAAACTGCTTCTCTCCTCCTTTGTTGCTGCCATCTTTGAGCCTCTTCACCGCCACGACCGAGCCATCGGCGAGGCAGCCTTTGTAGACATTGCCAAAGCCACCTTTTCCTAGGATGTGTTTGCTGCTGAAGTTGTGTGTTGCTGCTTGAAGCTCTCTGAATGAGAACCTTCTTACGTTTCCTAGGCACACCTCTTCTTGATGTTGTTCTGAAATTTTAAGGTAGATTAAATATACTTAATTTGTGCTTTTATAAGTAAAGGGATTGTGAATTTGTGATGGAGGTTTTTTTTTTCACCATTGACATCAAAGAATATCTGCTTGTTGTGTTTGTGCCTCCACCAGAGGAGAAAGCCAAATCCAAGAACCAGTAGGCAGATGCAGCCGAGGCTAGATCCGAAGGCGAGCGCGACTCTGTGACTATTCGGCCTTGATGATGGCTGAGGAACTTCATCAAAAGATCAAGAAATTTGGATTTTAGACAAGAAATTAACCAGTAACAATATATTATTTGAGCTGTTTCAAAAGTTGTGAAAATTTTTACTTTGTGAATTCATCTGAGAGAAAGAGAGAGGCATTGGTGCAGTGACATTGCAGTCTGGCTCCTTCCCAGTTGCACATATCATAGGATTTCCTAACACACTGTAATAATATGCAGAAACATACAACATGAAAATCAAGAAAATGGAACCTAACTTAATCCAAATCAGATTAAATCCCATTAAATGAAAATTTACTTGAATGTTTTTGCAACAAGTTTTGGCACTGGCCCACTCAAATTATTGAATGACAAGTCCCTGAAAAAGTAGAAATCATGAAATCATGTAAAAAAAAATCTCAAATCTTGCAGTATATTGAGATAATAACTCCATGCAAAAAATGGGATTTAGAATTTTACAGAAAAGTCAGCTGTGTCATGTTGCCCAAAGCCAGGGGAATAGGTCCAGTAAGACTATTATTGTTCAACCTCCTATTTCCACATAGAGAGAGAGAGAGAGAGGGTTAATGAAATCAAGAAAACAAGTGATTGCAAGTTGAGATTTTGATAAATTCTGAGCAATATAAAACTCACAAGTACTTGAGGCCTCTGAGGTGAGATAAAGGAGGTATCTCTCCTACAAACAAATTGTCTGAAAGATCAAGTTCTTGAAGTTTAGGAAGCTGTCCTAACTCAGAAGGTATTTCCCCCGATATGTTATTATCCTGCAACAGCCTGCAAAACACACAAATCCCGTTATAAACGGATACGATACAATACGACACGAGCAGCTACTGTTTGATCTTCATATATAGATACTCACACACTTGTGAGGTGTGTCAAATTCCCAATACTGCGTGAAATTGTCCCAGACAAACTTTGGCTGGGAATTGCCCTGCAAGAATCAGCAACATTTTCAATAATTCAAGAATGTTACATATATTTAATTTTACATAGTAACAAGATTTTATTTTATTTAGCTTTAATTCTTACAGTGTGACAACACTGTCATGAACACAACCAACCATAGTCCAGCCACATGGATCAACAGCATTCTCATCCCAGTTCAAAACTCCATGAGGATCAATCAGAGACTTCTTTATGTCCATCAAAGCTACCACTGCACAAAAAAAAAAAAAAAAGGTTCGAAACACCGATGATTTTAAATACTTGTGGACTTATAGAAGTAGTGTTACATGGAAAAATAAAAAAAATCAAAGTTTGTTAGAATAATTAAAATAAAACTGACCTTCTAAGTTGACACCATTAGGTGTGAGCATAGCAGAACAAGACCAGAAATGGAACAAAACCAGAAAACAGAAAACAGTTTTTTCCATTGAAGGGAAACTAGAATTGCAGATAGCAACAAGAAATGGGCCTATTTTGTCTGAACAGAAACAAAAAATAATAGTAGTAATATTAATTTTCTGATGGGGTTTTGCAGAATCTTGTTTAGTTTGAAGAAACCTATAAAATCTGCCAAACTAAAACTTGTTGCTAAAAAAGTAAAAATTTCATCACATGAGAATAGTACTACTTCTGAAGCTTTCCATACTATTGTGTGTGTCAGATTTTTCAAGAAAATTACAGAGTTTTTGTAACAAAAAAAAGTGTAACTAGCAACATGCCCACCACTTGTGTATCAAAGTTGCAAGAAAAGAATATATAGAAAGCAAATTTATTATTTTAAAAATAAGACCAGTTTTTAATTATTAATTAGATAATTGGTAAAGCAAAACTCCTCCAATCATGCTGCTGCTTAGGGGGTGTTTCTCTTTTGGTTTCTTTTAACTTTTTTAAATTGTTGCATCATAGAATTTGAAATTGTACAGCAAAGTTGATGTGCTCTTTGTTCACACCACTGTGAGTCTGTGAGGGTTCAATTTTGAAGAATCTTATCATACTTTTCCCCCATTTCTTGATGATTTCTCGAATATTATTCTAATTTCTTATTTTATAAAGATCTATATTGACGATATCATTTTACACGTACGAGCATAATTTTGTTTTCGTCTTCCCTTATAAAATTCTTACAGTATTTCAGATATTTGGACAACCAAATTCATGCAGGAAAAGAAAATATAATTTGTGCCAAACGATGCAAATCTTCAAATTATCCACAAAGCCTGACAGGTTGGGCATAATTTAATACAAAATTAATTAGTTGATTAATTATGGGTTTTATATTAAAAAAATAATTCAAACTGGAAAATTGTTGCCCCACGCACACACACAAGTGTTAAGTGTGTGTGTGGATTTTTCTTTGGAAGGAGTGTATGAAAGAAAACATGCGTATTGGGATTTGGCTTCGGACTTTGGATTTTGCTAAATTTCTTATGTCTGAAATCTGAATGCAAACATTCCCACTGTTTGTCGTTTATACAATCTTTTATTTTTTGAATGAATAATAATAAATAATAAGCTTCAATAATAATAATAATAATAATAATAATAATAATAATAATAATAATAATAATAATATATTACTAATACGAAAATAAAGTGCCCCTCGACGGTGTTCCGTTCAGATTTTCCTTTATTTTGGTAATTTGTGCAATATTAATTCATATTCATATATTCTAATTCCAATTTAATAATTTTTATCTATTGGAATATATCAACATCTATTTATATATATTCACATATTCTCATGCCTCATTAATATATTCATTCGTATTTATCTTCAATCCCTATTATAGTGTACTTTTTTGATTTTTTTTAATATCATTACAAATATTAATACTCACACACCTACTTAGGGTTTTTTTGTGGCCGAGAGTACTTTTTGGTTTTGTTTTCTTGATCATGGCCTAATCTTTCCGTTTACAGTTCTGTTCTTTTATCTTAGTTTTATTTATTTATTTTTTAAACGCAAAGATGAATTGCAACTTCTACAACTAACCTACTTAGTTCTACGAGCGAGTATAACATCAATATGCAATCTATATTTATTATATAGAATATATAATATGATTACAAATATTTTATTAATTAATGTTTTAGAAATAATAGTTTCTTCCATATAATTATTATTTTTTTACAGTCTCTTTTATTTATTGTACGATGTGCCAATTGAATTGGTATTAGAATAGTTATTTAATATAAAGACAATTATAAAATACAAATACGTCTAATGAACATAAAGTTATTATATTTATATATTCTAATTCGAATCTATTATTATGATTACTATTATATCATTATATATGTGTTTAATTAATATTTGTAATTTATTTGTATTTATCTTTCCGTGTATAATGTCATTGACTTCTAATAAACGATTAAATGTTGTAGTATTGATCTATTAATGTTGTTATTGAGTTCTAATAAACTTTCATGTGTTACATTATGACACTAAATTATGTATTAGAAGAATTGTCATTCTCAATTATGTTTAGATATTAGAAATAAAACGATTTTTTAAGTTAGTCTATAAGTAACGGAAATAATTAAATTTAAAATAACAGACAAATTTTGAAAAAATAAATTAGCATTTTAAGAGGCCAATAGAAAATTTGTAAATGAAAATTCCTATGAAGACTAAATAAATATATTTAATCAACATGTCTTCATGTAATTCCTCTTCATTTTTCATTCATGTTTTCTAAAAACTTCGATTAGTGCTTGCTAGAAAATATATACATTGAATCAAATGTGGGATAGATAGCTAAAAAAAAGAACAAAAAAACTTGAAGATGTAAACATATCTTTTTCGGTATTTTGGCAAAGATTAGGGATATCGATTTAGCATGAACCAACGAGACGGTTCAGATAGACTTAAAAAGAAGAATTTTTACTAATTTTAATTAATACTCCCTCCGTCCCCCAAAAGTGTGGTCCAATTAATATTTTATACTTCACATATAATTAAATTTGGACCACACTTTTGGGGGACGGAATGAGTATTAAGTTTGTTTAGATTTTTATCGAGTATTTTAGCATAAACCAACGAGACGTTTCAAATAACATAGAAAGAAGGATTTTTTTTCTATTTTTAATTAATATTACTTGTAGTGTTTATATTTTTATCGAATATTACCCAATGGATTTGAGACGGTTATGTACAGTAAAGTCACTATTTTAACCGAGATTAAGACGAGAATATGTAGAAAAATTCTAAATAAATTTAGATTTAGAAAATACTTAATGAATGAGTACCCGATCCATTGTCATTCCTAATTATAAACTGATATATGTGAAATAAAATTAATTTTCTAAGTTTGATTAATAATTAACGCGAACAATATCACAACTTCTAAATAAGAAATTAAATTATTTTTAAAATGTATATATACATATACATTAAAACATAAAGTTATTTTCCGTCGAATTCCGACGAGCTAGTTCATGTTAAATTGATATATTTAATCTTTGCCAAAATGCGGAAAAAAATTTGTTTACATCTTCAAGTTTTTTTTGTTCTTTTCTTTAGCTACCTATCCCACATTTGATTCAATGTATATATTTTATAGAAAGCACTAATCGAATTTTTAGAAAAATATGATAATATATAATAAAACTCTTAATCACATCTCAAATTTATCTTTCCCTCTATTTAATTAATTTCTTCTATTACGCATATTAAAATAATAATAATTTCGGAATGCATTCTTATAAATCATTATTTTATACACTCTTAATTCATATATAATAATCTATAGAAAATTTGTAAATAAAAATCCCTATGAAGACTAAATAAATATATTTAATCAACATGTCTCTATGGAATCCTTTTCATTTTTCAATTCATATTTTTCTAAAAACTTCGATTAGTGCTTTCTAGAAAATATATACATTAAATCAAATGTGGGATAGGTAGCTAAAGAAAAGAATAAAAAAAACTTGAAGATGTAAACATATTTTTTTTCACATTTTGGCAAAAATTAGAGATATCGATTTAAATAACATAGAAAGAATGATTTTTACTAATTTTAATTAATATTACTTTGAAGATATAAACATTTTTTTTCCGCATTTTGGCAAAGATTAGAGATATCAATTTAGCATAAACCAACGAGACGGATCAAATATACTTAAAAAGAAGAATTTTTACAAATTTTAATTAATATTAACTTTGTTTAGATTTTTATCGAGTAATTTAGCATAAACCGACGAGACAGTTCAAATAACATAGAAAAAGGATTTTTACTAATTTTAATTAATTTTACTTGGAGTGTTCATATTTTTATCGAGTATTACTCAACTGATTTGAGACGAGTATGTACAATAAAGTCACTATTTTAACCGAGATGAGGACGAACATGTAGAAAAATTCTAAATAAATTTAGATTTAAAAAAACATAATAAATGAGTATAATCGATCCATTATCATTTCTAATTATAAATTTAGATACGTGAAATAAAATTAATTTCCAAGGTTGATTAATAATTAACACGCAATATCACAACTTTTAAATAAGATATAAACTTATTTTTAAAATATATACATATAAGTTAAAACATAAAGGTTATTTCCCGTCGAATTCTGATGGACTACTTACTAATAATAATAATAATAATAATAATAATAATAATAATAATAATAATAAAGTGATTAATGTCTAAGGCCAAAGATCTTGGATTTGAGTCCACCGTGACACGGTTTTTAAATTTAATTTCTAATTTATTAAAAAAAATAAAGAATACACTCGCACGCACACGGCACATTCACTGGATGCAACTTGGACTTAAAAAAAAATTAAGATTCCCTAAAAATAAATTAAATAATATTGAGAGCATTTTGTACTAGATTTATGCGACTTGTTAGTTCTCTTTTCCGATTTCTGGCGTTTAAAAAATTAAAATTGTAATAAAAAAAAGAACTACATATGTGATCCTTTATTGGTGTTTCAAACTATTTATCATTACATCGCTTCATATTGAAAGTCGATTTTTATTTTTAATTTTTCTTACGAATGATAATGACTCTTGGAAGATTATTTGTGGCCATTAAGAGTGTATGTATAGATTAGGCTCATGGACTTTTTAGAATTTTCAGAAATTTTCTGATTCGTATATTTGGAATTAACCTTCGACTGTTGTGAAAAATCTTCTTCATATTTCATACATATGTTCGTATTAGTATTGTGAAGTGATTTTCCCTCGAAAAAATGAGTATATGTATAGATTATGAAATGGGCAATAAACACCACCTAAGTAAAAATAAGGTTTCAAATTGGATCCATTAGAAAAAGAAAAAAAAAAGAATGCAAATTGGGTAATAGGAATATAGGATAGAGATTATTAAAAAAATAAATAATTTTTGGCATTCCGTAATTGGTGGCAACTTCTTCCACTGTACTCAATTTGGATTTATGCCATACTCCAAATGGTAATACAAATATTATTTCGGGCAACAAAGAAAAACTGCAATCATTATTTGTTGATACAATTTAAGTAAAATTTATTCTTTTTTAATTGTCTAGAAATAATATATATAGGAAAAACAAACTACACTATTCAAATCATATGTAACACAAAAATAAGCTCGACTTAAAATGCATTTATGAAATTTGAATTGGTGATTTTTGATCCAAAATTCTTCAACTTAACCAGTAAATCATTCTAAAATATTTTTTAGTCGAAGCGCATTAATGTCGGAATAAAATGTGTCGCTTTTTTGTAGCACAAACCAGTGACTAATAAAATTATAGGTCACCTCTATATTTCCAATAGTACAAAATCAATATTTGATAAGGTTGGTAGCGTCTAAATGAATATTTTTCCTGCATTACGGGGAATAAAAAAACAAAAGGAATTTAGCGCTTTTTAATCAACTATTTATTTATTTCGTTATAGAGTAAAGTTCAAGATTAGCAAATTTGTCAACAATTCCACCAAAAAAAATGATGTGTTATTCCATAAAAATAGGAAGCTTAAAACAAAAATATTTGGGAATAAATAAAGATTATGATTTATGGAGAGACTAACATAATTGCACATAAAGGGTTAGAATCTCGAGACAAGCTTTGCGATTTCTCGAGAGTTGTGATATAATTGGTTGCTCGTGGCATCTTCATTCATCGAGTGCAACTATATATAAATAATACTCATTTTATATATTCGTTATCTTTTTAATTATGTAATTTCTTTTTGTAGTGGAGTGGATTCCCATTCATCCAAGAATTTCGCTTTTGCTTTGTGCTTTTTTTTTTCTTGACGCCTAAAAGCTTAATCATAATAAATGTAATTATTGTTTGATCAGAGGACAGTCAAATTAGAAGTTGGAATTTTATTCTTACTATTACTAATGCAATGTAATTTGTACGGTTTATATAAATATTTTAGCAATAATATATATGTTTAGTGATTTTTCTTATATATTTATAATTATTGTTATGTGGGATAAAATTTGTGTCTTATCGAAAAAGAAAATATTTGTACATGAGAGAAACTCCTTATGTATATTGAATACCAATTAAAAAGCAAATTTACTATGCTTGTACAGAAAAACATACTGAATCAAAAGGTTGCATATTTATCACTTCAATGGATAATTCCAAATTATCCATATGCTGGTAATTCCTTGTGTTTATTTGTTTCATTTAAAAATTTATCATACTTCTTATGTACATTTTTGGCCTTTTAACTTAAGTTTAGCTTATTGGTTATGAGCTGTATTTGTATATGTTACTATTATTGAAAAAAATAATTGAAGAATATTGATTATACTTCATATATAATTTATTATTTGTGTATTTAAGTTCATAAAAAGTTAATTTTAGGCATCTGTTAACAAAGTTAGTTTGCGATCCAAACGCGTCTCGGGCAAGCCTATATAATCATAACATATACTTTCTCCGTTTCATAATTAGTATCTCATTTCTTTTTGGTACTAGAATTTAGAAGAAGAGTATTATAGAATAAAGAGAAATAAAGTGGTGGAGCGCACACCTTTTTGTGAGCGAAGATGATTTCCAAAAAAGAAAATGAAACACTTGAATAAGACAAGTGGACATTACTGTGAAACGGAAGGAATATTTACATAAAATTAAATTAATTTGGAACTAAGACAAGAATATATGTAGGGTATTTTTAGTAATAAAGGAAATTGTACTCTACAACACGTGCATTGTGGATATGAGTCATGATAGCGTTGACCTATTTCATACGTTGAATTATATGGATGCCTGTTACCAATTAATTACTTCCCCCGTTCCATTCATAACGTCTCATTTTCATTTTTTATTTGTATCATCCATAACGTTCCGTTTTTAAATAAAAAAATAATTAACTCTTTAAAAGTGGTGGGACCAACTACTTTTCTATCATTTTACCCTTCTCCTTTATAACCGTGCCCAAAAGAAATGGAACGTTATAAATGGGACGAAGTGAGTATTAATTATCATATATATATATATATATATATATATATATATATATATATATAGGAATGAGTTAATCCATATAAACTATTTCTCACGTGAGAACTTGAGAACATGCTTAAATCTATATATATTCATGCTTAAATCTATATATAATCATGGTTAATGAGATTCATGTTTTTTTTGTATAAACAATTGTGCTTATATAAAATCATGCTTAAATCTATATATATTCATGTATTAATGCTTTGAATAATGACAACCATAGATCATACAAAGATCAACGGTTCAGATTGGTTCCTAGTTCCCCACACTAGGAATAATTTATATATGAACCAATCTCCCTCTCTCTCTCTCTCTCTCTCTCTCTATATATATATATATATATATATATTTATATAGGGAGTGGATCTGGTAAGAACACATCTTATATAAGAACGTAAGAACAATGCATTTTTATTACATCGGAGATGCATAACATGCAGAAACTAAATGCATAAATATTTTAATGCATAAACTACAATAACTTAATGCATTAGCATTGAAATGCATAAATTAGAGTAATTAAATGCACGGTTAAATCTGGACCATAGATCATCAAAGATCAAGGGTCCAGATTTGTTCTTATTTCTCACATAAGAAAGTGTTCTTATTTGATCCGCGCCCTATATATATATATATATGTAGGGAGTGGTTCTAGTGAAAAGAGCCCTTAAACTAAGAAATAGGAATAAATCCCAACCCTTGATCCACAATAGATGGATGGCCAGATCTGAAGCGGGTCGGATCCGGGTCAACCCGTTGACTTTTTTTTTATTAGTTTCGAAATTTTTTTTTCGAATTTTTTTTAATAAAGTGTGGTGCATCTCAATACACTGTGTGGTGCATCTCATTACACAGTGTGTTGCATCTACACATTGTGATGCATCTCATTATACATGGTGGTGCATCTCATTACACATAGTGTTGCATTTCAAAATGCATTGTGGTGCATCAAATAATACATGGATATTTATTTCATACACTATGTGTGTGTGTATAACTATATCAAAAAGAGGAAAAATCTTGGGGTGATTTGGTATGATGAAATCAAACTACTTTTCAAATCATTGTATTCATACCATATCAGAAAGCAAGTGTTTAGGAATTTTTTTTTTGTCTCCGCCTTCGGCTCCGATTTTAATTTATAGATAATGATTGTGGCAACATTATATATGTTTTAGCTCGCTCCGAGGCCTTCGGCTCCCCTCCCTCAACTCTTGAAAAAAATAAAATAAAAATAAAAAAATAGTGAAAAAGAATATTTAAAAATTAAAAAATGGTGCATCCCAATACACTTAGTGGTGCATCTCATTGCACAGTTTGGTGCATCTCATTGCACTGTGTCTGAACCTTAAAAAATAATTTTAAAAGTCAACGGGTTGACCGGATCCGACCCGGTTTGATCTGGGTCAAATCTAACCCTTCATCCCTTGTAGATCTATGGTGGAAATATATTTCTATTTCTTAAGTTAAGATCCATTCTTATATGATCCTTTCCCTATATATATATATATATATGGGGAAAATTTATTTTACACACTTCCACTTTACACAAATGAAAAATACACACCTCATTAGAAACAAATGAAAAATACACAACCCTACAAAAGTAACCCTACAATGGCCCACAAAACATCACTTCATTCCACAAAAAACAAGGCCCATGCCTTGGAAAAGGAAAAAAAAAATACTGTGCGCGGCAAAAGGAGAAGAAGAAAAAAACGACCAAGATTCGATCATCAGGATTTTGAATAAAAAACCACTTTTTGACCCACTTTCCACATTAAATAACCCCCAAGTCCCCCACCATCTCAAAAAAAACGACAAACCCTACCCACCCCTTCAAATCCCGACAGTCACCATCTCTCTATCCCCATTCCATTCCCAATTTCCCGACCCCTAACTCGTGCTGGTCCCTTTTTCACCCCAAAAAACCTGACGCCGGTGGTCCCAAATTACACCGAAAGGGATCTTGAAGAGCATCGAGAGGGATCTTTAAAGTTTGGTGGATACAAAATCATATCGGGACAACAGGTTAGCGGGATCTATATTAATTTTATTCCCTCTCGGATACTACAATTTCCCGCTCGAGAACACACAATTCCCGCTCGAGCGGGATTTAGTGTGGTCGAGCGGGATATAGGTTATGTTAATTTCTTGAATTTTGTTACTGATTAGGTTAATTTTTAATTATTTAGTTAACTATTTACCGCTTGATTTTACCTATTTCCCGCTCCAGCGGGATATTACGTAGTCGAGCAGGATATAGGTTTGTCGAGAGAGAAATAGGCTTAAATGCATTATACTCATTCTTAGTATTATTTTCGTGGAATTTCCGTATTAATTAGGTGAATTTAAACTACGTGCATAATTGTTTCGTGATTTTTAGTATTATTTCGTTAAAGTTGGTATAATTATTTTGTGTTGCATGATTTTTAGAATTCAGTAGGTAATATCATGATTCATGTAGATAGAACTATTTCCCACTCGTACTGTACTATTTCCCGCTCAACCGAACCAATTTCCCGCTCGAGCGGGATATTGTTCTCGAGCTATAAAAAATTGTCTTAAATACATGCTATTAATTCAATCATTTTTAGTATTATTTTCGTGAATTTTAGTTTGAATTTGGCGAATTTTAAATTGTGCAGTTAATTTCACTTGAATTTTAGTTAAAAAATTGACGTGAATTTCGTGAATTTAATTTTCTAAATTTTAAATAAATAATTACTGATGTTCGTAAATTTGATTGATTTTCTATTGATTCAGATTACGTTCAAGAGAGCGGATACGATTAATCGTCAGTTGACGATTAGCACGTACTACAAGACCAAGGTTTTAGAAGATGTTCGTAAGACATTGTTGTTCGTTGGTGGGCAGGAGCTACTGGATAGGTTTATAGCAGGCAGGGTGTTTTGGGCACTTTATTTATTGGAAGCAGGGGCAGAAGTGCAGTATGACCGTGCTTCACATGTTGTCACGTGAGATTAATTATCTGGGCGCTTAGGAGTACGACATGTGGTTTCATATAAATGGGGCAAACATCCGTTTTTCCTATCCAGAGTATGCCCTTATTACTCGGCTCGTCCGACTTTAGACCTTCGGACAACCATGACGTATGAAGGGTGGAGGTGTATCGGCATTTTTGTAATGGGATGTCGATTAGTGTCGCAACTCTACTGGTGAACTGTATTTCTGGGTGGCTCATGTGTTAGTATTATATCTGTTATTACTTGCTTACGATCCGAATAAGTCTGTTGCTGCGTGGGTGTGGAAATTGATCGACGATTTAGAGGCGTTTCACAGATTTCCTTGGGGATCCTACACTTATTTGAATCTGAAGCACTACGTTCAAAACATACAGAGCTCGCCGAAGTACCACTTCTACGGTTCAGTGTGGGCTTTCCAAGTTTGGTCCCTAGAAGTACTTCCAAATTTAGCTACCGCTGTAGGGAGTCTTGCTTCGCCGAATGCACAACCCAAATGCCTTAGATGGAAATTTAAGAGCAGAACTAGAATGGAGCTTGAGCCTATATTTTCTCTACAGGTATTTAATTATTTAATTAATTAAATTTATATGGGCATTTATTCTGTATTTAATATTTATTTTTTATTTATTGTAGGTCCCTCGTGTCACTCTGTTGGAACCATATGGCGACGAGGCGCGGAGTTTGTACATGCAGTCCACTTTGTACCCAAATGCCCTTGTAGTGGACTTTGTGGTGCCGCACAATCCGTTACGGCACGGGGAACAGTTCCCCGTCATGAGCATCAGGCAAGGCAGTTTCAGGAGGCTACTGAGGCAGTAGAGCATGTCTCTCGAAGGAGATGAGCACAGAGAAAGGCGCCTGATTATGTTGAGCATGAAGATCTTTCTGAGGAGGAACGTCAACCTCCTCCTCAAGATAAGGAGAAGCGTACTCGTCAGAAGGGATCATCATCTTAGAGCAACGGAGGAGATCACCACCGTCGATACAGTGACCGTCGGTGGATGAGACAGGAGTTGGAGAAATCTGAAGATCGTTTGCTCGAGAAAATGGATAAGAGATGGTTGTCTCGATTTCAAAAGTGGTTTGAAGATTTGTTTGAGAATATACGATGTGGATCTTCACGGCGTCGCAGCCCCGTATACGAGCCCACTTTTCGTGGAATGCCTACTCCTGCATCACGCCGGCCGTCTGTTCATGAACCTGCACACGACACTGCTCGACGCCAGCCGTCTGTTCATGAACAAGTTTCTCCATGAGAGCCATCTGTTCATGAACATGTTGGTCCACATCAGCCGTTTGTTCATGATACACACTTTGTACAGCCGGAGGTTCTTGCCCGCCATTCATTGCCTGAGCTTGGATCTTCGTTTGCCCCGATTGAGCAGTATGGTAGTTTTCTGCACGATCCATATCGTCATTCGATGGAAATCCCCAGTGGTCGTGATGAAGCCTTGTGGCAGAGTCTTGGGCAGGTAACATTTTATTTAATAAGCACGTATTTTTCAATTCTTTATCATTTAATTTAGCACTTGTACTAATTTAATTTTCCGTATAAATTTAGGCAATTGGAAAAGCATTTGAGAACGTCCAGGCATCATATGCTAGATAAGAAGATGTGATGAGAACGCCCATCGATGCAGTGCCTATTTCTCAGGTGGGTGCTTCGGTGGATGAATATGATGAGCCGTTCCGGGTACCTCGAAGAGGAAATAAGAAGAAGAAACATGCAGCGGCAGTCCGTACACCCATGATTACCAGTAGGTATGGCTGTCAAATTAGCTGGCCGGGCCGGCCCGGAAATTTTTCGGGCCTGCAAATGTCCGGCCCAGCCCGGCCCATTTCGGGCCGAAAAAATTTCGGGCCTAACATTGTGTGGCTCGGCCCGGCCCGAAAATGCTTCGGGCTTGAAAATTGGCAGCCCAGCCCGGTTTCGGGCCGGGCCAATTTTGACACCCCTACCAGTAGGGCACCAGCAGAGCTTGATATCCAGTTGGTTCAGGCGTACGAGTTGTTTCTAAGTGGCCCACCTGACCAATTTATGATTGTGACTGCGAGTGGGGTTATCTTCCGCATCAGTTGTGGAGGGTGTTAGAAAATCCACACACTGACATAATCGTTGGGGTAAGTAAATATAATTATTATATTTACTTCACTTGTTTAGTCTATTTATTTATTTTGGTTATATTTGTTGCTCACCGTGACAACGTGCTGGAGAATGTCACGGCTAGAAAAACTGTACTCTTGGATTGTGATGTCTTCTTAAGTTTTATTTTTTGTATTTTCTAACTAATATTCATTTTTTATTTCCAATTTGTTTTCTATTTTCTGTCTATAACTATGATGTGAATTTCAAACAGCTCCAACTCCAAGTGAATGGGAAAAAAAAGATTTTAAGCATAGAGATCGAGACGCCGTTGAGGGGAACTTGGGCTCTGTATGCAGACTGGGAGGCTCCTAAGAGCATATGTTTTGGAGCGCATGGACTCAATGCAGGTGACGAGCAGTCGTCGTTTTTTGATGCACATCACGTAAGTAAATAACTTCTTTATTTTGGATTTTCTGCAATTATTTATTTTTAAATTAACTATCATTTGTACATGTAATGCAGATCATTATGGTATGTCTCATATGATGGTCCCTGAGCTAGGTATTTGGTGTAGAGGGGGGGTGAATACACCAAATAGATTTCTGAAAACTTTTTCAAGTTAAATAACAGAGTTGGTGAGCTCAGTTATTGATCCAGCTGAGGAGGGTCAGCTGGGTAAATAACTCAGCTGGCGGTGCAGAATGTCGTGGTTTGAAAACTTAGCTCGGTTACTTAGAAAAACTCAGCTTGAAAAGATTAACTTTATGTTTTCAGCTTAGTCAAGTTGTGCAACTTTCAGAAAGACACATCTGTCTTTGGAGAGCAGCTGCGTATGCAGTTTTGATCAAATATGTAATGTTATGAAAGTGTTAGTACAAAACTGAATTTAAAGAGACAGTAAAGAGCACACGATTTTTACGTGGTTCGGAGTAACACCTCCTACGTCCACGACCAGATTTACTGGTAATCCACTACCACTTGGTTTCCAAGTACCAAGCAACTTCACAACTCTAACCCGAGCTGTGTTCCAACAGTTTGCGGGCACTGTCAAGCCTAACCTTTCAGTTTACGGGTACTGAAAAAACCTAACACACTTGAATTTCCCGCTTCAAGCAAGCGTTACCTTGACCTAACCTTTCTGGGTAAAGAGGTGTTTGGTTTGGGGTTCCAACTGTGAACGAGTTCTTACAATTAAGAACTTTAGAGTATGATGAACTCGTTCGAAATCTAGGCTTTAAGATATACAAAGATTTTGGCCTAGGGATCAGACGAAAAACTAAGCAGTTTCTGAACTAGAAACACTTTAAGATAAAGTGTTCTTTGATCTATGTAGAACTGCTTGAGAGCTTTTGAAAGATTGATGATTTCAGAGAATGAAAGCTTGTAGAGAGTTTTTCGTGTTTGATCCTGAGGTTGAAGACAGGTTTATATAGGTAGAGATTCAAGACTAGCCGTTGGAGGAGCCGTTTGAATCTTACCTACTCTTCTTAAATTCGAGATCTGCCGTTGGGCGAATCTGCACCTGTCTTCATTTGTGTCACATCCGATGTCCTGAAGTCTAGGATACTGATTCGGCAATCCCTCATTGGTCGAGGCATGTTGACTTCCTTTGACGCCGGGATCTTCTGCCTTTGGAGCTGGCTTTTGAATTCAGAGCTGGATTTGGCAAACTGACTTGAAGTGATGTCTTCAGTTAGTTCCCTTTGATCTGTACAGCTGGACCGGCTGTATTTTGAACTCAGCTCCAATTCTCTTCAGCTTGATCATGCTCTGCTGGAGGACTCAGCTGAAGGTTAACTCCTGCTGTCTTCCGCTACCTGACTCCTAATGTAGACACAGCTGGGTCGACTGCTATCTTCCGCTTGCTGACTCCTGCTGTTGACACAGCTGGGTCGACTGCTGTCTTCCGCTTCCTTAACCTGTAAACCTAGAAAATCTAAAGCTCAAACAGGCGAGCTGGAAAATACTATTTAGGTTGACGCGATCATCTATTCGGTTGGAGAATCAGTTGGGTTTTGGTATCAAATCAAAACCTTATAATTTTCCCAACAATTTCCCCCTTTTTGATGATGCCAAAACCTAACTGAGACAGCTTATGACGCAGAAAAACTTGTGTTTTATTATTGTAACAAATACATTATAACACAGGAAAAAGAAAGAAAGAAAAAAAATCTTCAATTCTTCAGTTCTTCAATCCCAGTTGGCTGGGTCTTCTCTTCTGCATCTAGTCTTCTTTCTTTTGACTCGTCTCTTCTCCAGCTGATTCTGATTCAGCTGGTTCCTCTAGCTCAACAGTTTGCCTCTTCTTTGTCTCATTCTCTTCCCCCTTACTTCCCCCTTTTTGGCATGATCAAACAAGGTGGGAGAGATACACCATCGGCTGTTACGATGTTTTAGTTTGGCGAAACTGTGGTTTTCAGCTCTGAGCAGCGAGGTCTAGAGTCTAGGTGGCTCAGCTGTTGTATTAGCTGGCTCTTCTTCAGTAGCATTAGCCTCAGCTGTGATTGCAGACACAGCGTCCTTGGTCTGATTCAGCTGGGACGGTCCAGCTGAGTGCTTGGAGGGATGAGTTGGCACTGGAGATAACATCTTCTGAGTCGGGCACAACTTCATTCCTTGCAATTTTGCTTCTTCAGACTTCATTAGATTGAATGAGAAAGTCTGATTCAGCACTTGAGGGACTTGAGTATTTCCCTTCCACTTCGAAGTGGTGGGTAAAGGGTTCAGCTCATATCATCATCATCCAGCTGCAAGTGATCATCGGCTGGGTGATGTTTTCCACTTGAGCATGGTGCAGGGGCTTGAGCAACTTTCATCGGAAGATCTCGAAGCTGGTGTCCCTGTTGAGCTAAAGGAAATTGAGGAAAAGGCGGTTGAAGTATTTCATCTGTCTTGGGGTTTAAGCTTAGTTGACCAGCTGGAATACTTCGTTGCGGCGTTGATAATGACGATGTTCACGCAGGCACATGAACTTCTTCTCCATTGTGAGAAACCACCGCTTGTGGGCCTTCTGCTCCTCAGAGAGTAATTACGAATTCTCTCATAATGTCAGCTGACTTCTCGGCTGACTGACTGAGTACCTTTGACTTGAGTCTTCTATTTGAAGACGGTGCTTCAGCATGTTTTGTCTCCTCAAGTTGTTTTCGATTCCCAGCTGGGACGGAAATAGATGCATGTTGCTTTATCTCCTGCATCTTTTTATGTGCCTCCAATGACGGAGCAAGAGCTTTGACATGACTGCTCTTGAAGACTCCGGCTTTATCAACATCTGGTCCAGTTCTGTTGACGTTGATTTTTGCATCCCAGGTAGTTGTATGTCCCGTTCTCTCTTTTATTTTAAGAGAAACAGTGGGGCGGAGGAGGTATTTTTCCTTTGACATTCCTAGAAAGATTTCTGCACCTTCCTGGTGAATGACGTTCTTGAGCTTTGTAGTCTTCCACTGCGTTGGACCGGATCTATCGATGGGCTTCACCTTCTCCTGGAACTCTGTCTTCTTGAGGTTCCTGAGAGTTAAGCAACTCTTATCTTGAAGCTTTGACAGATTCTTCAAGTTTGATCGGCTTCGGGAGATATCTTTCTAGATTCCATGTTCTACTTCTGCAACTTTGGTTAGTAGAAACAGATAATACCAATTGATGGAAATAAGAAAGAATGCCGAAAAACTTTTTAGGGTTGATGCAATGTTTTACGTATCTCTTCTAGCATATTTGTATAGCTGATTTGATGAATGGTCGATCAAGATTTATCGATTGATAAGAAGATCTATGACTGGGAGTGATTCTCGCATCATGTCAATTTCTTGTTCAGACATTGCGAGTTAATGGGTGAGAGAGGATGGTTGGGGCACTTTGACTTTTGCCTTGAAACTCCCATGATTCAGTTCTTTGCAGACTTTTAATTTAATTTGATTAGATATGACAAGATATGATTTGACTGAAAACAGATTGAGTAGGTGTAGTTAATGTTGTTGCAAACTTCTCAGCTGATCATTGTAGTCAGCTGATACCTCGGTTGAGTGGGTGTTCTTGGTGATCGTTGTTCCAGCTGGTTCCCCCTCAGCTGAATAATCCTTCAATTTCAGCATCTGGTTTAGCTGGATTCTTTCTCAGCTGATACTAGTGACGTCAATTCTGAATTTCAACTGTCTGCTTCCATTCAGCTGGGTGAAGCATCGTCTGGGTTGAGTAATCCAAGTAATCCGCACAGCATTTTGAATCTTGCTTCTATCAGCGGCTTTGTGAGTATATCAGCCCGCTGTATGTCTGTGTGAATTTTCTCAACAATCACATCCTTCTTTTCCACGTGATCTCTGATGAAATGATGGCGTACGTCCACATGCTTGCATCTTGTGTGAAGTACTGGATTCTCTGAAATAGCAATCGCACTTGAGCTATCACAGAAAATTGGAACTTGTCCAGTTTTCACTTCATAGTCATCCAGCTGATGTTTCAGCCAGAGAATTTGTGAGCAGCAGCTTCCAGCGGCCATATATTCTGCTTCTGTTGTGGAAGTTGTGACGCACGTTTGCTTCTTTGAAAACCATGAAATCAACTTACTTCCTAAGAACTGACAAGTTCATGAAGTTGATTTTCTGTCCAACCGATCTCCAGCAAAATCTGAGTCTGAGTCTGAGTCAGCTGTAGATTGTCTTTAGCTGGGTACCACAGCCCAACATTCTCAGTTCCTTTGAGATATTTAAGAATGTTCTTGGCTGCTTGCATGTGTGCTTCCTTTGGATCAACTTGAAATCTGGCACACACTCCGACTGCGAATGAGATGTCTGGACGACTTGCTGTTAGATACAGCAGGGAACCTATTATCCCTCTGTATTTGTTGGAATCAACTGTCTTCCCTTCAGTTCCCGGTTCAATCTTCCAATTGGTGTTCATCGGAATCTTTACAGTTCTGCTGGATTGAACTCCATACTTGGCGATCAAGTCTTTCACATATTTGGATTGATTTATGAAAATCCCTTCTGCTGATTGCTTGACTTGAAGTCCTAGGAATAAACTCATTTTCCCATCATGGACATTTGGAACTGCTCTGACATCATTTCTCCAAATCTTTGGCATAAGAAGTTTGATCTTGATCCAAAGATGATGTCTTCTACATAAATTTGAACAACCAGGATGTCTTCTCCTGACTTGATGGTGAAGAGAGTTTTGTCTACTGAGCCCTTCTTGAATCCTTTGGATACAAGAAAATTTGACAAAGTGTCATACCAAGCTCGAGGTGCTTGCTTCAATCCATAAAGCGCCTTCTTTAGCTTGTAGACTTTGTTTCCTTCTACTTCAAATCCTAGAAGTTATTCGATGTAGACATCTTCTTTGATTTCTCCATTTAAGAATGCATACTTCACATCCATATGATAGACCTTGAATTTGTGGAGTGCTGCATAAGCGAGAAAGAGTCTGATTGCTTCCAATCGCGCTACTGGAGCAAATGATTCTTCGAAGTCAATTCCTTCCTGCTGAGTGTAGCCCTTGGCAACCAGTCGAGCTTTGTTTCTGATGATGACTCCCAGGGTATCCAATTTGTTCTTGAATATCCATTTGAGTCCTATGACTTTGACTCCTTCAGGTCTGTCGACCAATTCCCAGACACAATTTCTGAGGAATTCGTTCAGCTCTTCTTGCATGGTGTTAGTCCAAGGCACGCTCTTCAAAGCTTCGAGAATTGATTGAGGCTCTGGCACTTGAGCTACGTAACACGCCATTAAAGCTGTATCTTCATCATAGACCGTCAGTTCTAGCTCTACTGAGAGTTGAGCTGTGTCAGCTGCTTCTTGATGATCCGATGATGCTTGAGCAGCTGAGCTTCTTGTTTTGACTTGGTCGGATGGTTCTCCAATGATTGCTGATGATGGATGATTTTCAATCCATCTTCTCATTTTACGAATTTCTTCTTCCAGTTGATTGATGCTTGAAGTGGCTAAATTTCGTCTGTCTTGGAGTTGCTCTGGAATTAAGTCTTGAGAGATTGATTCTGCTTGATTTGGATTTTGAGGTGACTTCTGTAGAGTCTCTGCTGGAGATGGAGCTGGGGACCCAGCTGTGTCTGTTTTCCAGCTGATGGCGTTCCCCCTTGATTTGGCGTTGAAGGTTCTTCTTGATTTCCAGCAGGTGGAGCTTCCCGGTTGATTTAAAGTTCCTCCTCTGGCTCATCATCCCAAATTAATGGTTCGGCCAGATTCCTGATTCGATTTTCTTGAGCTCTTGTCTGAATCTGTCTTCAAGATTCTCATTCGTTTCTTTTGATAGAATCTC
Source organism: Agastache rugosa (assembly GCA_031470985.1). Lineage (NCBI taxonomy): Eukaryota > Viridiplantae > Streptophyta > Magnoliopsida > Lamiales > Lamiaceae > Agastache > Agastache rugosa. The sequence goes on along the minus strand of CM062601.1, from coordinate 70,666,398 downwards.
TATATTCGAAAGATGATTCGTCAAAGGTAACATGTGGAGTTACTTCGACTGTTTGAGTTCTTCTATTGAAGACTCTGTATGCTTTACTCACAGCAGAATAACCAAGGAATACTCCTCGGTCTGTCTTCTCGTCGAACGTCTTGAGCTGTGTCTTTCCATTGTTTAGGATATGACATTTGGATCCGAATACCTTGAAATATCCAATATATGGTATTCTGTTGTTCCATAGCTCATACGGTGTCTTCCCTTGTCTTGATGTGAGTAGGGAGCGATTCTGAGTGAAACAAGCTGTGTTGATTGCTTCGGCCCATAACTTCTTTGGAATGGCAGAGCTGGCTAGCATTGAGGTAGCTGCTTCTTTGAGTGTTCTGTTTCTTCTCTCTGACCATTCTGCTGAGGTGTGCGTGCTACAGATATTTGATGTTGAACTCCGTTCTTCTCGCAGTAATCATAAATAGTTTCATTCAGAAACTCCGTTCATCGATCTGATCTTATTGACATTATCTTGCACTCCTTTTGTGTTGACAATCTTTCCAGCAGGATAGGCAGCTTAGTCCTGGTTTCGCTCTTCTGGTACATGAATGATACCCATGTGAATCTTGAGAAATCATCCACTACGACCAGAGTATATTTTCTGCCATTGAAGCTTGCTGGAGTAACTGGACCAAAAAGATCCATGTGAAGGAGTTGAAGTACTCGATCAGTTGACTGAACTGGCTTGAGAGAGAATGAAATTCTTGTTTGCTTTCCTTGTTGACACGCGCTGCACATATGACTTTTGTCATATACTTGATCTGGAATTCCATTAGCGAGCTGGTTCCCAGCCAGTTTGTTGATTGTCTTGAAGTTGAGATGATTCAGCCGTCTGCGCCACAGCCAGCTGACTTCATTGCTGCTTTTCGATACAAGACAAGTCTCCGGAGGGCTGCTGTTCCAGTCAGCAAAATACATATTTCCTTCTCTTTTCCCTCTTAGGAGTATCTGCTTGGTTTCCCTATTCTTCACTGTGTATCCCTGTGCATCAAACTTGACAGAAAAATCGTTGTCACAGAATTGGCTAATGGAAAGCAAGTTGTGTTGCAATCCTTGTACATAAGAAATATTTGGGATTATAATATTTTTAGTTTTAAATGTACCATAACCTTTGGTTAGGCCTTTGGAGTTGTCACCAAATGTTACTTGTGGGCCTGGACGCTCGATATACTTCTGAAGTAGATGCTTTAAGTGCGTCATGTGCTTGGAACATCCACTGTCCAAGTACCATAGTGTTCTCATCGACTCCTCAGTGATGCGTCGATTCCTTGCAACCTATACAAAATATCAAGATTTAGGTACCCAATTTTAATTGGGTCCTTGTGGGTTAGACAGAGATCCTTTGATGACCCAGATCTGCTTGATGACTCGAATTAGGTCATTTGATCTGATAATTCTCCCAGCTGAGTCGATATACACATTCTTTGTGTTCTTCGATTGTTGCTGGCGGGATCTTGATCTCAGTGTCTTCCCGCTTGATGTCTTGATTTCTTTCAGTTTCCAGCTGTGTACCTAGCTGAGATGTTCCTTTGTCTCTGCTGTCTCATGTGTTGCTGTGGCTGGAAATGATTATCCAGCTGGTACTCATGTGAGTGATATCCAGCTGGGTATCTCTGATATCTTGGTTGATATCGTTCAACATGCTGTTGCTGTTGCAAGCATCTGTAAAGTCCAGCCTGTTGTCTTTGTTGAGGTTGAGTACGTTGCTGTCTGAGTTGGGCTTGAGGTTGTCTCACAGCTGGCCTTTTTGATACCTGATGTGTCTTTGACGGAGCTTGACGATGTTTCACAGCTGGTCTTCCTGACGCCTGCTGTGTCCTCAACTGTTGAAGCTGAGTTGCTGGGATTGGATGTTCTTTTGCTCGTACAAACATTACCTTTGTTCCACTTGTGGAGGTAATGTTTGAGGCATCCTTTGATTCATTGTATCACAGTCCTGCTTTGAGTGCTGCTGGACGTTGTGCACTAATGATCTCATCCATTGTTGATGTGGCTTTGATGAGAGCTACTATCTTCTTAGTTAGTATCTATTCGGTGCTTTTCAGCTCAATGATCTCAGCTGACTTCTTTTCCGATTCAGCTGTGACCTTTTCCAAGTCTTCCATCAGATGTTTCTTCTCATAGTAGAATTCCTTCATCAGCTGATCTTGTTTCACTATTTTGTCTTTTAGTGAAACAACTTCCTGTTGGAGCTGTGTTGTATCAGCTGCTTCTGATACCTTTGTCTTTTCCAGTTCCGCTTTCAGCTCGGCATTCTCACACATAATGACCTCAAGGATCTCTTGAAGCTCCTTGGAATCGTTCATTACTTTCTCTACTAGACTCCAGTCTGGTAGCCCTGATTCTGAAACCTGTGTAGAGTGTTCGTGTGATGGTGAGAGGTTAGATAGATTTTGAGTTCGAGACATTACCTCATCTTCATCGATGTCGTCTGTTTGTCCCATGAAGCATGTATCCCAATCAGGTTCATCATGGGCCATCAGTGCTTCTTCTTCCGAGTCTGAAAATGGCATGTTGTCATCCATTTTGTTGCACTCTGATTCTTCATCGGCGATGTAAGCTCTCCTTCTGTCAGCTGCCTTAGCTTTCAGTTGGTCTTTATCTTTCTTGGACAGCTTTGGACAATCTAGCCGGTAGTGTCCTGGTTCCTTGCAGTTGAAGCAACCTTCTTCTGTTCGTTTGTCAGCTGACTTCTCATCAGCTACTGCGTACTTGTCTCTGTAAGTTCTTGCGAACTTCTTGTATTTGACCTTGCTGGTGTTGAGTTTGTTGTAGTTTTTGACCAGCATATCTATTTCTTCAAGTAGCTCTTCCTTGCTTATGTCCTTCTTATCCTTTTTTGATGACTCAGCTGACTGTATGTATGCGGATTTTTCAGAGTTGGCTCTGAACGCAATCTCCTTTGTTGCAGGTGTCAGCTCTCCATCATTTTGATTGCTTGAATATTCTTTCATGGTAATCTTCAAGTTGTATTCGTTGGCTTTGAGTAGGGAGTATAATCTTTCAGTTGAAAGATCACCTAAGTCACTTCGACTTTGGTGTACCACCTTATAAGTGTTCCATTCAGCGGTGAGCACTGAAAGAACTTTTAGATTCTTTTCTCGCTGGGTGTATTTCCCAGTTCTGATGGTTTCTATTTCCACCACTATATTGGAGAATCTAAGTTCCATCCCATCGATGGACTCGTTGACCAGCTGCTTGAAGTTATCAAACTTCTGGCATGCAATCGTGAATTTATTTTTCTTTATCTCCTCCGACCCTTCGCATAGCTTTGCTAGGGTTTCCCACATCTCCTTTGTTGTTTCGCAGTTGATGATTTTGCTGAGGTAGGCGTTGGAGACTGTTGAGGATATGGTGTTCCTTGCGAAGCTGTCTAGTCCAACCTGCTTCCTTTATTCTAAGGTGTGCTCACCCTTTGGCTTGGAAATGAGTTGATATATTGGTTGTCCACCATCTTGAGTTGGAACAAGCTCGTTCCCTTGTTTGTAGATGATGATGGGACCGTCTGTGATGATGTCCCACATCATATCGTGATGCGCACAGAGAAAGCTCTTCAGTCTGAATTTCCATATTGCATAATCGTCTACCGAAAAGGTGGGAAGATTCCTGTTAAGATAAGAATCCATGGAAATATGCAGTATGTAATATTATGAGTTTTTCACAAAGAGGATCTGTTCAGATGACCACTGGCAGATTGTCAAGAGAGATCTCTTGAAACAGAAACGGTGGTCTGTTGAACCACTGCTCTGATACCAATTGATGGTCCCTGAGCTAGGTATTTGGTGTAGGGGGGGTGAATACACCAAATAGATTTCTGAAAACTTTTTCAAGTTAAATAACAGAGTTGGTGAGCTCAGTTATTGATCCAATGAGGAGGTCACCGGGTAAATAACTCAGCTGGCGGTGCGGAATGTGGTGGTTTGAAAACTTAGCTCGGTTACTTAGAAAAACTCAGCTTGAAAAGATTAACTTTATGTCTTCAGCTTAGTCAAGTTGTACAACTTTCAGAAAGACACGGCTGTCTTTGGAGAGCAGTTGCCTATGCAGTTTTGATCAAATATGTAATGTTATGAAAGAGTTAGTACAAAACTGAATTTAAAGAGACATTAAAGAGCACACGATTTTTACGTGGTTCGGAGTAACACCTCCTACGTCCACGACCAGGTTTACTGGTAATCCACTACCACTTGGTTTCCAAGTACCAAGCAACTTCACAACTCTAACTCGAGTTGTGTTCCAACAGTTTACGGGCACTGTCAAGCCTAACCTTTCAGTTTACGGGTACTGAAAAAACCTAACACACTTGAATTTCCCGCTTCAAGCAAGCGTTACCTTGACCTAACCTTTCTGGGTAAAGAGGGGTTTGGTTTGGGGTTCCAACTGTAAACGAGTTCTTACAATTAAGAACTTTAGAGTATGATGAACTCGTTCGAAATCTAGGCTTTAAGATATACAAAGATTTTAGCCTAGGGATCAGACGAAAAACTAAGCAGTTTCTGAACTAGAAACACTTTAAGATAAAGTGTTCTTTGATCTATGTAGAACTGCTTGAGAGCTTTTGAAAGATTGATGATTTCAGAGAATGAAAGCTTGTAGAGAGTTTTTCGTGTTTGATCCTGAGGTTGAGGACGGGTTTATATAGGTAGAGATTCAAGACTAGCCGTTGGAGGAGCCGTTTGAATCTTACCTACTCTTCTTAAATTCGAGATCTGCCGTTGGGCGAATCTGCACCTGTCTTCATTTGTGTCACATCCTAGGTCCTGAAGTCTAGGATGCTGATTCGGCAATCCCTCATTGGTCGAGGCATGTTGACTTCCTCTGACGCCGGGATCTTCTGCCTTTGGAGCTGGCTTTTGAATTAAGAGCTGGATTTGGCAAACTGACTTGAAGTGATGTCTTCAGTTAGTTCCCTTTGATCTGTACAGCTGGACCGGCTGTGTTTTGAACTCAGCTCGAATTCTCTTCAGGTTTATCATGCTCTGCTGGAGGACTCAGCTGAAGGTTAACTCCTGCTGTCTTCCGCTAGCTGACTCCTGCTGTAGACACAGCTGGGTCGACTGCTGTCTTCCGCTTGCTGACTCCTGCTGTAGACACAGCTGGGTCGACTGTTGTCTTCCGTTTTCTTAACATGTAAACCTAGAAAATCTAAAGCTCAAACAGGCGAGCTGGAAAACACTATTTAGGTTAATGCGGTTATCTATTCGGTTGGAGAATCAGTTGGGTTTTGGTATCAAATCAAAACCTTATAATTTTCCCAACACATAGGTGGCCATTACGTAGTAGTCCGAATTGATATGTTAGCATGGACTGCCGAGTTGTATGACCCCCTCTTTTACAGCAAGGTTAGGAAAGTGCAAGAGGTGAGAGTTACTCAATTAGGATAGGAAAGTGCAAGAGGTGAGAGTTACTCAATTAGCACCACTTCTCTTTTATAGTACAATTGCACGTAATCATATATCGTCTCTCTATTTTTGCTGTAATTTCAACCAATCACACAATGCCCCAATTTTAAGTGATAAATTTATCAAAATCAATGTGATAAACTTATAGTATTACAGCAATAGCATGAGAACAATGCGCCTTCAGTCGAAATTCACAGCAGGTGCATGTCTTCATATGGAGATCTATTTTGAAATATCTCTTACCATCATGCACATTGAAGGTCAAGCCCGGTGCACGAGCTGCATTGTACCTCAATGCTTAATTCATCTGTTGCGTTAGTTTTTTAGATGCTTCAACAGTTAATATGTCGTCATCGTCATTCGCCTCTTCACGTCTCTCATCAAACCATTTCTTGATGACATGTTTGATTGCATCAATCATTGAGCATATGGGAAGCCGTCGAGCCCACAACAATATGCCATTCCATGACTCTGCTGCATTTGATGTCAGTTGGCTGTGACGTGGAACTGGACAACAGCTTCGAGCCCATTTCTCCGATCCAACACTCATTAATTTCTGGTATGCAGCTTCGCTCTCTCGACGGATTTTGTTCATTGTATTTTCATAAACTGAATGGCGATATACATATGCAGCTTGTTCATACAAGGTAGTAACCACTTTTCCGAACCGCTTCAACTTATTGAGTAAGTGATAGTGAACTGCATCAGGAAACACTTCACTAATAGCGTTGCCTATCGAGACATGAGCATCAGAGACAATGAATGTATCCGTCAGTTCCCCATATGCAACTCTAAAACGCTCGAGGAACCACTTCCAAGAGATATCATTTTCGATTGATCCAACACCTATCGCCAATGGGAATACCTGCTCATTGGCATCCTTCGTCACAACGACAAACAAGATACCTTTATATCTGCCCTTGAGATGAGTGCCATCAATTGCGATCACAGGTCTCATGTTGAGTGGATAAGCAAGTTTGCAGGCGCCGAGAGCCACAAATAGATGTTGGAACTTCCCATCATTTCCAACTGCTAGATCAGTAACCGTGCCAGGATTAGATTCCTTAAGCATGTGAAGATAGCCAGGCAACATCTGGAAGGACTCAACATACCCTCCGTATATCATCTGTATCGCAGTGTGCCGTGCTCTCAGGGCCAAATCATATTGGATTGTGATACCGAACTTGCGGAGCACCTCCTCCACAATGGCTTTCGGCTTCATGATTTCACACTCCCTCCGTATTTTTCTGGGAACGTAGGCTGCAATAACATTCATGTGGACTTTTTTGGACGCCACAAGTCCAAGATGACGGGTGCATGCATGATCGCCATTAAATTGACGGACTATCCAAGCATCGGAGTTTCTACGGGATGATGCTCGCAACTCGAAAGGACAATTTTGCAAATGCCTGCAAATCCATCTGAGACGCTTCGTATCAGATGATACAACATTGTATTCAGCTCCAATCTCCATGTGTCACAAGCCGGCTACAATATTTAGATCATTTTTGCTTTCAAAAATAGAACCGACCTTTAACTCAGCATCATCTGCCGGGTCATTTTCTCGTGCAACGAGTGAAATCGTAGCATGGAGCGGAATCACCGGAACCAACCAACTGGCGAGATCCTCGGAATTCACTCCTTCATCCCTACGAATCCATGCTGCATGCTCCGCAATCGTGGATTCTGTCATGTTATCATTTGACGCTTCACTATCGGATTCGGGTTCAGATTCTAGAATATAACTTTCATCATCTCCTTCATTTGTATCTTCATTATCGTTGCTTTCTTCTTCATCATTGTGAGAAGTTGCTCTCCTTGGGAAAGAGGTCTCTGGAACAGGCATTTGGGGGATAGAGGAATATTCAGGTGTGGATGTCAATCCGTAATTATCTCCAGCGGAATATGGATTATCAAACCAATTTGAGAAAACCATCTGTCTTTGGATATGATCCATTTCATCCGAATATGTTCCGCCGAAGTCGTATCCAAAGAATGAAGAGCGCGGTTCTTCAAAAGAATGAATATATACGTCCGTGTTGTTGTGAATCACGTATACAGTTGGGAAAGATTCCATGATGCACAACTGATCAAATTGGTGTTCGGTGCGCAAGAAGGCTTTCATGGTGCGTCCTGTACGAGACCGCGATAAATAATACAGCTCGTACTGTGTACTAATCGAATTTCCATTCAACATAATATCGATGTTGTATCTCAAATTTATGAGAGATTGAAAGGCCGCCATAAGTTGAATAATTTGTTCAAATCCGCCCACGTACGTACAATCGTACCATTGTCCGCCGTATTTAATAGTGAAGTACTTCCATTCATCTATCTATATAAAATTAAAAACAAAAAATAATTAATAAACAGAATTAGAATACAAAATACCAAAATCCCTCTCGGTATACCTATTTCCCGCTCGAGCGGGATTATGATGTACCGAGCGGGAAATGATTTATGCGAGAGGGAAATAGTTCCATTTAATGCGTTGCATAATTTATATCTTAAAATGTAATTTTCGATCATTATAGATTGATCTAGTAATGAATCCCGATTTATTTTGTATAATTACTAAATAGATTAATAAAAGATGAACATTAGAAATTAAATGACCTATAATGCTATAAAAAATTACCTCAATCAACAACCTCTGATGGTCCCTGAACTAGGTCTTTGGTGTAGATGGGGGATGAATAGGGGTGAACATTCGGTTATTCGGTTTGGTTTTGGTCTAAACCAAACCAAACCGTTTAAATTAAATTTATAAAAATCAAAACCAAGCCAAACCGAACTAACTGAATAACCGAACCGAATAAACCAAATTTTTAAAAGTTAAAACCAAACCAAACCAAACAAACCGAACGGTTATGTTGTTCTAAATATTTCATCCAAAATCAACAAAAATATACTTAATACAATAAGACAATAATAGTATTTTAATTTAAAAAATTAACATAACATATATATATATACACACACACATATTATAGGAAAAGCCAAATATATTAAACGAGCAACAAAAAGATCGGTCCATTGCCTTGTTGCATGATGTTGATATCCATGCTTTATTTCAAGTTCTATTGGGTCCAACTAGCTCTTGCGCTAAATTCTTTCAAATTATTTTTCATTATTGAGAAAAGTTATGTATAAATATAATTAATCTATATATACTTTATAAAAAATTAATATATATATATATATATATATAAATATAAAAATTCGGTTTTCGGTTTGGTTTGGTTGCCAAAGCATCAAACCAAACCAAACCAAACAAATTAAATTTTAAAAAAATAAAACCAAACAAACCAAACAAACCGAACAAACCGAACAAACCAAACCAAATTCTATTTTTGGTTTGGTTTTGTTTGGTTTTCGGTTTTCGGTTATTTTTGTTCACCCCTAGGGGTGAATACACCAAAGATAGATTTCTGAAAACTTTTTCTAGTTTAAAAACAAAGTTGGTGAGCTCAGTTATTAATCCAGCTGAGGAGGGTCAGCAGGGCAAATAACTCAGCTGGCGGTGCGGAATGTGGTGGTTTGAAAACTTAGCTCGGTTACTTAGAAAAACTCAGCTTGAAAATATTCTTTACGTTTTCGACTTAGTCAAGTTGTGCAAATTTCAGAAAGACACAACTGTCTTTGGAGAGCAGCTGTGTATGCAGATTTGATAAAATATGCAATGAGATGATAAAGTTAGTAAAATATCTGAAAATAACGAGAAAGTAAAGAACACGAGATTTTACGTGGTTCGGAGTAACACCTCATACGTCCACGACCAGATTCACTGGTAATTCACTACCACTTGGTTTACAAATACCAAGCAACTTCACAACTCTAACCTGAGCTGTGTTCCAACAGTTTGCGGGCACTGTCAAGCCTAACCTTTCGCCTTACGGTACCGAAAAACCTTACAACCACTTGAATTTCGCGCTTCAAGCAAGCGTAACCTTGACCTAACCTTTCTGGGTAAAGAGGGGTTTGGTTTGGGGTTCCAACTATGAACGAGTTCTTACAATTAAGAACTTTAGAATTAGATGAACTCGTTCGAAATCTAGGCTTAAAATATACAATGATTTCTGCCTAGGAATCAGACGAAAAACTGAACAGTTTCTGGACTAAAAACACTTTAAGATAAAGTGTTCTTTGAACTATGTAGAACTGCTTGAGAGCTTTTGAAGGCTTGAGAATTTCGGAGAATGAAAGCTTGTAGGGAGTTTTTCGTATCTGATCCTGAGGTTGAAGACATGTTTATATAGGTCGAGATTCAAGACTAGCCGTTGGAGGAGCCGTTTGAATCTTACCTACTCTTCTTAAATTCGAAATCTGTCGTTGGGCATTTCTGCATCTGTCTTCATTCATGTCACATCCTAGGTTCTGAAATCTAGGATGCTGATTCGGCAATCCCTCATTGGTCGAGGTATGTTGACTTCCTCTGACGCCGGGATCTCTGCCTTTGGAGTTGGGTTTTTGAATTTAAAGCTGGATTGGGTAAGCTGACTTGAAGTGACGTCTTCAAAGTTAGTTCGCTTTGTTCTGTACAGCTGGACCAGTTGTGTCTTGAACTCAGCTCAGCTTATCTTCAGCTTGATCCTGCTCCGTTTAGAACTCAGCTCAGCTGGAAAACTCAGCTGATAGTTGACTCATGCTGTAAACACAGCTGGATCTTCTGTTGTCTTGAGCTTCTGCTGTCTTCCGCTTCCTGAACCTGTAAACTTAGAAAATCTAAAGCTCAAACAGGCGAGCTGGAAAACACTACTTAGGTTGATGCGATCATCTACTCGGTTGGAGAACAGTTGGGTTTTGGTATCAAATCAAAACTCTATTAATTTTCCCAACAACCTCCGAAGATGAGTGAATTTGTAAGTCAATTCTCTAATTTTTTTTGTAGATATTTGTAGTGAATTTTCTAATTCTTCGTAGATGTTTTTTCTAATTTTTTGAAACTGGTATGGATTCATGTAAAAATTGTACATAAAATGTACAATTTAATTTACAGCTATACTACAGTCCAAAAAGAATAGGTGTGGCGTGCCTGTATTGTGCAAGTAATTCACGCGGTGCACAGACAAAAAATTGAAGATCCCTCTCGAGAATTGAAGATCCCACTCGACAAAACTGAAGATCTCGCTCGAGTATATGGATATCCCGCTCGACAAAATAAATATCCCGCTCAGGGAATTGTATATCCCGCTCGGGCGGGATATTAATTTTTCGAGCGGGATATTCATTTTGTCGAGTAGGATCTTTATTTTTTGGATCTTCATGGGGTTATTGTCTTTTTTTATATGATTTCTATATTTTTCGCCTTCATTTAAATATGCAGTAGATATTTATTACTATTAATAATATATATAAAAGAATATTAATAACCAATGATTAACTACTTTATCAAACTTTCATGCAAGACACATGTACACTTTTCTTACAATGTGTAAGTGATTAGCAATCATTAGTCACTTTTTGATTAAAATAAATGACAATCAAGGGTCATGTTGGCTCTTCAAACGAAAAGTATGTAAAATTCTTTTGTTTTGAAGAGGTGTGTATTTTTTATTTGTGTAAAGTGAAAGTGTGTATTTTTATGGATTAACACACACACACACATATATATATATATATATATATATATATATATTTTCATGACAAGAGTAAACTGTAGTTTATTATTAGAAGTGCATATTCTCTCAAAAAATTTAGAGGTGTACATCTTGTTCATGTGCAATAGTTTGTAAGCTATATATAAAAGCACATCGGTTATTACATTAGGAAAATTTGATGTAACGGACTCAATCTATAAAGTGTTTATGAAATACAAACTTTAATATTTTAATCACAAGAATACAGCTATATAATGATATCACATCCCCATATATATATATATATATATATATATATATATATATATATATATATAGTGTGGATTAGGTAGGAATTCATTCTAATTATATGAGTCCGTAGGAACCATGTATTTTTATCACTTCGAAAATGCACAAAATACAATACTTTAATGCACAAATATGACAAAGGACAAATTGCAGTGACTTAATGTACAAATATTTAATACATTTTTAATGCACAACATGCAATGATATAATGCATAAATTAAATATCAACAATACATAAAAAAGATTAAAGGTTCAATTTTTTTAATAATATGAATTAGTGCATTAACTTATGTGATAAAAATGCATGGTTTATACGGACTCATATAAACATAAGTTCCTATATGATCTTCTCCATATATATATATAGGGATTGGTTCATATAGAAACTATTCCTAGTGTGGGAACTAGGAACCAATCTGAACCGTTGATCTTTGTATGATCTATGGTTGTCATTATTCGAAGCATGAATATATATAGATTTAAGCATGATTTTATATAAGCACAATTGTTTACACAAAAAAGCATGAATCTCATTAAGCATGACTATATATTGATTTAAGCATGAATATATATAAATTTAAGCATGTTCTCACGGGATGAATAATTTTTATAGTATCCTATCCCTATATATATATATACACACACACACACACACACACACACACTGGTGGACGTCGTATACCACCAAATAATTCCTGCAACCTGCTCAGAATTAAATTAGTATAGCAATAAGCAGGGTCGAACCACAGAGAACGGGAATTCACCTATTTTTCCTAATAATCGAGTTTTGATGTAGCCACCACGCCTTAAATTAAGAGAAATTAATTAAACACTAAGAAAAACAATAAATTAACGAAAGTGATGACTGGAAATTTAATAAGAAGAAAAACAATCCGGCTTCGAATAAATCCACACTAGTCTATGCTCTGATCATCGATGCAAAGATTAATTAATTTCCAAGAACCAACCAGTTATACCCCAATTCCTACGTGCTTTATTGATAGTTAGTTGTAGACGCCAGACCTAACTATTTCCCTTATTAAAACACAACCTAAATGGAGACGCCAGACCTAGATTTAATGCTCTAATAGCTTTTAGATCTGAAGGAACCCAATTTAGACGAATTATCCAAGAACGCAAGTAATAATCCGTCTACCAATTTATTCCTACTACGAACACGGTAGCTTTATCACGAATTAGCCCTATTTCAACAATTACGGATTGAGGGAACTAATTGACTGTAATCCAATTTAATCTAAGTTGATCAGGCTTAAATAAAATCGGAATTAACTTTAAACACAAGGAATAAATCGAAACCCTAGGAAATTAATTATACGAACAATTAGATCTCACAGAATATTAGACTAGTGCTTCAATATTCTCGCCCAATTAAAGAAATTAGCTACTCATAATAATGAAACTTAACATAATCAAATAATCAAAGAAAAACATAATACTAATATATTAAATTGAAAGGAAATAAAGAATTGTCACCGGAAGGTTGATCACAAGAAATAAATCCCAAGTTTCAATCTCCAATAACCAAAAGTCAAAAAAACTAAAACTAAGCTACCAAAGTTGATGCCCTCTGATCTCGGCGGCTATGAAACAAAATAACAAAAACTATGGAATGAAAGGTGTAACTAATTTTGCGGCTAATCTCAATATATACTAATCCTAACTTAAATAACCTAGGAAAATAAATAAATAATAGAATTCTAAATATAATAGGTATCTAAATATATTGTTTATGGATTACAAAGTAGTAAAGCCTGGCCCATCCAATTTTCTTCCATCTTTGACTTCGATCTTTTATAATTGAACATAAAATCCATCCTTTTCGACTTCTTTCATCCAAATATATCAACAACCGAAATCTGTATTTTCTGCATAAAAATCACACCTAAATGTGCATTATATCCATATAAAATCATAGAAAACTTAACTTCTGAACAACCAAAATACACACTCATCACACACATACATACAGGGAAGAGATCATATGTAAAACCATTTTTCCGTAAGAAATAAGAAGCGATCTGGACCATTGATGTAGATCTATGGTTTTCACTGACCGGTGCATTATAATTGAACATGAAATGCATTATTGTAACAATGCATTGTAATTGATGGTCCCAAGACGGATACCTTGGTGTAGAGGGGGGGTGAATACACCAAGGTTAAAAACTTTTCCAATTAAAACTCTTTTGAGTGAGCTGGCTGTGTTCGATCCAGCTAGAGGGCAGCTTGATCAACACAGCTGGCTGTGTGCGGAATGTGGTGGGTTTTTGGAAAGTCCGTCTGTTGCTTCAAATATATTGCAAAGCTTTGTTTCTCTTTTCAGTTAGTCAATTTATGCAGCTTGAAAGAATGTTTATGAAGAGTTAGCTGGATGCATAAATAAAACAGGAAAGAACAAAGCAACTTAACGTGGTTCGGAGAAACTACTCCTACGTCCACGACCAGAAACCTCTGGTAATCCACTAAGGATACCACTGACTTTTCGCGCAGTCAGCAAGCATTGCAGCTTAGTTCCTCAAGCTGGATACAAGTTTACGCGATCGTATCGAAAAGTAACCAGACTGTTTACGGGCACAGCTGAAGCCTACATTCGGTTACGGCATCGAAGAACCTAACCTGTAGTTTACGGGTACTACAGAACCATAACCTTAACCTAACCTTTTTCTGGGTTTGAGGGTTTGGTTTTGGGGTTTCCAACTATGAACGAGTTCTTACAATGAAGAACAATGAGTGTGATGAACTCGTTCAAGCTAGGCTTAAGATGGGAAGGATTATATGCCTAGATACTAGTGGGAGAGAGCTTCAGCATCCTGAGAATGAATAAGAACTCATAAGAGTGAAGGCTGCTGGATCTTTGAAGCTTTTCTTCGAGATCTCTGGATCTTTGATTAGACTTCTTTTAATGAAGTATGTTGATCTCTTGTTATGTAATTTCTCTCTCGTCCATTCTCTCTTTCTGATGATGAAGAAGACTTATATTTATAGGGAGAGATTAGAACTAGCCGTTGGAAAGAGCCGTTCTGAATCTCTACCTAACTTCTGACAGGATTGACTTGTATTCTTCCTTGATTTCCTAGTAAAGCAATCCTAGGTCTGACTTCTAGGTGCTGAGGTGTCGAGTTCCTGATGGTCCATATCAGATCTGACTTTATCTCAAGTTGACTTCGACTCTGCTGTGCTGGTGACTCTGAGCTGTCTTGAACTCTGCTGGATCATTGACGCTGAGCTGAGTCTTGAACTCTGCTGGGTCTTTGACGTTGAGCTGAGTTGCCACACAAGCTGGGTCTTTCCTACAGCTGTGTCTGGAAGAACTTGATCGTCTTGAATCTGGATAACGTTGCTGATCACTCGACTTGGCTTACCCTGCTGTGTACTCAGCTGGGTCTTCCATCGTCTTCGCCGACCACCTGTAAACTTAGAAACTCTATAAGCTCAAACAGGTGAGCTGGAAAAACACTTGGGCTTGTGCAAACATCTACTCGGTTGGGGTCAGCTGGGTTTTGGTATCACTTCAAAACTCTATTAATTTTCCCAACAATTTCCCCCTTTTTGATGATGCCAAAACCCCAAGTTGGAAAAACAAAATTGCTTCCCCCTTAACAGGAAACGAGGTTTCAAAGGATTAAACATTCACAGCAGGTAAACATATTGAGAGCCTGGACAAAGAGAGATTGTCTTCAGGTTGATTTTGATAAAACGAACTTTTTCATTAATACGAAGAAATTTTACAACTTTCTAATTACAAAAAGTTCAAAAGAAAATTCCTTGGTCGGGTCTTCGCCTTTGTCCGCTTCCTTTGTTCATCAATCTGATGGTCAGTCTTGAGACCATATCTGTTGAAGATGAACTCTTCCAGCTTCTTCCATTCTACTTGATTCTTCGATTTGGAAATTCCTCTTTCGCCAAATTTCGTTGATGAATTTCTTTGATAATTTGGGCCTTGTCAGGAAGGTTCGTTCCGGCTAGAGATGGAGGCTTCAATTGCTTGACTTTTGAAGCCTTCAGCTGGATGTTGTTTCTTTTGGCATATAGGGCAATTGATCTTGCCATCATTGGATCTGTCTCATGAAGTTCGAGGAGATAATCCTGGAACGCAGTTTCTGGATCCATGCCTTTGTACTGATTCAAGTAGTAGAATTCTTTGATGAATTCTGATTTGCAACGTTCCCGCTTTCATTGATATCATCTCGGGTTCTTCTTGTCGCTGATACGTTTGGGCTTGATTATTTCTATCTTGCATGTAGCTCTGTCTTTTCTTCTTTTGCTTTTTCTCAGCAGGCTTGAGCGAATCGGTTTTCCTCTTGATAATCTTATCCAGCTCTTGCATTTCTCTTCTTTGCTCGTTGTGGAAGTTACACAGCCAGTGATAGTCCTTGTATTCTTCTGGCTTGTGTCCACAGGCTTTGGCAAGAGCAACCATTTTCTCTCTCCATGTCTCTTTGACTGTTGTAGTTGGCTCTTCCTCATCCAGCTCTTTAGCAAAGTCGTCGATTTCCGATGATTGATTTGTCTGCACAGGTTCCCCCTGAGCTGCAGCTTTCCTCTCCATTGTTTTTCCAGCTTCATTCAGATCTTCCCCCTTTTTGGCATTATCAATAAGGGAGGCAGAGAGGTCTGCGACTGTTGCGTTGAGCTTGGCGAGAGCAGTTTCCACATCAGCGATCTTGGCTGAGTTGTCAGCTGTGATAATGTTCAGCTGAGCAGTGCTGCTGCTTCCAGCTCTGAACTGAACATCCAGATCTTTATATAGGTTGAAGAGTTGGCGGATGTCAGAGCTGTTGGAGAGAGTGGACTTTTTGAGAGCTTCCAGCTGGCTTGAAAGATTTGCTATATCGTTGACCAGTGGAGCTTGAAGGTTTGAGATGATCTCAGGGACTCTCTTCTCTAGATGATTTGACTGATCAATTTGTTGAGAAACGAGAGATTGCCTGAGATCTTGACTGGTGCTTTCCTGTAGATTCTGGGCAAATCTGTGGACTTCATCAATGGACTGTCCATTACACTGAACTTGCCATTCTACAGCTGTGATGCGCAGAAGGTTGTCAACATTTGATTTAAGTCTATCCTGGAATAGGATTTCCTCAACTTGTTTGGCGATCTCGTCCTTCATTGCATCAGAAAGCACATTAGGATCCGTCTGGGTCCCGGATTCGACTTGGCTGGGTTTTACTGCCTCGAACTCGACCAGTGAGCGAGTGTCATCGGCAAAAGGACTTGATGGGGCTGCTGCCTCTGGTTCTGCTGCTGCATCAGCTGGTTCCTCAATGATCATTACCTCAGCTGTGTTTTCTGGTACAGCTTCCTTGGTAATCTCAGCTGAGACTTCTTTGGAATTGTCAGCTCCAGACGGTGTCTCCCATCCCGCTGCTGTAAGAAGCTTGTTGGCGGACTCCCAGACATTTGCTGGGTGCGGTTTGGGGAACTTCTGAGATACTTCGATGATACCTTTAATGAGCTCATCCTGATGCAAGTATGCATCCTCCAGGCTTCCAAAGCCAAAAGTGTGTTGGAGGCATGCTTCATCTGTCTTCAACTTCTCATAAGAGAAGGTTTCTATCAGCTGCTCATTTTGGTACCAAGTCGCCATTTTGGTGGCAAGATAGAACTTGAGATCTCCGACTTTGGTGAGGGCGATAGGCAGGTGCGCCAAGATTGGATACTGAATTAGAGCACTCTTGATCCCTGCAATGCGCAAGTCCTCGTACATGGCTTCCATGAAGGCTGAGCCAGTGGAGTTGAGTGAAGGAGAGGCAGTAGAATCACTCTCCTCTGATTCTGTGGAGATTTGAGGAACTGGCTCAAATGGGTTCACAGTAGGCTGTGAAGAAGTATCAGCCAACTGCGTGGGAGAATGAACTTTGGGTGATGGCAGTTTTGGGGGTGAGCTGGGATTAGTGGAAGAGGGTTCAGCTTGGGTGTCAGCTGGCTGTGAAGGAGCTTCAGCCAGTTGAATATCTGTCTGCTCTCTTACAGGAGATGGCTCTTTGGATGGAGAGCTGGGTGGATGAGAAGGCTGTTTGGGTGGAGAGCTGTGAGGCGGTGAGGGCTGGGGTGTGCTTTTTGGATTATCCAGCTCGTCCTCTGAGCTGGATGACGATCCATCATTCAATCCCATCTCAGCCAGGATGTTTGATCCGTATTGGTTAAAGGCCGACACTGGCTGTGGGGAGAGAATCACCATTGCTTGACTTGGAGTTTCTTCAGAGGAAGGTCTCGCTTTTGATGGTGGAATGACAGCTGTTTTCTTTTTCTTCTCAGCTGGACCTCCAGCTGGTTTGGGGTCAGCTGTCTTCCTTTTTCTCTGAATCTTCTTAGCTGGAACCTCTGCCTCTGTTTCTTCCAGCTGCTTCTTACCTTTGCTCCCAGCAGGCTGTTTCTTCAGAAGATCATTGACTTGACTTATTCTCTGGAATAGAATCTTCGTTTCTGGAAACGGTTCTGAATCAACCCACTTTACTGTGTGCTCTTTCACAGCTTGCTCTATCAAGAAAGAAATCTTAGAGCATAGATACAGTGGCTCTGAAGTTGAATACCTCGTCCTGGTGGAGTTGAACTTTATCTTCTCTGACTCCTTGACCAGTCGGTTGAGTAAGAAATCAAACCAGTTGACTTTTGCGCCTTTGATCATGGCAATCATCGGCTTGAGCTTTGGAATGCTGATCTCTCCTTGAGATCCAGCTATCCCTAAGATGCATTTTTGTGTGATATCCAGCAGCAGCCTGTATTTTGGCTTGAGAAGGAGCTTTGACATGCTCGCTCTATATGGCTCTGGAGAGATAAGCATATCTTGACTGAGAAATTCATCCACTTCTTCACGGCTGAAATCGTCTGGGATGAATCCTCCTTCTCTGGGTAGGTTGAACACCTTTCGTAGCATCTTGTTGAGTTTGATATTGACGGTTACTGAATCAAACTTTTCGTCTACGCCTTTGACGATCATGTCAAATGAAGATGAGTAGAATCCGTCTTCATCAATGATGTTGAGGTAGAAGAGGGCAGCATCTCTCTTCATCATAAGCTTAGGCATGGAGGTTGCCCAAAGCAAGAGACCGGAGTCTGTAACTAGATCCACCATCTCTTTTAGTTCTGAAATATGGAGGTTGGAGGTGGACAGAACACTCTCAAATGATAGCTTTGTCATTAGAGCTTCAAACTAGTTCATCCCTGCGGTTGATTTCTTGGGTGCCATTTCTACAATCTGTTGATTTTGATCGTGCGAAGAACTTGCAGAAAATAGATAGAGGATTTGAATATTTGAAATTTGCAGAGATAAAGATGAAGGAAGAAAGAATCCGCGTATCTTTTTCATATATATCAACTGCCATATAGGATCAACGGTTGAGATTGAATCAGTTGATATTCTGATCAACGACTGGGAGAGATTCACTCATCACGTTTTGCTAACGTGCTTTCGGCGAGTGTATTACAACCGCGCGTGAGGCAGTTCAAACATTTGACGTTCTGCCTCGATACTGCCGTGCTACAGTACTATGCAGACTTTATAATTAATGCGACGGGAAAGGAAACTTATCAAACAATTCAACTAAGGAATATATGTCCGCTTAACATTAGAATTCAAATTGATTGAACTTAAATATTATATTCCTCAGAGCAATAAATGCATGAGACGCAAACCGGTCAGCTTGGACACAGTATCCAGCTGATACCACGGCGGTCTTCTTCTTTGTTTGACTGAGTTTTCTCCTCAGCTGAGTATCTGATCAATAGCTTGATTTTCCTTCAGCTGAGTTCCCTTTAGCTCTTCGACTGATGTCCAGCTGAGCTTGATTCCCTTTTTGGCTGGGAAATCCTTTTGAACTGAGCTTTGGGATCCAGCTGAGTTTGTTCCCCCTCAGCTGGATGAGCTTTTCTTTATCCGGTTTGAGCAGTCCAAATAATTCACACATTAGCTTATTTCTTTGATGAGGTCTTAGTTTGTATAGCAAGTAGACAGCTGTCCCAAATCCAGCTGGTTCAAGTACTGCTTCTCTATTCTTCTCTTGAGACCAATGTACTCAGCTGTATGACTGGCTGAATCTTCATTTTTGTATCCAGCTGTCTTTATTTCACAGCTGGTCCCAGTCAGCTAGCTGGGTTTTTTTTATTTTCTTCGTTGGTTGAATCAATAAGATGTTTCAGACATCTTAATCAGAGCAGCCATCCTCATCTGAGTCGGAGAAGGAAATTTGATCATCATCCATTTCGCTCGATTCAAACCTTTTATCCTCTCTCCGGGAGGATGACTCAGCTGGGTTTCTCTTTGGATAAAGTTGCTTGTCGTGATGAACCTTCACGATATTCTTGTACCTTTCCTTGCTTTGTTCCAGCTGATTAATGCTCCGTACAAGCATGGCAACTTCTTCGTTCAAATCTTCTTTGCTCATATTTCTGTGCTCCTTGTTGGTCCTTCCAAGCTGAGCTGATTGAGCTTCTTTTCTTGGCTTGATCCTCAGCTCTGCTTCATTCATTCGGCTGGATGAATCTCTGCTTGTGATCCCCAGATCAAATTCGTTGGCCTTCAAGATGGAGAACAATTTTTCCGTCTCCATGCTGCCAAGATCAGTTCTGCTTTGGTGAACCACTTTGTGTGTACACCATTCTGAGGAGAGAGCTGAAAGAACTTTCAAGTTCTTGTCTCGAACCGTATATTTCCCAGTTCGGATCGTCTCGATCTCGATGACGAGGTTGGAGAATCTGAGCTCCATTTGATCAATGGACTCATAGGGGAGTTGCTTGAAATTGTCGAATTTCTGGCATGCAACTGAGAATTTGTTCTCTTGAATTTCCTCTGAGCCTTCACACAGCTTGGCTAGAGTGTCCCACATCCCCTTAGCTGTCTCGCAGTTGATGATCTTGCTGAGATAAGCGTCCGTCACTGTTGAGGAGATGACGTTGCGAGCGTAGCTGTCCAAACCAGCTTGTCTTCTTTCTTCTGGAGAGTACTCCCTTTTGGGCTTCACAACTTGCCGGAGTATTGGTTCAGCTCCAGGTAAGGTTTCTGCTTGTCTTTCTGATTTCATGATGATGATGGGTCCGTCAGTGATAATATCCCACATCATGTCGTGATGCGCACTCAGAAAGCTTTTGAGTCGGAACTTCCAGATCTAATAATCATCGACAGAGAATGTCGGAAGATTCCTGCACAGGGAAGATTCCATGACAGTATGCAATATAATGATTTTTTAAAAAAAAATTTGAAACTTTGAAGGATCTGTTCAGGTGACCACTATCAGCAAAGAGGCTGACTTGACACAGACAAAGTGATCTTTTGAACCACTGCTCTGATACCAATTGATGGTCCCAAGACGGATACCTTGGTGTAGAGGGGGGTGAATACACCAAGGTTAAAAACTTTTCCAATTAAAACTCTTTTGAGTGAGCTGGCTGTGTTCGATCCAGCTGGAGGGCAGCTTGATCAACACAACTGGTTGTGTGCGGAATGTGGTGGGTTTTTGGAAAGTCCGTCTGTTGTTTCAAATATATTGCAAAGCTTTGTTTCTCTTTTCAGTTAGACAGTTTATGCAGCTTGAAAGAATGTTTATGAAGAGTTAGCTGGATGCATAAATAAAACAGGAAAGAACAAAGCAACTTAACATGGTTCGGAGAAACTACTCCTACGTCCACGACCAGAAACCTCTGGTAATCCACTAAGGATACCACTGACTTTTCGCGCAGTCAGCAAGCATTGCAGCTTAGTTCCTCAAGCTGGATACAAGTTTACGCGTACTGTATCGAAACGTAACCAGACTGTTTACGGGCACAGCTGAAGCCTACATTCAGTTTACGGGTACTGAAGAACCTAACCTGTAGTTTACGGGTACTACAGAACCATAACCTTAACCTAACCTTTTTCTGGGTTTGAGGGTTTGGTTTTGGGGTTTCCAACTATGAACGAGTTCTTACAATGAAGAACAATGAGTGTGATGAACTAGTTCAAGCTAGGCTTAATATGGGAAGGATTATATGCCTAGATACTAGTGGGAGAGCTTCAGCATCCTGAGAATGAATAAGAACTCATAAGAGTGAAGGCTGCTGGATCTTTGAAGCTTTTCTTCGAGATCTCTGGATCTTTGATTAGACTTCTTTTAATGAAGTATGTTGATCTCTTGTTATGTAATTTCTCTCTCGTCCCTTCTCTCTTTCTGATGATGAAGAAGACTTATATTTATAGAGAGAGATTAGAACTAGCCGTTGGAAAGAGCCGTTCTGAATCTCTACCTAACTTCTGACAGGATTGACTTGTCTTCTTCCTTGATTTCCTCGTAAAGCAATCCTAGGTCTGACTTCTAGGTGCTGAGGTATCGAGTTCCTGATGGTCCAGATCAGATCTGACTTTATCTCAAGTTGACTTCGACTCTGCTGTGCTGGTGACTCTGAGCTGTCTTGAACTCTGCTGGATCATTGACGCTGAGCTGAGTCTTGAACTCTGCTGGGTCTTTGACGTTGAGCTGAGTTGCCACACAAGCTGGGTCTTTCCTACAGCTGTGTCTGGAAGAACTTGATCGTCTTGAATCTGGATAACGTTGCTGATCACTCGACTTGGCTTACCCTGCTGTCTTCAGCGACCACCTGTAAACTTAGAAACTCTATAAGCTCAAACAGGTGAGCTGGAAAAACACTTGGGCTTGTGCAAACATCTACTCGGTTGGGGTCAGCTGGGTTTTGGTATCACTTCAAAACTCTATTAATTTTCCCAACAGTAATAATAAAAAAATGTATTATTATGACAGTGTAATACATTATTTTAGTACATAAAATGTATCATTATTATTTTTTAAGGGAAAAATATTTTATATGTGAATCAACCCATATATATATATATATATATATATATATATTTAAATACAATGTTAGACTTAGGGGTGCATAACCGGAAAATGGGTTTCGGGTAACGGGTACCCTATGCCCGTAATTTCCGGGTACGGATAGGGTACGGGTATTAGTTTTTTCAAATTTTCGGGTACCAGGTATACCCGTTAGGGTATCGGGTACCCGGTCAAAAAATTCTTATATTATTTATAAAATATATATATATATGTATATTTTATTACTTTAGTATTTAGTTTCATTTTCAATTTTTCATCCTTGACTCCTGTGGTGTGTGCGAAGCATAGCAAATCCTCCACAATTCCATTTTCATACTTGATAGTTGATACTTCCACCATTCCACGACTCCGCTCACCATCGCCTTCTTTGTCCACGACGGCCGACGTCGTTGCATGGAGTTGAAGTGTTTGTACTACGTATTTGGTATTGAGTTTTTGTTGTTATTTTTAATTGTTGATGGTTATTTGCGTCGTTGAAATTGTCAAAAAATCGAGTTGAAAACAGGTGAAAAATTGAAAAAAATGAGCTGTTTTTTGTTTTTTTTTAAACGGGTAGACCAGGTACCCACTATCCAAATTGGGTATACCCGATCGGGTATTGTGTACCCGATTAACTAAAACGGACGGATACGGATATTCAATTTCAGCTAATTCAGGTACGGGTACCCGAAAAAAATGGATAGGGTATCCATGAGTACCCGTTTATGCACCCCTAGTTAGACTCGATAATCAAATCTGAACATCTTCTATCCATCATCACTCTTTATTTTTTCCATATTTTACTTTTCTTGGTGATTGAATACTATGTTCTAATTTCATTGTATTTTTTGGGGGCTCAAGTGCAATAATCATTTCTTTATATATAGTGGGAATTATGTCTTTTCATTATAATTTTTGGGTTTTTGTACATTGGGCAGTGTTTACTCAAAGTATCCATGGCCACAATAACGATTCTGATCAATTTCTCATTGTCAGTCAGAAAAAGAAATTGAGAACTTGAATGGATATAACTCGATGAGTATAGTTTCATTTTTTTTTTAATTAAGGAAATGTAATATCTAGATCTTGTGCTTTTCAATTTTATTTTATAGAACCCTTCAATTTTATTGTGTTACAATGTGCCTTCAAATTTTTATTTACTGAATTGGTACAAATAGATTGTAATATTTATTATTCCCTCCCTCAACCGAGCGATAAGAAGACGAAGAAGAAAAAAAGAATAGAAAAAAAGAATAAAAAAAAAACAGAAGCAAAATAATGACTATAGTTAGTCTATACATTGAGACATGAATTCCTAAAAGGCCACAAACGACTTGGCAAAACAAGATCGAATGTCATACGTAAAATTTAGATATATCTTTGCCCAAAATAATTATGGTAAATTTATGGAATGAGAAGATAAGGTTCAACAATTTTCCTCATTTTCTTATTATTATTTTTTTCAACATGATCGTACTAATGACAGAAACGTGGCTAAAAGAAAACATTAAATCATCAAATGATGACAAATGCACTACCAGAAAATATAAGGTGGAATCCCACTATTGATATACAATACTTTAGAGTAAAAAAATAGTAGAAGAAAAGGAATATATATCTAAAAAATTCTCGAGTTATATATAATATGATGCATAGTTTCAATAATCTCTCTCTCTCATGCATCCCAAAAAGAGGGGTTGGAGCCAAAAGTTGGTCAAAGAATGGTGTGGGACACTTGAGAATAATCATTCATAATGAAAGATTTGATTTTAGTGGGCTGAACCCAAATGAGTAGGAAATTATTGCTTCTTTACATTAACATAGTTTGGTTTGAATAAAAGATAGTAATACTAACATCAAATCTCTATTACACCAACTTATATTTTTGTTTAGTTATAATTAATCTTATGTCCAATAAATAAAAAACATGTCTCATATCATCCAAAATAGTCTCGACACATCTTCAACCCCACTCATCACAATTTCCCTTCAGTAACGTCAATCAATTTCTCAAATTTATTTTTTCTCTTATATACTTTTTTTTATGTATATAATAGAGAATCTCGTCTGCAAGAATATTTACTATGTAACTAATGCATAGAATTTTACTTCGTTTTTTCACTTCCCAACTCTCTAGAGATCGAAGAGACAAGAAAAATGGAATCAAAATAGGCATAATTCTGTACTTATATATGAGTATAATATTTGCCTTGTTCTAGAGAAATCGGCATCTAAATGAAAGGGAGCGTTGGCAACCTGCAAATTATTTAAAAGACAAAGTAAGAATTTATTCCCATTATAATTTACTACTACTACTTTTCATCAAGAGATTTAACCCTTTTAAAGCTTTGGATTCCTAAATATTTCATTCCCTACCAATGTTTTCCACTCATTTTTTTTTTGGCAGTAGTGATTTTCCCTACCAATGTATATATATATATATATATATATATATATTACACATTAATTCCAAGTAGTGGAGACAAGAAAGGCTTGCGAATGTTAATGTGTCTTCATGTTCTTTCCAAATTGTTCATATTCCTCCATTTGTAGATATATTTACAATGATATGTTTTTATGCAAAAATGTTTAATTGAGCCAAATTTGGTTTGCATATATTACTTCACAAATTAGGGACGAGAAACTCGAAAATAGGTCCACATTATTATAAGTGATACACATATCTGTCTCTACATTTGATTAATTACATGTCATCATAGCTTTAGTTCAATAATTGTTTGGGAGTTCTTATATCCTAATTAATTTCAAGAAAATCAACTCAAATTTGAGAAATCACTTAGGCACGCCTAATATTTTCTTCTCTCATTCGTTTGGAAAATTAAATTGGAGATTGAAACTTCAAATCCAAGTCGAAAAATAATATAAATAGCAAGATTGAGCTGCAAATTTCCTAATATTGTCTCCTCTAATCCATCAAGAAATTGAAATTCCGTCCTGAAATTATGTTTCTATTTATTAGTTGTGTTTTCACTCTTGTTTTTTATTTGAGATATGTCTTCAAATTTTATAATCATCCAACCACAATATTTGCTTTAATTTATGAAATATTCTTGATACTTTCGCTTAATGGAGTACAACAACATTTAAATATACAGAATATAAAATGCAGCGACGAATCTGTTCGCACCATAGAATTACACTAATTAATCTCTCGAGAAAAAAGAATTAGCTTTATAGTGATCTTCCAAACAAAATTTAAATTGATTTTTAAGATGTTTTATAACTGAAAAGCAACTTCTAAATGTTTGGCAACCATGTTAGAATGATTTTATTTGCACTGATATAAGATGTTATTAGCTACGAGCTATTGATGCAGGGAGGAGCGTGAAATATATTTAAAAACAATAAAAATATACGAAATTGTTGATTTTAATTCACAAAATATTGTTCCGTTGATTCAAACATGAATATCGAAAGAACACACGAAAAGGAAAACAAAACCAAATTCTACATCTCAATATCAAATTCGACTCTCCTAAAACACAACAAATGATCCAATATATATAATAAAGTCCTAACTTGACGTCCAAAATAAGAATTAAATAAATAAATACAATTATATTAAACGTCCTTATCTTCATCATTTCTTCATCAGCTATTTTTAAAAATTAATTAAGTGAGGTTCTCAAAAAAAAAAACTAAGAGAGAACTATTTTGAAAAATACTGTAAAAAGAAAACACTTATCTTAGAAAACTCCTTATATTTGAATAATTGTAATTACAGTAAGCCAGTCATCTGATCACTCTAAAATCACTTTTACAATTAGTATTATATAAACATCTTATAAACTTTAAACATGTTCATGTCTTTTCAAAGAAGCTTATAAGCTAAATACACGTTGGGATTAATTAATGTCAAATATCATACGGATTACGAAAACAATTGCTATGAAAGACTTCTCTTATCTATATCTATATTCTTTACTGTCACGCCCAGTTCCCGAGGGAAGGCTCGTAAGCCGAGAGGCAGTAAAGAGGCGGGAAAGAAAGGGGCATACTTAATACAAATAGCAATTAACATACAAATACAGTAAAGTGAGGCGACCAAACTGTGGCGACTCGCGACCTGAGCCTATGCGGATCCGTCCGAGCCGCCACAGCAGGTGGTGCGGTGAAACCATAATGATCATAACATAAGTGAGGACAGAACATAATCATAAGAATAACTGAAAAGTAACTGTTTGGATAAAAGAGTTGAGGTGGGTAAATCATAAGTCAACATTGCCCTAGCATAACATAACTTGGGGTCGATGTATGAGGACACCGGCCCCGCACTGCGGAAGCGTCTTAAAAAGACTACCATCGAAGAGATAGATGGTTTAAACATAGTGAGGTAACTTGAGTTCAAAGTCGTAAGCCTTAACGGAAAATGACGACAAGAGTCATAGGACCAACAATACATAGACGGGGAAAAACGGGATGACGCTAAGTGAGACCGTCATCCGAGAGTCATTTAATGACACCCCTTCCTTCATCACCACGTCGTTCAACCTGCATTAGGGAAAATAATACAGGGGGCTGAGTACAAAAGCACTCAGAGGATTCCATGCCCCTCTTTGAAAACATTTGAAAAAGATATAGCATGCTTCATTTCTTATGGGAGGGCCACTTTAGTAAAAACACCCTTCACATAAGCAAAACAATTTTAAAAGTAAACACATGTGCCGGCAAACTTCTCACATTCTTGGGTTACCATCCCGGTTCAAATAGAGGGGAGCCACTCCCTCCATCCGAACAGTCATAACTTCCTTGTGTACACTACCTTGGCTCAATCAAAGCCCAAGGCCGATCGTATTATTAAGATAACATTTCCATTCGGTAAACCTCAAGCAATTGAGCATAAAACATTTTAAGCATGCATATCACATTTTCATAAAGCATTGGGTTTAATAACCCTAAAGTTACCTCTGTGGGAACTTGTAATCCCACAGCTTGAAAATAGGAAACCCACCTCGAATTCGTTATACTGGTATCTTTCTCGAGGTACTCTTAGCAGTTGCTTGGTCCTACAAGAGTCGTCTTTACACACTTAGGTTCATACGTTCATAGTTATCTAAGGCCTTAGTATCCTAGGTCAAGCTTATTCCCGTTTCTTACGTCATACAATCTTGTCGAGGCATCGCCTCTTAGTTAATTACTAACAGGGGATGTGTCGCAGCCCGCCCTAGAGTATAGATGACTAAGGCGGTTGAACTACGACTATGTATACGAATAAAAGAATATATCACTATAATTCGAATACAAAGGACGAAAAACGAGAAATAAATTTTTCTTTCTTACTTTTAATTTTAAATCACAACTATTAATATAAGTGTGATCTTCATTAATCAAATAGACAACATACGATCTCAACATGTTGCCTAGAATTGAAACAATCTCTTTCTTATGCTCAACATAATAGGAATATAAACCAAAATATATTCCAGAATAAGCGATCAAACAACATATTGAGCATTAGCGAGTTCAAGAGGACATTATTGAATTTACATTGATTTATGATACAAATCACAAATCCAAGAAGTGAATGACATCAGGGTAGCAGCGGAAAATAACAGGACTGGATTATATGTATGCAGACATATAATCCTAGCATGAACCAACACTTATAAACAAAACTCAACATCCGCTCAGCACATCTCCATCACCCATTCTGATTACCTGCACATTTTAAAAATAATACGCAGGGCTGAATACAACGTACTCAGTGAACACATGCCAAATACTTAAACAATTGCCACATAGAGCTATAGATTGAAACCTTGCCTCAAAAGCATCACACAGGAGAGTCATTTATAAATAAACCCTGTGCATGCTAAATCATTTTTATTTTAGAATAAACATGAGTGACTGCAGTCCTATATATATTTGAGAGTATGAACCATATCTACTATCATAACTTAAATGTGTTGAGAAGTAGGCCTCCTTCTCAGACACTATGACCGGCCAACCAAAAGGACGGCACACAGTCACAATATGTATACATTAATCCCGCATCATGCAGGACCGAATTCGTCTTCCTTCAGTAGATGGTATCACACAAAAACTTATAAAGCATTAGGCAAGTCAATCATTCAAAATAATCATCGTACATATAATCATATAATCAAACTCATTTTGTTTTGGATAGAAAAGCCCACCTGACTCGCTTCCTCTTACTTACTCTTCTCATTCTTACGATCTTTACTTCCCGACTCCACTCGGTAGACCTGCCCACGGGCTCCGAACCGGCGGTTCCGGGCCCGAGCCCGCCGGTTACGGTTTCACCGGAGAGTGAACAGTAACCGGCCCGTGTACACTGTACACGGTTACGGGCCGGGCTTTTTAACCGGCGGTTCCGGGCCCGTTTAAAACCCGCCGGTTCCGGTTAAAAACCGGCCCAGTTTTTAATTTTTTTTTCTTATATATATATATATATGAAAATGAAAATGAACTAGTTTTTCATTAATACTTGAAAATTAAAATAAACATGACTAAATAGAAATTACAAGTACTTGAAAATTAAATTAAACATTACAAAATACATATTTCAATTTTCAACTACAAAATAGAGATTACATTAGTAACATTACATACTCAATTTCCCATAGCTTCGGTCGGATGCGCTTTTTGAATGTGACGAACAAGGGAAGCATAGCCATCATTTTGAGTCCACTTGAAAACTTTGTTGCAATAATTGCAATAAACTTCATAGGTTGGATTACAATAGTCGGGCAATGAAGCACTACGGGTGTAGTACTTGTTGAAAATATCAACCTTAATACTAGATCTAGGAGGCATTGTTGTTTGTATTTTGTATAATTGGAGTTGAAACTTGAGTCTTGAGAGAGAAAATTAAAAAAGAAGAAAAAATGAAGAAGATAGATAAGGTGAAGAGATGAGGAAGATTGAATGATAGATCATTAAGGTGAAGACGGCTGAGGGAGTGAGAGTGAGTGAGAAAAGGGTTGGGCTTGGGGGGGTATTTATAGATAGAATTTAGAGTTTTGGAAAAATAATAATAATAATAATTAAAAACCGCCGGTTTCTGCCGAACCGCCGGTTCAGGGCTGAAAACCGGCGGTTAATTACAGATTGTTTTTGTATTTTTGGAGCACTTTTTTCAACTTTTGTAATTTTTTTTTTTTTTGTAATTAATTGTTGTATATATATATCTTAAGACAATATAAGCAAAAAAATTTAAATTTTACTTAGTAGTCATTGAATAAAAATATTAAATCATTTCTCATTAATATTGTTGAAATTACAACACTTGAAAGTTGAAATGAAAAAAAAGGAAAAAAAAAGGACTTGAGCTCAATTTTAATATTAAAATTGAGTTGCCTACGTATCCTCATAGAGGAATCAAAGTCCACGTAGTTCGATTACATTACATTACTCCCTAGTAGTTCTCGTCCACCGATCGATCACTCTCGGTGAACTCTTCGTTTGGGCTCTCGTCGCGATCATCCCAATCGAGCTCTTGAGCTCTAAGGTCGGCCCTCGACCAATCATCAAGCAACATTGTGGCTTCAATGTTTCTTGGTTTCATCGTTGATCTTCTTTGGTCCAACATGAGTCCGCCAATGCTAAAAGCTTGTTCGACCGAGACGGTGGATGCGGGGACGGCAAACAACTCTTTCGCCATGATAGAGAGTACGGGATACTCCGTTCTCTTTGACCACCACTTCATCACGTCGATTTGTGGAGCACTATCTTCAACACCAAAAACAAAACGACAACCCAAATACATATCTAATTCACTATTATCTTGGCCCCTAGGGAGTTTATAAGATCTATCTTGGTACATGCTACTTAATTGTTGAACTAAGGGATCTAAGGAGTTTAAATCAAGTGGTATAAATGAAGAGGTAGAAGTAGAAGAAATAGGTGCATTCATGTCAAGATCAATACCATGAGTCATCCTATATTCGGCAAAAAGAGATCTTAAAGTTCTTTCTAAATCATCTTTTATTTGAGTAACATTAGGAATATCAAAGAAAATTATTTCTCCATCAATTCGTACATTTAAAAAGTCCATTTGCTTAAAAGCATTATAATAAATATCTAACATTTGACAAACACCATCATATTTCCATTTAGGATCTAAGCACTTAGCTACTAGAAAAACATCCGGAATATTTCTAAAATATTTTAGCCATTTTTGAACCATAAAATAAATCACACCTTGCAAATTGGGTTTACTAAAACAATTTTTAAAGCTAAGTGCAATATACATGCAATGTTCCAACACACGAACGGAAGTACAATAATAAACACCCGATAATTGAACGGTGGCATTATTAAAAACCTTTAACAATTGATATAAATCCATGCATTGGTCCCAATAAGAAGGTAATAAAGTCAATTGAACCGTCGCAAATTCTTTTCTAAAAAATTCGCATAAATAATCTTTATACTCTAAAGTAGAATTAAGCATTTCATAAGTGGAATTCCAACGATGTGATACATCTCTAACAAAACTCATATGTTGAATATTCTTATGACGACAATATTTTTGCCATTTTTTACCTAAAGTTATATTTTTATGCAAAAGGGCAACGGCTTTTCTAATTGGCATAACCGATTCATTAAAAATTTCAAGTCCATCTTGAACACATAAATTCAAAATATGACAAATGCATCTACTATGAAAATATTTTTCTTGGAAAGATGGATTACATGCTTCAATGAGTTCGGGAATACTAGCGGTGTTGGCGGATGCATTATCAAAACCAACCGAAAATACTTTATTAATCAATTGGTATTCATTTAAAACGGTTATAATTATTAAAGCAATATTAGTGGCCGTGTGTGGATCATCGAACTCCCTAAATGCAATTAAACGTTTTTGTAGTATCCATTTATCATCAACCCAATGACATGTTATTCCCATGTAATTATTTTGATGAAAACAATCCGTCCAAATATCGGCACAAATAGAAACTTTATGGTCTAAGTTCATCAAATATTTCATTAATTCCATTTTTTTATCAAAAGCTTGTCTTCTAATTCGTCTAAGCATATTACTTCTACTAATTTTTTTAGCGGCGGGACAATATGCATCTTTTATACTTTCTTGATAGGTTATTTTATCGGCAAATGTAAAAGGTTGTTTTTCCATAGCACAATATCTAGCCATAACATCTTCGGCATGTGGATGATCATATTTAAATAAAGGGTGAGAAGACGTACCCGTCGCCGAGAAAGCGGTGCCACAAATTTGAGTTTGTGTTGATGCAATCTCGTATTCTCCCGGATGACACGTCTCCATGTGTCGCCTTAGTGTGCCATAGCCTCCTCCATGCGTCCATTTGTAGATGTTATTGCAATAGTTGCAATAGGCGTTGTATTTTGGAGGATCTCCGGGCTTGTCGCTAGGTGCCGGGGCTCTAGGCATTTTTTTAAAATGCTTAGTAAAGATATCCGACACAAGAGGTCGACCCGTCGGTTTGTTTAGCGGCGCTTCGACTTCTTCTTCTTCTTCGTTGGATTGTTCTTGAGATTGTCGAAGCATCTCCTCCTCTTGACGATGAACTTGCTCGGCAAACTCTCGATCCTCTTGTTGTTGAAGTTGTTCCGCATACGCCCTTGATATTTCTTCGGCGGCCATTGCTCGAGCTTGCCGAGCCGATCTTCCTTCTCTTTTGGATCGAGGAGGAGCATCGTCTTGATTTTCGGCAACGCCTTTGCCCTTATCGACACGAGAGGAGGTCGACATTATGGAATATTGTTATGGATGGATTGGTGAAGTGTGTGATGAGAGAAGTTGAGAACTTGAGCACAAAATTAACACAAAAAATGAAGAATTTGAGCAACAAATAATAGATTGAATGCTTGAAATTAAATAGAGAGAGATGAGAATTGGTGTGATTATTTGAGAGATTATAGTGTGGTATTTATAGGGTAAAATGGGGGGAAGGGAGGGGGGAGAGGGCAGCAGCAACGGCTATTTTTCTAGCCGTTGAGCTGCTGCCATTGATGCAGCTGCTGTGCTTGCTGTCTTCTTCCCGTTGGAACTCCCGTTGGAACCGGCGGTTCCAACGGTTAACCGCCGGTTTTGACCGTTCGAACCGGCCACGTTACATTTTTATTTATTTTTTTTTTTAATAATTCCGGTTAACCGCCGCTTTTAACCGGCGGTCACGGTTTGAACGAAGGCAGGCCCGGAACCGGCCCTTGAGCTCACGGTTCCGGTTACGGTTCCGGCCCGTTGACTGCCGGGCCGGTTAAAAAACCGTTGACCGGCGGGCCGGTTCCGGTTAGGCCCGCCGGGCCCTCCAGTTTGGGCAGGTCTACCACTCGGTCCTTTAGCAAAAGAAGGTTTCGAGAGAAAATAATGAGAGGATGCTTCGATAAAAATCAAAACAACGAAACGATGCTCTTAAACGATTGATCCTCTAATCCCTTTACCACTAGGATTTCTTTCTCAAACTAAAACTTAAGACTTCTAAGAACTAATCTTCCTCTTAATAACTATATATATAAGCTATGTAATAAATATACTACAAATAACAAAATTATAGATAAATAAAAAAAATCATTAAATCTTCATATATAATAATTTCATACATAAACTTAATAAACTCTAATTTATTTCTTTTAACAACAATCGAAAATAGCATAAAAATTCTCATTTAAATTTTACAAATTCACATAATATTTTTCTATATTTATTAACAACATATTCATCATCCTTTTCATCAAATTAAAATCATAATCAAAAAAACTCTAATTTCACATATAAACTTAATTTTTAAATCTCATATCAATCAAACTCCAAAAATTCCATCATTTAAAATCATGCTCACAATAATCATATAAGCATATATACATCACTAATTTCACCCAAATAAAATCAAAATCATATCTCTCTATTTTCTCCAAAATTTCGGTCACTTCACCAAATTAGCATAGGTGATTAATTTCAATCCATCAATCCATAATCATGCTTATAACACACATATATCCATATATAATCCACCAATTTAATCAAGAACACAAGAATTTAAAAACTCTAATTTTAATCCTAATTAAATCAAGAAATTAGGCTTAAAATTAAATTCTTTTCTTTAACATGCTCAAAATCATGCTATAAACTCATAATCACTTATCAATTTCATAACTAAAAATCAAGAATCAAAACTCCCAAATTCTTTATAAATTTCGAAATTTCTAGAATTAGGCTACGGTTTGATTAATTCATTTTAATGATCAAAACTTACTCTAGAACATGGATATACAAAATATTTGAATATCAAAGAAATCTTCTATTTTTCTTAATAACTTTCGAAAATAGAAAATATAAATAGAAGAATTTCTTTACTTGATTTTGAGCTTAATAATTGATAAACTATCTAACCTTGATAGTTACTTAGAAAATACTTGAATCTTGAGCTTGTTCTTGAGCTTGGTGGAGCTTCAATGGAGTGTGTGAATGTGTGTGTTTTTCTCGCAGGAAATGGAATGGAGAGATGGAGAAGAAGATGGAATTAATAGAGTGAGAGAGAGATGACAGATTGAGAGAGTGAGAGTTACGGGAGAGAGAGATGAGAGATTGAGAGAGTAAATAGAGTGAGAGTTGAGAGAGTGAGATAAGATAACATTTATTACCGCAATTAATTTAGGATAGGTAGTAAGATTTAGATAGGATTTATACAAGTGGGAAAATATTACCTAGGTTTATATCTTTGGCTAGGTTAATAAACATCTCAAATACTTTAATAAATACCCACTTTATTAAATAATCCATCTTATATTACTATAATTTAAAACACGTAACATTTCGGGTTATTATCTCCGCATAAAATTTTAATCCAGTAATATAGCATAGAATAATCATAAACGTTTCCCAGACAATTTAATTTACCAGCACAAGAATTAAACCACATATAATTCTCACAATACATCATTTTCAATTATCAACCAGTGATTCAAATAATTAAATTTAGAATCTCGACTGATAATTTTATACTTCTTATTTGAGAAACAAAATTTCAATTATTCAAGGCAACTTAGATTTACCAGATATTATGCAGCTTATTAAATTAATTAATAAACTTATTAGAGAAAAAAATAATCATAAATTAATTGCTAAAGCAATCTAATAATACGGGAAGAAATACGGGGTACTACAGGATGAGATCATATGATAATGTCATGCCTGAGTGTTATCATGCTTTCGTGTCATGTCGTGTCATGCTACATAGGTCATACTTCATGTTTGGCATGCATATCATGTCTTACTTGTACATGCATTCATAAATGATCGCATGCTTCATATCATGCTCACTATACTTCATCACTTTGGGAATCTCTTACAATTATAAATCACATTTATAATTAAACACATAAGATAAACAAGCATAAAGTTCTTGCATAAATAATTAAATAATTTAAGACAATTATTTAATTAACTTAGACCATTTTAATTAATTTAACAAAGAATTAATTAATTAATTAATTAAAGATATATAATTAATTAATTTAGAATTAATTAATTATTAATGAATATTTAATTAACCAATTAAAGACATATAATTAATTAATTAAGGATTAATTAATTGTTAAAGAATAACTATTATGGAATATTTAATTAATTAATTAAGGATTAAATTAATTAATTTCAAATTAATTATTTAATTAATAATTATTATTAAATAAATAAATATTATTTATTTTAATTTAGGAAATTTAATTGATAATTAAGGAATATAAATTTAATTAATCATTAAAGATTAATTAATTAGATTAAGAAACATTAGATTAATTATTTTAATTAATCGATCTTATTAGACTTAGGCTTGACAATTAACCATATAACATTTATAACTTATGGGTCCAAAACAACTTATCATACATGATTAATCACGTTGGGCTTTTAATAAGATATTATTTTAACTAATGGGTTAAACCCACTTTTCTTTATTTGATTGGGGCCCACTTATGAGTGACTAAGCCCAAACACATGTTAGTAATCTCTTTCCTAAGCCCAACATACATAACATGGTCCAATAGTCCAATTGGGCCCATAATTATTCCTTAGGGCTTATGGTTCATTTTAATTAATTAAATGACCCATTTAATTAATTAATCATTATCATAATAACACAC
The DNA here is from genome assembly GCA_031470985.1 of Agastache rugosa. Taxonomy (NCBI): domain Eukaryota; kingdom Viridiplantae; phylum Streptophyta; class Magnoliopsida; order Lamiales; family Lamiaceae; genus Agastache; species Agastache rugosa. The sequence continues at coordinate 70,631,139 of CM062601.1, read as the reverse complement.
ATATATATATATATATGTTATACATTACTACTATGATTAGTTAGGCATTATAATTAAAATACTTACTTTAGTTTAATGAAATTAATTAAGCCATTCTATACCACTTACAATTCGACTTACTACTTCTTTAAATCGAAGAAAAATAGCAAACGATCTTCGATCGAGTTGCCATTTTAACAAAACCTTTAATACTGACTTAATTAGTATATTCAAGTGTTAAAACACATTTTTCTCAATCATAAGTGCACCAAAAACGAGCACAAAGGACAGAACACAAACTGTCCAATTTTCCAGAAAATCTTTGCACAAAGGTCAGACAAATAAATTCACTACGGACAAACCACACGTCCAATTTTTGAGTTATTTATGGCTATGGAAAGCTTAGGATGTCTACTTCATTTTTCCAGAAGACCATTTACGTTGAATCCAAATAACCAAAGAGTTATTTATGAACTTTTGGAAACTGCCCAGATTAAGGTTTTGAAAACAGGGCAGAGGACAGATCTGACCATAAAACGATTTCGGTCCGATGAAAGATTCTGAATTTTGGATATGTTATAAAGGACATCTAGGGAAATAACATACTAAAAGTTCATAGCAATCGGAGTTCATTTGATAGGGCTTTTACCGGCTGGAGTGTGACGGTTTTTCTTAAAAACAAGCTGGAAATTTGCAACTCTCATAGATTTAACATTTTCATACATCATGCTTCACAAAACAACCTTAAAATCCATATATCTACTCATATACCATGCTTATCATTCATACCAAATAATATCCTAGCATGCTTCCATATTAAATCATTTAGATCGGCAAGCAAAACTCATAGTTCCTCAAGAACGCATATATAGCAATAGATCTTTAATCTTAACCATAGATCTTCATATTTAGCCATAGAAAATCATGTAGCTTCATTCCTAACATGCTTATAACATATAGTTCATCATATAACATAAACCCTAGAAGAAAAACTAAGGGTTTAAAGCTTAGAAGAAGATAGAAATGTACCAAGCTTCTTGTTTCTCTCTACACTCTCTCTCTCAAGCTCTCTCGATCTCTCTCTTTCTCTCCAGCCCGCTGCTGCCCGTCGCCTTTCCCTGCCCTCTTGGAGCTTAGTGGTGGTCGTGGTGGTGGTGGAAGATGGCGGTGAAGGTGGTGGGTGAAGGTAATGGTGGTGGTTTTGTGTTTTAGAGAGAATAGAGATGAAGATGAAGAAGAAGGAATTAGTGTGAGTGTGTAGTGTGGCTGCCAATTTGGAGTGTAAGGAAATGAGTGATGATGGTTGCTTGTATAGGTAAGTGTGTGTGTAAGAAAAAGAAGAACATGCATTGGCTAATTTGAAAAGGTGGTATTTGAGTGCAATCATGAAGATTCTTGCACATGGAAGCAAATCCATATCTCTCTCTTCCTCACTCTCTCTCTCATATATTTATTCTTGTCTTATGCATCTAGGTAGAATAAAACCTATTATACTAGTGTTGGTTTAATTATGAGGCCTACACTCTCATTTTTTTATTCCCACTTGCATCATATCCTACTAACAATACTTTATTTAATTCTATCTATTCATGTAGGCAATCATCTACACCTATACATTCATATGCAAGATACACACACATATATACGCACGTATAATTCATCTCGTACCATATCCGGATATTATCCCTCTTGGTCGTCATGTAATTTAATTATCAATAAATTGAGCTAAGAAATTAATTAGCAAAAATATGCTATGCTCGAATTAAATAAACAAGCAACATATTAATTTCACATTTAGACATATAACGTGTTATGCTCATGCTCGTGCAAAATGTGATGATCAAAACGAATTAAAATCCTTTTCTTAATCTCGAGATCATTTTCTTTTAAATCTTATGAATAAAGTCTTCATCTTCTCTAAAAAGAAACGTTTCATGTCTTTAAATTTCGGGAATAAGTGACCGTCCTATTATTCGCACTAATTTTTATCTGGTTCTACCTTTCTTAAAACGAAATTTTTAGGCCCGAATTTTGGGGTTCTACACAAACCGCGCTACACAACTGAAGTAAAGATGGAGTAAATCCTTGTCTAGCATGGCAAAAGGAGTCGAGCATCCACTTCGCCAAATGGAATTACCATGAGGGAGTGGGAATTCGAGCATTCAAGAGAAGCTGATCATAGGACACTCTCCATCCAGATATAATATAAAAGACGGACTTACTAGAGCCTAGCTCGCCAGAAAGAGTTTACCATCCAATTCGCCAATGGAGTCATTGACTACCAAAGGGATCCGAAAATCAAGCATCTAAAAGTGGCTGACTACTCGGCACTCTCCGTACAAATTAATAAATAACGTAAGAGAATCGTAATTGACAATATCATATTCCAAAATATATCCTAAGACGTAACATTATATAAAAATACTATAAAGTAGATCTAGCGATCATTGTCTCAAATTATATATTTAGAACATTTTTTAATTTTCTATTTTTTATTAGGTCTCTCGTCTCTAACGGATTACTATTTACAATTTTTTTTCTACTTTTCTTATTGATGTTTTCTCAAGATATATATATATATATATATATATATATATATATATATATATATACTTTGAGTGAAGTTGAGTGAGACCCACTAAGAAAATGAAAAATTGTAAACAATAATCCGTTAGAGGTGAGGAACCCAATAAGAAAATAGAAAATTAAAAAGATGGAAAATTAAGAAAATAGAAAATTAAAAAATAAGAATGTATAAGAAAATAGAAAATTAACGATTTTGTTGGTCAAATTATAGAAAATTAAAAAAAATGAAAAATTGTTAACAGTGTTAGTCATCCGTTAGAGGCGAGGGGATTTTGCACTATTTATGGCACATAGGGATGTTGGCAGCTCCAAATCAAAAAATAAGGAGGTAAATGTGCTAAGGGGGTATATGATAGGGGGTATTTACTATTTCTCCCTATTAAAATCTATAAATATTACGTGCATCGCACGTAACTCTCTATACAAAAATGTTACACCCTCGAAATCTAAACAGATAATTCTTACAGCGTGTAAAAGAGTTTAACAGCTCGAGTTGGTTAATACATTTCACAATGCAAAATCACAATAACTACCTAACACATAAAAAAAAAAACTACAAGAGGAAAAAGGAAAAATAAGTTCCTGCAAAATCTCAACTTATCATACAAATCTCTCCATTCATACAATTTCACAAGTAAAATCTGTACAATCCAATGAAGAAGGCGCAGCCTGAGAAGAAAGGCAAGCTCTATCTCTCTCTCTCTCGTCTCCTTGGCCTGAAACATTTGTGTAAAAGAATAGATGAGAACACCAAACTCCCCACAGTTACAAACACCCTTTTTTTCCCTCTTGTTTTTAAAGAATTTATCTGTTAACTGATGATCACCCTTTTTTGCATATGGGCTGGCATCCACATACAATATTAATTAGCGAATAAGTTGAAAGATTTGTGGCATATATCAAGCACCTCTGGATATCATAAATTATTTATGCGGCTTTCCTAATAATACACGAGTAGCTGAAACCTTCTTACACAAATTTATGTGATAATTACATAGATATCCATTTTCATTTAATTAATTTTGAGGAAGTAAGATCTTTATTATATGTATTACAATTAAAATGTGAATCGAGATTCGTCATCTATCTAGTATCCATCGTAACAAATCATGTTTACCTCCTATACGAAATACACTAATAAAAATTCACAAAAGACGGGTCAAAGATCCGGCTTGCTGCTAACATCTTCAGAACGGACATAAACCTTGATTTGGAGATCGATTTTGTGCGGATTTATCGAGTTTTGTCCCCAAACAATCCTCGATCAATATCTTATCACTTATTCTTTTTTCTTTCTTTTTTTTTTGTGAGTTGATATGTTATCAATCGAACCTTTCATTATTTATATACCCAAATACCCAATAACTTTTTTGCTTTTTGTCTTTTTTTCTTTTTTGGATTCTTTTAAATGATGTGGTGGATTAGCTACATTGAATTTTCAAACTAAGTTTGAGGAGCTGTAAACCGAGCTGGTCAAAATTAGTATAAAATGGTTGGCGGCCTACTCATAAAATTTAAAATAAACCAGCTAATATACAACGACGAACTAAAATGACATAAATAAGCATGCACAAAAAAGAGAAAAACAGCAAAAACATATTCCTTGCCTCGTATTAGTGGAGTATAAAGTAAGTAGCCAACTTAATTCTGCACCCATAACTTATACTACCTCCGTTCCATGATAAGTGGCTACTTTCTTTTGGGCACGGGTATTTAGGAGAAGAGTGTTTAAAGGGTAAATAGATAAAAAGTGGTGGAGCCCACATCTTTTGTGTGAGAGAGGGTATTTCCATATTAGGAAAGTGGCCACTTATGATGGGACAGTCCAATAAAGAAATGTGGCCACTTATGATGGGACGGAGGGAGTATCATGCAAATTTTGTGTCAATCACGTCTCGTTTGATTGATAGAACGAAATAAGATTTGATACATTTTATTAGAATATTTTACATATAAAATATTAATATCATATTTGATTCGATTTACTAAATTATCTGCCACACATAAATTAGCATCTTACCTATTTGCTTAAAAAATCTTCTGTTTTGAGACGAACAAACAAGATAATCAAATATTATCAGTATACATACCGCCTTATCACCCAGAGGCCAAAGCAAAACTTTAGGACTCAAATCTCATTAGTCCATAAAACAGAGGAAAGCTGTACTTTTCCTACTACCTGCAATCATTTATGCAATCTCCACAAAATTTAATACGAAAATAAGTTTATGAACATAGGAAATGAAGCGAAGGGAAAAAACAAAAACAACGGGAGGAGGCCATAACACGATTAATAAAAACATAACTCAATAATAACAAATTCAGTCATCAGCATAACAGAATTAATAAAATTGTACCAATACTTGAAAACAAGAAAGCAATACGATAGTACGAAAACATTATTGAATAGTAGGAAAGACGCAAATAAACTGAAGCGCTACTCCTTTTCTTCTTCCTCGTCCTCTTCATCGTCTCTGAAACATTTCAGAGTGGACCTCGGAGATCCACAAGTTGCAGCTGCCCTCACAAACTTCTGGTAGGAAATCGCGCCACCGGCACCCAGCTCCTCGACGCTCCTCTCTCCACCATCATAACATTTCATTTCCAGCGAACAGATCCCATCATATAACTCAGCACCGTATTGAGCATGCACAGACACAGAAAACTCATTTGGCTCGAAACAACCCAAGACCCTCTCGACCAGAGCACGCAGATTCACAGCTTTCAAATCATAACCAGCAGCTTCAAAGCTCGCATAACTGAAACCATCTTCTGGAGTAACATGAATGGTAGAGACAGCAGCATCTTCGATTGAGTTCATGGAGTAACCACAAGGCTCGAACTCAAAGTCACAAATGCGAGACTTTGGGAGGATGTTGCGTATACCAGAGGCGTTGGTCATCAGTGTTGCAACATTTGATTCGTTCTTAAAGAAGACAGCAGCTTTCTCCCGGTCCAAACCAGTCATGCACATCTCAAGTGTGTACACAGGACTATCAGCTTCGACTGATCCAGCAGACGCAGAATAGATATGCCATTTCTGCCGCTTATCAGAGTTCCCCATAACATAGGCTTTGCTTCCACTTGAACCAAGCTTCCCAAAATAGCCATCAAGTACGGCCACTTCCTCAGAGAAGTTACGATGAGGGTATGACTGAGCTCCTGGAAAGATAAAGCTTCCCCGAGTGTATCTCACGTCTTGAACAGAAAGGGAAAGCAGCTTGGCTAACTCTAGTATGGGAGGGATTGACAGAAGCAATTTAGTTGTCCCACAAGTTTTGATGATAATCTTGTAGGAGTAAACAAAGAGGCTGGACTCAGAGAGGACATATGAGTCGACATGCTCATTAGACAACGAAGCAACAATGGTGCATTCAGCAGGTTGTAAAATTTCATCTAGTTGGGCTTTTGAAAGAGATCGGAGTCCCTTACCCTCAGGATCAGCAAAGAAGCTTGGTTCAAAAAACGAGATTTCTAGTCTTTTTTCAAAACCTTCAAACCCAATTGCAGAGACGTTTTGAGCCATTTTGCAAAATGTCAGACACCACTAGAGAGCAGAAATGAAGGAAGGCGAGATTGAAGAAAAGGAGTTTTGGTAAAAATAAACTAATCTAATTATTACTAAATAAAAGCTTGTAAAACGTCCAATGACGTGATTCTGGAAACCAATTAATGAGTATCAGGATGGCTTGCGAGCGCACTGCAAAAAATGAAAAATAATAACAATTGTCAGTACGCAAATTATGTATCATTCAAATTAAGAAAACAACAGACTTCATCACAATTTGTAAATAGATACTCACGTTGGAGTATGCAGCAGATCGAAACTTCTTGATGCCACCGTTCGGTCGAATGTCCTCAATGCTGTATCCAAGGGGAGCTTCGTAGAATAAGGAATTACTACTACTAGAATTCTTTTTCCCACCTTTGGTCTCCATTAGATCATCAACTTACTGCATGATAAGTAGAGAAAGTCGGAATAAGAAGATTAGAACAGTGGACAAGCAAGGACAATGACGAAAATTGTCCATAGATGGAGGATTAATAAGGACAAGAATAATTAAGAGCTACAAAACATCTGTAAGATGAAAAGGAAATCACAAAACGTCTGCAGTAGAATTAAATATATTTTCTAAACCACCAACTAGTCATTTTTATTATCACCAAATGTTTTAATCAGTAGGATTGATCAATTATCGTCTATCAAAACTCCACTACCCCTAAACAAATCCGATGCAAGTAAAGTTATGTATGGAGCACAATCCAAATTAAAGTGAATAAGACAATCAAAAAACAGTATCATATTTCTAAACAAAATAATAAAGGAAAAAACAATTGCTTCTGAAATGCAAATCTGAGAGGGCGACATCCATATAAAACTTGAGCAGAAAATGAAAACACAAGCAGATAGAAAATCACGGCCACATGCATTGTATATAATTTATTCCATTAAACCAACCGTAAATTATCAGAGATCTAGATCTGAAACACAGTAAAAATTCAGATACACCAATAACAAAATTTAATCACTATCTTTTAATCACCTTCAACAGCGTAGTAGAGAATTCACAATTGACAAGCACAAAATTGATGAAATAGAAAAACGTAGATATATCAACATCAAATCTCATAATAAGCTATTAAATCTCATACTTACATCAAAAGGGTTTAATTTTTTGCGTAAACAATCGCCTCGACACCACAATTCACGTTGTGTATAACTCCTGCACAGACATAAATAATGAATGAATAAATAAAGGATATTTATTTAATCATGCTTAAAGAACCCTATATATAAGTTGTAACTCGAGAAAAATATTCACAGAAAAATTATAGTCACGGCCGCCGATGAAGAAGATGAAACCCTAGAATCGCAATATTTCCTTTGAAAACTGATTTCGTTTTCGTTGAGAGATATTCTCGTGATTGGCTAACTTATGACGAGATATATTTATACAGGTGAGGAATAAATCCTGGCCACTAATCTTTTCGGATATTACGGTGTTACCCTTTCCAGGTAATCTCTTTATGAAAGGAAATTTCTTGCTTAATTTGGTTGATTTCGTGTGACTTGTGAGTGTGTTAATATTGACTTCAAAACTTCAAATTTATTTTTCTAAAATAAAAAGTTTATAGTTAAATTTGTGTGTGTATATATATATATATATATATATATATATATATATATATTATACTATCTCAATACATGTCATCAATGGTAAATTTAATTATATAAAATAATTGGAAAACCAAAAATATAATATGATTTGGTGGGTTTTCAGTTTGCATACATGTTTTTTTAGTGAATTACATGATATATATATATATATATATATATATATATTATCAAATAAATCACTACACCGCCATATAGAAAAATTATAAATAATGATTTATTATATAATTCTTCAAGCAAATTTCAATTTTAATTTAAATAAGTCTATATAATAACACCCCTACATAGAAATTAAAATGTACATCAATTATAAATCTTTTGGAAAACCTTGGTCCTACAATTAATTATTGTGACCGTGCTGATACTGGATTTGGACCTTTACATTTAATTATTTTTATTCTTTTAGAAATCATTGAGGGAAAGAAATCAATAATTATATCATTATTATATTTTCCTTCTTATCCTCGTCCCACTCTTCCGATCATGGTTGTTCATCTTCTTTCTTTAATACTAATAAATAAATATAAATAAAATATGCAATTGTATTATTTAATACTACATCTGTTTCTTTTTTTTTTTTAATATCATTACAAATATTAATACTCACACACCCCACCTAGGATTTTTGTGGCATCGAGAAGATCTCGAACCTTCGACCTAATGGCCAATGCCAACCACTCCACCACTAGGTCATCCCCACTGGGACTACATCTGTTTCTTTTGAAGGCAATAATTCATCCATGTCCTCCATCCAATTTATTTAATTAATATTTTTCCTCGCATTTCTCGTATAGTATAAGATATGAGTTGTTGGTCAAAATGTGGGCCTTAAAATCTGTATTTGTCCCATAAATCAATCTTCTAGTTCTAGGTGTGGTTATAAGATCAATTCTTGAAAATCCTTTGGCTGAAAATAAACCTGTACAGAAAAAGGAAATACTATATATATTTTCAATTAAACATTCATTTCATTATTGGAAACCCACGAGTAACTTTATCACCCATTGAATTATTGTGGTTTTTGAAGGTTGGACCAAAGTTTTTGGACTAGTTAATGATAGTGATACTCCACTTCAGCAATTCGCGTTTTATTTTCCTTCAATTTATAGTATTTGATTTTTCTATGCGAGTTTCTAATTTTTATTAGTCGTATTCAGTGCTAGTAAATATTTTTTCTGTTAAAAATATAATTTTTCAATATACACCCACAGGTCCACAACAAGCATGTGAATGAAGAATGAGATGTTCGAACATCCTCAACGATTCTGCATATTTGAAAAAAAACTCGAAAACAAAAAATAATAGAATAGCAAGATTGTTGTTGATTTATGCTTAAAAAAAAAGGGAATGTTGTTGATTATCTTTATAAAGAAAAAGATGTATTCATAATATATCATTTTCCATTACCACTGGACAATTGTTGGTCCCAAGACGGATACCTTGCCAGAAAAAAATGGTGAATACACTAGCGTTTAAAAACTTTTCCAAGTTAAAACTTTGAGTGAATTGCACAGTGTTCGATCCAAATGGATGGCGGCTTGATCGACATACTGGCCGTGTGCGGAATGAATGGTGGATTTGAAAGTCCGTCTCGTCATTTCAAATTATATTGCAAAGTTCTCCGTTTCACTTTTCGCTTAGTCACTTATGCAGATTGAAATGTATGCTTATGAGAGTTAGAATACGCATAAAACAAAGCGATAAATAACAAGAGCATCTTTAACGTGGTTCTGAGTAACCCCTCCTTACATCCACGACCGCATTCAATCGGTAATTCACTACCACTTGGTTTCCAAGTACCAAGCAACTTCACAACTCTAACCCGAGCTGTGTTCCAACAGCTATGCAAGACCGTCAAGCCTACACCTTCGCCTATGGGTACTCAAGAACCTAACCACTCGAATTACACGCTTCGAGCAAGCGTACCTTTACCTAACCTTTCTGGGTTCGGGTTTCATGGTTTTCCAACTATGAACGAGTTCTTACAATGAAGAATAGCGAGTATGATGAACTCGTTCAAACTAGGCTTAAGATATTTATTCCGATCTAATCCGCCTATGACCGAATATGTGAACAACTTAGAACCAGTACTGGGCTGTGTTCTTGAAAGATTTGGCTTTGAAGATCGTTGTTCATTTTTCTCGTTTTCTTCTATTTTTTCGCCGTCTCGCCAGTCCCCTTCTTCAACGGCGGAGGAGAGATATATATGTGCGGAGATTCAAACTAGCCAGCTAAGAGAGCCGTTTGAATCTTACCTACCTTTGTTGACTTTTGGCCTTTACCTACGAAGTAGGTCCGCATCTCGCGTGCTATTCCTTCTCCGATTTGACCGCGTCGACAAGATCTTCTCGACATCGGGATCTTGTCTTCGAGAAGGTCTCGTCTTCGAGCCGCTAAGCGTCTCCGCCGTGTCTTCGCCGTTTTGGATCAGACTCCGTGCGTCTCGACTCGAGCCGTGTCTAGGACTCGTGCCGCATCACACCGAGCCGTGTTCTTCAACCCGAGCCGTGTCATTAACCCGAGCCGTGTCTCGTACCGAGCCGCGTGTCATTGACACCTGCCGGGTCTTTACACCGAGCCGGCCTCGACACCGAGCCGGGTTTCCGTCACCGAGCCGGGTCTTGATATCGGCCGGGTCTTTGACTCGCTTGGTCTCCGGCTTCGTCGAGTCGCTTCCGCCGAGTTCTTTAAGCCGTCCGTTGTGTCTTCTGCTCTTCGGTTGTCTTCGCCGAATCTACCCGTAAACTATGAAACTCTATAAGCTCAAACAGTGCCGAGCCGGAAACAACACAAAGTTTGTACATTCATCTACTTGGTGGGGTGTCACCGGGTTTTGGTATCCAATCAAAACTCTATTAATTTTCCCAACAATTTCCCCCTCTTGATGATGCCAAAACCTTTACAAACTTTTACGAAAACACAAAACAAAAATCCTAACTAAACTCTTCCCGTCACTCCACATGCCTTGACGAGAGTTTGCGCACTCTTTCTCCAGCTTGTCTTTCCAAATCGCCATTTTCCTCTTTAGATTCCTTTTCGTTCAATCCTTTCCCCCTTTTTATTTTCGTTTTTCTTTTCAATCCTTTCCCCTTGGTTCATCAAAAAGATATTAGGAGGCGGGAGTCGAGGTCCGACGGCGGCGTTCGGCAATAATTTCTTCCCGTTTCGAGGTAACTCCGCCGCCTTGAGTTAAAACCAATCGATGCATTTTGGCTCTTCCTTTTCGGCCGATACCAATTGACGGTTGTATGACCGCCGATCGAGTCATCTTGTCTTTCTTTCTGTCGAAAGACACCGTTTGCGAGGTTCCCTCAATTGGATAAACTAATTGGGTTTTATCACCGGGTTTGATTCCCCCGACTTGATAAATTCATTTTGAAATCCTTGGGGTTCTTTGGCCGAGTTAGTCCAAATTTGTGTCCGATTCCTTCTTGATGACACACGGTGATCCAACCGAGTATTTCCCGCCGGATGCTCTTCTTGAAGATCTTGTCGGATCGACGAGATCAATTGTTGATACCAATTGATGGTGAATCTGCTGAACCGAGTTCCCCTCGCCTTGATTCCTCTTCCGGATTCTCGCGATCCATGTTTGATCTAGCTTTGTTTGATATCCAGTATGACATTTGATAGTTCACCCGGATTTCTCTCTGATTCTCCACTTGAATATTCTCATTGATTGACTTTGCCCTCACTGATATCACCATGTGTCGATTTCCGGCTCGGTGGAGTTCCCCCGAATTTGATAAGATGTGGCTTTATTTTCTCGCCTACTTTCCGTCACTTGAGCTTGATTTTCTCAACAATTACGTTCATCCGTCAACGTGACTCCTCGATCTTGAGAAGACGCCACTGTTCCATGATCACCGAGTTCATCGCTATTTTGCGGGGTAGAATCTTCGATTTCTGTTCTCGCATTGCATTCCGCGCATTGAACTCACCGTGAAAACCGTAATCACAACAATTGGGCCGATGGACAAAAGATTATGCTAAAGTCCATCAACATATGAGACATTTGATATTATTATTATTTGTCTCAAATGAGCTAAATCCTTTGACGTATCCTTTCGAGATATCACCAAAGGTTTCGGGACCAAGACGCTTGACATATTCTTTGAAGAGCTTTGAGGTAAGTAAAGAGCTTTGATCACCACTGCCTTTCTTTCACAAGACGCTTGATGACTCCTCAAAACGCGCATGTCCCTCTTTGACTCGTTATCACTCCTTCGACACCCGCCAGTGATTGGGTCCGACTTTGTTGTTGAGGGTTCCATTGATAACCTGCATTTGTCCTTATCTTTTGTGAGTGATACTGATTGGTCCTGAAATGGTCCTTTCTGTGGACCTTTGTCGACTCCATTTTGACGAGGTCTAATTCAATGGTAGTCCATCGGCTTGATATCTAGCTTGATATCTGTCATTGAATCTTGTTGTGAAGCTCGGTTGATTTTCGCCTTTATAACCACTGAGATCCTTCTCTGTCTTTTTGTTGACCTTGATGTTCAAGTTTGGATGACATTCGTCTTTGATTTTGATTCCATCGGATTTATCTTGCCGCTTTGAGCTCGTGATCGACGTTGTCAGTCTTGGGCTTGAGTTGCCGAGCGCTTTTCTTCTTTGATGACCGAGCTAGAGAGCCGGCTTGATTATGTACGACCTCTTTGGTACATCCTTGGCTTGGTTCAGTCGTGTTTGTATCGGAGTCATTCTTTGATCCGATTCGCCTTTGGCCATCTTCGCCTTCTTGATCATCTCGTGTTTTCTCATCTTCAAGCTCCCCGATCATTCTTCTTGAGCTCATTCCTTAGCTCCGAATTCTCGCCTGGCTAGATTTTAAGGATTTATAGTAATCTCTTGAAGTCGCTCGAGCACTTCTTCGACGAGGTCTCTTTAAGATGCGGTAGTCGCGTGCCATGTCCAACAAGGTGGATTCGCCGCTTCTTCTTTTCATCTCTTGAGACCATTTTATCACTGTGTATACACTTGTGTGTGCATTTCACGCTTATTCCCGCATGACTAGCCGGGTAAGCTCGCTCTTCAACAACCGGGCTCGAGAATCCTACGGTTGCGCATCTTCAATAAAAATGCTTCATCTTCTAAGTCTAAGAAAATACTTGATCTTCTTCTATCTTGCTCGACTTGAGCTCTTTATCTTTTCTTTGGGAGGATGACTAAATTGGGTTTCTCTTTGGATAAAGTTGCTTGTCGTGATGAACCTTCACGATCTTCAGACCTTCTCGTCGTGTGGCCTTATTAATATTCCGTACAAGCATGACAACTTCTTCGTGCAATTCTTCTTTGCTCATCTTTCCGCGCTCCTTGTTGGTCCTTCCAAGCTGAACTGATTGAGCTAATCTTCTAGATTTTGCACTTAGAGCTGTCTCTTTTCCTTGGAATCAGCTTCCGTTTCATTCATCCGGATGGATGATTCTCCGCTTTGTGATCCTCATATCAAATTCGTCGGCTTTCAAGACGGAGAACAATTTTTCCGTCTCCATGCCGCCAAGATCGTTCGCTTGGTGAACCACCTTGTGTGTACACCATTCCGAAGAGAGCCGCAAGAACTTTCAAGTTCTTATCTCGAACTGTGTATTTCCCAGTTCGGATCGTCTCGATCTCGATGACGAGGTTGGAGAATCTCGAGCTCCATTTGATCAATGGACTCGTAGGGGAGCTTGCTTGGAAGTTGTCGAACTTCGGCATGCAACCGAGAATTTGTTCTCTTGAATTTCCTCCGAGCCTTCACACAGCCTTGGCTGAGAGTGTCCCACATCCCCTTAGCCGTCCTCAGCTTGATGATCTTGGCCGAGATAAGTCGTCCGTCACCGTTGAGGAGATGACGTTGCGAGCGTAGCTATCCAATCCAGCCTTTGTCTTCTTTCTTCCGGAGAGTACTCATTCCTTGGCTTCACAACTTGCTCTGCAATCGGTTCACTTGTGTGGTTTCGCTTTTCTTTCGACTTCATGATGATGACGGGTCCGTCCGTGATAACATCCCACATCATGTCGTTTGCGTTACGTAAAGCTTTTCGAGTCGGAACTTCCATATCCGATAATCATCGACCGAGAATGTTGGAAGATTCCCGCACAGAGAAGATTCCATGACAAGATGCAATATAATGATTTTAAAAAGATTTTAAAAAAATTAAGGATTCCGTTCGTGACCACTATCGCCAAAGAAATGCCGACTAGTCGATACGTTGATCTTTTGAACCACTCGCTTCCGATACCGATTGTTGGTCCCAAGACGGATACCTTGGTGTAGAGGGTGAATACACCAAGGTTTAAAAACTTTTCCAAGTTAAAACTCTTTTGAGTGAGTCGGCCGTGTTCGATCCAAATTCGATGGCAGCTTGATCGACATGGCCGTGTGCGAATGCGTGTGATTCGGAAAGTCCGTCTCGTTGCTTCAAATTATATTGCAAAGCTCGTTTCACTTTTCGCTAGTCGCTTTATGCAGATTGAAATGTATGCTTATGAGAGTTAGTAACATGCATAAAACAAAGCGATAAATAACAAGAGCATCTTTAACGTGGTTCGGAGTAACCCCTCCTACATCCACGACCGCATTTATTCACCGGTAATTCACTACCACTTGGTTTCCAAGTACCAAGCAACTTCACAACTCTAACCCGAGCCGTGTTCCAACAAGCCATGGGCACGCTGTCAAGCCTACACCTTCATTGCGGCATCAAGAACCTAACCACTCGAATTACACGCTTCGAGCAAGCCGTACCTTTACCTAACCTTCGGCTCGGGGTTTGGGTATGGTTTTCCAACTATGAACGAGTTCTTACAACGAAGAACAAAGGAGATGATGAACTCGTTCAAACTAGGCTTAAGATATTTATTCCGATCTAATCTCGCCTATGATCCGAATATGTGAACAACTAAGAACACCACTGGCCGGGTGTTCTTGAAAGATTTGGCTTTGAAGATCGTTGTTCATTTTTCGTTTTCTTCTATTTTTTCGCCGTCTCGCGCTCCCCTTCTTCAATGGCAGGAGAGATATATAGGTGGAGATTCAAACTAGCCGTTGGAAGAGAGCCGTTTGAATCTTACCTACTTGTTGACTTTGGCCTTTACCTACGAAGTAGGTCCGCATCTCGCAGAAGCTATTCCTTCTCCGATTTGATCGCGTCGACAAGATCTTCTCGACATCGGGATCTTGTCTTGGAGAAGGTCTCCGTCTTCGAGCCGCTAAGCGTCTTCGCCGTGTCTTCGCCGTTTTGGACTCGCCGCGTCTCGACTCGAGCCGTGTCTTAGACCTGCGCCGTATCATCAACTCGAGCCGTGTCTTCAACCCGAGCTCGTGTCATTAACTCGAGCCGTGTCTCGTACCCGAGCCGTGTCATCGACACTAAGCCGGGTCTTTACACCGAGTCGGGTCTTCGACACCGAGCCGGGTTTCCGTCACCGAGCCGGGGTCTTGATACGCCGGGTTCTGACTCGCTTGGTCCGCTTTCGCCGAGTTCTGCGTTCGCTTAGCCGTGTTCTTCGCCGTCTTCACTGCCTTCGCCGACCTACTCGTAAACTATGAAACTCTATAAGCTCAAACAGGTGAGCTGGAAACAACACAAAGTTTGTACATTCATCTACTTGGTTGGGGTCAGCTGGGTTTTGGTATCCAATCAAAACTCTATTAATTTTCCCAACAAAACCTTACTAAACTTGATGGGATAATGTCAATATTGTTTACGCAAGGATAACATTTCACATTGTCTGTGTAACCCTTTAACAATCTTGTTTTAGAACTAGTACCAAATAATTATAAATCTTATTGTTTTGTCAATAATTTGGATATTTCTATTTCCCTGTATATATCTTGTTGAGATTAGGCTATGTGAACTTGCTATAATATAATACTACCTATATTTTCATTATAAATCTCAAATTTTGTGAATATTTTTGTATATTTTAACTATATTGGAGAAAGTTATGTTATATATAGAGGCAAAATTTGGGATAACCAATATAGATAGTGGAAATTAATAGTTGGCCACCAACTTTATTTGTAGAAATTCTGGCAAACTTTTGGAAATTTGGACCAATTTGCCCTTGGATCCACTATTAACCATCCATCTACATATTTCATTTTTCATTTTTCAAATTTCAGATTCTTTGTTCTGCAAAATATTCTCTCTCTAGAACTTCTATTTTTCTTCATTTCTTCCGTCGCCGCCGTCGTACTTTCATTTTGCCGTCGCCGCCGTCGTACTTTCATTCCGCCGCCGCGTCGTCGTACTTCCATTCCCTTCCGCCGCCCCGCCTTCGTACTTCCAGTCCAGTCCGTCGCGCCGTCTTGAACTTTCACATTCTGCCGGCCATATTCCAGATATGCCACCGCACAAGATCCGGCCATATTCACAGCTTTCTCTCTGGAATCCATGGCGTCACATTCCAGATCTAATGTCATGGATGGTGTTCGTCTTTGGTCAACAGCATCCCGGTATGCCTTGGCACACCTGGTACGAATGCAACGTATTCGTACCAGGTGTGCCAAGGCATACCGCGTTTAGACTTGGCACACCTGGTACGAATGGTGTGTATCCGTACTAGGTGTACCAAGTTTAGGCGCGGTATGCCTTGGCACACCTGGTACGAATACGTTGCATTCAGGTGTGCCAAGGCATATCGCGCCTAGACTTGGCACACCTGGTACCAATGGTGTGTATTCGTACCAGGTGTTCCAAGTCTAGGCGCGGTATGTCTTGACACATCTGGTACGAATACGTTGCATTCGTACAAGGTGTGCCAAGTCGCAACACGCAGTGACGTGAAAAATGCAGGAAGAACACATATGCACGAAGATGACGGCAAGATCTGGAAAATACGACAAGAACATGACATACTAGATCTAAAAACTCAATTAAAATTAATACACTAAATTCAAAGTTGATATCTTAGATTAAAAATCATCAATCTACAATACAACCATCAAACAAGCAAATTTCCAAAATACAAGATACATTATTATGATCAAAGCTAAATTACAACCATAAAACCAACAACCTACAATACACCATCAAAGAACAAATTTTCAGATGGAGATGATATGATGACCGGAGAAGAAAGCCGCAAAATAGAGGAAAGTTGCATCGACGCCGGAGAGATTGGCCATACTGAATTTCTTAAGATCTGCCGAGCTGTGACTGATAGAAGAGAGATAAAGAAGAGAGTCGCGATAATACACAGACCTGCCTAAGAAGACGACCGCAGAAAGCTGCCCATGCCGGAGAATACAGATCTGTAGTTGAGAGAGAGAATCGTGGAACTCAAGACAGAGAGAGAGAGAATACGCAGATCCAGATCTGGATCTGGATGTTAAACAAGAGAGAGAGGTGAAATTAAGGGTATTTTGGTCTCTTTACCTCAAAGTTGGCCATAATTTCTACAAATAAAGTGGATGGACAACTATTATTATTCACTAACTTGAAAGGACATTCCATACAATTAACTCTTATAGATATATGTACACGTACTGTACCAATTCGTTGAATGTGTTATATGTGTATAACTTTTTCCATTTTTCATAAAATAATTTTCACTTAGGATCCTCTGTCCCCAACTTTGGTGTCCCACTTTGTCCCACAATCTATATTTAATTATGTTTTTGTCTTTTTATTCTTCAATTTCAATCTATAATGTTTTAGTATAATTTTACAATTATTAACTAGGGTTCATCCATCCGAATAGGGTATATATATATATATATATATTTAATTTGCATTTTTTAATTTTTAATTGATTATTAGGGTTCATTATTCTAAAATTAGGGTATATAATTTTTTTAAATTCTAATTTTTATAATAAATATTAATTAAGGTTCATTATATATTACTAAATTTTTATTTTTAAATAAATCTTTTTAAAATAGTGAAATTAATAGTGGGACACGGAGAGTGGGACATAAGTTGGGGACAGAGGATCTCATCCGAATAATTTTACACATTGCACATCCTACAAATAGATATATACATGTATATTTATAATAAAATTTCTTCTTATCAATATTGATATCGGCATTAATTAATATTCATACGGAATTGTTCGAAATTTTATTTAATGTTACTGCCCTAGATAATCATGGCCCAAAAATAATGGAAATACAAAATTTTTTTATTTTTGATTTTACATTGCCTACCGAGATTGTAGGCCATATTTTTAAGATTCTCAAGTGGAGATATAAAAAATTTAGTATTAAAAAATAGGACCATTCTGACTCAGTCACACACATATATGAGCTGTATTTTGTAACTTTTGTACCTACTCTTACTAAAGGACAAAAATATGTTCAATTTGTATAGTGGCCATTCTCATTTCTCAAATCCAGAGAGAGAAAAAGATTCATAATTATTTAATGTTTTTTTTTTTTTTTTGTGAAACATTATTGGCCCTCTTTCTTGTCCTGTGAGTTGTGGTTGTGTACGTCGAGAAAATATGTTAGCATCCCAACCACATAATTATTCTTAAATGTCGCCATCTTTTATTTTACTTTTTTACTAAGTAGCTCGTCGAAATTCGACGGGAAATAACTTTATCTTTTAATTTATATGTATACATTTTAAAAATAATTTTATATATATCTTATTTAAAAGTTGTGATATTGTTCGCGTTAATTATTAATCAAACTTAAAATTAATTATTTCACGTATCTAAATTTATAATTAGGAATGATAATGGATCGGGTATACTCATTCATTATGTATTTTTTAAATTTGTTTAGAATTTTTCTCCATGTTCGTTTTAATCTCGGTTAAAATAGTAACTTTAGTGTACATACTTGTCTCAAATCCGTTGAATAATACTCGATAAAAATATAAACACTCCAAGTAAAATTAATTAAAATTAGTAAAAATCATTCTTTCTATGTTATTTGAACCGTCTCGTTGGTTTATGCTAAATTACTCGATAAAAATCTAAACAAAGTTAATATTAATTAAAATTAGTAAAAATCCTTCCCTTTTAACTATATTTTAATCGTCTCGTTGGTTCATGCTAAATCGATATATTTAATCTTTGCCAAAATATGGAAAAAAATATGTTTACCTCTTCAAAGTAATATTAATTAAACTTAGTAAAAATCCTTCTTTATATGTTATTTGAACCGTCTCGTTGGTTTATGCTAAATTACTCAATAAAAAATTAAACAAAGTTAATATTAATTAAAATTAGTAAAAATCCTTCTTTTTAAGTATATTTGAACCGTCTCGTTAGTTCATGTTAAATCAATATCTCTAACTTTTGCCAAAATACGGAAAAAATATGTTTACATCTTCAAGTTTTTTTTGTTATGTTCTTTAGCTACCTATCCCACATTGATTCAATGTATATACAATCTAGAAAAGCACTAATCGAAGTTTTTAGAAAAACATTTTGAGCCGTATCGTTAGTTCATGTTAAATCGATATCCCTAATATTTGCCAAAATGTGGAAAAAATATGTTTTCATCTTCAAATTTTATTGTTCTTTTCTTTAGCTACCTATCCCACATTTGATTCAATGTATATATTTTCTAGAAAGCACTAATCGAAGTTTTTAGAAAAACATGAATGGAAAAATGAAAAGGATTCCATGTAGATATGTTGATTAAATATATTTATTTAGTCTTTATAGAGAGATTTTCATTTACAAATTTTCTATAGATTATTATATATGAATTAAAAATGTATAAAATAAGGATTTATAAGAATGCATTCCGAAATTGTTATTATTTTAATATGTATAATAGAAGAAATTAATTAAATAGAGGGATAGATAAATATGAGATGTGATTAATAGATAAACATGTGATATTTCAAGAATATGAAATTAATAAAATTTTAATTAATAAAAATAAAAATTAGAATATATATGAATTAAAATTAGACAAATTACCAGAATAAAGGAAAATCTGAACAGAGCACCGTGTTGTTTAGTAAAGTACGTACGTTGTAAATATGTATATATTTTAAAAATAATTTTATATATATCTTATTTAAAAGTTGTGATATTGTTCGCGTTAATTATTAATCAAACTTAGAAAATTAATTTATTTCACGTATCTAAATTCATAATTAGGAATGATAATGGATTAGGTATACTCAATCATTAACACCCCAATTAAAATTAGTAAAAATCATTCTTTCTATATTATTTGAACCGTCTTGTTGGTTTATGCTAAATTACTCGATAAAAATCTAAAAAAAGTTAATATTAATTAAAATTTGTAGAAATTATTCTTTTTAAGTATATTTGAATAGTCTCGTTGGTTTATGCTAAATCAATATCTCTAATCCTTGCCAAAATGCGGAAAAAAATGTTTACATCTTCAAAATAATATTAATTAAAATTTGTAAAACTCATTCTTTCTATGTTATTTGAACCGTCTCGTTGGTTTATGCTAAATTACTCGATAAAAATATAAACAAAGTTAATATTAATTAAAATTAGTAAAAATCATTCTTTTTAAGTATATTTGAACCGTCTCGTTAGTTCATGTTAAATCGATATCTTTAATCTTTGTCAAAATGCGAAAAAAAATATGTTTGCATCTTCAAGTTTTTTTGTTATTTTCTTTAGCTATATATCACACATTTGATTCAATGTAAATATTTTATAGAAAGCACTAATTGAATCTTTAGAAAAACATGAATGAAAAATAAAAAGGATTAATTCCATATTGATATGTTGATTAAATATATTTATTTAGTCTTCATAGGGATTTTCATTTACAAAGTCTATATAGATTATTATATATGAATTAAGAATGTATAAAATAAGGGTTTATAAGAATGCATTCCGAAATTGTTATTATTTTAATATGGATAATAGAAGAATTTAATTAAATAGAGGGAAAGATAAATATGAGATGTGATTAATAGATAAACATGTGATATTTCAAGAATATGAAATTAATAAAAATAAAAATTAGAATATATATGAATTAAAATTAGACAAATTACCAAAATAAAGGAAAATCTGAACGGAGCACTGTGGAGGGGCACCTTTATTTTCTTATTAGTAATAGATAACAGAAATCTGCATTCTGTTTTTATGGATACTACACTTTACAAGTTAAATATTTGTTAAGATTATCTTAAAAGAGTGATGAATTAATTAATTTCTTACATGAAACATAAATAGCTAAATTAAATATGCTTGTAATTACCTGCATCTATATTTTGACATCGACTATGTAAAAAAAATCAACTATCACGAATAAATATAAATTAATTTCCACTCATGAAAAGGTGAAAATAGTATTAATAAGCGAAGTTCGATGCTGGTCACGCATAAAAATTCAAATTCCAAAGTGTAATTTTTGGTTATGATTTATGTAATGTTTCATTTGAGTTGATGATTAACTAATGCTAAATCAATCTCCAATTAGGCATGATTTATAAATAAAAAGTGAGAAGTCTTCGTGTGAGACGATATTTTATAGTGGGACAAATAAAAAATTCAAATTCAACTTATAATTTCAAATATATCATTTGATGTAATATAGTCGAATCTTTGATCAATCTCACTATGAGACCGTCTCACACACGACTTTTATGATATAGAAAATTATTTTAAAGCGACCATGTTCGGTCGCGCAAGTTGATATGCGATAAATCCGGCTGGTATTAATACTCCCTATCAACGAAGAGTGTGACACGTTTGGAGTGGTACGAGTTTTAATGAAAGGGTAGGTAGACGTTTTGTGAGTGGAGTAAGGAACCACCATTTTAAATTTGTGTGAGATTTAAAATATAAGGAAGTGGTAAGATCAAGTCCTATAATAGAAAGTATATAATCTTTATGAACGTATCGAAATAGAATTATTATTATACTCTTCATGGACTCAGAGAGTATTATTGAAGCAAGGAAAGGAAGAGGAGGAATCCGTCAAAGTGGATTGGTGAGCAAATTAGGTTTTCTTACCTAGATGTTTCTTGTCACTTTGTACGAGATTTCTTTGTAGTTTCCAAATTTTTGGCATTGCGTATCTACAAATTAGGTCAACTTTTTGTCTATTTTACAAAAAGAGGACTCAAAGCACATGTTCGAAATATACGAGATGTGGTATTACGTTAGTTTTCACAACTGGAAAGGATTTGGAGTTTGGTTCAATAAATTATTATTCAAAATCTATATTTTTTTTTGACATTGTCAAATTCTTAATCTATGTATATTTAAATCATATAAGGGAGATAAACTATGCTTGAAAAATTAAGTGTGACATGCTCATCCTATAAAAAGATATTATGAGATTCAAACTTGAAACTTTTATCCTCATAAATATTTACTCCACCGCCAGGCCATCCTGTTGAAAAAATAAAAATCGATAATTTTGACCTATAGTGGGGTGGCATAAAATCTGCACTAAATTCATTTTTTTTATATTGTATTTTATGACTATATATATATATATTTTGAGGTAAATGAATTTAAATTTATATACTGTATTTTATGACTATATATTTTTTGAGAGGTCTATTATATACTGTTACATCTGATGCAAGATGGGAAAATAAAAGATTAATGATGGGCTAAAACACGAGGCAACCAATTTAATATATAGCCATTAATCATTAATGAGATCGGGAATGGGCCACTTAAGTCCATTTGTTGGGATATGAGTATTATTTTAGGCCCATTCGCTCTCGATTGTTTTCCAAATTAATTTAACTGAGCCCATTTTAGTAGGTGATGTAGACTATACCATGCGAGGGTTATTGGGCTTAGCTCAATAAGGCCCAATACTGTAAATAGAGGTCAAGGCTGGCTCGACTCGTTTTTGACATAAATTAATGAGTAAAAAAGTTAAATAGCCATTATGAATAGTGGAAAATAAAAATTATCCAAAATTTAATTTAATATAAATTCGGTTAGATTTTGAGATTTTTGGACAAATTTACCCTTCATTTTTATTTCTCTATTCTCTCTATCATCCTTCACCCAAATTCTAACCGCCGTTGACCATCCACCGGGCCTCTTTGACCGTTTTTCTTCACGATTTTCATAGCTTCGAACAACCAAAACAAATATTCCGGCATCACAAACCGGAAACAACTTCGAATCTGAGGTTTAAACCCGTAGATCTGTCACCGATTTAGAAGTCGAAATATAAATTTGACCACCGTATTATTACAGAAAAGAGAAAAATATAGATCCAGTCACGGCAACGCCGATTCACAAAACAGAAAGCCAAAATCATTGGTACGAAATGGATTCATTCGTACCACTCGTACCAAGTTATGATGTGTCACTAGTTGGTACGAGCGAGACGAATTAGTTAATTCGTATCACTCGTCCAAAGTTATGGTGCGCCACTAGTTGGTACGAATGAGATGAATAATTTCATTCGTACCACTCGTATTGAGTTATGGTGCGCCACTAGTTGGTACGAACGGGACGAATGCATTCATTCGTATCAAGTTACACATCACAACTTGATCGTACGAATGGGACGGATGGATTCATTCGTACCGTACCAAATTATGGCACCACACCATGGTACACTTGGTACGAATGAGATCCAATACAAATCAGCAACTTCAATAAGTTTGGGCATTGTTGTTGGGAATTAAAATCACAACTGTGAAAACGATAACTCAACTCACATCCAATGTATCGAAAATTGGTACAATTATGTTTCTAACACATATGCAAATATAGATCGCACCTCGCCGAGCTGTCGGCGACGACGTAGACGGCGCTGTGGAGAAGAACAGTGATGTGGAGAAAAAAATCTGGAAATAGATCTGGAAATAGATCTGAAAATATATGGCGATGACGACTGATTAGATGGCGATGGCGGAGACGGTGGTAACGGTGGTGGTGGCGGAAATCAGCAGAGAGGATCGGTGGTGAAGATGGAAAATTGAGAGAGAGAGAAAGATGTATATATATATTACGGGAGAGGGGGAGAAGATGAGAGATAAAAGTGAGGATAGAGTTTATTTCTTTATTTAAGGGTATTGTTTTCTCATCACCTTAAAATCTGCTAAAATTTATAACAAATTAAGTTTTTGACAACTTTTATTTTCCACTATCTATAGTGGCTATTTCACGTGATAAACTCTAAATTAATATTGTTTGAATATAAATGAATATTTTTAATATAACTTCAAGTTACAGAATTTATAAAAAAAAACTTCATGTTACAGGTTAAATATCAAGGTCTAAAGTCGGAACTCGGAAGACCTCTTGTCCATTTGGAGGTGGCCTAGTGATAGAGTGACTGCCTAAGGTCAAAGGTTACGGATTCAAACCCCCGCTAATGTCTCAATAGGTCGAACTTGTCACTCATGTACTTGAAAAATGTGGTTTACTTATCATGTGTGGTTTGCAGGCTATTACATAGGAACATGAGACGTTTATCCAGTGCGCACCGAAAATAACGGCTGCGGGTTCTCACGATTTCAAAAATAAAAAATAAAAAATAAAAAATAATAAAGCCGAAAAACCCAAAATTTGGTTAACCACAATTGGGCGCATCAATATCAACCATGGAGGAAATTAGAGCTAGCTTTGTCTTAGAACTACATACATGGATGTAAGAATAATGCACTTATCCAAGTAATTATTTCTGGTTTGGTGATGTCCGACATCACACGTTAAAGCTTCATTGGCTCTCGAAAGAATATGTTAACCGCCCACTATGTGCACGTGATCTTGAAAAAAGACCGCAATACCCCCCATTTCCCACCTGCTACCAATACTGGAAATACAATAATACCCTTTGCAACCAGACCTACTTTTACCATTTTGCCCTTATAGTGAAGGCCTATAAATATGACCTTAATGTATTGAACAAAGGATGGATCTTTCTTCTTTAATCAAAATAACATACTCCACCGTTTTTTTGCTCTCATGTTCTTCATATTTTGAATCATTTCCTCAAAAACCATACTTAAATATTGTTGAAAACATTACATTCATCATTGAGTTTCTAAATTTGATCTTGGCCAGATCCATATCTAAGTTTTTTTAGACAAATCACTCGTGCTTAACTAAGTATTCCCCATTTTTTTTATAAAATAGTGTTGATGTGGAATTAACCCGTCTCATCAGTAGAAAATGATTCATCAGTAGAAAATGATGAATCAATCATTAAGGCCATGTTCGTACGGGGGCACAGAGGTATTATTGGTAAAATTCTATTGAAATATATATATATACTATTTAAGTAATTATAGAGTTTTTCCCTATCTCGACTTAGTTTACTAAGTTCATTTTGCTTAGTATTATTGGGTTTTTTCTAGAATTGAATTAAGTAGCTCGTGAATTAGCTCGACGTGTTCATCTTTTTAAATTAAAGTATCATAACAACTAACAAGTAGGGGGATCGTCGGATCGAGTCTAAAAACCCTAGCTAAGTTCCTTTTGTTGGTGACAGGAAAGAAACAATATATAAGTCCCGTTGCATGTGAATTTGAGTTCATATGGTAATTTGTTTGAATCCAAAACGTAATTAGTTGTCTAAATCAAGCAGTAACCGCGGTCTAACGTGCTTGAAATTAACTCCACTCATATATGGACTACAATATATATCCCTTAATTTTTTTTCAGAAAGAAAATGATTTCATTAATCACTTCGAATCATCAATGACACTACTCAACAGCCAAAAAGGTCAATAATCGTGTGCGTGTGTTAGCCTAGTGGTAGAGTAGTTAATGTCTGGACCAAGGGTCACGGGTTCAAGTCCACTGTTACGCAACCTTTAAAATTTCTTGTAATGTTTGTTAAAAAAAAAAGACCAACAATCATACCACACTATGCTAGAATCTAAAAATCTAGCTTACCTAACAAGCTCACGAGTCGCTCAATTTGCTTCTCTTTGAACATGGTTCACAGAGTAAACATTGAGCTTTTTCACCTTTGCAAAAAAATCAAAAAAATCCTCAAACATTCTGACCTTATGCACTAAGGTTCACTATTATGAATTTTATAATATTGTAATTGTAATATAGTATTCACTTAACTTTCCTTTTTTCCTTTTCATTTTTATTCTTTTTTTAGTCCCACGCTGTTGACTGTGCATGAATGGCTACAAACGTGTGGTCTGGCTCTAGGAAAATGGGAAATAAATTATTACTAGTATTATTTATCACACTATTTAAAGCATATTCCCAAACCCAATTTCAAAATATCTTATTCCAACTTTGGATCGAAATGCTCTCGAATAAGCTAGCCAACTCATCGTGATATGGACCATAAATTTTAAAGCAGCTCAAATTTGGGAAAGTTTCCTTAGTACGAAAGATTTAAATAATTAAGTAAATTGATTTGATGTGTGCATGTTGATCCAAATTTAAACAAAATTGACCATGAATTCAAACTTATTGTCAATTTCCATAGAAAATACTGGTAGGGGCCAACGTGAATGATGATAAATGTATCTTAGATTAAAATAAAATTTTATTATTAGGATAAGAAACTATCCATATTCTTTATTCAGATATAAATTGACTTCGAAAGGCATTGAAATCTCATTAAATAACTATAATGGCATATCTTGATGCGATATTTAATTTATCAATTCAACTGTTTAAAAATTATGAAGAAATTAATGCATTGTGAATCCAAAAAGGAAAAAGTAGTAACTTTTTTTTAGGGGAAAACAAAAGGAAAAAGTGATTAAGGGCATCTCCAATCCATCTCTATATCTTTACATATCTTTAAATCTTGAGCAATTCTTTCTCCAGCCCAGCACCAAAATCCTGCTCTATTATACAGATTTGAATAGTTGGAGCAACACTATTCATTGCTCTATTCTTTTTGCAATTAATTTTATTGTTATAATTATTATTTCTTGTTATATTTATTATTTTTTGTGTTCTTTAATTATTTTGTTCCAAAATATTATATTATACTCCCTCCGTCCCACCGAATATGACCTATTTGTTTTCGGCACGGAGATTAAGAAAAAGAGAATAAGGTGTAATAAAGTAACTTTTTAGTTAATCAAGTGTTTTTTTTGTCAACAATGTACTACTAAAGTGCTTTTTTAGCTTAAAGTAAGCTTTAATTCTTTTCCAAAAAGGAAACATGCCATATTCGGTGGGACGGCCCAAAATGGAAAACAGGCCATATTCGGTGGGACGGAGGGAGTAGTTATATTTCTAAACATATTATACCAACATTAAAATTACATAAAATTATTTAAAAAATACATTTAAATAAAATACAAGATAAACAAACAAAAAAATTAAACAAATACAATTACATAATAAAAGCATAAACACAAAGTCGATATATTTAATTTCTAATAAAGGTCATCTCCGGAATGTCCCACCCCATCTGAAAATAAATTTTGAAACATATCAGAAATACTAGTATTGGCTTCTTTGGCTTGTTACCACTTTCGAATAATATCTTGTTGCTCTGATCGGAAGTAATCACATGTTTCAGGATCATCAACCGTGACTAAAAGTATAATATTATGTTTTTGTGTAAAAATATAGAGCAGACTGCTGGAGATGACTTACTGATTTTGCTGTATTTTTGTGCTGAAATTGATGTATTTTGGTGCGAACTGCTGGAGATGGCCTAAGGATGCAAATTTCTCTGGATCTCGACAAGGTCAATAGGGGAGGTATGGAATATTTTAGGAACCAATTAAATAAACGAGTAATAAAGTATGAGAATTTTTAGTATGGGAATAGAATCGAGTTATTAGTATATTGTATATATCTATATCTATTTAATCAATTAAAAAAATTGTTAGACGGGTCAAGACCCATCAAATGATAGATCCAAAAGATAGAGATATGGTATAAAATACATACAACAGTATACGAACCACAAATCAAGATACATATGTCACACCATTTGACATGAGATTGTAACTTAAATTATAGTGCATGTATACTTATACAATCATTTGTTTACAAGTCTTTATAATTTTATATATTAATTTACCTCTGTAAAATATGTATAAATTATCAACTCAATTATTACGATAAATGTGTCGGGATAAATTATTTTAATATTTATATCTAATAATTTAGAATTCTAACTGACTGTTAGATTTGAGTATATATTTTTTTGCATCTGGAAAAGGTTAAACCCATGGGCATTCGATCTGGGAAGATTATATACTAAAATATGAATGATATATACTAAAATATGAATGACACGGGAGAAATCTATTACTAATACGAAAATAAAGCTGACCCATCTATGGTGCTTCGTTAAGATTTTTCTTTGGTAATTTGTCTAATTTTAATTCATATATATTCTAATTTTTATTTTTATTAATTTCATATTCTTGAAATATCACATGTTTATCTATTAATCATATCTCATATTTATCTTTCCCTCTATTTAATTAATTTCTTCTATTATACATATTAAAATAATAACAATTTCGGAATGCATTCTTATAAATCCTTATTTTATACATTCTTAATTCATAGTATATAATAATCTATAGAAAATTTGTAAATGAAAATCCATATGAAGACTAAATAAATATATTTAATCAATATGTCTATATAGAATCTTTTTCATTTTTCATTCATGTTTTTTTAAAAACTTCGATTAGTGTTTTCTAGAAAATATATACATTAAATCAAATGTGGGATATGTAGCTAAAGAAAAGAAAAACTTGAAGATGTAAACATATTTTTTTTCCGTATTTTGGCAAAGATTAGAGATATCGATTTAACATAAACTAACGAGACGGTTCAAATATACTTAAAAAGAAGGATTTTTACTAATTTTAATTAATATTAAATTGTTTAGATTTTTATCGAGTAATTTAGCATAAACCAACGAGACGGTTCAAATAATATAGAAAGAATGATTTTTACTAATTTTAATTAATATTACTTTGAAGATGTAATCATTTTTTCTGCATTTTGGAAAAGATTAGAGATATCGGTTTAGCATGAACCAACGAGACGGTTTGAATATACTTAAAAAGAAGAATTTTTACAAATTTTAATTAATATTAACTTTGTTTAGATTTTTATCGAGTAATTTAGCATAAACCAATGAGACGGTTCAAATAACATAGAAAGAAGGATTTTTACCAATTTTAATTAATTTTACTTGAAGTGTTCATATTTTTATCGAGTATTACTCAACGAATTTGAGACGCGTATGTACAGTAAAATCACTATTTTAACCGAGATTAGGACGAACATGTAGAAAAATTTTAAACAAATATAGATTTAGAAAATACATAATGAATGAGTATACCCGATCCATTGTCATTCCTAAAAATAAATTTAAATACGTGAAATAAAATTAATTTTCTAAGTTTGATTAATAATTAACGCGAATAATATCACAATTTTTAAATAAGATATAAAATTATTTTTAAAATGTATACATGTAAATTAAAACATAAAGTTATTTCCCGTCGAGTCTCGACGAGATTATATACTAAAATATGAATGACACAGGAGAAATTCTATTTTATATGTATATGTACTACACCCATTTCTTATGTGGGTGTACATGTAGTACACCCATAATAGAATTTTTCCGACAGACAGAAAATTCGACTACAAATAATATGATAATAATAATAATAATAATAATAATAATAATAATAAAGAAAGCAAAGAAATCCTAATAAATTTCCTCATATAATCTCAAAATTATTTTCTCCTCTCTCTCAACATTACTTTAACGTTTTTCTTTTTAAACTCCAAAACAAAGAAAAAAGCGCTAAACAATTTATATTTATCTGCCTCTCTCTCTCTCTCGCTCTCCCTCTGTGACTCTGTCTCTCTCTCTCACTCGTCGCACTTCTGCAACGCAGGTGAGGTCAAATTCCAATCATCTTCCATTCTATTTCTTTTTGTGAAAACTGAAAAGAATCCGCCCTTCTTCTCTCCCAATGTGAGCGATTATTGTATGTAATAAGCATGCATTAGATTGATTCATGTATATGTTTTTGTTTCCTTTTCCAGTTTCAGGATTCGATCTGCACAATTTTCTCACTTTACCATTTTTTTTTGTTTTTTCCTTATTCTTTGATTCCATCCTTTTTGTAGATTGGGAGATTTGTATTACTGCATAGTTAAGGTGAAATCAGAGGGGAAAAGAACCAGAAAAGAAGAAAAATGGGCTACATCGGAGCGCATGGCGTTGCGGCGCTGCGCAGGCACAAGTATAGCGGAGTCGATCACTCCATAGTGTCGAAATACGTGCTGCAGCCTTTCTGGACCCGCTGCGTCAATTTATTCCCTCTTTGGATGCCGTAAGCTCAATCCCAGTGTTTGTGTGTGGGAATTTGGTTGTGCTGTGATGTGAAACGTGATTTTTCTGAATCTTACTGATTCTTTTTCAATATTTGTTTTATCGAAGATGCAAGATGTGCTTTCTTTTGTTGGAGTGGTGTTTGTGTCATTTGGTTATTGAGTCATAAGTAAAAACTGTTTAAGTTGGATACTTTTCTGATGTTTGTGCAAGAGAAAAATTAGGTGAAAAGGGCTTAATTTTTCCTAAATAATTAGGATAAATTTGTGGGATTTGGTCAGAAATGTGTTATTGTTGCTCCAGAATTCTTCTAAAGGAATTGTTTGAAGACTGGGATCTTATTGTTGTGAGCTGTCGAGTATACTGAAGTAAATTGGCATTTCTTGGTTTCAAGCATGAAACATGTTTCCAATTTTGCAATCTTAAGAGCATCAAAATCAGTTCTCTGGCATCACCACTGTGTATCTGACGAGTTCTTGTCACAATATTGTATATTGTGTTTAAACTGACATTTTTCTTCATAGTAATTTTTTTTAATGCTATACACTGGAATTAGATTACTTTCATGAATGAGTGCACCTTTGAGTGATAAATTGTTTTGTCCGTTATACCCACATCCACTGATCGTAACTAATATATATTCATTTTCCTTTTGTGCATGGGCTGAGTTTGCAGACCTAACATGGTAAATGTTTTCTGATTACCATCTCATAAACTTTCGAGTGTTTTTTTGTAGTTATCAACATTTTTACCCCGCATAGTGACATGCTAAATGCTATCTTTATTTTCTACCCAGATTACACTTACAGGATCCATGTTTTTGGTTACATCTGCATTGCTTGGATATGTGAGTGTTCATTCTCTCTCTCTCTCACACACACACACACACGCACGCACACAAGAGCGGGCGGACACATGCATGTATGCACAAATACCCACATCCTTAGAGACTGTTGCCCGATTTGCTCTATATTAAGAAAGTTTCATATTAATATTGAATGATTTTGTAAAGTTCATTTTTGAACTGTTAGAATATGTAGGTACTCATCTACTTGAAAATTATCACTCACGTAGTGATGCTGAGTACTCTTCACCAATTTGTCTATAAATCATCATTTTTTTCTTGCGTATCTGATTCCATAAACTTATGCAGATATATTCACCTCAACTGGATTCACCTCCTCCAAGATGGGTTAATTTCGCCCATGGATTACTGCTCTTCTTATATCAAGTAAACTCAGATCTATGTTTAGCACTCTATTTATTTGGGTACCTAATCCCTGTAATTTCATATTTCCTTATTGCAAATTAAAAGTTCTCTAAGCTGCCTGAGTTCCTTGTAAAACTTAAGGAGGCCATGAAGAGGGCAAGAGGGTGTTTAAGGATTTCTAGAAATTTTTTGGGTAACCAAATGTTATTATTAGATGCAGAAACTTATCTCTAATGTTATAGACGTTTGTGAGATTTCATTAATATAATTGACCCCAAGACCTTTATTTATACGTCTCTTTGAGGATTCAGGTTTAGGAGAAAGGAGATACTACACAATATGATACCACATGTCTAATGCAAGATTCATTGGCTAGTTAAATATAGAGAATTAGTTTCCCTCATTAAAAACTCAAGGAAACCATCAAGAGTGCAAGTAGTTGTAAATTTACTTTTACCAAATGTTCAATTGTAAGATAGAAATACTTAATCTTTAAGATCTTATAATTATTTTTTAAATTTCATACTCAACCTCATGTCTAATTCTGTACAAACAATACATTTGTTCATTTTTCAATTGCCTACAGTTTCAATTCATTGTCTATGTTTGACCAAGAGTTGCTTATGTCTATAATTTCTTGTCTCTTAAAATTTCACACTAGACTTTTGATGCTGTTGACGGAAAGCAAGCAAGACGAACTAATTCTTCTAGTCCATTGGGAGAACTTTTTGACCATGGTAACGTTTATCCCTTTAATAGTTCATCATTCTTTAATTTATTACTGCATTCTATTCTTCTTTTCATTTGTATAGTTCTGACAGTAATCTTAACCTATTGTTGCTTCAACAAATCTCAGGGTGTGATGCTCTTGGATGTGCGGTATGTATTTTGAATTTTTGTTATTTACTGCAAGGTATTCCATACTTTTGCTGCTTGAATTTCACTTTTGTTTCTTCTTCTTTATCCAGTTTGAGGCCTTGGCCTTTGGAAGCACTGCCATGTGTGGTGGGAGTACTTTCTGGTTCTGGGTTATATCTGCCGTCCCTTTTTACTGCGCTACATGGGAGAAGTAAGTGGATGCTCGGCTGATTCCTGACCCCAACTCATAGAATGAGTCCTCTATTTTCCACTTCCTCCTGATGAGCTTACTGTGGCTAGTTTCTTATAATGAGCTTGGATTTCATTATAATTTTATCCTTCTTGATTTTGGTTCAGAGCTGCATCTTTTTCTGTTATTCTGTATGCTACAAGCTGCAATAAATTAAATTATTCCTTCCTATTTTGCCACTCTCGGAATGCCATATTGCTATGCTTTTATTAATTTATCTGTTGCATTGTTGCAGCTATTTCACCAATACACTTATTCTTCCCATTATTAATGGACCTACTGAAGGTCTTCTGCTGATATATATGGTCCATTTTTTCACTGCTATTGTTGGTATTGCTCTATCACTTCACTTCCTTGCTTATACTTAAACAGCTCTATTTGTTGGCATGTTTATTTTATCTGCCACCTAAAACACTGAGGTTTTATTCTGAATGGCTTTCTTGTCAGGTACTGAGTGGTGGGGTCAGCAGTTTGGGAAATCCGTCCCATTCTTCAGCTGGGTTCCATTCGTTAATGGTGAGTAGCAAATTATGAGGGTTTGTAATATTAAATGTTACCGGACATATTCATCATGGTAGCGTCGCTTGCATTCAATCTGATATAGGTAGCTTATCTAATGTGGAGTTTATTTTATTATGATCGTGACATTCGCTGCTACTTGATTAGGTTTTTGTTCCTGTATTAGCTTTCCATAGTGATGTCATTTCATTGACGTAGTGCCTCTTCTATTTCTTGCCTTGTTTGTGTGACTGGTCAGCTTCTTTTGATTCCATGCTTTGCTTTCTAATACCTTTCTTTTTCCAGAACTGCCGATGTATAAAGCTGCATTATTTATGATGATAATCTTTGCGGTTATACCTACAGTTTCATTCAAGTGAGTACAATTTATATATTTGACTATGAAGAAGCTTGGTGAAAGGATTAACTTATCTACTCTATCTCCATTGTGCATGGAACCATTTGTCCAATTGATCTTAACACATTACATATTTATGTATAATAATCATAATACTACATGTGTTGCATTACACACACATATAGGTAGTAATTAAGTGGAGAAATTTGGTAAGTTTTTCATTATAATCAGAGAAAACTGGTTCTGGAATATAGGAAAATGCATTTGATGACTTGGTTGTTTAATTGTGGTAAC
Source organism: Agastache rugosa (assembly GCA_031470985.1). Taxonomy (NCBI): domain Eukaryota; kingdom Viridiplantae; phylum Streptophyta; class Magnoliopsida; order Lamiales; family Lamiaceae; genus Agastache; species Agastache rugosa. The sequence continues at coordinate 70,597,744 of CM062601.1, read as the reverse complement.
TTTTGAGTCATTGCAGGTTTCATAGAAGAATATTTTCAATCTATCAAAGCAATTCGCATCTAAGTGAAACTACAAATTGAATAAAAAAAAGTTATAGAGGTCTGTAGTTTTAAAAGATTAACTAAAATATATATGTGATAAATTTAATCACTTGTGGCATTTTGTAATCCACAAAATAAGAGTGGGGTAAAAAGGTCCACAAGAAAGTTTCTCACCTTATGGCACTCAATCAATATTTCCATATTGGTACTCTCTCGTGCAGTGTGTACAATGTTTATAAGATTGTTCAGGCAAGAAAAGGAAGCATGCTGCTAGCTTTGGCAATGGTATGCACATTTGACAAACCGACAATAGCTCATTTTGCATTTTTTTAATCAAAAAATCTCTCTTGCGAATTTGAACAATATCTCAATCTTACTTCTTGACAGCTTTATCCTTTTGTTCTGCTACTGGGTGGAGTTCTTTTCTGGTATTGCTCGACTTCCTTTTATCTGCTTTATTTTTTAGTTCTGTTTATAGTTAAATATTGGGTATAATTGTGCAGGGACTATCTGTCTCCTCTTGATTTGATGGGCAACTACCCACACCTGGTCATATTGGGTATTGGTTTGTCATTCGGGTTCCTTGTGGTAATATTTCCTTTTCCTTTAGAAGTTCCACATAACAAATATACTGTCACAGGTTTGATTATTATAGAACTCCGAATTGTAGCACATATTTCTCCTAATTTGGGGATTGTTATGCATGTTTGAATATGTTGTTCCTCGCATGTATTTTAGTGCTTAAAAGACATTATTTTTCTTTTAAAGCTGGTTATGAGCTTTTGCATTTGCTGACATTGCTCTGTTTGAGGCAATCTTCACTTTTACTGCATAATATTGAGGAATATATTCTGAATAGTTGCTTACTAAAATAATTGTGTTGCAGGGAAGGATGATTCTCGCTCATATATGTGATGAACCCAAGGGCTTGAAAACAAACATGTGCATGGTACGAGCATTATCCTATTCAAATTTTATGGATTGTGAATTATGAGACGACATTATCTAATACAGTGAAACTGAATATTCTGATAAGCATGATAATGTGGAGGAAGAATCTTTATGGCAATGTTTAGTTCTTCAATAGGATGATTAGGTTTTGCAATTACTATAACAGGAAAGCCATCTTTATTTTGACATGTTGATGAGAGTATAATAACAGCTTTTGCCTGATCCACATGTCTGCAGAAGCCTTTTAACTTAAGTTTTACTCTTTGCAGTCCTTATTGTATCTGCCTTTTGCCATTGCAAATGCACTCACTGCCCGGCTAAACGATGGGTATGTGCTGAAGAACTATTTTACTCTTATATTCCCAACTTGAGCTTGGAGATGCAACAATATATTTTGATTTGATTATTTAACACTTTTGAGATCTTCAAATTTGTTGCAGGGTTCCTCTCGTTGATGAGTTCTGGGTTCTTCTTGGTTTCTTCGCATACTCAGGTACGAGCTTTTCATATTTGAGTTCATGCAATATGTACAGTACCAGTTGATTTTCAATTATTTGCACTCTTGAAGTAGGAGTCAAGAGAACTACTGATATCGAGTTCAAGAATTCTGCTAGTGACTGATAGAGCCTTTTCCTGTTCTTGTCGTTTTTCTCTTGATTTAATCATAGTTTTATTTGCTGTATGCAGTGGTGCTATATATGCATTTTGTAACATCCATCATTCATGAAATAACAACGGCCCTGGGAATTTACTGCTTCAGGTAATGAATATAGTCTGGCATTTCCTTCCATGAAAGCCATTTTCATAGCATGATTTCTCATGTGGAACGACTAATACCTTTCTTCATTATTCGAATTTGCCTAGTTACACTGCTTTCATTATGCAATGAAAAAATAAATAAATGACAGCTGAAACCAGTATGCCTTGAATATGGAAATTTGCTGCATATTTCAGCCTCTCGAAATCTATCTCATCTATATAATCTGGAGTTTGAATATTGTTATGATTCAGTAAAATAATCGATTTACATCTAAATGCAGGATAACTAGAAAAGAAGCTTAAGTTGTGGCTACTGCATAACTTGGCTGTGCCGCTGCTGTAATTCAACGTTAACATAAACAATCGAAGACTTGCTCGTTGTCATTCCTTCGTGTTACTAGATCTTTACATGTTTGTAGTTGTAATTTTGTCCAAGTTAGGAAACTTTTCACACATCAAATACTAACTCCTACTGTTTCCTATGGTAGATTTGTTTTAAGGGCCCTTTTGCTATTGTAAGTTTTGGCTGTTTTCTTCTGTAGAATCTACGCGAGACATGATATTCAGTTTCGTTATTTTTATCACAAAAACTTGTGTTTGACGTGTTCACTTTGCGTTTCACACACGATCGTAATCCATAATACTTTAGTTACCACAAGTTTTTTGTTTTGTTTTTTTTGGGCTCATTTTGAAACTTGCGTTTCACACGTTATAAGCTGGTCAAAAAATTGTAACTTACACGATATAATCTCATAATTAAGGTGATCAAAATCTCATAAAACCGCATCGCAATATGTTAGTTAAGTGAACTATTTTTTTGAGAATAAGTTAAGTTTACTTTAATGACATGTATAAAAAGCATCAACAAAGCTCCTTTTATATGAGCCTAACTTTTTCGTTTTTTTTGTTTTGATGGGGGAATCCAATTCCGAAGCTGAAAATCGGATTAGTAATATCAGCTAAGGATAAATTTAAATAATGGGATTTTAAATGAAAGTCAAGGCTAGTATAAATGAAATTTGACCAGGATATTAAATAAGTGGACCATGAGTAAAATAAAATTGAATGCGCTAACATATTTACAACAATTGTTAGCTGCGACAGTACAAAAATTCAATCATATTGCAGCCTCCAGCCATTTTGGCAGTTTAAGTGAAGCCTTCAACCCAAGTCTTGTAAAGAATATAGCATATAGCAAATGCAGCAAGAACACGAAGAAACCGCAATTCAGCAAAAGCTGTCAAGCAATCGAGCAAGTGGTGAGTAGGATATATAGTCGCACATAAAGTTTGGGATGCAAGAACGAAGAACACAGAGAGATTAATTGAGCGTACCAGAAACCCAAAGATGCAGTATATGAGATTCATTGAAGGAACTGCAATGATGCCTATGGATGAGAGGATGAACGTGACAAGAGCATGGACATTTATTGTAATCTTCAAAATAAGAGGAAAATATATTGATTTTGGCAAGTGAAATAGTAGTATGGAAAAATATAAAACTAAAAATGGAGTGTAGGTTACCAATGCCAGTATATTCTCTCCGATTAAATATGAGGCAATAACGACATTAGCCAGAGCTCCTATAGCTCGAACCTGCAATTAAAAGCCACATTTTTGTGTCACCATCACATAAACATGTATAGATACGGGAAAAGAATTTAGGGAGGAAGTTATACAATCGCGCACAAGGAGACTGAGGTACGCCAATTTGACTTTGACCTGACAAGAATAGACAGATGATTATGATTTGTGCCGTTTTGGTGTCACTATTACCACATACGGGTGAGTTTGTGAGAAGGAAGAAGATGCTAGTAACTGAACGAGATATCAGCTGAGAGATCCAAACCCATTATTCAGAAACCAGTCTTACAGAGAAATAGCATGGTAGTTAGTGTATCAGATAAGCTTGCACGTACGTGATGCCTACCTCCACAAAGTGCCCATGGTGAAACCAAGGAAACCATGCAATAACTGGCCAAGAATAGGAGTGTAGATTAGAATCTAATTTAAACCTCATAGAAACAGAAAATAATAGGTGGCCATAAAAAAGTTGTAGTTGAAACAGAAAATACTAGGTGGCCAGAAAATAATAGATGTCTAGGGCATGAGTCTTTGAAGCTATTACTACATATATAACTGAAAGTGTGCCTACAATGTAGAATGGGATTGACATAGATCACCTACTCGAGTTTACCAGAGCAACTAATCTAGGATCTGCAATATTTTAATGGAATTATAGTAGCCACCTTTTCTTATAAGTAATTGAGTATCAAGACAGGAGAAAAGTTGCAGACAGGCACACAAGTAATGTCGCATGCGTTGCTCTCTATTTGACTCTTTTAAGTTACTTGAAAGTCTAAAGCAGCATAACTAATAACGATTTGCAGGCAGAACTGCAGAAGGTGATCCTCTTAAATAGAAATATAGAATCTTGTTTTTTCTAGTTTCCCTACTAACTCATCACTTATCCAAGTCCCTTTTAAAGACCTTAAGCATGTTCCGCATGCAAGTGCACACAATTATGTCTGAAAAATCGAGTATCAAGGGAGTTGGTAGACGTGAGCAAGGGCAAGTACATTTCATATAAGACAGTACAAAACTCACCAAATATGTAATTGCTTTCACTGGACCAGATAAGACGAATAATAGAACAGTTGTCGCCACCTAACAAGATCATGAGACAATACGATCATTGCATTATCCGCATAAAACTCTTAAAATAAAGACATGATTAACAGCAAGCTAAGAGCACGACATACCATGGTTTTCCTGCCAGCTGCAATGCCCCATCTCATAGTGGACAGTACAATTGGCAAAGCAAAGAAACATGCAAAGTATTTCTGTGGAAATCAATCGAACATTTCAGTAGGTCATTGAGAATGGGAAGACAGCACATATACTTGAAACAGCAATAATCATCGATTGATTTATGGCTTTGTATATCTAGATATATGGATTAAGGATAAGACGACATCCTAATACATGCTCCAGTAATATGATAAGTTTGGCGGGACAATCAAATCAACAGCTGGGTACTTATTTCCAATCAAGTGATTTAAGCATTACCTCAATCATTGAAATGGAAGACTAATCTAGCTTTAGCAATGTTGCCTCGTGGCGTTTCCCATGGGTTAGTACCATTTGAAAATCTCACTACCTTACTTTTTGACATTAATATTGAATTCAATTTGTAACTAAACATCCAAAGCTAACATTTTTTGCATACTGAACAACTTTTGGGCAGCCCTCCTTCACCTTTCCCAAAATCAATTACCATTTTATAGGTTTATCTCAATTCCCAAAATCAATTACCCTTTTGGACCAAGACTATAGACTGAAATTAACTAATCGAATGTATCTTGTTCATTGCCTATACCAAATCAACACACTGAATTCAAATTTTAACTTGGTTCTTTCTACCAAAATTTCCTTTTTTTATGCTTAAGAATCATACTACAAACGGCAAAATTTCGTAGGTCGTAACGAAATCCACAAGATAACTTAGGCATAACATAATCCCCCCAAAAAATTGCAAAAGCCTCACTAAAATTCTAAAAATCAGTTCTAGTTCAAAGCGACTCAGCTCAATAGAAAATCGAAAAAGAAAAACTTTAAAAAAAAAAGGGGGAAAAGAAATGATACCTCAATGGCGAGAGAGTTACTCAAAAGAAAGGCTAACGCGGAAACAGCAGCAAACATTGCGCACTCCACCAATCTCAAAGTCTTCTGATAAACCTCGCCGTCTTGCGCAAGGTATTCTTCAAAATCTTCAATTTCTTCTTCATATTTATTCTCGCCGATCGAAAATGGAGTTGCCGCCGCATTGATCTTCGAATTCCTGACACGCTTGGTAGAGCAGTAGAGATGACCTACAACGGGAGGTGAAAATTTAACGCTTTGTTCACGGGAGGTGGTGAACGGCGGCCGGAGGTTGAGCTGGTGGCGATGGCGGTGGTACGGGTGCAGGTTGATTTTCAGGACACTCATTATCTTTGAGCTTCTCTTCTGTTGTAGATAAAGTACGTACACAGAAGAAGCATCGGTTTATTTAAAGTTTATTTTCGATATTTTCTTCTTTCATTAATTAAATTGCTTTTCAAGAAAAATTACAAGTCTTGATTGGAAATATAATCGGGTACTTTTGTCATAAAATTTTCTATACATTTTTTTGTTGCAAGTCTGAGTTTTTATTAAAACAAATATGAAGCAGTTTTATATTGATCATTCAAATTACTTAAATACCCGTGCCCAAAAGAAAGTAGTCACTTATCATGGGACGGAAGCAGTTTTATATTGATCATTCAAATTACAAAAATAAATTGAAATGCTAGTTCTCACCCTCTTCATTCTCAAATTAATTATCTGAAATACTAGGAGAACAGCGGTCAAGAGCTCGCCGGCAAAAAACAGTCTTATCACCAAAGAACATAGAAGAAGGAGCCAAGAAAAGAGAGAAATCCACAAATACATTCAAATGATAATAAAGGTTATGGCTATGATAAAGGTTACAGCGATCACAATTAGATTAAAATGGCAGAATCGCATATTCGCAGAGAAAATTACACATGTTCAAGAACTCATCAATTTCTTTTGAGACTATTACAGTATTAAACGCTTCAATTTTGCATTTTATTATAAATGACATTTTTCATAAGTAGAATGTTGAACTAGAAACACAATATGAAGACCAAAGCCCTCACCAGGAAATCTCTTAACGGCACAACCTTTTTCACCGAGGACACAAGCTGAGACTGGATCCAGTTCCTTCTTACAAAAAGCTAACCACGAAGATGCTCGTAAGCATCCAAGCTCGGATCTTGACAGAAGTGACGACGTCGAATGCAGTGAGATTACATAATAGGTCCAGAACAAGTTAGGTAGTGATTGCTTGAGCAGGATCCCAAGTTTCAGGAAGGGTAGCCAGAAGTACAAACTCTCTCCTTCCAAGAAATCATCTTCCTACGATCCCTACCTCTAAAGGATCGCGTGATAAGCTCACCCTGTACTGGCTTGCACAAACCAACGTCAATAACTGAAGTAGACCTCCGCTCAGAAGACAGGTTCCCGTCATTGAAGAAGAAATCGAAAAGCATAGCAAGGCAAAGCACCTGGTGACCTAGGACAGAATTTTCTTCATCTAAAGGTATCATCCTCATAAGGTGAACGTTAATCTGCAAATAAAATAGCATATGAGAAATACAAGGATTGCATATCATGACAAGCAGAATGCACGCGGCCATATACAGTCATATAGAAACACAAGACAACCCAAATCATTGTTGATGTGAGTACTTACGACAGTTCACAATTAATAAAGCTAGATGCTCACCTCTGCTTCCATTGCAGAAAGTTCATTGAAAAACTTAGAACATATTGTTTCAGAGTTATTCTTCCCTTGCAAGGAATTATACAGATTCAGCTCGAACTGAGGAGGCCTCAGAGGATATTCCTTACTTATCTTTATCTGATACAAAAGAGAAATTTAGAGTAAGTCAGCAGCAATTTAGTAATGATAAAGTGTAAAAACTTTGACAGGTCTAACCTTGGCTTTGAGTGTCATGATCCTATCGTCATTATCCAACTTCCGAACTAGCATGAGAGTATATTCTTTGACCCCATAGTCAGCCCAAGCATTGTCTAACCCTGCTGGTCCTTCCAACCGTGATACATTATCAGACTGCTCCTCTAATTGGACTGACTCGTCGTTTTCAGATTCCAGCATCAGATCAATGTCGTCCTCTTGCCTTTTAAAGCTTGGTGACTTCCCCTTGTTTGTGAGTGGAGATATCAAGCTCAGCCTTCCAGAATGCTCAAATTCGGACCCTTCTGAAGGTGTTAGTCTAGCACCGCTAACAGCAGTAGCAACTGAGACCAAAGACGGGAGCTCTCCGTCCTCTTTTATAGTCTCCATATCCTCTATGGATACCCCAGTTTTAATATGTGCATCAGCATTTTTAGAGTCCTGACCTTGTTCAGCATCACCAACGGACAAAGATCCAGAACTTTTGCCTGCAGAAGTCACGGACAACCAGCCACGCAATTTGCAACCAGGAGTGTGTGAGGCCCATGGGACACTCTCACACATCACAGTTGGCCATTTAAGATTCCCAAGTGAGTCAAGTAATTCCCTGAAAATCAGCCAGCATGGTTTAAAATGAAAGCATAGTTAAGATTGTAAATGAAGCACAGGATAGAGGGAGAATAATTACTTGGGTATTCAAAACATAAACCGAAGATTTCAAATAAGCACACTATTCAGGAGCACAGCAAAGAAAAGAAACCGCAAATTTCGGAAAAACAGAACTTCAAAAAATAAAAGTAGAAGAGAGTTAAGATTCACAAGGACCACTACAATTGTATACTATAAATTCAAAGTACTCGTTACAGAGCAGAGGAAGAGGTCCAGATCAACAAGATCTTCAGTATGTCTACAACATCCATTTGTTCCAGGGCAGTGACTCACACAAGAGCCAGCTGAGCCTTTTTCCGGGCACGAATCCTTTGCACAACAGTCTGCACCCTGTTTTGCTGACGATATACTGACAGACTCGATGAGACAGAAGGATGTTTAGTTGTTTCACTATTTGATTCTTCAGAGACTGAAAGCAGCGGTGACACCTCTGGCAAAAAATCAATGCCAGCCAAATGTTGGGCCCATTTGTAAGGCCTTGAAGCTCTCCCTTCATCGAATGAAAGAGAACTACCCAGACAGAGCTTAGCCGCCTGCAAAGTTTGAAACCTTTCATTATGATTGAAATAGAACGTGCATCAAGTCATTAGTGTTCTATATAATCTGAAAAGCAAACCTGCTGAGGGAGCTCCACGCCAGTGTCATCAGGAAATAAGTTGCACAAAATATTATTTTCAGGAGGTTCGTCAGATCCCTCCACCCCAACGCATACAACATCCAACTTTATTAAAAACTCAAACTTCAAGGTGATGAGTTTTGATGAGTTCAAGTCTGAAGCCTCGTCATCATTAATGTGAAGGGTAACTTTAAGTGGATGACTCTGATATATTCCAGACTGTTCAAGATTCTCCTTGCTAGAAACCTTCTTTGGCCGCTTTCTTCTCCTTTGACCATCATCTTCCTCATCTGGCACCTCATCCTCTAACTTGGAGTTCTCTAAATTTGCTGATACGGCTGAACAAAATAGATCAGATAAGACAGGAAATAGTGTATACACAAACACACACAACATTTACTGTTTAACCTACAAATAATCTAAACTGAGAAAACTGTGTGTCTCTGGACAGGTAAATAGGCCTGGTAGACTATTTACTTACAATGAGATTCAAATTGTGTTGTGAATAAGATATACGTTTCAAGAAGGTTTATGTTACAGTTAACTACCATATCACAGGAAAAAAAACATTGTCTCTATGCATATCGTGCCATCTTCATTCAAAGGCAAACTCAGGTTCCTACACTAAAGAATTCTTCCTAATCCACTACAGAAAATATTCTAGATATTCTGGATACAAGATCATTTTTGTGATAAGACTATCATGCCTCAGAATGAGGATCATAGATTCATAGTATTGCTCAGGTGCTTTGCAGGCAGACAACAAATGCACCTTTCTCAACATTGAATTATGTGACTAATGAAGAAAAATAGCACATATCAAGAATGTATTGTTGCAGTGTAAAAACTTAATCAAGAAAAAGCCTGTAAATTATCTACATGATTGATTACCAGAGTCCTTGTTAGCCAGATGACGAGCAAACACCTGTGCGTCCTTTATACTTCCTGTTATCTCCAGTTCAATATCCTCTTCAAAGGCTTCTTTCTGAGCAAGTAACTGAGAGTATACCACATATAGAGGAGGTGGAAGCAACTCTGCTAATTGGAGCTGTTTTAGCTTCTTGGTGTGCAGAACACCTAACTGATTCTGCACAGGCAAGGATGCCTTTTTGAGGGCCTTAAGGTGAGAAGGGAGACTTAATAAAAACTTTTTCCTGTTAGCAATAGTCTCTTGGAGAGCTTTCTTTTGTAGTTCCAATTTCTCACGGAGCCTGCATAGCTCTTTACGCTGAAACAGCAAATACATCAGCAATTCAATATAGTAAACCACAGCTATTACAGCTATTTAAACAGACACCAGTAGAGAAAGTGATGGAAGATGGAGACAGCAAAAAGATTAAAATTGAAGCATTGGCAAATCCAAAATCATGTTATGAAGTCAGGATTTTTCTGAAATAGTTGTGCATTACACTTAAAATAATTGTCATGATCATCAAGGTTGAGGCATAAGACCATCAAATGTTATTGTTTAGAGAATGATATCATTCGTTTAATCTAAACCCCGAACACATCAGTCTGTCCACCTTCTTTCATCACTAGTTCAGGTCTCTACAATCCGGGTATCATTATATAAATTAATCATATGTCACATTCTTTGTTTTATACCCCTTGCAAATTCAGCTATAAGTGAGTTATATTCTGGCTCAATTCAAAACTAGCATTCTTAACGTCAAAAATCTTTATAAGAAACTATCAATGAAGATAGATCATTAACATTAAAAGATGGGGTCATAAGATCATGCAGATCATGAAAATGAATGCAACTGCTGAAAGCATAAATATTTCATTAGTAAGGCTTGCCTGGCTGAGCTCGTAGTTGAGCCTTTTGAGCATCAAATTATGTGCACTATCAGATGATAATACAGGGCTTTTAATCTCTTCTGGTGCATATATATGGAATTCTTCCTCAGGTACGAGTTCAATGTCAGTGTACTTGGTCTTGAAGTCTTTGCAAGCCTTTATTGCTTTGACGTAGTGATTTTTCTCGTACATCAAGTTGTGAAGCTGCAATGTTGTCAAGTCCACAGGTGCTTTCGCACGTTCAGATTCTGCTTTAACACGATCTTCTTCAAGCAATATGGACCTATTCGCCTGTTGAAGAGCATTCAGAGCTAATGAAGCTTGTTTATATGTTAGTATTTTGAACTTCAAGATGTAATCTTTCAACGCACACAGGCATTGAGATGTGGTTAGAACGTATGAGAATTATCAAATTCACACAACTTCAAAGTTAAAAAAAAAACTTGTTAGTCCAAGCGAACCAAATGCCGATTTCTCAAATTCGCAATTTCAATCTGCTAAGCAAACTATTCTTCAACCAGTGCTCATCTAATTCAGATTAATATGAGAAGAATATACAGCGCCTAAATCTTATTGAACCCTAAACGCAATAATTTCAAGCCTCCGAAGCAAAAATTTAATACGATTATAAAAACCATATATAAGCAGAAATTTCAGATGAAACAGAAAATAGTGAAATCCAGACCTGGCGTAGAGTAACAAAATTAAGGAGAGTGTGAGTAACAAGTTCTCGGAGCTGAGATTTCGGCTGAGCATCTTTTTTAACAGCCAACATTTTGGCGACGATTTCCTCCGTAGAAGCCTTGCTCTGCCGCAGCATATCATAGAGCGCCGCCATGTCGACGTTGCGTTCTGGCAGTATTTCACCGGGTTCCGCCATTGTCACTTCCATTTTTCTCTCGCTTCGCGGCTTGCGCACAACGATACGTCTACGCTCTCAGATAGGGGGAAAATAACAATTAAAAAATATAATAATTAAAGCAAAACAAAATAAAATTGTCCCCTAAACAAAAAAAAACCTACATATATAAAACAAAAATATAGTTCGGGTCGTGTTTTTAGGCTTGATGGAATTTCAAGCCGGTCCGAACCAAAACATAAGCATGTAGCCGTAGAGCTGGCAATTTTTCGGGCCGGCCCGGCCCGAACCTGCCGGATTTTTTGGAAAAAGCGGGCCAGGCCGGCCAGAAAATCCTCCGGGCCAAGAAATGTGAAGTCCAACCCGGCCCAAAATTTCATGGGGCCTGGATTTTTGGAGCCCAGCCCGAAATCGGGCTGGGCCGGTTTTGACAGCTCTACATGTAGGCAATCCGAACCAATTTGAACACAAAGTCGGATTAGACATGTTTTTTTTTACATTCACCTGATTTTTAGATTGTATTGATGGATTAGACATGTTTTTTTTTTTTTACATTCACGTGATTTTTAGATTGTATCTTGTGACAGTTCTTATAAGAGTTGTCAAATAGCAAGGGATGGACCAAACACATTAGGTCAGGTGGAAATCAAGTCGGATCGTTTCGGTTTGAAAATCAGCTGATCCACATAAAATGGTAGTTCAACCTAATTAATAACAGTGGTTTTAGTATAAAATAATGGGTTCATATTGGTCTAGCTAGAGCCCAGTGGACTTAAGGGCATATCGGACCCAATTGAGCTAGATTAAAATTCAATCAAATTTTATTTTTTTATGGCCCAAGCCTGCCCAATTTTGTATCAGACTAGTGTGACTAATTTTTTATACATCTAGCTTTTATTATCGTGAGTGTCTAATAGCAGACTCGTTGCGTAACACATAAACATATTTAGTGAGGACACCATATGCATTCTTCTTCTTATTGTCAATATATGTTATGCATTTTAAGATTTGATTAAATGTCACCCCTTTCGTGGATTTGATATTTTGATCTATTACATGATTACATGCTAGAACAAGGGATGAACAAAGTGGGGCAAAACTTCCAAGAACAGGCATGTTTTGTACGGCAGATCGGGTGGAACAGTTAATCAAAGTGTTGGTAACATGTAAAATCGAATCATTAAATATAATTTAAGCGATGAATGTTTTGTAATCATTGCAACTAGTATGGACATCAAAATAGTTTGTCCTAGTGTCAGATTGGAATAAAACAACATTATGAAACATAATCATTATTACAACGAGTAAACCGGAGTTAATTGTTTTTAATGTGGGGGACTCAATTTGCAAATACAACGAATTTTATACATGGGATCGAGCGTGCCTCCGGCGCGTGTGACCGCCAATCATCTCCTAATTTGTAATGTGCATGCGCTTATGTTATGTGTCACACTTCTCTCTCTCTATATATATAAATTAGTATAAAAATCGGTCATTCCGTACAAACTACAAATTATATTTTGTTCAATATATAACCATGCTTTTTAATATATACAATGATGCTTAATAGTATTATTCTCGATTCATGCTTTTTGTAAAAAAATTATGCTTATATAAAATCATGCTTTTTTACATACTATTTTCATGCTTTGATTATTAATAACCGTAGATCATACTATTATCAACGGTTGAGATTAGTTTGTAATTATAGAGACTGATTTTTATATGAACCAAATTATATATATATATATATATATATATATAACGTATAGTCTCCATATGTTTTCGTTTTTACTGTTTTTTAAAGCTACTTTCTAAATACTACCTCGATTCTGAATTAAAATTTAACATTTGAGTTTTCTAGAAAGTCCAAATTTAAGTAAAAATGACTATTAGGGTAACCATGGTTAGTAGGGGGAGTGGAGATTAGCTCCCCCGACTATACATAAATTTCTAAATATATTATTTCTTAAAGGCAAAAATAAATTGTCTTAAATGATTTACTTAAAACATCATGTATCATATCGCTATTTATGGCAACATGACATTTCTGTTTCGCATATTTCATGTGTTGATCTTAACTTTACGTCGATAATAATATCATTAACACTCGGAATAGGAAAGGTAAAACATCAGTCAAATTATTTGGTTAAAGAATGTGGCACTGAAATAGGAAAGATATTTGATAATATTTAAAAAAAAAGTAGTATTTTTCCTCAACTTAAAAAAGGAGAAGTAACTAAAGTATTTCCTAATTATTGTAACGGCTATATTTTGCTTTATGAAATTAATAGTATACGCTTAAGAAATAAACCGTAAAGTGAAATATAAGCTTAAGAGTTAAGAAATAAAAATAATGTAAATAAAAGGGATACTACTAGGAGAATTTTATGCTGCCTATGCAGGTCCCAGTACATTAATATGTCACACCATAAACAAATCATATACTACTACTTATTTACCTACTTACATTCACACGAACAATTTAATTTCATATTCATATAATTATACTTGAAAATTATCAACCTATATATACTTACCTACAATTTATCCACATAAGATGAAGATAATGCCCCTTAATTATCATCGAAGTTACGTGACCCACGTATTGCAGAGAACATAGCAAATGCAAATTGTAAATAAAATGGCACAGAAGGAGGAATTACTTTTTCATAACAAGTATTAGCCGCTATTAAAAGTGTGCACTAGATAAATTCTAAACACTTGTAATAACTTAAAAACCATACAGTAATAAATGTAAATCGTAGTTGCAAAATCAAGTGAAACGTGGTGGATTTATATATCGTTGGTGGGATTGGAAGAGAAAAATCTGGCAAAGTTTTTAAGGAGTTGACAGACAAGAGGAGAGAGTGATTGATGCGTCCCCCACTAGTACACTACACAGCAAATCAGACTTGTTAACAGCGCCAATTTATAGGACAACCTTGATTCAATTTTTTACTCATATTCATTATTCAACTCAACTCACAGAGTGTGTCCCTCAATTTTCAATCACTTCACACAATCATACCATACCTGCAGAGAGAGAGAAACAAGAGAGAGAGAGACAGCAATTGTGCATTCCCCATCACTCTTGTAGCTGTGTAATGAACACTGTTTCCTCGGAAAGAAAAACGTAAAGCTCACGCCAAATTTTTTTCTTGCCTCTAAAAAAAGTCTTCCGCCTGCGTGCTAGCTATTCTATCTTTCCATTCTCGATCATTGTATCTATCGAATTAAAACCCTACTACTACTACTACTACATTCCCTTTTCTTTCAAACATATTCATTAAATCACCTCTTTCACACTTCATATTACTCTACCCATTCCATATAATCTTCTGCAAACCCCTAAAGATCGATTCACTATTTTTTTCTCGAAACAGAGCCATGAGAGAGAGAGGCAAGGCCGTCGAAGCTTTCAGCAACGACTTTTCCGAATTCAACTACTCCGCCGCATCAGAACTCCCCTGCAGAAAACATCCTAATTCGTCGTCGGTCGGAATCTGCGCTTACTGTCTCAAAGACAGGCTGGTGAAACTGGTATGCTCGGAATGCGGCGAGCAGCGCCTCTCGTCCTGTTCCTGCTCCGACGTCTCCTCCTCGTACCGGAACTCGTGCAGTACGATGGAGGTCGGGAGTGTCGGGAGGGTCTCGTTTCTGATCGAGAACGAGAAAACCGATCAGCAGATTCCGAAACCTAGGAGAGGGGAGGAGAGATCGGAGCAGGTTATATTTCTGCGGCGGAGCAGCAGCAGCTGCGTCGAGGTGAAGAAAACCAACGGATTCTGGCGGCTCAAGCGCCTCTTTAGAAAGAGAAGAAACAAGGGATGTGAGAGAAACGGCGAATTCTCCGACGACAAGAGTGAGATTTGGGTGTCGGATATCATGGGCGTTTCGCGGTCGAGATCGCTCTGCAGCTTCAGAGGCGGCGGCGGCGGCGGCGACGAAGGGATGAGTGACTGCGCGTTGTCGAGCGCCAAAATTTCCGACGTCACGAGCGGGATCTTTCTCGATTCCGACAAGCAGTTCGGATTTTTTAATGATTCGGAGCCTCGGAGGAGCGGCTTTCGAGGGATGTTCGATGCTGAGAGCGCGACTAGGAGAATTAACGGTGGAATCGAGTTTGATCGGACGTATAGTGTTCCGAACCGGAGTGTTTTTCCGGCGAAGGAGAGCGACTTCAGCGCCATGGACGAGTCCGCTTTCATCGACTTGAAGCTCGATTTGTCGGCGGAGTCGAAGGAGGTCTGCGGCGGCGCTCCCGACCACGGCGGCGGGTTAGAGAATGTGGGGGGTTTTGCAAATATGAAAAGTAGTGGGGGTTCTTGCAGAATTACGGTGAATGAGAGAGGGTTGAAGAGAGGTGGTGGAAAGACCCATAAAGTTTGGAAATGGATATTTAAGTACCATCCTGCAAATAAGAAGGAAGAAAATGATGTTGTTAAATCTTAATTTAATTAATTTAGTTGATGAACGCTGTGTTATGCTCATAGTTTGAAGAATTGTTAGTGGAGAGTTCATCAGTTGAGAACAAATTTCAGTTGCAGAGTAAATAGAAAGTATTTCTGCTGTCTTTACTTTATAGCTTTCTTTTGATTTTGTTTTCTGTTTTATGCATGTTGTTCGTATGGCTCTCAAAATCAGCCGGCCCGATTTTGGGAAGGGCAGGGACATTGTACATTAGACCTGACATGATTTTGGCCCGGGTCTGGTTTATATGGGGATCGGCGGCCATAAATTTTAAACATACTAAATTTTCGACCTAATACTTTTTTATTGTTCTACTTACTTGTATTGTTTGTATTGATGACGTTACAAACTATCGAAAAATGTCCATGTCTATGAATGTGCTCCATTGTAAGTGTTTTGTAATTTTGTTTAGAGAATTACAAAGGTATATATATATAATATCAAATAAAGCACTATACCACCATATAAGTGAGATTTCTACACCACACAATGATGAGATTAAAGTGGGAAAATACTACACCGTACACATACGGAATTGAAGTGGCGTTCATTATCACTATGACGATCATTACAAAAAAAACAAAATAAGACAACTAAAAGAATCGAGTCATATTAATGGGAGGAATATAAAAAATACGACGGAGGGAGTAGAAAAAATATACTAAAACGGACAAGAGGCGGAAACATACAAAAGAAAAGAGAAAAGAAAAAAGAAAAAGGGAAATAGCGTTACGATATTTGACCAGAGCAGAGCAGTCTTGCAAAAACCCTAACCCCTATAAAAGACCCCCAATTACAAAACCCCCTGAAAACTCCCTCGCTTTTGCCGCGTTCGTCTCCCTCGGAATCCCGCCCCCGAAACGCACACAAACACGCACAACTAGGTGTAAACTGTACACACGTATACATACACTTTCTCTTCAGATACATATATGCAAATGGATCAAGATCAGCAATGGCTAATCAATTGCTTGAACGCCTCACTCGATCCCAACCATCAAGTTCGAAATTTCGCCGAGACTTCCCTCCAGCAAGCATCGCTTCAGCCTGGTGATTGAAACAATTTTCTTCGTAATTGAGCATACGATGATGTTACTGTTTCATGGCTTGGGTGGAATTTTGTTCTTATGTCGCATGATTTAAGTTAGATTATTAATTGAAATGTGGATTTGAGGAATTACATTCCATTTTATGAATATATCGAATTTCTAGGGCAATGCCGAAGTTTTGACATACAAAGTATGTAGTTTTGTTGTTCTCGGTGGATGTGGTTGGGTGATTTTCTTTGGTTATGATATTGATTTTTAGTGCCACAATCCCACGCTAAGAGTAGAGATGAGAACTTTACTGAAACTATTTTGCCATAGAATTATTAGTCGTTGGATATCTTCACGATTTCTAGAGATTTAAGAAACTGTATATTTTTAAGTATAATTGAACTGGCATAGTTTTTTGCTATCTTATTGAAGCAACTTTCATGTTTGGTTATTTTTCGTATGTTATTTATTCTCCTAGAGTACAGTATGAGTGATGAAATTGATCCTATGTATTTTTTATTGAAGGCTATGGCGTTGCTTTGGCTAGAGTTGCTGCAAACCGGGAACTTCCCTTTGGACTGAGGCAGATATCCTTCACGTTACAATATAATTTTGATGGAATTTGCTTATTTCTTGTTTCATAATGGATACTCTTGTGCGTTTTGTTTTGGTCCACTTCCTTTATTATATGCCTTGTGGGATTAACGTGCGTTTACCTAGCAGCAGTATTGTTGAAGCAATATATTAAGAAACACTGGAATGAGGATGAGGAAGGCTTCGAGAATCCTGTTGTTGCAAGCAATGAGAAGGTTCTCACTAAGTCCAACATTTAATTTTAGAATGCATTTAAGCTGTTGTTGTTGTTGTTGTCGCTCCTAAAATATTTTGAGTCATCATCATATTCACAAAGTCATTAATTTCTACTCAAATAAGTGTTGTGTGTTTGTATATAGCTTAAAACTTTGGATGTCAAGTTTTCTGCTAAACTAGTGATGCATTAAAGTTGCACACTCATGTTTCTGTAGGTGAAATTGGGTACTTATATCTGCGTTACATGTGTAAGATAAAGTTCCATAGTATTTATTATGTGATGAACACCCTAATTCTGTTATTTTATCAGGCATCTATACGAGGGCTACTTCTAGCATTACTAGATGATCCAAATAAGAAGATCTGTACTGCAGTAAGTGTGGCTGTATCGATAATTGCACAGTATGACTGGCCTGATGACTGGCCTGAACTAGTTTCCTTCCTTTTAAGTTTGATCAGTGACCAGACTAAACTTAATGCTGGTAAGTCCTTCTATTGTTATAATGTTTCTGGCACTCCTTGAGAGCGAATTAGTTTAACTGTAGCTACTGCAGTGCATGGGGCTTTAAGATGCTTGGCTCTTCTTACGTCGGATATGGATGATAAGATGGTTCCAACATTAATCCCAGTTTTGTTCCCCTGCCTGCACACTATTGTATCATCTCCTCAGGTTGATTTCTTTCATTATCTCGCCTGCTAGATTCAATTAAAAAAAAGTCTGTTGCAACTATAAAAAACATAAAGTTGTTTGATGATTTTAAGAAGATGTAGATGTTTCGTATGGCAGTAGAAATTGACCTCTACTTGCCTAAAATGTGTAACATATATTTTGTTGAATACTTGAATGTAGTTAATTTATTTTGCTTATTTACAAGTCTACTAATGTTCAGCTAAAAAAAAGCTTTAATTTGGTTTGATGATAGGGGTGTTCAACTGGTCTTTTTGACCATCTCCAAGTATCGTTGTGACGTACTTATCAGCTTTTTGAGAATTCTAGTTAATATATACAAAGTAATGAATACATTTCTATTTAGCTATTAAGTGTAGCTCTCTGTATTTCTTTTCGACACTCTGGTAGCTTGACTGACCAACCATAAATTCTTTCATGCATGAGTTAATTCGGATCATTTTCTAATTTCACTATGGATTTATATTTGCAGATCTATGACAAATTTCTGAGGTCTAAAGCTATTACAATAGCTTATAATTGTATCTCCATCGTGGGGGTTATGAGTGGAGTCTATAAGGTATTCAGCTATAGGTTGTTGATGTCAGGATGATTAAATACACCTTCATTACTAGTAGCTTGACTAACCCTTTCATGAGACTTCTGGTAATCAGACAGAAACTACTGCCTTGATGTTACCAATGCTCCAGCCCTGGATGGAGCAATTCTCATCAATCTTGAAACATCCAGTTCAATCTGAAGATCCTGATGATTGGAGCACCCGAATGGAGGTTGCTCTTCTTTTGTTTTGTGCTTGATGCCATCTGTACGCCTAATTGTCGACTTCTAAGTTCAGAGACAACTTGATACATTCTTTCAGGTGTTAAAGTGCTTGAATCAGTTTATTCAAAACTTTCCGTCCATAGTTGAAACTCATTTTGTAGGTATATTGATCAAATTCACTATTAAATGTCACTGGTTATGCTGATATATTGTTATGCCTTAATTGTTTGTAATTTCTGATTTTATGATGATTGATTATATTTCAGTAATAGTGGGGCCATTATGGCACACATTTGTGTCATCCTTGAAAGTGTATGAGCGATCATCTATCGAAGGTGTTGAAGATTCCTATGATGGAAGATACGATTCCGATGGCACTGAAAAAAGTCTCGAGTCTTTTGTTATCCAGGTTAGTACATTTGTTCATGTTCTAGTGAAGTTTCAGCACGAAGAAGTATGATGAATGAGAAAATAACAGTCAATCATTATGTTGGTGGTGGCTGCTGGAATGTATCGTATCAAACTAGTTGCTTCCTTGATATTTAATGTCTTTTCCTTCTTTCCTGACTAGTGGTTCCCTTTTTGTTTCAGTTATTGTGGAAAAATGTGATTTCATTTGCAGTTAACTATATAGAACCTTAAAGATCAAATATTATTTTATCTTTAGATTAAGCTGCTGGAGCCATGTCTGGATATTCTTAAAGTAATACAGTTTTTGTGTTCTAGTGGAGCATTCAATCACTGTTGTATCATAGATGGTAATTTAAAAAGAAAAGGCTTAGATGAAAAATTGTACATAGTTTTGATGAATTGTAAGTGTATATAAGATCTGAATATGTTATTTACCTCATCGCACTCGGTGGGCATGAAATATTCTGTATTTTAATTACATGTTTCCCTGGTCTATGATCCTGCAGCTATTTGAATTTTTACTGACTGTCGTTGGATGCCCAAAATTTGTAAAGGTATGGTTCAAACCATCTTTTTTAATTTTATATTTTTTGGCTTGCTGTCCATTCATTATCCAATTGTGATGATGTTAATTTTATTTTTAATTTTGTTTCTGATGTAGATTATCATGAACAATGTGAAAGAGTTAGTGTACTATACTATTGGTTTCCTTCAAATGACTGAACAACAGGTACTCTATCTAGTTGATGCAAGAATTCCATGTTTTCATGTCATTTTATTTATTTTTTTAGAAAGAGTTATGTCATCGGACTCTTGACGAGGTAACTAATGCTGGCTTTTCTGAGCATTGCACTAAGTTTGCAGTCACCATTTTTCTTGTCTTTGTGACATAATAGTATATAATATTACAGACCCTTTGCAATTGAAACATTGACGGAATAGAAATTTTATAAGCATTGGAGCTTATGTAATACATTTGTCTATTATATGCCTAATTTCATTTGACAGTTCGATATAATTTTTTCCCCTGTTTTAGTCGTTAAGGAATAAGGATAAAAAGTTATCATGAATTAATCATTACTTGCAGATAAAAGTTTGTAGCTGAACTTCAGCCAAAACATTAAAGCAAGTGGTGATATAGTAATGTAGCTGGGTTGAGCCTAAGTGACTGATGCAAGTGATTGAGTGACTAACTGATATATTTTCTTTTTCCCTTTTAGCATAGCATATATTTTATGCTTTATAACTGCCACATCATATATTGTACTGATAATTTGAGATTCTGGAATATTTTTTTTGAATAGTGTGGAGAATTTTGAGCTAATCTTGACTTGTACATAGTCTATTTTTGTTTTGATTTTGATTGGTTTGTCATTATCAATTTATTAAGTCATTATTTTGTCTTTTCCCATTTACTTATCATAATCTTTTCCATGCATGACTTGGATGTAGGTTCATACCTGGTCGATGGATGCTAACCAGTATGTTGCTGATGAGGATGATAATACATATAGTTGTCGTGTATCTGGTAAAGTCTCTGGTACACTGGACTGCTCACGGCTTCTTCTATAGCTCACAGCCTTCTCACCTACCGATTCCTCGTCTATTGATTTTGTCATTTAAAATACTTCTCTTTCTTACATGGCTTCAGAACTGCATGAGCCTAGTATTAGAGTAGCAAAGGCCAAGGTCTTCTGCGGCTTAAGTGTATTGATTGTGTGTCTCAAAACTGCGTGTTACCTGTGTATTGACATCTACTGCAGCTTAAGGTTATATCCTGAACAATTTTCTTTTACAGGTGCACTATTACTCGAAGAAATACTAACTTCTTGCGGGATGGATGGAGTAGATGCTGTAGTTGACTCCATAAAAAGACGAATAAGCGAGTCCCAACATCAGAAAGATAATGGCATTCCTGGCTGGTGGAGAGTAAGTTGAACAGTCACATCAACTTATGCGTTCCCTACCAATCTAGGTTGCTCAATGGAGCACTCCTTGTCTTGCTACCCTAATCCGACCGACTTGGTGAACTTTCTATAGGGAGGCCAGATATTATTTACCTTGCTCAGTGTGTATGGCTCACCTAATGGATAGTCATGGTTACTTATAATCCTTCATTGGTTTTTGTAGAGTATTGGGCTGAAGAATATTGAACCCATAACTTCCAAAAGAAGTCTTGTTTGCAAACTGGTTCTCCTTAGTTCTCACTTCTTCTAAGAAGTTGTCTTTGCCCTTATATGAGCAATTGCTCCGATAAAGTCCCTTCTCATAAGAATCATAGATATTATTAACTAAGATGGGAGCTTCTTCTTCTTTTTTTAGACACTCTTATCACCTTAGTGAAAGCAACTTTTGACTTGTTTTTTATTTGTGTGGTATTCTTAAATAAACTTCCTTATCACGTATGACAGTTAAGGGAGGCTACCCTGTTTGCTTTGGCTTCTGTGTCCGAGCAGTTGCTTCAAGTGGAGGTCTGTCCTTTATATTCTTAAAATGAGGAGATGAACATTATTTCATGGTATCTATTGTTTGCTGGAATTCTATAATGATATTCAACGTCTATGTTAGGTTTCTGCACCCACTGTAGGAAGCATGCTAGAGCAAATTTTAACTGATGACGTGGCAACAGGTGAGACAATTTCTATTAGAAGCTTACGCCATATTACTTCTGGCTTCGAAATTTTGGGTTTCTGTTGTAAGCCATATATGCTTTTACTTGCTACTGAAACGTCTTGCTTTATGCAGGTGTGCATGATTACCCCTTTCTGCATGCCCGGTTATTCTCATCTGTTGCAAAATTATCATCTGTGGTATTACTAAGCAACCTTCTCTTCTGACCCTCATCTTCCCAACCAAGCACTTTCATGTTCTCATTAAAGATTTTATTTGGTTTCATTATTTGTGCAGATGAACAACCAAGTAACAGAGCACTTCTTATATGCTGCTATTAAGACAGTTGGCATGGATGTGTAAGAACTTGATTTAGAATATTTCATTACATAAATTTCAGTAGTACATTACTCCTATTCTTTTGTACAGTCCCCCAGCTGTGAAAGTTGGCGCATGTCGAGCTCTATCCCAACTTCTTCCTGATGCTACCAAAGGAATTTTCCAAAGTCATGCGTTGGATTTATTTTCATCACTTGTAGATCTTCTTAAAAATGTGAGGTGACACCTAGCATTTACAACCAGAAGGTTCTCTTATTGTTCATAGTTTGATATTGCTATCCTGCTTTGTAGGCATCTGATGAGACTATGCACCTAGTACTTGAAACTTTACAAGCAGCAGTTAAAGCTGGTCAGTTCAAGTGGAATAATATTTAACTTCATATTTATGCTGAGCTAGTTTTTAGCTTGGGTGCCTATGACGTTTTCTAACTTCGTTCTCATTTATTAAGAACTGAGGTCTGGTCTGGTCTTGTAGGTCATGAAATTTCAGCCTCAATAGAGCCAGTAATCTCTCCTATTATCCTTAACATGTGGGCTTCTCATGTTTCTGACCCTTTCATCAGTATTGATGCTCTAGAGGTTTTGGAGGTAAATATTTTATTTAGATCTTTATCCTTCTCTGTTTGTGGTTTTAATAGAGTCCAATATGATATGCATAATAAACGAAATATGTTGTAAGTTGAAGCCGTATTATTTTGACATGAATGCAACAAGATGGGCTATATAATATCCTTAAGGACCTTAACATGTTTCCACATGCTGTGACTGCATAATAGTACAAGCTTATATCGGTTTTTCCCTTGTAACACCTTTTTAGAGTCCTGCATGATCTTTGCTCGAATTGGCATGGTGCATTAATTTCATTTTCTGGGTTGGGCAAGAACACTTATTGCTATATTTTACCTATCTGAATATACTTACATTTACATTTGCTATCTGTCAATTCCTTTCCTTTCAGGCAATAAAAAACTCTCCTGGATGTATTCATCCTCTCGTTTCTCGTGTTTTACCATATGTTGGGCCAATCCTCAGTAACGTATGCATCCTTTATTCATTACTAACAGAAAGGAAAATATATAGCAGCTCCGTTGGCCTTCTTTTTCTCATTATATTGTTTACATTTTCTCAGCCACAACAACAGCCTGAAGGCTTAGTTGCTGGTTCTTTGGATCTTGTTACAATGTTAGTGAAGGTAACTCTATTCTTAATGAAGTCCATTTATGTTTGAATAGGCGACCCCATGTGATTGGAAGAGTGGTTCTTATATTTGATGCTTTGTGTTGCAGAATGCTCCTACTGACGTGGTAAAAGCAGCATATCAAGTTTCTTTTGATTCTGTTGTTAGAATACTCCTACAAAGTAATGACCATGGCGAGATGCAGGTTGCCAGTGCTTTCTCTTAGTTAAAGTTCCCATTGATCATGTTATATGGAACTATTGAAAAGTTAAAAAGTAAATTAATAGCAGGAATATTTTACATGTATCAGAATGCAACCCAGTGCTTGGCTGCTCTCGTGGCTGGTGGGAAACAAGATATGCTTGCTTGGTGTGGAGATCCTGGATTTACAATGAGAAGTTTACTTGATGTAGTCTCAAGGTGAATCACTCATCTAGCTCTTGGTGTTGCCTGACCAATAATAAGAGTTCAAATTTTATGTGTCAACAGCACGGAGCTTTTGTTTGTTCTGTAATTGCCTTAATAGAAGATGGCTAGACAACTAAGAAAGCTCAAACAATGTGCCTGCATATCCCTCAACATTTCTGTGTCTCTCTCATGCCTCACTTAAGATAACCAAAAAAGGCTCAGTAGGTGGTTCTCAAAAAATTGTTTTCGAGAATTTGTAGAAGCCTCATTCCAGGATGTTATGAAGACGCTTGTAATTCATCCTTTAGAGAAATTAGATATCCTTCTATCTTGTGTGGACATTGATTAAACTTTTTTTTTTTTTTTTAAATCTCACTCTTAATTTTATATTATTTGGAGCTGTATTTGTTAAAATGGTATAGAATTAATCCACTGCCAGCATCATGGTTTTCTTATGCAGGCTTTTGGACCCTGATCTGGAAAGCTCTGGATCACTTTTTGTCGGTAGCTATATTTTACAACTCATTTTGCATCTGCCTACCCAAATGGCTCATCATATTAGAGATCTCGTGACCGCACTTGTCAGACGCATGCGATCTTCTCAAATTGCAGGATTGAAAAGTTCATTGCTTCTAATATTTGCTAGACTGGTTAGCTTCGAATCTATATTTCATAAATCTGAGAATGATCATAGAAAAATTTGATTTTTGCACTTTCTAGTGTTAGTATTGTGTAGAGCTTAATTTAATTGAGAGCAATTGAATCAATATGAAGATGCATCTAGAAACATGAAATTTAAATTAAGTATAAGATTTGCTTCTTTCGTGATTATTGTCCTGACCGTACTTTCCTGGATACAGTTGTTTAAATGTTCTTTTTTTGAGCCATTCTATTACTGAAGCTTGCAACCATGATAAGCAACAAATCATGTATACGTGCTATCAATGTGTGCTATTGCATGAGAGAATAAATATGTATTTGCTTTAATACACTTTGAAAATTATTAAACATTGTGGTCAGTTATTACCTTTCAATTGCAGTATTGACTTCTTATGACTGAGTGGTTTGATAAAACTCTTTTAACAGTTTCTAATTATAATTAATTCTCTGAGGCAGGTTCACATGAGCACACCTCATGTAGAACAGTTCATAGATTTGCTGGTTTCAGTCCCAGCTGAAGGTCATCGAAATTCCTTTGCTTATCTTATGTGTGAATGGACCAAACAGCAAGGTAAGTAGTGTTAGTGTTAATTCTTACGTCTATTTACTAATGTGTATAATGAATTTACTTTGTTAAAATTATCTTAATGAACTTTCAGAAAGAAAATTTGAGAAGTAACTTCCTTAAATGTGCATTGATGTTAAAGGATTTTGGTGTGCATGTTTGGGATTAAATTTTGGAAGTCATAAGAAAAAACATTTTCAGCCCCTCAGTTTTAGCCACTCACTGATTCTGGTTAAACTCACTTGTGATGTTTGACCAGAGAGTAGTTATGAATGATGTACCAGATGATTTGATTTATCACGTGAATAAACTTAGCAACAGTTTTTGTAGCACTGTTCATTTTAGTGTTGCATGAAGAATGCATAATAGAAATGATTTTTGCATGAATGTCTTTCCAGTTAACTCTAATCTTAGTTTTGGTGGTTAGTTATATGTAACAACTGGCTAATGATGCATTCAATTGATTATCAAATTCAGGGGAAGTTCAAGGAGCCTACCAAATTAAAGTAACAACTACTGCTTTGGCTTTATTACTCTTGACAAGGCATGCTGAATTGAGGGATGTCAATGTTCAAGGCCATCTCATCAAGGTTGAATTTTACTTCTCATTCCATTAAGCATTTGTCGTGCATTTGTCGTCCTTCATTTAACTAACCTGTTTTATGACTATGCAGTCTCAGGCAGGTATAACCACCCGCTCACGAGCTAAGGTGATGCCAGATCAATGGACAGTGATGCCGCTTCCTGCTAAGGTATATGTTATAAATGACTCATATAGTCATATTCCAAATATTGGTTTCTGAGTCATAGTAGCTGGCTCAGAACTTTTCTATATTGATTTTATTTCTCCCATGTTTCCTTGAAGCTTCCAGAGCTTCTATTGTAGTTTAGAGAATGGAGTTGGGGAATGGCATGTAACTTTATTTATCACTGGAGGAAGAGCTGGTAAATTTTTAGATGGCATGTTATCAGCCAGATGATAGTTTATTTTGGCAAAGTCGTGGTGGGATAAGTATCCAAAACATTGAAAATAGTTATTTCTGCAGCATAGTTTGTAGTGATTCAAGCTACTTGATTTAGAAGAAATAGGGAAATTACTCACCATTAGTCTGTTACCAAGAGAAAACATGGAAATCTTACACATTGTTGAGAGATGCTAGTAGCCTAGTAAGGGATGGGGATGAACTAAATCAACTAATTTTGACTCGGAAGAAAAAAGAGCACTTTTCTTAAAGCTTGAAAATTTTAGAAAGAGAAGAATCATACGTGATAAGTGAAAAATGGAAATACCGAAATTCAAGAAATCAAGAAAGTAACAAGTTGTGCCTCATCTCATTTAGAAATGAGATGATGAACAGAATTCATCACATTCTGCTTGATGTAAGTAATGCATGGACTGGTACTTGCTAAAAACCACGGTCATATTTGAGGCATAGTTGCATTTTATAGAATTTCTTACTTCTAAAGGCAGGATTGTGCAGATTTGCGCTTGCCACCTGTAAGATAGCGGCTATTAGGGATTCGTGTTTGTTGTGGTTAAAGCTTTATTTTAGTTTTATATTCTCTTACTATTTCCTGGCATGATAGATTCTGGCTTTATTGGCGGATGCTTTATTGGAAGTACAAGAACAAGTAGATGGAGATGAAGAGGTACATAAAATCATTTTTAACATCACTATTATCATGTCCATAGCTACAGGCCGAAAAATCAGAAAATTTGTGGCAATTCATTTCTCAGGATAGTGATTGGGAAGAAGCTCAAAATGGAGATGCTGGAGGGGAGGAGGATGTCCTATATTCAGCTGCTGCTGCATCACATAGCAGACCTACTTATGAATACTTGGATGCCATGGCGAAAGCTTTCAACAAGGTTTACTCTCGCTGACAGACCTTTCAATGTTTCCCAAACTGCACTATTATCGACTTTGCTTATTGAAACTTCGTGGTTTTTACTTGGTTAAGGACGAAGAAGAAGATGATGATGAAGACGAACTTCTTTGTAGTGTCGACCCCCTAAATGAGGTATCTCATAGATGCAGTAAACCAACCATCTTCCGCAAAACCCATTCACATATATTGCTAACATAATCTTCTACACTCGCTCACAGATTAATTTGGTTAACTATATCGTTGAATCCTTGGTAAAATTCGCTGAGAGCGATAAACCATTTTTCCAACATCTTTTCCAGGTCTAGTTCAATCCCTATTTCTGTTATATTTTAAGTTCTGTTTTTTTTACTGTTTCTGCTGCATATTACCGTTCGATTTTCTAATGCAGAGTTTAACCAAGCCTCAGCAAAATGCTGTTGAATTGGTTTTGAGACCACGAGGAATATGATTGTTGTGCTAAGGTACATGTTTACCCCCAGTGTGATGTAAATGCTTCATTTTCACTTTTTAATTCTTGATTTTATATTTTGGCGTTCATTTTTTTTATTATTATTTTTTTAATTTTTTCGAGTGCTTGGGGATTGAAAGCGAGGATTAGTTATATGAAAACAGGACCTGCAGTAAAAATATATTTGACTGTAAATTGCTTGTAGCGTGTTCTAGACAACAAATTTTGGAATTATTCATCTTTGTAGTATTCTCTAATCTTTCGTATTCATTTTCTGTAATTTGTAATTTATTTACGTTTTTTTTATTTAATAAAATTTTGTGTGATCTAATTTTTCTGGGCAGAATCAATGCAATATCAAATCAATACAAGAGTAAAATGGTTGCCTAATTCGGTAGGCAAATTGGATAGAGTTCGACGTGTTTAGGAGAATGTTTCTTAGTCCGACGAAATATTACATGAAAAAAAAAGATTAATCGATTGCATTGTCTTAATGTTATTCCATATCTCCAAAGTTTGTATCATCCAACAAAATCTAGTCGTCAAAGTCTTTTGAAGACACGATAATAAATAATACTCCCTCTGTCCACAATAAATTTGCCATATTGTGGATGACACAGGTTTTAATAATTTGTTGGTTGATTGTATTATGAGTGAAATAAAGGTTTTACTTTTATATAGTTTTAAATTGTGTTGTGAGTGGAAAAATAAGTGATGTGTGTGGGGTCTATTACTTTAAATGGATGTGATGAATTTTTTGTGGACGGACCAAAAAAGAAATTGTGGCAAATTTTCCGGCGACTTGAGCGGTATGGGCTGCAGCGGCTTTAGCGCAATCGACGGTAGGGGCGACGGGAACCGAGGTCGGAGAGAGCAACGCGTTTTCAGGCGCGCGGCGGGCTGTCCAGTCGCATTTCCGGCGACCCTTGGTGATGGGATTCCGGCAGCAGCCGTTTTCGGGAGATTAGAGAGAGAGAAATGTGTTAAAGATGATGAGGTGGCAATAATTATAGATGTGTCATTTAATTTTTTTTTTTAAATTTAAAATCAAAACGTCGTTTTATTCAAAACGACGTCGTTTTGAACGCCACGTCATTTTGAATTTCACCCAAATTCGTCGTCGGGAGAACATTAAGCAAAATTGATTTTGCAAAAATTAAAGTTTGGAATTAAACCAGAATTTGAGAAAAGGTCAGGAATTTGTATGCATTTTGGCCATTCATTTTCTACCTTTTTATCATTATTCTTAATCTCCGTGCCGAACAGTAATATGATAATATGAGCGGGACAGAGGGAGTATATGATCCAATTAAATCAAATACAAGTATGAATTAATTTCAATCAAACAAAGAATTCAATACCCAATTACCAAAAAAACGTAATAATTTACGGACATATTCACCAATTTATTCCATTTAAAAAAACGATAATTCATTTAAATCACAAATTTTTATCAAATTCGTCATTTCGACATGATTTTCAAAACGCAACAATCAAGTATTCAACCTTTCAACTTTTTGCTACCAACACTAGTCCAATTCTCTTTTGTCGAACAACATTTTCAAATTCCATCATTCAAGCCCTTGATTTGTGAAATCAAAGACTAGTCTTTGATAGGTATTGATAAGAGGAACATCTTGACATATGGGTCGGCATTTGGTACTTGCTGACGACAACGAATCTTACCACTTGCTTGATTTCTTGACAACTTCTGCTGAGCTGCGGTTTCTTCGTGTTCTTGCTGTATCTGTTATATGCTATATTCGTTACAAGACTTGGGTTGAAGGCTTCACTTAAACTGCCAAAATGGCTGGAGGCTGCAATATGATTGAATTTTTGTACCGTTGCAGATTTACCGATCCCATTGTTTCTTATCTCTGGTTCGTTCTTTCTTTTGTTTAAGTTTTTAAATTCTTAGTAGTTGCAATATCTTAGTTATGGACCGACTTAATTCATGTATATATATAGAGAGAGATTTCCGCTGAACTATTCTCTCTCTCACTACACTCCTCTATGTGTTAATTTTAGTTTTAGATTCACTTGTATGTACGTTAACTTCAATATGCATATGTGCGCTTTCTTAATTTCTTGTTCTTTCTATTTTTGTTTTTTAATTAATTAGCATTTAATAAGTTCTAAATGAGATTTAATAAATCCTAAACAAATCCTAATTTGAGAATAATAAATTCTAATTGGAGATTAATAAGTCCTAATAACAATTCTCTAATTGGGGATTCGTAAACGCTAGCTAATTAGTCCTTAATGTGAATTCATGATTATAGTAGTGTAGTACAAATATTTTTCGAGAAGAGGAACATCTTGGTATATCTGCGTCCAATATAATGAATCTTGCCGACACAATTTCGAGACAGTTGCCGTTAGATTGAGTGTCAAAATTTGAATCAAGAGCATGGAACAAACGGGAATATGACAATTTTGGATAACAAAATATATAGGCGAGTTTTAATTGTAACTTTTTAAAAGAATCATATCGGAGTATTATTAATTGGATCAAATTTCGTGATTAAAAACATCGGCTTATGCAAACAACATAGTCCCTCCGTCCACGATAAATTTGTCACAATTTCCTTTTTGGTCCGTCCACAAAAAATTTGCCACATCCATTTATGGTAATAGACCCCACACACCTTACTTACTTTTCCACTCACAACACAATTTAAAACTATATAAAAGTGGGACCCTTATTCCACTCACAATACAATCAACCAACAAATTATTAAAACCCGTGCCATCCACAATGTGGCAAATTTATTGTGGACGGAGGGAGTATATAACTATATATTCCTCTCTCCACTCTCATTACATCCTGCATAAAAAGAGAACAAATTACAATTACAGACAAATTCTCGAATATATATATATATATATATATATATATATATATATATATATATATATATATACTTCAATCTTCATCACAAAATTTCATCGCAGCCACCAATTATCCTTATTTCCCGACGAACTAAACTCCGCAAAATCAAAAACCAAGATTTCCCGACGAGTCTGACCGCCGTCCGATGCCGGAATATTCTTCAGATGATTCCGGCAGAGCGGACAGGTCCAGCGCCCGTGTCCGATCCACCGGTCTAAGCAAACTCGGTGGAAGACGTGGCTGCATTTCAACCGTCTGATTTCATCTCCGGCGTCGATTCTGCACAAACACACCGCGCATTCGGCGGCGTGGTTGGGATCAGCAGAACTGCACACAGTTTCCCTCTCACTGTGTGCGTCGATCACCCGCAGCACGTGGGAGGTGCATGAGGAAGATGATGAGAGTAAGGATTGGTGGAGAAGGAAATCTAAACCACATTTCACGTGGGAAATTATGAAACTAATCTTTTCAAGTGTCACTGCCAACATATTTGCAAATGTTTTATTTTCACAAGTTATAAGATTTTTTCTGTTTGAGATAACGAGTTACTAGTTTTGGGTTGCCATTTATATGCATAGAGATTAGCCCGCCACTCGAGGTGTGGGTAGCTAGGGATGTGTGTGTGCATATGTATACATATTATATATGTGTGTGTGGGGTAGGGGAGTAAAACCCTTTTTTTTTAATTTATCTTATCCATCATTTTGGTAAAAATTAGATATGATGACGGACGTATACTCTTTCCATCCTCGAATAAATATCCTAAATTATCATATTGAAAATCGAACAACATGACTAATGAAATTGTATCTAATAAGAATAAATGAAAAGTTTGACATCATTTTTTCTACAAATTTTAGAAACATGACACTTATTTGAGAAGGATGAAGTATATATACATGTATTTAATTTGTTTTTTTATTAGATTTAAATGTGATTTAATTTGTAAATTAAATTCCGCATTTGAAATCTTAAAAGAGTGAATGTGCAGAATTTAATGTAGTACAATTTTATTGTCGTATAATAATGTGAAGCCTGACATTAATTGAATATTAGGTGAAAATAGAAATATGTTGGCATGCATGTTTCACATGCATTTTTTTTGTACCTCCTTTATTTTAATTAGTGACATGCATCAACAAATATTCATGGCATTCTTAATTATTCTTATATAAAGTTGAGTCAAATCAAACTACGTACTGCCGATTAATGTTTCCAACCAAAATTTTATTTCTAATAAGATGGGCTACCACTAAGGCTACGTGGCCTCGTTTTTGGTAATAAAGAATCCAAACAAACTTTAATTAATATAGAACACCATCTGAGATTCTCTCTCTCTCCCCCCCCCACCCACCCCAAGAGGAGTGAAGAGAGAGGTAGCACGTTAATTAGAGAGATCACCAAAAAATAACCAAGGATAATTTTGAAAAAATAAAATGAAATACTCCGTAAAAGTTAGGTACATGAATGATACACGACATTTGCATGTACATACCAAAGACGGGTCCTCGTATTTCGGAGTCGTCGTGAATTTGTTCTCCATATTTCTTGGGATGTTCTACATTTTCAATTTTTCATTTCGAGGATTTCTTGATTAATTTATACTATGAAATTAGCATTTTATTTGTATCAAGATCTTCTGCAGTTTGATTGAAATTTAATTTGAAATATTTTCACTCAATAAATTGTTTTTTAGTAAATGCAATAAATTGGTATTGGAGATGAACTCTACGACTGACCTAACCGAGAGATCAAGCCCTAGATTTTCCATATCGATTATCTAATCTTTCAAATACTAAAAATGAGAATTTCTAGTCATACACTCTTTCCGTTCCAAATCAATAGGCCCGAAGGCATGACATGAATGTTAAGGAAATTAATTGTTTATATTAAAGTAGAAAAGGTAAATTAATTTTTTTGAGGGTATTTATGTCAACTCAAGTATGAAAGAGAAAGATGAACCTTTTTTTAGAGTATTATTATGTGAGCCACAATGACATATGATGTAATTGTTGAGTTATGTCAGAGTGTTTATTATGTGTTGGATGTCTATTTTAGTCCGGACCTATTGAATTGGAGCGTCCAAATAATAAAAACGAGCTGATTTAGGAAGGATGGAGTAATATATTTCACTATTATTAATATACTTCATGCACATTAAATTTATGCAACTCGTATCAAAAGATATTAAAAAACGTACAAATAACACGAGAATGTATCACAAACCCATATTGTCTTATTTTTTGATTTTGTAACTTTCAGTTTTCATGAGGGTAAAAAGGTAATTTCAATAATACATATATATAGGCAGTGCTCACGAGTCGAGACAGACGAATAGAGATCAAACATTGTTTAATAGAAATTGTTTTAACTCTATTATTAGGATGATCCTTGTCATTTAATTTGGACTACACTATTAATTAAGTAATAATTAGCTCCGTAGCTAGGGATAAGGAAACTTCGTAAATAGAGTTCTATTTTATACTTAGTATTTATTTATTGGAGGGGAGTTCTACAAGGTCTTGGATTTGACAAAATCAGAGGCTAATCATAAATATTTTATATGTTTTACCTAAAAACAAGCAGCCAAACACCATCTTATGTCATTTTTTTCCTGAAAAAAAACAAACAAACATAAATTAAATGTCACTTATTCGGAAAGTTGAAAATTTGGAAAAATTAATTGATAACAGAAATGTGCACATCGACCCTTCGTCTTTTACCTAAGGAGCTCGTATCACATAGACCCCTAAACTTTTCTTTACCGTACAAATTAAACCTAATTTTCTTTATTAGCTCTATTTCTTTTTTTTGAGGAACTTTATTAACTCTATTAAAAACCTTATTTAATGAACATCTCCCATCAAATTAAATTGGATGGTTGTTTTTCTCCGTTTGTAAATTGGAGGGAATACGAATATTGTTTGAGAAATAGCTGGTAATGAATAGACGTAAAGCTGAGAAAAATAAATTTTCTACTCCCTCCAATTAGTTTAAGTGTTTCTAATTAATTTCTTTTTATATGTTGTTTGATGGATATGTATCGAAATTAACCTCATTTAATTTATTAACCTCTAGCTATTATTAATATCTGACTTTTCTTCTTTTTCTTTTTTTTTTAATGGCCTTTTCTTCTTCTTCCTAATATTTGATGGACGCTTCTTTTCTCCTTCATATTTATTTTTTCACTTTTTTCAATCAAACTACTCCTAATTTTGGAGATCATTGAATAAGGTTAATAAGGGTATCAAATTTATTCATTAGTAATTGTGCAAATCTCTAAAACGACTAATATCAAGAATTAGAGGGAGTATAAGGTAGAGGTGGCCGCGGTTCGGTTCGGTTCGGTTCCGGAACCAGAACCGAACCGGCAGTTCTCGGTTCCACCCCAAGGGAACCAGAACCGAACCGCCGACCACTTCGGTTTCGATTCCAAATCGGAACCGCATAATTCGGTTCGGTTCGGTTCCGCGGTTCCGGCGGTTCCAAATCGGAACCGCACATTTTGGAATTTAACTTTTGTATTTTTTTTTCTTCATTTTTTGCTACTTTTTCTTGTTTAATTGTAATTTTATGCATTCTAATGTAACATTTAGGTAAAATAAATATGAATCGTAACATAAATATAGATAAAAACATAAAAAATAAAAAAATAGGAGGAACCGGTGGTTCGAAACCGGAACCGAATCGAAACCGGCGGTTTCGATTCCACAACTTTGGAACCGAAACCGAACCGCCTTCGATGCGGTTCTCGGTTCCAAACCGAAACCGGCGGTTTGGTTCCGGTTCCAAAACCGGCGGTTCGTTTCCGGTTCCGGAACCGCCGGTTTCGGTTCGGTTCCGACGGTTTCGGTTTTTTTGGCCACCTCTAGTATAACTTGGCTTAATTGGCGGATTGTAACAAGTTCAAATTCCATTCTGACTCTTTCTAGATCAAGTCCGTCATTATTAAGACGCGAACGAAGTTCACTTTAAAGTACATAAACCGTAAACGAGTAGCGTTTGTAGATTTTCTATCGTCAGAAAAAATTGCCAAAGTCGTCATTATTTGTTCCCTAAAAAGTTCAATTAGACGAAAAGAAAGTTCAAGAGTTTATGTGGTTGTACAACTACAAGGATAATTTTAAATAAATTAAATCATTAGGTCTTTGAATCTTTTGTTATAATGTTATACTTTTATTTATTAACCATTTCCTTACGCTTGATATATAATAATAATTAGATATAACTTTAAATATTACAGTATATGTTCTAGAATGCCTAACAACAATTTTTTTATGGTTTTCAGCCAAACATTTTAAAGCAACCTCATTAAATACGGTTCCGATATATTCCCTCCTATCCACATTATAAGCCGTTTTGACACTTTTCACAGTTTTTAAGGAAATTTACTTTTAGTCATTTTAACCTCATTTAATAAGAGACAATTTATAACAATAGATAGAAATCTACTGATCGTGTGACTTGGAAGTCGAAAAGATGGAATAAGAAGTGAAGGCATTAATATCTCCTTATTTAATACATAAGGTTAATAGTGAAATGTAATCTAAAACGACATATAATGTGCAATTAATCAAAAAACTAGAACGACTTATAATGTGGATAGGAGAGTGTATTGTTTTAGGGAGGAAGCTGCTTAGTTGTATATATTTCTTAATTATCGATTTGAAATTTTAAATTTTTAAAAGGGCTAATAACCTGTAAATTACCGAATTCTATCTGAATTCTGGTTGTGCTCACCACAAAAAAATCTGGACAAATTGAAATTGAAAGTTCAGTAATTATCGGGCAATTTTTTTTTGTGGTAAGTGAAACCATAATTTGACCAAAGTTTGGTAATTTACAGATTATTAACCCTTTTAAAAATGTGGGAAGAACGAAAAATTTCTTCTACATGTAATTTTATTTTTGGGTACCGTGCTACAACATTTAGTGTAGGTGGGGTACTAATCTATACGTCCATCGATCCCTTTGAAAATAGATAAACCTATTATGCCATTTAATAGGAGTTAGGCGTCAGGAAAGAAATATACTCTAATCAATATCTATGACTATTCATAATTAATTATATATGTGTTAATTAAGTTTGTTTCTTGTAGACTATTTTTCTAGATACAATTTACATAATCAGATCGAAAGTTGATGAAATTAAAAATATTTCTATATAAATTACAATATTAATCAAAGTAGTATATAAACTAAAAACAAACTTATATATATGCAAAAGAGAAAGAGAACCCAAGGTAGTAGTACAAAATTTAGTTTGTTTTTCAAAAAAATTATTTAGATAATCATCTAAACTTAAAATGATATATGGTTGTCTCTCTCTTCTCTCTCGCCCAACATCAAACATTCAAAGAGCCATTTGTTCTATTTCTAATAGGCTCGACATGCATTCCAACCAACATTTCATTTTACAAACTTTATTACACATTATATATACACACAAATTTAACGATTAACGTTTATGTATTTATTAAAGGTTAACAAATGCACGTCCGATACTATTACCAAACACACCATCTAGCCCATGAACGGGTACAAATACAATTATTCTGAGATTTTCATGTTACATCTCATATTACACTATTATTACAATATATGATTTACTGGTACTGATATTATACTGCTATATGATATTATAAATGTACACAAATTATGTATCAGTAAAATAAAACATATAGCAGAGAATCCAACTGAACTCGTAACATAATCAAGACATAACAGCGATATATCACCGGCCTGACACTCGCTTTCTTTTATTATTATTTTCATCATCATCTAACACCTCAACGCAGCCACCACCGGTCCCGGTCACCATTTCCGGCAGTGCAAAAGTCGACGAGCACCAATTCCCGGTGGAGCTCCGCCACAAGTGGCGGCGCCTTCAAATTATTCCGGCAGACGGGGCACGTAGAATACCCGTACCCCAACCACCTGTCTAAACAACCTCTATGGAAAAAATGGTCGCATCTCAGCTCTCTAACTTCATCGTCTCCATCAATCTTGCACAAACAAATCGCACATTCTGCCGATTCTCCCCCATTAACGATTTCTTTGAAGCTTGCAATATTAAAATCGTCAAAATATTCAGGCAATAAAATCGCATTCGAATGTTGAAAGAACGATTGTCGAAGAAGATGATCCCATGCCCATTTTAAATGCAGGGCGAATTGTACGACGTAGTTTAGTAAGAGAGATTTTGAAATAATTCGAACCATAGTGGGATATGATTCAAATTTTTATTGAGATTTGAGGATTTTTTTTTTCCCCATATCTTCAACAATTTGGGGTATATATAGGCACAAAGATATTGAAAACTATGGAATACATTGTTAATTACTTTTTTTAATTAAATTCTTTAATTACCTAAAATAAAGGATGTAGGGTTTTTCTTAGGTGGTGGGCTTACGTGATGAATTTAATTTATTGTAATTATTTGTCAAACTGTAAGGTGGACTAAATATGTATATTTTCGTCTTTCTATTCAATTCAACAACGGTCGCCTGATACAATGTTGTCGTTTCCTGTTTTTAATATTAATTAAATTATTACTACTTTTATACTCTCTCTGGTCTCTATCCACAAAACTGTAGCATGAGACTATTTTCGTCGGTGCATAAAAGTGTAGCACATTTCATTTTTGTACATTAGCCTACACAACTCTTTACAAGCATCCATCTCATATTTCTTAAAATGGTGAGTTCATTTTCCACTCAACAAACATCTAGTACATATTTGTTAAAATGATGGTTCCTTTTTCCACTCAATAAATATCTATATAATACTTCTAAAAATTCAAACAACAAAAATTATGTTACAGTTTTCGTGGACGAAGGACTATATTATTTTAGGGAAATATGCATTTTTAGACAGGAGTCAGGAAAGTTCGAAGTTTCGATTTTAGTCAATCCTTAGAACTTAACTAGCGTGCTTTTATAAGTCCCTAAATTTTGAATTCATGTTTTATTCTGTCGTAACATATATGCATTTATATTTTATATTAGATAATTTATTATCAGTAACATACAATTTTGATAATTGTACATAAAATATGATATAAGAAATTTGATTTCATTTTTTTCTATTCTTTACACATACTTGCTAACATTTTGTTAAAGTTAATAATCAATAATTTATAATATTATAACTTTAAAAAATTACCATCAAATATATTTTATTTGTTAAATAAGAGGTTATACATTCAACGCACTTAATTCCCTACTAGTATAAGACCCTTGATTCATAATTAGATTAAGTATATTATATTAGACGATTATTATCAGTACCATACAATTTTGATAATTGTACATAAATGATCACTATTTTACTTAGCAATATAACCGCAACAAAAACGGTGCAATTGTAGCAATATAGCAAGTCGAGTATCGTATCCACGGAGACTATAAGCCGATAACACAATAGAAATGAAATTTAGAAACCATGTTAATATTCAAGCTTTCAGGGTCATGATTTGAGATTTTGATGCACTTAATTGAAAACGAATGATTAAAGACGAGAAAAATACACGAGAAGTAAATTTGAGGAAAATATCAAGGGAAGAGGGTCAATCCTAGGGAAATGCTTTGACTCAACTACAATGATGGATTTATCTATCAATCTAATTAATCAATTTTAATCCAACTCAAGGGGAACAATCACTCAAATAATCACAAACTCTCTCTCGACAAGCTTGCAAAAGTTGATTGACACAACGACTCTCTCCGCTAGGACTCGAGACGTGAATATCAACTCCCAAACGCACACAAAGATTAATGGTTCCTATGCATGTATTATCACCGCTATAGGTCTCAAAATCCATACATATTGCAAGTTCTTGAGATCCATGTTCATAAAAACCTATTAGGAATTTCTACAAATACTTGGTGTGCAAAAATAGTGGCCAACAATTCAAGCACAAATAAAAGCACCAAGAACCCAAATAAGAATTGAAAGGCAAAATAGAATTAATAGAATAAAACCACCATCATAAATGAGTCACACAAATCCCTAGAATCAACTAAAAGATCTAGCCATACATAGCAAAAGAACTAGCACAAAATAAGAGAAAAAACATATTAAATGTTATTAATAATAAAACCCGTAGGAATTAACGATCAATTGTCTTGATATTCTTGCATCTCCAATCTTGAATCTAAGTTTCTCTTAAGTGTTGGGCACTCCCTTTATATAGGGTACAAAAGTGAAGACAAAAAGGGTTAAGTAAAAGGGTAAAATTGTCATTTCAAGACAAATGCGAGCAAAACGCGCGGTCGGCGGTGCAGGAGGCGCGGCTGTAGACGGGTGAACC
Source organism: Agastache rugosa (assembly GCA_031470985.1). Lineage (NCBI taxonomy): Eukaryota > Viridiplantae > Streptophyta > Magnoliopsida > Lamiales > Lamiaceae > Agastache > Agastache rugosa. The sequence continues at coordinate 70,559,044 of CM062601.1, read as the reverse complement.
CAATTTTGTGTTCATATTTATTGTGTTTTGTCTTTTCTTTTTATGTCTTTATCGAGTTAAAGTGTGTCTGGGAGGACACAAAGTCGAGAGAAGGTGTGCAGGGAAGAACAGGTTGGATGTTGGGCATATCTGGTGGAAAATCTGTTGTTGAGATGCTGAGGTAGCGATACGATGCAAATGGGCAAAGGGCAGGAAGCTTGTAGCTGGGCAACAACGATAACAACAAATCTACAAGTCAAGAAGCACCTCCCCATATTCCTTAGGCCAACAGAAAGAGTACCCGGAGGAGTCAGGATCTTGGGCAACATAGAAGTAGAATAGGATGCAGACAACGAAGGCAAGATGTAGGACGAGAGCAGCTGCAGATTTCTTTTTCTCCAAGGAAGAGGATAAGGATCGAAGATTTCTTTCTTTATCTTAGATACGCCTTATCAACGAAGATATCTACCAAGAAAGGAAGGAGATTTGCAGCGGATCTATACAAGGAAGGAGAGACCAAGCATGGGAGGAGTCCTTGTTCTACAAGGATTCTAACCTAACCCTAATTCCATCGCCTATATATATGGCCGACTTCATCTTGTACGGGGGACGATTTTTTCATAGCTTAGGACTGGATTTTTGATAGCTTAGTTCTGCAATTTATTTTTGAGAGAGTGCGAGGAAGAAAACAAGTCATACGGGCAAATTTACTTTGAAGTTTCATTTTTTTATTTTCTGCATTTAGTACGTAGTTGTTGGTGAGACGCCAAGACATTAGTTGCTAACTTACGTTTTTTAGCAGCAACCAATTTTAGTTTTATTCCAGTATGATTTTCTTTACTTATTTTGTGCTTTTATTTACGATTATGTCTAGCTAAATTTACTTGTTTGGGTTGGAGAAGATAATGTGATCTTAGTTACTCGTTCTAAACTCGTGAAATCTAATAGTGTAAGTTCATTATTTGATTTTATTCCCGAAACACTTAGGATTAAATCTAGACTTAATTGATATTGACATATGCTTGATCACCATCTAGATATTGAGATTAAGTCATTAACAGAATTTGGGATTGAACTCGAGAGAGTCTCTCGTGCCCAAGAAGGTAGTAAGTGTTGGAGAGTAGTCGGTATTTAATACCTCTTTGCTATCTTGGAGTCTTTTGTTCTTAATGCGTTTTGGGCAACATCGTTGCTGAAGTGTCTTCGTGACGTTGTTGATCAAGAGAAGAGATCTTGCCTTCTGGTCAAGATCTATAAAATTGAATAGATCTAGGCTTGAAGTATTTGAGTCGTGACTTCTTGACCATATGGCTCTAATTAATCTTCGCTTAAAACCAAGTGATAAAATCTTATAATTAAATATTATTGCATCGGTGAACGAGTACGAGTAATTAGGATCATTGATTCAAATCCAAATCAAACATCTTTGTTATTTGATAGTTTCCTTGTTGAGTTACAGGTTAGTGAGATACATCTCGACCACAACCCTTATTTTGAGTACCACCTGAAGGATAGACTACGCCGGTTCCATAGGGTTCGACCCCACTTGCCATAGCTACACCTTGTTGGGCAAGAGGAGAAATTTATTTGCGCGAAGTGTGAAACGACGCCTTCATCAACGGGGGCGCGCATCTGGGGTCGGGAAAATGTGTGTCTTCAAGGTGCAAGATGTGCGGCCGTCGGTGCAGGATGCACGGCCGTCGGTGCAGGATGCGCGGCCGCATCTATGGACGCACATCAAGATGTGCGGCCTGGTCGCAAGATGTGCGGCCGCGCCTACGGGCGCATAAACATGGTCGAGTTTCTTCCTTCTTTGCTCGCCCTTGCTTGCCATATGTGCGGGTGGCTCGGTGGAGGCGCGGGCGCACATCGGGGGCACATCTTGACACGTGTCGGGGCGTGTTATCTTCCGTGTCGATCCTCCGTTAACGGTACCGTTACGTGCCCAAACTCCTCCTTCCACGATCTTCACCCCTTGGTTATCCATTTCTTCAATTCTCGGTAGGTTTTCTATGAAAACAAAATTAACGACGACCGAGTATCACATTCTTCAAAGAATTGATATTTAACAATAAAGTTCAATTACAAACATGATTTTGCATTACAAATAAACATAAATAACACTCTAAATTAGTGTAAAAACCATGTAAGTCAACTCCCCCAAACTTAAACTCATGTTCGTCCTCGAACAAGGATAAAAAGAAAATGAAAACGACAAACATGCTTAAGATAAATAATGATGAATTATGGTTTCAGAAAATTTTCAAAACATATCACAAGCGGGACATTGACATCACACTTCATGCTTCATAAATCTCAACAAACTCGCCTATCTAGCCTCTTCGAATTTTTCATCCTCACGACATGGAAATTTTCAAGAAAGCTCTCACTCTCAAGTGTGCAAAAATAGGATATGAATACTCTCAATTCAAATCATGATATGCATTCTACCATAAGTTTGCAACTCGTCTAACCTTTTCTTTGCTTGCTTGTGCTTAAAATAAGGATCAACAAGGTCTTACAAAGGTTGTAATGTGGGCACTTTGGTCAGGTAGGAAATTTTTGGCTAAGTGACTCGATAAATTCCCAAAACAAAATACACGTCACCCAAAACTCCTTTTTTTCGTTTTTTAGAGAGAAAAATATAAATACCACCAAAGTTTTTTCAACCATTTAAGCTCAAACCAACCAAGACATGTCACATTTTCTCAAATATGCTATTTATGCTCTTTTATCATCACTTCAAATCTTTTCTTTTCTTTCTATGAGCTCATACCAAGTAGTAGCACTTCATCAAAAATAACCCAAATGTGACACATTTTTTTTCTTTTTTTTCTTCTCAATATCTCCACCAACACTTCTCAAATATTTCCCCCAACCCAAAGTGATATCAACGAAAAGGCTAAAGCTTCAAGGGAGCGAACTAGGATTTAAGCAAATTTGGACAAGTGTTTGGGATAAAATAAACTTAAGAAAAATGGCCTTAAATTATTTCCAAACTCAAAGCACATTATGCAATCTCAAGGAAGAAACCATCGCAAGTTTTAGAGAAAAACATACATGTTCGAACATAACCACTCAAGAATGAAAATAAGACTATCACATGGTAGTCAACGGTTCAATTCCTCACAAAGGCTTATTTTCAATTTAAATTCTAAGAGGCCAAATTCTCGAGATCATTAATCAATAATTCACAAATCATGCAATGACCAACAAGCGATCATTTTCCTCAAAACCAAAAGATACCATTTCCTCACAAGCCTCATCAACAATCTCAACTTAAGCATGCTTTACACAACCAAAAATATTGAAAACAACCTAACGAAAACAACGAAAAAAAAACACAACAAAAACTTAAAACACATATAAGACATATTTTGATTTTTTTTAATTTCTAAAGAAAGTTAATAAAGCAAAAGGCAATAAAAGTGAGACACATATCTTATCTTACCCTCCTCTCCCAAACTTATTCAAGAGCATAATGCTCGAAAATAAGTTTGGAGGAAAAATAAAAACAAGATATGTGTATCACGACACACAAGATAAAAATAATATATATAAAAAAAACATGTTGGGTTGTCTCCCAACAAGCGCTTAATTTAACGTTTAGAGCTCGACGTTACCTCATTGCTTCATGGAGGTTTTGGATGGTCGAGAAGTGGATTCCATTCCAACTTGATAGTGGGACTAGCCAATGCATAGGCATCTTTCGCCTTATCCACTTCATTGCTTCCTTCTTCCACCGTCTTATGGATATAATGCTCCATTGGATCTTCATAAGGTAAGGGCAAGTATTCTCCACAAGCTTCAAAGTAATCAATTGATTTGCACACTTCAATATTGGGCTCCCCCGGCTTCTTCATTGCATTGTAGATAGAAAGTGTCATCTTTTTATCATTGACTCTAAATGTCAACTCTCCATCTTGAATATCTATCAAAGCTCGTCCGGTAGCCAAAAATGGTCGACCAAGAATTAGAGGTATATTCTTGTCTTCCGACATGTCGAGCACAACAAAGTCGGCTGGAAAAACAAACTCTCTAACTTTAATGAGAACATCCTCAACCACTTCCTTGGGATACTTCACGGATCGATCCGCCAATTGTAGAGCAATAGAAGTTGACTTGATAGTCCCTATGCCCAAACGAGTGAAAATTGAGAGAGGCATCAAATTTACGCTCGTCCCCAAATCACACAATGCCCTTTTGAATGTATGCCCTCCAATCTCATATGGGATCGTGAAGTTTTCCGGATCTTTTTGTTTCAAAGGAAGCTTCCTTAGCAACACCGCACTACACTTCTCAGACAAATTGATTGTCTCATGTTTCCTAAGCTTCTTCTTTTGCGATACGACATCCTTCAAGAATTTAGCATATTCGGGCATGTCTCGTAAAGCATGAAACAATGGGATATTTATGTTTACCTTTTCGAACATCTCCATGAACTTTGCAAGCTTCTCATCCATCCTTGCTTTTACCAATCTTTGAGGAAATGGAGCACTAAGCGTAACCACTTTGTTTGGTTGAGCAAGATTTTTGGGAGCTATCTTCTTTGAAATATGTGGCTCATTGGTTGGCACTTGAGGATCTTCTACTTGTGTAGTATGGTCCTCCACCTCGAACAATTCATCCAAATCTTCAATTTCCACAATCTTTTTCGGATAATTTTCATAAGAATCTCCACTCATCAAATGTATTGCATTGCAATGATTCTTTGGATTTATTTCCGTGTTGCTTGGAAATTGACCCGACTTGTATTGAGTGGTGGCTCGATTCACCATTTGGCCCATTTGCACTTCAAACATTTTCATTTGATTGGTTAAAGCCGAAACGATGTTTTCTAATGTTGCAACCTTTTGACCCGTTTGTCCTATAAAAGTGTTTTCTTGGAGCATCATTTGTTGCATCATTTCCTCCAAGGATTGCTTCTTTGGCTCATTGATTACTCCATTGGTGACGGAGAATCCGGGTGGTGGTTGAATGACATTGTTTGGATTGGCATATGAGAAGTTGGGGTGGTTCCGGTTGTTGGGATTGTATGCTTGATTCCCCGATGGATAGCTTGAACGGTTGTAGTTGTTGTAACTATGCTGATTGACATAGTTAGCATCCTCACATTGGAACGACCCTTTAATCTCTTGCTGTTGAACCACTTTAACTTTCATCTTTGTCTTTCTTTCTTTTTCATACTCCTTCTTGAGCAAAGTGACTTCGGCCAAAAGATCATCATATTTCTAATCGGAAATGGTGGCAACTCTCCTTGATAGACCTTTTTCCATAGGCCATTGGTAGCTATTAGCGGCCATCTCCTCTATAATCCTCAAGGCTTTATCGGCACTTCGATTCACTAAACATCCTCCGGCCGTTGCATCCACAATACTCCTAGTGTGAGGAGTAAGCCCACTATAGAAATGAGTAATTTGTTAAGCTTGGCTAAACCCGTGTGGTGGACACTTCCGGAGTATTTTCCTATAGCGTTTCCACGATTCATACATCGACTCTTCTCCCTTTTGAGTGAAGTGAGAAATATAGGCAATTAGCTTTTGAAGGAGGAAAGTATTTTCCCAAGAACTTTTGGCACAATTGCTCTCAAGTAGTGATCTCCGAGGGTTTATGGTCTTGTACCAAGCCTTGGCTTTGTCTCTCAACGAAAATCTAAACAACCTCAAATAGTGCCCTCTAATGCTCTTCACCTGCCCAGATCCACCTGTTGCCCAAATAGTGCCCTCACAGGCACCGAAACAATACAAAAAGACAACAAAAGACTCGATCTAGACTACCTAAACACACACAAAATGAACACAAAATATGGGTTCATCACCTCTCTAGCTTGTTCCTCCATTTGGCGTTGCATCTCTCGGATTTGCCTTTCCAAATTGGCAATGGGATTTGAAGCTTCATTCGCCATCCTTTGTCTTCTTCTTTCTCTAGTAGCTCTCTTATGTGTTCTCTCAAGTTCCAAGTCCAAAGGATCCGGTTGTATTCCCGTAGACCTCGTGTTCATGCACTACCTATAAAGAGATTGTAGAGATTAGAACCTTGCAACTATGATGAAATAAAAGAAAAATTAAGAAATAAAGCAATAATGCTTGAACTACTAACTAGGCATCAAGATCATTAACATTGTACAATCTATATAGTCCTCGACAACGGCGCCAAAAAATTGATCACTATTTTACTTAGCAATATAACCGCAACTAAAACGGTGCAATTATAGCAATATAGCAAGTCGAGTTTCGTATCCATGGAGACGATAACACAATAGAAATGAAATTTAGTAACCATGTTAATATTCAAGCTTTTGGGGGTCATGATTTGGGATTTTGAGGCACTTAATTGAAAACGAATGATTAAAGACGAGAAAAACACACGAGAAGTAAATTTGAGGAAAATATCAAAGGGAAGAGGGTCGATCCTAGGGAAATGCTTTGACTAAACTACAATGATGGATTTTATCTATCAATCTAATTAACCAATTTTAAAAGACGCGGTCGGCGGTGCATGAGGCGCGGCCACGGACGGGGGCGCGCATCTGGGGTCGGGAAAATGTATGTTTTCAAGGTGCAAGATGTGCGGCCGTCGGTGCAGGATGCGCAGCCGCATCTATGGGCGCACATCAAGATGTGCGGCCTGGTCGCAAGATGTGTGGCCGCGCCTACGGGCGCATAAACATGGCCGAGTTTTTTCCTTCTTTGCTCGCCCTTGCTTGCCATATGAACGGGTGGCTCAGTAGAGACGCGGGCGCACGTCGGGGGCACATCCTGACACGCGTCAGGGCGTGCTCTCTTCCGTGTCGATCCTCCGTTAACGGTATCGTTACGTGCCCAAACTCCTCCTTCCACGATCTTCACCCCTTGGTTATCCATTTCTTCAATTCTCGGTAGGTTTTCCTATGAAAACACAATAAACGACGACCGAGTATCACATTCTTCAAAGAATTGATATTTAACAATAAAGCTCAATTACAAACATGATTTTGCGTTACAAATCAACATAAATATATAACACTCTAAATTAGTGTAAAAATCATGTTGGTCAATAAAATATGATATAAGAAATTTGATTTCATTTTTTTCTACTCTTTAATATATATATATATATATATATATATATTATAAATGGAGAGTTCCAAAATCAAAATTCTGAGTAATTATACTTCGGAATCGAATCTCATTAATAGCCTAAATTTTTTCTATTATTCATAATTATACATTTAATATAGGATTAATTATCGAAAAATATGTGACCTTTATCTGTATTCTACACATGACTTTTGAAATTTGAACCACCACCCATCTCCCTCTCACCACCACCACCACCACCCACCACTATAACTAGTTGTGGCTACCAGCCTCACCCATCCACCCTCTCCCTCTTTTTTATTTTTTATGTTTTTCTTAGAAAGCTATTTTATACAATTAAACTTGAATAAAGTCTTTAATAAATGAATTAAGGTTGAGCTTGATGGTACTCGGATTAATTCGACTCGACTAAATATTATCAACAAATAAGAACCGTAAAATATAATAAATTACATAAATAAATAATATATAAAATAAAATTTTGTGAATAAAGGTTTCAATGGTAAAGAGAAAAGATTAAAATATAAAGTATGCAATTTAATAATAAAGACGACATGTTAATTATTAAAAATAATAAATATTAAATTGTTAATAACAATATAAACTTTTATCAAAATTAATAGTAGTATACAATTACATTAATATCCTAATTAATCTTAGCACAATTCTTAAAATTTACGTGTCTTTTCTCTTTTACTTTTGAATTATAATACGAGTAGGAATATATTACTCCCTCCGTCCCATTTATATAGGCGGATTGAAATTTTCACAAAGATTAAGAAAAATTATTGGAAAAGTAAATTATATAGTAGTAAATTTCTTAATATGGCCCTATTTATTAATTGACTATGTATTTTTTATGAGTTAATCAAAAAATTGAATAGGGATATATTAGTAAATGAGCTAAAAACCATTACTTTTTATGGAAACAAGCCTATATATTTTGGACATCCGAAAATGGAAAACAAGCCTATATAAATGGAACGGATGAAGTATTAATTCATTCATTAAGTTGCATTTATAGTAGGAGTATGACTATTATTGATTAATTTATTAAATTTATAATAAATATATGATGGTCCCTGAGTAGGGTCTTTGGTGTAGAGGGTGGGTGAATACACCAAAGATAGACTTTGAAACTTTTTCACAAGTTTAAAACAGAGTGTGTGAGCTTAGTTATGAATCCAGCTGAAGTTTTAATAACTCAGCTGGCGGTACAGAAAGTGGTGGTTTTAAAACTTAGCTCGTTTGGTTAGAAAAACTCAGCTTGAAAATATTATCTTTATGTTTTCAGCTTAATCAAGTTGTGCAATTTTCAGAAAAACACAGCTGTCTTTGGAGATCAGCTGAGTATGCAGATTTGATGAAATAAATGTGCCAATGGAGTTAGTACAATAACTGGAAATATCGAGAAAGAAAAGAACACGAGATTTTACGTGGTTCGGAGTAACATCTCCTACATCCACGACCAGATTCACTGGTAATTCACTACCACTTGGTTTCTAAGTACCAAGCAACTTCTCAACTCGAACATGAGTTGTGTTCCAACAGTTTACTGGCACTGTCAAGCCTAAACCTTTCAGTTTGCAGGTACTGAAAAAACCTTACAACCACTTGAATTTCGCGCTTCAAGCAAGCGTAACCTTGACCTAACCTTTTTGGGTAAAGAGGGGTTTGGTTTGGGGTTCCAACTGTGAACGTGTTCTTACAATGAAGAACTTAGAGCTAGATGAACTCGTTCAAAATCTAGGCTTAGGATATACAATGATTTCTGCCTAGGAATCGGACGAAAAACTGGGCAGTTTCTAAACTAGAAACACTTTAAAATAAAGTGTTCTTTGAACTATTTAGAACTGCTAAAGAGCTTTTGAAGGCTTGAGAATTTCAGAGAATGAAAGCTTGTAGAGAGTTTTTTGTTCTAGATCCTGAGGTTGAAGACGGGTATTTATAGGTAGAGATTCAAGACTAGCCGTTGGAGGAGCCGTTTGAATCTTACCTACTCTTCTTAAATTCACAATCTGCCGTTGGGCGTTTCTACACCTGTCTTCATCAGTGTCACATCCTAGGTTCTGAAGTCTAGGATGCTGATTTGGCAATCCCTTATTGGTCGAGATGGATTGATCTCTTCTGACACCAGGATTTTTGTCTTCAAGTTGTTTTATAAATCTTGGAGCTGGATCTGATACTCTGACTTGAACTGATATTTTTAGAGTTAACATTCCTTTGTTCTGTACAGCTGGATCAGCTGTGTCTTGAATTCAGCTCGATTAATCTTCAGCTTGATCCTACTCTGTTTTGAACTTCAGCTCAGCTGGAAAACTCAGCTGATAGTTGACTCCTGCTGTTAACATAGCTGGATCTTCTGCTGTCTTCAGCTTCCTGAACCTGTAAACTTAGAAAATCTAGAGCTCAAACAGGCGAGCTGGAAAACACTACTTAGGTTGATGCGATCATCTACTATATTGGAGTCAGTTGGATTTTGGTATTAAATCAAAAATTTATAATTTTCCCAACAATATAATATAGATTTGCCTTTAAAATAAATATAATAATTAGAAATATATTAGGCAAATCTTATAGATAGATTAAAGCAAAAGCACTTTAGGAAGTACATGTATTTGGTAAGACAAAATTGATAAGAACACAATAAATATATAAAAGCTTGACGAAATAAAGTTAAAAACAAGGCTAATATATGAATTATGATATATAATTATAATAAATAGATACATTATTATAATACATAAAATGCATTTGTATGAAAGATATATATTACTCCCTCCGTCCACAATAAATTTGCCACATTGTGGATGACACGGGTTTTAATAATTTGTTGGTTGATTGTATTGTGAGTGGAATAAGGGTCCCACTTTTATATAGTTTTAAATTGTGTTGTGAGTGGAAAAGTAAGTGAGGTGTGTGGGGTCTATTACCATAAATGGATGTGGCAAATTTTTTGTGGACAGACCAAAAAGGAAATTGTGGCAAATTTATCGTGGAAAGAGTGAGTAGTATATATATAAATATATATGCATTATTTAACATAAAAATCAATCATGATCATTTATTTAGTCAAGATCCGCACAAATTAATTCTTTAATTCTCACACTAGGTGGTTGTTACTTGCTAGCAGAACTCATCCATATATACATACACATATATATAAATAGGGGGTGAAAGCTATAGAAAATAAAATAAGGTATTATATAAGTAATACTGAATAAATCTAGGGATGGCAACGGGCCGGATCTGGACCGGATCCTATTGGATCCAGATCCAGATCCGAATTTTTTGCTTGGATCCAGATCCGGTCCGGATCCGTCGGGTCCGAAAATCTGAGATCCAGATCCAGATCCATCAGATCCGCGGGTCTACGGATCTGGACCCGGATCCGTTTAAAAATAAATAAAAAAAAAAAATCAATTCAACACAATTTTAAGTATCCAAATTTCCAAAACAAAAAAGAGTATATTTATTTTTTAGATTAGGGTTTTCGTTATTACTTATTAAAAAGGAGTATATTTATTTTTTTAATTATAAAATAAAATATAGATATAAAAGTATAATATATATATATATATTAATAGTATGGATCCGCGGGTCGGATCCGGGCCGGATCCGGATCTGAAAATTCAAGATCCAGATCCGACCCGAATTTTTTTATATGGATCCAGATCCGGCCCGGATCCGTCGGGTCCAAAATTTTGAGATCCAGATCCGGAAAAATGGATCCGGATCCACGGATCTGGACCGGGTCCAAGATCCACTGCCATCCCTAAATAAATCTAGAAGCAAGAGTATGGGTTACTCACCCCATTCATATCAACAAGCAACACTATATAAGTCATAATAGTTTCCTTAAAAAATATAAGTCACGGTAGTCAATATTATTATCAATATCGATATTTTGTGTACTCAAATTGATGAGGGTAATTCGTTACAACAACTAAATTCATATATTTCTTGTAGTATTTTTTTGAAGCGGTCTTCTATAATGTTACGTTAATTTGCATTATTTGTTTATACATCAGTGATATGAGTTTTGCTTAACTATAAAACTATATAATAATAGTAATTGCAAATTTTTATTTTCTTCCCCTTCAAGTAAAAGTTTTAACTTTTTTTTTTTTGGATGTATGCCTAATCATGGAGAAATCTGCAGATAAATGTGAGATCACTCTTTTTGGGTGGGCTAATTATTGAAGTGGACTATTCCATAATTAAAAGATCAACTTTGAATTTCACCAATACTTATTAAGTCAAAATTACTAATTCTATACATTAATGGTTAGATGTAGTTAAAAAGAAATTAAATTTGTGATGATAAGTCACTCCCGTCATATTTTTATTTGAGAATCTATGTAAAATAGCCACTTAATTTAATAAAAATAAAATTTTAGCCACAAACTTAAAAATATATAAATACTAGCCACTTTTCGTATAATTTGTCTAATGTACCCTTAATAAATATGAAACATGAACAAAGAACGTTGTGTCCCGAACCACGCATATTGGCGCGAATAGATCTTGTTCGCACCATTCGAGCCATTCTTTCCTTGTTTGTTACCAAAGCGCCTCAAAATCATGTTCGTGCAAGGAAGGTGCGAATGGTGCGAACGGAGCCCCATTCGCGCCTTGTAGTGTGTCGTTGCGCAGTATTTTTGTTTTGATTCGTTCTCTTTCATTTTAGCTCCGATTTTCGATCATCGAACCAATATTCAAATATATTATGTTGCTAATTGCATTTTAAGTAAATATGTACTAGAAATTCATATTTAGAATCAAGTCTTTGTGTTTGTTATAATTATTTTAAGAATTTGATACTTGTACCCTCTTTGCCAGATCTCGGAGGAAAATATTTTTAATAAAATGAGGAATAATTATAATATTTTTTAAGTTTAACTCAATAGGAGTTCATAGAAAAAAACGGATTGAAAATCCGAGTTAAGACGAGGGAGAACGAACCAAAACAAAAATACGATGCAACGATACATTTCTAGGCGCGAATGACGCGAACAGGGCTCCGTTTGGGCCATTCGCGCCTCCCATGCTCGAGCATGACTTTGAGGCGCAAATGACCCGAACGGAACCGTTCGTGCCATTCGCACCTCCTTGGTCGAACATGATTTTGAGGTGTGAATGTGTGAACGGAGCCTTGTTCACGCTATTCGCACCATGTAGTGTGTCATTGCGCAGTATTTTTATTTCAGTTCGTTCTCCCTCGTTTTAGTTCCGATTTTCGATCCTTTTTTTTCTATGAACTCCTATCGAACCAATATTTAAATATATTATATTTTAAAGTGCATTTAATGTCAATATTTTGTAAGAATTTATATTTAGAATCATGTGTTTGTTATAATTATTCTAAGAATTTGATATTTATATCCTATTTCCTAGATCTTGTAGGAAAATATTTTTAATAAAATGAGGAATAATTATAATATTTTTGAAGTTTAACTCGATAGGAGTTCATAGGAAAAAACGGATTGAAAGTCCGAGTTAAGACGAGAGAGAACGAACCAAAACAAAAATACCATGCAACGATACATTTCTAGGCGCGAATGACGCGAACGGGTCTTCGTTCGGGCCATTCGCGCCTCCCATGCTCGAGCATGACTTTGAGGCGCAAATGATCCAAACGGAACCGTTCGCGCCATTTGCACCTCCTTGGTCGAACATGATTTTGAGGTGCGAATGGAGCCCCGTTCGCGCCATGTAGAGTGTCATTGTGCAGTATTTTTGTTTCGATTTGTTCTTCCTCGTTTTAGCTTCGATTTTCGATCCATTTTTTTACTCCTATCGAATCAATATTTAATTATATTATATTTTAAAGTGCATTTAAAGTCAATATTTTGTAGGAATTTATATTTAGAATCAAGTCTTTGTGTTTGTTATCATTATTCTATTTATTTAATACTTGTACACTATTTTCTAGATCTCGTAGGAAAATATTGTTAAGAAAATGAGGAATAATCATGATATATGAAGTTTAGCTCAATAGGAGTTCATAGGAAAAAACGGATCGAAAATCCGAATTAAAATGAGATAGAACGAGCCGAAACAAAAATACTACGCAACGACACATTTCTAAGCGCGAATGGCGCGAACGGAGCTCAGTTCGGGCCATTCGCGCCTCCCTTGCTCGAGCATGACTTTGAGGCGCGAATGGCGCGAATTGCCCAATTCGCGGCATTCGCACCACTCTACAAAATGTTACGAAATAGGTGCGAATAGATCTATTCGCGCCTTAGATGGATCTACTCGCACTATCAAGAACAAACATCAAAACTTCAACAGCGATAACGTGATGATGACCGGCGATGGTGCGACGATGATAACAAGTACAACCATGGAGCGATGGTGATGGTATGCACGATCATGATACAACGACGACGGTATGTGCAGCACCGGCGCGAAGTGCTGAATGATGATGCTTCGTTCTCTCTCTAAGACTCTTTTTGGATGGAATTATTGAGGGTATTTTCGTAACAGTGGCTAGAATTTATATGTTTTTAAGTTAGTGGCTATTATTTTGCTTTTACTATCTTAAGTGACTATTATAAATTGTCCCTATTTTATACCTAAAAATAACATTTATAAAGAAAGTTTTAGTCACGGATTTTACAAAAGTTAGTTGGTTCATTAAATAAGACTACATTTAACAGCGACCTTTTGGAGCAAAGGTCACCTGCCACAAAACCATTTGGAATAAAAAAAGATTGTGGATGAAAATGCTGGAGAGACCAGACCAAGTGTCGAGCACAAAAATTTGAGACCACAAGGTCTCATTCTTATTTTTTGAGTTAAAATGGATACGTGTATAGTTTTAATTGGATAGTGACATTTAATTTGGATATTAAGATAAAAATCTTAATATGTTTTATATACTTTATTAAAATATATATATATATAAATACTAAAACTCATATTATTTTTTTCTCTATAAATAGAGACCAAATTTGATATACTTATTCACAAAAATCAGTCGTCTCTTTTTCTTTACGTATTTCATCCTTTTTCAGTACGAAATTCTATATTTCTCCATTTTTCAATGGATTCAAGAAATTTTTTCTCAAATTCTCAAAATTTGTGCAACATCAAGAGGCTGCCTGAAAAGATGTTGAGCGAGCATTTGGCGTACTACAAGCTCATTTCAATTTTATCAAGCGACCATGTCTTATGTGGGATCGTGATATGATGGGAAAAATTACGATTGCTTGCATTATCATGCACAATATGATAGTGGGAGATGAAAGACAGACTTACCTAAACTATTGTGATCCTACATAATTTATGGAAGCTAGAAGGTATAATAGTTAAAGTGGAGATGAAGAAGAAAATGATGATTCAAATTTTGAATTCTCTACAGAACGGATTGCAAACCTATCTAGCTATACGAAAAATAGGTCACAACTTCGCAACAGAGAAGCTCACGACGCTCTTAAAAATGACTTGATCGAGCATATATGGCAAAAGTTTGGTCGTGATAACTGATTGTGTAATTCTTCTCTATTTGTTTGAAGTATAGACTGTTTATTTTTAATTTCGTATTGCTATTGTTGTAATTTATGTTTTTAGTTTGTGAATTTTACTTTTGGGCATTTTTATTATTTATTGCTATAATTATAATTTTAAAATTATAATGAATACAATAATTATTGATGTTTAAAAAATAAAATTGTATAATTGTATATAATGTTGTGGTTGGGTAGTTGCGTGGTCATTGATATTTTGTCCAAAATAGGTGGGGTTGAGTTGGGAGAAATATTGAATAGGTGGAGAAGAGAGAAATTAATTAAATATTGAAAAGGTTGGATGGTTGGGTGGTCGTAGTGGTCGATGTTAAATGTAGTCTAACAGTATGTGTGTCTGTGTGTGAGAGAGAGAATCAATCATGCATGTATCCGGCAGAGAGAAAAAATCTAAAAGTATCTTAGCTTTTAGATCTATAATTTCTAAAGTTTGATATGGAGTATATAATTACTAGAACATTTGATTAATTTATCACCCATTTTTTCTGGGACCAGTATATATATGGGGTGGGATCACTACATTATCAAATAAAGTGGAAAATAAACTCACGGAGTATATAATTACTAGACCAGTTGACTGATTTACCATTTTTTTATGGGACCACTACACAGGGTGATATCGTTACACCATCAAATAAAGTGGAAAATAAACTACAACATACGTAGGCGGGATTGAATCCAAGACCTCTCACTAAGGAGAAACTTGTGATCAGCTAGGCCTCATCGGCGCTTAGCCTATATTTACACTAGTGTAAATCAATATTAATCTTTTCGTGAACTTCCATGTCACTTTAATTAAGCTAATATCATGTTATTACCTGTATATATTTTTCACATTATATTTATGTCATTGGTACCATGATATTAAATTTACAACAATTTTTTTAATAAAATAATGGAATTAAATCGCATTTTATGCGTTTGGGGTCAATTATAGAAGGCCATATTATAGGAAAGTATTAATCTTAAAGACTTCCCGCTTTAGCACTTTTGTTGCATGACCCTGCAACGTGACAATTATTTCCCAATAACACTACATTTTTCAATTGAAAGTAATAAACTAAGAATAAAATTGCGTTTTTTTTTTTTCCTTTTTCTAAATGGATATATATAAAAGAGATGTGAAATTAAGAAATAGAAGTAACACTAGCAGATACTCCTTCCGTCCCAGGTTAGTATGGTTCAACTAATTATTTATACCTCACAACAAATCAAATATGTACCACACTTTTGCCTTTTGGGGTACGGAATTACGGATGGGAGTAATAATTTTGATATTTGATTTCATTTATCAATTATACTGTTTTTTTCTTCTTTAATTATGTAGTTATGTAGTTATGTTCCCATTATTTATTTCAAAATTAATGTTACCTACGTCAGATGTTCAACAAGTCAAATTTTTTCTATAAATTAAATTATTTCTTTAGTAACACTATAAGTAAACAACTCCCACACATCACATTGATTAAGAAACACTTGCACGTGAATAAGAAAAAGATTGAATTTTTTTATTTGTGCATTTGAATGATGACTCATGAGAGTGATTCTTTTTATAAAATTTGAGTTCTTCCCTTATCAAATTAAGAAAGAAGAAGAAAAAAAATGAAGAGGAGTTTAAAAAATTATTCTGAGACTAGTCAAAATTGGCTGTACATTGATTTATCTGTTGCTATCCATTATTGATTTACATCCGCTATGGATTTCAATGATTTGTACTATTTTAATTTGGTGCACTTTTTGGACTAAAAGTGTGTTCAAAATTCCAATTACCAAAAAATATTAAGAGGAGGGGAATATTCTTTGTAATATCGTGTTTTATCATTTTAAACATTGAATATAGATGGAGTCTTGTGTGAGACTGCTTTACAATTTAATATTGTGAGACGGGTTAAGACCTATCCAGACAATAAAAAATTAAATGTAGGGTTTTAGGCGTTTTGATATAGCCACTATTTAAAATCATTATTACTAAATACGAAAAAGCATTCAATTTTTATTTTTTATTTTAAGAGGAAAAAGCTTTCAGTTCAAGTCGATGGATGATTTTTCCAATTTCGAATCATCTACGGATAAGAAAAAGTTTATTACACCAATTTAATAAACTATATTAAATTTAGTCACCATCTATGTCCCATGTTCGCGGTCTACTTGTCTACACATAATCTAATTAATACTAGGTTTAAAAGTAAGACGTCGTTTTTGGTCATTACTTAGATTACTACTGATCGGAAAAAATAACAGTCAAAATTAAAATCTATCTCCAAAAATTAATGGCGACGGTAATATTCATGCACAAGTAAAATGAAATTTCCAAACTTGAAAAATTAAAAATTAAACCCCGAGAATAGTAAAAGTCACGCTTCCGAATATGGACCCCGAGAATAATGAAATTGCGTAAGGAAATTCGTCGAAGTTTCCTGGTTATTTAATAATGTGGAAATGCAGATAGAAAACTGCATCGTGTTTTAAAAGTTTGGCGTGAAAATAAATAAATTAATAATTCTACTTTAATTAGTTGGTCTTGAATGAAAAATATAGTGTTTATCATAAAAAAAGAAAAGAAAATAGGGAATTTGCCGAAATTTTATCACCGTGAATGAAATTAGAGGGTAGTTTCGTACAAAAAAAAAATTCTCTCACAACACTAGAGCCCAGAGGTGTTATAGCATCCCATCAAGAGAATTTGAGTATCTAAAAATAGAGATTTGACTCGTTTATTATATATTTGAGTTTGATCACATTAATTTCATCATAATAACACACATATTAATTAAATCCAAATAAAGAAGATTCGATTACTATATTTGATATGCATAAACTGAAATGCTTGTAGTTATGCATGACTGCATAAATATAATATTAATTATAAAGAAAACATTAGCAGCATATGCAATAAATCAGAAACAGACATCAAATAATTATTGAAATAATTTTGATCTTTTAGTTATTTTGAGAAGCAAAATTATAACATCTTCAAGATCAAAATTTTCTAATACCTCATTTTTAATACATGGTTGCAAGTCCTTTGTGAGACTACTTTAAAATTTGTAAATTTCTTTCTTACCATTGAGGGAAATATATATATTTTTTTCACATATTACTAATTGGCCTTTTTTTCAATTTTGGGGCCTCTCAAATTTTGGGGCCGTAGGTATTTGCCCCAATTTGCCTGTATATGGACCCTTAGCTAGGTGATTTAGTTAGTGGCGTAGAGACTTTATGATCGAAAGATTATATATTCAAATTCTATCAATGTACGTTATTTAAGTCTTGATATTATATGTGCCTCCATAAATAGCAACTATTTGTGTCTTAAAAAGTAGTAATAATTTTGACATTACCATTTATTAAACAACTAATTAAGTATGTTGAGGAGCCATATATTCTGCCGTCAGTTGCCAATCCATGAGCTCCACCGTTGCTCGGTTTCATCCTGATGTCGGCGTCGGGATGAGACCGAGCACCGGTAAAACTCGGAGTTGGCAACGGATTAGGATGGGACATGATCAATCCTCAACAAGTGCAGTATAACATAATAGCAGAAAAAGTGGATCATTGACTCATTTGTGTGCGTGTGTTAGCCTAGTGGTAGAGTGGTTAATGTCCGGATCAAAGGTCACGGGTTCAAGTACACCGTCACGCGGCCTTTAAAATTTCTTGTAATGTTTATTAAAAAAAAAAGATATTGAATAAGAAAATTCCATATATACTTGGAATTTAAGATTGATAAAATTTCAAATTATGAATAGTACAAGTGTAAGAATTGATTCGTATAGGAATTAATTTGACCAACTACATCGATTAAAATCTATTTTGTGTGTGTGTATATTCCAATATCAATTTTAATTTTTGAAATGAATTCTGCCTACGGCTCTTTAATCATGGTCTGATTTCAATTTTTCTTTTTTTCTTTTTTGTTTTTGTGTTTTCACAAAGTAAATATATAAAATCAAGGATAACAGTAAAACATAAATCCTGTGTGAAATTAATTTTAAATATCATAAAATATCAGCAATTTCAGGTTATATAAGTTATAATTGGAAAATGTAAATAGAATATCGGTGATTTCGGCAAAATCTACCATTGCGTGAATATGTTGTGACTGTTGTCTTTTTTCACGCAAGAAATTCAAATTCTCGCATTTAATTATTTATTTCGAGACTGTAATACTAAATTTCTATCGTTGCACTTTGCGTTTCTTAATTTGCTATCCAAATTGCTCGCATTTTGAAAAAATAATATGATTAATTCTTAGTATTCTGTCTCGTTCAAGTTAATTATTTTCTTTCAAAACTTGTTTGAAGTCAACTTACGGCTGCTATTAATTTTCACGGTAGGAATTTGCCATTTTTTCACAGTTCAAAGTACATATACTGTCTTTTTATTTTTATATCTCTGTTTTTATTTTTTTCATTTTGTATGAGAGTGATATAGATGATGAGTGATGACACATGCAACATTAAGACTAATGTATATATTGAAGATATTTTAACCTTTTTTCACTAGTGATGATAAGTACTTATTAATTAAGCATGTTAATTGTTGTAGTTTGTATTATGTTGATTATTATTTCATACTTATTTGGCCCATTCATTTCCGGTGGTAGGTAATATTGACTATTATTTCACATAAAATATTTAAGTTTTTTTTCATAATCTTTGTTTTGGTAAAAGGTCATGATGTAGTTTACTATTAATTTGAATATCGTATAACATATATATCATGCTGTGGAGATTTCAAGTAAAATGTATGTATTATTTAAAGTTTGTTGTAATATCTATTACTAATACGAAAATAAAGCTGCCCCCTCCACGGTGCTCCGTTCAGATTTTCCTTTATTCTGGTAATTTGTCTAATTTTAATTCATATATATTCTATTTTTTATTTTTATTAATTTCATATTCTTGAAATATCACATGTTTATCTATTAATCACATCTCATATTTATCTTTCCCTCTATTTAATTAATTTCTTCTATTATTCATATTAAAATAATACCAATTTCGGAATGCATTCTTATAAACCCTTATTTTATACATTCTTAATTCATATATAATAATCCATAGAAAATTTGTATATGAAAATCTCTATGAAGACTAAATAAATATATTTAATCAACGTGTCTGTATGGAATCCTTTTTATTTTTCATTCATGTTTTTCTAAAAATTCGATTAGTGCTTTCTATAAAATATATACATTGAATCAAATGTGGGATAGGTATGTAAAGAAAAGAACAAAAAATCTAGAAGATGTAAACATATTTTTTTTCGTATTTTGACAAAGATTAGAGATATCGATTTAACATGAACTAACGAGACGGTTCAAATATACTTAAAAAGAATGATTTTTACTAATTTTAATTAATATTAACTTTATTTATATTTTTATCGAGTAATTTAGCATAAACCAACGAGACGGTTCAAATAACATAGAAAGAATGATTTTTACTAATTTTACTATTATCCATTTTAAAATAATAACAATTTCGGAATGCATTCTTATAAACCCTTATTTTATACATTCTTAATTCATATATAACAATCTATAGAAAATTTATAAATGAAAATCCCTATGAAGACTAAATATATTTAATCAACATGTCTATACGGAATCCTTTTTTATTTTTCATTCATGTTTTTCTAAAAATTCGACTATAAAATATATACATTGAATCAAATATGGGATAGGTAGCTAAAGAAAAAAACAAAAAAAACTTGAAGGTGTAACCATATTTTTTTCCGCATTTTGGCAAAGATTAGAGATATCGATTTAACATGAACTAATGAGACGATTCAAAAATACTTAAAAAGAAGGATTTTTACAAATTTTAACTAAAATTAACTTTGTTTATATTTTTATCGAGTAATTTAGCATAAACCAACGAGACGGTTCAAATAACATAGAAAGAATGATTTTTACTAATTTTAATTAATATTATTTTGAAGATGTAAATATTTTTTTCCCGCATTTTGGCAAAAATTAGATATATCGATTTAATATGAACCAACGAGATGGTTCAAATAAACTTAAAAAAGGTTTTTTACTAATTTTAATTAATATTAACTTTGTTTAGATTTTTATCGAGTAATTTAGAATAAACCAACGAGACGGTTCAAATAACATAGAAAGAATATTTTTTACTAATTTTAATTAATTTTACTTGGAGTGTTCATATTTCTATCGAGTATTACTCAACGGATTTGAGACGAGTATGTACAGTAAAGTCACTATTTTAACCGAGATTAGGACGAACATGTAGAAAAATTAATAACAAATTTAGATTTAGAAAATACATAATGATTGAGTATACCCGATCCATTGTCATTCCTAATTATAAATTTAGATACGTGAAATAAATTAATTTTATAAGTTTGATTAATATATAACGCCAACAATATCACAACTTCTAAATAAGATATAAAATTATTTTTAAAATATATATATATACAAATTAAACATAAAATTATTTTCCGTCGAATTTCGACGGGCTACTTACTAGTTATAAAAATAATATAAAAGCTCATGTCAATTAATATCCAAGTTTTTTATAAACTTTCCATTATTTCTTTTTCAAAATTATTTTGCATGTATATTATGTTATTAAATTATTTAAAGGGTTATATTGACACAATTTATACACGTTTTTCAATTGCAACATTTATCCACTTCCACTCTTCAACTTTTTTTCTTTTTTCTTTTCTTGGAATTGTAAACACGAAGGATTATTCCAAGTGGTTTGGATAAGAAGAAGGTGAAAAAAATTGCACTAAAGTAAAAGTGAAAGAGGTCCGTTGAGGGGTATTTCGGTAATTTTCACTTGAAAAACTATATTATCAAATTCTGGGGATAAAAAAAAGTTTTTCACGAGATCTCTTAAGTGGCTAAAACAAATTAATTTGCCTCTTATTCTTTCTTCTGCATGAGCATTGCATTCCCCGGTTAAATATTACTCCCACCGTCCCCCAAAACCAAAAGTGTGATTAATTTATCATTTTGAGACGTCCTCCATAAGTATGGTTCGTCCATTTGTCAGTATTTCTTTTTCGTCCGTTCACAAAAATTGTGGTTTTTCTATTTATGGACATGACCTACACACTCCTTTACTTTTTAAACCTTATTTCATCTACTTATTTACAAAAAAAACCAGCCTTTTGCCCACAATAATAGTCTAACAATACAATAGTGATGGAACCATTTATCCACTAAAAAAATATCTACTTAACTTTTATTAAAACTCGTGCCACTACTCAAAAACTATAATTATGTGGACGGAGATTAGTAATATTTTAACCTCACAACAACAAATCAAATAGGTGGGTCTCTTATTTCACTCAAAATGCATTTATCCAACATTTTCTCAAAATCCGTATCACCCTACAACACACATTTTGAGACGGAGGCAGTATATTTCGGTTTGACTTGTTGTCGCTCAATTAATTAATTAATCGAATTCATCACTTTTATATCGTGGATTTCATGTTAGGACAACTTGTAGAAATAAAATATAACAACTAGAGTTAAAGACTGTATATTTTTTAATTTATTTTTTGTCTGCACAAAATATAATTATATAAAGGAATAAAAAATGTGTAAATAGTTGAATGTAAGAGAGTGGTCGAAAGAATGATAATTTATAACATGCATGCATAGAGCCGTCAGGCCCATCATTGATGATAATATTCGTTAGAAATTAGTATTTTAAGAGATTTGATTAAAAAAAAGGGTATTTTAAGAGATGATCAATATATATAAAATAAGGTTGCTGCTAGTGCTAGGTGCATTCTGGATCCTATATCGTGCATATTTTATTTAATTATACATAACATGCTAGGCAAACCAAATAACTTTTTAATAATTTCAAATTTCAATTTAAGAATTACCAAATTACAATAAATATTGATCTGCCGGCAAATTGCTAAATCAGATTCCATCTGGAAGTTAATGGTCCCCACTCCCCAGTCGTTCCTCGTTTTTGGATGTCATGAGAATCAAATTAGTATTTTTTTGAGAGAAGAATCAGATTAATATTAGTTCCATTGTTGACTGCTAAATCAACTAAGGAAAAGTAAGAGATAAAGGACATTTATATAGACAAGTTGTACTTTTTTCTAATAATAAATTGAGAAAAAAATATATATTAGTATTTGAGATCATCTATCCCATTTTTTGTTTTTGATTTACTTTTTTAGTTTTTATTCAATTTCAATTTTACGTTTTAATTTAATTTTGTAATTATTAATTATTGTTGATTATTCTCAACATTAAGAGTATATAATTATATTTGACAATATTTCATTTTCATCTTTTAGTTAATAATTGATTGTTTTGATTGATTATTTCATATACAACTAAGATTGATTGCAATATTTTTTATTTTTATAAAAAAAATATTATTAAAATAATAATTTTAATAGTGAGACATGGAAAATATTGGACATATATATGATGTAAGCTGAGAAAAATGAGGGAAAAAATGATGTCGCATGCTTTCCATTACCCAAATATTCAAACTTAATTTAGACATCTTGATAATTAAACGAACTAGATTGCTGATGTTGGACTACACAAATGCAAAATTAATCTTAAAGAAATGTAAAATTAATCTAAAATTCCATAAATACCTTCGATTGCTACTTAAAATTAACTTCGCTCGAGTTTGGAGACTGATCATTTATCTGGCCGATTGATTTATAGTATGATTTTATAATTAATTAATCTTTTAAACATACTTCAATTTCATTCCTTCCTTCAAAAAAAAAAAGAAAAAACATACTTTCATTCACAAAGAATAATTCAGTAAGTTTCAATGAAATAAGCAAATACACTGTATACCCCAGAAAATACCAGATTCCAGGAGTGATTTTTAGAGAGAGAGAGAGAGAGAGATCAAAAGAAGCTATCATGTTACTTTAATATATTAATTATCTGAACTTTTGTTTCGATTTGTACAATGATTGTCATTACCATTTCCAAGAAGTCGAAGAAAGAATTAAAGAAAAGAGATCGAAAATTACAATCTCCATATATATGTATGAGCGAATTAATTAAAGAATTCCAACATCATCAACGCAGCCACCACGTGGCATAATCATCGGTGGACTCCACGGCGGCGAAGTCGAACATCACGACCTCGCGGCGGCGATCCGCCGTGAACAGCGGCGGTTTGACATTATGCCGGCACAAGGGGCACGTGACGTGGCCGTATCCCAGCCACCTATCGATACAACCCCTGTGAAAAACGTGATCGCAAGTGAGCTCTCTGATCTCATCTCCACCGTCGATTCTACAAAGACAGACAGCACATTCGTCGGAATGAATGTTCTTGTTGCAGAAATGAGTTACGGCGCCGAGGTTGTCCGCATAGTGCACGGCCGCTCGAGGTTGGAAGAAAGATTGAAAGAGAACAAAATTCCATGCCCACACTAAGTGTGTGATTACCAAAGTTGCATGATTTAATATTGCTGATTTGGGAACATTCACTCTAAACATGATTTTCTTAGCTCGAATGGAGATTTCGGAGTCGTTCGAGTCTTCCTATTAGTATTTATAGTCGAGATGTTCTGCTACTGATCGATGAGTGTTCCTATTAGTGATTGGGAGAGGGCTATTTATAGGCTTGTAGTAGAGATCTGGCGTGTTTAAATTTATCTTTGAGCAACCCCATTTTCTTTTCTTATGTAGGACCGGAATTAATTAAATACAAATTTTTGCTTCGTTGGTAGGTTTCTCAGAAACAGCATCATATTGTAAAGACTGTATAATATTACTTGTCCCTTGGGACTTTGGTTAAGAAATAATACTATATTCTTTTTATGGTAAGACATAATAGAATTTTTAATTTACTCAAAGAGTGTAAATGCCGTTGGTCAAATTTAGTATTCAGTGGTCAAAGGAATAAGGACATGGAAGAAATATTAGTCTATTTTTGCATGTGATGAATTAATGTTAATCAATATATATATCTATCTACTAATACAAAGTTCTCTCTCTCACCCAAAATCTCATTTCCCGCCCAAAATCTTATTTTAATTCAATTTTGGCATCTAAAATTTTGTGTCTCTATAAATTTCTATTCACATTTTGTTATCCATCAAAATCAATATATATTACTTTCATATTCTTTTTTTTTTAGCAAAAGTATTTATTGTACGTTTATACCTTAAGGATTGTTTGGTAGGTTGCGTTAACCCATATTATATTATTTATATAGGTTTATGTGTTGTTTGGTAGGAAATATTATTTGCATGGATAACCCGTTATTAAACATAGGCCCGGTGTTGTAATACTGTTGGAGCCACTTAACTAATACCTCTTTCCCCCTCATATTATTTTCACTCTTGTGAACAACATGTATTAATATCTCAAAAGACTTTTTTGCTCTCAAATCCTCTTGTGGGGTGTATGATGGTCTTATGTGTAATTTGTAAGTTAGGGTAGGGATAAAATGGGAAAAGCAGAAGTTAATATTGATTTTAACATGGTATACCAAACATCAATTTTGACAAATAGAATTATTCATATTTTCTACCAAACACACAAATACAATAATCTATCATATCTAGCCATATTATTTATCTCTATATTATTTATCTCAATATTATTACTATACCTAACCAAACACACCCTAAAAATTTATATAATCCATATACATTGATTTAAACTTTTTCTGATTTTTCCTATTTATTGTTGCTTAAAATATAAATTTTTTTGGATTAATTATACTTTATGACCCGATCTTTTACCTCGTAGTGATTTTATGGTCTGACCTTTCAAAATATTCAAAAATAGCCCGACATTTGCCTTGCTATGATACTTATGGTATGGGAGCAAAAATCCGACGATAGAAAAATGAGTGGGACAGATGAATGATGACGTGGATATTCCCAAAAAGTTTTATAAATTATGTGGAATTTGCAGGTGCCATCTAGACAATATGAGTTCGCCTTATAAAAAAGACTTGACGAAAACTAAAAAAAAAAAAAAAGTTTCAGATCCTTATTTCTTCCTCCACACAAAATTCTCATTCGTTCATACCCTTTTCTCCTCCCATTTTTTTTCGTAGTAAAATTCGTTGGAGATGCGGCCTCAAATCCAGCACTAAAACTTTTATATATAGAAGTCGAAGTTGCACTCACTAAAATTCCCTTTCTTCTTTTTTCAATTTTACCTTTCGCTTCCGCCACCATCCTCCACCGGCGACGCGGTCGCCACCACCTCCACCTCATTCGCTTCTTCGGACCTCAATGTATTTGAACAAAATTTGATTTTTTGAGTTTATCGAATTGAAAGCAACTAGAATCGATGCCATAAGTGGTGGTGCATGGTCGGGGGTGGTATGGTCGGCAATGGTGGTTGCTGTTGCTCAAGAGAGAAAGTTGACCGAGCGGGGAGAGTGAGAGATGAGAGAGAAAGAATACTTCATTTTCTTTTTAATTTTTTATTTTACATAAAATATCGAAATGACGTGATTTCGCATAATATGGAACAACATCGTTTAGTTCGTCGGCCGAATGAGCCACTGAGGATTTTCAGGCTATCACACATTTGGGGGGAATCTGACATATGCAAAATCTGAAGTTCAGAAATACACACACAAAATCTTTTTGCTAGTGTGCAAATTAGAAATTGGAAAAAATTTGGAAATTTAGAGGCTAATTGTCCTTTTGGATTATTGGATATATACCTAATCATGGAGAAATCAGATTAATGTGGGATCACTCTTTTTCGAGTGGCCTAATTATTGAAGTTGACAATCTCATAATTAAAGGACCCTGAACTTAAATTTCACCAATATTTGTTAAGTCAAGTTACTAATTCTTTAATGGTTATATGTATTTAAAAAATTAAATTTGATCATGAGTCGGTCCCGTTATATTCTTATTTTATGCCTAAAAATAATACTCCCTCCGTCTCAGGTTAATATGAAGTGGGAGGATGGTACAAGTTTTAAGAAAAAGTAAGTGTTTGATAGGATATTTTTAGTGGAGTAAGAGACCCATTTAAGATGTGTTAATTTTTTAGTGGTGGAAGAAACTTTTTAAAAGTAAATATGTGAAACTTTTAAGGGTAAAAGGATAAAAAAAATATCCTAAAAAAGAAATATCATACTAACTTGGGACAGCTGAAAAAGAAAATAGATCGTACTGGGACGGAAGAAGTAGTTTATATCGAGAGTTAAGCCACGGATTTAACACAAGTTAGTCGATTCATTAAATAAGAGAGAGAGAAAGAGAGAATTAATCATGATTCATGCATGTATCCCGTATCCGGTCGGCAGACTGTTTTGTGCAAGAAAAAAAAAATCTAAAAGTATCTTAGCTTTTAGATCTATAATTTCTAAAGTTTGATATGGAGTATATAACCCCTCAAAAAAAAAAGATATGGAGTATATAATTACTAGACCTGTTTATTGATTTATCACCCATTTTTTTCTCACTCACTCACGTCATTCATCCTTGACTTATAAACACTATTCCTCGATCTTGTCTTAGGGCATCTCCAATCCTGCTCTATATCTTCACATATTTTTAAATTTGGAGCAATTCCTATTCCAGCCCAGCACCAAAATCCTGCTCTATTATACATATTTGAATAGTGTTGCTTCAAACTTGGAGCAACACTGTTCATTGTTCTACTCTTTTTGCAATTAATGTTCTTGTTATATAATTATTATTCATTGTTATATTTATTATTTTTTGTGTTCTTTAATTATTTTGTTCCAAAATATTATATTATAGTTATATTTCTAAACATATTATACCGACATTAAAATTATAAAAAAGTATTTAAAAAACACAATTACATAAAATACAAGATAAACAAAAAAAATAAAAAAATACAATTACATAATAGAAGCATAAAAATAAAGTCGATACATTTAATTTCTAATAAAGGCCATCTCCGGAACGTCCCACCCCATCTGAAAATAAATTCTAGAATATATCAGAAGTACTGGTGTTGGCTTCTTTGGATTGTTTCCGCTTTCAAATAATATCTTGTTGCTCTGATCGGAAGTAATCACACGTTTCAGGATCATCAACCGTGACCAAAAGTAGAATATTCTGTTTTTGTGTAAAAATATAGAGCAGACAGCTGCAGATGACTTACTGATTTTGCTGTATTTTTGTGCTGAAATTACTGTATTTTGATGCGAACTGCTGGAGATGGCCTAAGCCTCTATTTACACTTTTAATTAATATTATTCTTTTCGTGAACTTCCATATCACTTTAATTAAGCGATTATATTATATCATTACAGAATATATTTTTCACGTTATATTTATGTCACTGGTACCATGATATTAATTTTAAAACAATTTTTTCATAAAACAATGGAATTAAACCGCATTTTATACGTTTGGGTCAATTATGGAATGCCATATTATAGGAAAGTTATGTTAAGTAAACAATCAAAGTTAGACTTAAAGACTTCCCGCTTTACAACTTTTGTTGTGGGACTCAGCAACGTGACAAAATAATATCCCAAAAATACTATTTTCAATTGATAATAAACTAAGAATAAAATCGAGTTTTTTTCTAAATGGGATATAATTAAAAGAGATGTAAAAATAAGAAACAGAAGTAACACTAGAAGTCTAGCATTAATAATTTCGATATGTGATCTCATTGATCACAATGCTAAAAATATGTTGATAGTGTTAATATATATTTGTTTATACTAGTAGAGATTACGTGCATTGCACGTATATCCTCTTATTTAAAATAATTATTTTTTAATTGTTTTATCTAATTTCTTCTATGTTATTTTCCATTAATAATTTATTTTACTCTTCTATCAGTAACAACTTTATTGCACCTTCCATCCTTTTCTTTTCATTTTTTTTCCAGTATGATTCCATCACTCTTAGCCCGATTAAAGCTTCACAACACCCATGATATATCGAATACTTATATCTTTGTATACTGATCAACAGTTACAATAGGATAATCATTGCTATTTTTTTAATTTTATAATATATGTATTAAATTACAATATTACCCTTATAATGAATATATAATAGGAATATTTTAGGCAAATTCAATTATGTAAGAATGAATATAGATTACATTACACTTATTGTTAATTCAAACTAGGAGCTATGTTCATTCATCAAAAAGTATTTTCTCTTTTCCTTATGGACAAAAACGGCGGCTTTTTATTTATTTATTTTCTCGGATTCTCCACAAAATCTTCAAAAAAGCAGTAAAACTATTTTCAACTTAAAAACGTTAAATGTTGGTGTGGACCAGTTGCCCTTTTAAGAAATCATGGACCAGTTTCCCTTTTAAGAAATCACTCTAGAAGTTAATTAAGATTCAAAAACACAAGGATGTGTGCTTTTAATTGACTTTATTATTCTGAAAATGACTAAATTTGTTTTTGTAAATTTATCACCAAATTTAATTAAGCGCAAATTACGATCACAATCCACATAAATAAAAGGTTGTATACTTGATTATTAAAATAATAATTTTAATAGTGGGATACGGAAATTATTGGACATATGATCCAAGCTGAGTAAAAGGACGGAAAAAGGGGGAAATTTTATTAGGGGTGTACATGTAGTACACACACTAACTCACGTATAATATTTTGAGTTTATCATGTTAAATAGTCACTATGGATAGTGGAAAATAAAAGTTGTCCAAAACTTAATTTATTATAAATTTTGTCAGATTTTAGCTTGAATGGACCAAAAGTTGGACTTTCCGATAAGCCGATAAGCCCTATCTATGGGTTCCCCAGCTTATCGTTTTCCACCTCTTGCGACCTTTAAGTAAAAAAAAAAATCATATATTGTACAGCTCACTCTCGTATACACACACACACACTCTCTCTCTTTATATATATATAGGGATAGGATTATGTGAAAACCATACTCTATGTAGAAACTAAAAGCTAATATTGACTATAGATAATGTTCTAATTAATGGCAAAAATTAAAAGCACATGGATTGGGATTTCCTTTTTAATTATTACTGTATCTAATATACGAAAAGGGTGAGTAAGTACTTTTTTTTTTTATCCTCAATCTCTCTCCTCTCTCATCTCTTCTCCAATTATTACGGCCATTTTCCATCACTTCCTAATTTTGTGCTGCAAAAAGGTAAACAAAATCCAGAAAATTCATAAATCCCTTCGTCCCCATTTTGCAACCAACCCTGCAAATTCAAGATCGAAGAACCAATTTTAAATTAATCATTTTTGGTTAATTTATAGAAAGAAACATTAAAATTTGAATAAATCGATGGCTCCGAGATCGAGAAAAAAAATTGTATTTGATGATGAACGTAATCTTTTTTTTATTATTATTCTGATTAATCTATAAGAACACAAATTGCATATGGAAGAAGTAAAATTGCATTTTATGATCAATACATTGAATATGCATCAAAGCATTATATTATGACAACACAAACGTTATGTTTGACGTTAAAAAACATTATGTTGTAAAGCAAAAAGTTATTGGAAATGTTTATTTGTCTAGAAAAGTATAAGCTTAATCACAAGATGTATCAAGCATATGACCACTAAAATGTTATGTTTAACGCTAAAAAGCATTATATTGTAACGCAAAAATGTAACTCAAAATGCTCATTTGTCTTGAAAGGAATAAGCTTAATTGCAAGATGTATCAAGCATTATTATATGACAACTAAAACATTATGTTTGACGTTAAAAAGCATTATGTTGTAAAGCACAAAGAGTTATTCGAAATCCTTATTTGATTCGAAAAGAATAAGCTTAATAGCAAGATGTATCAATCATTATTGTACGACAACTAAAACATTATGCTTAACAGTTTAAAATATTATATGGTACAATAAAATAATTAGAATTTACAATAATTAATATCATTCAACTAAAAGCATTACTCATCCCCCAAAAGTGTGGTCCAAATTTGATTATATGTGAGGTATAAAATATTAATTGGACCACACTTTTGGGGGACAGAGGGAGTATAACTTAAAAATGTATTCTCTAATGCTAAAAACAATAACTATAATGTTTATGTAATAATTATTTAAATTTAACACTTCCAATTTACAAATATATAACGAAAATACATCAGAATATTGACTACAAGAAGGTTACAAAAATAATGAATCATTTCTCAATAATTAAGGAACTACATATGGGTATGATTAAAATTACATTGATTGGAAATAATAAGTAAAGATAGCAATAAAAAATATAATGATAAATAAAATATCCAATAATTAAAGCAAACCAGTTAAATAAAAACTCTGAAAATTTGGAGAATACAACTCAATAAAAAAAGAAATTAACAATATCGGAATGGAGTACGAAAATAATTATTCCAAAAATTAAAAAAAAAACAGCCACAATATTGATCTACACAACGAATACCGTAAATAATGGTTCATATCCCTATAATTAGGGCTGTCTAAACGGGTCGGGTAGGGTACCCTACCCGAAAATGTCGGGTACCCGACCCCGATTTTTTCAAATTTATAATACCCGATCCCGACCCTATATTAAAAATCGGGTATCCAAATATCCGAAGCGGGTATTCCAATCGGGTATTAGGGTACCCGAATTACCCCATATTATTTAATTTATATTTTATATTATGCCTAAAATAAATTATTCAATATTATTCAATTTATGTCGTACACTATATATACACAATGTGTATAGGTTAATATATATAGAAATAAAATACAACAACACGATATATTCACATTATATCATATCTAAATTATAAACTATTAAACTCGTAGCAATAACCATAACAATTTGTAACCAAAAGAAACAAAAAATGTATAACAATTTAAAATAAAAAATATCACCAAAACACCATTAATCTATAAACTAAAAACCATAAACAACCTAACCAAACGAAACAAAATATGTATAGCAATTTAATACTCCCTCCGTCCCACCGAATATGGCATGTTTTCCATTTTGGGCCGTCCCACCGAATATGGCATATTTCTTTTTTTGGAAAGAATTAGAACTTACTTTAAGCTAAAAAGCACTTTAGTAGTACATTGTTGACCAAAAAAGCACTTTAGTAACTAAAAAGTTACTTTATTAATACTTTATTACACTTAATTTCCTTTTTCTTAATCTCCGTGCCGAAAACAAATAGGCCATATTCGGTGGGACGGAGGGAGTATAAAGTAATATAATGTAGAATCAAATATATCTCATAGATTTGTTTGTATCCTAATTCCTAAAATAATATAATATAAAGTAATATAATATAATATAAATTAAAAACTCGGGTATACTCGGGTACCCGCATCGGGTGTCGGGTATACCCGATACCCGAAATTTCTAAAAATCTCAATCCACATCCCGACCCGTTTACCCGAATATGCGGATATCGAGTACCCAATACCCGTCGGGTATCGGGTCGGTACAATACTATCCGATTACCCGCCACCCATTTAGACAGCCCTACCTATCATTAAGGATACTCCGGTTACAAATGAAAATAAACTTACCAAACTATCCCTCGCCTACTTTATATGAATAAAATCAACTTCAATATAACAAATTAATTATATCCATAGATCAAAGTAAATCTAAGGTTCATATTGATTTCTAGTTTCTACATAAGAGATGGTTTCTAATTGATCTATATATATATATAAATATATATATTCACACTCTCCACTTCTACAGCTACCGTCTTTCCACCATCACCGTCGTCGCTCTTCCGCCATCGCCATTGTCTCCTTTCTGCCACTGCCGCCATCACTGCATCCTTCTCCGAACAACTTATCGTATTCTCCGATCATCTTCTACACTGTAATCCAAATTATCACCGTCCATCATATCCGCTATTTTTTTCTAGATCCGTCGGCTTCCATGGAATCAGACGGTAACTCCAAATCTAACGAATCCAACGATGATGCTTCAAAATTAGAAAGTCGTTCAGATGTATTTTTCGTTCAAATTTTTATCCAATTCTGCTTTCTGGTTGCCTCTGATAATCTTCTCTGGCGTGACTTTTATCTCCACAATAACTATGATACGAACATGTCTCATTCGTCCCAAGTGTACCACAATACATGCTATAACTTGGTACGACTTGTACGAATGACCCATTCGTCCCTTTCGTGCCAACTAGTTGTACTCCATAACTTGGTATGACTAGTACAAATGAACTCATTCGTCCGTTTCGTGCCAACTAGTGGCGCACCATAACTTGGTACAACTGGTGAGAATGAATCCATTCGTCCTATTCGTGCCAACTAATGGCGCACCATAAATTGGCACGATTCGTACGAATGAATCAATTTGTACCGATCTTTTTAGCTCTCTGTTTCATGAATTGGCGCTGCCGCATCTATATCATCGCCACCATGCCTAGATCTACGTTTTCGCTTTCCTTTAATTGTGCCGTCATCGGATCTTTCTTTAGCCACATCTGAATACCATCGCCGCCGTGACTGGATTTAGAATTTTAGATTTTTGTTGTTCTGAAAGACCGCGGTCGTCGAAGATTTGGTCTTCTCCGTCTAAATCGTGGCAAAATCTAGAGTTTTTAGTTTGAGGTTCAATATTTTCACCGGTTTCTGAGGTGGCAAAGTCGCCAGAGGATCTATGATCGACGGTGATAGGAGGAGGCGTGATGGATTGTACGTTAGAATTTGGAGAGACAGATGAGAGAGAGTTGAGAGAGGAGAGAGAAATTATAAAATGAAAAATAAAACGGTGATGATGAAAATGAGATGGGGGTAAGGTCAATTTTGTCCAAAATTCTCAAAATCTGACAATATTTATATTAAGTTAAGTTTTGGACAACTTTTATTTTTGATAACTCATAGTGGATATCTCAAATTTTTTTGTCTAATATTTTATTAATATAAATTATAATAATAAAATATTAACATGTGAGAGGGGTGTACTACATGTACACCCCTAATAGAATTTTCCTGAAAAAAAGATGTATGCTTTTCAGAGCTAGAGATTTTGTGAGGACAGTAACTTTGGCTCATTTGAAAAGTAGGACATTTCCCGCCTCCTCAAAGAACGAGCTCTCATTGATTTGTGGGGTCCACGCCGTGTCGTTGCTCGTCGCCGGCAGCTTGCCATGAAAATGTGTGTTTTAGGAAGATTGGAGGGGTGAACTGCGATTGATTTCAAAATTTCTTTGATATTTTTTTCAATATATGAGATTTAATACTCGAAATGTATGAAAATTTTAAAGAGAGAGAAGAGGGGAAGATAATCAGGAAATGATGTATTTTTTTTATTTTTATTTTTATTTTTATTTTTATTTTTATTTTCATTTTGTTCCTTTATATTTTTTAATTCATTCTTTTATTAAGTTGAATGGAGGAGGGGGGAGCTATGTGGCATTCCACGTCAGTATTCAGGGTTCATGCAGGCGGTCACGTGCAGAAAACTTTGAATGGGTCGAAAATAGTCCTACATTTGCTATTCTTAAAATATAGTAATAATATTTTAAATTTGTCGGCCCGACAAAAAAGTATCCTAATTTTCAAATGAGCCAAAGTTAATATGCTAAAAAAAACCTCTAGCTCTGCTTTTCATTACTCAAATATTCAAACTTAATTTAAACAAATCTCGATAGTAAAAACTATTCAACAAATGTACAGTAAATCTTAAAAAAGGTAAAATTAATCTAAAATTCAATATAACATTCGATTGCAACTTAAAATAATAGGTAAATTGTACTTTCTGGCACGGATTTTAAGATGATATTCAATTTGTGGCCCCAACTTTATATAATGCTTAAAATAGCCTATACTTCAGGGTGGGGTTCAAATTGTGGCATGGGACTAAATATCTGTTAAAAAAATACAGTTAGGGCATGTTCGGTTGCCTCAATTGGCCCCAATTATATGCTAGATACAATATAATCTCATGTTCGGATGATTATACATGGCCCGTTACTTAATCCTATAATTAGACAGCCCGTTACAAATGCCATGATTCTGAGTATGACCTCCCCCCTAGCGATAACTTTTATCTTGCACATGTTACCATTTTATCCTTATATACAAGCACAAATCTAGCATCTGTATCTCTCGCCCATCTCACCACAAAATCACATTAACCCAACTCCTTCCAATCATCTCATTCTCTTCTCTCGCCTGTGTATATCTCCACATACCTTTTGTTCTGTTGCAGAATTAGAAGAGAAAGGGATTATCCCAAGAATTGTAAAATTTATTTCATACCTGAGGAATTAAAATTGAACCATTCTACAACAATTGTATATCGGGGACAAGAGAGAAGGGGTGGTGATAGTAGCAGTGGCGCGGCGTGAGGGGTTGTAGATCGGAAAAGGTAAAAAGAGGGCTATGTGAGGAGTGACGAGGTCGTGATAGCGGTAGCTACGGCGGTGCGGCGCACACGTAGGAATGTGTGAGGCGGCGACACAACGAGGTTGTAGAAGGCGGAAGAGGAGGGCATGGTGGTGGTGGTGGTGGCAGCGGCGTGATGGGACGAAATGAATGGCGACTAGAATTTAAGGGGGCAAATGGGATGGTTTTCTGGTGAGAGAGATAGAGAGAGGAGAAAAAGAGAAGTGTGGATGATGATGATGATGATGATGATGATGATGTGGTAAAGGTTAATTTAGTAAATGAACACATTTGTTTTTTTTATAAGTAAAATTGTCCGTCCATCCGAACACCATTTAACTAGACATGATTCAGTCTTTATTTATCCCATACTATATCTGACTGTTATCTAGTCTAGGAAACCAAACGGGACCTTAACGGATGGTATAGTACTCCCTCTTATCCAATATGTTTGTCATTTTAAGTTATACAACTTTTTGCTTTTTAATTGACGTTTTGAATTTTTTTTTGACAAAGTTATCCTTATTTATTTACAACTATTCATATTTCCTCTACTTTTTCTGATGGATTGGTTCTTCTACTCAAAGTTACTCTTATTTAAAGACTTGTGTTATTAAGAATAGTTATCATTAAATAAGGTTATGTTGGTTATAATATTTTTTTATTAATAAATGTATTGAAGCTTAGGAAGATATATAGAATAAATAGAAGGGAGTATGATTTTATAATTAATTACTAATATTTTTAAACATACTTTCATTCATAAAAGAATAATTCAACAAGTTTTAACGAAATAAACAATTACACCCGTCGGACCTGGGTGGACTCCAGGTGTGTGATTTTTAGAGAGAGAGAGAGAGTGAGAGAGACTGCAAATTACTCCATAATCCATACACAAAAATTACACAATTGAGAGAAAGCTATATATATAGAGAGAGAGAAAGAAAGAGAGAGAGATCAAGAGAAGATATCATGTTACTTTAATTATCTGAACTTTTATTTCGATATGTACAGGGACTGTCATTACCATTTCGAAGAATTCAAAGAATGAAAAGAGATCGAAAATTACAATCTCCATATATATGTATGAGCGAATTAATTAAAGAATTCCAACATCATCAACGCAGCCACCACGTGGCATAATCATCGGTGGACTCCACGGCGGCGAAGTCGAACATCACGACCTCGCGGCGGCGATCCGCCGTGAACAGCGGCGGCTTGACATTATGCCGGCACAAGGGGCACGTGACGTGGCCGTATCCCAGCCACCTATCGATACAGCCCCTGTGAAAAACGTGATCGCAAGTGAGCTCTCTGATCTCATCTCCACCGTCGATTCTACAAAGACAGACAGCACATTCGTCGGAATGAATGTTGTTGTTGCAGTAATGAGTTACGGGCGCTCGAGGTTGGAAGAAAGATTGAAAGAGAACAAAATTCCATGCCCACACTAAGTGTGTGATTACCAAAGTTGCATGATTTAGTATTGCTGATTTGGGAACATTCACTCTAAACATGATTTTGTTAGCTCGAATGGAGATTTCTATTAGTAGTCGGGAGGGGGTATTTATAGGCTCGTAGTCGAGATCTTCTGTTACTGACCGTGTTTAAAATTTTTGGAAAGTTTCTGAGAAAGAGCATGATATATTGTGAAGACTGTATAATATATATATATATATATTGAGGGAACTGTATAAACATATTAATATTTGTCTTCTGGAACTTGGGTTATGACATATAATAGAGTTTTTAATTTACTCATGAGTGTAAGAGTCGTTGGTTAAATAACTTAAATTTAGTATCAGTAGTCAAGGGAATGACATGGCAGAAATATAATATTAGTCTCTTTTTGCATGTGATGAATTGTTAATAAGATATATAGATTTGTAAGTTAGAGTAATATAAAATCAGTGATGATTTTTTTTTATGTAAAAATTCCTTAATTAAACATGCCAATAAGAAAGATGCATGGAAAAGTGAAATATAAATGTGATTGATATAAATATCTTCAATAAATTCATGAAATGTACCGTGCTAATTGTTGGTTTTTCTCTTTTGCTCTTCTAGATAATGGCACATTGTAAGTCAATCTTCAAAGATCATGTGAATTCCAAAGCTCTGAAGATTCAAATCTTGAGTGATAATATATAATAGAGCTTCAAGAATTTCTACACCCACAAAATTTTAAACATTTAATCGGAATTCATGTTTTTGATTCTGCAAAATTTAAAATCTAATTCACTTAATATGTAGGTAAATAGAAGGGAACGAAAGAGAACAAAATAATTAATAAGCAAAATGATATAATGAATACGATGACAAAGAAGATTAAAAAAATGAAATTAAACTATCATGTATAAATAGGCTTCAGTTAGGAAAAATGATTCATAGAGTCAAAATTTGAATAATGGGGAAGTTGGGTAGTTGGTAGGTTGTATGGAAAGTGACGATTTTAGACTCTACCACATTATGAACTGTATAGGAAATTGAACGGACAATTTTGGAAAATAATATTAATAATAAATAATAATTATAATAATAATAATAATGGGAAAATGTTTTAGGCAA
Organism: Agastache rugosa; assembly: GCA_031470985.1. Taxonomy (NCBI): domain Eukaryota; kingdom Viridiplantae; phylum Streptophyta; class Magnoliopsida; order Lamiales; family Lamiaceae; genus Agastache; species Agastache rugosa. Next base: position 70,521,575 of record CM062601.1, on the reverse strand, counting down.
GAAAATTGAGATCCACAGGCCACAGCTCTCTTATAGTATAATAAATAGATTTGATAGATGTTCGCCTTTTAATTTAGCAAAGAAATACCGCAAGTGTACGAGCTATTCTAGTAACGTGGCAAGTAAGGTGGTATTCCACAAGGACTAATTGTTAACTCTTATGACTACTATTACTAAGTTGATTTAATCTATTTAGACTAATCAATTTTAAGGGGTGATTTATGAACTACTAAAATAAAGACAATTTCAACAAAATTATTAAATTAAAAGATAAAATGATGAAGAGAGTTTAAATAGGAAGGTATTCTAAGGATTATAATTTAATGGGATGCAATGACTCGACTTCCACTCAAGCAACCTATGGTTCGACTCTCCTTATCTAAGGTAATCACTCAATTATCTCTAGTCTCCTCTCGGGCGTCCTAGAGGTGTAGATTACGGGTAGTTATGCCGTCTCGGGACACTAAGCTAACCATAACTGCCAAAAGACCATTGGACTCTCAACCTTCATATCCCGAATCAACCTCTCGGTCTATTGCAATAATATGCCTTGTATTCCCTTCTCGAGTGAACTCTCGTCTCTCGACCCTCAAGCTCAACACAAAAGATATACTAAATTGGTGATCAATCAATTCAATATTCTTAAAAACCTAGAATCACAAAGAGATAGGAGGAATAAACCATAGATTTATATCATAGAAGTCAAAACATTACAAACCCACCAAAAATCCAATCCCTAGAATAAGAAATCTAGCCAACCATTATCATTTTCAACATAAATCTCAAATCAAAAGAAATCATACTCAAGATACAAAGAGAGATAAGATATAAGTGACAAATCCTATTTTCTTTGGTAGTCTTCAAGCTTCAATCCTTGATTCCTTCTTCTTCAAGCTCTCCAAGATGGGTAATGGATGTAGTGTGTGTAAATATGTGTAATGTGAGGTGGAGGTTAGTAGATGTTAACCCAGAGAAATGAGAATTGTGGTGTTGGGGATGTGAGTAAGAAGAAGTGTCAAAAAAATAATAAAAAAGGGGATAAAATTGGAGAAACCCGCTTTTCTGCTTTGCGCCGCGGGCTAGACCCCGGTCGCGGCCCCGACCGCGGGTCATAGGCGTGAAAAGCGTTGGCTGACTCTGGTAGCGCCGCTGGCCGCGGCCGTGATGACTAGTGGGTGTCCAGCGATTTTTTCGTTTTTGCTCGTTCTCCCTCGTCCGGACTCCAAATTGCCTCTCGTTTCTTTCTACGGCTCCGTATCAAGCTCTTCTTCATCATTCCAAGTTCTTCTCACTCCACCTTAGCTTCTATTTTTCCTAAAATTTCATCAAAATATCCAAAACAAGCATAATTTCTCACAATGCAAAGTTTTAAGGCAAAAAGTTGCAAAATACATGGGTTTTCTCTCACAAATGGCATCAAATTCACACTAAACTACGTGAAAAATCCATGTTTGTCAATAGATTATACATAACATGATAAGTATGTATACCAAATAACTTTTTAATACAGTAGAACCTCTATAACTTAATACTGTTGGGACCGTGGAATCTTATTATCTTAGAGAGGTATTAATTAATCGATATATTTATAATTTATTAATTAAAAGAGGTATTTCATCACATTCAATGAATTTAAATTAGTTACCAAAGAATTATACTTCAACAAACTTGAATTTTAATATACATAAAAACATGCATGAATATTAAATATTAAGAACTAAAATCTAGTTATTCAATGTATTAGAATGAGATATGTACGTCCAATGTTGCATATTGATAAACAAACTATTATATATACAAAACAAAAAGTTTTTAAATTCATACTCAATAATATAATGACTAATAATCTAAAAGGTGTCGAAAAAATAACCATGACAAACCAAATACATGAGGTATTATGTGTGCATAAACGAGATCACCCGTCATGCACCAAAAATGAATTATTAGTGTTGGCTTTATCAATATTTTCATTTGAAAGGTAGTCAACAAACACTTTATGCAAACACACTCAAAATGTCATTTGAGTATTACACTAAGTTATCATAGTTATCTTTGCAATTTTAGGAGATTATTAATTTATGATGTTGATGGGACCATAGACTTATACAAGGGTCTTCAGAAAAATTATTATTTTATTAATTTATTGAAATTATTAATTTACACTAAAGGCTCAACTCGGAACCGAAGAATATTATTATCTTAAAGAGGTTATTAATTTATCGAGTATTAATTTAAAGAGGTTCACCTGTAATTACAATTTAAGAATTACCAAATTACAATAAATATTGATATGGAAAATTGCTAAATTGAATTCCATCTGAAAGTTAATGGTCCCCACTCCTCAGTTGTTCCTTGTATTTGGAAAATTTGGATTCTTTTTTTTTTGTATTTTATTTTCTATTGAATTCGTTAGAATTATAACATGTGACGATTTTTTTAATAATTATATATTCTAATTTGATGGAATAAACCCTACTTACCATGCTTAAATTATAAAATTGTGCCACATATCGTAAATTCAAGTAATAGAAGATGAAACACATTAAATAATAGAGAATCTCATTTGATATTTGGAGGTCAATATCAAATACTCCATCCGTCCACAATAAATTTGCCACATTGTGGATGACACGGGTTTTAATAATTTGTTGGTTGATTGTATTGTAAGTGGAATAAGGGTCCCACTTTTATATAGTTTTAAATTGTGTTGTGAGTGGAAAAGTAAGTGAGGTGTGTGGGGTCTATTACTATAAATAGACGTGGCAAATTTTTTGTGGACGGACCAAAAAGAAAATTGTGGCAAATTTATCGTAGACGGAGGGAGTACTAGTTTCAAAATTGACTGCCTAAGTCAACTTAGGAAAAGAGAGATAAAGTCATAGAGGACATTTAAATAGACAATTGTACTTTTTTTCAAATTAAAACAAATTTAAAAAAATAATATACATAAGTTGAAACCGGCCCCTTAGCAAAAAAAAAAGCCACTTGGATCGTCTATCCCATTTTTTGTTTTCCATTTACAACTTTTTAGTTTTACTTCTATAATTTTCATCTATTTTAATTTTTATATTTTAGTTTAATTTTGTAATTATTAATTATTATTGATTATTCTCAATAAATGTATATAATTATTTTTTGGCTTATAATTTTCATCTTTTAGTTAATAATTAATTATTATGATTGATTATTTCATATTTAGGTCGGATTGATTACAATAATTTCTATTTTTATATAAAAAATATATCATTAGAATAATAATGTTAATAGTGGGACACGTAAATTAAATATTGGACATATGATCCAAGCTTGAGAAGGAGGGGGAAAAAACACTTGAAATCCTTTGTCGTCCCCACATTTGGTGTCCCACTATATCCCATATTCTATATTTAATTAGGTTTTTCTTATTTTTTTTTCTTCAATTTTGATCTATAATATTTAAGTATAGTTTTACAATTATTACCTAGGGCTCATCCATCCAAATAGAGTTTATATTTTTTATATTTAATTTGCACTTTTTTGAATTTTTAATTGATTATCAGGGTTCATTATTCCAAAATTAGGATATAATGTTTTTAAACTCCAATTTTATAATAAATTTTAATTAAGGTTCATTTTATATTATTAAAATTTTATTTTTAAATAAATATTTTTAAAATAATGAAATTAATAGTGAGCCTCATAATGAGACACAAATTGGGAATAGAGAGGATCTCATCAAGATGAAAAGGAATATTGCTTTTCATTACTCAAAGTCTCAAATATTCAAACTTTATTTAGACACTTATCGACAGTAAAAATTGATCAACAAATGTACAATTAATCTTTAAAAGATGTAAAATTAATCTAAAATTCCATATACGTTCGATTGCTACTTAAAATAATTAACTTCGCTCGAGTCTGGAGACTGATCATTAATTTATCTGGCCGATTGATTTATATGATTTTATAATTAATTAAACTTTTTAAACATACTTTCATTCATAAAAGAATAATTCAACAAGTTTAAACGAAATAAACAATTACACCCGTCGGACCTGGGTGGACTCCAGGTATGTGATTTTTAGAGAGAGAGAGAGTGAGAGAGATTGCAAATTACTCCATAATCCATACACAAAAATGGGAGCCTGGTGGCTACGCACCCAAGCATTGCATCTATGGCCTAATCTGCTACCATGTGGTATTTCTAAACAGGAGCTAGAAAAAAAATGAAAATGAAATTAAATTAATTGTAACACAATCATAGTTTGGAGCGAATTACGAGGTCCATGCAGAGCATTGATTGCTACTGTTTGTCATTAAATGAAATTAAATTAATTGTTATTGTTTTATTATAGTGGGTGACATTTCTTATAATATTAGTATAATTGATAAAAACAATTTGTTTAGTTAAAAATTATGTTTTAATATTATATTTTATATTTCATCATCCTGCACATAATTATTATAGCACAATTTAATTTAAATATTTTGTAATTACATTCATCACTTATTTGTTTGGCCACTTTAAAAAAAATATTTATTTGTGTGTTGATTTAAAAAAGCTCAATTTTCATAAGATAAATTTCTATGAATCCAATATTTCGATATTATAGTTATTATTTAATATTTGTGAAATACACATCAAATTGTAGTATTAATTAAGGTAAACTTCTTTATATAATAAAAGGAGTGAATTTTTTATATATTAATTTTATAATTTGATGGTGTTATTATGCATGATTTGAGTAATTTTTTACCGTACAATTATGTGTTTTTATATTTCAATTCATCTTGTTCCACCGATGAATTTGTTAATCATAGGACATTTTTTACGGAATTAATTCCGAAATCATTTGTTGTTATTCGTTGTCGAAAGGGCTCAAGTCTCAACTTTACTGCCTCCATATAAGAGGTGGTAGTACTAGCTAGGGTTTGTAGTGGTGACATTGTAGGGATATGAACTTTCAAATAAAAATATATATTTTGCTCTTGTTGCATGTTAATTTTGTTAATTTTTTTAATTTACTTTAAGATCGATCAATTGAGTCTCATATCGTCCTATCGTCCGGTTAATGCAATTAAAGCTTAATTGGTCAAAAATTGAGTTTCTATAGTTCGATCTATTAAATATGTGGTCACTAATTTCATATAGTCCGATTCATACAATTTGAGCTCAATTGATCACAAATTAATTCTCATATAATCCGATTGATGCATTTGGAGCTCAATTGGTTACTAATTAGTCTTGTACAATTATACTTACGATGATCAATTCCACTATTTGAGCACTAATTTTGTTGTTAATTTGTTAAAATAATATTCATAACACTCACAAGTAATCAACGAATTGAGATTATAATGATTAATTCCACTAACGAACCGCTGATTTTTGTTAATTTATTTTAATTTAATTTATCGAAACATTAATTATCTCACTCATGAGTAATTGACGAATTGAGGTTAAAATGACGATTAGTTCCACTAACTGAACTTCGTTTTTTATAGTTTGTGTTAATTTATCGAAATACCAAATAATTTCACTCACAAATAATCGACGAATTGAGATTACTACGATTAGTTCAACTAATTGTGCATTATTTATGTTAATTTGTGTTAATTTATCGAAATCGTAACCATCTCACTCACAAGTAACCAACGAATTGAGATTACGTCGATTAGTTCCACTAATTGAACATTGTTTTCTATAATGTGTGCTAAGTTATCGAAAAACCAATTATCTCAATCATAAGTAATTAACGAATTGATATTACCATGATTAGTTCCACTAATTGAACATCGATTTTGTAAATCCGTGTTGATTTATCGAAATACTAATAATCTCACTCAAAAGTAATCAGCGAATTAGGATTATAATGATGAATTCCACTAATTTTTTGTTAATTTATTTTAATTTATTGAAACAAGTAGTTATCTACTCACAAGTAATTGACGGATTGGGATTACGACGATTAGTTTCACTAAATAAACATTGTTTTCTATAATCTGTGTTAATTTATCGAAACACCAATAATTTTACTCACAAATAATCAACGAATTGAGATTACTATGATTAGTTCCACTAATTGTACATTATTTTCTATTAGTTTGTGTTAATTCATCGAAATTGTAACCATCTCACTCACAAGTAACCACCGAATTGAGATTACGTTGATTTGTTCCAATTGAACATTGTTTTCTATAATTTGTGTTAATTTATCGAAAAATCAATTGTATCACTCATAAGTAATCAACGAATTGATATTACCATAATTAGCTCTAGTAATTGAACACCGATTTGTTAATTCGTGTTAATTTATTGAAATACTAATCATCTCACTCAAACGTAATCAACAAATTGAGATTATGATGATTATTTACACTAATTGAACACCAATTTTATTAATTTGTCGAAACACTAATCACGTCAATCACAAGCAATCAATGATCTAGGATTACGACGATCAATTTCACTAATTGAACAACAATGTTTGTTATTTTATCGGAACATTAATCATCTCACTCGCAAGTAATCAAGGAAATGAGATTACGATGATCAATTCTATTAATTGGAAACCAATTTTGTTAATTAATTTATATGATATTTTAAAATCTAATAAAATTAATATCACAATTATTTATAGGAAAATAATTAGAGATAAAAATAAAAAATGTAAAATAATTATTAGAGTCGTTTTTAAGGTTTATTATTATATATTGTCTAGGGCTGAGCAGACCCGCCCCGTACCTGTCAAACCGACATGTTCGGGCTGATCGGTCTGGTTTTTTAAGCCTATACGGTTCGGGCGGGTAGAAAACTTAGGACCGAAAATGGTTCGGGTCGGTTTCGGTTCTGATTTTCCAAATCCATCAGAAATCGAACCGACCCAAATATATTTAATAAAGTGAGAATACTCATAACTATCCAGTATGAAGACAGTGTGTACCACTCATACCCACTTTTGGTGGCACGTATAAGCCATAACCACTGATACTTTTTTGTACTTTTTGCCTGTTTTAAAAAATAGGTTAATTGTCAAATTCATGCATTAATTCCCGTGTGCGATCATTGTACAAATGAGTTCAAATTATTGTTGACTCGCTTTATGAATGAGGATAAAAATGATTCCCCAAGCTATGTAATGTAACAATTCATGTTCTCTCTTTTATTTTCATGCATCATTCACATCAAACATTTTATTAAAGTTTGTCATGCATGCCAATATACTAAATTAAATAGTGTCAATGCACGCATAGAATCTTATCGGTACAACTATTTAGTTTCATTGATTCTTCAGTCTATATATGAAATTACACTTCAGAAAAGAAAAAAAATGAAAGAGAGAGAATCACAATACCACAAAAACAACTAAATATCACTCACGTTTGCTAGAGAAATCACACAGCAGAAGGCATTTATTTTGCGAAGTTATTATAGGCTAGTTGAAATTTAATTTTAATGATGGTATCGAAGAGAAAAATATTATACCGCTCATGGTTTTACCGTACCGATAGGATATATATATATATATATATATATATATATATATATATATATCACCTATCGGTACAGTAAAATCATGAGCGGTACAATATTTTTTTTTCTCCACACACATTATTTCATTCAACCCTCTTTCATTCTATGCTTTTTTTTAACCATATCATCGTTGTTCTGTAGAAACGAAGTCATACACGTACCGATATTTTCACTTGGGGTTAATCGAGATATATATCGATGTGTAGAAGGAATTTTCATATGAGATTGAAAAGGTCAGTTCAAATAAAATTTTAAATGAGTATCGGCACGAGAAAAAGTTATACCGATAGGTGCAGTGGAGTCACCATCGGTACTAACAAATACTATAATAAAAGGAGTGAGTTTTTTTTATTTATTAATTTTATAATTTAATGGTGTTATTATGGATGATTTGAGTAATTTTTTACCGTACAATTATGTGTTTTTATATTTCAATTCATCCCGTTTCATCGAAGTTTTTTAATCATACGACTTTTTGTAGTATTTTTTCTTTTCGGAATTAATTCGGAAATCATCGTCGTTATTTGTAATTGAGTCCCCTATTGTCCGATTGATGCAATTGAAACTCATCTAGTCACTGATTGAGTTCACATATAGTCCGATCGATCTCATTTGAAGCTCAATTGGTCACTGATTGAGTCTCATATAGTCTAATTAACCACAAAATTATTTTAATTGTGTTAAATTATCGAAACACTAATCATCTTACTCACGAGTAATCAAATGAATTATAATTACGACGATCAATTCCACTATTTGAGCATTAATTTAGTTGTTAATTTATCAAAATAATAATCATCACTCTCAGTTACAAGTAATTGACGAATTGGGATTACAACGATTACTTCCACTGACAATACATCATTTTGTATAATTTGTGTTAATTTAGTGAAACACCAATAATTTCACTCACAAATAATCGATGAATTGAGATTACTACGATTAGTTCAACTAATTGTGCATTATTTATGTTAATTTGTGTTAATTTATCGAAATCGTAACCATCTCACTCACAAGTAACCAACGAATTGAGACTACGTCTATTAGTTCCACTAATTGAACATTGTTTTATATAATTTGCGTTAATTTATCGAAAAATCTATTATCTCACTCATAAGTAATCGATAAATTGATATTACCCTAATTGGTTCCACTAATTGAACAACAATTTTGTTAATTTGTATTAATTTATCGAAATACTAATAATCTCACTTAAAAATTATCAACGAATTGAGATAATAATGATTAATTCCAATGTTATTTTGTTTTAATTTATCAAAACAGTAATTATCTCACTCACAAGTAATTGACGAAAGATTATGGCGATTAGTTCCACTGATGGAACATCATTTTCTATAATTCGTGTTAATTTGTCAAAACTGTAACCATCTTACACACAAGTAACCAACAAATTGAGATTACGTCGATTTGTTCCACTAATTGAACATTGTTTTCTATAATTTGAATTAATTTATCTAAAAATCAATTATCTCACTCATAAGTAATCAACGAATTGATATTACCACGATTAGTTTCATTAATTGAACAACAATTTTGTTAATTCATGTTAATTTATCGAAAAACTAACCACCTCACTCAGAAGTAATCAACAAATCAAGATTACAATGATTAGTTTCACTAATTGAACATCAATTTTGCTAATTTGTCGAAACACTAATCATTTTATTCACAAACAATCAATGATTTTGGACTATGACAATCAATTCCACTAATTGAGCGCCAATGTTTGTTAATTTATCGGAACATTAATAATCTTACTTGCAAGTAATCAAGGAAATGGGATTACGATGATCAATTCCATTAATTTGAAACCAGTTTTGTTAATTAATTTATGATATTTTAAAATTTAATAATAATGTCACAATAATTTATAGGAAAACAATTAGAGATAAAAACAAAAAATGTGAAAAATTGACAGCAAGAACATGAAATTTGAAAAAACTGATTATTATTATTATCATTATTATTATTATCATTATTATTATTATTATTATTATTATTATTATTATTATTATTATTATTATTATTATTTTCCTTTTCAGTGAGTCAATATTAGAGTCGTTAATGTCATAATTAAGATTTATTGATATATTTATCTTACACTTACACTCCTCTAGATTATTATTTTATTTAAATAATTATGATTAGTTTTAATTGATATACATATTTCTTATTATTTTTATTGTGTTACCTAAAAAAAGTATTTTTATTGTGTTATAATTTTTAAAAAATAAAAAAATAAAAGAAAAAATAGTGCCTTTGCACTAAAACTGCACAATTGAAGATGACAGCTCATTTTTTTCTTTCCCCCCATCCCTCATCCAAACCCTAGCTACAGCTTCTCCACCGCCGCGAAGATGAAGAACTTCGTGAAGATCCTAACGGGTAAGACTATCACCTTGCCTGGAGATTGAATCCTCCAATACCATCTACAATATGAAGGCCAATATTTAGGACAATTAGGAAGGCATCCCTTCGGACCAACAACGTCTCATCTTCGTCGGAAAAAAGCACCATGACGGTCGCATCCTCCCCGATTACAATATCCAGAAGGTCGGCGGATTCAGTTTGAGACCGAACAACATGAGTTCAATGGAGGGTGCTTTAGTGATCCACAAGAGGATGAACACTAAGCGTTTGCACTAACCAATTCATTTCTGCCCTCCCTCCAAGATTCTCTGGATAACCATCTGTTGGTATGTCTTGTTTATTTTTGCTTTTATATGTTTATTTCATTTTTTTCAAGATTTGTTTCTTTTTTTTTATGATTATTTCAATTGCACAAGATACACCATAGCCAAACTCTACATGTTGATCTCTCACCTTTTACTCTAAAAAAATTAATTCTGCTTCTTTTCGAAGCATCTACAAAATGAAACCTTAGCCAAATTTTTTATTTAGGTCAGATTAATTATATTTTGGCTGTTACCTGATTTTGAGGTTTTATACGCGTATTCTAAAGATGTAGTTATAAATCATGTCATTGAATGTTGGACAAAAAGGACAGTCTCATTCTTACTCCATTCTTTTGCCAAAGCATTGAAGTATATTTCTAAAGTTGTACTTGTATTATCTCCAGAATGCTTGAAGGTATGTTTCTAAGTTCGTCCTATATGAACAAAGGAGCAATCATTTTGTTTTTGGCAAAAGCATTCTATGCAAGTCTAACTCCTTAAAGTGAGGCTACTGTAGCAACTAAAGATTATTCAAAAGCCATATGTGAGACAGAGTTCATTCTTAAAGAAGATGAAAATAATTTAGAGGCTTTGTAGGTGCAGTTCATTATAATTTTATATTATGTTATTAGGGCGCAAGAGGTTGTACTTAAAAATAAAGAATGAATTGTATGTACAAATTTGATCAATGTAAGATGAGAAATTGTTTGAATGTTATGAATTGCTTCAATCGATATGTGAATTCGTTATATGCAGTTGTAGAAAAATTGTTATTTAGGTTGTAGCAATTACTTCTCAGAAAATTCTCTTCCTATTGATTGTTGATATTTGAATATTGTGTTTATATTATGTTCATCTATCCCTGTGTTCAGTCTTTATTTTGTAATGGTTGAAACTTCTGAAGAGAAACTATATATAAGCAAAAATTGATTGGCTTCTGACGAGAGTCTGATGTTGGAGCAGTCTTGTTGGGGTTGAAAAGAGAAGGAGCCGGAGACGGAGTTGTGAAGAAGATGAGCGGTTGGAGTTGGTGCACTAGCGAGCAAAATGACCATCCTCATCGAAGTTATAGCAACCACCACCTTTAGATCAACAAAATCAAACAAAGTTCATGGAGAAAAATAAAGAAAATCACCTGGAACAAGATCAATTACAATGCCTCAAAAAATAACACCACAGATTCAACTAACTACCCAATGTAGCAGGAAAAATAATTTAAAAAAATGCCACTGACTATTGGGATTCCAGTTACTCCAAATCTTATGGATAATCCTTCGCCGCCATCAATACAAGTTTTAAAGATCAGATATCACTAGAGGCACATGTGAGCCAACCTTTGCATAAATATCCAAACACGAAACAACCTGCAAGTATTAAAACAAGTAAGGCTTATATACAATGCAAGGCCACATCTTCCAAAAAATAGACAAGATTATCGATCTCTGAACTTATTACCTTATGCCCTTGTAAGTATACATTAAAGACTCTCATTCCTAAAAGATCAACAGTTAACACTATCTCTGCGAAATGAAGATCAACCACGTAATTCCCAGCCTCTAAATTCTGAAAATGATAAGTGAACTCCCCACAACGCGCAGTCTGATAAAGACTAAGGCCTTCAACATCCCCAATTATGGGATCTTCAGTGCTTGGAGTATAGCCTCCATAGAGCCGACCCGGATATATTTAATAAAGTGAGAATACTCACAACTATCCAGTATGAAGATAGTGTGTACCACCCATACCCACTTTTGGTGACACATATAAGCCATAACCACTGATACCTTTTGTACTTTTCGGCTGTTTTAAAAATAGGTTAATTGTCAAATTAATGCATTAATTTTCGTGTGCGATCATTGTACAAATGAGTTTAACAAATTATTGTTGACTTGCTTTATGAATGAGGACAAAAATGATTCCCCAAGCTCTGTAATGTAACATATTCACGTTTTCTATTTTATTTTCATGCATCATTCACATCAAGTCTTTTATTAAACTTTGTCATGCATGCCAATATACTAAATTAAATAGTATCAATACACGCGTAGAATCTTATCGGTACAACTATTTAGTTTCATTGATTCTTCAGTGTATATATGAAATTACACTTCAGAAAAGAAAAATAAAATGAAAGAGAGAGAGAGAATCACAATACCACAAAAATAACTAAATATCACTCACGTTTGCTAGAGAAATCACATAGGAGAAGGTATTTATTTTGCAAAGTTATTATAGGTGAGTTGAAATTTATTTTTAATGATGGTATCGAAGAGAAAAATATTATACCGCTCATAGTTTTACTGTACCGCTCGTGGTTTTACGGTACACATAAAAAACCCATCGGTACACTTAAAAAACCCATCGTTACATATTTAATATTTTTTCCTCTCCACACACATTATTTCATTCAACTCTCTTTCATTCTATGCTTTTTTTAACCATACCATCGTTGTTTTATAGAAACGAAATCATACACGTACCAAATGATCTTATTTGTTAAATTAACTATTAAGTGTGACTAAAAAAATAATAAACACAATACAACTTCAAAAATAAGAACAGAAACACACTGGAGAAAAAATATAGTATACCGATAGGCAAAAAAACTGTACCAATGGACCTAATATCATTACCTATAAGTACAGAATTCTAACCGATCGGTACGCAGTTTATGAAACTTATAAGACATTGTCGTAACACAAGTCATAAATATTTGCTTTCGTGCCAAACAATTATATAGCACATAAGCATAGCACGTAAATATCCTAATTAGCACGAAATTAACATAATTAGTACGAAATTATCATAATTAACCATCATATTTTTAACACAATATCAATGATATGTTCAAAAAACTGTACCGACAGGCTGAAAAAACTGTACCGATAGGTTGAAAAACTGTACCGATAGATTGAAAAACCTATCGGTACAATATCACGACGAACGGTACAGTTTTTTCAGACGTCATTGCTCTTTAGTTCCATGATTAGTTCCATTAATAAAACGCCGATTTTGTTAATCCGTGTTAATTTATCGAAATACTAACCATCTCACTCAAAAGTAATCAATACATTGAAATTACGATGATTAGCTCCACTAATTGAACACCAATTTTGTTGATTTATCGAAATACTAATCATTTCACTCACAAACAATCAATGATTTGAGATTACAACGATCAATTCCAGTAATTGAACAACAATGTTTGTTAATTTATCAAAATATTAATCATCTCACTCGCAAGTAATCAAGCAAATGAGATTACGATTATCAATTCCATTTAATTGGAAACCAATTTTTTTAATTAATTTATATTAATTTATGATATTTAAAACCTAATAAAAATAATGTGAGAATCATTTTTAGAAAACAATTATAGATAAAATAAAAAAATGTGAAAAATCAAAAATTGATAGTAAAAACATGAAATTTTAAAAATTTATTGGATAATAATAATAATATAATAATAATAATAATATATAATTATTATTATTATTTCCTTTTTGAATGAATCGTTATTAGAGTCGTTTATGTCATAATTAAAGTTTATTTTAATTATTTAAAGAATTATGATTAGTTTAATTTATGTAAATATTTCTTAGTATTTTTATTGTGTTTTAGTTTTAAAAAAATAAAAATAAAAGGAAAAATAGTGTAAATAAGGCAGAGCCACCGGAGAAAAGCCGAAAGACTTCCTCCGCCGCCTCTTCATCTTGGCGCATTCGCTGACATTGTTGAGCAAAGCGTCGGTGAATTTCCTATTCATTTTGGCAGCAACTTTCTTCATGTTTTCGAGCAAGCCCACTTCACCGTTTCCACCAAAAGAGAGCTCTTTCGCTCCGACGCCGCCGCGGGTGGAGGAGCTGGGCGGCGGAGGGCGGGGGAGCAGAGGGGACCAAATGGAGCTCTGGGCGTAGTCGAAATCGAAAGTAGAGTTTTCTGGAAATTTGTAGAGGAGGTCATTTGACTTGGAAGATTCGAGATACTCCACCACCATTACCAGTGGCGGCGGAGAGCCGTCGCCGGAGATGAAAGGCATGCGAATTTTGGGTTTGTGGGGGCGGAGGGAGGGTGGAAATGATGTCAATGAGGCTGGAGGAGAGAAGAATCAGAGATTAAGAAAAAAGGTTTTTTGTAAACGAACAATAGATTTAGTAATAGTTGGTCCCACAAAACAGTGTAGCTGACGGAATGTAATCCTTGACTTATTTGACAACGGGATCTTTAACTAAACCACAGTTCCATTTTTCTAAATAAAACAAAAGGAGAAAGTGAAGAAAAAAATAAAAGGCAAATGAAATTATTATCCACGTGTACCGCAGATAGCCCATGGATGCATTGCTTGGATGCGTAGCCACTTATTTGCCCACAGAAATTGCACAATTGAGATATATATATATATATATATATAGATAGAGAGAGACAGAGAGAGATGAAGAGAAGATATCATGTTACTTTAATTATCTGAACTTTTGTTTCGATATGTACAGGGACAGTCACTACCATTTCGAAGAATTCAAAGAATGAAAAGAGATCGCAAATTACAATCGCCATATATATGTATGAGCGAATTAATTAAAGAATTCCAACATCATCAACGCAGCCACCACGTGGCATAATCATCGGTGGACTCCACGGCGGCGAAGTCGAACATCACGACCTCGCGGCGGCGATCCGCCGTGAACAGCGGCGGCTTGACATTATGCCGGCACAAGGGGCACGTGACGTGGCCGTATCCCAGCCACCTATCGATACAGCCCCTGTGAAAAACGTGATCGCAAGTGAGCTCTCTGATCTCATCTCCACCGTCGATTCTACAAAGACAGACAGCACATTCCTGGGAGTCGTCGGAATGAATGTTCTTGTTGCAGAAATGAGTTACGGCGCCGAGGTTGTCCGCATAGTGCACGGCCGCTCGAGGTTGGAAAAAAGATTGAAAGAGAACAAAATTCCATGCCCACACTAAGTGTGTGATTACCAAAGTTGCATGATTTAGTATTGCTGATTTGGGAACATTCACTCTAAACATGATTTTCTTAGCTGGAATGGAGATTTCGGAGTCGTTCGAGTCTTCCTATTAGTATTTATAGTCGAGATGTTCTGCTACTGATCGATGAGTGTTCCTATTAGTGATTGGGAGAGGGCTATTTATCTTTGAGCAACCCCATTTTCTTTTCTTATGTAGGACCGGAATTAATTAAATACAAATTTTTGCTTCTTTGGTAGGTTTCTCAGAAACAGCATCATATTGTAAAGACTGTATAATATTACTTGTCCTTTGGGACTTTGGTTAAGAAATAATACAATTTTTTTTTATGGTAAGACATAATAGAATTTTTAATTTACTCAAAGAGTGTAAATGCCGTTGGTCAAATGTAGTATTCAGTGGTCAAAGGAATAAGGACATGGAAGAAATATTAGTCTATTTTTGCATGTGATGAAATAATATATATATCTATCTACTAATACAAAGTTCTCTCTCTCACCCAAAATCTCATATCTCGCCCAAAATCTTATTTTAATTCAATTTTGGTATCTAAAATTTTGTGTCTCTAGACAATATGAGTTTGCCTATATAAAAAACTTGACGAAAACTCAAAAAAAAAAAAAAGTTTCAGATCCTTATTTCTTCCTCCACACAAAATTCTCATTCGTTCATACCTTTTTCTCCTCCCATTTTTTTTCGTAGTAAAATTCATTGGAGATGCGGCCTCAAATCCAGCACTAAAACTTTTATATATAGAAGTCGAAGTTGCACTCACTAAAATTCCCTTTCTTCTTTTTTCAATTCTACCTTTCGCTTCCGCCACCATCCTCCACCGGCGACGCGGTCGCCACCACCGCCACCTCATTCGCTTCTTCGGACCTCTATGTATTTGAACAAAATTTGATTTTTTGAGTTTATCGAATTGAAAGCAACTAGAATCGATGCCATAAGTGGTGGTGCATGGTCGGGGGTGGTATGGTCGGCAATGGTGGTTGTTGTTGCTCAAGAGAGAAAGTTGACCGAGCGGGGAGAGTGAGAGATGAGAGAGAAAGAATACTTCATTTCTTTTTAATTTTTTATTTTATATAAAATATCGAAATAACGTGATTTAGCATTAATATGGAACAACATCGTTTAGTTCGTCGGCCGAATGAGCCACTTAGGATTTTCAGGCTATCACACATTTGGGGGGAATCTGATATGCAAAATCAGAAGTTCAGAAATACACACACAAAATCTTTTTGCTAGTGTGCAAATTAGAATTTGAAAAAAGTTTGGAAATTTAGAGGCTAATTGTCCTTTTGGATATATACCTAACCATGGAGAAATCAGATAAATGTGGGATCACACTTTTTCGAGTGGCCTAAGGGTGCACACAATGGTTGAAAACTAGTTTCAGCTTCCAAACCGCTACATCAGCGCCATATCAGCTTTTGGAACCCACCTACTTTTTTATCTAACACATTCTCCAACAATGAAATCAGTTTCTGTTATTTAAAGGGTCTCACTATAATACACACATCCTTTATATATCTATATATATGTTTCTCCAATTATTTTTATTTGCATTATTGTTTATATATATATATTTACATATTTTGATTATATATTTTATTTAAAATTTATATTTAATGATTTAATATAATAAAATAAAACGTCATTACAATTATAAATAATAATTAAAATTACAGTGCTAAAATTAAAATTACATTACTAAAATTGAAATTACAATAATTGAAAGTACATAAACTAGTGCTGTCAAAACAGGCCCGGCCCGGCCCGGCCCGACGGGCCGGCCTGTTTTCGGGCCGGGCTGGGCTCAGCAAATTCAGGCCCGACGAATTTTCGGGCCGGGCCGGCCCGGCCCGAAATAGGCAAAAGCCCGGTGGGCTCGGGCCGGCCCGGTAAAAATATGCTATAAATTGATTTTTCGGGCCAGGCTGGGCTCCATATTTTCCGGCCCGGTGAATTTTCGGGCCGGGCCGGCCCAGCCCGATTTTTCCAAAAAGCCCGCCGGGCTCGGGCCGGGCCGGCCCGGCCCGGAAATTTGCCAGCCCTAACATAAACATTAATAATGAAAACTAAAATATTACTTAATTATGATTATTGGCATTGGATTGTACCCAAATATGTTGTGTCAAATAGTGTTGAAGTTGGAGATGGGCTTCTTTATTTGTTAAATCGTTGTGATTATTGAGATAATTTTCAAATGCTTCGAGGTTATTAGTACCCATTGGTATTGGTTGTTGAGGACTTGCATCTTCTTCAGACCAGTTGACCGCTTCTTCACCCTCATCCTCAATGATCATGTTGTGCAAAATAATACATGTGAGCATTATATTGTTGATATCCTCCTTGTAATAAGATCATGCGGAATTTCGAACTACTGCCCAACGAGCTTGTAGCACTCCAAACGCCCGTTCGATGTCTTTTCTTGCAGCCTCTTGTCTCTGCGCAATTTTTTGTCTACACGGATCTCCCGAGCCCGGGTAACTCTCGACGAATACAGCCCATGTCAGATAGCTTCCATCTGTCAGATAGTATCCATGGTTATACATCCGACCATTCACCGTGAATTGAACTGGTGGAGTATTTCCCTGAAGGAATTGATTAAATAATAGAGACCCATGAAGAACATTGATATCATTGCTTGCTCCAGCGACACCAAAAATAGCATGCCATATCCACAAATCTGCCGATGACACCGCTTCAAGAACTGTTATAGGAACTCCATAATCGCCTCTTGTATACAATCATTTGTAAGAGAATGGACAATTCCTCCACTCCCAATGCATACAATCGAGGCTCCCCAATATTCCGGGGAAGCCATGTCTTTCTTCATGTATTTGTAGCAAGTGTTGAGTATCTGCTGCATTTGGACTCCTCAAATATCGCGCACCATAAACAACAATGATACTCTCGCAAAATTTATGTAGACATTGCAACGCAGTAGTGTCACCCATTCGCATATACTCATCCAGTGAGTTACCAACAGCAGCATATGCCAATTGTCGGATAGCGGCAGTGCACTTTTGAAGTGGTGATAGACCATTCCTCCCTGTTGCATCTTGCCTCAATGTGAAATATGGTGTGTAGTTGCCTACAACATCAACGATCTAGAGAAATAACTCTCTCCGCATTCGAAATCGACGACGAAAAAGATCTACATTGAAGATGGGTTCTTCACAGAAATAATCACGAACGAGACGATCATGGCCGATTTCACGCTCCCGATCCCTATATATTCTATGACCGCTGCTCCTTCGTGAAATTTGACCTTTTGTTGTGTCTTCTGCATCGGCCATAGCAATCATATCTCGCATAATCGGATCTGTAGCCGAATTTCGAATGAATTGCTTCCACATTTCATCAATTTCATGTGAACTAGGAATATCAGACATTTTGAAGAAAGTTTTGTATTCGGATGAAATGCAGGTTAAGATTTTTGTGCTTGAATGATAAATGATACACTAGTATATATAACTAAAACATCAACAACTATATTTATGACCTTTGAATTGGTATATTGTAGTTGTTGGACTCAACAACTATATTTATTATATTTATGGCCGTTGCCGACAATATTTTTGAAATATAGATGTTGGATAATAAAGTTATATTTATTACGTTTATGGCCGTTGCCGATATTTTTCAAATATAGTTGTTGGACAATAAAGTTACATTTATTACATTTGTGACCGTTGCCGATAAATTTCAAATATAGTTGTTGGACAATAAAGGTATATTTATTACATTTGTAACCGTTGCCGACAATAATAAGTACAAGTGGAATTTATAAGATAATAACAAAACAAACATAATTCAAATTACATATAACTAATATTACAAATACATTAACTTCAAAATACATAAATAAATAAAGCACACTTAAAAATACATAAATAGATAAAGCACACTTAAAAATACATAAATAGATAAACGACACTTAAAAGTATCACATCCATCCGTATTTAGCTTTGATCTCGGCTACCATTTGGTTAAAATTGTATAGTTCTGCCTCCGACATGCGACTAGTATCCTTACTGCAAAACTCAGCATGTTCGAGCTTAAGTTTGGACTCTTGAAGGCTTAATTGTCTATTCATGGTTTCCTGCAGATGCTTCCACTTGTTGTAGTCTTGGTCAGCTGTAGCTGTCATTTTGGTCTTTTGTTTCGCTTGTCGTTTAGCTCTCTGTTGTCCCATCGGACAATGCGAGGTCCACTATCAGAAGATGGGCTATCTGTTTTCAGAATTTTTTGCTTTTTTCTTAGGATTCTGTGGCATTTGTTGAGGAGCCCATTTCTCACAAGTTTGAATGATCTTCCATATGTTCATGTACCTAAAGGCCTTGTTCTTTGGATGATCATTTATCCATGCTTTATTTGCAGCCTCCAGTACATTATCATAGCTTTGTCCGCTCGCTCGATTGCTCCAGAAATTATTGTAGAGACCTGCCCACTTATTAATATCTGGATTGAGTTTATAGTAATGATTTTTAACCTGCTGGTGACTTCGCTCGATAGTGCCCTCCGACTTCCACTCGTTGTAGTACGCAACAATTTTCTCCCAAAAATCTCTTCTCTTTTGGTGATTGCCAATTATGGAGTTGGTGCTGGTGTTGTACCAAGCTTTTACAAGAAGAACGTCTTCATCAGATGTCCAAATCGGCTTTGTTGAGTTTGCCTTTCTAGTGGGTTTAACAACTTCCTTGCCAACATCCACGTCATCATCATCATCAGCAAGGTGGATATGTTCTAGTGGAATTTGTGAAAAAATACTGCGGAAACTGGTAGCCTATCTTTTGGAAATTGGTTTGGTGGCGACATGAAATAGTTGGAAGGAATGTTGGATGCAAATTGTGGAGAAAAATTTGATCCAGTAGGAGAGTTGAATGAAAATTGTTGAGGAAAATTCGAACCACCAGGAGAGTTGAAAGCAAATTGTTGAGGAAAATTCGAACCACCAGTAGGATAGTTGGATGAGATTTGTTGAATAGAAAAATTGTCTGCATTTTATTGAGTAGGAAAATTGCCAAAATTTTGTTGAGTAGGAAAATTACCGGCATTTTTTTTAGTAGGAAAATTACCTGCATTTTGTTGAGTAGGAAAATTGTCTGCATCTTGAAAGTTGTATAGAAATGGTTGTTGAGAGTACGACATTTGATGATATTATGAACTTGGAAAATAGGAACCTTGAAAATTTTGGGAGCTTGAATTACTAGAATCGGAATTTTGAGAGATTGAATCTGTCATTTGATTGTAGTGAAAAAGAAGTGAAGAAGAAAGGAAGAAAATTGGAGTGTTGGAGAGATGAGTGAAATGGTAAGGTTGGAGAATATATATATATAGAGGATTTTGAAAAAATGGCCGTTTTAATTTTTATTACCGTTGAGAAATTAACGTTGGAAAATTTATTACAATTTTATTATTTATTACAAAATTTATAACAAAATTTTTATTACAATTTTTGGCCTTATTATAAATATTTTTAATACAATATATGAATTATAAATATATATTATATAATTTATAAATTATTATCTTTGAATTTTAAATTATCATCATTTGCTCGTTTAAAATCGGATTTTTACGATTTTTATGTCGAATAAAAGCTCTCGTCGTGATCTTTAATATAAGATATATGTTCAATATATTTTAGACGAGCTAATAGGTCCGTATTTATGAAAAACTATAAAAAAAATTCGAAATGAAAAGGATAAAAAGCAGGAAAAAAAATTTTGGGTCAAACCTGTCAGCTGCCCCACGCGCGCGTATCGTGCAAGCGCCGCGGCCGCCCAACTTGCAAGCTTCGAACCCAGCTCCAACTTTGCACCCAGTTTCTAGTTTCATTTTTGGAAACTAGTTTCACAATTCTACAATTGTGTAATTTTTGGGTTCCAAATTTTGGAACCCACCATTGGAGGCACCCTAATCATTGAAGTTGAAAATGTCATAATTAAAGGACCGTGAACTTAAATTTCACCAATACTTGTTAAGTCAAGTTACTAATTCTTTACATAAATAATGGTTATATGTATTTAAAAAATTAAATTTGATCATGAGTCGGTCACGTTATATTCTTATTTTATACCTAAAAATAATACTCCTTCCTTCCCGGGTTAATATGGAGTGGGAGGATGGTACAAGTTTTAAGAAAAAGTAAGTGTTTGATAGGATATTTTTAGTGGATTAAGGGATACATTTAAGATGTGGTGTTAATTTTTTAGTGGAGGAAGAAACTTTTTTAAAAGTAAATATGTAGAACTTTTAAAGGTAAAAGGATAAAAATATATTTTAAAAAGAAAATACCATATTAATTTGGGACAACAGAAAAAGAAAAGAGATCATACTATTCTGGGAGGGAAGAAGTAGTTATATCGAGAGTTAAGCCACGGATTTAACACAAGTTAGTCGATTCATTAAATGAGAGAGAGAGAGAGAGAATTAATCATGATTCATGCATGTATCCGGCAGACTGTTTGTGCAAGAAAAAAAAATCTAAAAGTATCTTAGCTTTTAGATCTATAATTTCTAAAGTTTGATATGGAGTATATAATTACTAGACCTGTTGATTGATTTATCACCCATTTTTTTCTCACTCACTCACGTCATTCATCCTTGACTTTTAAACACTATTCCTCGATCTTGTCTTAGCCTCTATTTACACTTTTAATTAATATTATTCTTTTCGTGAACTTCCATATCACTTTAATTAAGCGATTATATTATATCATTACAGAATATATTTTTCACGTTATATTTATGTCACTGGTACCATGATATTAATTTTAAAACAATTTTTTCATAAAACAATGGAATTAAACCGCATTTTATACGTTTGGGTCAATTATGGAATGCCATATTATAGGAAAGTTATGTTAAGTAAACAATCAAAGTTAGACTTAAAAGAGATGTAAAAATAAGAAACAGAAGTAACACTAGAAGTCTAGCATTAATAATTTCGATATGTGATCTCATTGATCACAATGCTAAAAATATGTTGATAGTGTTAATATATATTTATTTATACTAGTAGAGATTACATGCATTGCACGTATAACCTTTTGTTTAAAATAATTATTTTTTAATTGTTTTATCTAATTTCTTCTATGTTATTTCCCATTAATAATTTATTTTACTCTTCTATCAGTAACAACTTTATTGCACCTTCCATCCTTTTCTTCTCATTTTTTTTCCCAGTATGATTCCATCACTCTTAGCCCGATTAAAGCTTCACAACACCCATGATATATCGAATACTTATATCTTTGTATACTGATCAACAGTTACAATAGGATAATCATTGCTATTTTTTTAATTTTATAATATATGTATTAAATTACAATATTACCCTTATAATGAATATATAATAGAAATATTTTAGGCAAATTCAATTATGTAAGAATGAATATAGATTACATTACACTTATTGTTAATTCAAACTAGGGGCTATGTTCATTCATCAAAAAGTCTTTTCTCTTTTCCTTATGGACAAAAACGGCGGCTTTTTATTTATTTATTTATTTTCTCGGATTCTCCACAAAATCTTCAAAAAAGCAGTAAAACTATTTTCAACTTAAAAAACGTTAAATAAAAATGTTGGTGTGGACCAGTTGCCCTTTTAAGAAATCATGGACCAGTTTCCCTTTTAAGAAATCACTCTAGAAGTTAATTAAGATCCAAAAACGCAAGGATGTGTGCTTTTAATTGACCTGATTATTCTGAAAATGACTAAATTTGTTTTTGTAATTTTTATCACCAAATTTAATTAAGCACAAATTACGCTCACAATCCACATAAAGAAAAGGTTGTATACTTGATTATTAAAATAATAATTTTAATAGTGGGATACGGAAATTATTGGACATATGATCCAAGCTGAGTAAAAGGACGGAAAAAGGGGGAAATTTTATTAAGGGTGTACATGTAGTACACTCACTAACTCACGTATAATATTTTGAGTTTATCATGTTAAATAGCCAGTATGGATAGTGGAAAATAAAAATTGTCCAAAATTTAATTTATTATAAATTTTGTCAGATTTTAGCTTGAATGGACCAAAATAACCTTCAAGTAAAAAAAAACTATCATCTATTCTACAGCTCACTCTCGTGTACACACACACATACACACTCTCTCTCTATATATATAGGGATAGGATTATGTGAAAACCATACCTTATGTAGAAACTAAAAGTTAATATTGACCATAAATAATGTTCTAATTAATGTCCAAGATTAAAAACACATGGATTGAGCTTTCCTTTTTAATTATTACTGTATCTAATACACGAAAAGGGTGAGTAAGTAATTTTTTTATCTTCAATCTCTCTCCTCTCTTATCTCTTCTCCAATTAATACGGCCATTTTCCATCACTTCCTAATTTTGGGCTGCAAAAAGGTAAACAAAATCCAGAAAATTCATAAATCCCTTCGTCCCCATTTTGCAACCAACCCTGCAAATTCAAGATCGAAGAACCAATTTTAAATTAATCATTTTTGGTTAATTTATAGAAAGAAACATTAAAATTTGAATAAATCGATGGCTCCGAGATCGAGAAAAAAATTGTATTTGATGATGAACGTAATCTTTTTTTTTATTATTATTCTGATTAATCTATAAGAACACAAATTGCATATGGAAGAAGTAAAATTGCATTTTATGATCAATAGATTGAATATGCATCAAAGCATTATATTATGACAACACAAATGTTATGTTTGACGTTAAAAAACATTGTGTTGTAAAGCAAAAAGATATTCGAAATGTTTATTTGTCTTGAAAAGTATAAGCTTAATCACAAGATGTATCAATCATTATTGTATGACCACTAAAACGTTATGTTTAACGCTAAAAAGCATTATATTGTAACGCAAAAATGTAACTCAAAATGCTCATTTGTCTTGAAAGGAATAAGCTTAATTGCAAGATGTATCAAGCATTATTGTATGACAACTAAAACATTATGTTTGACGTTAAAAAACATTATGTTGTAAAGCACAAAAAGTTATTCGAAATGCTTATTTGATTCGAAAAGAATAAGCTGAATAGCAAGATGTATCAATCATTATTGTACGACAACTAAAACATTATAGTTAACAGTTTAAAATATTATATGGTACAATAAAATAATTAGAATTTACAATAATTAATATCATTCAACTATAAAAGCATTACTCGTCCCCCAAAAGTGTGGTCCAAATTTGATTATATGTGAGGTATAAAATATTAATTGGACCACATTTTTGGGGGACGGAGGGAGTATAACTTAAAAATGTATTCTATAATGTCTAAAAACAATAACTATAATGTTTATGTAATAATTATTTAAATTTAACACTTCCAATTTACAAATATATAACGAAAATACATCAGAATATTGACTACAAGAAGGTTACAAAAATAATGAATCATTTCTCAATAATTAAGGAACTACATATGGGTATGATTAAAATTACATGGATTGGAAATAATAAGTAAAGATAGCAATAAAAAATATAATGATTAATAAAATATCCAATAATTAAAGCAAACCAGTTAAATATAAACTCTGAAAATTTGGAGAATACAACTCAATAAAAATAGATATTAACAATATGGGAATGGAGTAAGAAAATAATTATTCCAAAAATTAGTGCTGTCAAAACAGTCCCGGCCCAGCCCAGCCCGACGGGCCGGCCTGTTTTCGGGCCGGGCTGGGCTCAGCAAATTCAGGCCCGACGAATTTTCGGGCCGGGCCGCCCGGCCCGAAATAGGCAAAAGTCCGGTAGGCTCGGGCCGGCCCGGTAAAAATATGTTATAAATTGATTTTTCGGGCCGGGCTGGGCTCCATATTTTCCGGCCCGGTGAATTTTTGGGCCGGGCCGGCCCGGCCCGATTTTTCCAAAAAGCCCGCCGGGCTCAGGCCGGTGCGGGCCGGCCCGGAAATTTGCCAGCCCTACCAAAAATTAAGAAAAAAAAGCCACAATATTGATCTACACAACGAATACCGTAAATAATGGTTCATATCCCTATAATTAAGGATACTCCGGTTACAAATGAAAATAAACTTACCAAACTATCCCTCGCCTACTTTATATGAATAAAATCAGCTTCAATATACTCCCTCCGTCCCATTTATATAGGCGGATTGAGATTTTCACAAGGATTAATATAAATTATTGGAAAAGTAAATTTTATAGTAAATTTCTTAATATACCCCTATTTATTATTTGACTATGTATTTTTTATGAGTTAATCAAATAAGAACAAATCTGGACCCTTGATCCTTGTTGATCTACGGTCCAGATTTAACCGTGCATTTAATTACTCTAATTTATGCATTTAAATGCTAATGCATTAAGTTATTGAAGTTTATGCATTAAAATATTTATGCATTATCAGTTTAATTTTATGCATAGATCAAATGTAATAAAAATGTTCAAATTGGTTTCTTACGTTCTACATATAAGATGGTTTCTATATATATATATATATATATATATATATATATATATATATATATTCACACTCTCCACTTCTACAGCTACCGTCTTTCCACCATCGCCGTCGTCGCTCTTCCGCCATCGCCACTGTCTCTTTTCTGCCACTGCCGCTGTCATCGTCTCCTTCTTCGAACAACTTATCGTCTTCTCCGATCATCTTCTACACTGTGATCCAAATTATCACCGTCCATCATATCCGCTGTTTTTTTCTAGATCCCTCGGCTTCCATGGAATCAGACGGCGACTCCAGATCTAACGAATCCAACGATGATGCTACACAATTAGAAAGTCGTTCAGATGTATTTTTCGTTCAAATTTTTATCCAATTCTGCTTTCTGGTTGCCTCCGGTCATCTTCTCTGGCGTGACTTTTATCTCCACAATAACTATGATACGAACATATCTCATTCGTCCCAAGTATACCACAACACATTGCTATAACTTGGTACGACTTGTACGAATGACCCATTCGTCCCTTTCGTGCCAACTAGTTGTACTCCATAACTTGGTATGACTAGTACAAATGAACTCATTCGTCCGTTTCGTGCCAACTAGTGGCGCACCATAACTTGGTACGACTTGTACGAATGAATCCATTCGTCCCATTCGTGCCAACTAATGGCGCACCATAAATTGGCACGATTCGTACGAATGAATCAATTTGTACCGATCTTTTTGGCTCTCTGTTTCGTGAATTGGCGCTGCCGCATCTATATCGTCGCCACCATGCTTAGATCTACGTTTTCGCTTTCCTGTAATTGTGCAGTCATCGGATCTTTCATTAGCCACATCTGAATATCATCGCCGCCGTGACTGGATTTAGAATTTTAGATTTTTGTTGTTCTGGAAGACCGCAGTCGTCGAAGATTTGGTCATCTCCGTCTAAATCGTGGCAGAATCTAGAGTTTTTAGTATGAGGTTCGGTATTTTCACCGGTTTCTGAGGTGGCAAAGTCGCCGGAGGATCTATGGTCGACGGTGGTAGGAGGAGGCGTGATGGATTGTACGTTAGGATTTGGAGAGACAGAGGAGAGAGAGTTGAGAGAGGAGTGAGAAATTATAAAATGAAAAATAAAACGGTGATGATGAAAGTGAGATGGGAGTAAGGTCAATTTTGTCCAAAATTCTCAAAATCTGACAAAATTTATATTAAGTTAAGTTTTGGACAACTTTTAATTTTGATAACTCATAGTGGCTATCTCAAATTTTTTTGTCTAATATTTTATTAATATAAATTATAATAATAAAATATTAACATGTGAGAGGGGTGTACGACATGTACACCCCTAATACAATTTTCCTGAAAAAAAGATGTATGCTTTTCAGAGCTAGAGATTTTGTGAGGATAGTAAC
The DNA here is from genome assembly GCA_031470985.1 of Agastache rugosa. NCBI lineage: Eukaryota > Viridiplantae > Streptophyta > Magnoliopsida > Lamiales > Lamiaceae > Agastache > Agastache rugosa. The sequence continues at coordinate 70,494,544 of CM062601.1, read as the reverse complement.
TTTGGCTCATTTGAAAAAAAGATGTTGTATGCTTTTCTGGAACTTGGGTTATGACATATAATAGAGTTTTTAATTTACTCATGAGTGTAAGAGTCGTTGGTTAAATTTAGTATTCAGTAGTCAAGGGAATGACATGGCAGAAATATTAGGGTGCCTCCAATGATAGAAATCAGTTCCATCTTCCTAACTGTCACATCAGCTTTTGGAACTCACCTACTTTTTTATCTAAATACCTTTCACAACAATGAAACCAGTTTCTACTATTTAAAGGGTCCCACTATAATACACACTACCTTTATATATCTATACATATGTTTATCCAATTAATTTTATTTGTATTATTGTTTATATTACATTTACATATTTTGATCATATATTTTATTTAAAATTTTATATTTAATGATTTAATATAATAAAATAAAACGGCATTACAATTATAAATAATAATTAAAATTACATTACTAAAATTGAAATTACAATAATTGAAAGTACATAAACATTAATAATGAAAACTAAAATATTACTTAATTATGATCATCGACACTGGATTGTTACCAAATATGTTGTGTCAAATCGTATTGAAGTTGGAGATGAGCTTCTTTATTTGTTAAATCATTGTGATTATTGAGATAATTTTCAAATACTTCGAGGTTAGTACCCATTGGTATTGGTTGTCGAGGAGTTGCATCTTCTCCAGACCAGTTGACCGCTTCTTCACCCTCATCCTCAATGATCATGTTGTGCAAAATAATACATGTGAGCATTATATTGTTGATATCCTCATTCTCATAAGATCGCACGGAAACTCGAACTACTTCCCAACGAACTTGTAGCATTCCAAACGCCCGTTCGAATATCAGACATTTTGAAGAAAGTTTTTTATTCGGATGAAATGAAGGAATGTTGGATGCAAATTGTGGAGGAAAATTTGATCCAGTAGGAGAGTTGAATGAAAATTGTTGAGGAAAATTCGAACCACCAGGAGAGTTGAAAGCAAATTGTTGAGGAAAATTCGAACCACCAGTGGGATAGTTTGATAAGATTTGTTGAGTAGAAAAATTGCCTGTATTTTGTTGAGTAGGAAAATTGCCAAAATTTTGTTGAGTAGGAAAATTACCTGCATTTTGGTGAGTTGTATGGAAGTGGTTGTTGAGAGTACGACATTTGATGATATTGTGAACTTGGAAAATAGGAACCTTGAAATTTTTGGGAGCTTGCATTACTAGAATCGGAGTTTTGAGAGCTTGAATCCGCCATTTAATTGTAGTGAAAATAAAGTGAAGAACAAAGGAAGAAAATTGGAGTGTTGGAGAGATGAGATGAGTGAATATTGGAGTGTTGGAGAATAGATATATATAGAGGATTTTGGAAAAATGGCCGTTGTAATTTTTATTGCCGTCTGGAAAAATTAGCCGTTTTAACAAAATTAGCCGTTTTATTATAAATATTTTAATATAATATATAAATTATAAATACTTATTATATAATTTATAAATTATTAGCTTTAAACTTTAAAATATCATCATTTTCTCGTTTCAAATCGAATTTTTACGTTTTTTATGTCGAATTAAAGCTCTCGTCGTGATCTTTAGACTTTAATATAAGATGTATGTTCGATATGTTTTAGACGAGCTAATAGGTCCGTATTTAAGAAAAAGTATAAAAAAAATCGAAATAAAAAAAATTAAAATGAAACACAGAAAAAGAAAAGAAAAAAAAATTGGGTCAAATGTGGCGGCGCCCCCACGCGTGCGTGTACTGCACGCACCAACCAGCGCGTGTTGTGCACGCGCCGTGGGTGACACTACAAAAAAATGGCTTTTAGTGGCGACTATTTTTGTCACTATATATACCAATATTGTCACTAAAACTGCCTAGTGATGACTTTTGTGCTCGTCATTGTGTCGTGACTATATGAACCGTCACTAAAAGTTTTGTGACAACGAACAATTATCGTCACTGCATATTAAATTATAGTGACGGAGGATCTTGTTACTAAAGTTAATTCTATTGTGACAATATTTTTGTTCTCACTATATTTAACTTTCTATAGCCACGATGAATGTTCGTCACTGTAGTTCATATTTTCTGTGACGTGAAATGTTTGTCACTACAACTCCATAATTTAGTCACGAGATATATTCATCACTAAATATTTTAGTATGTAGTCGCATGTGTTTATTGTCACTAAAATTATTTTGTATAGTCACTTTTTATAGCCGTCACAAAAAATATTTTTGTTATAGCTATATTAAAGAGTTTTCGTCTCACAACTATTTCATCACTAAAACTAGTTTATTTTGTCACTAAAATATTTTCTTTTAGTGACAAATTGTTATCACTATTTGTAAATTTTTTAGTTACAAAGATAGTTTAAAAGTCGTCAAAACATTAATCTAAAAAAATTGTCACTAAAAGAAAAAATCTCATCATTATAAATATTCTCATATTAATTTTTTAAGATAATATTAATTATAATTAGATTAATGTTCTGAACAATATATATATATTATTAATTCAATAATGTAATAAAAATCAATATACAAAATTGAGAATGCTTCTTCGTTAATTCAATATACGCGCCCAGCCGCCCACTTTTTGCTTCATCCGCCCACCTTTCACTCCTTCGCACCCGGTTTCATTTTTGAAACTGGTTTCCAGTTTCTAAATCGGAAACTAGTTTCTTTTTTTCACAATAGTGTATTTGGTGGGTTCCAAATTTTGGAACCCACCGTTGGAAACACCCTTAGTCTCCTTTTGCTTGTGATGAATTGTTAGTAAGATATATAGATTTGTAAGTTAGTGTAATATAAATTCAGTGATGATTTTTTTTTTTTATGTAAAAATTCTTTAATTAAACATGCCAATAAGAAAGATGCATGGAAAAGTGAAATATAAATGTGATTGATATAAATATCTTCAATAAATTCATGAAATATACCGTGCTAATTGTTGGTTTTTCTCTTTTGCTGCTTCTAGATAATGGCACGTTGTAAGTAGGAATGACAATGGGTCGGGTACTCACCCATTAAGCATTTTCCAAATCCAAATTCATTAAAATTTCTTCAACCATTACCCGTCCCAAACCCGATTATAGAATCATTTAAAAACTCGTACCCGATCCAAACTCGTTGGGTAATACCCACTAAAAATCCGAATATACTAGAACATAAATATTAATATTAAATTTAGTAGAAATAACAAAATATTATAAACATAATTTTAACATAAGTATAAATAGAAAATTTCATTAAATTAAATTATATGTGGGTTAAATGAATAATAAGAAATCCTAAAATTATTAATATTTATACTAATATAAATTATATATAAAAAAAATATTTAATTACTGAAATTATTAATTTTTTGTATGCGGGTTAAAAAGAATAATATAAAATCCTAAAATTAATAATATTTACACTAATATCTATAATTATATTATAAATTATATATACATATATATAATATTTTGTTATATTACATACATATATAAATGGGTTTGGATAGCGGGTACCCGTAGGTAATTTTCCATACCCGACCCAAATCCGTCATGAGTTTGAATGTTTCTACCCAAACCCGTTCCAAAACCATTTAATAATTCTCAAACCCGTCCCATTAAAGTTTGGGAGAGCCGGGTACCCATAAAAACCCGACCCATCTTCAAAGATCATGTGAATTCCAAAGCTATGAAGATTCAAATTTTGAGTGATAATAATAGAGCTTCAAGAATTTCTACACCCACAAAATTTTAAACATTTAATCGGAATTCATGTTTTTGATTCTGGAAAATTTAAAATCTAATTCACTTAATATGTAGGTAAATAGAAGGGAACGAAAGAGAACAAAATAATTAATAAGCAAAATGATATAATGAATACGATGACACAAAGAAGATTAAAACAAAAAATGAAATTAAACTTTCATGTATAAATAGGCTTAGGAAAAATGATTCATAGAGTCAAAATTTGAATCTCAAATGGGGAAGTTGGGTAGTTGGTAGGTTGTATGGAAAGTGACGATTTTAGACTCTACCACATTATGAACTGTATAGGAAATTGAACGGACAATTTTGGAAATAATAATAATAATAATAATAATAATAATAATAATAATAATAATAATAATAATGGGAAAATGTTTTAGGCAAGAAAATTGAGATCCACAGCTCTCTTGTAGTATAATAAATACATTTGATAGATGTTCGCCTTTTAATTTAGCAAAGAAATACCATAAGGGCTCGTTTGGTAGGGGTGATTAGGGTATATAATATGTCTATGACACCCTAATATCTTGTTTGGTATGAAGTATACGGCCCTTTATAAAGTTCGGGCCCGTATGAATAATACTTACTTTTGTTGTTATGTATACTACCTATGAGGTGGTATAAATAATACTGCAACTAATTATAGCAATAAATTACAATAATTACTATGTGTTGCAGAGAATTTAATACATCATACCAAACGGAATATTAATTCTTTATATTTATAAGATATCTCAGTCAAACATATCAGGCTTTATCCCATACTTTGTACCAAACGAGCTCTAAGTGTACGAGCTATTCTAGTAACGTGGCAAGTAAGGTCGTATTCCACAAGGACTAATTGTTAACTCTTATGACTACTATTACTAAGTTGATTTAATTTATTTAGACTCATCAATTTTAAAGGGTGATTTATGAACTACTAAAACAAAATTACTAAATTAAAAGATAAAATGATGAAGAGAGTTTAAATAGGAAGGTATTCTAAGGATTATAATTTAATGGGATGCAATGACTCGACTTCCACTCAAGCAACCTATATGGTTCGACTCTCCTTATCTAAGGTAATCACTCAATTATCTCTAGTCTCCTCTCGGACGTCCTAGAGGTGTAGATTACGGGTTAGTTATGCCGTCTCGGGACACTAAGCTAACCATAACTCCCAAAAGACCATTGGACTCTCAACCTTCATATCTCGAATCAACCTCTCGGTCTATTGCAGTAATATACCTTGTATTCCCTTCTCGAGTGAACTCTCGTCTCTCGACCCTCAAGCTCAACACAAAAGATATACTAAATTGGTGATCAATCAATTCAATATTCATAAAAACCTAGAATCACAAAGAGATAGGAGGAATAAATCATAGATTTATATCATAGAAGTCAAAACATTACAAACCCACCAAAAATCCAACCCCTAGAATAAGAAATCTAGCCAACCATTATCATTTTCAACATAAATCTCAAATCAAAAGAAATCATACTCAAAGATACAAAGAGAGATAAGATATAAGTGATCCTATTTTCTTTGGTAGTCTTCAAGCTTCAATCCTTGATTCCTTCTTCTTCAAGCTCTCCAAGATAGGTAATGGATGTAGGGTGTGTAAATATGTGTAATGTGGGGTGGAGGTTGGCAGATGTTAACCTAGAGAAATGGGAATTGTGGTGTTGGGGATGTGAGTAACAAGAAGTGTAAAAAAAAAATAATAAAAAAGGGGATAAAATTGGAGAAATCCGCTTTTCTACTTTGTGCCGCGGGCTAGACCCCGGTCGTGGCCCCGACCGCGGGTCATAGGCGTGAAAAGCCTTGGCTGACTCTGTGTTGGGAAAATTAATAGAGTTTTGATTTGATACCAAAACCCAGCTGACCCCAACCGAGTAGATGATTGCTCAAGCCTAAGCGTTTTTCAGCTCGCCTGTTTGAGCTAATAGAGTTTCTTAGTTTACAGGTAGCAGTTGAAAACTGCAGAAGACATGGCAGAAGACATAGCTAAGCTAGACCCAGCTGAGGTAATCAGCAGCGCAGACCAAGCAGAGTCAAAGACCCAGCAGTATCAAAACCCAGCTCAGTGACGGAAACCCAGCTCAGTGTTAAAGACCCAACTCAGTATAAAAGACTCAGCTTAGTGTCGATGACACAGCTCAGGTCTAAAACACAGCTCAGGTTATTGACACAGCTCAGGTTGAAGCCACAGCTCAGGTTAATGATACAGCACAGGTCTAAGACACAGCTCAGAGTCAAGACGCAGCAGAGTCCAAGCCGCTGAAGACACAGCAGAGACGCTTAGCAGCTCGAAGACGAAGACCTTCTTCAAGACAAGATCCCGATGTCAGAAGATCTTATCTGACGCAGTTAATTCAGAGAAGAACTAGCCTCTGCAGATGCAGACCTACTTCGTAGGTTAAAGGCCAGAAGTCAATGAGAGTAGGTAAGATTCAAACGACTCTCTTCCAACGGCTAGTTTGAATCTCCACCTATATATATCTCCTCCACCATTGAAGAGAGGGGACTGGCAAGACGACTGAAGAAATAAAAGAGCAAAACAAAAAGATGAACAACAAACTTCAAAGCCATATCTTTCAAGAACACCCAGCCAGTCAGCTGTGTTCTTAGTTGTTCACACATTCAGTCTTAGGCAAAATAGATCAGAATAAATATCTTAAGCCTAGTTTGAACGAGTTCATCTTACTCCTTGTTCTTCATTGTAAGAACTCGTTCATAGTTGGAAAACCCATACCCAAACCCAAACCCAAAAAGGTTAGGTAAAAGGTATGCTTGCTCGAAGCGTGTAATTCGAGTGGTTAGGTTCTTCAGTACCCGGAAACTGAAGGTGTAGGCTTGACAGTGCCCGTAAACTGTTGGAACACAGCTCGGGTTAGAGTTGTGAAGTTGCTTGGTACTTGGAAACCAAGTGGTAGTGAATTACCAGTGAACCTGGTAGTGGACGTAGGAGGTGTTACTCCGAACCACGTTAAAATTGCTTTGTTCTTTATCGCTTTATTTTATGCATGTTACTAACCCCTCATGAGCATACATTTCAAGCTGCATAAACTGATTAACCGAAAAGTAAAACAGAGCTTTGCAATATAATTTGAAGCAACAGACGGACTTCCCAAACCCACCAACTTCCACACACACTCACAGCCAGCTGTGTCACTCGAGCTGTCATCCAGCTGAGTCGAACACAGCAGGCTCTCTCAAAAGAGTTTTAACTAGGAAAAGTTTTTAAACCTTGGTGTATTCACTCCCCATCTACACCAAGGTATCCATCTTAGGACCAACAATTGGTATCAGAGCGGTGGTTCAAAAGATCATTGTATCTGTGTCAAGTCAGCATTTCAGTGCTGATAGTGGTCACCTGAACAGATCCTTCAAAGTTTCAAAATCTTTTTCAAATCATTATATTGCATACTGTCTTGAAATCTCCCTTGTGCAGGAATCTCTCAATAAAGGAGCTATTGAGAAATCATGAATCCAGACATTTGTCCGAGATGCGAATGTTATAGGAATTATCTCCATGACTTGGGGGTACGAAGAACAAGATATCAAAGTATCTTGGAGCACTGGAGAGAGGAATTTCACTCAACAGCAACCCGGATGGACTGTGATGCAATCGTCTCAAACCACCAGGAGATGAGAAGAACAGAATGACTGATTGACGAGTTGGAACGTCTCATACTCAGAATATATGACACCATGAGAGACAACCACCAAAGTCATCACAATATCTGATGAATGCTCAGAAGAATGTCCAAGAGCTGCAATCAACAAAATTGATCTGGGGGTCACAAGAAAGAAGATAAATCAGCTCAACCGGGAAGGACCAACAAGGAGCGCTGAACAATGAAGCAAAGAAAATGAAGAAATCCAGCTAGCTGACTGGGACCAGCTGTGAAGTAAAGACAGCTGGATGCATAACTGAAGATGCACCCAGACATACAGCTGAGCACATTGGTCTCAAGAAGAATTAAGAAACAGCAGATGAATCAGCTGGATTTGGGACAGCTGACTATCTGCCATACAAATTGAGACTTCATCGAAGATTTGAGCCGATGGTGAGAAAGTCCGCTCGTTAAAAGGAAGTAGGATGCAGCTGAAGAAAAAGCCACTATTAAATCAAGGGGGAACTCTACATAGCTGGAAAAGAATCAGCGAAAGCAAGTAGAATACCCAGCAGGATGCACTCACCAAAATAGACTCAGCTGGAGTCACCAACTGAAGGGAAACCTGATCCAGCAGAGCAATCAAGTTGATTCACTAAACCAGCTAACATCACCCAAGAGGCTTCACATCATCTGAAGGACTTCATTGTTGGAAAAATTCACAGAAGCTCAGAATGTAGAAATCCAAATCGAGAGTATGAGTGAATTGCTTGGACTGATCATTCCGGATGAAGAATCAACCAGCTGATGGGGAATCAAGATCAGCTGGATATTTTAACTGAAGAAAAGCTCATACAACATAAAGAAAACACAGACGTGGTATCAGCTGACTACAATGATCAGCTGACGGGTTTGCAGTTTTGTTTTTACTTTTGAAATATGCTATGTAAGGATAAAATTATTTGAATTTAATTCAAACATCCAAACATTCCTTAAATGGATTATTCTGCAAGCCATCCATCCCATCGCATTTAATGAAAAGCATGCAGAATACTGTAGCTCGAGAGAACTGGGTCAGAAGTCAGAACGTTTCGACTACCTCACGCGCACGTGACCTACACTCAATATTCACACGTCATGGGACGTGTTGCGCAAATCTCTCTCAGCCGCAGATCTTCAATACAATTGCCAAGATATCAACCATTAATGAAAATGGGCAATTGATATATACATCAAAAATTCGTGCATATCTTCGCCATATTTTATATCGCTTATACTTATCTGAAATTCATATCTCAGACTCTTAATTATCCTTTTGCTAATACGCTCCCAAGCATCTTCGTATCTCTAAACCTCTTGCAACAGAAGAAAATCATGGCACCAAAGAAGACGACACCAGGAGCAAGCCAGACTGAGAACTTGATGTCAAAACTTCATTTTGAGAGTTGCCTAACTCTCAAGAACTACCAGAACTCAGAGTTCCAGGAAGTTCTGGATCTCATCGAAAATGCCGGACTTTTGCAGTGGGCGACTGCAAGACCGAAGAACATCTTCCGCCGGGAAGTGGCAGAGTTCTTCTTAGAGATGTCTAACCGTGATGACCGACTCCGTTCCAACGTCTCTCTGCAAATCAAGGAAAAGACTGGACAAACAACACCGTGGGACGTTGACATCAACATCAACCGGATGTTGAACAAGCTGTTCGGCCTGAAGACTCTTGGGGACCGCTCCCCAGATAATTACACCAGAGAAGAAATCCAGATCGAACTGGATAAGATGCTATTCAAGCCAGAACCATACAGGGCGAGCATGTCCAAGCTCCTGCTCAAGCCCAAGTACAGATTACTTCTGGATGTCACCCAGAAGTGCATCCTCGGTATCGCTGGATCTCAAGGAGAGATCAACATACCCAAGCTGAAACCGATGATAGCCATCCTCAGAAATGACCTTGTGGATTGGTTCTCATACTTCATTAGAAAATTGGAAAAAGAATCTAAAAAGATTCATTTTGAAAATGACAGCTTCACCCGGTACAGCTGTAGGGAGACAATCTATCTATGCACCAAAGTAGCGTGCATAATAGAAAGCTACTCTACCGGAAGGCAAATCAAGTGGCATGACGCAGAAGAATTTTCTGTGTCCAGAATACTGTTCGAGAAGCCAAGTCAGCTCACTGACTTGTTGAAGAAGACAGCCCCTGAAGGAAAGAAGAGGGCACAAGAGGCAAAACATCAGACTGCCTCTCCCTCTCAAGCAAGAAAAAGAAAGCAATCAGAGGAGACACAGCCAGCTAGATCTCCACCTGCCAAGAAGAAGCTGAAATTCAAGGTAGCCATCAAACCAGCTAAGCAGGCAGCAGAGAAACCAGTTGTTGAGCTAACTGGATCGGAATCCACTCCCACAGCCTCTCATGTTCAAAAGAAGAAAACTGAGTGGATACCAGTCACTGAGGAGACAGCTCAAAGATCCTCCTCCAGCTCAGACAATGAAAGGGAGCTCGTGATTACATCACGAGAAGCTGAAGAATCACAGATAGTGGTTCCTGACACAGACCCAGAAGATGCTATTCCCCTTCGCCAAATTCTTCAAGCATCCTCACAACCCGCTCCAATTGATTTTACATCAGCTAAAATCCCTCAGGTATACATCTCAGTTTCCCCTTTCAATTCTTCAGTACCTGAAACCTCTCTGCTCCTTCACACCCAATTTTCAGCACCCAGCTCTCCTCCCAAAGAACCATCTCCTATAAGAGAACAAACAGATATTCAGTTGGCTGAAACTTCTTCACAACCAGCTAACTCCCAAGCTGAACTCTCTTCTTTTCACAGTTCACCTAAAGAGCCCTGTCCAGCTGACGCTCCTTCGCAGCTGGATAATGAAAACCAAGCTGAACCTTCAAGCCCCACTTCTTCTGAGGAAGTTGAAATCCTCAGTCCCAGAACCGTTGCACGTGCTGCTACTATCATGAGGTTCGATGACCTCAGACTTCAAGGATTAAAAAGTGCACTGCAACAATACCCATCTCTAGTTTCACTCCCCGCCGCACTAGTCGCCGTCAGCGACTTCAAATTTTACCTTGCTACCAAGATGACTACTTGGTACGCAAATGAAGAACTGGTAGAGTTCTACTCTTTCGCTAAGCTCAAAGCCGAAGAAGCAGCTCTGCAAGAGATCTTTGAATTTGGAAGTCTTCAGGATGCATTCATGCATCAAGACGAACTGATTCAAAATCTTATCCAGAAGACTAAGCAAGATGAAGTACCTCCATCTGAGAAGGTAATCGCGAGAGCCAACTCCTACCTCCACACCCTCAGCTGGATTGTTCCAGTTGAGACTGCCAAGGAAGCTGTACATGCCGATACAGCTGAGGCAATGGTGATTGAAAACGAGCCAACTTCTGCAACAGTTGAGCCCGCAGAAACTGCCCCACCTAGTCCAATTACCAATGACACTCGCTCTCTGATCGAGATCGAGACAGTCAAACCCAGCCAAGTCGAATCCAAGACTCAAACGGATTCCGATGTCGTGCTTTCTGATGCAATGAAGGAAGAAATAGCCAAACAACTTGAGGAAATCCTATACCAGGATAGTCTCAAATCAAATGTTGACACTCTTCTATGCATCACAGCTGTAGAATGGCAAGTCCATTGTAACGGACAGTCCATTGATGAAGTTCACAGATTTGTCCAGAATCTACAGGAAAGCACCAGTCAAGATCTCAAACAATCTCTCGCTTCTCAACGCATTGATCAGACAACTCATCTAGAAAAGAGAGTCCCTGAGATCATTTCAGAACTTCAAGCTTCACTGGAAAGCAGCTTCAGCGACCTATCCAACCAGATGGCAGCTCTTTAAAACCAAACGCTCTCCAACAGAACTGACATACAAACACTGTTCAACCTCTACAAGGAGCTGGACACTCAGTTCAAAGCTGGAAGTAACTGCTCAACACAGCTCAATCTAGTCACAGCAGACAACACAACCAAGCTTGCTGAAGTTGACAAAGCCCTGGCCCAGCTAAATGAGACAATCGTCAACCTATCCTCCACCCTTGTTGATAATGCTAAAAAGGGGAAAAGAAAAGAGGAAGGAAATGACAAAAGAAAAACATCAAGGGCAGGCATAGGAAAAGCTGTAGCTGAAGATGAAATCCAAGTGTTGCAGTCTGAGATTGATGAAGTTGTTGGTCAGAACGATAAGAACCAGCTGGACGGAGAGGAAAATGGAGCAAAATGATCATCCCTCTTGCCAAAGCTAGCGGAGCCAAGCCAGAAGAAATGAATGATACTCAATGGCTCTGCAACTTTGTAAATAAACAAAATCAAGAGATGAGGAACTTTCAAGAGCAGCAGAAGAAGAAGGAAAGCTTGCTCGATGCTGAAGAAAAGAAGCAGAAGAAGAAAAGAGCAAACATCAGAGCATCGAAGAAAAAGACTCAGATGCCAATGAACTGGAGAAGAATAGATGAATGGATCCCAGAAGAATTAAACGACGGCTGTTAACATACAAAATTCGAGTTCATTGAAGATTACTACTATCTGGGAGCCTACCCAAATACGCCTCCAGATGTTGCTTTCAAGATGCATCTAAATGAGCTCTTTCATCAAGATAAGATGACTGCGAAAGCATTCTTCAATGCTGCAGAGGCCGCAAAGATCCAACTCTCTGCTCCCCAGCTGTATCATCTCCAGCCTCCACTGATACCTGGAACCGATTTCCCTGACAAATTGCAAATAATCGCAAAAGTGAATAAATGGGCAATCAGGAGAAAAATTTCCAAGGTAAGTAATGAAGAAGAATATAGGAAGCTGGAACGGATGATCTTCAACCGGTACAGGTTGAGAACGGATGAACAGCTTGAAGAAGAGAGACTGAAGAATCAGCAACAAAGGAAGCAACTCAGTTGAAGACCCAGCCATCTGGGAATTTTTTCTTTTGAATTTCTGTAATTGTAAAATTGTAAAATATCCTTTATTAATAAAAAGCTCGCTTTTATCTCAAGTTCACCCTGATGACAATAACTCTTTGTCCAGGAACTGAACTCTGAAATTGATTTTCCTGTTGTGAATGGTTAAACTTTTGAAAACCAGTTTTTTTTTAGGGGAAGTAAATTATTTTTCTCAGTTAGGTTTTGGCATCATCAAAAAGGGGAAAATTGTTGGGAAAATTAATAGAGCTTTGATTTGATACCAAAACCCAGCTGACCCCAACCGAGTAGATGATTGCTCAAGCCTAAGCGTTTTTCAGCTCACCTGTTTGAGCTTATAGAGTTTCTTAGTTTACAGGTAGCAGTTGAAAACTGCAGAAGACATGGCAGAAGACACAACTAAGCCGGACCCAGCTGAGGTAATCAGCAGAGCAGACAAAACAGAGTCAAAGATCCAGTAGTATCAAAACCCAGCTCAGTGACGGAAACCCAGCTCAGTGACGGAAACCCAGCTCAGTGTCAAAGACCCAGCTCAGTATAAAAGACCCAGCTTAGTGTCGATGACACAGCTCAGGTCTAAAACACAGCTCAGGTTATTGACACAACTCAGGTTAATGATACAGCACAGGTCTAAGACACATCTTAGAGTCAAGACGCAGCAGAGTCCAAGCCGCTGAAGACACAGCAGAGACGCTTAGCAGCTCGAAGACGAAGACCTTCTCCAAGACAAGATCCCGATGTCAGAAGATCTTATCTGACGCAGTTAATTCAGAGAAGAACTAGTCTCTGCAGATGCAGACCTACTTCGTAGGTTAAAGGCCAGAAGTCAATGAGAGTAGGTAAGATTCAAACGGCTCTCTTTCAACGGCTAGTTTGAATCTCCACCTATATATATCTCCTCCACCATTGAAGAGATGAGACTGGCAAGACGACTGAAGAAATAAAAGAGCAAAACAAAAAGATGAACAACAAACTTCAAAGCCATATCTTTCAAGAACACCCAGCCAGTCAGCTGTGTTCTTAGTTGTTCACACATTCAGTCTTAGGCAGAATAGGTCAGAATAAATATCTTAAGCCTAGTTTGAACGAGTTCATCTTAATCCTTGTTCTTCATTGTAAGAACTAGTTCATAGTTGGAAAACCCATACCCAAACCCAAACCTAGAAAGGTTAGGTAAAAGGTACGCTTGCTCGAAGCGTGTAATTCGAGTGGTTAGGTTCTTCAGTACCCGGAAACTGAAGGTGTAGGCTTGACAGTGCCCGCAAACTGTTGGAACACGGCTCGGGTTAGAGTTGTGAAGTTTCTTGGTACTTGGAAACCAAGTGGTAGTGAATTACCAGTGAACCTGAACGTGGACGTAGGAGGTGTTACTCCGAACCACGTTAAAATTACTTTGTTCTTTATCGCTTTGTTTTATGCATGTTACTAACCCCTCATGAGCATACATTTCAAGCTGCATAAACTGATTAGCCGAAAAGTGAAACAGAGCTTTGCAATATAATTTGAAGCAACAGACGGACTTTCCAAACCCACCAACTTCCGCACACACTCACAGCCAGCTGTGTCACTCGAGCTGTCATCCAGCTGAGTCGAACACACCAGGCTCTCTCAAAAGAGTTTTAACTTGGAAAAGTTTTTAAACCTTGGTGTATTCACCCCCTCTCTACACCAAGGTATCCGTCTTGGGACCAACACTCTGGTAGCGCTGTTGGCCGAGGCCGTGATGACTAGTGGGTGTCGGGCGATTTTTTCGTTTTTGTTCGTTCTCCCTCGTTTGGACTCCAAATTACCTCCCGTTTCTTTCTACGGCTCCGTATCAAGCTCTTCTTCATCATTCCAAGTTCTTCTCACTCCACCTTAGCTTCTATTTTTCCTGAAATTTCATCAAAATATCCAAAACAAGCATAATTCCTCACAATGCAAAATTTTAAGGCTAAGAATTGTTAAATACATGAGTTTTCTCTCACAACTGGCATCAAATGCACACTAAATAACGTGAAAAATCCATGTTTGTCAATTGATTATACATAACATGCTAAGTATGTATACCAAATAACTTTGTAATAATTATAATTTAAGAATTACCAAATTACAATAAATATTGATATGGAAAATTGCTAAATTGAATTCCATCTGAAAGTTAATGGTCCCCACTCCTCAGTTGTTCCTTGTATTTGGACAATTTGAATTCTTTATTGTTTTTTGTGTTTTATTTTCTATTGCATTCGTTAGATTTATAAAATGTGACGATTTTTTTAATAATTATATATTCTAATTTGGTGGAATAAATCCTACTTACCATGCTTAAATTATAAAATTGTGCCACTTATCATAAATACTAGTTTCAAAATTGACTGCCTAAGTCAACTTAGGAAAAGAGAGATAAAGTCATAAACGACATTTAAATAGATAATTTGTACTTTTTTTCAAATTAAAACAAATTAAAAAGAATAATATACATAAGTTGAAACCCCTTAGCAAAAAAAAAAAAAAAACCACTTGGATCGTCTATCCCTTTTTTTGTTTTCCATTTACAACTTTTAAGTTTTACTTCTATAATTTTCATCTATTTTAATTTTTATATTTTAGTTTAATTTTGTAATTATTATTGATTATTCTCAATAAATGTATATAATTATTTTTTGACTTATAATTTTCATCATTTAGTTAATAATTAATTATTATATTGATTATTTCATATTTACGTCGGATTGATTACAATAATTTCTATTTTTTATATTAAAAATATATCATTAGAATAATAATTTTAATAGTGGGACACGGAAATTAAATATTGGACATATGATTAGGGGTGTCAAAATTGATCCGGCCCGGCTCGAAACGGGCTGGGCTGCCAATTTTCTGGCCCGAAGCATTTTCAGGCCGGGCCGGACTGGGCATCACAATGTTAGGCCCGGCCCGAAACCGGTAAAAGCCTGCTGGGCTCGGCCCGGCCCTGCCCGGACAAATTACACTACAAAGGTATTTTCGGGCCGGGCTGGGCCGCACATTTTCAGGCCCGAAAAATTTTCGGGGCGGCCCGACTTTTCTTACAATTTTTTGGCCCGGCCCGATTATCCCAAAAAGCCCGACGGGCTCGGGCCGGGCCGGGCCGGCCCTGGAATTTGACAACCCTACATATGATCCAAGTTGAGAAGGAGACTTTGTCGTCCCCACATTTGGTGTCCCACTATATCCCATATTCTATATTTAATTAGGTTTTTGTTATTTTTTTCTTCAATTTTGATCTATAATATTTAAGTATAGTTTTACAATTATTACCTAGGGTTCATCCATCCGAATAGGGTTTATATTTTTTATATTTAATTTGCACTTTTTTGAATTTTTAATTGATTATTATGGTTCATTATTCCAAAATTAGAATATAATATTTTTAAACTCCAATTTTATAATAAATGTTAATTAAGGTTTTATTTTATATTTTTAAAATTTTATTTTTAAATAAATATCTTTAAAATAATGAAATTAATAGTGAGCATCATAATTAGACACAAATTGGGAATAGAGGATCTCATCAAAAAGAAAAGGAAGCGTGCTTTTCATTACTCAAAGTCTCAAATATTCAAACTTTATTTAGACACTTATCGACAGTAAAAATTGATCAACAAATGTACAATTAATCTTAAAAAGATGTAAAATTAATCTAAAATTCCATATACGTTCGATTGCTACACTAACCATCCCTTGTGACCAAACTTGTATCTTGTGTGAGAAAGTAGACGAGAACATCAACCATCTGTTCTTTGCTTGTGAATTTTCAGCACATGTTTGGCAGACTTTGATTAGCTGGAGTAGCATACAAGGTTGTGCTCAAGGATGGGATCAAGAACAACTTTATCTAATTAGCCAGTGTCGATCCAACTCTGGGAAGCAAGCAGTTTATAGAATTATGGTAACTATTGCAATTTACTTCATCTGGAAGGAGCGAAATATGAGGAGATTTCAAGCTAAGAAGAGTGATGTCAATTGCATGCAGCTGTGTGTTGCAACAAAGACGGGAGATTAGCTAGATTCTTAAAGAATTAATCGTGGCTCTCATTGTCTTTGTTTGAGTTGCTGAGTTTGTGGTTGGTTTGTAATTCTCACTTTTGGTATAAATAAAATCTATTTTACCAAAAAAAAAAGAATAATTCAACAAGTTTCAACGAAATAAACAATTACACCCGTCGGACCTGGGTGGACTCCAGGTGTGTGATTTTTAGAGAGAGAGAGAGTGAGAGATTGCAAATTACTCCATAATCCATACACAAAAATTGCACAATTGAGAGAGAGCTATATATATATATAATTGAGAGAGAGAGAGAGATGAAGAGAAGATATCATGTTACTTTAATTATCTGAACTTTTGTTTCGATATGTACAGGGAGGGACTGTGATTACCATTTCGAAGAATTCAAAGAATGAAAAGAGATCGAAAATTACATTCTCCATATATATGTATGAGCGAATTAATTAAAGAATTCCAACATCATCAACGCAGCCACCACGTGGCATAATCATCGGTGGACTCCACGGCGGCGAAGTCGAACATCACGACCTCGCGGCGGCGATCCGCCGTGAACAGCGGCGGCTTGACATTATGCCGGCACAAGGGGCACGTGACGTGGCCGTATCCCAGCCACCTATCGATACAGCCCCTGTGAAAAACGTGATCGCAAGTGAGCTCTCTGATCTCATCTCCACCGTCGATTCTACAAAGACAGACAGCACATTCCTGGGAGTCGTCGGAATGAATGTTCTTGTTGCAGAAATGAGTTACGGCGCCGAGGTTGTCCGCATAGTGCACGGCCGCTCGAGGTTGGAAAAAAGATTGAAAGAGAACAAAATTCCATGCCCAAACTAAGTGTGTGATTACCAAAGTTGCATGATTTAGTATCGCTGATTTGGGAACATTCACTCTAAACATGATTTTGTTAGTCGGGAGGGGGTATTTATAGGCTCGTAGTCGAAATCTTCTGTTACCGATCGAGTGTTCCGATAATTAGTGATTGGGAGAGGGCTATTTATAGGCTTGTAGTCGAGATTCTCTGTTACTAGCCGTGTTTAAATTTGCCGTGAACATGGGTTAAGGTTTCCAATTTTCTTTTGTTATGTAGGACCGGAATTAAATTAAATAGAAATTTCGGTTGAATATTACTCCATTAGTTACTAACTCCAAATTGCATTGGGTTTTTTGGTGGGTTTCTGAGAAATAGCGCGCATGATATTGTGAAGACTATATAATATTATGTGTCTTTTGGGACTTGGGGGTTAAGAGTTAAGGCATAATAGAATTTTTAATTTACTCAAGAGTGTAAAAAAGTCGTTGGTCAAATTTAGTATTTAGAAGTCAAAGGAACGACATGGCAGGAATATTAGTCTCTTTTTGCATGTGATGAATTGTTAATTAGATAGATTTGTAAGTTGTGTAATTTAAAATCAGATGATTCTTTTTTTAAGTAAAAATTCCTTAAACATGCCAATCTTGAAAGTTGAAGAATAGTTATAGGACTTTTCAAATGTTATTCGCAATATCGGAAATACTTTTCTTATTTATTTATTCATTCAATGGAAGTGTTTTTTTTTTTTTTGAATAACATTACAAATATTAATACTCACACACCCCACCTAGGGTTTTTTTGTGGCCGAGAGTAATGGAAGTGTTTTTATCTTTTTGTCATGCGTATCACTTATATCTTAATTATACTCCATTCCTCCCTAAATTTAGTGGAGGAAACTTTTTAGGAGTAAATATGTAAAATTTTAAAGACAAAAGGGTAAAAAAAACATGTCATAAAAAGGAAATATTAGAGCTGTCAAAATAGGCCCGGTCCGGCGGGCCAGCCCGATTTCGGGCAGGGCTGGGCCACACAATTTTAGGCCCGGGAGATTTTCGGGCCGGGCTGGGCTCTATATTTTCAGGCCCGGAGAATTTTTGGGCCGGCCCGGCCCGAAATTTTGACAGCTCTAGGAAATATCATACTAATTTGAAACGACTAAAAAGAAAAAGAGACCATGCTAACCTGGGACGGAGGGATTAATTTATATGGTCAAAAAACGACACTATATATATATATATATATATATATATATATATATATATATATATATATATGGATGAGTTCTTGTAGAAACCATCCCTAGTATAGAAACTAGAAACCAATTGAGACCATAGATCATGCTAAAAGAGATGGACTAGATCATGCCACGTAGATGATACAATAATTGATGATTGTGCATTTTTAATTTTTTAATAGATGAAAAGGATATTTTAGACCTCCCAAAATATCCATGCTCCTGCAAAATCTAAAATCATGACATTGATTTAGGATTTCTTTTCCTTCTTTTGTGACAGAAATCGACTCATTTGAAAATGTGCAAGAAGTAGTATTCCAAACAAAAAACAAAATTCTACAATGTTTTTTTTTAGAAACAAAGTCCTACGATGTTGATGTATTATTCAAATTCAATAGATTTACGAAGAAAAGTTATCGTCAATGACGAGGAAGTTTAATAGATCCATGGAACCTTATAATAATGCATTCTTGTATTTTTTTTTATTATGCATATCGAGTATAATATGAATTTTTTAAAATGCATTTTCTGCAATATTTGAATATTAGATGAACAACTTGTTTATATATAATATATAGAGAGAATGCATGTTTTAATACCAAAGCATAAAACATAGAAGTTATTCACACTCATTCATAAGAGTAAGAGTTTTTCATACCAAAATCAGTAAAAAGATTAAAATACCCCTAACTTATCCTTTTTGTCTTTTTTTTTTCTTTTTTTAGTCATCATCTTCATCAACAAATAAAAAAATAAATAATAAAAAACTAAAAACTAAAATACATTCAATTCGTCGTCGATCGCAACCCCTACAACAACATTCATTCAATGTTTTGTAAGAGAGGTTGTTTACTCTCATTAATATCACAACAATAACTAAATACATTACATTTGGGACAAAGAAGGAAGAGTAAAAAGATTGGAGAAAAAACGTGCGATTTTTTTACAAATAGGACCGCCGATAAGTGTTTCTGGGTTCATAAAGAAGGTATGAAGCTATATTTAGCCCGCAAATTTTTTTTTTTGAGCGAGTTCTACACCACACGGTCATGCACACGGTGGTAGTTTTAATGCACACGATGGTAAACAATTGCATGAAATAGGCAAAATAGTTGAATTTAAGTCACAAGAAAGTATATTTTCATGCTTAGGCACATGTTTCGAAGCAAAATAAGTTAAAAATTATAGTTGATGATCGTGGGGTATAGAACTAGGGTTTTTTCCGGTATGGCAGACCACCGTGTGAATGTTTCGTGGCCACGAAATATTCACACGGTGGGAATGACCGTGTGCTGCGATCGTGTGGATGTTTCCACACGATCGCAGCACATGGTCGTTCCCACCGTGTGATGCCACCGTGTCCAAATCAGAACATGTCGTAGAAGCTTATTCGATCGTTTTTCTGATGATTTCTTGGCTTTTTTGTGAATCTCAGATGTCGTGGATGCGTGTATTGATACATCACAGTGGTCGTTGGGAGCGATCGACGTATGTAGACGGGGAATCATTTTTTGTCTACATCGATGCGATCAAACAAAACCGTGCTAACCTCGTAGATCTGATTGGAGAGGGTTTGGGCGGTCGGAAACGGACCGATTACAAGTTATGGTACTTGACCAGCATGTCCAACGGTAATAGGGTAAAAGTTTTATTGCGGAGTGATATCGAGTTGGTTCGATTGTTACTTGAACAGAAAGATGATCCGGAGGTTTTTGTTGAGAACGATGTCTCATCCAGCACCGAGGTTAATGTCGATGGTAGTAGCTCCCGAGTAGAGCAGAACCGCATGTCGTCCAAACATGAGCAATATGAGGGGGATGAGGAAGACGATGAAGATGAAGAATTTAACGAAGATGAGCAAGATGAAGATGCATCTTCATCTGAAGACGAAGAGGAAGATCGTCGTAAGGCATTGCTTGATTCACTTTTTACAGATTTTCTTGCTTGGGTCCGACAGCCGGCACAAATGGATAGGGTTTTGGGCAATCGGAACTTCTCATCGGACCATCATTCTGGATGCGAGCCTGCTCATATGCGTGCAATGCACAATTGGATCATTCCATTTCCCGATCGTGAGAGCGCGGGGACTCTGGGTTGGGTCGAGCATCCTCCACCTGTACGTGGGGAACTCGCATTGGGGGCCTTATTTCGATCGAAGAAAGAGTTGAAGATCACTATTGGAATGTATCACTTGGAGAACTTTTTGCAGTATACAGGTAAGCGTTCCGCAGGTAAACGGATGACGTTTCTCTGCAAGAGTGGTAGACATAATTGCAACTTCAGAGTGTGTGTTGTTGAGGGTGCATCCATTTGGAGGATTACTAAGTTGACCATGAATCACACATGTCACGAGGACTTGAATCGTGTTGTTGCACGGTCGGTAACTTCTGAGGTTGCTGCATTCTATTTTGCCAAAAAATTGACCGGCGAGGGGGTCATACTGAGGCCAAAGGAGATGATTGCAGAGATGCGTAGAATGTTTGGGGTTGACATTCTATACAGTTTTGCTCTCCGGGTGAGAAACATAGCCATTCAGAGGACGTACGGCGACTTTGACTCGTCGTATCAGAGGCTCCCGTCATATCTATATTTGTTGAAGCAGCACAATCCGGGGACCGTTTATGATTTGGAGATGAATAGCAAGGGTTCGCTGTGCCACATGTTTGTTGCACTCGGTCAGAGTATTCGAGCATTTGATAAGTATCTTCGACCGGTGATTGTTGTAGATGGGACCCACCTCAAGGGAAAGAACAGCGGAATTTTATTTGTTGTCGTCACGTTGGACGACAACAACCATGTCTTCCCTCTTGCAATTGGCCTCGGTCCCAAAGAGAATGATGAGGGGTGGACATATTTTCTCTATAACCTGCGCAGATGCTACAATCCGCCAGATGATTTACTGATCGTGAGTGACCAACATAAGAGCATTCAGAATGCTGTTCAAGCTGTTTATCCGAATGCGTTCCATGGGTTGTGCTTTCACCATCTTCAGAAAAATCTTGTTCCATACGGCAAGCACGTGGCCGCAATCTTTCAAACCGCAGCATATTGCCATCGACATGAAGAGTTCGATGAGATTTTCTCGAAACTGCATGTTGAAAGCACCAACGGGGCTCACAGGCGGCTCGCTGAAGTTGGACCGGAGAGGTGGGCTAGGTCGAAGTGTCCGGTACGACGCTATGACTTCTTGACCTCCAATTATGCCGAATGCTTGAACTCTCGTATGTTGTGGGCTAGGCGTCTACCCGTATGCTCGATGATTGAGCTATATCGCTTAATTCTTGAGAATTGGTTCGATGAGAAGCGGGCAGAAGCTTTATCGAGAGATCATGAGTTGACAGAGAACACTTTCTTGAAGTTGAATTTAGCTGTTCAAGACGGTCTCCGCCTTCAAGCTCGAGGTAACACCACCGCACATATTTATAAAGTTGAAGAAAAAAATATGCGTTATCAGGTTGACCTTAGGAACTGTACATGTACGTGTCGGGAGTTCGATTTGGATTTGATTCCATGTCGTCATGCTGTTGCCGCTATTAGGTATACGTTTAATTATTAGCTATTACAGATCATTGCTTATACAATTTATGTTGGATGTTCATTTATTACACTTGCTTATTTGCTTATTCTAACAGGCGCACAGGTAACGAACTCTCTGTGTACGATTTTGTCGGTCGTTATTTCAAGCAGGCCGGCTACAGAGAAACTTATGCAGAGCACATTAGTCCAATACCACATCCGGATGAGTGGATTGTACCCCCGGAGATCTCCTCTGTTGTTTGTCTCCCTATAAAGGATGTTCGTCAGGCCGGCTGTCCAAGGACTAGTCGTGCACGGTCCGCAGTTGAAAATGTAAACACCCGTCCTCAGTTCTGCTGTTCACCGTGTGAACCACCGTGTGAACCACCGTGTGAACAATTAGGTCTCTTGATTGTTCACACGGTCGCACCACACGATAGTTCACACGGTGGTTCACACGGTGGCTACCACCATGCACACGGTGGTGTCCTGCACTGAGGGTGGTCGTACTGGTAGGGCATGGGCTCACTCTGATTGGGAATTTGATCAAACGTCTCAGGAACGAGGTCAAACGATTGTCCTAGTAGCCATGTCTGATACTGCTGCTGCTCGGGGCGGTGAGTCTGTAGAGTTGCAGCTGCTGAGTGACGAGGCGGGTCGAAGGACATCCTCCGGTGACCGCTACTAACTGAGGCAGACTGACGAGGCGGGTCGTGCACCCTCCTGTAGCTCCCATCAGACTGCTGTGGAGGACTCCTAGACCGCCTGTGTCTGGGACCGAAGTAGTCCACGACCTGACCAAAGAGCTTCCGAGATAATCTGGCAAAGAAGCCAGTCTCGGACTCGTCAAACAAGACCGCCTTCAGTCGGCGATCGAAGTAGTCATCCCTGCCGTCCTGGACATGGTCGGGGCAAGGATGTCCGTGCACACAACACTCCCTCTCTGACCGTGTCTCCCCGGTAGACCGGCTCGGCAGCCTTAGATATGTCTATCGCCTTGGTGGGAAATTCTGCCGGCGTCGTTTCGGGACTTTTTGTACCGATGAGGAGGGTGAAATGATATTTCCAACGGCAGCCACAATCTTCTTAAACTTCCCCTTCTTTTTCGGCTCCGGCTCAGTCTCTTCAGTCTTCTTTTCTGCTATTTTCTTCGGTGGTTCATAGTGCACATGCTCTATATTATCAAGACTGTACCAGTAAGGCTCAAGAGTATCTTCAATCATATGCGGCATCATAGCATATACCACTCGCTGCAAAACAAGTCATAGAAAAGTAATTATTAAATGTTAAACATGTAGATAACTTTATTAGATAAAATCATAAAAATAAATGTACGTACTCGTCTCTCGAAGAAGGTGCTTAAGTCTGCTTTGAAGGTCCTTGTTGTCCACATTAAACAACGCGGCACTGTAACGGCATCATCTCGGCTTCCACAGTAAGCACCCAAGTCAGGAATACACTCGTAAGACCACAACTGTAAAACCCAAACGGGACCGTAAAAGTGGTAACTTGTCTTCGGTTCCTGATTCAGCTTCTTGGCAGCGCTGTTTATGTAGTGACACAGCCCTCCGTAAGTGTAAGTGATGGTCCCTGAGCTGGGTACTTGGTGTAGAGGGGGGGTGAATACACCAAGTAGATTTTTCGAAACTTTTATCAAGATAAAAAGGAGTTGAGTGAGAGCTCAGTTATTGATCCAGCTGGGTAAATAACTCAGCTGGCGGTGCGGAAAGTGGTGGTTTGAAAATTTAGCTCAGTTACTTAGAAAAACTCAGTTTGAAAATATTAACTTAACGTTTTCAGCTTAGTCAGGTTGTGCAACTTTTTGAGAGACACAGCTGTCTTTGGAGAGCAGCTGTGTGTGCAGTTTTGAACAAGTATTCACTGATATGAAGGAGTTAGTACACAGCTGAATATAAAGCAATAGTAAAGAGAGAGAGTTAGAAGCACGCGAGTTTTTACGTGGTTCGGAGTAACACCTCCTACATCCACGACCAGGTTCACTGGTAATCCACTACCACTTGGTTTCCAAGTACCAAGCAACTTCACAACTCTAACCCGAACTGTGTTCCAACAGTTTGCGAGCACTGTCAAGCCTATACACCTTCAGTTTACGGGTACTAAGAACCTAACCACTCGAATTACGCGCTTTGAGCAAGCGTACCTTTACCTAACCTTTCTGGGTTTGGGTTTGGGTATGGGGTTCCAACTATGAACGAGTTCTTACAATTAAGAACTTCAGAGTATGATGAACTCGTTCGAAATCTAGGCTTAAGATATACAATGAGATTGGCCTAGGGAACAGACGAAAAACTAAGCAGTTTCTTAACTAGAAACACTTTAAGATAAAGTGTTCTTTGATCTATGTAGAACTGCTTGAGAGCTTTTGAAAGAATAATGATTTCAGATAATGAAAGCTTGTAGAGAGTTTTTCGTATCTGATCCTGAGGTTGAAGACGGGTTTATATAGGTAGAGATTCAAGACTAGCCGTTGGAGGAGCCGTTTGAATCTTACCTACTCTTCTTAAATACAAGATCTACCGTTGGGCGTATCTGCACCTGTCTTCATTTGTGTCACATCCTAGGTTCTGAAGTCTAGGATGCTGATCTGGCAATCCCTCATTGGTCGAGATAGGTTGACTTCCTCTGATTCCGGGATCTTCTGCCTTTAGAGCTGGCTTTTGAATTCAGAGCTGGACTGTCTCGACGTGGAGTCTTCAGAGATAGTTCCTTTGTTCTTTACAGCTGGACCAGCTGTGTTTTGAACTCAGCTCGAATTCTCTTCAGCTTGATCAGCTCGCCGGATCACTCAGTGAAGGTTGACGCCCGCTTTCTTTTGCTAGTGACTCATTGTGAACACTGGGTCATTGTCTTCCGCTAGTGACTCGCCGTAGACGGGTCGATCGTCGTCTTCCGTAGCCGACTCTGCCGTAGACACGGTCGATCTTGTCTTCCGCTTCCTTAACCTGTAAACCTAAAACATCTAAGGCTCAAACAGGCGAGCTGGAAAATACTATTAAGGTTGACGCGATCATCTATTCGGTTGGAGAATCAGTTGGGTTTTGGTATCAAATCGAAACCTTATAATTTTCCCAACAATTTCCCCCTTTTTGATGATGCCAAAATCTAACTGAGACAACTTATGATGCAGAAAAACTTGTGTTTTATTAATGTAAGAAAATACATTATAACACAGGAAAAAGAAAGAAGGAAAAAAAATCTTCAAATCTTCAGTCTTCAATCCTTCGATCTTCGATCCCGGTTAGGGCTGGGTCTTCTCTTCTGCATCCGTTGTTTCTTTCTTTTGACTCGTCTCTTCTTCAGCTGATTCTGATTCAGCTGGTTCCTCTAGCTCAACAGTTTGCCTCTTCATTGACTTTTCTCTCTTCTCCCTTACTTCCCCCTTTTTGGCATGATCAAAACAGGGTGGGAGATATACACCATCGGCTGTTGCGATGTTTTAGTTTGGCGAAACTGTGGTTTTCAGCTCTGAGCAGCGAGGTTTAGAGTCTAAGTGACTTAGCTGTTGTGTTAGCTGGCTCTTCTTCTGTTGCATTAGCCTCAGCTGTGATTGCAGACACAGCGTCCTTGGCCTGATTCGAGTGGGCGGTCCGGTGAGTGCTTGGAGGGATGAGTTAGCACGGGAGATAGCATCTTCTGAGTCGGGCATAACTTCATTCCTTGCAATTTTGCTTCTTCAGACTTCTTAGATTGAATGAGAAAGTCTGATTCAGCACTTGAGGGACTTGTATTCAGCTCATATCATCATCATCCAGCTGCAGGTGATCGTTGGCTGGGTGATGTTTCTCATTTGAGCTTGGTGCAGGGACTTGAGCATCTTTTATTGAAAGATCTCGAAGAAGGTGTCCTGTGGAGTGAAGAAAGCGAGGAGAAGGCGGTTGAAGTATCCCATCCGTCTTGGGGTTTAAGCTTGGTTGTTCGAATTTGGAATACTCCGTTGCGGTGTTGGTGATGATTATGTTCACGCGGGGATGTGAACTTTTCATCCACCGAAAGAAACGACCGCTTGTGGGCCTTCGCTCCATCGGAGAGTGATTACGAATTCTCTCATAATGTCGGTGGCTTCTCTGTTGATCGAGCGACCTTTGACTCGAGTCTTCGGTTTGAAGACGGTGCTTGATATATTTTGTCTCCTCAAGTTGTCTCCGATTCCCAGTTTGGGACGGAGTTAGATGCATCTTTGCTTTGTCTCGCATCTTTTACGTGCCCTCTGTGGCGGAGCAAGAGCTTTGACATGACTGCTCTTGAATACTCCGGTTTTATCAACATCTGGTCCAGGTCTGTTGACGTTGATTTTTGCATCCCAGGGAGTTGTGTGTCCCGTTCTCTCTTTTATGTTGAGAGAAACGGTGGCCGAGGAGGTCTTTTCCTTTGTCATTCCCGAAAGTTTTACGCACCTTCCCGTGGATGACGTTCTTGAGCTTTGCGATCTCCTCGCGGCTGGCCTAGTTACGTCGATGGGCTTCACCTTCTTCTGGACTTCCGTCTTCTTTGAGGTTCCTGAGAGTTAAGCAACTCTTATCTTGAAGCTTTGACAGATTCTTCAAGTTTGATCGGCTTCGGGAGATATCTTTCTGGATTCCATGTTCTTCTTCTGCATCTTTTGTTAGTAGAAACAAACAATACCAATTGATGGAAATAAGAAAGAATGCTAAAAAAAGTTTATAGGTTTGATGCGTATATCTTCTAGCATATTTAAAGAGTTTTCTTGATGAATGGACGATCAAGATTTGTCTATTGATAAGAAGATCTACGACTGGGAGTGATTCTCGCGTCATGTCAATTTAATGCGCGAGAGAGAACGGTTGAGGCGTTTTGACTTTTGCCTCGAAACTCCCATTATTCAATTCTTTGCAGACTTTTAATTAAGATTGATTAGAAATGACAAGATGTGAGTTGAGTAGGTGTAATTAATGTTGTTGCAAACCTCTCAGCTGATCATTGTAGTCAGCTGATACCTCGGTTGAGTGGGTGTGCTGGGTCATCGTGGTTCCAGCTGGTTCCCCCTCAGCTGAATAATCCTTTCCTTTCAGCATCTGGTTTAGCTGAATTCTTTCTCAGCTGATATCAGTGACATTGATTCTGAATTTCAGTTATTGCATTTGCATCTGGTCTCTTCGTTCGGTAGGTCTGTTCCGTTGTTGGTTCGCTTTCCGTTCAATTTGCGTCTGCTTCCGTTTGGTCTGCTTCCGTTCAGCTGGGTCTGCTTCCGTTCATTGGGTTTCTTCCGTTTGGGTCTGCTTCGTTCATTTGGGTGAAGCATCGTACGGGTTGAGAAGTCCAAGTAATCCGCACGGCATTTTGAATCTTGCTTATCGGCGGTTTTGTGAGAATATCGGCCATTTGTATGTCTGTGTGAATTTTCTCAACAATCACATCCTTCTTTTCTACGTGATCTCTGATGAAATGATGTCGTACGTCTACATGCTTGCATCTTGTGTGAAGTACTGGATTCTCTGAAATGGCAATTGCACTAGAGCTATCACAGAAAATTGGAACCTGTCCAGTTTTTACTTCATAGTCATCCAGCTGATGTTTCAGCCAGAGAATTTGCGAGCAGCAGCTTCCAGCGGCCATATATTCTGCTTCTGTCGTGGAAGTTGCGACACACGTATGTTTCTTTGAAAACCATGAAATCAACTTACTTCCTAAGAACTGACAAGTTCCTGAAGTTGATTTTCTGTCCAATCGATCTCCGTGAAGTACCGAATCGAGTATCCGATCAATTTGTAGATTGTCTTCAGCTGGGTACCACAGCCCAACATTCTGAGTTCCTTTGAGGTATTTGAGAATGTTCTTGGCTGCTTGCATGTGTGCTTCCTTTGGATCAACTTGAAATCTGGCACACACTCCGACTGCGAAAGAGATGTCTGGACGACTTGCTGTTAGATACAGCAGGGATCCTATTATCCCTCTGTATTTGCTGGAATCAACTGACTTCCCTTCAGTTCCTGGTTCAATCTTCCAGTTGGTGTTCATTGGAATCTTTACAGTTCTGCTGGATTGAACTCCATACTTGGCGATCAAATCTTTCACGTATTTGGATTGATTTATGAAGATCCCTTCTGAAGATTGCTTGACTTGAAGTCCTAGGAAGAAACTCATTTCTCCCATCATGGACATTTGGAACTTCTCTGACATCATCTCTCCAAATCTTTGGCATAAGAAGCTTGATCTTGATCCAAAGATGATGTCGTCTACGTAGATTTGAACAACCAGGATATCTTCTCCTGACTTGATGGTGAAGAGAGTTCTGTCTACTGAGCCCTTCTTGAATCCTTTGGATTTGAGAAAATTTGACAGAGTGTCATACCAAGCTCGAGGTGCTTGCTTTAATCCATAAAGAGCCTTCTTTAGTTTGTAGACTTTATTTCCTTCTACTTCGAATCCTGGAGGTTGTTCAACGTAGACATCTTCTTTGATTTCTCCATTTAGGAATGCACACTTCACATCCATTTGATAGACCTTGAATTTGTGATGTGCTGCAAAGGCGAGAAATAGTCTGATTGCTTCCAATCGTGCTACTGGAGCAAAAGATTCTTCGAAGTCAATTCCTTCCTGCTGAGTGTAGCCCTTGGCAACGAGTCGAGCTTTGTTTCTGATGACGACTCCCAGGGTATCCATTTTTTTCTTGAATATCCATTTGAGTCCTATGACTTTGACTTCTTGAGGTCTATCGACTAATTCCCAGACACAATTTCTGAGGAATTCGTTCAGCTCTTCTTGCATGGCATTTGTCCAAGGCACACTCTTCAAAGCTTCGAGAATTGATTGAGGCTCTGGCACTTGAGCTACGTAACATGTCATTAGAGTTGTGTCTTCATCATAGACCGTCAGTTCTAGCTCTATGAGAGTTGAGCTGTGTCAGTTGCCTCTTGATGATCCGATGAAGCTTGAGCAGCTGAGCTTCTGGTTTTGACTTGGTCAGAAGGTTCTCCAATGATTGTTGATGATGGATGATCTTCAATCCATCTTCTTCTCTTACGAATTTCTTCTTCCAGTTGATTGATGCTTGAAGTGGCTAAATTTCGTCTGTCTTGGAGTTGCTCTGGAGTTAAGTCTTGAGAGATTGATTCTCCTTGATTTGGATTTTGAGGTGACTTCTGAAGAGGCTCAGCTGGAGATGGAGCTGGGGACTCAGCTGAGTTTGGATTCCCAGCTGATGATGTTCCCCCTTGATTTGGCGTTGAAGCTTCTTCTCGATTTCCAGCTGGTGGAGCTTCTTGGTTGATTTGAATTTCCTCCTCTGGCTCATTGTCCCAAATTAATGGTTCGGCCAGATTCCTGATTCTATTCTCTTGAGCCCTTGTCTGAATCAATCTTGAAGATTCTCCTTCGCTTCTTCGTTTGATAGAATCTCTATATTCGAAGGAGGATTCGTCAAAGGTAACATGTGGAGTTACTTCGACTATTTGAGTTCTTCTGTTGAAAACTCTGTATGCTTTACTCACAGCGGAGTAACCAAGGAATACTCCTCGGTCTGTCTTTTCGTCGAACGTCTTGAGCTGTGTCTTCCCATTATTGAGAATGTGACATTTGGATCCGAATACCTTGAAATATCCAATGTATGGTATTCTGTTGTTCCATAGCTCATACGGTGTCTTTCCTTGCCTTGATGTGAGTAGGGAGCGATTCTGAGTGAAGCAAGTTTGTGTTGATTGCTTCGGCCCGGAACTTCTTTGGAATGGCGAGCTAGCTAGCATTGAGGTAGGCCTTCCTTGAGAGTTACGTTTCTTCTTTCTACACCATTACTGTGAGGTGTGCGAGGCTGCAGATGTTTGGTGTTGAACTCCGTTCTTCTCGCAAAAATCATAAATAGTTTCATTTAGAAACTCCGTTCCACGATACGATCTTATTGCCATTATCTTGCACTCATACGTGTTGATAGTCTTTCCGGCGGGATAGGCGGCTTAGTTCTCGTTTCGCTCTTGGTACAAGAATGATACCCATGTGAATCTTGAGAAATCATCCACAACGACTCGCAGTATATTTTACGCCATTGAAGCTTGCTTTGGAGTAAGCTTGGACCAAAAAGATCCATGTGAAGAAGTTGAAGAACTCGATCAGTTAGTAGGCGGCTTGAGAGAGAATGGAATTCTTGTTTGCTTTCCTTGTTGACACGCGTTGCACATATGACTTTTGTTATATACTTGATACGGAATTCCATTAGCGAAATTTGGTTCCTAGCCGGTTTGTTGATTGTCTTGAAGTTGAGATGATTCGGCCGGTACGTGCCACTGACAGTGACTTCATTCTTGCTTTTTGATACAAGACAAGTCTCGGAGGTCTTGTTCCGGTCGGCGAAGTACATATTTCCTTCTCTTTTCCCTCTTAGGAGTATTTGCTTGGTTTCCATGTGCTTCCTTGTGCATCTGTGCATCAAACTTGACAGAAAAACCGTTGTCGCAGAATTGGCTAATGGAAAGCAAGTTATGTTGCAATCCTTGTACATAAGAAACATTTGGGATTATAACATTTCTAGTTTTAAATGTACCATAACCTTTGGTTAGGCCTTTGGAGTTGTCACCAAATGTTACTTGTGGACCTGTACGCTCAATATACTCCTGGAGTAGATGCTTTAGGTGCGTCATGTGCTTGGAACATCCACTGTCCAAGTACCAAAGCGTTCTCATCGACTTCTCAGAGATGCATCGATTCCTTGCAACCTAAACAAAAAGTTAGAATTCAGGTACCCAGTTTTAATTGGGTCCTTGTGGATTAGACAGAGATCCTTTGACGACCCAGATCTGCTTGATGACTCGAATTGGGTCATTTGATCTGATAATTCTCCCAGCTGAGTCGATGTACACATTCATTGTGTTCTTCTGTTGTTGCTGGCGAGGTCTTGATCTCCGTGTCTTCTTGTTTTGTTGTCTGGAATTCTTTTGGTTTCCAGCTGTGTGCCTAGCTGAGACGTTCCTTTGTCTCTGCTGTCTCATGTGATGCTGTGGCTGGAAATGATGATCCAGCTGATACTCGTATGAGTGGTATCCAGCTGGGTATCTCTGATATCTTGGTTGATATCGATCAATGTCTTGGTCTTGTGGTAGTATACGTAAAATCCAGCCTGTGGTCTTCGTTGAGGTTGAGCACGTTGCTGTCTGAGTTGGGCTTGAGGTTGTCGCACAGCTGACCTTCTTGATGTCTGCTGTGTTCTCGACGGAGTTTGAGATCGTTTCTTGACGTCTTGTTCTCACGACTTGAGAATGTTTCACAGCTGTTCTTCTTGACGTCTGCTATGTCCTCGACGGAGCTTGAGAATGTTTCACAGCTGTTCTTCCCGACGCCTGCTGTGTCCTCAACTGTTGATGCTGAGCTGCTGGGATTGAAGGTTTATTTGCACGTACAAACATAACCTTTGTTCCACTTGTGGAGACAATGTTTGAGGCATCCTTTGATTCGTTGTATCCCACTCCCGCTTTGAGTGCTGCTGGACGCTGAGCACTAATGATCTCGTCCATTGTTGACGTGGCTTTGATGAGAGCTACTATCTTTTTAGATAGTACCTCTTCGGTGCTTTTTAGCTCAATGATCTCAGCTGACTTCCTTTCCGATTCAGCTGTGACCTTTTCCACATCTTCTATCAGCTGTTTCTTCTCAGTGTTG
Organism: Agastache rugosa; assembly: GCA_031470985.1. Classification (NCBI taxonomy): domain Eukaryota; kingdom Viridiplantae; phylum Streptophyta; class Magnoliopsida; order Lamiales; family Lamiaceae; genus Agastache; species Agastache rugosa. The sequence continues at coordinate 70,463,036 of CM062601.1, read as the reverse complement.
AATTTCTTCATCAGCTGATCTTGTTTCACTATTTTGTCTTTTAGTGAAACGACTTCTTGTTGGAGCTGAGTTGTATCAGCTGTGTCTGATACTTTTATCTTTTCCAGTTCCGCCTTCAGCTCGGCATTCTCACACATGATGACATCAAGGATCTCTTGAAGCTCCTTGGAATCGTTCATTACTTTCTCTACTAGACTCCAATCAGGTAGTCCAGATTCTGAGTCCTGTGTAGAGTGATCGTGTGATGGTGAGATGTTAGATAGATTTAGAGTTCGAGACGTTACCTCATCTTCATCGATGCCGTCTGTTTGTCCCATGAAGCATGTATCCCAATCAGGTTCATGATGGGCCATCAGGGCTTCTTCTTAGAGTACGAAAATGGCATGTCATCCATTTTCTTGCACTCTGATTCTTCATCAGCGATATAAGCTCTCCTTTTGTCTGCTGCCTTAGCTTTTAATTGGTCTTTGACTTTCTTGGACAGCTTTGGACAATCTTGTCGGTAGTGTCCTGGTTCCTTGCGATTGAAGCAACCTTCACTGTTCGTTGGTCGGTGACTTCTCATCGAGTTCTTTGCGTACTTATCTCTGTAAGTCCTAAAGAACTTCTTGTATTTGCCCTTCTTGGTGTTGAGTACGTTATAATTTTTCACCATCATGGCAATTTCTTCGAGTAGCTCCTCTTTGCTCATATCCTTTTTGTCCTTCTTCATCTTGGAGGACTCGGTGACTTGACATGAGTGACTTTTCGAGTTGGCTCGAAAGCTATTTCTTTTGGAGTAGGGTGAGTTCTCCGTCATTCTGCCTTGAAGATTCTTCTTGAGTGATCTTCAAGTTGTATTCGTTGGCTTTTAAGAGTGAGAACAACCTTTATGTAGATAGATCACCCAAGTCACTTCGACTTTGGTGAACTACCTTGTAAGTGTTCCATTCAGCTGAAAGAGCTGAAAGAACCTTTAGATTCTTTTCCCGCTGGGTATACTTCCCGGATTCGATTGTCTCTATCTCAATGACTATGTTTGAGAACCTTAGCTCCATCGCTTCGATGGACTCGTTGGCTAGCTGCTTGAAGTTGTCGAATTTTTGGCAAGCTATTGTGAATTTGTTTTCTTTGATTTCTTCAGATCCTTCACATAGCTTGGCAAGTATTTCCCACATCTCTTTGGCTGTCTCGCACTTGATGATCTTACTCAGGTAGGCGTTTGAGACTGTTGATGAGATGGTGTTTCTTGCGAAGGCTGTCCATTGACTTGCTTTCGTTCTTCGACGAGTAATCCTTCTTTGGCTTGAGAATTGGCCGGTATTCTGGTTGTCCTCCATCATGAGCGGTACGAGTTCATTTCCTTGTTTATAGATAAGGATGGGTCCGTACGTGATGACGTCCCACATCATGTCGTGATGTGCACAAATGAAGCTTTTCAATCCGAATTTCAGTTGCATAGTCGTCTACCGAGAAGGTGGGGAGATTCCTGTTAAGATAAGAATCCATAGACATGTGCAGTATGTAATAAGATGAGTTTTTCTGAAAAACGGATCTGTTCAGTTGACCACTGACACAAAGTGTCAAGAGAGATCTCTTGATACAGAAACTGTGGTCTTTTGAACCACTGCTCTGATACTAATTGATGGTCCCTGAGCTGGGTACTTGGTGTAGAGAGGGGGTGAATACACCAAGTAGATTTTTCGAAACTTTTATCAAGTTAAAACGGAGTTGAGTGAGAGCTCAGTTATTGATCCAGCTGGGGAGGGTCAGCTGGGTAAATAACTCAGCTGGCGGTGCGGAAAGTGGTGGTTTGAAAATTTAGCTCAGTTACTTAGAAAAACTCAGTTTGAAAATATTAACTTAACGTTTTCAGCTTAGTCAGGTTGTGCAACTTTTCGAGAGACACAGCTGTCTTTGGAGAGCAGCTGTGTGTGCAGTTTTGAACAAGTATGCAATGATATGAAGGAGTTAGTACACAGCTGAATATAAAGCAATAGTAAAGAGAGAGAGTTAGAAGCACGCGAGTTTTTACGTGGTTCGGAGTAACACCTCCTACGTCCACGACCAGGTTCACTGGTAATCCACTACCACTTGGTTTCCAAGTACCAAGCAACTTCACAACTCTAACCCGAGCTGTGTTCCAACAGTTTGCGGGCACTATCAAGCCTATACACCTTCAGTTTACGGGTACTGAAGAACCTAACCACTCGAATTACGCGCTTCGAGCAAGCGTACCTTTACCTAACCTTTCTGGGTTTGGGTTTGGGTATGGGGTTCCAACTATGAACGAGTTCTTACAATTAAGAACTTCAGAGTATGATGAACTCGTTCGAAATCTAGGCTTAAGATATACAATGAGATTGGCCTAGGGAACAGACGAAAAACTAAGCAGTTTCTTAACTAGAAACACTTTAAGATAAAGTGTTCTTTGATCTATGTAGAACTGCTTGAGAGCTTTTGAAAGAATAATGATTTCAGATAATGAAAGCTTGTAGAGAGTTTTTCGTATACGATCACGAGGTTGAAGACGGGTTTATATAGGTAGAGATTCAAGACTAGCCGTTGGAGGAGCCGTTTGAATCTTACCTACTCTTCTTAAATACAAGATCTACCGTTGGGCGTATCTGCACCTGTCTTCATTTGTGTCACATCCTAGGTTCTGAAGTCTAGGATGCTGATCTGGCAATCCCTCATTGGTCGAGATAGGTTGACTTCCTCTGATTCCGGGATCTTCTGCCTTTAGAGGCTTTTGAATTCGGAAATTTGAATTTGTCTCGACGTGGAGTCTTCGAGAGATAGTTCCTTTGTTCTTTGCAATTTGGACCATTTGTGTTTTGAACTCGGCTCGAATTCTCTTCGACTTGATCAGCTCTTTGGATCACTCAGTGAAGGTTGACGCCTTTCTTTCTTTTGCTAGGTGACTCCGTGTGAACACGGTAGATTCGTCTTGTCTTCCGTGACTCTGTAGACACGGTCGACTCTGTCTTCCGCTAGACTCTGTAGACACTTTGGGTCATTCTTGTCTTCCGCTTCCTTAACTTTGTAAACCTAAAACATCTAAGGCTCAAACGGGCGAAATTTGGAAAATACTATTAAGGTTGACGCGATCATCTATTCGGTTGGAGAATCAGTTGGGTTTTGGTATCAAATCGAAACCTTATAATTTTCCCAACAATTTCCCCCTTTTTGATGATGCCAAAATCTAACTGAGACAACTTATGATGCAGAAAAACTTGTGTTTTATTAATGTAAGAAAATACATTATAACACAGGAAAAAGAAAGAAGGAAAAAAAATCTTCAAATCTTCAGTCTTCAATCCTTGATCTTGATCCCGGTTAGTTTGGGTCTTCTCTTATGCATCCGTTGTTTCTTTCTTTTGACTCGTCTCTTCTTGGTGATTCGATTCGGTTGGTTCCTCTAGCTCAACGGTTTGCCTCTTCATTGACTTTTCTCTCTTACTCACTTGCTGCTTTTTGGCATGATCAAAACGGGGTGGGAGATATACACCATCGAACATTGCGATGTTTTAGTTTGTGGCTTGTGGTTTTCAGCTCTGAGCAGCGAGGTTTAGAGTCTAAGTGACTTAGCTGTTGTGTTAGCTGGCTCTTCTTCTGTTGCATTAGCCTCAGCTGTGATTGCAGACACAGCGTCCTTGGCCCCCGGTCGATTTGGGCGATCCGGTGAGTGCTTGGAGGGATGAGTTAGCACGGGAGATAGCATCTTCTGAGTCGGGCATAACTTCATTCCTTGCAATTTTGCTTCTTCAGACTTCTTAGATTGAATGAGAAAGTCTGATTCAGCACTTGAGGGACTTGTATTCAGCTCATATCATCATCGTCCAAATTGCGGGTGATCGTTGGCTGGGTGATGTTTCTCATTTGAGCTTGGTGCAGGGACTTGAGCATCTTTTATTGAAAGATCTCGAAGAAGGTGTCCCTGTGGAGCTGAAGAAAACTGAGGAGAAGGCGGTTGAAGTATCCCATCTTTTTAGATAGTACCTCTTCGGTGCTTTTTAGCTCAATGATCTCAGCTGACTTCCTTTCCGATTCAGCTGTGACCTTTTCCACATCTTCTATCAGCTGTTTCTTCTCAGTGTTGAATTTCTTCATCAGCTGATCTTGTTTCACTATTTTGTCTTTTAGTGAAACGACTTCTTGTTGGAGCTGAGTTGTATCAGCTGTGTCTGATACTTTTATCTTTTCCAGTTCCGCCTTCAGCTCGGCATTCTCACACATGATGACATCAAGGATCTCTTGAAGCTCCTTGGAATCGTTCATTACTTTCTCTACTAGACTCCAATCAGGTAGTCCAGATTCTGAGTCCTGTGTAGAGTGATCGTGTGATGGTGAGATGTTAGATAGATTTAGAGTTCGAGACGTTACCTCATCTTCATCGATGCCGATGCATTTTGTCCCATGAAGCATGTATCCCAATCAGGTTCATGATGGGCCATCAGGGCTTCTTCTTCCGAGTCTGAAAATGGCATGTCATCCATTTTCTTGCACTCTGATTCTTCATCAGCGATATAAGCTCTCCTTTTGTCTGCTGCCTTAGCTTTTAATTGGTCTTTGACTTTCTTGGACAGCTTTGGACAATCTTGTCGGTAGTGTCCTGGTTCCTTGCAGTTGAAGCAACCTTCACCTGTTCGTTGGTCAGCTGACTTCTCATCGATTCTTTGCGTACTTATCTCTGTAAGTCCTAAAGAACTTCTTGTATTTGCCCTTCTTTGGTGTTGAGTACGTTATAATTTTTCACCATCATGGCAATTTCTTCGAGTAGCTCCTCTTTGCTCATATCCTTTTTGTCCTTCTTCATCTTGGAGGACTCGGTGACTTGACATGGTGACTTTTCGAGTTGGCTACGAAAGCTATTTCTTTTGGAGCTGGGGTGAGTTCTCCGTCATTAAATGCCTTGAAGATTCTTCTTGAGTGATCTTCAAGTTGTATTCGTTGGCTATTAAGAGTGAGAACAACCTTTCTGTAGATAGATCACCCAAGTCACTTCGACTTTGGTGAACTACCTTGTAAGTGTTCCATTCTTTGAAAGATTTGAAAGAACCTTTAGATTCTTTTCCATTGGGTATCTTCCCGATTCGATTGTCTCTATCTCGATGACTATGTTTGAGAACCTTAGCTCCATCGCTTCGATGGACTCGTTAACTAGGCTTGAAGTTGTCGAATTTTTGGCAAGCTATTGTGAATTTGTTTTCTTTGATTTCTTCGGATCCTTCACATAGCTTGGCAAGTATTTCCCACATCTCTTTGGGCGTCTCGCACTTGATGATCTTACTCGGGTAGGCGTTTGAGGCTATTGATGAGATGGTGTTTCTTGCGAAGGCTGTCCATTGACTTGCTTTCGTTCTTCGACGAGTAATCCTTCTTTGGCTTGAGAATTGGCCGGTATTCGGTTGTCCTCCATCATGAGCGGTACGAGTTCATTTCCTTGTTTATAGATAAGGATGGGTCCGTCTGTGATGACGTCCCACATCATGTCGTGATGTGCGCAAATGAAGCTTTTCAATCTGAATTTCAGATTGCATAGTCGTCTACCGAGAAGGTGGGGAGATTCTGTTAAGATAATAATCCATGGACATGTGCAGTATGTAATAAGATGAGTTTTTCTGAAAAACGGATCTGTTCAGTTGACCACTGACACAAAGTGTCAAGAGAGATCTCTTGATACGAGCGCGTGGTCTTTTGAACCCTTTGCTACGATACTAATTGATGGTCCACGAGTTTGGGTACTTGGTGTAGAGAGGGGTGAATACACCAAGTAGATTTTTCGAAACTTTTATCAAGTTAAAACGGAGTTGAGTGAGAGCTCGGTTATTGATCCAGTCGGGAGGGTCGAATTTGGGTAAATAACTCGGTGGCGGTGCGGAAAGTGGTGGTTTGAAAATTTAGCTCGATTACTTAGAAAAACTCAGTTTGAAAATATTAACTTAACGTTTTCAGCTTAGTCAGGTTGTGCAACTTTTCGAGAGACACAGCTGTCTTTGGAGAGCAGCTGTGTGTGCAGTTTTGAACAAGTATGCAACGATATGAAGGAGTTAGTACACAGCTGAATATAAAGCAATAGTAAAGAGAGAGAGTTAGAAGCACGCGAGTTTTTACGTGGTTCGGAGTAACACCTCCTACGTCCACGACCGAGGGTTCCTTTGGTAATCCACTACCACTTGGTTTCCAAGTACCAAGCAACTTCACAACTCTAACCCGGCTGTGTTCCAACGGTTGCGGGCCGTCAAGCCTATACACCTTCAGTTTACGGGTACTGAAGAACCTAACCACTCGAATTACGCGCTTCGAGCAAGCGTACCTTTACCTAACCTTTTTGGGTTTGGGTATGGGGTTCCAACTATGAACGAGTTCTTACAATTAAGAACTTCAGAGTATGATGAACTCGTTCGAAATCTAGGCTTAAGATATACAATGAGTTTGGCCTAGGGAACAGACGAAAAACTAAGCAGTTTCTTAACTAGAAACACTTTAAGATAAAGTGTTCTTTGATCTATGTAGAACTGCTTGAGAGCTTTTGAAAGAATAATGATTTCAGATAATGAAAGCTTGTAGAGAGTTTTTCGTATCTGATCCTGAGGTTGAAGACGGGTTTATATAGGTAGAGATTCAAGACTAGCCGTTGGAGGAGCCGTTTGAATCTTACATACTCTTCTTAAATACAAGATCTGTAGTTGGGCGTATCTGCACTGTCTTCATTTGTGTCACGTCCTAGGTTACGAAGTCTGGGATGCGTCGGCAATCCCTCATTGGTCGAGGTAGGTTGACTTCCTCTGATTCCGGGATCTTCTGCCTTTAGAGCTGGCTTTTGAATTCAGAGCTGGACTGTCTCGACGTGGAGTCTTTAGAGATAGTTCATTTGTTCTTCTGGTGGACCAGTGTGTTTTGAACTCGGCTCGAATTCTCTTGACTTGATCGAGCTCTCTTTGGATCACTCAGTGAAGGTTGGCCTTCTTTCTTTTGCTAGGCGATTCAGTGAACACGGTAGTTCATTCTTGTCTTCCGCTGTGACTCTGCTTGTAGACACGGTAGGTCCATTCTTGTCTTCCGCTAGGTGACTCTGCTTGTATACACGAATTTGGGTCATTCTTGTCTTCCGCTTCCTTAACCTGTAAACCTAGAACATCTAAGGCTCAAACAGGCGAGCTGGAAAACACTATTAAGGTTGACGCGATCATCTATTCGGTTGGAGAATCAGTTGGGTTTTGGTATCAAATCGAAACCTTATAATTTTCCCAACAGTAAGCACCCCAAGGAAATGAGTTCCAACGGTCGAAATCCTCAATTAATGCCCATGCCCAAGTCTCGACCTCCATGTCGTCCCGGCATAGGAGAAAGAGGTAGTAAACCAGCAGATTCGCCACCTTACAATATTCTTCGATGTCGTTTCCTAACTCATGCTCAATGAACCTCCGACGCATTTCACTAACCAAAATTCTGCGGCCTTTGAATATTCTGTGGAAAAGACTAGTAGGCCGGAGGAGATGTTTGCCATGTGGATCAAACTCAGAATTTCCAAAATTAAGCCCAGTGATGCACGCATAATCCCGTGCAGTGAAACGGAGGGTCTGCCCACAAATTTGAAACCACGCCTCGTCCGGGGGTATGACACCATCACCTTTCAATTGGCAGGCCAAAAGATGATGGAGGGCACCGTTTGAACTTCCTCTTCTCCTGACTTTAATCAAACGGCCAACGTATCCGGCGGTAAATTCATCATAGACACAAGCATACCGTCTCGGATTCTTGGTAAGATGCCGAAACACCGAAGTTATCTCTTTGAATACGGCCTCACGTACGTGGAGATCCAATAGTTGAGTAACACCGCACAATGTCGGCCTCATCCATTCAAGACCGGGCTACAATATAAACATACGAACCATAAGAACAATGATCGAGTGCTCAAACCAAACAAAAACACAAAATACGATCAAATTTGACAGGGTCTGGACAGCACACGGAGGCAACACACGGTCGTGTAGCCACCGTGTGATGCCACCACACGGCAGCCACCGAGTGCTGCCACCGAGTGCAGCCACCGAGGCCAAAATGGCTTCACACGGTGGTTCATCTTCACACCACCATCGTGTGAATATGAACACCCACTGAGTGCAGCCCTTTTACCAACATTTGACTCCAAAATTCACCAACAAATCTTACAAATAATGCTACCCATACTCATACAATCATATACATTGCTCTCAACTTCAATTTAACGAGCATAAACACATAATTTGAAAGCATAATTTTTCAAAAAAAAAAAACATTTTTGAATGGAATTTAGGGCACTAACCGGCAGGTCGTTAGAGATTACTTCTTTTTCCACAGAGCCCGATGACGAGGCCGACGCCGTCTTCTCCTCATCATGGTCGGCTTCCGATCGATTTCCGCTCATGGTGCGGTCGAGGGTTGGTTCACACGGTGGTGGTATCGTGTTGAGAGAGAGAGACAAGTTTGAAGAGAGAGAAAGAGTGGGGTTGGGGTGTCGGGAGGGGGGGACCGAATTAGGGGTTTTAGTTTTTGTTTTTTAGTTGTTTTTTTATTTGCTTTAACCTTTATTTGTTTAGTAAGGGTAGTTTAGTATTTTAACACATTTTGGTATGAAAAACTCCTACTCTTATAAATGAGTGTGAATAACTTCTCTCTTTTATTGTGTGGTATTTAAAAAGAGTTGGCCCTAATATGTATAGTCGCTTCGTCACTTATTTCTGGAATTGTTTATGCTAATATCTCAATATCTTTATGCATGTATCTGTTTTTCATTATGCATGTTATAATTTATTCATTTTCAAAATAAGCAGTTTTATTATGCACATAAGTTGTTGCGATTATGCATATATTGCTAAATCTATATGCATTTGTGTAGGTGAAATAGACCGTTTTTATATTACCTACAGTAAATGCAATATATTATAAATTATGAATATTGTTATATAATGTGGTTATAAATATAATCCCAAGTGTTTGCACAGAGATTATTATGAAAACAATATATATGGATAATTACGCATATTATTTTTAACAAATGTTACAATAATTTACAATATAATCGATTATGCATTTACACAAATAACATTATGCATCTATAACAAGATAATTATGCATTTCGTGTTGGTGATACAATGTTGTTTTTTTTTGTTTATTATATCTTACAAAATGATAATTATAACAATTTATCATGCATATAAAAACGTGAAAAATAGAAAATGAAAGAAAATCTGAAAAATCATTACCATAATCATAATTGATGCAGATCCCAAAATTCAAGAAAAAGACGTTACAATAGAAAGAAAAAGATAAGATTGCCCCTATATATAAAAGAAACGTATAAAATAAAAGAAAAAATTGAATTAATCATATCCATCCATTATATAAGATTAATGGTTGTAAAAAGTTTCTAGTTTCTAACTAGTATAAAGTTTTCATATGATCCATCCTCTATATATATATATCATGTTTTATAAGGAGTGTCAATATTCGTTCCGTCGACTCGGACTCGCAATAAAAATGCATTTTTCCGGTAAAACTTAAAGGCTGCTCAACAGTTATCATGAGTAGGGTTGTATACGAATCGAATAATTTTGGTTCGGTTCGGTATTCGATTCGAATTTTTTCGAATTAGTTATCAAATAATTTTTTCGATTCGATTAGTTATCAAATACAAATTCAAAATCATGATATTCGATTCGATATTCGAAAATATTCGATTAAATATTCGATTATATACATATATATTTAATATTCACAAATACATATTTATATAGATATATATATACACATTAAAATGTGTTGTTTGACCCATCTTTAAGCTCATTTTAAAATAAAGTCAAAATTTTCCTTAAGGGATATGTACTGCATTAACTACAATCTCTTCATTGATGCGGATGTAAGTCACAGTCTTTCTCTCTTTCTCTCTCATCTAACTATTTTACATTGTCTCGCATCTACCATACTTCTTATTATCGTTTTTCATCGCATTCCTTTACAGATTTATGGAAATTCGTTATTCATCTCCTTTCTATGTAGATTCGATATTCGATTCGAATTCATGAAATTATTCGAATATTCGAATTCAAATCAAATTTAATATTCGAATATGATTCGAATTCGAATTCGAATTCGAAAATGGTTTCATGAATTCGATTCGTTTACAATGATATTCGATTCGATTCGATTCGTTTACATCCCTAATCATGAGTGAGAGAGAGTCGGTCCCCTTTCTTTCTCTTTTTTTTTTTTTTTTGAGTCGAGAAAGTGGCGAAAAGTTATCGATACATTCGCACGAGACGTTTATCATTTGAATGTCCATGAAATGAGTGAAATATTCAAAAACAATTACTCAACTAAAGAAACATGAATTACTAGCTAAAATATGATATGAATATTATTTACATATTAGAACTACGAAAATCAGTACTCATCTCAATAAAGGTAGCCGCCCTCTTAATCGATATACTGATTGTTGAACATATATATATATATATATATATATATATATATATATATATATATCTTGATTTAACTGCTTACCATTTATATCGAGATCGTGCGTTTCTCCTTTCCACAAAAAAGAAAAAAAAAAGCTAACTGTTATAAACTAGAAAGAAGGGAGTATATAGTAGAGAATAAGAATTCTGTATATTCAAATATATAAAAAGTGTGTCGAAAGTGTGTACATAATATGAGGACCAAAGACTTCTATTTATAATGGTACAGAGCTAGGGTTTTTGGGTTAATTACTTGGTCAACACTCATATAATGTATATCTATAAGATATTTACAACACTCCTCATTGAGTGACCAATCCCTAAAATAAATGTTGCCTCATTAAAACCTTGCTAGGAAAACCCAGTGGGACAAAGCATGATCGAAGGAAAAAGTACAACTGCTCCGCTTGAACTTGATCATTGTAGTCTTTGAGTCGTTGCATGCCGATCTTGTGTACCAACTTTCTTAATGTTGACGTCATCAATGACATTGTGAATAAGCCCGCCAAATTGTCACTTGAGCGAGTCTTCGTTGAAACAATGATACAAGTATAACACTTCACATTTGCCATTATTGTTGTAATGTGCATGCCTCGTTAAAAACCTTTTCAGAAAAATTCTATAGAAAAAAAACTCGATAGAGGAAAAAAATACATGACATACACTTACTCATGTGTTGCATTGGTTGACTTGTTAAAAACCTCGACTAAGAAAATACATCGGGGAAAAAAACTTAGTAAGGGAATTAAACACGAGTACAACCATTTTACCTTTAGAGTATAATCTTTAGGATTACTCAAAATTAACTTTTATGGCCAAATTTTCATAAATATATAGTAGTTTCTCACTCCCCCTGAAGATAATAATCTCCAAAGTTAACATATTTCACTACTATAAATGTAATTTCGTTTATTGATTAGGAAGAGATTTAGTGAATAAATATACAAGTTTATCATTAAACAGATATTTTGAACCTTAGTTCAAAACTTATTTATGCAACACAAGTTGAATTATTCTCATAGAGAGTAGTGGGAGATATATCTCATATCATTACACCAATTTGAGAAATTGCATTATTAGGATGAGATAAATAACCAACATCCTAGTATAGCCACCAATGTGAATCTCGATCTCTTTCATAAAATAGCCTAAGGTCATTTTAACCTTGAAGATAACGAATGATATTCTCAATATCATTTCATTGTCTCCTTGTGAGAGCATTAATTCTTGCTAGCAAGTTTACTTTAAAATATTATATCAGATCTGATAGAATAGTGCTTTCTTCACTCAAAGTAGGGAACTTCTGGCCCCATAATATAATCGTTATCTACTATATTCACTTCAAGTCAAGTGAAGATGGAATCATTGGGGTCTCACTAGATGTGATTTATAATAAAATATTTTCTCTCTACAACCTTTCAAGTAGGTCGATTGGTGTAAAAATAATATGCTCCTTTAGGAAATGCTCGATATTCATATCGAGTCAATACTTAGATTTAGATAAGTCTTCATTCCAAACTCTACCTTTATGTACTAGTTGGCTCTTTCATCAATATAAATAAAAGTCATTCAAAGACTTATTGATAAATACACAAGTACATATATTATTATTCGCATATCCTTACTTCATAAGGATTAATTCACACTTGTTGTGAATTTATATTTATCTTTCTTAGAAATTTTGAGTCCATCAGAGACTTTTATATATATATTCACGTACAATGACCCAATCAATATACGGATCAATGATATCATTACTGCGATAGATATTAAATAACGGAACGTGATGCCATATTAGAAGAATATATA